>CM020238.1:2824942-4054975 GCA_009819775.1 Phoenicopterus ruber ruber
TACCGAGGCATCTCTGGCTCCCACCCGTGTCCTCCTTGCTTGGAAAGTCTTGGCTCCTGGCTGCTCTCACTTTGCCACTGACATTATGAACTTCCCAATGATTTTTTTCCTTGTGGCCATAAAAGTGCTGTCGCTCCTGCTGCTGAGCATCACTTGAATTGCACTGGGAATAGTCCTTGGTCATGTCAGTCTTGCAGCTGATCCTTCTTAAATATAATGAAAGTTTTTTAGACACCTTTTTCTTGAGATTTTGCACTTAAAAATAGTTCCAGGCGACGGGGTGGATGGTCTCAGAGGTTCGAGGGAGGTGGGCTGAGCAGAGGCAATGCCTTGCGGGGGCCAGGTGTGGTAGGAGAAGACACAGCTTGCTCTCCCTGGACGCTGCAGGGGCAGGAGGGCCCCGCAGAGCCCTCCAGATGCAACTGCCCTTCCCTCTGCAATGCCCGACGGCTCACTCAGCCCAATTTCCTCCTTTTCGAAGACATCTCTTAAATAACTAAGAAACTTGTTCAAATGTCCAATGTTCATCAGCACAGGGCCACGGGTTTGGCACTTTCTGCAGGAGGGCCTGAGGAAGCAGAAACTTCCCTGCCAAGTTCCTGTTTCCCTGCTCCTTGGGGATGGTGATGGGACGGATCCACCTACACTTACACCACGCATCCAAGTAGCTGCTTGAAGATTTTATTACAGTGGTTTAGGAGTGTGGGCTTTGCCAGTCCATTGATCATCTCTGTGCCACCAAGTCCCAGCTTCCCAGCTTGGTCATGCCCAGCCCTTTCAGAGGAACTTTGTCAAGGTCCATCTACCAGTGAAGAAGATCATTGAGGCTTTCAGCTTACCGTGCCAACAGCAAAATAGGGCCAAGGAGATCTCTAGGAACCGTTGGTCCACCTCCCTGTGGACCATGCCCCCACGCAGCCCGGCTCGGGTGATTCCCATCTCGTTCGGGGAAGGATGGTGGTGGTGACCCTAGCTGGCTTGCAGTGTTTTTCTTGGTATCGGGCTGCATCTGTTACCTCCTTCTGGCTCTGCACTTCGTGAGTACGAAGCTATAGGTGGGATTATCCCAGGGCCCATCAGGAGCATCTGTTCCTACCTAAGTCCCAGTATCTCTGCTGGGTCCCTCCCAAACTTTTTGGACAACTCCAGAAGCAAAGACTTCTTCTCTTTATTACATCCTTTAGGGTTTCCTGAGAACCATAAGCTCTTGCAAACAAGGGAATTAACCAAAATTTCAAGTCTTTTCATGTGCTAGCAGCTCTCTTAAAAACGAGAGCCTTAAGACCCAGACTTTCATAGCAAAGTCTGGTGCATTACCCGCTGCGCTGTGTGGCAGGTGGGATGAGAGCTTCATGGGGAACTCACCGCTTGTATTTTCCTACACTCCTTTCTTTCTATTAAAGTGCCAAATCGTTAGCGCCGCGCTAATGAAATCCATTCGCTTTGTCTGAACTGTCCTCTGGTTGCTTGATAAATCACTTGATAGAGGAGTAAATGAACCTGGCTAGCGATCAATTGGTACCCAGCATCAATGCAGCCCGTCAGCAGCACTTCTCTTCACCGGGGTTACTGGCTGAGATGCACGGAGCTGCCTCCACTTCTGCTCGCTCCTAAAATCCCCCCAAAAGCAGGAAACAAAGGAGTCTGTGAGGCTGAGCATCCCCCATGGGGCGAGGGTCTCGTGCTCGGTCTCAGGATGCGGGTAAGCGGTGTCTGCAGGGATGTTCGTGCTGCTTTCCGCCTGGGAGCACACTTCGGGAGCAAAACCGCTGGCTGGCAACGCGCAGAGCGGGCCTGGGAGGGTGGGAGATGGCTGCTGGGGTGGTCTGATGGCTGCTTTATGCGCAGCAGAGCAGCAGGATCCTCCCCGTCCCACGAGGAGGAGGGCGTAAGTTGTTACTCTCAAAAAAGGGTCCAATAGTTTTGCTGTTGTAATGGAGCAACACAGGGTTGGACAGACATGTAAAATGCCTGAATCAAGCTTAAATGTTACAGCGTGAGTCTGCAGCAGCCCCCAGTATCTCCGCTGGAGCATGCATTAGGTGACTTCTGCCTATTTAGCTGTGAAAGACTTTGTCGTCTCCTACTGCGCGCTCGGCTCCCTGGTGATGGAGATCGGTATCAGGGTCTGCACTTCCCAAAGGACTTCAGAGCGCAAGTAAAACACTGCTAATTAAAAAGAAACCTGTAACAAACCCAATCCTTACCTTATTCTGGAGATCGCTTTACTAAAGCATGATATATCTACATTGCCCCCCCATTTCTTGCGGACAGACGGCAATCCCTGCATTTCCACATCCGTGCCAGTGACTCTCCATATCAGTAATGGGATAAATCTGCAAATTGTTTTTATCCTGCTTGTCTGTTCTCCTTTTGCTCATCTCTCCAGGCTCTCAGGTACCTTGAAGGGAGTCTTACACTCTGTTCACCAGGTTTTTCTCCCACCTGTGCCCTGACACGTGTTTGTGCATCTCAGTTCTTGGTGGAGTTGGCTTGCGTCATTGATGATGAAACCAAAATCTTGGACTTTCTGGTCTCTTGGACCTTCTAGTCCCTTGAAGGGAGAGCTGGTCTCCCTTTCTGTGCTCTTTAGGGGGCAAAGTCACGTTCCCCCAGAAGGCGCCCATCTCTCTCCTGTGAATTCAGAGAGGGTTCGAGCTTCTCGAGCACACCGCGGTGCCCAGCTCCTCTGCCTGCTGTCCGGGCACAACGTCCCATCCAGCCGTGGCTGTGTGGTTGACGAGGCTGAATGGCTCCGAGAGGAAACGTGTCTTGGGTGTGTGGCTAAAACTGATTTTTCACTTCTTTGTGAGGCCACAAACTCTTGCGTTCCCGCTTCCCTTGCTCCTTGGTATTCACGCCCATCCTCCTACCACTTTTCCGCGCACTTCTCATCGCTCCCTGGCAGTCTGTGTCCCTACCCGAGGCTCAGTCGTACCGGACAGACCACATCTAAGCCATCAGGGTGCATTTTGGTTACACAATCTCTGCAGCTTCCATAAAGCCATTCCAAAATTGAGAAACAGCTCTTCCACGCCACTCAAAGAAACCTTTCCTGCTCTTAATATAAGCACTGTCGGCTTTTTCTGACAATCCTTGGCATTATGAGAGCTTCTGAATATTCGTCTGAAAGCTGGGCACCTGCTGACTTGACGCTGTCTGCTGCCATCCTGCAACACTTTTATTTCTGTCACCTCCCCTCCCCTGCTCCTTTAGCTCTGCCGTTCCCCCTTCCCGGCTCGGCAGGGCTGGAAGCCATAAACAATTATATTGTTCTGCAAGAACAATTGCTTTTCTAACTAAAATATCTGGGAAAAATCTCTAGTTGAATCCGAATGAGGATGCGTTTGTTTATTTTTCCCTCGTCGAAAGGAATCCATTATTTTGGACAGAAGAGAAACTTTTCTGTTTCCATTTGGGAGTCGGGAGATGGAAGGTCCTGCGAGAGATCTGAGTTCAGCCGCAGTCATGGTGTAGTCGGAGCAAAGGATTCGCGTGAAACTTTCCCACTGCCCTTGGGCTGCATGGCCTCGGGCGGGGAGTTGCTCTCAGGCTGTGTAAGGACCAGCACCGATCAATCCCATGTGTTTCCAATGAGCCCAGCCCCTGCCCAGTCCTTTTTGGTCACTCCCCGAAGGGTAGATAAGCCTTGGGCCGGGTAGTCTCTGCTTGGTGGGGTTGGGCTTTGGGCTTTTGCTGGGTGGAGCTTTTTTTTAAGTGGATCCCCTTGGTTCCGCATGGGCAAGAGGGGTGAGAAATGGTGGCCGTGGTGGTGAGGCAGCTCCTTGGGGAGTCAGGGCAAGGACTGCTCTCTCTTTGGGTGGGTACGTAGATGCTCTTTGCAACGCGGAGCAGCAGTGGAGGAAAGGGAGCGTGTCTCCTGCCACCCCTGAAATACCCTCTCTGGAGAAGAGCCCCGTGGGCTCAGCCCCTGCCTGGTGGAGGAAGATGCCTCGTGCCAACGTTGGAGGTGGGTGCTCGGGTGGTGAAGCAGGCTGTGGTGTGGGGGTGTCAGGGGTGCCCCAAACTCTGCCCTGGGTCTCCCCTTCAGGGCACAGGCAGCTGTGACTGCCCAGTGTCTGAATTCACAGCTGGGCATGGATGAACCAAAGCTCTGCTTCTTTTCAGCTCACAAACTATCCCTGGTCTTTCTCTGAGGCTTTTATTTGTCTTTTTCTGGGGTTTTTAGCCCTTGGCACGTACACATGACTTTTCCTGGCACCGTAATCATCTCCCCAAGAAACTGCTTGAAGGTTGTGTGTGGTTTTTTTTTACTGCTACATCTCAAGGCGTTCTGGTCTTTAATAAAGAGTCTCGTAAAAATCTGTATTCATGGGCCTTGCTCTCTTCTAAATCTTTTACAAACTCCTTTTCTGTTTCTCCCTCACTCTGTTCTCCTCCATCACGAGTAAAACTCAGGGAACCATCCTCAAATACTTCCATTATTTCTCCAGATCTTTCTTCCCCGGCCCAGAAGCTTTGGATGTACCCGTTGCACTTGCGCCTGTCCCTGCAAAGAGCAGAGCAATCATTGCGCTGCCCTGTTCTCATGCCCCTGGGGTTCATCCATCACGGGCTGCCATGCAAAGCCTTCCTCTGGGCTGGTGGGGGATTCATCTGCAGCTGGAACGGTTTCTCCCACAGTCATTTAATGTTACAGCTCCCAATAAGTTCTCCAGTGCTCTGTACCTCTGACTTCAGCAGCTCTGTTAAGCAAGATTGATGGCGAGAGAAGCCTGTTATTAAGAGCTGAATTGGGGGGGGTTGAAAGTAAGGTAAAACATTTCCCAAGGTTCAGCTGCATCCCGCGAACGCAGACTGCCCTTCGCTCCTTTCTTTTATTTCTCTGCGCTGAAAACACGCAGCGGCCTCAAGCAGAGCATGTGCTGAGGAGCAGATAGGGAGCAGCTGAATTTCCTGGAATAATTTGCTTTGTAGCATATGTTGGAGGCATAACTTTGGGTCGTGAAGCACTTTGACAGTCTGGACGTGGGGTGCAAATGTTGCTTGCCCTGTGCTGTAGGATCTTTGAATGAAGCAGATGCTTTTTAAAATTCTTTCTCATAGGAAAAAAAAGACAAAATGGAGCAGAATGTTCAAAACAGCCCAGCTCTTTGAGTTTTTCTGTTTGGGGACTCTGCGTGCATTGCTCCAATCTCTGCATTTCTTGCTCAACCTACGATTTTCCCCCCAAAAAATATAGATACCTACTTTTGTCATGTTAATCTCCCTTTTGTCTTGGACAAATTTATCCTGACTGAACCCGAGGCGGGCTGCCGGCAGGTTCTCTAGCTCTTAGGGTTAGCGTGATTAAAAAGGTAGCGATACAAATGCACGGGCTGAATGTCTTGTTTGGTAATAACAAATAATACAACTCGGCTGTGTATTTTGTCCTACCACAGAAAATAAAAAGGAGGAAAATAAAGGGATGGAAACGGTATGAAAGGAGCCTTTTCTGAGTTCCTGGAGGTAAGTACAAATTCGTCAGGTGTTCCCAGTGCTTTCCCCTAATGGCTGAAATAACCTTTGTGGAGGAGGCAGGATTAAATGGGAGTTGGTCCGGTGTTACAGGTACAAGCCTCACAGTGAGTCCCTTCAAGAGGAAGGATTTGCCTGGGCACGGGGTTTCAGCTGGAACTCCTGTTCACCGATGGCCAGCTAAGGCAGGCAGAACTTCCACCCAACATTTCGTAATGAAAAGCCCCAATTTTCCATTACGTAATCTTTCCCCCCCTAGAAAGTGTCTGTTTAATGTTTTACTGGAAAATTGAAAAGTCCCAGACTACTAAAACATCAGAAGCTGGTTCTTTAGATGACTTGTCATAACTAGAAGTGTAAATCCAGGTGCTTCTCTTTATATCGAGATTGAGGGGCAGTAAATTCAGCTGGTATTGTGGATTCAGCTGTAGCATCTCAGTAACTTTTTTCTCCAAGGCTTTCTGAATACTGCAGACGTTTCCAGCAAGGTCAGCTCACTGATGCGTTTTGCATCCAGGCCTTTGAGGATAAACCTTGGACTTTAGGGTATTCATTTGTTGCAGGATGCTGACTCTATGAAAATCCGATGCTTGTTATTCGTGCGGTCAAAGATGAAAGATGGCCCAGAGAATTCAGGTTTTTCTAAGCACAAGGGGATGGTAAGAACTTTCTGAAAAAGGTAGATGTTTTATGCCGGTGTTGATTATTGGTCATGGCAACAATAGGTTAGGTGAGATGATATCTCATCTGGCTCGGGCAAGGCTGGGTTTATTTGGCACCTGGAGTAGAGAAAACCAACAAGAGCTTGGGGTCAGGGCTGCGTGGAGCTCTTGATGATCTCTTTTCCTGGAAAAACTGGCTTTCTGCAGAAGATCTTGACTTTCTCGGTAAAAAAAGTGTGTGTAAAACCTTCTACCTGAATTTTCCTGATTCTCTTTAATAAAAAGGTGCAGGAATGGGCACCATCCAGGGCTGGTGAGTTTTCACAGGAGGAAGCTTTTTCCAAGGGGTTTAGGTGCTCCTCCAAGCTCTTAGCAAGAAAATCTTTAATGCTGACTTGTAGCTCAGACCTGGTGCCCTACCTGGGCAGGAGACAGCAGTCACGATGCTCTCCCAAAGCAATCCCTCGAGGGCTGGAGAAGGGTTTCTGAGCACTGGCGTGAAGCACACGGACCTCAGCGTGCTTGCACAGTGTCCTGCTGTTTCTTGCTTGCACGGAGGTGCATCTGTTTGCACCTGCGAGCACAGAGCTCGAAGCACTTAACCCACGGCTTCCCATCAAACAACAGATGGGAGAGTGATACAGAGCAAATGAAATATGTATATTTGTCAATAAACAGATGAAGATTAATCCAAGGCAGGGGGGTGTGCTCCAGGCAGGGCTGGCTCTGCATCAGAGCACCAGTGTGGCTGCAGATGAGATAAGAGGCTTTATTTGTGTTGCTATAAAGCAAAGAAACGCCGCAGGTGATGGTACCAAGAGGCACAGCGCTGCTGCCTTGAAGCCTTGCTTGGATGGGCTTAAAGTTTGGGCTGGAGTTTGCAAGCGGGAGGTGAAAAATGCAACACATCCAGGCACGGTGTGGGTGAGGCTTGGAGAAAAGTGGGGTGTTGAGGGGGGATGGTTAGGGAGGGAGGGGGTGACGAGGTGGGTGACCATCACTGTTTGGGTGGAGGTGGCCTGAATGAATGGACCAGGGTTCCCTTGGGGAATTGAGGAGGAATTGGGACACTGACTTGGGGAAAGGGTGGGATTTCGAATGGGGAGGGGATTTTGGCAATGGGAGCAGGGAGGGAGCAGCTGCTTCTGTCGTGCGTGCAAGCAGAGGAAGGTGATCCCAGGCTCGAGCCTCCAACCGCCCTGAGAGCTGTTCCTCCGCAGCAACGATTCTTTTTTCTTTTCTCCTTTCCCTGGCAAAGAGCAGTTTTCCCCAGAGCGCTGCATGCTGCTGGCCCAGAGTTTGGGAACAAACACAATCCTCCTCGTAGCCTCCTGCTCGCAAAAGCTTGCCCGCCTTTGGAGCGTGCCCTGCCTGCCTTGCTTTGGCTGCTGCTGGGGGTTTTTTGCAGCTAGCCCCAGGTGGCACGTGGCATCTGTGCAGCAATTAGGGCTGTTTGCTAATGGCTCTCTGCGGACAGCAGTACACCTGTGAGATCATTAGCAGAGATGTGGCGTGAGAAAGATGGTCCCCTCCAAAGGATGAGGCTGAGCCAACCTGTAGTGGTATAAGTGGCCGTAAAGGCAAAGAGGGGGAGCCCAAGCGAAGGCTTTTGGGGTCTTGGTGGGTCAGAAGTGGATCTGCGTAGTGCATGTAGCAACCTGGGAACCAGATCATGGCCATGGCCATTTTTGCGTCAGTGATAGTGTGGCCAGCAGGACCAGGGCAGGGACCATCCCCCTGTGCTCGGCCCTGGCGAGGCCGCACCTCGAGTGCTGGGGTCAGTTCTGGGCCCCTCACCCCAAGACAGACACTGAGGGGCTGGAGCGTGTCCAGAGACGGGCAACGGAGCTGGGGAAGGGGCTGGAGCACAAGTGCTGTGAGGAGCGGCTGAGGGACCTGGGGGGGTTTGGCCTGAAGAAAAGGAGGCTGAGGGGAGACCTTCTCGCTCTCTGCAACTCCCTGAAAGGAGGTTGGAGCCAGGGGGGGTCGGTCTCTTCTCCCAAGGAACAGGCGACAGGACAAGGGGAAACGGCCTCAAGTTGCGCCAGGGGAGGTTTAGGTTGGATCTTGGGAACCATTTCTTCCCCGAAAGGGCTGTCAGGCCCTGGCACAGGCTGCCCAGGGCAGTGGTGGAGTCCCCGTCCCTGGAGGGATTGAAAAGCCGTGTAGATGTGGCGCTTGGGGACATGGGTTAGTGGTGGCCTTGGCAGTGCTGTGTTAGCGGTTGGACTCGATGATCTTGGAGGTCTCTTCCAACCCAAATGATTCTATGGGAAGCAAAACCCCATTTCACCTGGATGTTTCCAGCAAGAAATTGCTGGAGTTGTGGCTCCTGGGACAGAGAGTTTCTCTCCTGCCCATCCCCTGTGTGGTGCAACCCAGCCCTGCTCATGACCACCCATGGCCCAAGTGTTTGAGACCTCATCCATCAAACTGGAGTAGGTTTTGAGTGAGTTTCTGATTAAACCTTCCCCTGCTGGGCTTTAGCAGAGGTGGGGTGCAGGTGAGCTCCTGCAGAAATGCCTCCAGCTTCTGGTTCATTCATATCAACCTGCTTCAGTGGAGAAAACTTTTCCCTGAAGGTGCTTCTCCAGCATTTTTACTGGCATCACATAAGTGAAGGTGAGAGAAATGTTTAAGATAGTAAAAAATAAGTGGAAAAAGGGTTGTTAGGCAGATCGGAGCTGAAGATGGGACTTCATTTAAGCAGGAACACGGGTGAAATGAAATTTAAGCTGTGTTTTATGGGAAAAGCAGTAGCGAATAAACTCTGCAGATCATCTTATTTCGTTTACTGCTTCCCCTGTAAATTGTGCTGACTGTCAGTGTGTCGGGCAGAAGTGGGAAACCTGCAGGGTTTTATAGCTTCGGGAGAACCGGTGGAGTTTTAGTGGGTTTTAGCCCTGGGAAGAGCAGCTCCTGTCCCTCTGGGGCACGGGGAAACCTCTTGGTGCTCGCTAGCTCTTTGTAGCATCATCTCTTCTGGCTGGGAGTCCACAGCAAAGACCTCCCAGACCAGCAGAGAGAACTTCATCAACACACTGAGCTAATTACAAACAAGAGCCATTGATTTCCATCCCCGCAGGAACCCTGGCTTTTGAACTCGGCACGATCCGTGGAGTCGGTGGGACGCGAGGGGACCCTGCGGAGGGAGGCGACGTGCTCGGGGGACAAACGCCGCTTGCCCGCACGTCCCTCTTGCTGAATTGCCGGCGATGGAGGCAGATTGCATTTCAAGTGCGCTGTACAATAACGCCGCTGGCAGAATTACGCCCATCCATTAGCTCCCGAGCTGCTTTGAGCTTCCTCCATCACACACGGGTCATGGCGAGCAAGCGCCGCCGCATGCTAATGCAACCTGCCGTCCTCGCTGGGTGATGAAGTTTATCCGTTATTGGCTTGTTCTGCATTAGCTGCTTTGAACACGGAGTCATTTTACAGCTCCTGTTGTTGGACTATTTGGGGACAGGAGATTCATATCTGTTTGTGCGGGAAACAAGGCGCTCTGGCCTTAATCAGATGAAAATAGAAGCGAGTAGCGGCTTTTTCCATCGTTTGAGAAGCGTGCGTATGGGTTCCCCCCCTTATTTGTTTTTTTGGCTGCGTTTCAGCGCTGGGCAGAGGGTTGTACGTGGGATGGAGTGCAGATTTGTAAAGTGCTGTTGGACCCTCTTGGGTGTGACACAGCACATAAATGCAAGATCATTATAAGAACTGATTGCTTGGAGGTAGAGGGGAATAAACAACCATCCAACATGTTTTTCAAAGAGAAATGAGTGCACTAAAAATTCTAGGTCATAAGTTACACTATAGGGAAGAAACCATCCAAATCTATACAACATTTAGAGCGTCATACTCCTGTCACTTGGAGAGAAGTGATGGCTCTTTCCTTTTTTTTTAATTGTGCTCTGTCATTAGTTTTGGGGGAGGAGGAGGAGGAGGTCTGTAGCTTTGCTGTAGCAGCAGGAAAAGTCAGTGCATCTGTGCTGCCTGGAATAAGTGGATTTCTTAGCAGTTTCTTGGGAGCACATCTTGTCTCTTGAGGCTCCCTGAAATACGGGTCTGCCAAGAATCTGCTCTGCTGTGTGCGCGCGGCGTGTTTCGCCCCAGGCTTTTCCTGAAACGGTCCATCAGGCGAGCAGTGCCCTGCGCTGGGCTGGATCCGTGCGTGGAGCAGAGCAGCCGCCTGCGCTCTTAACCTGGTGTGGGTGTCCCCAGACCCTTGGGGACCATGTCTTGTGGGCCCACGTGGCACAGCACACGTGGGCCGGCTCAGCACCCTGCTGTGGCCGTGCTCGGGCCATATTCGGGTCTCAGTGGGCCAAGTTCGGGGGTTTAGGTGCTTTTGCATGCAAGCCCTGGTCTGGGCTACGGGGCCAAGCAGCACAGTGGGCTCCCTAACATCACCTACTGCAAACAAATCGGAGACTGGTGTGTCTTATTATTCGTTCTGCTTCTATTTTCTCTTCTTCCCTGGACCCAGCTGCCCACACTGACCCTCCTTGGGATCCCAACTGCACTCGGGGGTCCCTTTACCAGAGCAGCCTCTGAGCTGCTGGTCGTGACAGCCCCAGTCCCCTCGGTGGTAGATCCTCTGTTTAAATGGCACTTCCAAATATTGATATTCTTCTACTTTTAGCAAATTACCATGTAGCCACTAATATGATATGAAGCAGCATAAACACTTTTACGGCCAGCAATAGTCATGGATAACAACTTCTTCATATTTAAACTTCCCAGCCCATTAGACCTTCTTAAATAATTCATGTTATAACATCATTTAAGCCTGCGTGGCATTGCTTTGAGGTGATTATGGTCTGTAACAAACCTCCACTGGGAGTGGTAACGTTAACACAAGTTACTGGTTTGATACAGGTGATTGCAAATGCTGGGACACCTTGGGGTTAGGAGGGGTGAGGTTTATGCACTGCTGGGTTATGTCGTGGGGGTCTGGTCAAGCCAAGATGCTGTGCTGGGATGGATGAGGAGGTGATGTGGGGCTGGAGGGGGGAGCTGAGGCCACTGGTGCCTGATGTGGCAGAGCTGTGCCCATGCCGTTGGTGCCACTGGTGACATCTGGATGCAGAGACTGTGGGCTGAGATGATCTTTTCTATTAGATGTTTGCAGAGGGGCTTTTTCTTGCCCCACTGCGGATCTGTGATGCGTGCAGCCGGCACAGAGCAGCCTCCTAGGCCTCAGGAGCAGGACTAGGGTCCCAAACGGGTACAACCTGGTGGAGAGAAGGTGATCGTAGTGTACCCCAACTGTGCATCTGCACTGCAGCCCATGGGGCTCCAAGGCAAAGCTCAGGAGGGTTTTTTGGTCCCAGATGGTCCAATGAACCAACTCCACCAAGTGATGGAGGCTGATTGTCTACATGGTGCCTCTCCCTCCTCCCTGATGCTCTCACTTGGCACCAGCATTAGTTTTCCTTTGCAGCCCTCTCCTGATCCGCCCTCATGTTTAATGGATGAAAGCCTTTCCCTCCTCTCCTGCCACAGATGGCACATGGAGAGCTCTTCTCCGACAGCAAATTCCTCCCAAGGCAGATGGAAATCTTGTCGAGTCATAAAGTTGTCTTGGCGGTGTCAAGTTGGCCATAGAAAACTAAAATATTGACCTGTTCTTCCCCACAAAACATGACTAATTAGCTACACTGAGTGCAACAATAGAGGGTGGCTGATGTTTCCATAAGGTCTCCTCTAGCTGCTGGAAAGGCACGTTGGTGAGAATTTCTTTGGGTTGTCCAGGTCGAAGATGGTTTTAGGAGCTAGGAAAGCCTCTCGGGGCTGGATGTCCCCATGTTGGGTCCTCAACTCGTTCACCTCGGAGCTGAGCCCTTGAAAATATAATGCTCTTTGGAAACCTGGTACTTGAAGTGCCCTGTTTTAATATGGGTTTACCCCAATTTTATAAATTGCTCGTCTTTGTGTAGAGAGCTCCAGGATGGCTTTGGTCATGGTAAATAAGGTAGATGAAGTTGGGACTCGAGGCATGTAGAAATCTGCTTATTTGTCCCTAACCTGAGCAGCAGGAAAACTAATGTCTCATGCTCAGGAGGGACCTTGGCTCTTTCTATCCTGATGATCCTCCACGGGAGGAGTTCACAGCCGCTCTCCCCCTCCCGGAGAGGCACAGTAGGACTCAAAGCCTCATCCTGAGCCCGATCCTGCTCCACCAGCCACAGCATCCCAGGCAAATAACCAAGACGTCTGATCTGTTCGCAGAGGGGGAGGGAGGTTTGCCTTCCCGAAGCAGCACACGCTGGAGCGGGGAATGCACAGTGAACACCCACGCACCTCCAACAGCAGTTCAAGCGTGAATTACAGCTCCATTTCATTTATTTCACGTAGAAGCACCCACAGAAAGCTCCTGTGACAGTCCCTATTTGCACTTAGATTTCCCTGGGAGCTGTCAATTTTACTTCCCCTTCTGTAGTTTCCGAAGTTAGTTTGGTCAGTGAACAGTAATGGGAAAAATAGCTGATTTTTTAAATGAAAATTGATTTTTTTTTTTGTTATTTTTTTAAGTTTCAGGTAAAATAAGCAATCGGGGAGCTCTGCCGTGCCTGGAGGCAGGGAGCAGGTTTGCCGGATAGCTGCTGCTGTGGCTGAGCCGTTCCTCTGCCCACGCTGCACCTCCCATGGTATCGTCAGCATCCACAACCCTGTGACCGATACAGCCTCGTCTCGCCCGAAGAAGGGCTTCAGCTTCCCACCAGACCCGCTGTCGACATTTCCTACACAAAGCTTTGTGCCGAGGGCTCGCCGCATGGTTCTGTCCCTTACAACAGAAATCAATACCTCCCACGGGGAGCAGAAACCTCGGCGTGTGAAACACGTCTCTGGAACAAAACACGTTTGTGGTTTGTTTTTTTTTTTTTGCTGGGGAAAGTTTTCAGCGCGTCACTTCAGAGTTTTTGTGAAATTTGGCCTGGGAAACATTTCACTGGGGATTTCCCCAAGGGGCTAGAGCTGATCCCAGCAAGCAGCTTTGCTGCACGGGGAGACCAAGCTCTTGGGTGCTTTAACCTGGGTGACATGTCCAGAGACCTTGGACGTGTCCTGGCTGATGACAAGTCTCCCCCATCTCCCAGGAATTTGGGCAAATGGCCCCCAAACCCCTCCAGTCCTTGGAGCAGCACGGGTGAGCGGCATTGCGGGCAGGAAGGAGGTTGAGCAAAGTTTTCAGGCAGCAGAGTCTGATCTACTGAGGTGCCTCGAGAGCTTTGCAATTCAGTTTTGCTTTGTTGCAGGGCTCGGAGCCCCTTACCCACGGAAAGGCAGGGAAGAGCTAAGCTGATTAAAAGATTTAGCAAGATGCCCTCTCCAGGACCAAATCTCCGTTCCAGCAAACAAGGATGTGTGGTTCCTCCTCACCCTGCCTGTGCTGTAACCTTTTCTCTTCTCCCTGACTCAGCAGTGACCTGGAATATTAGTCCAAAGCTTGAGATGAGAAATTAGATTTAATTCTAGAGTTTCCCCTCTGCCCATGCACAAATCCCCCCCCCCAGGCTGTTCTGCTTTATGCCATCCCTGGTGCTTTCCCGAGCTCTGACAAGGGTGGCTTTGGAGGGGCTCCACCAAACATTTGCTTTATAATAAGCCGTGTATCGCCATTCAGTTCGTTTGCTTTGAGCCCTACAGCAGCGCCCGAGTGGCTCTGCGCTGCGTTGGGAGTCCCCGAGATGGATGCTCAGGGAGATGGGGTGTGATGTGTTGAACCTGTTTATTTTTAGTGCTGTCCGAGGAAGCCTGGGTCTGGTGAATAACAAAGGCAGAGTTTTGCCAAGACCAGGCTGGCAATTCTCAAAGGTCAACGTGTGATGGCAACAAGTTTTGTGCTGCTGACAACAGTCGCGTCAGCGCTTTCCTCCCCGATCCCTTCCTTGGAAGCTTGTAGCTCCGAGGGAGCAGCCTGGCGGTGGATGCTCGGAGCTGTTTGCAGTGGGAAGTGGTGGGACTCAGTTTTCCACCCGATCTCCAGCCCTGCTTGGGCTCTGGGAGGGACACGATGTGGGGAGATGAACATTAAGCGAAGGCTGCAGCTTCTTGTCCTGAATGACTTTGCTGCACAACTGAAGCTGTTCAAATGGAGGATCTATGGGGAAGGTATTGTATTTTAGTCTCCAGGTGAGAACGGGGCTGGGGACCAGTAGATAGTGCTCTGGGTCTGGAGGTCCAGCCTGAGGACTAGCACCAAGAGTCCACAACCCCTCTATTCCAAGTACCCATCCACCACGTCCCTTCAGCTGGTCCCCACCAGCCAGGACATGCTCCTGTCCCATCACGGTCCTGGCCATCGGTCGCTCTGCAGATATCTAGGGTAGGTCTGTGGCAGGGCTATGTCCTCCTCTTAAAAAAAATAACAATCTGGGGGTAGAAGTAAGGTGGTGCACGAGCAGTGTCAGCACAGAGGAGCCCTTGTGGCACCTTTCTGCAGCATCCCCACCTCTTCCTCGGGCGGGGACCTGCCACAACTCGCTCATCTGCGTTTGTCCCCTGTGCCGGGACTCCCTGGGCACGGGGGGGATGCCAGATCTCTCATTTCAGCTTTGGGAGGAGAAGGCCTCTAACCCAGAGGAGGGGATTGTACATCCAGGGTTTAGTCACTAGAGGGAGGGATGCCCGCACGCACTGGTGGATTTCCAGGCAGATCTGGCAGCATTTTGGGGGTACGTTTTTTTTTACTCACCAACAATATGCTTCATGCTCTTTGGTAACAAAGCTTAGAACTTTTTTTTTCCCCACAAGTGACAGGTCGTATGTGTGACAGTTGGTCTCTGGGAGAATAACAGTGAAACTGAAAATCCACAAATAGCTTCTCAATTTGGGGCTCATCAAGGTATTGCCAAGTGAGAAGCAAAGGCTGCCGGCATTTCTTGCCTCGTCAAAAAACAAAGGATCAATGGCACTCCTCGTACCAAAACTTGCAAGAAACCTTCTCCGTCCCCAAACCAGCCATGAAGAGGTTCATGGGGGAGCAGATCTTGGTAATATTTAGGGGTTAAACAGTTGATTGGTTGTGCTACGTACCTGAGTAATAACGGTGGTCCCTGAGGTCTTTTAAGGATTTGAGTCCAGGCCAGTTGCAGGTTTTATCCTCCATCTCTGCCCAGTCTAACCAGTAAGACGGGGCAGGAATCTGCACTTGGTGCTTTACAGAAGCACCAGTGACCTGCAAGAACAGGATTGCAGAAACAGCCAATTTCTCTCTGCAAGGAGTTTTATTGAATTGGGAAACTTGACAGCATGTTCTTGACCCTCCTCTGCTGCCGTTGCATCAACCAACGACCTGTTCATGTCCTGGCATCTACGAGCACCGCTGACACCGTCCAGCAAGGAAAGGGAGAGGACTGAAAGCCTGAGGTGAAAAGTAACAAGCTCCAAGGCACCAGAAAGGTCTGAAAAACCATGAAAACTTCTGATCTCACAGAATTAGCAAAAGCACGTAAGTTCCTCCAAATCCTTCTGCATTTATTCCAATGCAATTGGACAACAGGAAGATGAAGGGGAAGGTAGCTTTGCTGCTTGGAGGACTTCACTTCTCCCAGGCTTGGCTGTCTCAGCAAGAAAGGATGTAGAATCAAGGCAGAAAAAGAATAAATGAGGATGAGAAGCAGGAGAGAGCTTCAAGTTTCCTTTGAGGTAAGCCTGGGAGTTGTAAAATAGCCGGTATAGTGCGCAGTCCTTGTTATTACAGACAAATGGGGAGAATTTTCCCCCAATTTTCCTCTAGAAATGGAGCACAATTTTTGCAATTTGGCCAACTTTTCCCCAATTTTCCATTGACCCGGGATGCTGCCTTGTGGTCCTCTATCAGCCTGATAGCGGTGTGTACGTCTGCAGTTAATGATCTCAAATTGCACAGCGCGAGGCAGCCGCCATCCATTTACTCAGCTAAAAAATGCCTTCAGAAAGCAAACAGCCCCAACGTGACGGCCAAGCCCAAGCACGTCCAAAGAAGCCATGTGGCTCTTGACAGGTAAATCGCTCAGGATTACTCCAAATGTCATCACTAACAGCTACTGTGCCTGAGGTATTTATTTACTAATCAAAATCAGAGAAGAGAAGATGCACTCTAGCTGGTTTTAAAAGCAAACCAAACTTTATTTAAAGCTTTAATGGTGTAATTGCGAATTGAGGATGAGCACGGAGGGCTGGCAAAGCCAGACTTCTGGCCACTCATAAAATGTGCCGCTCCACATCGGAGAAAATGTTGGTTTTTTTTTCTTTATCCCCCAAGGTTTTATTTATTTTATACTTTTGTCATTAATGAGGGAAATAACGTGGGGATGTGGAGCTTGTTGGCATCTTCGGAGTGAAATCTTGCGCCTGGGCACTGATGACCAGCCCATGCTTACTCAATTGGCAGTGTTGATCTTTATAAATTGGCATGCTTGATCTTTATAAAAACGAAAAATTACTGGAAGAGGGTTTTGTCCCCTTCCTTTCCAGCTGTGAGCTGTAATCACAGGGCTGGCAGCTTTTGGGGAGCTTCCTCTCTAGCTCTGACTTGCAGGTCAACATCGACTCCCGGGTCTCTTTCCTGAACGGAGATTTCTGTGCCATTGCAAAAAGTTTGATTTCAAGGAAGTGACCTTTTCTGTAAAATTTTCAGACCAAAAAGCCTTTCCCTTGAGGGAGCCCCTAGGGTTCAGCAGACATTGCTGGGGGAAGCGATGGGTACCGAAGCCAGGGGACCGCGGGCCATGCTTTGCCCACCATGCTGTCTCCGTTTCTCCACCCAGCTCCCTGGCAGACCTGCATGGTGCAGGGGCTCTGGGTGCCCCTGCCATGCACAGGGACCTCAGTGCAGCCCCATGGTCCACAAGAAGGACGTCAGCCCAGGGTGTGGGTGAGTAACACCAGGCTGCTGGCACCTTGGTGGCCCCCAGTCTGTTCTCAGTGCTGGGAGCAGGTCCCTGTGCCCCAGGGAGTCTGTAGCTGGGCTTGGCGTGGCAGAGATGGATTAGAATCATAGAATCGTTTAGGTTGGAAGAGACCTCCAAGATCATCGAGTCCAGCCGTTAATCCAGCACTGCCAAGGCCACCACTAACCCATGTCCCCAAGCGCCACATCTACACGGCTTTTCAATCCCCCCAGGGATGGGGACTCCCCCACTGCCCTGGGCAGCCTGTGCCAGGGCCTGACAGCCCTTTCGGGGAAGAAATGGTTCCCAATATCCAACCTAAACCTCCCCTGGCGCAACCTGAGGCCGTTTCCTCTCGTCCTGTCGCCTGTTCCTTGGGAGAAGAGACCGACCCCCCCCGGCTCCAACCTCCTTTCAGGGAGTTGCAGAGAGCGAGAAGGTCTCCCCTCAGCCTCCTTTTCTCCAGGCCAAACCCCCCAGGTCCCTCAGCCGCTCCTCACAGCACTTGTGCTCCAGCCCCTTCCCCAGCTCCGTTGCCCGTCTCTGGACACGCTCCAGCCCCTCAGTGTCTGTCTTGGAGTGAGGGGCCCAGAACTGACCCCAGCACTCGAGGTGCGCCCTCGCCAGGGCTGAGTAATATTATTAATACATGTCTGTCTTCAACTCCAGGGCAGCAGAGGTGTGCAGATTAAACCTGGACTAAATGAAGGCACGTAATGATGGTGGTGAACTGAGGAGCCGAGCTGCCCCAGATCCCCTTAGATGGATGAAGGCAGGGAGGGATACAGGCACTTCCCAAGGGCAAGATGGGTGCTTGCAGGGACTGCGCTGCAAACAATGGCCAAGAAGCGAAGGAGCATGTGGCTTGTCTGCTGAGGGCCGTGAGTATTTTCAGGTTTGGGGAGAGCTGCAGCTTGGGGCAACGTGGTGGTGGACGCGGAGACCTCTTGGTGCCTCGCGTGACCCAGCGCAAAGCTGTGTTCAAGCAGTCATGATGCTCCCTTCGTTTTAGCCCAGCGAAGGCTTACTGCTGGGCTCACGCTGGCACAGCCAGTCGCCTGGGGACCTGGAGCTGCGAAGGGTGATGGCAAAGGGGAAAAAAATCCTCCTCTAGCTACCACGGAGAGCTGGGCAGTGGGTCAGCTTGCTTGGAAGTCATTGCTGCTGGGAGACGGGTGGTGGGAGGAGAGGTAAAGGGCAGAGCTGGGCTTGCCACATGTTCTCTTTGCAAGAAGGTTTCTCTCGCTGGTGCTGTTGGGTGCCCAGGAAGCATTCCAAGAAATTAATTAATTTTCGCTCGTCAGCAGCCACAGCGCCAGCAAACACAGTCTGGAGGAGAGGAGAGCATTGCCGTTTTGCAGCAGCAGTTCCCCCCCTAAGTTACAGTGATAGTTACTTTGTCTTAGCAAAAATGAAATGTCAAGTGGTGACAGAGAAAAATATTCTTTTAATGCTGAGCAGTAACTGGGTTTCCAAAGTGCTGGGCTCCGGAGGTAATGGGGAAAGCTGGGACCGAGGCAGCTGGGACCACACAAGATTAATTTGGGCTCCAAATGAGGCTTCATACATGATGTGTTGCACCATACATCACTGTCACGCAGACAGCAGTAGATTCGGCTCAGGGCTCGCGTATTTGCTCCTGGACCTGCTTCATCCCAGCACGGGCTGCCAGATGCGGTGGTGGGGTGTCACGGACGTCTGCTGCCCACCCTCGCTGTGTTTTGGGTAGGAAACTCGGCAGGTGAAGGGTGCAAAGAGCAGAGTTGAAGCAAATTCTGCCCAAATGGACCCAGCACAGTGTGACTTAATGGGAGGTAACCCTGAGGCGGACCACAGCCACTGCGTATCACCCGTGTTGTCCTCTCTGAGGCCATCACATCATGACACACGAAGCCTCCTGGTGCAGTAAATACTGAGCAAATACTCGTAGATAACCTGCCTCTTCCCAGAAGCTGGGTCTGGGCTCGTGAGTAATTTTCAGGTAAATAACGGCTCCGCTTCCTAGATGACTTATTTGCAAGGGATAATTCAGACAGCCGTGGCCTTGCTGTTTTTTTCCCTTTTGAATCTTCAGGCTGGCATTGTAAGTGCCATACTTTCATTAAAGTTTAATTTCCCTGAAGAGTGAAATATTAATGAGAATAGGCTTAATACTGTCAATAGGAAACAGACCCAAACAGATAATTTGCTAATATAATGACTTGGGATTTTATCTATTTCAAGCCTCCCGATTGCTCTTCTGCTATGATCTGGTGCAGGTAATAACCATTGTCGTCTCTGCTCAATGAGAAAACTTAATGAGTTTAGAGCTAAATCACCATTTTGCACGTTCACATCCCGGCGTACCCGTGCTAATTCCACAGCCCCTGTCCTCTGTGTGCTTTGCCTTGCACCCTTGGGTGGGGGGGGACACCAGCCCGGCTCTTATTTGAGAGAAGCTTGAGGTTTGAGAGAAGGGGAGGTTTAGGTTGGATCTTGGGAACCATTTCTTCCCCGAAAGGGCTGTCAGGCCCTGGCACAGGCTGCCCAGGGCAGTGGGGGAGTCCCCGTCCCTGGAGGGATTGAAAAGCCGTGTAGATGTGGCGCTTGGGGACATGGGTTAGTGGTGGCCTTGGCAGTGCTGGGTTAACGGTTGGACTCGATGATCTTGGAGGTCTCTTCCAACCTAAACGATTCTATGATTCTAAGCTGAAACAAAATTTGGGCTGAGATTTGGGTCCCCTTGAGCATCCACTCTGGTGACTTACCCGTGACCAGGATCCCCAAATACCCTTGAGGCTCTGCACCCTGGAGACTCCCACCTTTGTGGGTGTTGTGCAGACCTCTGGGACCCCAAAATCCTCTCCCTTTCCCCAGCACCCTGCAATGCACCCAGGAGCATCTGCTCCATCATGCTCCACTGTTTGCTTTTAACCCAAATGTTGCATTTCAAGAGCTGCCCTCTTTAACCTCAGCTGCTTGAGGAAACAAAAGGCAGTGAATTACCTGGAGCGGTTACTTGGCAGATTGGATGCGCTGCTCGCTGAGAGGTGCTACGAGAAGGTACACGAGAAGGTGGATGGGGCGAGGGGCTGGGACGTGACCTGGGGACAGCCTGACCTGCTTGGTCCAAACAGACACCTGGACCAGCGCGGGCATCTTTCCAATATTTTGGGAACTGGAGAGCACGCTGTGATGCGCCCCCCCCAGCCCCACCAGTTTGTAGTGCAGGTGCTTTCCAGGACAGACCTGTTCACTTTGCATTTGATTCATTTTTAAAGTCTTTTCTCTTGAATTTTTCCATCACTTTTTGAAGTTACGCATCTTGCAGCAAGGGGCACCACAGGCACGGTATGAAAACCACCTTGTTTGCAGCAAGCCTGGCTTTCGCTAGTTCCCTTGTTTGCCACACTTTTGCCTTGGAACAGGCAGTGAACAATTATTTTCTGTTCCCTTTTTCTATGCCATTTGGAGTTTGATGTACCATATCCCCCTTTCAGTAATGTTGTCGTTTGGGACTGGCTTTGTCTGCTTGACCGCTCCTCATCCAGAAGCTGTGCCGAGCCTTCGCTCGCCCCTGTTACCACGCGCCGAACCTTTTCCAGTCCGGCTGTACTCCGAGATGGGAGACCCAAGCCACAGTCAGCATTCAAAATATACACGTGGGTAGACAGAGTGATCGGAGCTGGTTTGGAGACAGATTTTATTCCCTTGGAGGTAAGTCCCCGCGTTTCACACTGTGGTCCTGCTGTGGCCGGGAAGGGCATTATGAATGGACTCTGTGCCCGAGAGCTGCTTGTTTTCTCGAGCTCCATCAGCAGGTCTCGTAGAGGATGCTCTCCCTCCCTGCAAGCCGTGATGTCTCCATCTCTCCGCGCCCTGTTTCTCTTATCAGCTAACAGGAAGACTGTCTGGTGCACCAGCTTTCATTCCTAATGTGTTTGTCGGCGCCTGGGGCATCCAGCCACTCCAATAGTAATACTAATAGCAGCAGTAACAGTTCCCAGACCACGTTTGCCCGCGGAGGCCAGGACGAGTATTTACACCCATCTCCAACAGGTCCGTGCATTCAAAGCAGTGAAATTTCCCTGTTACGGTGCTTTTCTGAGTAGCTTCACCCAGCTGTCCCTAGTAAATAAAACACTGTTTTCGGTGCTTGGAAATGAATGCAGATCTAGCTGGTTTTGGAGCTGAGCATATGGGCTGTGTTTGAGTGCTGGGAATGTGTTTGCTTGTGATTTAATACTGTGAGTCATGACTGTACCTTCCTCCCAATTACTACCCTTGCATCCCTTTGTTGTGGAGTAGATGTTCTGGAAACTCTGTTTTCCTTGTAAAATCAATTACGTTCCACCCTTTATTATCCGCCAGGTCTCATGCCGTCCCTGCTCGCCAAGAAAACCTCCACAACAGCTCGGGTGTGAACTGTGGCAGTGATGCTGAAGGCAGCCTGGCCAGGAGGTGGGTCCCGGGGCCAGGCTTGGGCTGGGGGCTCCAGGGTCTTGCAAAGCTCATTCCCTACCCCGTGTTCCTCGGCTGGAGCAACCCCTGGAGTAAGGGATGCTCCACAGCCCTGATCTCTGCACACCTCTCTGTCTCACAGGACTGGCAAACCCTGTTTGCACGGAAACTGTATGAGCTACAGATTTTTCACTACAGCAGAACATGATTCTTTCTGAAATGAAGTTGGATCCTCCGAGACTTCAATAAACCTTTAAAAGCATTTAATTAAAAAAGCATAAAGCCTGGGAGGATCAATGCAGTGTTAATGACCTACAACGGTGCTGTGTGTACCTTGTTCTTATTGACCCGCAAGGCAGCAAGGAACAACTTGTGCAACCTGAGGTCTCTAAATCAGCTTCGCTGGGGCTATCCCAGCCCGCAGGAGAAACGGGAGCTGCCTGCTTTTAATAGCATCCAGACAGCTCCTGGTTAAAATTCAGGTAGCACTTGAAAACGGCTAGTTTTGGAGGCCACAAGAGGTGTGGGGCTGTCAGCAAGTGGCCCCCCAGCAATGGGGCCATAGTGGTGTATCTGGGTGGAGAACTTGGGAAAACTGGAGGTTGTGTGTGAGAAAGGGCTCCTCTTGCTTCGGAAAAAATCAACTGAGTGCAGGGAACGCATAAAACCAAAGTTTTAGGACAGGGAAGGTTCTTTCATTTTTAAATCAAAAGTTTGATGCAAGAAAAACAAAGCAAAATAGTTCAAAAAGTTGCAGCTACGGGAAGGAGAAGGGCTGGAGAAGGAGATAGCTGCTGTCCCCAAACATCTCCGCAAATAGTCGTGACGCCTTTCTTGGAGGAATGCACTTTAAAAAGACAAGAAAGTGGAGCAGAAACAGTTCCTTTTATTTCCCTCCAAGTCCATTCCTTTGGTCTTGAGTTAGTAGAAAACATATTCTTGCGTCCAGAAAGATGAGAAATGTTTGTGGATGTGTGTGTCGGAAGAAAAACCCTCCATCCCCTCCAGCGGGGAGGAGAAGGAACCTGGTACGAAACTGGACCTTGAAGGGACAGAGGGAGATGTGGCCGAGGGCAGAGCTGCCATTTTAGACCGAATCCATCGACAAAATGGAAGGGAAGGACATTTTCTACCCGGAGCAGCAGAAGGGGAAATGAGAATGTTTTTCTCAGAGTGAGTGATCAAATGTATCAGAGAAAAGCAGATGTTTTGGGCAGACATTTGCATGTAATCAAACCCTCCGTTTTTTGATTGAAAAAATTGGCAGTGGCAAATTTCCAGCCGACACCCTGCAATCAGAGAAGATAAAAGCTTGTCAACGAGGAGAGTGGATAAAAGAGAGCGTGGGAGAGTCCTGGCCACGTCTCCCCATCCTGGTTTGCATCAGGCTCGCTAAGCTGGGCCTTCCCAAGCTGGGCTTTGGGGTGCATTTGCACACCGGGCACGTCCCCTCCTCTGGGCACCCTGTATTTGTGGTCGTGATCCCTCGAGACCGCGGTGATGGTGTTTCCCATCCCTCCAGCAGCTCTGCAAGGCCGTGCTGCCCGCGGCGAGGCTCGTGCAATATGTCCTTAGGATGTGGGGAGCCAGTGGGTGACCCGTAACCACCCAGAAAATGTGTTTTTAAAGATGCACGTTGCATCTTTCAGGTGCCGAGGACGGCTGTCTCTGCATGCCCGACCTTCCCCTCTCACCTTGCGTGCTCTCGGGGAACGGCATCGCACAGGGACTGGTGGGTGCCCAGGGAAATGGGGGTCTGGGGGCCAGGCTGGGGCGGGGGCAGAGGGGATTTTGCACAGCTCTGCGTCCCTCCGGGGGAACTCACTTTGCACCACGGGGATGTTTTGCTCCGCAGCCCAGCTTGGGGATCGTGCTGCTTTCGGCTGACTTACGCTCTGTTTTATTGGACTTGCAGCAGCCTCTGAGCCAGAGATAAAACACGTCCTTCCTGTCTGTAAGAGGGTAAATTATTGACATACTTAATAAGCATAACTTATCATTAGCCATAATTCACGCCGGTGACAGAGACACAGCTGTTCCTGGAAAGCAGAGTGGCTCTGAATTTCAGATTTCTGTGGGCCGGGCTCCCGCTGCAGCTCTGGAGCAGCGACGTGGATGTCACCGCACACCGTCCCTTGCCCCGGCAATTGCCGTCCCAGGGCTTTGCACAACATTCAAGCTCTGCCCGTGCTGGGAGGAAGGGGAGTCTGGACACTGTGTGCCTCTCCCCAAGTCCAGGGATTGGTAATGCAATTAACCGAGTAGCTCTTGCAGAGCTGGCAGGGAACGGGATGTTCCCTGGAGGCATCCAGCCTGCAGCCGTGTGGGGCCAAAAAGCCCTGGTTGCGGTCAAGGTCTCCTGCTTCTTCAGCAGCACATGCTGCTCTTGCTGGCAATGCCCAAATCCTGGCAGGGTGGTTGCAGCCACTACGGATTTTTTCTCCTTTTAACTTCTCTCCCGCGTTCACCCTGGTCCCTAATGTGATAGGAGTGGGGAGGGGATGTTCTCACAGTTTACGTTGCTTGCAAATGAAGAGCAGTTAATCATTTGTAGGGATGACGAAAACCCTGGGCCACTTGCCAGGAGTGGTCAGGTCACTTGAGGAGGAAGAGGCGAGACTCTGAAGCTTCTCATGCTGGGGACAGTGCATAGGGTCTGGGGCTTTTACAACTCGTGGGTGAAGTTTGATCACTAGGGGTGGGAAATCGTGCAGGGTGCTGCCTCATCATCGGGGCAGGCATGCAGGATGGGGTCTGGGGTGGTTGCTGCTGTCTGGTGGATGGGTCCAAGCCAATCTCCCCTCCTCGGGCCAGATGGTGCTCCGAGCTTCCTTCCTGCCCCTCACAGGAGAGGAGATTTCTGGTCCTCATCTCCCAGGTGCAACCTAAGGAGGCTGCTCGAGGTAGGATCTGGGGGGTTATTCCCCACGCTCATTCAACCCCTCTTCCAAGCTGCATGCAAATGCTCGAGCTTCAGGCTGGGCCCCAGAGAGCAACGTGTGGGAGCTCACCCTTCACTGATCTGGTACACCGAGACAAGAAGGTGATGGAGGCGTGCGAGGGTGGACAGCAGGAGAGACCACGTGTGAGCCTGCGTACACCACGAAGTGACAAGGCACCCTCCGAATAACCAGCAAATTCCCAAAGCTTCAAGGTGCCTTTCAGTAAAAGCATCCTCTGCTCTCTGCACCCGTGAACTCAGCCCTGGGTGTCAGCCTGGCTTTTGGAAACCTCTCCCGGGGATCTTGGCATGTTGGACATCTGTAGAGACGTGCTTGTGAACACCTGAGCACCAGCACTGGCTGATTCCAAACCAAGAATCAGTTGGGGAAATATCGCTTTTTTCCCAGGCAATTTGCAAGAAGTGGAGGCAGTGGAAATCCGTCGAGCGGTGGCTGCCACGTTGTACATTTGATTTGCTCGAAGGCTTGAAGGCATCAGTGTGTTTGACAGTTGTCGTGGTTCAACCCCAGCTGGCAGCTGAGTACCATGCAGCCGCTCACTCACTGCCCCCCTCTGCAGTGGGATGGGGAGGAGGATCAGAAAGAAAGGAAAACCCGGGGGTTGAGATAAAGACAGTTCACCAGGACAGCAAAGGAAAAGGTAATAATAATATTAATATATATTAATAATGATAGTAATATAATAATAATAGAATATACAAAAGAAATAACGCGCAGTTTCTCACCGCCTGATGACTGACACAGCCCGTCCCCAGCAATGATCATGGAGCGAAACCAAGAGCGATCTCGGAACCGCAATTTCCCAAGCAGTGATCTTGGAACCCTGAGTTCCCGAGAGCCGGAGGGAGGGAGCCCAGCCCACCAGCCGACCCCCACTTATACTGGCCATACCGTCTATGGTATGGAATACTCTCTTCGGCCAGTTTGGGTCAACTGTACCAGCTATACCCTCCCAGCTTTTTGCACCTGCACGTTGGCAAAACCCGGGAAACTGAAAAGTCCTTGATCACTTCGCAGCAACTAGTAACATCAGTGTATGATCAACATTCTTCCCATACCAAATCCCGTACTAAACCCAAACCACGGTAGCTACTGGGAAGAAAATTAGCTCCATCCCAGCTGAAACCAGGACAACAGTGACACTGGTTTTCAAA
The DNA here is from genome assembly GCA_009819775.1 of Phoenicopterus ruber ruber. Taxonomy (NCBI): domain Eukaryota; kingdom Metazoa; phylum Chordata; class Aves; order Phoenicopteriformes; family Phoenicopteridae; genus Phoenicopterus; species Phoenicopterus ruber. Next base: position 2,850,514 of record CM020238.1, read on the forward strand.
CCATCCCTCCGGCTTGGTGGCTGCAGGAGCAGGTAAGGCAGGCGTGGGGCTGTGTGTGCATGCCGAGTGTGCCTCGCAGCGTGTATTTCCTCGCTGCTCCAGGCAGACACATGAATTGCATGCTCCCGCGATCAAGGACGCTTGCTCGAGGCACATGGTGCTTTACTGGCAGCAGCAGCCAACGCAGGACGTTTCTCCATCTCCTCTCATCTTCCTTTCTCACTCGCGCAAGCATTGCTTGCTGTTGGCTCTCTCAGCAAGGAGGGGTTCTCGCCGGATCTCGGAGCACGTTGGATGTTTTACAACGGTTTGTAAACCAACCTCTTCCCAGTGGGGTTAGCCCTGCAGCAGCCGGAGGAGCCAGGTACCCGTGGCTGCACTCTTACAGAGGGATAGGGAGACGAGAGGAAGGGCCGGGGCAGCCCACGCTCTGTCCATTGCGCCCAGCACGTCCTTGGCCGTGCAGGGACCCGTGTGCATGTGCGGAGCCTGGACCGTGCCCGGATGGAGAGTCAGGCTATGGGTGTCTTTCTGCTTTTATGAACAGCTCACTTGAGCAGAGGACAGGCTGGTAGCCCCAGACGGCCCTGTTCTCCATCATCCCATGGTCCTACCCTACCCACGCCTGCGTCCAGGATGCTACAACGTGCTCTAAGGTGGCCATATCTAGATGGACTGCACAAGCCCCAGGGGCTCCTCCTAAGGGCTCTGTGGAGGACGTCCCGCAGCGAGGTCACACGTGCTTTTCAGCAACCTGCCCACGAGCAGTCTCGTGCTTCCAGAGGGAAACAGAGAAGGGACAACGCAAGCTGGAAAGCTCTGGAGGCGGTGAGCTGCCTGCATGGGTGTGGGGGAGCGGGAAGGTGGAGGTCTGTCTTGGGCTGTGGCTCGGGCTGTGAGTCCCTCTCACCAGCAACATGAGGCTGGGAGCATCTCTTCTCCAAGTGCATGAAACATCGCTTTCTTTGGGGAGAAAAAAATTAGAGAGCCACTTGCAGCATCTCCAATCTGCATGGCTGGTGAAGTGCTGTTGCTTGAGCTCAGCGAGGGGGTATTAGTCACGCCTTATTGCCTTTAAATCCTACAGTAGCAGAAGTGTCTTCCATTTGCGCTTTTAAATAAGAGTCAGCCTGATGGAGTGTTCCCAGCACAGTCTATCAGCTTCCCCGTTACCTAGCCAGTCTTTAAAGGATTAAGCTTTCATCTTGCCTCTTTCCCTGCGGTTTGTAAAGAGCAGCTCTGCCTCCCGCGTCCTCGGTTTATAAAGTGTTGTTTGCATGAAGGACCCCCTGCAGAAAGGTGAACGGGGAGAGCAAGGCCAGGCTTCCTCCCTCTCCATGTCCCCTCTTCTTCCTTCATGCGCGAGGAAGGCTCTAAGGACGGCGCAACCTTGGTGCCATGCCCGGAGATCTTGCATCAGGGTTTGCTCTTCAGTGCCTCCTCTGTCGTCTCGGCTGTGCGTGGGCTGGGTGATGCACAGGCGAGGGATGGGGCTGGTGGGCGGAAGATCTCTGATCCCTGGCTCTGAAAGAACATAGGAAAGGATGACGGAGGAGGATGGCTAGATGCTGCCCGGGTGGTTTCAGCAACTGAAGCCTCCTGTGCAGAACAAGCCTTTGGCCTCTGGGCCTGCCTCATCCTCTTGATTGGGACTGGGATACCGTGGCATCCAGTGCTGTGACCCCCAATCTTCTCCCCATCTTGCAGGCTCCCCAACACCAAGGAAACCTTCGCTTTGGCCTTTCTGCATTTTTCAACCTTGTCTCAGCATCGAGTCTGGTGGGGCTTTTGCATGCTCAAATGCAGTGCTCTCATTCCTGTTTCCCTACTTAAATTATTGATGGAGATCTACAGCCTCCGTTCCAGCTTAACAACTCCATTTTGCTGGGGTTTATTACCAGGATCAATCAAATCAAACTCTGATGGCTCAAAAATGTGCTTCCTTCTCCCTCTCATTGTTATTTGCTTGTTTATTATTAGGCAAGACAAGTTTTGGCTCCGGGAGATTTTGCTAGCAGTAAACAATGTCATTAAAAACAAATCAGAAGTCCCCGCTTTGCACGGAGCCGACCTCCGCAGAGCACCCTGCGCTCGGGTCCCCGCCTGCCACCGATGCGGCGGCCGAGACACGGGGACAGGCTCACGGCCAGGCGCATCCAGGCGTTGTCCTGCAGTTGCTCCTCGGTGGCTTCATGGGTTTAAGCCCAGATTCGTGTCTCTGACTCCCGTCCTCGCTGCCGTAGCGGGAACTCCTTCACCCTGGACGTGGAGTGCTGCGGGGTCAGGAGGTGGCTCGTGATTTGGGAGGTTGCTGTCGCCCAGGTCTGTGGAGGCTTTTGGCCCCGTCCTTCTCCTGCTTGCAGAGGGACTGAGCTCCCCGCGTTTTGGGGATCTGGGCTCTCACCCTGGGGCTCGTTCCTCCCTCCCCACAAGGAGCAATAGCAGGGCTGACCGCGGGAGGTGGTGGGACAGCACTTGTTCGTGTTTATAGTGGGGGTTGTGGTGATTTCGGGACTAAAGGGGCTGAGGGTAGGGATGAAGTGTTGCAAGTTTGGAAAACACCATGTCTTCACCTCCAGGCTCCTTCCCAAACAGCCAGTCCGCCCTGCACTGTGTGCTCCTCACCCTGCTGTCACCACCCCGCTCCCAGCCCTTCCCCGAGTCCAACACCACGGGGGAGCAGAGCTGGCCAGTTCCCCCACTGAGCATCATCTGGGGGAGCTTCATCTCTCTCTGAATCAGCCTTGGGCTCTGCAGTGCTCAGGTTGTACAAACACACACCCCACCAAAATAAACCCCAAAGCCCAGGCAGAGCAGGCTGGGAGGAGGTCTGCCTGCCAGGGGGAGGTGGCTGCCCGTCCCCAAACGTGGGCCATCGTGGTGGAAGGGGTTCTGCATGGCCAAGGTGCTGGGAGAACCGCGGTGCTCTTCATAACTGCCAGCTCAGCTCACAATAAACAAATTGAAGAGTGATGGGGAAGATAAATAGCTTGTTGTTTTTTTAATGCATGCAGTGAAGGAGTTTAAAAATAAACTCGTCTGTGAGTGATGCCTGGTTTGATCTTCTAAATGAAACTGATTTATTCTATTTGCACTGGGGCTTGGGAGAAGAGGGACGGAGCTGGATTTAATTTATATATTTAACTTTGCCTTGGCAGGACCATGACAACAGCAGACAAATCGAAGCTGAGAAGCTCCCTCCAGTGATCCCAACGATGCAAATGATTCCCCTGGTTTTATCAAATGATCTCGAGTTGCTGATCCCAGGTTGCCGTTTGGGGCAGGTATGAATCGTGCGGCCCTGGGGGGAGCTGGTAGCCCAGGACTGGGCCACCTCATGGAGCACTCGGGGACTCCTGCAGCACATTTCCACATCTGACCTAGAAATCTGGTCTCCTCTTCTTCATGGACCTGATTTCCCAGCTGACTGGCCTGGCTTTCATCAGCTCTGCCTTGCAGCCTGTCCATCTAGATGGGTCAGGATAGGACACAAGGACTGGGTCTACTGTTTCCTTGGGAAGTGAATGCACAGAGGGATTCACAGCCTTATGAGCCTTTGCCGTGTTCCTCTCCCCTGTGGGCATCAGGAAGGGCTTCTGGGCTTGGCCCTGGGGCAAACGAAAGGTGACAAATGACTTTTGCAGTAGATCGATGACCTTCGCTCCTCCGTGGGCTCCTCAGCTCTCTGTGGGATCGTTAGGGAAACCCTGCCGAGCAGATCTCGGTGGTGACGGAGGCTGGGGTGGAGCGTTGCTGTAGTCTATGTTGAATGGAGGCCGTGAAAGTCTGAATTACTCTCCCCAAAGCCTCCCTTAAAACGGATGTGAGTGTAAAAGTGAGTCTTAAACCAGGCGAAATGATGGAGTCACTGGCATGGAGGGAAACAATCATTCAACACCACTAAGCCATGTGTCACTTGGATAATTATCAATTATTATAAGCAGAGCAACTCCCCTCTGGAAGCTAATGAAATTTCACATGGAGCATGCTCTGGGAGATGGATCGTGTCGGCCTGGACAAGATTCATCTTCTCTAATGTGCTGCTTATTCCCGTTTATGCATCTGAAAGCTCCATGTGCAAAGCACCTTCCTGCTGGGAGGGATGAGGAGCCTGGGATGCGCCGACCACACCGCTCCGTTTCCGATGCATCACACCCCAGGTCGGGGGTATTGGTAGCACTGGGGAAAGGATCCCGTCTCCCTTCCCTCTTCCTAATCCCTGCCTTTTGTGGCTCTCTGCCTCTCAAGCCTTTGGGGATCTCTGTGGCAGAGCAGGTGGGCTCTGGGCCACCTTCCACGGTGCCTGGTCCTCCTCCCCTTCCCCTCTGGGTCCCTGCAGACATTCCCCCCTCCCGAGCGCTGCCAGCCCTTATAACCGTTTTGCAGTCCCGCGTGGGAATGCTCTACCACAAGCCATCAAACACAAATGGGAAATAATATTTTATGTACAGTTTAGCTAAAAAATGGGGGCCCATTCTGGATTTTGAATGTTTTTCCCAGGTCCTGGCACAGCATTTGCAAACCTGTGTGTGAGGGGGAAGGCCAGGAATCCTATCCAGGCGAAAAAGCACTTACTTTGCTTCTAAATATTTCATCTGCGACCCATATGACAAACTGCTGCTTGTAAATACAGCTATTATGCCTTATTTTGTCATACATAATTGAAACGCTGGATCCTGTACTCGGCAAACAAACACACAGTTTACAAGGATGCTTTCCTCTGGATCCTTCCAGTCCCTGTAGCAGCTTCTTTCCCCCTCAGGGCTGGTGGTGGATAGCAGTGGGGTCCCCTTTGGGGAAGATCTTTCCATCTCCACAGCTGGAGAAGTCCCTGTTGGAGGCAGCCGGAGGTGTCCCCCAGGCTCTGCTCTTCTCTGGAGGTCCTGCTCCCACCCCTCCTGGTTTCTGCCTCCAACACCTACTCACCGGGGCCTGGGGCTGCTCTTGTACTTTTATTTTTGCAAATGAGCACGACTGCACCAAGAATAGACCCGGCTCGTAGCTCCGCCGCGGAGTTTGCAACCAAGGCAACCCCACCGCCCGTGGCACGTTGAGCATCAGGCTGCTGCCCCATCCCCTATCGGCTGCTTTACCATGGAAAGGGGCTCCCGCGCTCCTCCCACCGAGCCCGCAAACGAGCCCTTGGCACTCTTGGTGCTCACCGAGGTCAGTGATCACCTTTGATCCCGCTTCGCCTGCCGGCAGCACCGCGGCTCGTTTATTAATGAGCTGGAGGTGGGTGAGCAGGACGGTGGCAAACTTTGGAGCTCCTATCACTTATTTAGATAAGTCATGACCAAAAAAGGCTCCGGGGAGCTTGGGAAGCACCTTACCAAGACAGGTGAATGGGAAAGGTAATAGAAGATGAAATTCATGCTTATGAAGTGAAAATAATGTATGTTGGAAGGAACACTTTTAATTACACTTATGGTTTATCAGGATCTAGATTAAAAGTAGCTTCCTGGGCAATATGTTTAGCTGGGGACATCCAACTATGACTGAAGTCCCACTGCCCCGGGGGGCTCAGAGGCTGGTCCTGGGGGATGCAGGGATCTGGGAGGGGGTAACAGCCATAGGTGTGCAGTTTGGAGGAGAGACTAAGAGCAGAGTGATGCAATGAAGTGGTGCTTGACGGCATCTGGGCAGCTCTCCCTAGTCTTTCTTCTTGCCCAGGAACACTCGAGAGCACTACATCCCTGCTCCAAGCTATGCACCAGCAGAAGATGCTGTCGTGGAGGTCACAGATCAGCTGTAACTGCGTAGGATTAAGAAGAAACATCCTATACAGGTCATTTCAGTACTGATTTATTGCAACGTAAGCGCATCGTGCCTTTGCTCCATTCACTGTTGTCTGGAAAGTTGTGGAAACCTATGGGGCAACCCTGAGCTTGGCTTAGCTCTCTAGGAGAATCACAGCCCCTTGTGTGGACCACACCACGCTGTCTTTCATCACACTTTCATTTGGAGGCCAGGTTGCTGTAGTCTTCCCCTGCAGCTGCTGCCCTCTCTTCTGGACATGCCCATGCCAACTCCCCGAGCCATGACCGTGCACGTGCGTGACGGGTGTTCTTGTAGGACAGCAGAGCCTGCTGATGGACACAGCAGGTTGGACGGTGAAACTCCCAGCTGGGCATTCAGGCATCACAGCACTGATGAATAAAACCCACCCAGGGACCAACAACGGAGACTCACAAAAGCCCACAGGAGCCTTTGGGTGACCAGTGTCCTCCATGGACTGTGGCAGCATCAGGGCAAACCTGCATCTGACCAGCCCCAGCCCAGCAAATGCTCTAGAGACAGTGTCCGAGAAGAGCCAAAGGTGAGACCTCCCCATTTTGGTGTTTCTCCAAACCTTCCTCGTGGCCAGCTCAGCTTTTCTCTGCTGCGCAGCCCATGTCTCATGAAAGCCGTTTTGTTCTTGCAGCCTGGACCCTGCCTCCACCCGTCTCTCGGGTTTGGCTTATTTGTTTGGTCAGCTCAGATCTCGCAGCGAGTCTCTCCCTGGCACAATATGCTCCACGTCCCTCGCTTTAATTGGCACGGGTTGGTGCCGTGCATCGGGCTCTCTGCCGGCCGCCCCGCGTGACCCCATCACGTCCGAGCGCATCAAACCTCACGCTCGACAGATGGACTGACAGTTTCCAGCCAGGGAAGCTGCTGCAACAGATTGACCGGCTCTGCCAAGGGCTGGGAGCTGGGTCCGGTGCCGTGGTGGGCTGCTGGGTGCGGGGGCTGCGAACGCCGGCTGGGGCTGGTAGACACCCACATGCCTTTGCACACTGGTCACGTTCCACTTTGCTCTTCTCCTGCCACATTTTCATGGGGGACCTTGGTAGGAAAAGGGGGTTTCTGCTCTTGCAAAGCTTCTCTGCTTTGGCTGTGTTTTCCCTGCTCTTTGCCGAGTCCGTGGGGTGACTGTAGCTGCCAGCCCTGGGAGTCTCCAGGGAAGGACACGGACCCTGGACGGGACCCAGTGGGGGTTGCAACCAGACAGAAAAAAGAGAAGATACAGCACACAACGGAAAAAGACGTGAGCTGCTGCGTGTCCATCTCAGATGTCTACCAAACTTCTTATCCCTCAACGGAGCCATCCCTGCCCTTCCCTTGGGGATGCCGCCACAGTTACCTCCAGGAGCACAAGCTGAATGGTCCCCGTTGGTGTTTGCGGTGGGAAAATGAAGGAGCAGCCTGGCCTGCACGAAAATGGGGGAGCAGCCAGTCCCCCTGCAAGGACTGAGGCATGTGATGGCCGTGGCTGGGTGTTCCTTTGCTAGGACACACGGCACCGTCAGGGCCTGGGGAAGCCCTGGCCCAGCCACCCTGGAGGTACCACAGAGAGCCCAGCAGGCACGAGACGTCTTCAGCACGTTCGGGCAAAACAGTGTCAAGCCACAGCTGCCGAGGTCTCCGGAAGACCGGAGGGAGAGAGAGAGAAAATTATTTAAAGTGACTGGGATGGCAAAGCAGTTTTGTAGCAGGCAGAGAGTGAGCCTGGGGACCCGCTGCCCAGTGGAAGCCAAAATCAGGGACAGGCTGCAGAAGGAGTGACATAAAATTAAGGAAAGAAAAGTGCTTGGAGGGCTAGAGAGGGCAAAAATGCAACTCGTGATCCATGAGTCCTCAAACCAGTGTCCTGAGGGAGGTCATCTTCCCTGTCCTACACCACCAACGGTGGGACCCACCACCACCTCTCACCCCAGAGCTCCACCAAAGCATAGACAGAGACGCGGCTGAGGGCTTCAATGCTACAGTCCTTTAGGGGCTGCAGGTGGGGTTAGTCTCATCCTCCCTATGCCAAAACCCCTCCGCAGCGTTTCCCAGATGAAACGCGGTGATGCTGGCTCGTTCTGGTCCACGGCCAACGCAGCGTGTGTGCTCCAAGTGTGCTGGTGGCAACTCGCTGCTTCTTGGCTCGGGGAAGAGCAGGAACCCTGCAGAGTGTCAATATTATTTTTTTAAGGAGGCTGAGAAATATTTCTATATCTGGAATAACAATGCAGAGGCAGGGAAACACACAGAGGAGGGGAGGAAAAATAGCAGCTTCTGATAGTGTAAACCTCAAGTCAAACATGAAACACATTAATATTCATGCACTTAGATTCAGCCAAAAACCCCAACAACGACGGCAGCTCTCCAGAAATGCTCTGAGCTCTTGGCCTGCCATCAACAACTGTGGGGTGGAGAAGGCAACAAAACCTTCCGAAAGCACCAAACTGTGGGAGCAGCATTGTAACACGCAGTTCCCATAGGGCTGGGATTGGGCTTTGGCCCCTTCTGTCCAACCTAACACATAACAAGGACAATCTTTCTGCTAAAAGCATCGGTCTAATTGCTTCTAATTGATCTCCTTGCTAGCAGTCTCTGGAGGGAGGCGCGTGTTGAATGGACCATGGAAATGTACTTTACAGTTTGTGATTATCAGGAGTGATAAAGCGTTGGGCCCCAGAGCATCCGATGGGATAGAGGAGGTTTGTGCTGCTGGAAAAAAAGCTGATATACAGGAGAGGTGGGTTCCTCTCCACCCTGGTCTGTGTGGTTGGGTGACGTTGAACAAGTGGCCGTGAAATGGAGGTGACAACGATCCTTCTCCCAGTGGGGACACTGGCCTTGCACTGATGACGTGTGATGCTGCTGGAAGATAGCAACAGTCTCCAAGAATATTTGCTGGATATTTTTCTGGTCTTTGTGGAAACTGCTCAGGAGGCAAAACAGCTGCGACGGCTGGTCAGGGCTACGTTGGCTGTGTGATAAATACAGGGGGTGTGCTCTGGCCTGGAGACCAAGCGTCTCAATGCAAAGCTGAGCTCTCTTTTTCTCCAAAAATGCAGCTGCAGTTTAGAAACTGCCTGTTGGGGTTGTTGTTGGTCCTGCTTTTTCTCCTTAGGCATTTCTGGGCTTCCCATGGGATATTGCTCATTGTCCCAGGCCTGAGACCTTGTTGCACAGCACAGAAGGTCCAGTGCCCCACGTCGCTGCCCTGTGTAGCTGCAAGGGGGGGGCTGTCCCCTTGGATGCCACTTCTGGCTTTGCTTTATGAGCCTGTGTGTTGAGGATGACTTTCCCGAGCTCCTGCTAGGCCCACGCCCTTGTCAGTCCCACCGAACTTCAAATTTCCCCAGCTCTTGCATGGGAGTTTCATCTCCCACGATGACTCTTGACGCGAGGAGCCTGTCATTTTTGACATCGAGATCTTGGGTGTCTCAGAAGCTGCCGGTTTGCGGAGCTGCTTGGCAGGGCACGGCTGGTGTCTCTCCGCTTCGCTCTCCCCGAGGCGTCTCAGATGTAGCGTTGCAAAGTAGGGAAAAAAAATTGCGGATGCAAGCTTAGCATTGGGTTTATGAGCGAAACCTGTCACCTTCTGAAAGCTTCTGTTTGAGGGGGAATCAGAGAAGCAGCTCCTCATTTGAAAAGCAGAGCATAGAGTCTGGGAAACTTATCAAGGGTGGTGACAGACCTGGGACAGCCCTGGAGCCAAAGCGCTTGTTGCTGCTCCTCCTCCTCTCCCACAACTTCTCCTGTCCCCTCAGCCATACGGTTTGGAGGGAAAACCAAAAAGCCCTAATGCCGAGTTACCTGATCTGTTGGAAAAGACCTCTGCAAGGGCTGGGCTGTGCAAGCCTGTGCTGACGGGGCTGCAGAAACCTGCGGTTAATGCGGTGTTGAAGGATGAGAGTCCATGCCCCATCCTTCCTTTTGATCGATGGGCTCTCATTTTGGATGGAGTGGCTTGCTGCTCCTCGCTGTGAGTGTTGTCTTCATCACCCAGCAGTGCCCTCATCATCAGGGTCCCAGCCTTGAGGAGTCCCCTTTTGTTGGGATGAAACCAGGCTCAGGACCTAGAGTGGGAGGCAGCGACACCAGCCACCACGCTGGCAGATGTGGGGCTCACAGGATGGTGTTCGCAGCCCCTGCTCATGCTGTCCCTAGCCCTGCTGGAGGTATCAGCCATTGGGCCATCCCTTGACCTCCTTGGCCCTTGGTGATGGGGCTACCAGAGCTGAGGTCCCACCAGAGCTACTCCTGGGTCACCGTCAGAAGCCAGAAGAGGACACAGCGGTCAGCCAGCAGTGTTTAGTTTCTGAGTTTGCCTTCATGCAGCATCAACAAATGCTCACAGACATCTTTGAAAACTCACAGTTGGATGTGGTTGAGCAGCACCCCAGCCTTGGCTGGGAGAGGGACCGTCTTTCTTCACCAAGTCTGGCAGGGGAAGACATTCAGCCTCAGTCTCCTCCTGCAACACTGCGCTGCTACAGAGTCAGGCTCTGTCTTGCTCTCCACTGCACTTCAGAAAGAGCATTTATGGAGCTTCAGCTTCAAACTTGCTGCACTGAAAAAACACCTGTTTTACCAAAATTTCACCTACGCAAGAAGTGTCCGAGCAGCTCTCCTGGCAGTCCCTCTGCACGTTTCCCACTGCCTTCTGCCGCTGGAAGAGTGGAAACTCTGACCTGTGCCCTTCACTGAAGCCTCCCAGAGACCTGGATCCCTCCACAATAGATCTAATCCAGGCATTAGAACCTTACGATGAGCTGGGACGAGGATGAAATGTCTCCTTGAAGAGGCCCATCTGCAGCACTCAGCACTTGTTGCCGCTCGGATGAAATGCTCACGCTCCACTCCTCCTGGTGCGACTGGCACCGCTGCATGTTGGCTCTGCCGGGCACTCACGTTGGGGTGAACTGCCAGGACCTCTTCTTTGGCAAGGTGGTTTCTCCTCAACATTGTTGCTACAGAAGGTGGAATTACCTCCGTGTTTTGCGAGCTTTGGCAGAGATGGTTGCATCAGCCACAGCTGAGCCCTGAGCAGACATGGAGCTGGCTAAATGCCACGTGCTGGGCTCCACGCAGGGCAGAGCAGGTCAAGTGTGAGATGGTGGATCTCCCTGTGGTGCTCTCTCTGTCTTCCATTTGGTTCTGGCTGTTGGCTCAGAAATAAAGAGAATTTAAAATTTTTATCTGCAGGGCAAGCCAAGAAATTTCCAGCAGTAATTACACCTGGTACAAGCCAATAATTTCATTTTCAGCTCAGATCTTCCAGAGATGCCATCCCACCTGGCGTATGAGGAGCAAGTGGTGGGGAATGCAGCACGTCCAATAGTGAGTTGGTCCAATAGCTGATTAAACACCTTGTTAGAAAAAGGTTAGATAGAAAATATTACCACTCTGACTTTATCCGGCTACAGCTTGATCTTGTTTCATCTTATTGGCTATAGACTTATCTACAATCTCCTCTTGTGTAACACACATGTCTTCCTTGGACTCCCTCTACAAAGTAAGCATATAGCCATTATATGCATTTACGTTCAATACCGTCAGTTGGTTGCTTGCTAGCTGTTAGCAACAGTGACATGCATGTGGCCATGAAATGGGCCAGTCTGAGCCCAGCGAAGACTTAATCTTCACAGAGATGTTTCTCGATCTTGGAAAAAGATTAAAAACTTCCATGGTGAAGTACTTCCCACTGCAGCCAGGGCAGAGGATGAACTTTGAGAGGTGCCCTTCCTTCCCCTGGTGGGAAACGCCTCGATGACTGGAAGCTACACTTCTACGCGACAGGAATTAGGTGCAATGAAGGTCCCATCTCCGCTCAGAGTGCTGAGACCTCAAGTGAAAAGCGTCAGCTTGAGCTGGCTGCAACCACCACCGGTGGCCCCTCAAAGTGAAAACAGCCTAGGAAAGGCTCTGCTGGGATACCAGGAGATCTCAACAGAAGTTAAATCCATCTGAGTGAACGCGAGGATGCACTTTTCAACTCCGTAATTAATTGCCTCCATGGGCCTGAGAGGCAAAGCTGTGAAGAGGAGAACTGGGATCATTCAGGAAGCAACTAGAGACTGTCCTTGGGGAAGAATGATATGGAAATTGATACACGTTGATGGGACAAGCGGCCATTTCTAATTCCCAGTATCCATCTATTTATTTAATGTCTGAGTAAACACCGTGGTTATGGGGTATAGCATGTGTTGGAGCTGCTGTCTGCAACATTAACATGCCAATAATGGCGCTTTATGGTAGCAACGTGGCTGCGTATCATTAGAAAATCGAGCCCGGAGGGAGCTGGGTGGTGTAGACTGCTCATGTGCAGCGAAACTTGTGCCAGTGAAGTGTCAGGACCTGGCAGACCTTTGTCTGAATGTGGGTGAGACAACTCGGGCAGATCTGGGCACGTGCCACCCCCCTGCCTGCAACCTGCCATCTGTGCAAGCACCAACCACCAGACGTTGCTCTGAGCCTGAGCGCTGCCCGCCCCCGCTTTGCTGACATGGCTTTGCCACCAAATGCCCTCAGCGTGGGGTCCTCCCCGCTGGACTTGCAGGAGCTGCACCAGGAAACTTTCATTCCCTGAGCAGGATGCTTGGGCATGGACCGGAGCCGTGCGTGCCAGCTCTGCTCACAGCTGGCGCGTGCACGGCCACAGCCGTGTGTGCAGGCGGGCACAGAATCATTGAACGGTTTGGGTGGGAAGGGACCTTTCAAGGCCATCCAGTCCAACCCCCTGCCATGAGCAGGGACATCCCCAACTAGATCAGGTTGCCCAGAGCCCCGTCCAGCCTGACCTGGGATGTTTCCAGGGATGGGGCATCTCCCACCTCTCTGGGCAACCTGTGCCGGTGTTTCACCAAAGAGGCATCGTGCCCCTTCGCCCACGTCTTTGCCCACGAGCCCATCCACACGCTGGAAAGCCAGCTGGATCTCCATTCATTTGGACCTTGGGGTTTGGGAGCTGCGAGCGCTCAGACCAGCTCCTCTCCCGTGCTCGGCCAGCTGCCCTCTGGCTCTCTAATATACAGACAGCAAAATTTCAGAGTGCCTCGTGCCTCAGCCAGCAAATACACCACATAAAAACACCTCGCCAGGGAAGCGTAAGATGCACATTTAGCATCGCGGGCTCCCAAGGAGATGGCAGTTGCCTGTCAGCCCCCACGCCGAGCAGCTTGCTTGCGACGTTTGAAGTTAATACCTCCCGACGCAGAGACGAGAAGACCTCTGAAGGCACAAATTAATAAAAGTGACATGCCAAGAGGAAGCGTGAGCGTGGCGGTGACAAGGAAGAGGCTCTTTGATGTTATCAGAGCAGGAGAGAAAGCAACAGAGGAGGATATTAAAAAGATGAGAGAAGAGCTGGATTTGACTGGATGGGTACAATCAGGATCAAAATGAATTAAGATTTTTTACAAGGAAAACCATACAAGAAATAAGTTTCTGCAACTAAAATTAACAGGAGGAAAACTTCACCTTCCTGTAGACAGGTTGGCTGTATGATGTACAGAGGGAATTTATGCCTCCTGGAAAATCTCTAACAGTTTTGGCGGGTGTTTAAAATGCAGCGCTGACAGAGGGAAGAAACTGGAGCATCCAGAAAGGTGGCTGTTGGCAGGAGCTAGATAAAACTATCTCCAAAGGTTTTGTTGTAGCTGCTGGAAAAAGCTTCTCTGATGAAAAGAAAACGCTCAGTTTGATGTTCCTCTTGAGAAAGGCTGGCTTAGAAACAGTGAAAATCAAAGGGGGCAGTTGGGATGGCTGGTCTTACCAAACTGCAAGGGAAGTATTTCATCTCAAAGAGGCGTTTTATCCGGAGCTGAGGTTTGTATTAGTGGGTGCATAAACCGAGCTAAAATCAACCACGATGGTTTAGTTTCACTGAACTCAACTCTTTTGAATGGCCCCGACGGCAGACAGCAGGAGGGAGAAGCTGTGGTTGATGCTCCTTCCCCTCCATTGCTGAACGACAAACACCACAAATTGCATGGCTTTGGAAAGGAGACTCCAAAACTGAACCCATTTTGCTCGGATGCACCCCGAAAACTCTGCAGAGCCTCCTGGTGTTGTCGTGAGTCAGAGAAGGGAGAATCAACAGGGAGTCGCGAGCCTGAGCACGCCACCAGCGTTGTCCCTCCGTTCTCGCACGTGTTTTGAGTCAGACGTGGCGTGATAGCAGCGCTGGCTCTTAGAGCTGGCATTTGGGCATCCTGCAAAATGGTCCAGACCAGGGTGTCATCGCTTTGCTGTTTTGAGCTCTCACTTGCACACAAACGCCAGAGGGAAAGATGTGACAGACGCACGTGTGCGCATGTGCTTATTAATTTTTCAAGACTTGTCAGCTTGAAAGGGAAGGTCGGGAGATGTAACAGCTTTGTCATGTTCCCTTATCAAACCCACAACAGTGACCTTCTCTGCTTTTATATCAATTACATCAGCCGAACAGCACATTGCCATCACGTGCTGCGTCCCAAGAGGGGCTTATTTTGCCTTCGTGCTGCACAGGTCGCGGGGAAGGTTGTGCGTTAGCAGCCGAGCTGCCTGGAGGAGGAGGGATGGTGCCGCTGGGAGATGCGCCGGTGAGGAGCACAGAAGCGCCTGTGTACAAGAGATGGTGCTGGGGGTGGCAGGAAGATGGCAAAGCTGCAACTCGAAGCTGAGACCCGTCAGACAAGCTGGCATGCCGGCATCTTGCTGCAGGACCATGCCAGCAAAGTGCTTCAGAGACTTTCTGGTGGGCTACCAGTGCATTGCAGGGATATTGCATATTTGGAGCAGTATCTCGGCATGCTACCGAAACCCAGAGGCCACGTGCAGTGCTTAGGCCACTTGACAGCCATGCACAACCACCTTTGGCTGCTGCAAGCAGCCTCTTTGGCTGCCTTAAGTGCTTTTGAGAGCGGGGCATTGCTCTCTTGGGGCGGAGGGAAGTAGGCAGCCGGGGCATCCCATTGATATTTTATTCATGCTGCCTTGCAAGTCGGAGGTGGCTCAGCTCCAGCAGCTCTTTCTCTATTTGTTTATGCCCGAATTTGGTGGAGGATGCCCAGCTGGCTGCCGGGCAGGAGGCAGTGCCCGTGCTAGCCCAGGGAGTTGAACCCAACGCCGAGGCAAGACAGTCCCGTGGGCTGATACACTACAGCGATGCTGGACCCGCTGATCCGCACGGTCAGGATCGCGATGGATCCAGGGCGTGTTGTCGCAGCTGGGTGTCTTTGCCCTGCCTTTGTGGTGCCAAATGGGCCATACGCTTCCCAAAACATCGGCATGGGGAACACGGGTCAGCAGGGCGATGCGCTTCTATCTCGCTCTTCAGGGGCTGGAGGGGAATCCATGCAGGGAAGGGATGTCCAGGTTTTTCACGGGAGAGCTGCAGCACCAGGATTGAATCAGCTTCTCCCACACTTATAAATGGGACTGAAAAACCTCCCCATGCCCCAACATTTTCTGCATATTTGCTGATCTCCTCTGGGTGCCAAGCGGGGAAGCTGGCCACAGACAGCCACTTCGCCGCGCCATTCCCCAGCTCATTTTCTGTCCTAATCTCTGCTTTTTTCAGTATTTCTTTCTCTGCTGTTCCCACTCCTCTCAGAGCCGTGGGGAGCTGCAGCAGCATCCCTGCTGCCAGCAAACAGCAGGAACGCCGGCTCCCAAGGTGCTGCAGACATCGAAGACACGACACAGCATCGCGGGGTGCAGGTCTCAGATAGGATGGAGCATGTGAATCCTGTGGTTGTTTCTTCTGATCCTAACGGGAAAGGACAGATGTTGGATGGGAGGCAGAGGTGGCCACGTACTCAGAAGCTGCTAGAGACAACCGGGATAGACAGCAACGTACTTCCAGATATCTCGAAGGACTCCCCCAGGCGTGGTTTGGAGGCATCTTCATTTGGGTAAAAAATATATACATGTGGCTGAAAGGCAGAGGCGGGAGGAGGAAGCTTTCTGAATGCAGGATGAACTGAATGGACAGCATTGGCCAAGAAAAGGGAAGGATTTGGTGAAGTACAAACAAAAGATTATTACTTATGCTGACATTGTCAAAGTCAGTACTCTTTTTCCTTCAGTTTGCAGCTGGCTGCTTTTAAAAAGAGGAGGGAGAGGGTTAAAAAATCCGTCACAAAGAAATGTGTTTTGGGGCCAGCTGAACTGAGGGGGTTTTTGAGTTCTTGTTTGCATTCACGCAGGAATTGTGCAAAAAGTAGGGAGTCCTCTGATATGTGGCAAGTCACCCCCATCCCACACCCCCTGCCTTGTTCTAAAGCCCTGAGAAATGTTGTCGGAGCAATAGCGCAGGATTCATATTTTTTAAGAACTGTTTTCCCCAGGAGCTCTTGTTACAGCTCCAAACTTTCTTGCTGATCCTCTCTGCTGGCTCAAGCCTTGTTTATCGCTGCCTGTGCTCTTCAAACCCCCTTTCATCTCCCCCGGCCCTGCCCCGCCGGTGGGCTGAGCTCTGCCCGACTCGTGGCCATGCAGGACCCCGGTGCCCCTGTGCCGCCTCCAACACCAGCGCTCGTCAAACGTTTATAACCCGGGCTAAGCCAGCCGTGGGATGTAACTGAGTAGAAAGCTACTTTTGCTTTTGAATTCATACTCGCTGAGTGTTTCTTCCATCAATTCCAATCCCTGAGCATCTCCTGCTAACATACTCATAGAATCATAGAATCATAGAATTGTTCTGGTTGGAAGAGACCTCCAAGATCATCGGGTCCAACCATTAACTCCTCCCAGCAAGCACAGAGGCCACCTGCAGGCTCTGCTTCGTATCTTTTGTTTCCGCCTTTGGAAACCAAGAAGAAAGGTCAATGTTTGTTTGTGGACACCAGCCCTCATACGAGCAGCTGGACGAGCGAATCTTGGCTCCTCCGGGCTGGATCCTCCGGTGTCTGCCCAGGGTGCGAGATCTGGTTGCCCCAGTTGGGGCATTTGGTTCATCTCTGTCTTACTTTGTGCCTGTTGACCTTTCTCTGCATCCTTTCTCTCAGCGTGGGAATAGTGAGGATTGCTCATCTTTATGTTGTCCCTAATTTCATAATTCCACAGCCAGGGGACCCACTACAGGATTGCACAGGGACCACGCTCACATCAACTCCCTTGGGACCCATAGGCATGTACCAAGCCCTGACCCAAGGGGTTATGACCATACAGGTTTCCCAAAAGCCCTAAATTATCTTTTCACTGCTCAGCTCTGTCCAAAAGGAGATGGAAAAACACTTTTGGGGAACATCTCCCTTTTTCCTGGCTCTGGACACCAGCAGGAGCTAAACTGTCTCAGGCTTGGTAGGAAATGTGCCGCCTCCAAGCACGTGCTGCTCCAAAAATCAAGCTGTGAGTATCCATAAGATGTAGACAGGGCTCCTCCGCACGGCACAGATAACTGGGACTGGGCTTTTGGCAGAAATGTCTCCCTGCAGGAAGCAAGAAACCTGCCAGAATATTGTTTTTTAAAGTTTTATACCTGCTGGGCTTTGCCGACTCACTGAAAAGGCTGGGATGCTGGTTGGAAAAATACCTCCCATCAAAATAATTTTTTTTTTTTTTTTTTAAAAAGCATTGTTTGTTTGGATTTTTAACTCAGCATGTGGAAACTTCTTTATTCTCCTTCAGAAGTTGAACCTTTCATATCTAGAATTTTGGGCCGGAAAAGAGTTTTGCTGTTTCCAGGTCTCACAGCAGAGTGTCCATGTTCAGTTGGCAAGAGCAGCAAACTGGTCCCTCTTTCCCTTTGGTTTGCTTTTTCCCCAAAGCACTTCCTTTTTCAGACAAAAGCCTTTGCAGAGACTGAACCTGGAGTTGCAACCACCTTTTCCCCGAAGCCGAAGGGATTTGCCCGCAGCCCGTGGTCAGGAGGCTGCTCCCATGCCCTGGGCTTTTCTGGCACCCAGGCTCCAGCTGGAACCGAGCAACTTCCAGCCACCTCTATCTTGTAAATACAGGAGCCTTTGACTTCCCAGGGATTTAAAGCGATTTATTGGTCCAGTGACTCCAACCACGTGGCCCAGAGTGTCTGTCCATCTTCCATGAGTTTGCCGATGGAGCCTTGTGAGCTTTTAATGCTTCTCTTGGCAAAGTGGGCTCTTCTCCTGCAGCTTCAGCTCCCGGGCTTCTGACATGGCCATCCCCATCCCTCCCACGTGTTTTGGCTGAAGTTCATTCATGATTTCTGTTTTCAGCCACTCTCTCGTGTTAATCTCCTCTGACTTTTCAGACATTTCGGCCTTTGTATGTTTTACCCCATGGCAACTTCAGCCTGTGAAATCTCCTTTTGGTGGCCTTGGGAGTGTGTTATTTATTAATGTTGAGTGTCTGATTTGTGCACCGAAAATCCTGCTCTTTACCTGCGCTCCAGGAGACACCAGAAAATCCTTCTGCGCTGAAATCCACCTGAAGGGTGGCCCAACGAAGACCAAACCAGCCCCATCTCACGCTGCAGTACCTGATCGGTGGGGCCAGACTTGGTCCAGAAGATGCAACCCATACAAAACTTCAGGGAGGAGCAGCCACAGCAACCAGCATCTCCTCCCGTGGGGGAGATGGGAGCTTTGTGAGCTGTTGGAAGTCCCCTAGATGCCTTCAAGGTGGGTTTCAGAGAGTCTTTTGCAAGAGCTGCCGGAGCATCTTGCGAAGTCTACACCCACCCGAGCCACCACGTAAAGCGATCCTGGCTCCCCCCACTTCGTCTGCTCACACCCGCTGCAGCCGGCTCAGCCAGTGGCTGAGAGCAAAGAGGACCATGTCCCCAGGACGGAGGCAGGAGACGTGAAACCCCAACGTGCTCTTTAGCGGCTGCTGGTAGTGCGGAGAGGGGCCATCTCAGCTTGACAGCATCAAGCAGGCCGAGAAGATGCAGGCTGCTTGAGTTTTAACGACACACAAAACTCCCCCTTCCTTTTAACCTTTTCTTTTTTGAATGCATGAGAAAAAAACCCCACCACTTTGCTGCATCGTAAGGTGGTCTCTGCAGAGGTCAGATATGATCTCGATTTCCATACCCTTGTGTCCTCCAGAGACACGTGATGGCCAGCCTTCAGCTGGCTGCAGTCTCTGCGCTTCCATGAAATACCCAACAGATGACATGCTGCACTAAAAATCGTGCTGATGGAATCAGCTCAGGAAGAAGTGGAGCCAGAAAATGTTTCTAAATCCCTATGCTCTTAAAACGGAAAACTTACCCGGGAAAAGTTTTACTGGGTCTAGGCAGCAGGAGGCTGGTGCCCACGGACTTTCCCAGCGGAGGCTTTCTATGCTGTAGCAAATATTAATAAATAATCAGGAAAGTTGTTTTTCAGGGAAAGGGTGTGATTGCCAAAAAAAGATGCAGCCACCTGAGACAGACAGAAAGCCGCAGAAGGATCGCCCGCCGGCAGCGCGGACCTGGACGACCTTCTTTTCCAGCTGGGAAAAGAAGCTGCTGCGGTGCAGCCGTCACCTCTGGTCCCCTCCTTCAGACGGCTCAGCAGGCTGCACGCAAAGCCTCTCGCACTGTGCAGGTACATCACAACACCTCACAGACAGTAAGAGGGTGGCGGGGATGTACCGGGCCATGTCTTCTACATTCCTTTCTCCTTTCATCGAAATGTGCTCTAAGCCAGCATGGGACTAACTTGCAGCAAATAATTTATCAGTGCTTAGAGCTGCCCTCTTGGCTTGGCAGATCCTCTCGCACTTCAGCGTAGATGTTTTCCGTGCTTGCTCAGCAGGTTGGGTTTTGATGTTTCTTTTTTTTCCCTGAACCCCCCCAATAATCCTCGCTGCTTTTCTTGATCTTTAATCACCACCCTTTTTTTTTCCTGAAAAAAGAACTATTAGTCCCACAAGGCAATAGGGGTCTGCATTGGCAGTGCAGTCTCCTTCCATCCCACCTTCACCGGGGCTGCAGGTCCCTTTTCCAGGGACACCCTCAAACCCTCGGCTGGCTCATTGGGTTGGTTTCATGAAAATTTTAAGGTCTCTCCCAGTGCCGAAGAAGTGGCAGAGCTGCCGCTTGGTCTCTGGACCCAGGGATGAAGCCGCTGCCAACACATTTGTTGAAGGGGAGAGCTTGAGTGAACGCACTTGAATGTCACTTTATTTTCTTGTTACTCTTTTGAGCCAGCTAAAGTTGATGGGTAAAGGAAAAGGTGTCATCAGCTGCCAGCACAGCGATGCTCCAAAGCTCCCAGCCCCAGCTGCGTGGAGTTTCGCAGAGCTGCTCCCCCTGGCTGCTAAAATCCATGGCTTGGCTGAAAGTAACCGCTCCTTGGGCAGTGGCATGGAATAAACCTGATTTCTTACGGCTTTGTGCCCTTTATCCCCTCCCCGGCCCCCTTTGCCTCCAGCGACGCATGTGCGTCCCCCGCCTCCTAGGACAACGCTTCCAGGAGAAGGCGGCGGATGCTGGGAGCAGCTCGGAGCCGCGTGCATGGTCCGTCAGCCCCGCCGCTGCTTGGGCTCTGCCTGTCTTCATCCCTGCAGAGCCGCCAACTTGGTTTCCCCTCTTCTACTCAACCAGCGGTGCTCATGTAGCGCGCGGGACCTGAATTATTTCTGAGAACCCACTGCCAAATTTTCTTGGAACGGGCTGGTGGATTTGAAAGCTGCCGGGGGTGATGAATGAGCAGACAAATGGGCTGACAACAAGTTCTCATAAGGTGTTTCCTCTGGAGATGGGGTCAAAGTCATGATTTTCTATTGCATCCTTAAAAAAAAAAATAGTACATCTACAATTCCTGGCTTCTTCACGACTCCATCCGGGCGCAGCACATCTGCGCCTGCCAAATCTGCTTGCAGCTCTTGGTGGGGGTGAGGACAAGAGCTAGCGGAGAGACAGGAGCCTGGTTACTGGGTAGAGGAAAACCCTCCGGCATGCCATGCCACGGGCTTCTAAAATGGTGGGACCGTGCCGGCACCCCTCGTGAGCGCACCCCGAGTCTCACCAGCTCCTCGCCGTGCGGGTGGGTGGAAGCGGAGGGTTTGCGCGAGAATCGCAGTTTTCTTTGCATGTTTCCAGGCTTCCTCCTGAGCGTTCGAAACTGTGAAGCGAATGTCACCTTTCTCGCTGGGGAGGTGGGAGGAACAGGAAGAGAAAACCAGTTTGGATTATTTTCTTTTTTAGAGAAAGTTCTCATGATTGTTTAAGGCCATCTCGTGATTTTGGGGAGGTTTGCTGCTGGGTGTTGCTCTGGAGATACAGAGCAGGGGTGAGCGTGGAAAAATGCCCAGCTGTTGAATAGCTTCCAGAAGGTGTTGAAGAGCTCCTGTCTGGTGACCACAGCACCGAAGTGTGCATGGGATGATGCACCTTCTCATGAGGTTTCACCCACCTCACTTGATTCAGAGCTCCAAGACCTGAATACTTGATCACTGGGATGCCAGGAAAGGGGATGTGAGAGCATCGGGAGGCGGGAAAGAGCATCAGGGGGAGGGTGAGAGCATCAGGGGGAGGGTGAGAGCATCAGAAGGAGGGTGAGAGCACCAGGAGGTGCATGAGAACATCAGGAGATTGGTGAGAGGATCACGAGATGGAAGTGGGTTTTTTTGTTGTTGGTTTTTTGTTTTGTTTTGTTTTGTTTGGGAGTTTTTTCCCCAGCAACTGTGAAACAAAACGCATTTCACAGCCTGCAGAATTTGAGCCTCGCTTATTTTTTGACATCTTGAAGGGAGAAACACCACGAGGTTTCTGTGCAAGGGGGTTTTGTGACTATGGAGGGCTGTAAGACCAGCGCAGGGCTGGCTGAGAGCAGAGGACGATTGCAAAGAGTTTTTTAAGCCTGAGGATGGGACTTTTCTCCTAGACCTGGGCTCTGCAGCCCCTACGAGCGTGGTGGCACTGGGAGAGCTGATGGAAGATTTGTCACCCAGGGGCACAAGCAGGGAAGCAGCAGGACGTGAATCTCTGCTCCCCGCTAAGGAGAATCCAGAGGAATGAACCAGCTCCTTCGCTTCCCAGCACCCATGGGCGCAGGTGAGCAGGAGAAAAGCAGGTAAAAATGGGAAAAACTGATCTGGACAGATAGGAGGAGGATGGGGAGAGCAAAGCGAGGGCACAGAGTACTTCCAGCATGACACCAGTGCTCAGGCTGAGGTTTTGAGGCAGGTGATTAAGGTAATTTTTCCTTTGGCCAGCTCAGGAGTTGACATTTCAAGGGCCATACCTAAGCCCTGTGGGTCCTGCGTCACCATCTGAAGGCACCTCTCCTTCTGGAGGCTTCACGGCAGCTTCAAACCCCGCTTTACAGCCAGGATGAGAGCTGCGGGTCGATGTGCATTGCTTATCCCGCTCCACGTGGTCTCTCTTGCAGCAGCAGCAGCCTTCGGGCTCAGCCCAGCATCGCCCCGTGATGTCCTCCTGCCTCCTGCCGTTGAGATGCCACTGAACACCACAGCCCCTAAAAGCTGAGCTGTTTATTAGTGCTTATATTAGTGCAGAGAGCGGGCAGGCATGTCCTCGGCCACCCCCAGGACGCGGTATAATGTTCCCTTTCTTCCAGTATGAATTTGGCTTTGCAGCTGATAGATAAGACAGCCGGAGTCAACAGAATGTGCGTTGCCTCTAATCAATTGACACGCTAGATCCTTGACAGAAAAACACTTTGTACCCAGTGGTAATTATGTGTTCCCTGCCGATCTTGGAGATCACACTGCTTTCAGTGTGATAAGCGATTGAAATATGGACTTTTTTTTTTTTTAAACCACCCCTCCGAGGCTGAAAGTCAAAGACATCAAACAGAGAAATAGCTGGGAGTGAAGGAGTGACTCCGGTGCCAAGACCTGTCCAAGCTCTTGTGAATTCCTTGGGAAGAGAAAGGCTTGTGGATGTCTAACGGGGGGGAAGTAGGTACAAGTCCAGCTTGCCGAGGGTTCAGGTGAACTCAGACACCAACAGGCTCAAATGTAGAGTTTTGGGGTCTTCTCTTCTAAAACCTTTACTGCCATCTGCAAGGTTCCCTCCATAAGGCAGCCCAGAGAGAGCTGCAGGGTGGGGACCTGCTCTAGGAGCACATCTATTGGAAAAGGATGTCTTATCTTGAGCTAAAGAATTCAGGAGCTGAGGGACCATCCGTGGCTCTTTCATTTAAATGCATTTAGCTCCCCCTGTCATGACCCTCTTCCCCTCCCCGTTCTGGCTTTGTCTGCCAGATTAAAGAACCCTTTATTAGAAATCTCTCCACAGAGGAGTTTATAGACTGATGGAGCCACCTCTTCACCTTCCCTTTGTTAAACTAAATGACTTGAACGTTTGTCTCGCTGGCAGGCAGCTTGCCAAGCCTCGTGTCCGCCCTTGCAGCTCTCGGTTGAACCCTTTGCGATGCACCACCATCCCTCCCAAGAGCTGCTGCCTGACCGAGGCTCCGCGTCGCGTGGGAGGGAGGGTGGCCATGGGACATCTGCGGTGGTCCGCAGGGATATGCCCTGCCTTAGCTTGAGGCTGTTAAATTTGGGATATGTTATCCTGACCACTGGCAAGAGATGCTGTGTTTTGACTCCTCCAGCCCCTCCTTCCTCCACCACCCATCTCCACCCTCTGCTCCCCAGACGCCGGCTCTTCAGGCAGGAGAGGGCAGGCAGCCAAAGGGAAGAGGGCTCTTGAACCAG
Organism: Phoenicopterus ruber ruber; assembly: GCA_009819775.1. NCBI lineage: Eukaryota > Metazoa > Chordata > Aves > Phoenicopteriformes > Phoenicopteridae > Phoenicopterus > Phoenicopterus ruber. Next base: position 2,873,854 of record CM020238.1, read on the forward strand.
CACTTGTGCTGAGAGCCTGTCTGAGAGCCGAGGCGGCTCCAAGCAGCGCTGCCTCTCCGGGCTCAACGGGCACATCAGGAACCTTCGACGCGCGGGCTTGCAGAGAGCCGGGCAGCATGGCCCATCAGCATCGCTGCTGGAGAAACCTCAGGGGCAGCTCCCGCGGTGGGAGGTGGGAGTGGGGGAGACCTTCTAGGCAAGCAGAAATCCACCCGTGCTGAAGCTGCCAAACCCACTGCGAGCGCTCCAGTATGACCCACCTCACACAGAGGGATGGAAGACGTCGTGGCTAAAAGTTCACCTTTTTCCACCTTCTGCTGCCCTCCTGCTCAAACAGCTGGTGCTCTGGGGCTCTCGGGCCAGCACCGAGCCAGGGCGGTGTGTTTGCAGCTACAGCAGTCCCCTAAAGCATGGTGACACCCCTGCACTGGGTGTGGGGTGGCTATCCAGATCAGGGGTTGATGCATGTTGAATTCACAGGGCAAAAGGACACGAGGCAGCCAGGAGCTTTGCAGGGGGGTTCTGGGTCGGCTTGCCTTCAGCATGGGGCAGTGTCTGTCCTTCAATCCACCCACTACGCTGCTGCCGTCCCAGCCGCGTTGATGCAACGCAGTTTGGTGGTGATCCCTACGGTGCCTGTGGGGCTTTTTTGGGTTGAGATACATGCTCAGTATTCAAATACCTCTTGTAGTAAAGGGCTGCCCCAGGAATTTAGCAAAGTAGCCCAGGAGCCAAGATTTCTAAATTTACCCAGTCTGGTGGCATCTCCTCCAGGCTTAGATGTCAAATGGTACCAGCTTATCTGGTAGGGATGGGCGTTGTCGGCCGTGTCTCGCTGCTCATCCCCCGTCCCCTTTCGATACCCACACTCTGTCGGTGAGTTGCTTTTGCATTTGGGAGCCTGGATCCTGTGAAGTCCCAAGTTCACCCTTGGACTCCAACCCAAACAAAGTGGAGACACTCGTGCTCCTTCGAGCACGAAGAAATACAGTACAAAGGTCCACCATGGATATAGGACCAACTCCCTTCCCAGCTATTAACGAGCACAAGGGATGGAAAGACCAGTTTGCACGAGGAGCCCAGACCAGACTGGGCTTTGATGTCTGGTTCAGCCAGCCGTCATGGGCACGGCTAAGAGCCTAGAGATGTTGCACTGAGTCACCTTGAGCCAGGCCTGGCACAAATTCCCTCCACTGGTCCAGAAGGGACTACAGGGACCAGGCTGGCACAGGGGTTTGGCAACGCGAGACAGAGCTTGGCAGCTCCGCAGCTTTGCGGCCGGGCTGTCGATGAGCACTTGTTACCAGCGGGTGGCTGCTGGGCATCCCGTGGATAATGAACGTGTGGCCAGCGTCCAGATCTCGGGAGATAATGAAAACTGGTAACACAAAATGAGCTCTTCAGCAAGTCCCTTGGAGGATGTGCTCTTCAGGAGCAATCAGAGATGCCATCCTCATGCCAACTCCCCCGTTGAAGTGGCTTTCCTCTACAGGTGGTATTAGCAAAAATCTTCACAGCACCTCTGGGCATCCCCGTGGTGTCCCACCTCATCGACCTTCAGCAAAGACTTCCAACGACTCTACCCAAATCTCTTAATGGAGATTTAATAAATTGCCAAGTGGAGAAATTTATGTGCATGGAAGTGACCCTTGGAGTCACTGTCCTCCTTAACCCTTCAGAGCGCAGACATCTGAGCACACATCCTCTAACCACTTCTCTGCCAGCCTGGAGAGGGTTGGATTGAAACCCATCTGCTGCTCCTCGATCTCTGAAAGGACTCTGCCTATCTCCTTGCTTGGTGAAGGTTTTTTAGGTGTATTCAAGCCCACAAACCGGGTATTTTGTTGGGAGCCTTACTGGTTTTAGTTTTGTCTAAGGGAGAAAAACATTGCGGGGTTGTAGACTACCTGCTGCTGTAGAGCAAGGCAAGGAGGAGGAGATTGCGGCTAAATAGCCTGCGGGACGTGTTAATGTGGCTCCTTGGTGCCACAGCTCATGTTTAATTGAAGGAGGACCCTGCTGAGCAGGGAACAGCTTTGCAGCAAACAGAGAGAAGCCCCAACCCAGCTGTTGGAGGAAAAGCCAAGAACCAGGTCCTGTGGGCTTGGGAGCCTGAGCTTGGGATGGAACTCAGCCTTTGGTGCTGGGGCAGCTTTGGACAGCTTGTGCTGTGTCTCAACAGGTGGGTCACTCTCCAAGCAGCTTCTTGGGCTTGGTGAGCAAGTACAGAAGGGAAGAGTAGGGCTCCAGCCCGCCCTTGGTGGACAGTGAGCATGGCGGAGGGCTGGGCTGCAACCCTGCCCCTTGTTCTTGCCTCAGCAAGGTTCTCCTTAACATGCCATCAGACAAAGCCACGCCAAAAGCAGGGAGAGGAACCCAAATGGTTCCAACCAGGGGAAAGACGCATGACAGGTCCAAGGCATGGAGCTTGCTGCATGGGAAGAGCCCATTGCTGCGACTGCCCTGCCAACACGCTGCTTTGCAGAGGTTGTTCTGGGCAGCAGCAGCGGCAGACGTGGGAGCATCGCTCCAAGGCTCTGCTGTCGGTGTGGTGGGGAGGACAGCGGGGCTCAGGCTGGGGGCACGGGATGGGGTGGGATGTGATTTGGGCTTTGCAGAGACAGGACCTGCCTTTCCTGGGTCACTGCACTGCGCTGAGGTTGTCTGTGCAGCCGCCCAGCTGGGACTTCTGTCCAAGCACAGGGAAGCTCTTGTTGACTTAGGTGGCCCAGGACAGACCCACCCTGAGCACCCTTGGCTGGTGGCTTGCCTGACATCACCCTTGGGGGACAGTCTAGTCCAGAAACAAGTGATGGACTGGAAGCCCTTTGCACCACGCTCTGGGCAGCAGGATTTGTCCCAAAGGGAAGTGCTTTTGTGCTTGAACACGGGCACTCGAGACAGGCTTGGAGGATGGATTCGCACCTTCTCCAGGGCAAAGGGATGTCCTCAGTCCCTCAGCCGGCTGCAGACCCCAACACACCTCCCATGTGCAGCATCCCCTGTGGGTAAATCTGGGCTGACCTCCACTCCCCGTGGCTGGTTTAATGCCCTCCCAAGGTTTGGGACTCCATCAGCTCTCCCAAAACAACTTTTCAGAGTCCAGCTGCGATTCTCCTCGCTGTGGCCACCACGTTGGTCACTGGCCATTCAGCAGCACCCAACCATAAGCCAGCCGAGGTGCAAACACACACAGTGCATCCTGCTCCCATTCCTCCAGGCTATAAAACCAGCAGGATTTGGAGCTCCAGGAAACTCGCCTTCTCTCTTTATTGGCGTACAGCAGCAGCACTGGGACCCAGTTCTATTTAAGCTCCTGGTCGCAAATAAATGAGACTCCAAGAGACAACCACAATCTGCAAAACCAGAGCTGGCCCCACCACCACGGAGCAGATGGGGACGTGCAGATGAGCACAACAGGCTGAGCACGGCCAGGACATCGTGCCCGCCTGGCCAGGCGGTGTGTGAGGACGTGGTGGAAGAGGTGAAGGGGGGGCGAGGGGTGAGGAACAGCCCCGGGCAGCCCCCGGGATGGGCTCGTCCTGGCGCTTGCCCCTCGCCCTGCACCGAGGCTGCGCCGGGGGCTCCAGCTTGGGGTGGGGGGCAAGGCAGAAATGACACAGCCCGGCCATTTCCACAAGACCAGCTTTAATATCAGTCATGAGAACGAGGAGAAAGCACAGAATCCATTAACGGGAAAAAATAAAAAATTAAAAAAATAAAAAAAAATTAAAAAAAATAAAATAAAGAAACCCACCGCCCCGTGCCCACCCGCCGCAGACAGACTATCCAGGCACTGCAGACGGAGGAGCACGACACAGCAGCCGGGGGGGACGATCCACCGAGAGCCACCGGTCCGGCCCCTCTCCAGGGATGCTCACCTCGGGGTGGCTGGCAGCGCTGAGGAGCCCCGGCGGTGGCCTGGCCTCGGGGACCCGGCTTAGCTTAAGATTCATCACAGACTGACACGAAGGACAAGAACGTAAGAAGAATCCAAGAGCTGCGACTTTTTGTTTCTTTATTCTAATTCAGCCTACGACGTTAGTAATGGTGATTTCAGGGGATGGCTGGGCCCGCGAGTTCCTTCTTGTAGTGAAAATCAGAGACTGTAAAGAGGAACAGAGCTTATAAAGACAGATAGGAATATATTGCCGTAAAAAGAACTGGCATGCAAGTGCTTTATACATTTGGCAGTATGTGAAATGGCGGGGCTTCGGTTTGGTTTGTGGTGGTGGTGGTGGTCTCTTTGTTTTGTACAGTTCAAAAATGAGCTGCTGCCTTCACATCTTGAAGACAACCCCCCCACAGGAAAGGACAACACAAGTCAAGTCCAAGGCGCCTCTCGCTTGGTTTTGGCAGAGTATATATATAATATATATATATTTATTTTTTTTTTAATGCATAGCGATTTTCTTCCTTTTTTTTTAATATATTTTTTTTAATTTATTTTTTCCCCGTTGCAAACCTGAGCTCGGTCCCTGCTTTCCTGTGCAGTTTCCCTTCCTTAGGTGTTGGCACTGTGGAGCGGTCGGGCGGTGTCAGCAGGCGATCTCCTCCAGCGTTCCCAGGGTGGCCTGCAGCGGCACGTTCACAGTGTGGCTGATGGTTTCCGAATGATTTGGCATGGGGTTGCAAGTGCTCTGCGGACGGAGAGCGGGGGACAGGGTTACCCCGGGGCCGCTGGACGCTCCCCGTCCCTCCCCAGTTCCTATCTCCCGTCTTTGGCCGAGCCATGGCATCAATCCTTTGGAAATAACTCAAGCCGGGGCCGAACGCCGCGTCCGTATGGAGCGACTTCGCCTGCCTACAGACATGGAAATGTGCTCCTCTCTCCCAACGGGGCTCCTTACCACGTTCTCGTCATGGCTCCCTTCCTCTTCCTCCTTTCCGAGTAGGTCTAATAATTTCTCCTTGATCAGCTGCGAAAGAGGGAGGTTGGGTTAAAGCGGGCAGGAACAGGCAAGCACGTCCACCCTGCCTGTGCGGGCGCGCGAGGCACGGAGCAGCCTCCCCACTCCAGACCCGGCTCCACGGCCCCGGGAGATGGGCTGGGTTTGGAGGACCCCTCCAAAGGATATGGAGAAGGAGACAATCTTTCCAAGAAAACCACCTCGTGTGTCAAAACTGAATTTTTCACATGGAAAATAAAACCCCTAACCTCAATTTTTTAAATATATTTGGGGGTTTATTGAAAAATGTCGACTATGTGAGCACCGTTTCCCTTCGCAGCCACATTATTTCCTTGGCAGTTGTTGCTGGTGAAGGTCCCTGGGGCAGGACCACGCAGAGAACCGCACTGAGCAAAAAACCCATCTCTAGGGTCAACGTTCATCCGACTTGAGCTAAGCCACGGGGAGAGAACAGTTGTATCCTTTTGCTGGCAGTCTCAAGGAGCTTGCGAATGCTTTGGTTGAAAACAAGGAGTTTTAGGGGCATCGAAACCCTCAACGAAGCCCTGAGCATCCCCTGGGGTGCACAGGGAGCCTCTCCAAGGAGACAGGGCGCGCTCTTAAGCCATGTTTGCCCAAAAAGAAGAAGAAAAAAAGAAAACGACAGCAAGAGGAAACTATTTGCCAAGTTTTATAAGCAGATGTCAAACAAAGGAGTAAAACGAAGAGGAAAAATCCAAACTTTGCGAGGTTTCTTATTACCTTCTTATGAAAGAACCCCAAGAAAGCCGGGAATAGGCAATTTTAATGAAATATTGTCTGATTCAGCCTGAGATAAAAACTAAGGCGCAGGTTTTGTTTGCACTCTGAAGCCATGATGAGCTTTATGCTTGTAATTTTCGATATATTTTATTGCAGGATAATGCCACCACGTGCTAACAGCTGCCCAGAAGGGACTGTGATGGGAGTCACTGCCTTAAAACGTAACGCCAGCGTCCCAACTTTCATAACATTAAAAGGTTTTTCAAGACGCCTCAGCAAGCTCAGAGCAGAAACCGCGGCTGCCCGACATCCCTGTGCACCCACCTGGCTCGGCACACACCAACACAACAGCCACGAGCAACCCCTGGCTGCAGTATCCCATGGGATTAAAAATCCCTGGTCCCATCACGGTACGGGGCTGAGACAGGGCTACGAGAGCGCTGGACTATGCAGGTCCAAGACGTCGCGTATTTGGGTGCAGGGGCCCAAAGCCGTTGCATTAAAATCTGCAGGCAATGGGATTAAAGCTGGATTGGCAAGAGGCACCTTCCCAGGGATGACGGCAAAGGACCTTGGGCTGGGATGTGCCACATTTCCTGGGAACTGCCCGTCTCCATAGGTCTTTGCATCCTCCTTGAAACTATCCCAAGCCATAAACTCATTCTTTCCTGCTATAAACCAGGACACACGCTTGCGTGTTTGTGTCCCTGGGGTTATCTTGGTGCAAACCGGGTGCTCCTCAGCAGCTCGCGTCCACCTGCAGCCCCTCTTCCTGCCTCAGTTTCCCCTTTTATAAACAAAAAGCACGAGCCTGACCCCCAACACGGAGCCTTCTGCAATGTGGCGATGAAGACTGGGAAGGAAAATCAACGACTGGCAGGGAGGATGCTCCAGGGAGTTATTCACCCCCCTGGGGAAGGGTCTGGAGCACAAGTGCTGTGAGGAGCGGCTGAGGGACCTGGGGGGGTTTGGCCTGGAGAAAAGGAGGCTGAGGGGAGACCTTCTCGCTCTCTGCAACTCCCTGAAAGGAGGTTGGAGCCAGGGGGGGTCGGTCTCTTCTCCCAAGGAACAGGCGACAGGACGAGAGGAAACGGCCTCAAGTTGCGCCAGGGGAGGTTTAGGTTGGATATTGGGAACCATTTCTTCCCCGAAAGGGCTGTCAGGCCCTGGCACAGGCTGCCCAGGGCAGTGGGGGAGTCCCCATCCCTGGAGGGATTGAAAAGCCGTGTAGATGTGGTGCTTGGGGACATGGGTTAGTGGTGGCCTTGGCAGTGCTGGGTTAGCAGTTGGACTCGATGATCTTGGAGGTCTCTTCCAACCTAAATGATTCTATGATTCTATTTTGAAGCATGGCCTATTTAGGTGAAACATGGGGTGGAAAAAGTCTGAATGGCGGGAGGGTGCAGAGAGCAGCTCGAATCCGCCTCTGCGCTCGCAGGGGCAGCGGTGGAGGACGCTGGAGGGACGATGCCCGCAGGCAGGCTGTGCCAGCACGGGACCAAGGCCTGTGTCGGCACCGTGGCACAGGAAAGCCGAAATCCCCTGGGAGATGCTGAGCTGCACTGCTGGGCTGAGACATCAGCCCTCACCAGGGGAACTCGCTTCGGCAAAAAGAGATTAAAAATATACAAGGGCTGTAACTCTGCTGCGGGAGGGCAGGAGGAGGGAGGCTGCCAGAAAGCAACGGCCCCTCCGGACTGCTTATTGCAATAATTCCCATTAAAGAGGGCTTGCACTTTTCTCTGGAGCAGCTGCTCTCGGCCACCGTGGAGCCGCGGGACCACGCTCGAGCTCGTCTCGGTGCTTCCTAGAAAGCTCCTTGCTCCAGGGCTGCTGGCAGAGCTGCGGACAGCAGATAACAGGCACTGGGGTTTTTCCACCCCCCGGCAGCGGTACGAGGTCTGGCCTCGCTGCTTCTCCCGCCTGACGGCCGGACTGGGACTCGGGCACTAATTAAAGGAGTTTTTATGAGAAGATGGTAACGGTGGCTGCTGGGAGAACCCAAGTGGGGACGGGGACAGGAGGGTGCAGCAGCAGGCCCCAGCCAGCGCCCCGGAGCCACCGCACCTCGGGCAGTGCGAGATCCAGGGTGGGAAGCAGCGCAGCCACAGAGGGGTGGTGCTTAATTAGCCCAAGCAAGAAGCAAACCTCGTTAGCAGAGGCAGGTTGCCAAGCGAACCTGGCTACGCCATGCCGTGGCTGCATGCCAGCCCCCCCATGGAGAGCCCCCGCTGATGCAGGGACCTCCGCACCATCCTACATAGCCGTGACCGACTATACCGCACTGTCACAGAGCATTAATTATATAGTATCATTAATTATAATTAATTATAGCATTAATTATCCCCGTGGGCACACTGGGCATGGAGGGTCCTGCTCCATGACCACCCCAGCCTGGCATCCAGGCTGGCAAACCCACACCCCGTCAGAGGAAGAAGGCGAAGGGCGAGGGTCTTACCTCGTATATATAATCGAAGAGCTCTAGTATAGTGAGGATGCTAGCACCGATAAATAGCCCCATCTGGCCTCCAATGTCACCTAGGAGAGAGAACAACACGCGGACGGCTTTTACCCCTGGTGTAAATGCTCTTAGAGGCACTCGTGCAACCGCGGTGCAGCTGCCCTGGGTGCTGCTGCCCCCCAAGAGCGGGGAAAGGCATCACCTCCAGGAACACCCACAGCTCTAATGGCATGAAAAACATCCCAGGAAGGACGTTGCTGGCCACCAAAGCATCCCTCCTGCTGAGGAGGCCATCAGCTAGAAGCCGAATGAGGATGCGATACTGCTGTACCACACGCGCTGGCATCCGAGGAAGCCATCTGTCCGAGTTAGACAGCAGGTTTCATCCCAGGAATCCCACGGCCCCATTCCCAAATGCGGTGGGGGAAGGAGAAAGATGCTGGAGAAGAATTAGGTAACGTCCCCTGGAGCTGAATAAAACCCCAAACCTGCCAAAGAGAGGAAAGGGAGAGGGAAGATGGCCTGCTTTTCTGAGGGAGCACCTCAAGGCTGTCTCCGCTCGAGTCCTGCGGTGCCCAGGGCCGGGGAAGGGCTGCGGAGGAGGCACCGTGGGGAGAGGAGACCTCCCGGGATCTGCTGGGAAGGAAACTCCTGACGTGAGATGCTGTGCTATGCCAAACCGTGTGCTTCAGGGAAGACAAATCTCACAGATTTTGCTGCAAAACACCCATGTTTCAACTGTGTCGCGAAGGCACCCGCGGGCAGAGGGGCCACGGGACCTTTGCTGTGGGTGTCCATGAGACAGAGGCAGAAGACGGAGAGGAAAAAAGGTGCTTGGGGGCAAAGCGCTGGTTCAAAAGGGGCTGAGGACTGGGGGAAGGTGAGACTCTGCCCAAAGCCGGCAGTGCCCTGGAAACGAGGGTCGTGCAAGGTCGTGTAAATAGGGAGGCTTGTGTCAGAGGCTTCATCACCAGCCTCCTCTTCCTCACTGTAGCACTCTTGGGGAACCCACGGTGGGTGCAGAAGGGCTCAGGACAGGTATGTGTTCAGAGCTACCACTGCAGGGTGATGTGGGGGCACCCAATGGGACACGGGGTGCTCTGCTCCCCGCAGTGTCCCTGTCCTGGGGCAGGCTCGCAGGGTCCGGCCCCACAGGATCACCCGGCTCCAGCTTTCAAACGCAGGTGCCGATCGCTCCCTGCGTCCCGGGAGGGGTCTGGGGATTCGGGGTGGCACGCCGTGGGGCTGCAAGGCTGAGCACGGGCACGGAGCATGCTTGCTTCTCCTGACCGAACACCTCCACCCCCAAACCCAACGGGTCCCAAGCACCCAAATCTGGAGCTGACACCCATAAAGCTTGACCCAATTTGAGGCTGAGCAACCCAACAGCTCCTCCACCTTCTCCACCAAGCTGCGGGGCACCACCCAAAGGCTCAGGGTCCTGGCCAGCCTCCCTGGAAAGGGGGATAGATTTGGAGCACGTAAGAGGTGATGGGTAGATGGATTTAAGAGCTGTCCTCCACACACTGCCCTCCCAGCATGGGGGCACCACAGAGAGCATCCATCACCCGCTCGGCCCCGGGATTTCCGAATAATAGGGCCCTGGTAGCAAGCAGAGGTGGAGCAGCTCATGTTAACCTTTCACAGGTGACACATGGACTAGCTGCGGTCCCTGGGACATTCCTGGCACGGCTTGGTGTTGGAAGGAAAATAAGGGATGGGGTTGAAAGTGTGCTGGCCAAGAAGGTGGCTGGACCTTGCTGGGATTTTCAAGCCCATAAGCTGTGCACCCACTCGTGGCACCTGCCCCTTAAACACACACGGACTCCAGCAAGGGCTCACACAGCCTCCAAAATGCACTCCCGATCTCTCCTTACCAAGTAAGGCTGCCACCTCATAGGCTTTCTTCTGCTCAATTGTCTCATAGTTGAGCGCTTCAAAAAATATGTCCAGCACAAGAATATTCTCTCTGTAGAAAGAGGACAACAGCGTCAGCCCGTCAGCCACCAGCGGCCTCATGTGCTTTGGGCCAAGAAAAAAAAATGGGACTTTGGGGCTTTATTCCTCTCTCTGTCCTGACCGTTCTCTTCCTGGGGACCTCAGCAACCCACAGACACTTGGACCTCCTGGAGACCAAGACCCTAGGGCACCGTTAGGACTCTGGTACTCTTAGCAGAAGCTGGAAAATGTTTCCCCAAGATCTCGCAGGATCTGAGCTCTGGATCTCACTTTGATAACAGCAAGAGTCCAAAGGATGCTTAACGTGGAATAACTCTCGCTGCCTCCACAAGGCAATAATGTGCCCAGGGCTGGGAGAGGTCCAAGACAGCAGCTGCCTGAGGTCCACAGCCCAGACTTAGGTAGAGAGCAGCCATATCTCAGACAGGGCCAGCAAGACTGGGCTTCCCCGTCAAAATAAGAGGAGTTTTTGCACTTTTTTTGGTGAGTATGGAGTATGCTCATGAAGACAAGGCCAGGGAAGCACTATACAGTTGTCCTGAAACACCTCTACTGAGATGAAAGCAACCTACACTTCATCTCTTCAAGGGTTTCACCCCAAACCTCCCTGGAGGACAGACCTCTGTTTAGTGATGGAGGCATTGGCAAGGTCTGGTCTTAGCATGGGCTGGTTTAAACTGCCAACAAGGCTTTACAGGCACTTTCCCCCCATAAAGCAAAGGAGATCTGCTTTCTGCAACACTCACGAGATATATTTTTCCGACTTGTTGAACTTCTTCTCCAGGTACTTCGCGGAAGTCTTGCTGGGGATCTTGACCATGGAGAGCTCTTTGTTGTACCTGGTCAGGTTACAGGGCGTCCTGCAGATGCAGTAATTGCTGTCCTTCTCAGCAAGCAAACCTGGAGAAGGTCACAGAGTCAGATCTCATGGAGCCAGGAACACACAGCAGACGTGGGAGCAGAGGTCATGCCACCCAGAGAGGGGCCAGTCAGACCTTGGAAGAGCTGCAGGAAACCCAGTCCTGGCCATTTCTCTCCCACTTCATTGCACGGCCATCCCCACCGTCTTGGAGAGAGACCCTTTGCTGGAGGCTACACTCTGTTACCAACATCTGCTCGGGGAACGTGGTGATCGTAGCTCATCCCGCACTGGTAACATGCCACCCCTTCCTCCACGTGTCTGACCCTGCAAACAGCACTCAGCCTTGGGAGTCTCCTAAATCCAGACCTAGAATGGGTCCTTTCCTCCCAAACCCAGACCCAGGCCCAGACCCAGAGGTGCTCCCCTCCTACATATCCCGGGGTGCCCGTTATCCCGAGGGTTTCTGCGCTGACAGAGCCCCAGGCCCCATGTAGAACCAGAAGAAACTCTACTCCAGGGTGCACCCAGACCTTCCCAACAACTTGGGTCTCATCAAAACCCATCGCTGGGTTGCAGCTGCTCTAGATCACCCCATTCTGGCCGGTCAGGAGGACACATGCTGCTACAAGTCCCTCCAGCTTGGGACACCCATGGTACCCAGGGATATCTCCTGGTACTCACCGAGCGCAGGCTCTGCGCATTCCTTGTACTGCTCCGGGGTACAGAAGGGAGCATCCCCTGCGTGGAAAGGACACATCCATCAATGGGCATCAGCCACCCTCGCTGCGAGGGAGCTGGGGACCGCCGGGCTCTCCACGGGGACCGCAAAGACCTCCCTTTAGCAAAGCAAACCCAGCTGGGGATGGGCAGCAGAGGTATTTATTGCAGCATCTGCCCCACCTCTGCCTGCCCTGGGGGCCTCTTCTTGCAAACTGAGGAGGGGGCTGGTGGAAACACCACCCAGGGCTGTTAACTGGGGTTAAATAAGGGGAAATTTCTTCACTGAAAGGGTTGTCGGGCATTGGAACAAGCTGCCCAGGGAGGTGGTGGAGTCCCCATCCCTGGAGGGATTCAAAAGACGTTTAGATGAGGCCCTAAGGGATACGATTTAGTGGTGGCCTTGGCAGTGCGGGGTTAATGGTTGGACCCAATGGTCTTGGAGGTCTCTTCCAACCAGAACAATTCTATGATTCTATGATTCTATGAAATCAGACCCATGTCCCTCTGCCACACCCTGCCCCGATTTCAGGGCATTTTGGAAAGGCTATCAGCATCCTTCTTTCCTTTGGGAAAGGTTTTCCCAGCTCCTTTAATCCCTGGTCCCTTTCCTGCTCATTAACCCCTCGTGAGCCAGGCTGGGTGGCAGGAGGGGGTCCCTGTCCCCCCGGCACACTGACCTGGCATGTGAACCATTTTGCAGTTGCAGTTTTCCACAATATACCGGGTCTCGCAGTCGATCCTGCAAGCCGTGATGCTGTAAACGGGAAAGAAGTCTAAGCCCATATCCGACGAGCGACATTCACCCCACGGCGGAGGCAGGTACGTCAGCTGCAAGAGAGGGAGGAGCGGGGTGTCAGGGGACACCGGGGACAGCGAGGAGCGGGGCGCAGCATCTCCCTCCTCTTGCTGCAGAGGAGCCCCCGGAGCACAATTTTAATGATGTTTTTAAGGAGGGGACCAAGAGGTGCTGTTGCAAGGCAAGGTCACAGCAGGATTTTTGCCAAGTGAGAGCCTTTAGTGAGCTCTTCTGCTCCGGAGCTGCTCTCCTGTGTCCCTCCAGCCCAGCGTCGCCGGGAGCAGAGCCGCAGCAGGATGGTGCATCGGAGACGTGAAGCACCAGAGGTTCTCCAAGACCAGCTCTGTGGTCTTTCTTGCACCATCAGGAAAATCCTGCCCATGCAGGGACTGAAGGGGAGTGTCTGCCCTGCAAATCATCTCCAAATTCGGTGAGAGCAAACATGGGGTCACTGGCACCGGTGTCGACAGCTCCCATCTCTGGCTTACTCTAATCTCCAGGCTGTGCTACTACGTGCCACTCATGGGGACAACGCAGACAACGCTGGTGACATTGAGGAGCAGAAAGGGGTGGCAGCGAGATCCTGGCAATGGCTGCGATTGCTCCAGTGTGAGCAAAGCTGCCACATTTGCAGCGGTCCCTTCTTCAGGCACTTTTCTCGTTGACAAAAGCTGCAGCAGATCACAGCCCGCAGAAAGGGCCAGGGACTTGGGAAGCACATGGAAAGGACCGAGAACACTTCAGCAAATAGAGATTGCTGCAGAACGTGAAAAATACCAAGGAAAGGGCGTACCAGTGCCCCAAGGAGCCTCCAAACCTTCATGCTCCCCAAGGAGGGATGGCTCTACTCAGCAGCGCTACCATGGGAGACGGTGCTGGGCTGCAGAGCAGCACCTTGCTGCAGCCTTGGAGAAGGCAGACAAGTCAGTCATGTCCTTTTCTGAACACCCATGCTCAGGGAGAGCCCCGTGGAGCTAGATATACGTTATCCACTCTCCTGGCACCCCATGAGGATGAGGAACCTGTCTTCTTCTCCCCCGTTTGCACACCACCTCGCGTGAGGCTCCTAAGTTGCTCTGCTCAGTGCTAGTGCAATGCAAACCCTTCTGCCGTTACCGCTTTATTTAACAGAAATGCAAAGATGAGATAAGCAGGACTCCACAATCCACCACAGCAACCTTAATTCAGAGCCCAGAACATGCTGGAGGAAAAACAGTCACTCTCTGCCCCCCCGGCCAAATCCACCTTGTTCCTCTTCCCTCTGCAGCTTGGCAGCCTTTCCCGTTCCTCTTTATCTTTGCTAAATGCTTGGCACTACTCTTTGCTCGAGAGCAGAAAATAGCGTTCCCCTAACCCCTCCTCCTTTGTGTTTTAAAGCAGCATCCAATTTGCTGTGCTTTGCTCCAAACACAGAACGTTTTGTGCTGGCAAAGCACGTTGGCTGAACGAAAACATTCCTTTAAAAACTGTAGTAACATTGATCACATCCTCAAATAAATATGTAAACATATGTTGGTGGACTGTGAGCCTAGGAGCTAGTGGTGAGGCTCTGCAGCGCTTGTTTTGGGTGTCTCCTGGAGATGTGTGGGAAAGGGCGGAGAAAAGAGATGACCCACAAAGTGGAGGCACATTGCAGGTGCTGTTGGATGAGTAACGACCCCATGAGTTCTTCAGGCATGGACCTGGGGTAACTACGACAAAAATACCACGGCATGAGGTGTTTGGAGCCCACGCTCTGCTCTAGGTCTTCCCTGGGAGATCTCCTGCAAAGGCAGATCTCCAGTTCTCCAGCTCTCCAGTGCAGCCTGTGAGAAGATGTTCACCTTGTGCACCAGCTTGCAACGCTGGGGTGCTGCTAAATCTCCCCGTGGCTTTGACTTATGGACCACTCAGTAGTTAAAAACCCATAATGGGCTTAAATTGCAGCCAGGAAGCTGAGATGTTGGGATGAATGTGCCTTGTGGTGAGGACAGCTGGGTATGGGAACAGTCTGCCTTGGAGGGGCGTGAAACCTGGAAGCTAAAGCAGAGTTTGGGGGAGATGGAGGCTTCAGAGGGTGATCCCGTCCTCTGGGGCTGGACAAGCTCTCAACTCAGCCAAGCCAAAGGGACTCCTTCTCTAGGAACAATTTTGCCAGGAAGAGTTCCCATCCAGGAATCCAGAGGTGCTTTGTTTATTCCAGCACTTTGCTTGCTGCATTTATGGGCACTACACTGGTTCCCAGTAACTTCTGTCTCTACCAGGCCAATGCAGGTGTTCTGGAGCCAGCTGGAACCATGGGCGTGGCAGCCCTGTGGCATACCCATCTCCTAGACGAGCCACAGGTCCTCCCCGTGACGAGATGGTAGGTCAAGGTCTACCCTTGCATGACCCCAAGGACAGACCTGAGAAGAGCTCGGACCTCACCTGCACGAGGGTGAAGAGGGTCTCCATGTAATGGTGAACCCTTTTTGGCCGTGGATCCTCCACCAGCCGGGGAAGCAGGGAATCACCGGCTCCCTTCCCCTGCTCCTGTGAGCATCATCCCTGGTCTCAAGTGCCAACGAAACAGAAAACTTTGCAGCGACATTCAGCCACGGCCGATCTGTGTGGTCTGCTCAGCGCCTCTGCGTCCTGGTGGGCACGTGCACCGGTGCCGGCATCGCCCACGGGTGCCCAGGCTGCTCGCGGAGGGACGTGAGCAGGGCACGAGGGCATTCCCCACATCTTCCTCCATCTATGCCGCTGCTCAAGCTGCTTTGAAAAGCAACAGCAGCGAGAGCCGTTCAGCTGCTCGGAGCGACGCGCACCCATGTCTGTGCTCAGCGGGGCCGATCTGAAGAGCCGAGAGTATCCACAACGGGTGCGGAGGTGCAGCAGGTGACGGAGGGAACCCATCTGCGGGGACCAGCTGAGGCATCCGGGGAAAAAAAAAACCCAGTTCCCAGCAATCTCAGCATCCTCCAGGAAACAGGCCTGGCTCTGAATGGGATGGTTTTGGGAAGTCAGCAAAGCAGCACCTTGGAATGAAAATATCAAGAGCGTCTTTGTGACAATAGCAAAGTGCCATTTGAAGGGGATCTTTTCTCATTTACTTTACACTTGCAATATAATAGAGCACCAGATGCCATCATTTAGTCATCCGCGGTGGAGAAAGGGGCCCATATGTTGCACGTTGTACGATAAAGGAGAATAAATAATCGCGGTCTCAGATGGAATCAGCTCTCTTCCAAGCACAGCTACACACAAATCTTTTAAGCCCTTTAAATTTTATTCTGAATAAAAAGGTAGGTGATGGGATCAGAAACCGACGGAGTCGCGATCAGATATTTAGCTTACGCACTTTTTTGCTCAGCCAGCATTGGATTTGAGCCACGGCGGCTCGTGAACTGGCACCGCGTCTGCAGGAGGGGCATGGGCTGAATGATTAATTAAACCCTCATCAATGCAACTTCATTAACAGAGCTATGGCCTGTTTCGTAGCCGGGACCGTGAGCACCGCCTACCCCTGTACCGTGAAGCAAAGCTGGTTTGCTTCTCCCCAAAAGCCTGGTGTCCCTTGGGGATCCGTTGCCTTGCCACGCGCACAGCCCCACGCACACACTTGCACACGCACAAGCGTGCAAGTGCCAGTCGCTTTTCTCTGGCTTCCTAAAAACGCAGGACTAGGTGCAACGCACCTCCCTGCCGCACACCAAGACTTTTCCTCTCCCCGCCACTCTCCGAATTGCTGACACTTAAGAGCAGAAAAAGCCTCTTGGTACGTTTAACACCCGTGGAGGTCTTTTTGCTCTGCAGCAGAAAGGCTTTCCCTGTTTTGGAGAAAAGCACATCGTGTCTGGGACCGACAGGAGACTCCAGGGAAACTCCAATTTTTATTTTTTAAAGGAAACTTCCCCAGTGAAACTCCCGGCCGTGGAGCAGGGTGCGACACAGGCACCTCGGTGCTGTCTTGTTTTATATTAATCCCTACTGCTTACGTCTCCGTACCACAGGGCAGGATTTCTCGCTGCTGGCCATGCCTGCGAGCAGAGCCTGGAGATGCGGCTGTAACCAAAGCATCTCCCGTTCCCGGGGGACCGGCACCGAGAATGCACGCGCTTCCCCCTCCATCGCCGGCTCAGTGGGAAGCGGTGCTGCAGCAAGGGTTCATTCGAAGTCTGACAGGGAAATCTGTGCTTCTTCCTCACGGGCAAGATCTTCGAGACAAGTCTCCCTGGGCTGGCAGGTCGGACCCTCCCTCCCTTGAGCAAGTCAATGAACTCCTCTCTCTCCACGGGGCTCATCAAGGGCTATTACCTGGAGCCTCCACGGTAATTACAGCTTGAAAGACTCGTCGCTTCCCTCTCGCTCTGTAATTTGTAATCAGAAGCAAACTCTCGACTGATCAGCAGCCAGATACAGATGCGGGACCTCTCCGGAAGGAGAAGGCACGTTGTTAGGGACAGGGCTCTGCAGAGAACAGGGGAACAGCATTTCCCAGATCCTGCCTCAACATCCAAAGGTAATTTCGTCCCAGGAAAGCTCCCTTCGCTTCTCCCAGGTGGTTTTGGTGAGCAGGCACCAATGTACCAAGTCTCTGATGCAGTCAACTCTTCTCCTGACCTTTTGTTTCCAATTATCTCTGAAGGCAGCTGCTCTGTTACCGTCTGTGTTTGGAGCCACAGCAGCGTCGCTCGCAGGTACAAGGCGACTGCCAGGACCGCTGGGTCGCATCCTCTGAAATGCTCCTCGTTATTCTTCAAAGGGGAGACCCCTGAGCCGGGTACGGCTTTACCCATCAAACAGCGGGTTTCACCTTGCACTGAAAGACTTAAACCAAGGGGCCAAACCCTGCAGTCCACAGCGGGTTTCCTGCCCTCAAGTGCAATGGAGCAGGATCCCGAGGTTCTTCCCTCCAGCCCCCGTGGCTTCTCCTCCCGCCCAGCAGCCCCATCCCTGCTCCCGTTGCCTCTCCCGCCTTGGCGCAGGAGTCCCAGTGCCCTGCAAGCCCTGGGGTCAACGCGATGCTGAACCCATCCATAAGAGCATCCCTCCTTAACCGCCTCCTCGCCGAAACGTGGGCTTTCTCGGGGCTGCAACCTCAGGCAAAGCCTTCACATCCAAAGCGCTCGGCCCCGGAGAGCTGCCCGAGCAACTCATTTTAGACATCTGGCATTTGAATTTCCTGCCTACGATGCTAACGAGGCCGCTGCATGGCCTGGAAGAGCGCACCGGGGAGTCCAGCCCGCCTGGACGGCCGGGCCCAAAGAGTTGTGGTGAATGGAGTTAAATCCGGTTGGTGGCTGGTCACAAGTGGTGTTCCCCAGGGCTCCGTGCTGGGGCCAGTCCTGTTCAATATCTTTATCAATGATCTGGATGAGGGGATCGAGGGCACCCTCAGTAAGTTTGCAGATGACACCAAGTTGGGAGGGAGTGTTGATCTGCGGGAGGGCGGGAAGGCGCTACAGCGGGACCTGGACAGGCTGGAGCGATGGGCCGAGGCCAATTGTACGAGGTTCAACAAGGCCAAGTGCCGGGTCCTGCCCTTGGGTCACACCAACCCCAGGCAGCGCTACAGGCTTGGGGGGGAGCAGCTGGAAAGTGCCCGGCAGGAAAGGGCCTGGGGGGGTTGGTCGACAGCGGCTGAAGATGAGCCAGCAGTGTGCCCAGGTGGCCAAGAAGGCCAACGGCATCCTGGCCTGTATCAGAAATAGTGTGGCCAGCAGGACTAAGGCAGGGACCGTCCCCCTGTGCTCGGCCCTGGCGAGGCCGCCCCTCGAGTGCTGGGGTCAGTTCTGGGCCCCTCACTCCAAGACAGACCCTGAGGGGCTGGAGCGTGTCCAGAGACGGGCAACGGAGCTGGGGAAGGGTCTGGAGCACAAGTGCTGTGAGGAGCGGCTGAGGGACCTGGGGGGGTTTGGCCTGGAGAAAAGGAGGCTGAGGGGAGACCTTCTCACTCTCTGCTCCCTGCAAGGAGGTTGGAGCTGGGGGGGTCGGTCTCTTCTCCCAAGGAACAGGCGACGGGACAAGGGGAACCGGCCTCAAGTTGCGCCAGGGGAGGTTTAGGTTGGATATTCGTAAAAATTTCTTCACCGAAAGGGTTGTCGGGCATTGGAACAGTCTGTCCAGGGCGGTGGTGGAGTCCCCATCCCTGGAGGGATTCAAAAGACGTTTAGATGAGGCCCTAAGGGATACGATTTAGTGGGGGACTTGGCAGTGCTGGGTTAATGGTTGGACCCAATGATCTTGGAGGTCTCTTCCAACCAGAACAATTCTATGATTCTATGATTCTCGCTGGCCAGCAAACAGGAGCGCGCGTGACAGAGCAATCCCGCAGCCCGCGGCCATGTAAACAATGTGCACGGGAGAGACGCTCATTGGATTTGATTCCTTCTCCCCTGCAGCCCCTCCTGGGCAGCGTGCAGCCACGCAGACGTCTCCTCCTCTTGAGAGAATCGCCTTCCCCTCTGCCAGATGATGCTAATTTGGGGTTGGTGGGACCGCTCCGGGGCTGGACCAGTGGATGCTGCCCAAGGATGCTGAGCCGCTCCCCTCCAACCTGCTCGGCTACCACCAAAGACGAGCCACTTTGAAGTCGGAGGGAAAAAACCCTATAAGAGCGCAAGGAAAAGCAGGGGTAAAGGCAGCAGGGACAGCCTCTGCCCTCGGTTCCTGCCGGAGAGTAGCGCTGAGCTCTGATTCTGCTCTGCTGTCGTGGCAGCTTTCCAAGGGCTGCCCGCACATACCCCTCCCCGGCACTGCGCGGTCTCACGCTTATAGAAATTCAGCTTCAGCTTTTAATTGAGGTTGACAAACTCGCGTCCTCGCGCTGTCGCAATCGTTAGCGCTTAATTAATTAATGAAATGCTTTTTAAATTCTCTTGATCCTGGCTGTTAGGGATTACGACAATCCGTTTCGAACTGGCAGGCGCCGAAAAGAAAAAGAACAAATTGACTTGTCTCCTTAAAAGCAGGATGGATCTTGCTTGCCCGAAACGCAAGGAAAGGAAGGGCTGCTCTCGGCACAGGGCTGCAGGTTGCAGCAGCGGGGGCCGTTCAGCACAGCCTCCTCCCTGCCACGGCCCTTTGTCCGGGCCACGCTGCTGCCCTTCGCCTGCTGCTCTTGGCACCGAGCCTCCTGATAACCGCCAACATCTGTCGGCAGCCGCAAAAGGCTTTTTATTTAAATTGATTTTAAGCGGTACCTCTGTTTTTTCTGCATACTTCAGTTCATGCAATAGGGAAGATGTGGAAATACGGTGGCGATGTTTCCAGCACGAGGTTGGGGCAGTTTCAGCCCAGTTTGCAGCTGGGCTCTGTGATGAATCTTGCTTTGGGGATGCATCCTGCATCGCCTCGGCTCTGGGCTACAGCTCAGCCCCTCTCCTGCCTCCTCCATGTCCCCACCTGATGCCACCCAACTGCAGGCAGCGATCAGCACGGAGGGACACAAACCTCGCCCTGAGCAGCGCAAAATCAAGGCGGGGTGTGTTTGCATTTGCTCCGAATAAAATAATAACCAGAACCCTCCGTTCTTTAATGAGACATCAAATAGCATCAACTTAATAGAATTTCAATCCCAGGCGGCTTTAGCACTTGTAAAATGCTTAAAAAGCTCGGCGCACACACAGCTCGTTGGCACCATCTCCCAGTTAATGATGCTGGAAGCTGTCTATTTGCCGTCTCCCTTTGCCGTGCGGGGTGCGAAACGGCTGTTCCTTCTCATTTGCTCCCTTCATGCAAGCACCAAAGAAGTTGTCTTTAAGGACGAGAGCTTAACCCTTCCAGCACCTGGAAGGTCCCCCTGAGCAGAGCCTGGGGAAATTACACAGCCCACGAGTCCCCAGGTGCTGGCGGTGAGTGGGCACCAGAAGAAAAAACCTGATTTTGGAGCTCCAGGCTCCTCCAGGTCCCCGTTTCCTTGGAAATGATTTTGCAAATCAAATAGCAATATTGAACCCCCCCATCGAGGGCAGCCCCTTCAGAGGCTCATCCTTGGTTTGCTCCCAGGACCCGCTGGACGGCTGCTCCCGGCGTTTGCTGCGCCGACCGCCTACAGCTCACTTCTGGTTCCCGACGAAGTAAGTTGTACCCTTCGCTCATGTGCAAACTCTGTCTTAAATTGCAATAAACTCTGCCCTCTCCCTCCTGGTCCACCTCCGTGGCATATCTATAGGCAGCAAAGTGTTCCCCCTCATTCTGCCGGCCACCGTTGGCTGCATTTGGTGGACTACATTGGCCAAACTCTTGCAGAGGTGCCCAGTTCGGGGTTTGTGTGGTGGGAGCTGGACCCTCTGAAGCTCTCCTGTCCTCAGCGAGCAGCTTTACATCTTCTTTGAAAAAATCCTCTTATCCATAGAATACGGCGAAGGGTTAGCAGGAGCACCCAGACCGTTACTTCACCTACGTCCCTGATGTTCTCCCTTGCCGATCTCCTTCCTAGTGAGCCCTTCCCAACCTCCCCGTTCAGAGGCACCATTCCTGGCCCCGACTCATTTCCATTGCCTCCCAACCCATTTTCTTTTCTATCTTTTTCCAAACAGGCTGATTCACTCCTGAAGCTGCTTTCCAAGCAAAACCACTCTGCTGCCCTACAAAAACAGCCGTGTAATCGTTTTCTGACGTCTCCCACTTCGAACCGCTCCTGTGCAATGAAGTTCTCCACACGTCTGGCCACCACTGCCTGCCAGTTTGCTTCTTGTTGTTGAATTAATTCAGCGTCTGATGATACACCGGAGGAAAGCAACTGGGAGAGTGTGTGGGATTGAGGGAAACAGAAAGAAATCAGAGAGTGAATGTTTTTTCCGGGAGGATGTGTAAGACCGTAGGTAGGAGAAGATGCTCTGAGCAAGGGGTAGGAAACATGGGAAATACTATTTAATTGCTCCTGATTTTCAAATGCCACCGCCTACACCCTGTTGGGAAATACGGGCTTCAGAGCGGTCGCTGCCAGACCCCGAGTCCCGTTTTCCTGCCTCTGTAATTACACTTCTCGCTACTGCAGTCGCTGGTGGCTCATGCTCTCTGTCCCATGCAAGCGTGACGAGGGGATGAGTCTCCAAGGCACACTAGAGCCCTATTAAACAATATTGCTCCAGCTTCGAACCTGTTGCTTAATTGAAGCCTCTTAAATTTTTATTGCCGAGTTGGCAGAAATTGCCATTTTTAGTGCGCTTTTCATCTTCTCTAACGCGCCGTGCCGGTGGCGTAGCAGGGAGCAGGCGAGCCGGGGAAGCAACGTTATCTGATCCCATCCGCTATGGGAGAGGCTCGAGGGACGCTGCCGAGACGCGGCGATGATGCTATAAAACCCAGCTGGGAAAAGGGGATGAAAAGGAGCCAAATCCAGGAGGAATTTATCCTGCTCCAGTGGATCAGCCCCCCAAAATATAATTTGCAGCGTGTCCGCCCATGCCTTGGTCCAGTGCAGGGGTATGGGGGTTATTGCAGCCTCCCCAAGGCCACGCACAACACAAGGTCTGGAGAGGCTTGTTACAGCACCAGGCTCGCCCAAAAGAGCCGGGAAAAGGGAAAAATTGAGGTGGATCCCTCCAAAGTCAGGAGCAGCAGGAGGTGAAGGGCTTTGCCCTGCGCGGGGTGGTCCTGCGCTCCCTTGGGACCCGTCTGGAGGGTGACGGCACGGCGTGCCCCGGGCCAGCTCCGGGCTTTGCCCATTCATGAGAAAACAAATCTTATTCATTAGACACAGCAATTGCCATGGAAACCGCTCCCCTGCACGGCCAGACCATCTCTCGCTGCAAGGCGCAACGGGGACCGCGGCCGGCTCTCCCCGTGTAAAACAGTGTGAAACCCCCCGAAAACAGCAGCTACGGTCTCGCACGTCCACATAAACCACTCTAGCTCCTTTCACGTTGCATTCAGACACAGCCACTGCCGCGGCGTACGGAAAGCGACCCAGGGAGGATGTTTTTCCATCGTCCTCCGTCAAGACACTCTCGTTTTAATGGCAACCGTCCATCCTGCGTTGTCTTCCGCTGCGCTACCTCCCGAGCCGCTTTGGGGAGCTCAGTCCCGGCTCCTCTTAAACTTCAGGGGATCGCTTTGGTCTGAGATTTCAGACAGAAAGCGTCTCCCTTTCGGCACAGAAACAGCTTGGCCTGTATCACCCAACAACTACATTTTACGGAGGAAACCTCCTGCTGGCGTTGCCTTTGCAGGGCTGCTTTTGCTGACTCAGCACATGCAACCGATATACACGTGCAAAGAAGTCCCTTGTATGATGCTACTAGTGCAAACCAGCACGACATTGTTACTGCATTAACGTTCCCAAACTGGTAAATGTGTCTTAAAAGTGTCACTCTGCAGGAATGAGAGGGCTCAGCCACTGCGGAAGGAGAGAAGCTGATTTTGTTCCGTTCTTTAGACTGACAGCTGATTTTAAAGGGAGATTTAATGAGATCACGCACCATCACGGAGCCAGAGTTTGCTTTTGACAAGGGGCTTTTGGAAAGCTCTCGGTATAAAGATCCAGGATTTATCACCCCGGCACCAAGATGCAAGTCCCCGCTTGCGCTAAGCGGCTGCATCCCTGGAAAGGCAGGAAATCAGTAAGTAAAGCCCCATAAATACTCTTATTTCCAGACCGGGATGGGGGGACGAAGGGATGGATTTGAGCGTGGCCACAGGGAATAGTAATCGAGCCAGAAATAAAGCCATGAGCCTCTAACCCAGCCATGAATAAACCCCCTTCACCCCAAAGCCATCTCAAAGACGATGCACGGCTCCCACCCTCGCACCAAGACGAGTCTGCCCAATTCCACACCTATTTTTTTTATCGCTGGGAAGAGTGCTTATAACGAACACAGAGGCTGCTCTGAGCTGGGAGACGTGAAATGACCTTCTCATTATCTTTATTTCTATTCTTCTCTAGCTGGAGGATCGTTTCATTTATGTTTCATGGTGTAAAACACACGGTTTAGGACCCCAATAACTGGCCAGACTCTGTCCTCCGGGTGATGTTCAGGGGCGTTTCCACCTTTTGCTCTGATTTATTGAAGGAGCAGCACGTGCCTGCCCCAGATGTAGAGATTTAGTAGGAAAAAAAGAAAAGACTAAATCAGGGATCTGAGTAAAAGATGTGGATTCGGAGCTTGAGAGGGTGGGTGATGCCCGGCCAGTCCCTGCGGGGTAACTGGAGGAGGCAGTAGCACGTGTGTGCTGTACTGGTTGTAACTGGGTTAAAAACTGACTTTATGGAGAGGGGGGACTGGGGTGGGCAGCATCCCCCGGGGAGCTGAATGCTGCTCCAGGCAGGCGGCTTGAAGAGCCCTCCGGGTCTCCTGGGTAAAGGCGTCGCAGCCCGCGCTGTAATTTTAAACCAGCCGCAGAACCCCTGGCCCTGAGCGGGAACGTGCCCTTCCCTCTCCCAGCACCAAAACTCTGGCAAAACCTGCAGAAGAGGGGACACGCTCGAGCTAAGAGTCCCCCCGCATCTGTTTTTCTTGTCATCTTCTGCATCTTCCCTGCCTGGAAGGGGGGATTTGGGGAGGGATGGGGTTTTCCCCTCCCTCTCAGCTGGCTGTCTTCCTGATAGGAAACCTAATTTTCTAATAGAAATAATGAAATAGTTAATGCTGGCAAGGGGCTGGGGAAGATTTACAGCAGCTGTCTTAAAAGTCTCCAGTATTTATGCTACTTCTATCTCAAACCAAAGTCCTTGAGATCCTCGCTGCAGGCTCCAGCTCCCAGCCACGCTCCCAAATCTTGCTGAAGCCGGGATGTTTAAGGAAGACAAATCTTTCCAATTACCGCTCACGCTGCCAGGCAAGTTTGATTCGAGGAGGTGTTGCCAAACTCCTTCAGCATCAGGCGGCTGCACGACACAGCACGAGAGCCTGCCCAGCGCTGCCGGCCGGCTAACGGGGCACGCAAAGTGCCGGGTAAACGGCTGGCGATGCCCGTCTCCGTCGCCAGCCTCGGCATCTCCGTGGTTAGCTTTTCTCCGGAGCTAATGTGGTCTCGCTAAGGGGGTGCTGATTCTGCTGGAGGTTATTTTTCACAGCTGACAATTTGCTAACCAAAAATCCTGCTCTTTGCTGCTGAGAAAAGAGGAGAGGGCTTCGCTCAAAGGCATGTGCATGCTGGGGATGGAAATGCAAGACCCCAACGTGGGACCCTCTGCTCCGACACAGAATCCCAGAAGGGTTTGGGTGGGAAGGGACCTTTCAAGCGACATCCTCAACTAGATCAGGTTGCCCAGAGCCCCGTCCAGCCTCACCTGGAATGTTTCCAGGGATGGGGCATCTCCCACCTCTCTGGGCAACCTGTGCCAGGGCCTCACCACCCTCAGCATAAAAAATGTCTTCCGTCTGTCTACTCTGACACGGGACCCTCTGCTCCGACACTGACTTCCTCCATGGCCTTTGGCAAGTCACTTGTCCTCCCTGGCGTAACCTGCCAGGTGCTGGCATGGGAAGGGCTCCCGTAGGCAGCCGTTGTGGGGGATAACCAGCCCCCAGCCCTAACCCCAGGGCCGTATCCAGACCCCGCTGCTCCGCGCTGCACTGCCAACGGCAGCTACGGGCATGGGGCTGACCCCGGCGCCACCGCCTCGGTGCGTGGAAACCCCTAGGCTGCTTCGGGAGATGTCCCCGGGAGAGAGGATGGATGTGGCATTCAATGCCCAGTAACTACTGCCAACAGTAATTAATCAGCTTTCCATCCTTCCAGATTCCTTCTCTCGCAGCATGCCCCACGTAAGCAATGCCGAAGGCTGCCGGGTCCCCTGGGACGGCAGAAAGCAGCTGTGGAGCGAGGTGAGGACGCTGGGGATGCACGGAAGGGCTTGTGTCAAGAGAACGGGCACAAACAATGCCCGTGATGGGTTTCCAAGCCCATTCCTACTTTGGACTTCAGCAGCTGCTGCCTTGGCCCCCGAAGAGCCCTTTGCCTTCGCCGTTACTAAGGCGTTACGCTCCAAACGAGAGCCCTGCGCGCTGATAAAGCTGCTCGTTTTCTCCAGCCCACCGGCCCACCAGATACGAACCGACAACAGCGAAACATTTCTCTGCCTTAATTGAGAAGTCTCCACCTGGCGCTCGCCCACCGGGAACCCACACCGTTCGTTACCTCCTGGATGATTACACACAAGCGCGCCGTAATGAAGGAGAGAAGATCTGCATCCAGGCTCGCTGAAATGCAGCATCTTCAGGTGTATTTTGGTACCTGGTGACCGTGGAGAGACGCCTTAACGATGTATTTGGTGGTGAATTCCTTGTGTTGCTCTGAGCTGAAGTGTAACGACCGCGGCCCTGAGCTCCACGGAGGTTTAATCAGAGCAAAGCATCCAACAGCTCGTATTCGCTTTTCTCAACTTGATTTATGTCTCATTTGAGGGCGGATGCAAGAGCGGGGAGGAAAATGAGAGAGGCAATGAGGCAGGAGGGCTGGGAATGAAAGCACTGGAGCCAAGCTGGGGGAAAAAATGATTCTGCTGGCTGGCTTTCCGAATGCCTAACCAGGATTTGGGTCTAATGACGCTGCGTCACATCGCGTCCAGCCACACTGTGAGGATGTGCCACCGTCGGGACCCAGGGAGGGTGATGCATCCCGAGCCACGAGCATCTCACCACAGTTTCTAATAAATAACGCGACTAGTTCTGCGTTACCTGAAAGGATTCACGCTGATCCACATAATGAAACACTCTCCTCTTCTCTCTTTTTATATCCTTGGAGCGTGAGCGCCTTTTGGCAACAAGCAGCCTTTCTCGGAGGGCTGGAAGGCACCCAACACATTGTGCGACGGCCACAGCTGAACCATAACCATGGAAGAGCAAGGCAGGGAAACCACCCGGGATGAAGTCCCTTCCGTGGCCAAAATGACAAGGATTGTGGGCAACGCATGGGAAGCAAAGCTGAAAAAGCTGCCCTCATCCCAACCAATTTGAAGCAAGGCATAAAAATAGCTGGTAATGATGAAGATGCCTCTCAAGGGGCATTGGTATGTAGAAGCAACCTCTGATATGGACCCACTGGAGGGATCTTGGTGCGTGAATGAAATTTAGGACTTACCCTTTGCTCCTGGGTGGCCACAAAGGTCTGGAATCCAGGGGCCACCCCGAACCCCAGCTCCTGGACGAAAGGCGGCTCAGACTGGCTGTGGATCTGGACTTTGACTCCAGCCTCGAACGTCGTCTCCTCTGGAAGAAGAAGGGGGGAGGTTAGCGGGCTGTGGTGGGTGTGATGGTGTCCACCGGCGTGGGCCTGTTTGTCCCTCTGTGGAAAATTGTATCTGGTCAATCTCTGCTGCTCAAAAGCAGGAGATAAGCAGGTGGGAGTGCTCCACCCGGACGATCAGACTTCTGGGCATCAAGGAAGGGAACCCAGCAGCAGCGTTGCCGTGAGCAGAGCACACCCGGGACTCAGCCCAAATCCCCATTGCTGCCCATCGGGACCAAGAGCATCTCCAGGCTCCTGGTCCTTACACTGCTGCCTATCCCAAGGGCTCACCCTCCCTCTAACGCAGAGGTGCACGACTTCTCCATCTCAGCCCGTGCTTCCAGGCTACAGAAAACAGGAGGTGACATCTGCCTTCCAGCTGATGCTTAGTTACAGAATTTTAAATGCATTCCCATATTGCTAAAGCAAATAAACTCCTCCTTCCCCCAACAGAGACGTTTCTACTATCCGTAAGGTCTCTAGTGTCGAAAACATGGGTGCACCCCGCGTCCGCTGCCCCATCTCTGACGCAGCCTCAGGCCACTTGGGAGACAACGTAGGTAATTAAATAAGGAAAAAAAGTGTGCTAAATTCGAAGGAGCTCATGGTTTTGGCAGCTGAAGTTGCTCCAAGCCAGACAAAAGTATTTTGCAGTGCCTGGGCTCAGACACAGAGCCGAGTTACGGGTGATGTGAGGTTTCCACATCCCAAATCTGCGCTGAATACCAAGTAACTCGAGGTCAGTCCCCCTCTTCCACTAGAAGCCAAAACCAACTCAAAAGAGACTTTCCGAAGCAGAATTAATGGGATGCAAATGAGACCCGAGTGTGATGCATGAGCACTTTGGGCTCCTCTGTCACACAGGCATCTTCACGCAGCTGGGGCGCGTAACCTTTCTCTCTTTAGCGTTGCTGCTGCGGTCTCGCATCCCAACAAACTAGAGGGAGCATATGGGACTAAGGGGTGGGGGGCTGATTTGCCAAGGAAGTTGTTAACTATGCATAATTTGGCCTCAAAACTGAGTTACCCACTAATATGAATCCGTGTCTGTGGCCACCAATGTCACCTCTGCATCTAAAGAGCTTCTGTTTAAAGATGAGTCACTCTCTGTTCTCTTTGCTTACTATTCCTTGGTATTTTTCTACTATTTTACGATGCATTTCAATTTTTAGCAGCGCTGTATTCAATCCAAAGCGCTGGAAACTCAGCACCAAGGAACCACAGCTGCAGAGCTGTTAGGCCAGGGGCTGCACAAAGATTTGCAGCAGGAGACAACAGCAGAAGACCCCAGACCATGGGGTGATATGGGCAGAGGAGAAGGACATGGGAAGAATAAGGTGATACTGGATGACATGGGG
Organism: Phoenicopterus ruber ruber; assembly: GCA_009819775.1. Classification (NCBI taxonomy): domain Eukaryota; kingdom Metazoa; phylum Chordata; class Aves; order Phoenicopteriformes; family Phoenicopteridae; genus Phoenicopterus; species Phoenicopterus ruber. The sequence continues at coordinate 2,901,800 of CM020238.1, forward strand.
TTTAAAGATCTCAGGAACCCATCGCTTACGAGGATGCAGCTCTGCTGACTCAATCGGGCAGCAAAGGGATCAGCGTTCCTCTCCCAAGAGGACTTTCTTGAACCCTGCTCACTCGGTAGCTCCCAAGGCAAACGAAGCCAGAGGCTGCACGGGTGGGGATGGGCTTATGCATGGATTTCTCAGACTAAACAAGAGCATGCGCCGTGCTCAGATCTACCTCCTCTACAGCAAACCATCCTCCGAGGCGTCACAACTCAGTCACGGCCAAACCCATCAGGTGTTGGTCCAAGAAGGCTGGACCAGAGACCTCCAGGAACCAGGCCAGACATGTCACCTTCATCCTCTACTGAGCAACCAAACCCTCCCCGCCAACCACAAACCAAACCACACATTTCATTCAGCTTTTGGGAACAAACAACACTTAAAAAGCCGCGCTCGGACAGCGAGGCTGCTTTACGTGTTGGCTACGTGAAACTTCATGCTCTGCACCTGCAGTGACGCATCAACCAGCACATCTCAAGCACTTCATCTCGGCAGCCTTTGCAGACCGAGCAGCTGGAGCAGGCTGTCAATATTTAACCTTTTAAAGCCCAACTTTTCTATCTAAGGCACCGGAAAACAATTTGGAGATAAAGAGGATTTATTAAAACACTTACCTCCCCAGGCCTTGCGTACTTGTGCGAAATTAGGGGCGGGGGGGGGGGGACGAGCTCTCCGCACATTTGGTCGGGGCTCAGCTCCAACCCGTTGGCGTTGGACTTTTAACCAGTCGGAGACGTATTGATCTGCAAGGCTCACTCCTGAACACACGCTCCCAGCGATCGATGCCTCCGGTGCCTGCGCTAATCCGCCCGCCTGTGCATTGCCTCCGCGATGCTCCACGCAAGGTAATTGCGTATTTTTGCCTCCTCGTGACAAAAGTGCTTTTGGTATCTAAAGGTCATGATTCAGGGCAGGCAGCACTGCTCATCGCATGGAGTGGCACGCGGTGGAGCTGGAGCACAGGTGCATCTCCACTGAGATCTGCATCTTCTCTATGGGACACTGGCACAGAGCGTGAGTTTATTTTGGCTTTTCCCTATGCCGAAGCCTCCTGGAGCAAGACTGGCATTGACCACCCTTGCTCTTGGCCTCCACTTCTGCTCAGGACCCAACAACCATGACCTGAATCACTCCCCACCGCCCTCCCGTGATGGGGGTTACAGCGAGGAACGTAACTATATTACTGGGACCCTCCATGACAAAAACCTGCCTGGCCTTTGCCTTGCTCGGCCATAATCGGGCTCCTCTCCCTCCAAGAGACGTCAGGGGGATGTCGACACGTCCAAGCTCTCTCGCTGTCTGCTCAAGCCCTGCATCTGCCCACCCACAGGGGTCCCGTTTGAGGGTCTCCTCCCTGCCGACACCTCCCCAGCGCTGACCCTCCAAAACACCCCAGTGCTGAGGGTGAAGCCAGTTTTCCCCAAAACCTTCGGCAATGCGGAGCGTCCCCATCCTACCTCATCGCTGCTCAATGGTGCCGCAGCAGCCCTGGGCTCCGCAGCCGCTTCAGCACCCAGGTGCCCAAGCCCCATGGGCGAACGCACACCAGAAGGGGCTCAAACCCCCTCCCGAGCACCCACCAACTCCTCCCGTTTCAATCCCAATCCTGTTATCCCCCGGGACGCCCACTCCTACCGATCCCACCCCGTGTTGATCCCCTTCCAACACTCTGGAGGAGATACCGTATGCTTCCTTCAGTAATTACCTGACAAGCTGGAGGAGAAAGCTTCTATTTAGTCTAACTTGTTGGGCAATGGGAACTGTTTTGTCGAAACATTTTCCATCCGAAATTATTCTGCCCATTTCTACACCTGCCCCAGGTCTGTTCAGCTCTGACTTCACGTGTTCCCCGCGCTTGGGTGCTGTGCCCCATCTGCGGATAAACCCCTGTACGTCCCCATCAAGCAAATGAGATATAGCCTCCAAGTATCCCTAAGAGACTTAAAAGCGACAAGGTTTGTAATTTTAAATAGAAAATTCTGGCACGTAGCCATTTGCAATCACGGACGGGGAGGAGAAGGCGTTTTCTACACCGTAGAAGAAACTCTGGCTTTGAAACACGCAGTTATTAATTTTCTTCATCGATAATAACAAGAAAAGCAAAATAACCAGCATTGTTTTAGAAAAGCTGTCAAAAGCCAGGCGGCATTCATTGTTTCTCCTGCAAGAAACACACGCGAGGATGAAACTAGAAACATGAAACTGGCTTTGAAAAATTGTCACTTCTCCTAAAAATTCGTTTTCTACAAAATAGCTGTTTTCCACTAAGAGAGAAAAATTAAAAGCCCAGCTACCAGCCCCTTTGATGGAATACGCCTGGCCTAGTCCCCATTAGCTGCACCTTAAACTTTGCCAAGCTCCGTGCTGGGGCCGCGAAGCATTCGTGTGGTTAAATATTTGCTGCAAGTGCAAGGAAAAGGAAGGTCTCGCAGGACCCAGAAGCACAAGACCGTCTGGTTTTGGGTGCACGGACCTTGCTAAAAGGAACGTCCCTGGGCAGAGCGAACCCAAAGAGGCTCCGCGGCAAACCCTGTCTGTCACCCTGAGACTGGAGAGGTGCGACCAGGGGTGTGAACACCCACGGAGACACAGCCTGGCTGTGGTTTTGCCAATTTTTGCAGTTTTAGCATCGTTTTGAATGGCTTCTTCTAGCGGTACCTCCTGGAGGCATGGGGCCGAGCGCTGGCCCAGGCTGTCGCTGCCGTTTCGTTAAGCCTGTTTCTTGTAATCACCCATCAACGGGGTGAAAAATAACCCCGAAACCCCTTTGATTGGCTCAGATGCCACAAAAACTTTAAAAATAAATTCCAGCGACTTGGGGTGTGGTTCGCACTTTATGGTTTTTAAACTGATTTTGTGATGTCCGGAAGCCCAACCACAGACCTTTATTCCATCTCCAATCCCACTTTTCAGAGGACAGTGCCCGTAAATCCATTTCTTAGTGCATCCCAGGTTGGGAACAGAGCAAAACCTCCTCGATGACTGCATTTTTAAACACATTAATATACGTTACTGTACACAGGACAGTGTTTCCAAACAAATCCTGAGCTGCTCTTTTCACTGAAGGATTAGAGTAGCGTTAATTAAACTGGGGATTAATTCAGCATGCGCTTCGAGCTGGCTGCAGAGTGTTCTATGTTGCAGCCTGCACAGCTTTCTATTTCTGGTGTTGGCTTTCCGTGACTTCGTCGGGGCTTTCTGCTTAGAGCATCGCCCGAAAAATCTTAATAAAGCTCCAGCTGACTGTACGCTCGGGCGCGGGCTACGAAGTTCATCCCTGTGAATATGCAAGAAGCTGCAATTAAAATAAGAAATGCTGCCAAAGGCACGGAGCTACCCTTCTCCCCCTGCCTTGTTATGCCCAAACCGATCTCCTTCTCTCTGGCAATTAACATCCGAAGCTGTGCTCGGCACTCATTTATTGGGAATTGAAGGTACAGCCTGAGTCACGGGCTGTTTGTAGCTAGAGCCGTCACCTGCCAGCACTGCCGGCAGTGCCGGCAGCTCCACGGAAGATGCTCCTGCTCGGAGAAAACCAAAGCGAGTCCACACTGAGAAAAGTAGATGGTATTTTCTCAGCTGGTTCACATTATGACTGTATTAGAAGGTGGCCTGAAGGTTTATTTTGGGTAATAAGCCTTCTCCTGAGCTGTGCAGAAGTCAGCACAGAGCTGGGAGGTTTGGGTTCTCCCCAGATGCTTGTTGTCCTCTGCCTCAGTTTTCCCATCTGTAAAATGGGAGCAATGCTGCCACTTAACTCATTGGGCTGGAAGAGCCACTGGTGCCTCCTTTACGCTCTGCAAAGTGCACTTCAACACTGCAGCACGTTACTGAGGTGCGAAGACAGGGACTATCTCACGGGGACAGTATCCTCAGGGGTACGGGCAGCACCAAGCGCAACATCTGGAAGGAAGCACAGATGTTCATCCCCGTGCTGGCTGCACTGCACCCACGAAGGGTATGTTGAGACCGTGGTTTCTTGTCTCCCTCAGGGAGGAAGGCTCCCCAGGAGCAGGGGGTTGCCGCGGCAGCACAGACATCCCCCGAAAAGGCTGGGAGACGTCGAGGTTCATCTCTAGTTTTTACGGCATCCTTGGCTCGGTATCGCCATGGAAACGACGCGCATCAGAGCAAGCGCTCCTCCACCTCCCGCGTCGGCCCCTGGGGCGAGTTGGCATCCCCGGCACCGGGGCCGAGCCCCCCGAGTTGCTCTGGGCGTGCAAAATAGCATCCCTGTTCCCACCAACCCAGCGACCCCCTAAATCCCTCCCGCACCCCTGCCATGTAGCTCAGCAGCACGCGGGACCCGGCTGCACGTCCCCAGATTACCCACCGGCGTCTGCGCCCGCAGCTCAGCACCTCCTGAGCACGTTGGGCTCATCACACCAGTGGGGCGGCCGGGACCCACAGCGACCCAGAGGATGTGCCTTGCGGTCCCAGACTCGGGGAAGTCAACTGCCGCTTCAACCAGACTGTATCTGTGCAGAAACCTGAAGGAAATGCCTAACATTCACGTTTTTCCTAGACAAAAATTTATAGATGAAAAAAAAACCCCAATTGCGGAAGCGTCGTGTTTTGCTTCACTGAAAGTTGCTTGGTAACAGGATTAAGTGAAGCTGAAAGACGAGTATTCGCACCAGGGCTCGGGGAGGTTTGATGGTATCCGCTTGACAGGCGACCCAGTCGACGCCACTTTCCCCACTAAAAACCAGTCGCTCGAAATTTGTCCCGTGCATTTCGCTATTGCGGGCTGTGCTGTTTCAGGAGCAATCAGGGACTACGAATTTCCCCACGGATGAAAATGAGATCTCTACCACCGGCTCTGGCAGCTGCTGGGAAAAATACCACGCGTCCCGCTCGGATGCGGCAGGAGCGAGAGTCCCGGAGGGGCTGAGCAGAGCGTGCGCGAACCCAGCCCGGCTGCTCACCGGCGTTTAAGAGGGACAAGTTAAGGGTAGAGAAGCCGCTGTGCAAGGATGGCCATGGGAGAGGGGAGCCTGTCGTGGTCTCGGCCATCTGTCCAAGCTTCGGAGGGGTCCGGCTGCTCCGGAGTCCATGGGAGAGGCAGTGCTGGCCCAGGGGCATGGGGATAAGTTGATGCTGGAGAAGACAAAAATGTCCCCAAGAGCCCCTGTCATAGAAGAGGGGAAAACCTAACTGCTTCCCAGGAGGCGTATGTGGCATTTAGGGCGAGGGGATAGGATGGCAAGTCCCGTAATCTACAGGTTATAGTCCTATATAGAGGACCGATGGAGACCCCCAGCCCTTCATTGTTAAGGACAGGTCCCTCAGCCTTGTCCCCTTTCTGCTGGGAGCCCAAAAGGCAGGACATCACCTCCAGGGATGTGCCCCTGTGCCACCCTTCGAGCGCACCAAAGAACACTGTCTTTTCTCTCCAATGTGATCTCCTTGCCTGGAGGACTCATGGTCCATGCTGGGGTCTCGTGGATGCTGCAGTGACACCCCCGGGGTCCCTGCTGCTGCTGGAGGACCCACCGCTGCTGCTGGAGGACCCACCGCTGCTGCTGGAGGACCTCCTGCTGCTGACAGCACCAATACGAGCTCCGGGCAAGTCCCGTGCCCAGCTCTGGACACTTAAATCTATTTTCAGGCTTCTCCTGTCACTGAAAGAGCGAGGCAGGCAGCTCCGGAGTGATTCATCCCATCCCAGGGAGATGTCTACAGCAGGATGAGTCACATCCAAGGTGTTGCAACTTCCCTCCACTGAGCCGAGGCAACTCCTTAATCTCCATAAGCAGCTACGATAGGATCAGATAAGCACGACCGAGCCCCAATGGGAAATTCAGGCGTTCCCTTTTCAGAGCTAAGGCACTGATCAAAGTAACCAGCTTCTCTGTCTACAAACCCTTCCCTGTAGCTATGAAACCAAACCTTGCTGCTTCAAAGCACTGCTGACAACCTGCAACAGGGACTTTGTGTTCCCCTGGTCCCCTCGAATAATCAACGTCGGGATGAAACGGGGGGGAAAGGATCGTTTCCTGGTGGACCACCTCCTTCTCTCTCATGGAAGTGGGAAGTGATCTGAGACCCCCCAGAGATCACCTAGGAGCCGGACAACCCAGGGAGATTATAGAATATTGCAAGTTGGAAGGGACGCATAAGGATCATCAAGTCCAACTCCCTGCTCCTCGCAGGACTACCTAAAACTAAACCATATGACCAAGAGCACTGTCCAGATGGTCCTTGAACACAGCTTGGTGCCGTGACCACTTCCATGAGGAGTCTGTTCTAGCAACCAACCACCCTGGGTAGATGTGGCTCCAGCACATCAGTGATGATCTCAAGGCTACTGATGGTGACGGAGAGTGGATGAAGAGCAGCACAGAAGCACCGTGTGACAAGCTCCACTATAGCAAGTCATCAGATACTTCATGTGTGAGGTTAAAGATTTATTCTGGGAAAACCAACCCAGAAGCCCGGTGCCTGAAAGAGCTACCAGCATGAAAGGCCACCAGCTTGCATCAAAGGCAAGCGAGGCAGCGGTATTAGCTACAGAGGGAAATCAATCCTTCCTCTTCATCTCTTGGGATACAGTCAGAGTATTTCAGAGGGGTTTTTCCCTTTTTCTTTTTTTTTCTAAATGAAAGAATACTTTGAAAAACCTCATCTCTTGCACCTGAAAGGTGCAGACAACCCGGCTCCCGGGGCTGCGACAGGAGCACGGAGGGCTGCTTCCACACCTCGACCGCCTCGCGAAGGCGACGGGAGCACTGCTGTCACCCAGTCGTCACCACGAAGTGACGCCTCTTCCTTGTTTCTCTTTGCTTTGGTGAGAAACAATGCTGAGAAGGGATTTGTGAGGAGAGGAGAGGAGAGGAGAGGAGAGGAGAGGAGAGGAGAGGAGAGGAGAGGAGAGGAGAGGAGAGGAGAGGAGAGGAGCGAAAAAAGAAGGACCTTCTGCCCACAGGGCCTGCAAGAAGGAGGCTGAAAGGGAGACTGGGGAAGGGCAGGAGATGGACCTTGCGTCCTTCTCTCTTCCCATGGCCCAAAGGCTGGAAAAGCAGCAGTGAAGCCTCTGCCGCCTAATCCCAGAGATGAGGGCCCAGAGCCAGCTGACAGCTGATGCTTTCATCTGGCCCCACCGGGATTTAACCGCTGTGCAATTCCTGCAGCGTAAACTGGGATAATTATATGGGATATAAACCCCAAAACACAAGCTAACGCTCCAGGATATAAGGCAACGACTGCACCTAGCTGGCACCCAACGCCTTCCTACTCATTAATCTCCCACTAAGCAGTTATTTGGGTATCTTCTACTGAATTTCCCGGTCACGGTGCTGGAGGAGGCAGGAGATGGGACATGATCGAGCTCCTTCACTACAGAAGGCAAGCCCGGAGCGGAGGATTTTGCCTGCTCCCTCCATTCCAAGCTCTCTGTAAAGCGCAGCCGCGATTCATTACTCACCAAGTAACAGAAGGTGTTATAACAAACTACATTAAGCACATCCGCTATTTTTAGTTAAGCATATTGCATTTGCATACTAAATCTGAGGGGCCATATGTCTCAACGTATATTATTAAAAAGCTTCTTACATAATATACGGGGCAGGAGAAAGCGGCAGGTCTCCAGCAAGCCGAGCCCAGAGCTGTCGAAGCGGTTTTGCTGGACGGTGAGGAGCCGGCAAATGAATATTTCAGTTCCTTGCTTCTCTCCTATTAAGCTTAAGCTTTAATCATGAAAGTGAAGAAACAAGTGTCTCGTAACCTGCTTTGCTGGCAGGGTCACATCAGGGCAGGGAGGGTTGCTCTGCCAGGTTATGCTGCTTCGACGATCGCTTCTTGGTGGGGAAGGAAAATAAATTCCCTTCCCACCTCAGCATCCTTTGGGAATCACGTGCGGCAGGGAAAGGCGACCGCGGGAGGGAGGACAGCAAAAAAAATCAGGGGGTGGTCAGAGCCACCCCGGTATCTCCCCCATCCCTGGGAGCTGCTGCCAGAAATACGGAGCGAGGAAGGGAGAGATATTCCCTTCAGACGGGAGAAATATTCCCTGCATCCAGAGCCGGGGGTGCCGGCCCCCCGGGCCACCCATCTGCCGGCTTTCGCTTCACCAAGCTGCTGCCACCGCAGGGACAGAAAGGATTCCAAAAAATTCAATAAAAATAAGAAAGGACACGTTTTAAAGGCGCAGAAGCGGTTCTTGCACGTCCCTCCCCCCCTCCAGGAGCCTCGCCGCTTCCCCCAGAACATCTTGAAATATTAAATGGTGAAAGAGCTGCTGCTAATTCTGGCTGAGAGCGGAGCCAGATGGAAGCAGATTTCCCAGCACGGAGGCTGGGTCCTGGCTCTGCAGCCTGCCCGGGGACGCTGGGACACCTTGAAGCCCAGGGGTTCAGCCAGCTTTTGGTGTTGCCCAACGGAAGACGCTCCAAGCGCTTGGTAGAGGCGTTAGCGAGATGCAGTTTCTTGAGGTGGAGGTCCAAAGAGATGCCAGGGAGATCTTCCAGCTCAGAGCATTGCTGGCCCCCAGGAAGACCCTCTGCATCCCAACGTCTCTCTGGGAGTGTGGATCCCATGGGAAGGCACAATAGCCCCAAAGTGGGGCAGAAAAAGAATAATTAATAGGGAAATTGGGGTGGGTCACCACCCCGAGACGGTGGATAGCAGCCTTCCAGTCCCTAAAGGGGGCCCACAAGAGAGCTGGGGAGGGACTTTTGACAAGGGCATGGAGTGACAGGACAAGGGGTGATGGGTTCAAACTGAAAGAGGGGAGATTTAGATGAGATCTAAGGAAGAAATTCTTCCCCATGAGGGTGGTGAGGCTGTGGCACAGGCTGCCCAGAGAAGCTGTGGATGCCCCATCCCTGGAAGTTCAAGGCCAGGTTGGACGGGGCTTGGAGCAACCTGGTCTAGTGGAAGGTGTCCCTGCCCAGGGCAGGGGGTTGGACTGGATGATCTTTAAGGTCCCTTCCAACCCATTCTGTGATTCAGCGACTCTGCTGCCCGAGCCGGTCCCATTTGCTTTTGCATCCTTTTGGAGAAAAGCAATTTCTCTCTGAACGCAAAGGCGGGCTGGATGGAAAAGCTTTGGAGTTAGCGCGCAATTAAATACAATCACTGCCGGTACAAGGACACTTGAAGACAGGCGGCGGGCAGAGAGGTTTGCACCATTTTGAGAAACCTTGACTCCGTGCCCTGCCTGAATTGCACTGACAGCTGTGGTTACGTCTATTTAATTTGCATCGCCTATAAATGTCAGCGTTTTGAGTGATGTAATTTCGAAGCACTTTGGTGAACTCTGCAACTAAGTAAACACTTATTTTAATAGAAAAGGATGCGCCTCAGATGTGGCTTATGATTACAAAATGTGAGGAAAGAGCTAGTCTGTCGGAGTGGGGAAAAAACCCACATATTTTAGTTACGTCGGTGAGGGAAATGCTTCTCCTGCTCATGCATTTGTTTGAGATTTCGAAGTGTTGTCCGGTAAGGGCCACGATAGACCTGAAATCAATAGCTGACTTTTCTGGAGGTGGGAAAAAAAAGGGAAAAAAGATAAAAAGAGACCCCAACCGCCTGCTCTAACTCAGGGACGCAAGGGTGTAAGTCTCGGTCTCGCATCCAGAGCAATGCTTCAACAGCTGGGATGAAGGATATTTTAGAGAGATTTAGGTTTTTCCACACATTTCCACAAGAAGTTTCAGTTACTCCACGTTTCCTTAGAAAACTCCCCACCTCGTAATTTTTACCCCTAGCAGCCAAATGGATTTTAGACCTTAACAGAAGAGAAACTAAAAGTCTGCAGGCCTGGGGAGCAGAGAATTTCATGTTGCTTGTTTGTTAGCTTATTTATGATACCCTATTTCATAGAATCATAGAATCATAGAATTGTTCTGGTTGGAAGAGACCTCCGAGATCATCGGGTCCAACCATTAACCCAGCACTACCAAGTCCCCCACTAAATCGTATCCCTTAGGGCCTCGTCTAAACGTCTTTTGAATCCCTACGGGGATGGGGACTCCACCACTGCCCGGGGCAGCCTGTTCCAATGCCCGACAACCCTTTCAGGGAAGAAATTTTTACGAATGTCCAACCTAAACCTCCCCTGGCGCAACTTGAGGCCGTTTCCTCTCGTCCTGTCTCCGAGCGATTGCTCAGGGTTAGGGTTACGGAAGCAGGGGAGCGGCTGCCCACGGGAGGTGATGCTCCCCGGGCGGCTGCTGCTGCTCCAGTCCCAGCTTCCCACCCACAAACCGTCTACGGTGCCTTCACCGCTCCCCTCACCCGCGCACCAAACCCGAACCCTTTTTGCACCAGGAAAGGCTTTTCCTTCTCTCTCTCTATGTCCCATCTGCGACCCAAAGCATCGCTGCTTCCTCGCAGCTTCTCCACCTCCCTCCCTTTGCCCCCGCAAAGCCCCCGGTGTGTGTCCCCCCCCACCCCAGCCCTCTCTCCTCCTGCCGGCCCCCAACGCCACATATGGAGGATGCTATATATAAAAATATTTGCATTGTGTTGTAGTGCGCTGCCCACGGTAAGGCCGGCGGGGCACAGGCAGATCTCATCCGGCAGCAGGCAGTCCAATATTTTCTTTTGATAAAAATAACTTGTGAAAATTACATCTAGCACGGCCCGCAGTGCTGCAATGAATTTTGTTGGAGGGGGGGGAAGAAAAAAATCAATCAGTGATAACCTGGAGATTTACGCGGAGAACGGCGTGCTGATACCGGAGGTTGCTTCTGCGTTTTTGCAAGGCACGGGGAGAAAACGGTGCCATGAGAGATGGGGCAGGAGGTGAAATAGAGCGATGGGATGGAGCATGAGGCACAGCTGGACCCTGATGAGATTTTGGGGAGATGAGGTGGATTTTGCAAGAGAGACAAAGTGAGGAAAACGCTCGGCTCCTCGTGTTTTGGCCACCTCAGAGCTGACCACCAAGTCTCAGCTGGTCACCGGGGTCCCTCGCCAGCCCATGGGGAGGGACAGGTGATTATCCGCCCCATCCTTTGAGGGATGTTTGACTTATTTAGATGAGAAGCCTCTTTTTAATGGGTAACGGAGGGTGGGATGGCTCCACTCCAACTTTCAGAGCTCAGTCACCCCATTCACCACCCAAATCCACCTTCTCAAGGGCCAACACTCAGAAAGAAATGATGCTGCAATCCAGGGCACTCCAGGAGAGTCTTGGTAGCGGAACCTCATCCGAAATACCGTCGTCATTCCTGGTCCCTAGAGCCTGATCGATGGAGACGGGGAAAGGAGCACGCCAAAGCTGCTGGGACGGGCAGAGGAGTGGGAAGCCCGGGATTTGGGAGGAGTCCAACACAGCTTGGGTTGTGTATCGTCTGGCAAGACGAAGGCTATGAATCCTCTCTATAAATACATCAAAGGCAAACACCAGAAGGGAGCAGAACGTTTCCACCAACAGGAAAATATTTGTTAAAAAAAAAAAAAAAATCCAAACTAGGATAAACTGACGGTGCATAAATTTAATCTGGAAACCAAAAGGTCTGGAGCCAACACTCCAGGGCTGCGGAGACAGCGTGTCGCTAGCACGGACAGCTGAAATGCCACACTGCAGCACCGGAGCCAGGATACCATCAGCTGTTCTTTGAGGAGAAGTGGTGCCCTTTCAAAGCCCAGAGGGATCTTGGCTGCAAAGACTCCCGGGCAGCCCCACAGCTCGCTTCCAGGCTGGTCATGGTGACAGGCTGAGGTTCTCCAGCATCCTGGTGGGCACCGTGTATGACTGCGCCCGCTCTGCACCCGCTTTTGCACCCAGAAAGCAAAACCATCGGGGAGTTGAGTGGGGGAACAGACCATGGGTGTTATGAAGATGCAAAGGCTGCCTCCTGCATCTCCCCACTCTTACCTGGCCCCGAAGATCTGCATCGTCGTGTTTTATGGACCCCAACTCCAACCCCAAGGAAAGATTTTGCCTCTGGAAACCTCAATTCTCGCCCCGGCACAGCAAGAGGGTCCCCGCGCCCGTGGGACCCGCTCAGCACCCTTACGGCAACAGCCCTGGACTCACACAGGCTCCTGCGTGTCAACATCCCACCCCAGGGCAGCAAAATGACCCAATCCAGCCCCAAAACGTTGGCCCGCTCCTGTCCAAAGGCCGGCCCTGCTCCCTTGGCCGCAGCAGCGTGGGATGGAGCCAAGAGCCAGAGACGCAGGCGTTCGTGCTTTTACCACTTTGCAGCTTTCACGAGTTCAATACTAACTTCTATCGCCACAATAATACTTAATTATTGTTTTAATTATTGAAATATTTACGGAAGCCCATGCAACATTATACAAACAAGCCCGTGAGGCCATTACTACCGTTAGAGAAATAAATATCTGCACTGAAGGGCATTACGACGAGACACTGAAGATAAATTGTTCCTGGCTCCCAGGATGGAGTACAACAAACTGCTGCGTAATGTTAAAAATGTGTCAATTTTTCCCTTGGGAACGTGCTCGGGTAAGAGCTCGGAGCGTGAGAAATGCATCTCAATCAGGACATCTCTGAAATAAACAGGATTTTTTTCCATTTTTCCCCCCAGAACTGGCTCTGACATCCCTTGTGATGTGGCTACACCGCAGAGCTGCTTCAGCCCTAGCCTGGAATTAGATGGGAGTCAAACCTCGGCGCCTTGGATGTCTCCGAGGAAGAGGGTGGTGAAGTGACGGAGAAAGGCCACCAGTGAAGCAGCCTCGATCACGGGGAGCAAACTGGGGGGACCTTCTGCTCCCCCACGGGGACCAGCAGCCTGGACATTGTGGCAGGTGCTGAAGTATCGCAAAATAACGTCGTTCGGGAGGGTGCTGGGTGGCTGGAACGCCAGCACCGGGCACACAGCGCCATGGTGCGCAGGGCTGGTTGGAACATGGGCTTCTCACCTGAGAGGGAGCCTCCAAAACCAACGTCCCTGCGAGCTGACGGTCTCTTGCCCTGGACCAAAGGTGACCAGATCACAAGGAAAAGCAGAGCTGGCTCAGAGCCCTTTTCCTCCAGGCTGCTGCACGAATCCTTTGCTATCGTTGGCCTTTCCCCGTAACGAGAAGGACTTCTGCCTCCAGCTGCCCACACTTCAGGATCTGTTTAACAGCAGAAACCTCTTTCCCATCCCCATTTCCAAAGACACCTATTTTGCTTTTCTCACATTGGCTTCCACTGGAAGAAAAGAGACTTTTCCTTCTGTACGTATATATTTGAGAGAAGGCAATGGCAGTCACTTCCCTTCTCCGCTGTTCACACTCTCCAAAATATTTGAGCTAACGACATCGTGTAGTATAATTTGTCACTTGGCCAAACTCCGCAGATGGCATTTCCCTCTCTTAATCTTTATAAGCTTCTCCTTAAACAGTAGTAGTGGAAGTAATAACCACAACAAGAATATTAAAATTGATAAACAAAACACAGGCGCAGTCCTCTTTCCTAAGGCTCCCCAGTTTCGCAGGGTGTTTGGTAGCAAAGTACGCATCGGTGGTGGCACCATGCCAAACCCAACCCTGGATAGCCCCAAAATGCTTGGGTTCCTTCCGAGGCAGTAGTACCTCTGCGTACCACGCAGCTCTAAACCAGTTCGGTTTTTATTGCTACGTGCCTTTGCGATCTCACTCTGCTGTCACTGAGCAGGAAAGTCCTCCAGTCCCATCAACAGTCGTGACCTGGCACACCTCACCTTGCCGAAAAATGAGAACGCATTAGAAACGCATCTTGAAGAAGCAGAAGAAAGATGCCGACGTGCATCAGCACAGGTCACCAGTAACATCACCCTGCAGGGCAGCAGGGCCAGCTCCTGCCAGGGTCCCCAGGGGCACAGAGTGACCTGTCTCCACAGCTGGGCCTGGAAGAGCCCTGGAGAGACCCAAACCCAACCTCCTGCCCCAGGGCTGCATCACGGCAGTCCCAGCCTCCTCTGGTGGACCGTCATCTAACCTGTCCCTAAAGCCTCTGGTGAAGATGGGATTCCTCACTCCGTTATGGGCACGAGGAACAACAGGAGAAGACATCTTCCCAGGGCTTCACCCAGTGTCCTACCTACCACCTAAGTCTATTCATCCTTCACCTACCCACCACGGCTTGTCCTCCCCTTTCTCTCCAGCTTAGCCTTTCCCACACCTGAAGACCTACCAGCGTTTCCCCTTCATCCTCTCTAAACCAGACAGTGTCGACGCCTTCTCCATTTCAACCACCTCAAGCGAAGCTCAGCGCTGCTGTGGCTAAGTCTGCGCAGCAGAAGACTTCACGTGGCAGCAAGTGCCACCACCGTATCATTGCAACGGCTGGAGCTCTGCCAGCACAGACACAGCAGAGCTGATAAAGACCCTGCAACACTCAAGCTTTTTTCTCCCTTTTCATCTTTCCTCCACACATCCGACCACCATGGATCTCGTAAATACAGCGGCAGAAATGCATTGCTCGCAGGCTGATGAGAGAGGAGCTTCGACTCTTTCCTACCCTCCTTTTAACCTCCATAAAAGCTGAATAATTAATCACACCTCTTTTTTTCCCCCCTCTGCTCTTCTGTTCTGCTGAGATAGTCTTTACCGGCTCTCCAGCAATCCAGAAGCATACTCTAGATACTCTTCGCCATCTGTGATTCCCTTTGAGCGCTTTGTTTTGTTGCAACGAGACACGGTACAACCAGAGACAGCTGCTCTTCGACAGAGACACGCAACACGGACCGTTGGCTGTTTTGTCTTGTAAACAAGCGAGGCGAGAGCCACAACTGAAAGGATGATGAGAATTTGGCGACGCTGCCTGATGATGAAATGAGATGAGGCAAGGAAAAGCCACCAAGAGTTGCAGGAAACCCTCATGGAGTGCTCCTACACGGTGCGTGGGCACTGGGGCTCCTCCGTTTCTTTCATCAAGTCCTACGTTATCTCAGGAAAGATGTATTTTATTTGCTCTACATCTCAGGAAAGCCAGATTATTTGCTCCTTCAGAGCTGGCTGAAGCAATGATATCTTTTAAGAAGAGAAGCCTGTTGGGCTCCACTCATGTCGCTCAGCGCAAGTGAAACACTTCCAGAGCATCTACAGGAGAGGAAAACCCTTCCACCATCATCCCCAGCATGGCTTTACACCGCGCAGGGACTGCAGCAATTTGCCTTAGGAAGCACCTGGGAGGCCTCAAAATGTCAACTGGAGCCCATGTCGCTACAGGCTGGACGAAGCTGGAGCAAAATTATGATCCCTGCACCAAAGAGATTACTACAATTAAATTTAATTAGCACTTGCAAAAGACTTTTATCTTCAAAGCGCTTTCTAGCCACAAAATCTCCTGGTGCCTCTGTGAGACTCATTAGTACGCGCGGAGCTCTTCATCTTCCAGGAGGGAAACGAAGACGCTTGGGGAAGGGTCAAGACCGGAGAGAGGGGTAATGACCTGGATTATCTTCACATAAAACCGCTGCATCCAGAGAGCATCCCAAAACCTCACCAGAACCACTGATATCACTTCCCAGTGCTCAGAAAAACCAGCAATAATAAAACCCCAGATGTTTGCAGGCGCCTTTGCAGCTCCTGGGACAGCAAAGGCTGAGGCTGCAGACAGCAGCCCCAAACCTTGTCACCTTGGTGCGAGCTGCCTGGACCCCGGCCGATAGCCGCAGCGTCGCCCGTGCCAGGCTTCTTCTCACGTCTCCTTACTACCCCACAGAGTCTCGCTGTTTTGAGCGCTCATGTCTCGGCTACGGATATTTAACTTTACACACCAGCCACAAAGACTCGAAGGAAAGCTGCAGCATGAACTGTGTATTTAATTTTAATGCTGCATGGCATTGCTTTGTAACATGTATCCGTTGATTTTAGGTGCCTTATCTCTGCTTTACCAGATTTCCCGAAGCCAGCTTCTAGTTTTTATTCCTTTAGTTTTGCCTTAAATGAGCATTTCCTGACTTTGGGGCTTTTTTTAAGAAAAGCTTTCGAAGCATCTACATCCCTGAAAGGATTTTCTCATTAAGTCATTGATACGTATTTACAGCCTTCAGTTTAACAACGTTATGTGACTGGGGACGTCTGACTGCTAATACCAGTCCTACAGAGGATAAACCCTCGCTGTCACGGCAGCTCACGCACCTTCTCAAGCAGGAGCGCAGGAATGGGTGCTGGGAAAGGAGGAGATGCACCACCTGCAGCAGACAGGCACTGTGATTTTATTTTTATTTATTTATTTTTTTTAATTCTGGGTGTCTCATTGCCAAACTGGCACAAATTGGACCTAGTGGACGTTGCTTGATGTGCTGATTGCACTGGGATGGGCTGAAACGTGCTCCTTCGATGAGCTCCCGGGCCAGGATCTCAGCACCAAGCTCACCGTGGGGACCAGAGGGGTTGATGGACAAGGTACGGGGATGTGACCGACGTGCCTGTGCTGCCCGGTGAGCAAATCCCTTGCAAAAAGCCCACAGGCTTCAGGCTCGTGTTCACTCACCAGCTGCCAAAGCTGTTGAGATGTTCTTCTTGATGGCTAAAAAAGCACCTGTTTTAGGCTCAGAAATCCAAAAGCTTAAAGACTGGCTACAAATGAACATTTTCCCCTATTTATTAAAAATAACCAACCATTTCGTTTTAATATCAACTTGAAATCTCCCCTCCCGTTCGCCCCCCAAGTCCTCGCATTCCACAAGCCGTGTTGGATGGCCAACATCAATCCTTGGGGCAACCCGAGCCGGGGTCAGCCCCTGACAATTTCCCGGGTGCATGGAAACAGCAGTACCTGCTACATGGCAAAAGAGAAA
This sequence comes from Phoenicopterus ruber ruber, assembly GCA_009819775.1. Classification (NCBI taxonomy): domain Eukaryota; kingdom Metazoa; phylum Chordata; class Aves; order Phoenicopteriformes; family Phoenicopteridae; genus Phoenicopterus; species Phoenicopterus ruber. The sequence goes on from CM020238.1 coordinate 2,918,539, forward strand.
AAACCAGCTTTTTCAACGACTGCGTTGGCTCTCTCCGGCTCCACGGTAACGCTGAGAGGCCCCGGAGAGCAATTCACCACAAACGGGAGTATATTGGTTATGTGACAACCTTAATGACACAGCCCAGACACAAAAACCCGAGCAACCTTTGAGGTGCCTCTCTTCGCTCCGGCGCTATCGATGAGTGTGCTTGGGCAAACATAATTAATTTTTAGTGGCAGCCTAATTTTGTGGATGCTCTGGTTGTCAGGGGGCTGGTGGAAGGTGGAAATAACATTGACATTTTCTCCCCGGGAAACCTGGCTAATTGAAGGAATTTTTGTTCTCATTAGGAAAAGGTCCAAGTTGCAGCACATTTTACGCCTCCCTTTAGGTGACACCAACCAGCCTCCTAAAGGTCAAGCTGCTTCTTGATGAGTTGATCCGAGATCAGAGTTTGCTATTGCAAAAAGCAACGAGTTCTTCTGGCCCGAACCCCTCGGTGTTATTTATGCTCAAGGCCACCGCTGCTTTATAGGTACCATTTATCTCTTTGGATGCTCAAGTCTTCAGAAGGATGAGACAACCTTGTGTTGTTGGGGTTTGGGGTGTTTTTCTATTGCCTTGGCTAATTATTGCTACCTGGTAATGCCAAACCTTCACATCATTTCAAATAAAGCAGAAGCAGAGTTCAGCAGAAGTCGCTTCGTGGTAGCATTTAATAGCTTATATTTAGCAAGAGATTTATGCACGGAAGCTCTACTTCATTTTGCAGAAAGGGACGGAAGCAGCGAGGATAATTTGACTCTCTAAGGATGAGTTGGGCGTCATGCAACAAATTACTATCTCAGTTCAATCTTCTTCATGGCTTTTATGGGCTCGCACTGCAGATTGTCATCTCAAACACTCCTGGCACAGAGGTGGCTGTGCAGGGCTCTGCACGCACCGATTACCATCAGCCAACCTCGCGGTTCCACAAGCGGCCGATACGCGAGGTTTGCCCTTGGTGACGGGGGATATCAGGTTTATGGCTTCGTGGCTGTCTTGACTTACTCAGACTGCCATTTTGTGCCTTTCTGGGGCTCTGTGCTCCTGCACAAGCTGAAATCCAACGCCAGCCGAGATTCATTTCTCTGCTCTGGCCGGCTGGGAGAGGAGGTGTTGGGTGGGACAGGAGCCGGGGAGCGATGTCCTCCACCGCTGCCACAGCACGACATCCCCAAACCCCTGCACTGCCCCGCCAACGGCGAGGAGCACAGCTCGGGAAGCCCCACGCCACGGTGAAGATGCCGGTGTGTTTTACCTGGCGCTCCTTAATGAAAGATTAGGAGGGAAAGTTGTTAATTCAGGAGCCCAGGATGCTTCTTTCGTAATAACAGAGGGCATCAACCCAAGTGCCCCGGTTAAACCCCAAGCAAAGCTGTCCCCCTCCAGCTCCCCAAGTCCCCGCTGCCCTTTCCAGATGAATTCAGTATCATTTTCTCCATCTGAAACCATCATTTACTCTTATTGTGAATATTAAAAGCCTTTTTGGTTCCTTCCTCCTTCCAGAGGCAGCAGCTTTTCATCCGCCTGCGCCGTTACACGTACACACACGGTTTGTTAATCAGCTGGTGAAAACGCTCAGGGCTGAAAAGCGCTGGAGGAAAGCAAGTTACTCTTACACACACCTTGCCTCGCCTGCCGCCTTCTTTTTCTTCTTTTTCTTTCCTTTTTTATTTTAATTGATCAATGAAATTGAGAACCAACCCTTCCAAGGCAAACAAGAGTTTCATCTGCAAAAAAGCTGCCCTAAGGCAGCTGCGGCTGCACGCAGGAGGCAACTGCTTGCAACATCCTCGTAATGGCAAAGAAATTGCAAAGGCTCTGAGAAGCCCTGGAGTCAGCACTAACACACGGACTTTTAGGAAGCCGTTTCCCGTTTTAAAACGTGCTCAGGGTTTTGCATGAACACACGTACGGGATATTCCCGTGCAAGCCATTACAAATCATTGCCGTCGCCCACCGTCCTACCACGGCGCATACCTGCTGCCACTTCTTCCATTCCCAGGTCATTTCCTACTTATTTTATATTTACAGATGAGTTTTATGTTCGTTATAATTATTCCACTTCGAACTCCACAAGCTGTGAATGAAGCAGATGCACAAACCAGTGCCTTTTTTTCCCCAAACTCTGCGGTTAATGCCGGTGGCTCAACGCCTGCAGACGATTCCCCATGGCGTAAATCCGAAACAGCCGCTCGGACCACGCCAGGAGCCCCGCGAGTTTGCAGCCGTGACCTGGGGGAGCCCAGGCTACCTCCTCCACCGCTTGAATTCAGATCTCTTGTAGGCAAAAGGAGGCTTGAATTCATGAAGAACCGCCACTAATCGTATTAATACGCAGAAGTAAATGACAGCGAGTGCTTTGTGCCTCTCCAAGGCTGGCAAACCAAATGCTCCAGGGCTTGGGCTTCTTAATGTGCTGTGCACAGAGGCTGCACAGCTGGAGACCAAGCGCCAGGAGTGGGGGAGCTTTGGGGAAAGGGGGGGACACATCTGACCCCTGAGCTAAATCAACTGTCCCTCCTTGCGGTGAAACCCTTGCAATAGGATGTTGCAGCGCAGCAGCAGCAACAGCCCCCAGATCTGCCTCAGCAGCACGGAGATGCTGTTTAAATCTGTTTTGCCTGGCACGAAATCCTAGAGGGCGGGGGGGGGAGAATCAAAGAAACCATGGAAACGCTCTCAATTTGTGCCTGCATCAGTGAACTTTGGCGAGACGAATTTTCAGGGCTGGCAGAGCTGGCCTCCAGCCACCCGCAGCTGCCCGGGGTTACCCTTGCCCCCCCCCGAGTCGTCTCCGCAGCGGCTCGGCTGCAGGATCCCCGAAGTCATCAGGGCTTTTGCGAGCAACGAGGAGGAACAGCCCTGGCTCGAGCCAAAGGCATCACCATGGTGCTGGTTGCAAAGACTGAATGTGGATGATTTGTGCTGCAAACCCCTTTGAATTGATGCCTGGAGCACCCCAAACCTTGGGCAGGTCCTGGAGACGCTCCACTACAGACCCCAAAACCCAAAGCAGGCAGTAGATCCCTCAACACAGCCCTGATAACCTATTCTTCACCCGAAAAAAGCCACCAGAGAGGCACCTTTTCTAAAACGTGACCTACCCAAAGCCGTGCACAAAGCGAGGCAGCGAGGCTTGCGCTGGTGTCGGCACGACGTCCCAGCTCCACAAGCATCCCACCGCGAGCCGGTCCCTAGGGAGATGCAGCCGGAGGAAGGTCAGGGCTGGCTGGGAAGTGCTGCTCCTCAAAGCATGAACGGCACCACTGATGCTCTTCCCTCCTTCAGAGACTCAGAAAGGATCCAAACAGCCCTTCCCAGGACAGCCAGCAGCCACAAACGAGTCCGAGCTAACTCCTACGGCATCAGGGCTTGCGTGAAGACCCCGGTTCAAAGTTAAAGCCACGCTAATTCAATTTATCTAAACTCAATTTGGAAATGGAAAGAGATCAGCGGAATTAAGGCGGCTTTAATGAGGAAGAAAAGCAGCGTCATGGAAATTCGATGCCACCGAAACCACCTGCACCTCGGGCTAATTTGGATTAATGCTACAGACATGCCTCAGCTCCCCCCGCCGCGATGCCCGGAGCCAGGATGAGCATCCAGCACCTCGGGCACGGCAGAGGTTGGTCCCCAAGCTCCCACCACGCACCGTCGGCTTTTCCTTTTCCCAAACAACCCCCTGGAGAGGGGCTTCCTTCAGCCACCAACAGATGTTTCTCCACTGCATCCACCACAGGGGTTGGGGCCCACCGGTCCTCAACAGCGTGAAAAGACCCTACTGGGAAGCAAAACCTAAATTGCAATGAAATGGGTTGGGTGTGCAAGGGAACAGGCTTGAGATCTTCCTCTGCATGACCTAGATCAAAAGTCTTGCTCGTAGCCGGTGTTTTTAATCGAGTTAAATAACAGCAGCCCATAATACTACGTGATAGTCTCCTGAGTGGATTGAAGCCTCGAGCTTTATAGGTTTCATGCTGCTTCTTAGGGCAATTTTATAGCGCGTTTCTCAGCCCCCTTTATTTTTATTCAGCGTGTTACTTGATTCATCGGTACGAAATGTTCATCTTTATCTAACAATTCCTGAAACACAAACGCCGAACCCTCCGACTGTATTTCTTATTTACAGCCCCGCAGCCTGAGCGACTTCTAATTTACTGGGCCGCTATATTAGGTCAATATATTACACCTTGGGCCGCTCCAGAAAGATTAACCAGAAGTAGATTCCCTTTCCAATCAAACAGTCGCCGCTATAAATGAGAGGGTTTTTTTACTATATTTGATTGCGTTTCTGCCACTTTCCCTATCAAGCGCAATAAACCAAACACCCCACTGCTCCCCGGCGCCTAATCCTGTGAGACAACGATGCGTAACGGCAGAATTTGGGCGACTCCGTGCTGTATGTACGATGGGCTGCAGCTTCCACCTACGCTGCTCCGAGCCTGCGGCTTGCTGTTTCCCCCTCGGTTACTGGAAAGAGTTTTCCCCGGTATAAATTATTTGCACCTTGCGTTTTACCCCCGTGCAGGATTGCTGGGGTTTTTGCATCACAATTCCTGCCTGGAATAGTTAAGGCTTTCTTTAAAGCACCAAGGCGACGTGAAGACTTCAGCCACAAATTGTTTTCCCACTCGTTTCATGTCTAGTACGCTCATGGTTAAAGTAAAAATGCTAGAAAATGTGAATTCTAGAAGTACAAAATTCAAAAGACAGATTTCCAGTCCTTTTTCTTTTTTTTTTTTTCCACGCGCCTCATGATTTTGACAGTCCTGACACAATATTTTTGCACACCCAAAGATGGCAACGCTGCCTGATGCCGTGACATCCAGACACAGTCAAAATACCCTTTTCTTTGCACTTGAAAATCAAGACTGAAGCAGTCTGTGTACGCTCGCTATTCCAAAATTAGACTGCACATGAATTTAACATGTTCAAATAATGGGCTTGCATATGCAGACAGTCAAGCAAAAGGTATATTTTTCTACCACAAGCAACTTGTTAGACAAGATATTTCAGCCTCCCAAGATATTAATGGATACTCAGTAAAGGTCTTTTTAGAATGACAATACACTTCGTTTGATTTGCCGAGTCAGTAACAATTAAATCACTTTTTGTATTACAAAGCATACGCCAATGTGACACAGTGGCAGCAGCTCCCGGAGCAGCCCTATCCCGAGCTACGAACCAATGTTTTCCTTCTTCACTTCTTATTTGAATTGCAAAGAACAGTTTAAAAAAAGAAAGCAGAGATCCTGAGGCATCCAGCCAGCAGCAAAATGAGGATTTTTGAGTCCGCGCGCCAACTCGTTTCATGAGGGGCTGTGAAGGAGAATGCGGTTTTGTGGCATCTCCAAACCTGGAGCAAAAAGCAAAGCAGCTACGGGACTAAGCACAGAATAAGATGCCACTGTTTGAACTTGGCATTGATAAAAATCAGCCCTGCATCCAACCTAACCACAAATGCTCCGTGCCAACGAGGGTCTGAGGGACCCGGGGCACAGGAGGAAAGGTCCCATGGGGTGTCCCGCCCATGGTTGGGATGGAGAGGCAGTGAACCGGGGCCTGGAGGGTTCTTTGGGTGGCTGTTTTCTACGGGACAGACCCTTGCAGGAAGCATGAGCCAAGGCCACCATGATGGGCCACAGAAATGCCTGTTTTTCCATGTGAAGACCTCCCTGCGGTGATGGAGGTTGGTCCACCTTCAGCATCTGTGAAGCCCTAATGGGGTGCAAACACCGTGTCTGAGACAGCAGCTGGGTGGGGGCAGCTCCAGGTAGCTCCAGGAAAACTTGGATTAACGTGGGACAACCAGCTGGGAAAGGAAATGGTTTGAGCAGCCACGTCTGAGGGATGCTGCAGAAGTTGGAAACTGGAGAAAAAAGGTCAAGTAACTCAACCACACAAAAATCATTGACTAAGAGGCAACTAAAGAGCAGCTGCTGGGTACAGGATGGCTACTGGGAAAAGGGAGCAGCAAAACCAGTCTGTAGAAGTGTCTGAAGAGTTAAAGATAAGGAGGGAACGGAACAGCTCAGGTTATAATGGAGATATGAACTCACTGGGAAGAAAAAACTCAGCTCCTTCCATCCTGGAGGCATCCCCACGGCTGGACCTCCCCACGCCTACGCCTGGCTTTGGCACTGCAAGGCGAAGGTCTCATCCCACGGCCGCCCCCATCCCTCTCCCCCGCAAGGGTTGAAGTTCACTACAAAGAGCTGTGCGCCCTTGACAAAGCTTTTCATTGGCGAGCCAAGTTTGTGCGGTCCCAGCGGTAGCAGCTGAGGAGATTTAATTCCAAACACATTTACATTATTATGCAAATATTTGGAAATCATCCACTCCTTCACTTACCTACTAAGAGCTGAGTTAAGTGTTTCCATGGGAACAGCAACTATTAACCACCATCGTTAATATTTTTATTCTGGTAGTGTCCAGAGAGCTCAATGAAGATTGAAGACAGCTTGTACAAGGCGCTGTATGAATGTGGAGGATGAAAAAAATCTCTTGTCGAAAGGCAAAGATTAATGTTTTATGAGCTTCAAAGTCAAGTACCAGTTCTGCGTGGACCTGTAAGAACATGGCCAAATTTGCTCGCAACGAGTCCAGGAGCTTCTCCTACACCATCTCAAATCAAAAGCCCTATTTATATAGTTTTGCCTTGAATCCTATAGCATTTCACGGGCAGAGACAGACCTTAATAACTGTCCCAGCGCAATCCAGCCCCGTAACATCAACCCGGGACATGAGAATCCCTCCCTATGCCTCTAGTTTTTAGCTGAGTATGAATTTAAGTTAAATATGTGTGAGATGAGCAGTGGTGAGGTCAAGGGGGGCAGGACATCATCAGGCGCATCTTGAAAATCAAAGGGGTACCTATTGCTCCCTTCCGCATGTGGTCAAAAGTCAAGTCTGGACTCAAAAGACCCTTAAAGCCACAAAATTTTGAAAAAAAGTGAACACATTTGTGTTGGTTTTGTTTTCTCCTCAGGTTCCAAGTCCACAACCACGGCCAGATTTCAAGCACCTCTGCCACCTGCAGGGCTTGAAAGTTGCCTGAAGAGAGTGCCCAGAGCAGAGGCTGCCATCCCACCTAACCTCTGGATGACGGTGATGCTCACAGACACGGAGGTACCAGACTGGAAACCTCCTCCCCACTGCCACAGGCTTCCTGCCCAGCTTCCCCGCCAGACTGAAGAACAAGACCTGGCTGATCCTCCTCCCTTGCCTTTTGTCCTCTCAATTTATTTCTCCACTTGCTTCTTTCTTTTTTTTTTTTCCCTTGTGTAATCAGAGTCTGGTTTATCCAGCTGAGTCTGATCCACCTTTCCCAGCATCGCCGCGATAGAAAAACACAGCTCTAAAGGCAGCGCATTTCTGGACGGGTTCCTCCTAAAGATTCTCCAAAAGGCAGCTCCAAAAGCAAGCCTAAAGTGAGAACACTGTGACACAAGGTCTGTGTCTCCCTGGGGAACCTCAGAGGGGTCCAAAACCCAACGAGGTTGAACGTACAGAGCTCGTGGTGTGGGTGGCTGTCGTGGTGTAACCCCAGCCGGTGGCTCAGTACCCCGCAGCCGCTCGCCCACTCCCTGCCTCCCCGATGGGGTGGGGAGGAGAATCGGAGAGAAAGGAAAACTTGTGGGTTGAGATAAAAACAGTTCACCAGGACAGCAAAGAAAAAAATTAATACTAATTATCCATTAATAATGATAATAATAATAATAATAAAATATAATTATAGTGAATATATAAAACAAACGACGCACAATTTCTCACCACCCAATGACCGATACAGCCCGTCCCGAGCAGCGATCACGGAACAGCAAGTTCCGGAGAGAGCGAGCGAGGGAATGAACATCTGAACAAACGAAAGCACAAACGAACAAAAAGGCCCGAACGAACGAAAAGGAACGAATGAAAAGGGACCTGGCCCACCGGCCGACCCCCACTTATCCTGGCATGCCATCCATGGTATGGAATACTCTCTTTGGCCAGTTTGGGTCAACTATTCTGGCTCTACCCTCCCAGGTTTTTGCACCTGCACATTAGCAAAACCTGGGAAACTGGAAGACGTCCTTGATCGCTGAGCAGCAACTAATAACGTCAGTGTATGATCAACATTCTTCCCATACCAAATCCCGTACTAAATCCAAACCACAGTAGCTACTGGGAAGAAAATTAGCTTCATCCCAGCCGAATCAGGACACTGTCCAAGCCTGCTACATCCCCGAGCCGTCAACGCGGTGGTTTCCTGCCCCCACGAGCTCCCCAAGGCAGCCTGCGAGCGATAAAGCATCACAGGTAGAAGATGCCCTTCATCTTCCCACCCTGTGCTGTGAACCTGGTTTGCCTTTAAAAGAACAAGACTTCAAACAAATGCAACAAGTCAGAAATGATTATCTCAAATCACCGTCTCCTCCTCCTCACCCGGGCCACATCAGGCTGACTCTGAGTATGAGCTAAAAAGCGGAAGGCAAAGCTCTTGCTATAAAAGCCTGTGCAGTTTTAAATGATGGATGGGACCGTGGAAATCTGTTTAAATACTAAGGAATCAAACACCACACAAATAAACTTTAAGTTTTGAATGAATGCAACCCACTCTCCTCTTTGCTATTGAGCAGAAGTCCGAAAGGTGCTCGAAGGGACTCGTTTGCAAGGGATGACGGAGCAATGGCGACACAAAACCTTAAGTGATATTTGCTCCTCTCGCTTTCCTGATGCCCAAAAATAAACACAGACAACCTCATCCTGAAAAACTCCCACCGCAACGCTCTGCCTTGTTTCTCTGCCAGAGAAACAGAGCGGCTGGCGATTTTTCCAACGCTTTTTTGGATGCTTTGTTTAAAATGTCAACGTGGGCTCATGGAAACTGCAGCCACCACTGCTGAAGAACTGACAAGGCTTGCTCTAAACAGCTGGCTTTGGTGGCACGTGTCCCTCCCCATGCCGTCCCCTGCCCATGCCACCCCTCTTGCAGAGCCCAGCCTCCCACCCGCTGTTTTTGCAGCAGGGTTCATTACAGAAACCGGCCCCAGCGTTGCCAGCAACTTCCCCCGTGGCAGCTCGGTCGGGATGACGGGAGGTGCTGAGCTGCCCTTGCAGGAGGCAGCGTTTCGACGTCCGCTCCGAGCGCTGCCGTCCCAACCCAGAGACCTGCGAGACGGCACCCAGCCCCAGCCGCGCTGCTCAGCACCTTCCACCCTTCTCTGTGCCGGGACTAGAGGGCTGCAGCACAGCACACTGCCTCTTCAGAACATGCCCGACCCAGGTGGGTTTGTTAGGGGACAGATGTCCGTCCCAAATGCTCCGAGTGCAATGAGCCGAGCCCTTGGTCCACCCGGGCAGCACTAACCCATGCAAAGACAGCAACTGGGGCAACGAATGTCCCCACGTTTCAAGGAGGAGGAAAACACAGCCAGCAGCTGGAGGTCCACCTTGAGCATGGCCTCCCAAACACGCCTTTCCAGGGAAGAGGGACGTGCTGGAGCATCTGAAGGAGACGCCGCACCTCCTGGCACCCACAAGTGCCCACCCTTGTCCCAGGAGAGGCGACGACACTCCTGTTCGGCATCCCAAACTTTGCTGCTGAGACACCCAAGTCCAGCCCTCACTCAACTATAGCAATGCTGGTCCCAACTGGCAGCCGCAGACACCGAGAAGAAAAGCAGCTCATTTCTGTACGGACTGAGCTCCTCCTGCTTTCAAGAGCTGGTTTAAACATTGGCTGGGAAGGATGGGATGGTCTTTCCAAAAAAAAATCACCAGAACATGCATGTTTGCAGGAGGAAAGAGAAGGTCTTACCTGTTTCTCCCCATATTGGCAAATATTCATCCTGCTGTATGTCTAGCATGATTTCCAGTCCATTGCCTGTCCCACCCTTAACCGTGGTAAGAAGCGGCCGTCCTTCTTCTCCTGAGTTAAACATGTAGCATTTCCCGTATTTTGTAAACACCTGCGAGGAGAGAAGAGAGAAATAATATATTTCCCATATAATAAATGACTCTTCCCACCCGAAGGCGGGCAGAGGGATGAGAAACGGCCACGCGTCGCAGCTCGAAGGGAAATGTCTGCAGATAAATCTAACCTGGTTTAATCATTTAGCGTATTGTGTTCTCCTTACAGAAAATAAAAGACGGAAGAGAGGAAGGGAAAGCCATTTCAGAGCAGCGAACAAATGCCTTCAGCAGCTCACCAGGGTCGTATCAGGTTAAGCCTCCGAGAAACACACGTACACACTGTGTTTGAGCTTGTACTAAAACATAACGCGATCGCTCGGTTTTGTGCGAGGCACCTCAGTCCACCACCGCTGCACGCTCACGGCTGCAGACCTAGAGCTGGGCTCATCCCCGAAGGATGGAAACGCTGGCACTGAAGCCCACGCTTACTCCGGGCTCATCCAGCTGCTGAACATCAAACCCCGCAGGCACAGCTGGCGCCCACTGCTTTCCACCCAAAGGGAGCACTGTGAACCATGCCTGTGCTCTCCCGACACAAAAAACCACAATAGCCCGTCAATTCCTCACTCTGCCACTACTTGGCAAATAATAAGGGTTAAAAACACTTGGGCAAACGAGGAAAGATTTCCTCCGTCACTTTTGGTCTTCTTTAGTCTCATTTTGGCCCGTCTCTTGAAAGAAACTCTGGGTAAAGCCCAGGTGGGGGCTTCCAGGCCACCACCAGCTCTGCAAAGCAGGGCTGACACGGGTTCCCAAGCGGGGCTGACATGGGTTCCGAAGTGGGGCTGACACGGGTTCCCAAGTGGGGCTAACACAGATTCCCAAGTGGGGTGAACATGGGTTCCCAAGTGGGGTGGACACGGGTTCCCAAGAGGGGTGGACATGGGTTCCCAAGTGGGGTGAACACGGGTTCCCAAGTGGGGCGGACATGGGTTCCCAAGTGGGGCAGACATGGGTTTCCAAGCGGGGCGGACATGGGTTTCCAAGTGGGGTGGCTCTTGGTGGGACAGCAGAGATGTGACATCTTTGATCGCGGTGGCATTGATGGTCTCAAGCATTGCCCAGTCCTGTGCTCAGCCTTCCCCCCGAACTGGGAGAACATATGGAAAACCAAAGATTAAAACACAACAGATTCCTCCGACACCTTGCACTGACAGACCAGGGGACGTGCAGAACTTCTTCCTATAGTAAAAGAGGATAAAAAGGCTCACAGCCATTTAGAAATCCCCCAACCACCGCACGTGGTGACTTCTGACAAGCACCAGCGTGAAACGGGGAGTGCGAGTCGTCTCTGAGTCACTCTGCTGCTTCACGGCTCCAGAAAGTCCGGGTTTTGCAACCAGTAAGCAACCGGCAACCACCGGTAATGAATATTCAGAGCGAGGGGAGCCCAGCACCAAGCGGCACGCTGGCTGCGGTCCCGTCAGAAATCACAAGTCGCTAACGCAGTTGCTGAGAACATACGACCCCCAGATGATTCATAAAACCAAAGAGAAGCTGGAGTCATCAGCAATTTATTCCCCTCAAATATTGACACACGCCTTATAATCACAGCATTGGGGAAGCAGGTAAAAAAAGAGAAATACGAAATTATATTCAAGTTTAAAACCTCCAACTGGAGCAAAAAAGGAGGCAGAGAATATGAAGCGTTTGCAGGGAAAAAAAAAATAGGCCCTTTAAAAAAGATTTTATATCCAAGTGAAAATCCCATTTTAATACTTGACTGACCTATTAAACCATTCCAGCTGGAAGGATAAGCTGAACGACACCAGGCCTGTGTTAGCAGCCAGGGCCCCGTAGATGGGTTTTCCCAGATAGGCTTTAAAGGCAGAAGTCAAAAATATCTAATTAGGATAGTTTAAAATACGTCGAGAAGAAAACCTGCCTTAGTGAAAATCACGGAAAAACAAGCAAGCCGGTACCGAGAGCACCAGCGCACCGTAACTGCTGAGTCAGGAGTTAGATGCTGATGCACCCAGTGCAGTCTTTAGCCAAATAAATCCAGGCAATTTTATGGGGCTTTTTATGCGGCCCTTTGCAGCTGTAAAAATTTAAGTGTAAAACCTCCAGTTAGGGCGTATTTATCCAACAAACAAGATCTAAAGTGACAGGGCCCGAGGCTCACTTCAGCTGCATGGCCGGGACCCCAATCCCCAAAGAAGAAATCAAACGGGGACGTGAAAAGGAAGGGACGTCCCCCCATCCCCTCCACTCCCCCCTCAGCAAGTGACCGTCAAGGTCCACGAAGAGATGCTGGCCATGGCCAAGAGCTCGGCTGCCATGACCTTGGCGCTGTTTCTCTTGCACAGCAGGAGACGATGAGAAACCCGTCCAGCCACACGCAACCTGGGATGTGTTGACACACGTACGGCAGAAATGCAACTGCTTCCCAGCCCCACATCTGCTCCTGAGCAGCAGCAAGCCCAGGGGACCATCCGAGACACAGCTCAAATCCAGGTGCTGCTGGCATCATCTACATCGCTCCTAGGACTCTGCAGGGAAACATTTCCAAGGACGCCCAGTGATCTTCTGCGGCTCCACAGGGCCACCAGCAAGCACAGCTCCTCAGGAGGGCTCCTGGTGCGTACCCACCCTTCCATCTCCGCAAATCAGGCAGTGACTTACGGCTTTGTACAGCCAAATATACCAGAGCCGTGACTGGGATATGATGGAGAACATGAACACTTGCCCTAACGAGGAATCAGGTACCTTTGCTGAAGTACCCACAGGTAGCAAACAGCACGAAAACTTTGGGGTAGGGTCACCACCAGGCTTAGAGGCTAAGCAAAGAACCAGTGCTCAAGAGGAGACCAACAAGGGATACACCAGCAAACAGCGCGGACCAGGAGAAGACCTATAGAGCAAAACAGCTGGGGAGAAGGATGACCAAATGCTGGACTTGATTCAGGGCTTTTTACTTCTCTGGACCAGCTGGAGCCCAGTTCCACACACTGGGTGCCGATTTGGGCTGGAGCACATCTTTCCACCAAGTTTCATCCCCAAGGAGTTGTGCCCAAGCGCTCCAAGGTGGTTGCTCAATGCAAACCAGTGCACGGTAAGTGGGGACGGTTGGGAGATCCACTCCCAAAGCGCACTCCTGACCCAACTAAACCCCATGTAGATGCCTCCACTCGGGGTTTAAGCTAGCTGCACGCTGCTCCCACTGCTCACCTCCAGCAGCCCTCACTGGGCGAGGACCACCAGGGCTACGAGGACCCAGCTCTGAAAGCACAGAGGATTGAAAGGATGAAGGAATGAGAGCCTTTCCCTGCAGGACAAGGCTGCTCACAGGGACCCTGTGGGAAAGGCAGCCGCGAGCCATGAGCAGTGTTAATGCTCAAGCAGCGACCGGGGATGCCTTCAGGCAACCTTCTGCTAGGCTGAGACCTGCTCCCAGGCAGAAAGGAGTCACAAATACATCAAACAAACAAACAAACAAACAAGAAAGACAAAAAAAACTGGAAAGGAAGAAGGAAAGCAAGGGAAGAAAGTCACCCTGCTCACTGCAGCTAGAGACCTCCGTAGAAGCCCCCAGAAGACCTCTTAGTAGCTCCTGCACTACAGTCCCAGCAGTCACCACCCTACTACACACAACGTGCCGCACGGAACGGAACAGCAGCGTCACCTCTCCGCAGCACGGCTCCGCGTCCCAGGAAACGCATCCCGCCCATCCCGCCCTCCACCGACGCTGCGTGGAGCAAGCACCTCCCCGAGCGCGGACGAGGTGCTGAACCTCAGCTCGGGTTCGCAGCGCTGAAGGCTGCGAGGCCCCTCAGCCTCGGAGGGAAGCGGGGAGAGCCAGCGGGCATTCAGGAAAGCCCCGCAGGGCTCGTTCCTCCTCCGCAGCACAGCTCCCGCGGGATGCCCCTGCCTCGCTCCCGGCTACCTTCTCCCTCAAACCCGGGGCAGGTTCCTTCCACCTCCTCTGCTGGGAGAAACCCCGAGCAGTGCGTGTCTATAGGGTCAGTCCCCTACCAAACCATATATAAATGCCATATATAAACGGCATCCCCATACGTAAAACTTCCCTGCCGCAGCTGGGCCGTGCGCAGCGGGGCTTGGCTCAGCCACAAGTTCAAAAAGCCACGCGCATCCGTGTCAACCCACATCAAACGGGGTTGTGCTGTTCCTCACCTTCTCACCTTTGCTGTGAATGATTATTTGGGAAGACGTAACTTTTTTTTCAGGGGATTCTCTTGGTTTCAGGCTCTTTCGGGCTCCCTGGTAACAGGGAAGGATTCAGAGCGTTATCAGATCATCAGGATAAAAGGATAGAGCTGTTGGGAAAGGGCAGCGTCGGTATATACTAAGTGCAGCGGCACACCTGAGACGGTAAACACGAGGCAAAACAGAATGATTTAACCTCGGTTTATTTGTCTTCGGGGAAAACAGCACTCCTCGCCGCTAGTAATGTTTTAACTTGCAATAAAAAGAAGGTCCAGCACAAGCCAGAAACAAAAATACAAACATGTACCTTGAGAACAGTCTATAAAAATATCAATTTTTTTCTTTGATGGATCACCGGTGACTTCTGACAGCTCCTCTGAAAATCCCCATTTAAGTACAAAGGAAAACAAGTTCAAAATCTGGGAAATAGTCTCTGAGTGCCGCAATGAGCCCTTCTTCCACACGGAAAGGGAAAGATGCGTATCCTGTGAAATCAAAAAGCAGGGCACGGGTATCTCAAACAGGCGCCACGTCCAAAACACACGACAGCGCCATCACACGCTCCGAGACACCGATGTATATCCCGCCGCGCCTCAAACAGACACTCCGAAGAAGACTCATAGTCAAAACGCAAGCGAGCCTGACCGGAGTAAGAGAGAAAAAGGTATTTCACAGTTTATAACCAGCACGCACAGGACAAGCGTATCTGCTGATAAATTATCCTTTCGATACGGAGCAAAATGATGGTAAAAGCAAGTAATTGGAAGTCTGTAAATTACTTTTCTAAATCCAGACAAAGACGCAGGCTAGAGCTCACTGACAAGGCAAGACGTTAGTTGTCAGATTAAGGTACGAAGCGTTGAAAGGAGAGCGCATTAGCATCCTTCCCAACCATCTTCTCCGCGATTGCGGCACACAAAGGTTCAGAGACACGTATCCTATCAAGCCACGTCCGACAGCAGCAAAAAGGAAAACGAAAGGACTTTCCAGACAGGTCCAGGAGAAGGGGAACACGAAGCTGAAAGGGCCCGGGGAGAAGGGAGATGGGTTTGGGCAGGAATGCACATGAGATGATGGGAAAAAGATCCTGTTTAGGAGGAAAGAAGACCTTATTTCTGAGTTTTTGGCAGAGCGGTACATTCCCATAGCTACCAGCTCTCTCGTGGCACCTGCTGAGCCGACGGTGGCGTGGAGCCACGTCATTATTTCACGCGAGGTGCGAGGAACAGCACGGTCCGGTTGGCTCCATGCGAGCGCATCACGATGCTCCATTTGTTCGCACCCTGGCAGGAGGCAGCGGTACATTATTCAAAATGAAACGACGGCTGCGAAGAGCAAATCGCAACGGACGCCCACAATAAACAGGTTTCTGAAGCGTCAAATCCCAGGGGAATCTCTTTCCAAAGGAGAACAAGACTGTAACGACAGCTTGGTAAGGAGGGAACTCGCGCCTAACGGGCAGAAGGGACTTCATCTCCCTTCCAAATGGAAGTGCGGAAGGAATCAAGTCCCTGTCCCGCGCAGAGGGGGATACAAGCCTCACCAGGGCATCCTCTTCCTTGGAGAGGATCACGGATCTCAGTCCTACACAGACACCGGGGGAATATAAAAACCTCACAGACCCACGTATTAAAAAGGTGACGGGGTCTGTCAGCCTCGAGAGGCCGTAAGGCAAGGCACGGCGCTTTCGAACATTAACATAAACCAGGAGGGAAAATGCGTATGGATGACACACTGTCATGGTTTAACCCCAAATTGGAACCCAATACCACGCTCGCTCACTCCCCCCCTCCCCGCTGGGGTGGGGAGGAGAATCAGAGAGAAAGGAAAACTCGCGGGTTGAGATAAAAACAGCTCACCAGGACAGCAAAGGAAAAATATAAGAATATATTAATAATGATAATAATAATAATATATACAAGGATAATAGAATATATAAAAGAAACGATACACAATTTCTCACCACCCGATGACCGATACAGCCCGTCCCGAGCAGCAGGCAGGGAGCAGGGGTATCCCTCCCAGCTATCCCAGAACAGCCAGTTCCAGAGAGAGCAGGCGAGGGAACCAACAGCCGAACGAACGCAAAACAAAAAGGAAAAATAGGGAAACAAAAAGCAACCCGAAGGGAAGCTTAACGATTAGGGCAAGTTAAGGGTCCAAAAACCTAGTGGCCCACCGACCGACCCTCACTTATCCCGGCATGCCGTCTCTGGTATGGAATACTCTCTTTGGCCAGTTTGGATCAACTATCCTGTCTCTGCCCCTCCCAAGTTTTTGCATCTGCACGTTGGCAGAACCTGGGAAACTGCAAAATGTCCTCGGTCGTTCAGCAGCAGCCAACAACATCAGTGTGCTGTCACCGCTCTGCTCACACTAAAGCCAAAACACAGGAGCTGCTGAAAACAAAACTAGCTCCGTCCTGGCCTAAACCAGGACACCCACTTTGGCATCTTCTCCTCCTCAAAGGGCAGCCAGAGACTTCTCTTGAAATCCATGCGTGTTTTGTATTATTGGAAACCTGGCACCGAAGCATGTCAGACGAGCAAAATATCACCCATCCTTCATGGTGTCAGGTTTAATCTCGCAACAGAGAAGAGTAACGGGGATGGAGCTCCGGAAAGCAGAGCCATAAAAGTTGTCAGAGATGTGTTTACAAGGACAGGGTTTTCCTTTCGGCCTCCGGGACTGAGATATCCCAGCGGGGCTCGTCAAGCAGCTCGGCAAGGCGAGGCAGGGAGACGCGTCGCTGGGATCGGTTCCATGTCTGCCCGCGCCGCTCTGGGCACCGCTGTCGCACGACTGCACGGGAACAGCAGGGATGTCAGCTCTGCTTTTACACAAGGCTGCTGGTTTAAATAAGAAGTTAGCGAGGTCGTAGGTACCGCCTGAGGCTAAGACAGTCTTGTGCTGGCATTAATGTTATTTCTTTTACAAACCAGCAGCGGCCAGCATCCCCAATGGAATACTCTACCATTGCCAACAAGCTGCTACACGACGCTAATGCTCCTAACACATCAATTCCCGCCTTCAAAACCAGTTTTTGCCACTGGACAGGACCAACTCTATTTTTAAGTTCTTTATTTTATAGGACGCATTAAATGTCGCCCGGCGGATCACAATTCATCCCCCTATATTCTACCCGTCGAGAACAGTTAAACTCTAGCAGCACTAACGCAGAGGCACGACAGGCCAGCGCGTTTAATTCACTACGAGGTATTGCCATTTTCTTCTTATTTGTGCAATCAGCCACTCCCTGTAATGGCATATTGGTGCAAGCATTTGTTTGAATGGTGAGTACTTATGGAGGGTCCTTATAGCTGGCATAAATCACCTCCACAGCGATCACCACAATTTAGCACTGGTTGAGTGGATATTTAAAAAGAAATACAGCGCTAATATTCTGGCAGCAAATGAATAAACTAGAATGGTGAAGCTCCAAATATTGGAGAATTATGTTGGTCCATAAACTAAGAAAACTGCTACCCTCTGATGCCCATCAAGCCCTAATGACTTCCACACATAACAAGCTGATGGAGAACGATGTGACGGGAGCTCTGTCCCACCGGACCGGAATTTATTGGTTGTAGGAAACAATATCTGCACGCTCCCACAAAGGTTCATCTCCCACGGGAACACAAATTAACCCATGAACATCTCTTAATTTCCTAGGACTCGGTTTGCAGAACACCGTCCGCTGGTCCTTCAGTAACCCGGTGCACAATGCCATTCTCCGCTTTTTACTGGTTTGGGTTTTTTTGGGGGGAAGAGGGTGTGGTTTTTTTTTTTTAACAAAAAGTTGCTCATCTTATGAAAATCAATGCCCCAGCACAAGCGTGAGGCCACTCAGCACGGACAAACGTGCATCGTACGCGGGTGAAATGAGGCCAACGGCCCGAGACGCGCCAGGCTGGGACCGTGACACCACCAGGCGCGGGTTGAACGAGGTCAGACAAGACAACGACCCGGACGATGCCCTCAGGAAGCAGCAGATGGTGCGAGAAGAGGAGCAAGGCGGGTGACGGTGTTCTGCATTCCTCCTTCGTGACCACCAAGGCTGTCCCTCCACCAGCAGCAACCCGTGGCCGAGCTCTGCACATCCCGGCAGTAGGAGCCCCGGAGCCTTTTAACAGGTGCCAGCATACGGCTTGAAGGCCAGGATTCATTTGGATAATAATTACAATCTGTCTTCCTAACCTCTCCCCACTGATTCATTTAATGAATTGTTCTTCATTACCCTTGCTGAACTCCCTGCCCAGCAGCAGCTGCAGCTCTGGGACTGACAACGGCAATATCGCCGTATGGCCCTGCCAAAAATACCTCGAGAGTGAGCCACAGGAGCCCACGGATCCCCCCAGCGCTCGGCCACGTGAAGATACTCATGCAGGTGCTACGGAGCCTTAGCGAAGAGAGGGGACAAAACATTTGGACTTGAAATGTCAGTGTCAAACCCAAACCCCTCCAGCTAAGGAGGGATATCATGAGTTCTCCAGAAAACGCTGACTGATCATCTTCAGAACTCCCACGCACCTTAAAAACCATTAAGCAGCACCCTAAAGCCAACGGAGGGATGGGGAAACGCTCGTGAGCTGGTCCATCCTAGTCATCCCGGGTGAGACTGGCTGGAGACTCCTCAGCCATGACCTTCAGTCTCTCCACAACCCTCCTGAGATACTGAGAACCTGCAGGACAGTTCCCCCCCCAGCCAACACCAGAAGCATTTGCTCCTTGCAAAGTGTTCTCATGCCCAGAGCTTTTTAGGCCATTCTCTGCCTAGAAAGCCCAGCCCTTCCATGGAGTCGGCGCAGGAGGGAGGCGTCAGCCTCATAAAGAGGACAAACAGCTCCAAATACTCCCAGCGGGACAACTTCATCTCATGCCTTTTCCGAAGGAAAAGCAGCAACTGCTCCCTCGTCCTTCCACAGAGGAGGGAAGTACTAAACGTCGTACTGAAAACAGCGTTTCTCTGTAGCCAGCGAAACTTAAAACCCCGTGAGGCTTTTACTCCTTACAGCCCTGAGTGTTACAACTTCTGCCTGAAGCGAAATATTTGGGGCACAAGAAAAAGCAAAGCCTGTCCCCAGCCAGCACAGGGCTTGGGGTGAAGCTCAGGACCAGCCCAGCCGCCACGGCCAGATGGTTTTATGCCCCTTGCACACCAAGGGATTTGCCCTGCAGGTTTTTGCTAGCATAGAATCGAGCTGTAACTCCGAGCATCACCATTTAGGCTCTTAAATTCTCTCTACAGTCAATTGAGAAAGATATTTCCATAATGCACTTCAGGCACTTCGGTCAGAGATGCTCAAAAGTTAGCACGAAGTGCTCTTTTTGACTTTCTTGTGATGGCTGCATCATTCAGAAGAGCGAATGTTGGGGTGGCTGTAGGCATGGTGTGGTTCTTCTTGCACCCGTTGGCTGCACGCAGACCTCCCAGTAACACCCCGCTGCTCTCCAGTGCAGAAAACCCCAGAAGCAAAGCTGTTCTCCGTTGCTCGGGCACGCACAGCCCCGTCACTCGTGCACGTGCTGCCAGTGTGGTGGTGAGTCTCAGCTCAAGGACTCCCTTCGGATGCATGGAGCAAGCAGGGCAGGCAGCCCTCGTGTTTCTCACCCGCTGCGGGGAAAATGCAGACTGCGGATAGGTAAAATAGCGATATCGGCAGTGTCTGACTCCACAGGAGCGTGTGAGGACACCTGCATTCACGCCTGCGAGGTGCTCGGAAATCACGGTAACGTGAGGAGCGCAGACATCGTAGCCGTATTTATACCATCCCGCGCCGAACACAGACAGCGGGAGTTTCACTACAGATGGGAGTGAGCTGAATCAGGCCTGTAATTACGTAAAACGCTATCGCTTTCGACACACCATCTATGCAACCGCTGCCTCGCAGAGCAAGATGACCTCCAAGCATCGCCTCACGGGAGGTGGCTGCTGCGCTCACGGGGCAACCGGTGGACCCGAGTCATCTCCACGCTCGCTCCCGGGACCGAGCACATCTGATCCCGTCGTACTTTGTCTCTGCTCCCTACCGCAGGGACATGTTATGGTAACGCGGTATTTCATCATGTGGAGATCCGACAAACGAAGCAGTAAGATGTCGGCAGGTCTATCTGGAACTATATTATCATAGAATCATAGAATCCCAGGAGGGTTTGTGCTGGAAGGGACCTTTCAAGGCCATCCAGTCCAAGCCCCTGCCATGAGCAGGGACATCCTCACCTAGATCAGGTTGCCCAGAGCCCCGTCCAGCCTCACCTGGAATGTTTCCAGGGATGGGGCATCTCCCACCTCTCTGGGCAACCTGTGCCAGTGCTTCACCACCCTCAGTGTGAAAAACTTCCTTATGTCTAGTCTGAATCTCCCCTCCTTTAGTTTAAACCCTGGCCCCTTGTCCTATCGCAACTAAAAAGCTAAAAAGTCTGTCCCCGTCTTTCCTATAAGCCCCTTTAGGTACTGGAAGGCCGCAATAAGGTCTCCCCGGAGCCTTCTCTTCTCCTGGCTGAACACCCCCAACTCTCTCAGCCTGTCTCCATAGCAGAGGGGCTCCAGCCCTCGGATCATCTCCGTGGCCTCCTCTGGCCCCGCTCCAGCAGCTCTGTGTCCGTCCTGTGCTGAGGCCCCAGAGCTGGACGCAGTAATACCCAATGACAGCTGCAATACCTCCGGAGGTACATATATAGGTACAGATAGACATAAACTGAGACAGTGTTTGCTTTAAGCCTAAGGCTGATGACGGGCAGGATTCATCACACCCAAGCATCTATTTCCCAGGGGTGGATCCATCCACACAGGCTGATGCAGGGGAGCAGAGAGGCACAGCTCTGCAGGGCATAAAAAAATCCTGTGCTTGAAATTTAGAGTGTAATATATTGCAAAAAGAGAATTAGTAACCGTAGTCCCTTCTCGCTCCGTTGACTGTCTGTAGGAAGTTAAAGCTTTTTGCTCTCTCCCCCTCCTTTCAGCCAGCAGAGCTGGGGCAGCGGCAGCCCTGCTTTCTGGCCCCTGTTTCAGCCACAAACACTCACCCAGGGATGCAATTGCATTTTTATATCATCATCATCATCACTGGGGACACGACAAACTTAACTTTCTGATTCCAGGGTAAACCGGTACCGGCAAGCAGGGAATAAAAAATTCATGCTCATAAACGGGGCAGATTGGATCTCGAAATCAGAGCGGCAGTAAACCAGGCGTGATATGTTGGTATTTTTACAGTCCCTTTTTAAAGCAGAGCAGCGCTGGAGGAGAACACGGGCCGCGGCATCGCAGCCCAGCGTGGGCTGCACCCCAGCATCGCGGTCCCCGCCGAAGGTCCCGCGCAGCGAGATCTCCAGCCACGACAGCAGCCGGGCAAAGATGATGCTCTCGGCAAATCCACTGCACTCCCGCTGGGCTAACATAAATCATTCCTGATAACTGTCGATGTGGGATTGAATCGGATCTGGAGTACATATACTAATACAATCAGGCAAACAGCAACAGCCAGGCTCTGCTGTTCGCAGCAAACATACATGCAGCACGTTCAACGCAGGACAGCTTTTTGGAGACAGCCCTACAAAGACTGTATGAAAAGGACTGGAATATTTTCCAGGGGAAATTGAAAAAAAATAATACAGCACCAAAATTATTTTGTACTCTGGATTCCCAAACCTCACACAAGTACCTGATCCACAGCCTGTGCAGCCAGACCAGCGCAGACGCTCTAAGCATCCTTTGGCTAAAGGATTAACCTCAGTTAGCCTTTTAATTTAAATTACTGCTGAAGTAGCCGATTCAGCGAGAGATTTTATAGCCGCTATTTATTATTTGTACAGCCACGGCACCAGGCGGTCCCTCGCCGTTCCAGAAAGGCGGTGGGACACACAACCCCATGCACAGAGACGGTGCTTTGAGTTACGCAAGGGATTTTAGGCACCATCTCCAAACAACTCGATCGAAGCCCCAGGACCAGACACACACGGCGAAACCCCGGCTCTTGCCACGAGCTGGGGTGCGTTACAGGATTTGCTGTACACATCCCTCGGCTGAGCAGCACCTACACGGCGTTTAGGGCAAGACATGGAGCACCGGCCAGGCACGAGCATCTCCCCCGTGGCTGCATCCCTCCTCCACGGCCGGGGCGATCCTGTTCCATCACTGACGATGGGTGAAAGCCCAATTAGTCCAAAGGCAAGATTTTTTTTATCCTTTGACTCAAAACCTTCCCAAGAGATCCCGATACACACGGAATTTCAGGTTAATTATAATGACATTTGTGATCCCGCAGGGGGCGGCTTTGCCTGAGGATGTCCCCAACCCCGGGACAGGGACAATTCGCTTCGTAAACGCAAGCGTGGAACACAGCAAGGCAAGAGAAGGAAAGTGAGGTCCCTTCACCACAGCAAATGCACGGTGTAACAGGACAGAGGGGAGCTGGGCAGCTCGTCTACATCCCTCCTTAAACCCAACACTCGAGTATTTTCGGCGGAGACCTCCAAGGACTCTATTTATGGTCTACTACGGTCTAAAGTCTATTTACTTACTACCAAAGGGCTTAGGTGTCCGCTGGCTCCTTCTTTACATTTTTATGGCACGTTTCACACTCAAGAGGGACTTGAAGCTCTTTATGGGCAAACACAGTTTGCCAGACCGTCCCACATGTTTTTTTCTTTTCTTTAAAAAATATATAGATATAGATATATTCCAACTATGCATCGCCTGCTACTTGGTGCAGATGAGACACAGACCTGACAGCCTGAACTAGAGACAGACCCCAAGCCGTGAGAGGTCAGAAAATGCACAATTCAACTTTTGCTTGATACACACCAGCATCCTCGAGCCAGAGATCTGGTACCTGGAGCGGAGCACACGTGAAAATGAAGCCAACGTGGCCCATTTCAGTGCTTTTAGTTGCTTCCAGCAAATAATAACCTCAGAAGATATTCATAACCCAGGCACGGAAATGAGTTTGTTCAGTGCACACAGCATGGTTTTACAGCAGAAAAATATCCTTTTAATTAGCTTGCCAAGTGTGTGTATATATATATGTCTATATCTATATATATATCTCCACCAGAACCTGCCAGCCCCTGAAACGCGCTGCCTCTTCCAGCTTCGAGGCTGAGATAAGGGTCTTGCTCGCACCACAAAGACCCTTTCGGCACCAACTGCCAAATCCTCAGTCCAATTACCCATCTCTTGTCCAAACTACACGGTTTGGTACCCAAGCACCTATAGAGAGACTCCTCTTCCTAATACAAGGGTAGAAGCACATTGCGTCTGGCCAACCCTGCGCTGGGAGGGAACGGCGTTGGCCGGACAAAACCCACCACCCTGCTGTAAAAGCCATCGGCTGCTGCTGCAGAGGCAGGAGGTTCCAGTAACGTAAAATTTTGAGAACCTGCACTCACGACAAACATATATTTTTATTTTCAAGCACTCCCTGGGACGCCGCCTGACAGCACCGCTTCGGCCTCGCTCCCGGTTACTGCAGCGTAAGTTCACAGTGCAGCAACCGAAGTTGCTCCGAAGAAGCCCAGACGCCACCAGCGGCGGGAGCACCCTCTGCTCCAAACGTGAACGGCTCGAAAAGCACAGTGCAAAGGCAACTGCATAAAATGTCTTCCCACCTGCCCTCTTTTTGCCTTTTATTTTAACTTTTATGCAAGCAGCATACACTGGTTCCTGTCCTCCTAACTAATAAAAGCACCAGAAAAACCTTTCTCAAGGAGAAAATACCTACTATGAAAAAATCCAGGACCAAAATCCCTGAACCCTCAGCATGTGCACTCCAGGCAGGCCCTGAAATTACAGATACTATGACTCCCTTAACAACCTTCCCCTGTTCCTATTTTATGGTTCGCTTCGCAGGAGTAAGCCTACAGCAATCAGGAACAAAATTCCGCTCTAAAAACGTAAAAAACAGTTGTTCAGAAATGTAAAGGCTTTATTTTGTAATTAATTTGACACTAGGTACTAAAAGGCTCGGCTCTTTAGCGCTCCGTTTGAGCAGCTCACTGAATAAAGATTTTCCTTCTCTCCATTTCAAGGAATTTATTTGATGCGATTTCTACTCCCGACGATATCCTGCACACCCAGCACATCAATGCACGCAGCTCTGTTTGCTTAGCGGCACCGGCGAGAAAGACTATTCCATAAATTCCGTCAAGTGGAGTTTAGAGAGATGTTGACACCAAACCTACCTACAAAAAGGGGATTTTGGGCTGAGCCACGCGATTCCTTTGCAGGGAAGCCGGGAGCGGGTGCGCGGCAGCACCCTGCGGGCAGCAGGGGAAGGAGGCAGCGCTTTGCAGGCAGGCGAGGGGCCGGCAGCCGCACGGAGCTGCGTCGGCGTGTGGGTGCTGCGTAGGGCTGGCGCCGTCGCTGCGGGCGAGGACGCTGCAGGGACTGCGGTGGCCGGCACGCTGGGGCTGCGAAGTGGCCGCAGCAAGGGACCTTGCAAGGGAAGGCTGCAAACGGGGAGCGACGCTCGGCGGCAGCAGAAGCTCTTTTTTCCAGCCAAAACGAGGGCTCCGAGGGACGTTGCACCGGGAAGTAAAGAGCTACTGCATGACCCAAACGCCGGGGTGATCAATTAAACGGCAGCGATGGAGAATTAACCCTGGGCAAACCATGGGAAACCCTTCGAATGCAACTTCAGGAGAAAAATCTTTTATGAACATCCCACCATGGGCAAAGTAAATCCGCGTGTCTTTGGGGGTACACAGTGTGTCCCACCAGCCCAGGAAAAACAGGAGGAGAGAAAAAAATGAGCTAACGTGGCTAAACCCAAGAGCCCCCAGCCCAAAACCCCTCCCTCGGGTGCTTTGGCAGAGCGGGGATGGAGCATTTCTTGCTGGAGCTTTTACCACAAATCACATTTCTTCCTTCCTTCCAAAACCATTCGTTGTTATAACTCCACGTACTCACAGTTATCTGCAGAGCCTCCTTCCATCCCATGGCAGTTTTAGCCTCACCAGGGAAGCATGTGACAGCTTCATCAGGGCTCTGCCTCTGTAATACAGTCAGTTTTTCCTTTTTTCCCCCTGAATTTGCCACCCTGCAGCTGCCCTGAGCAGTCCCTCGGCCGTGGGCGAGCGGACGCAGTGTCATCGCCACCGTCCTTCGCAATGAAACAAGAAATACAGAAGGAGCGCGGCTGGAAGCTCTGCACTTTCACGGCTCCCCGGTGACTTCTTAAAAGCATCGCCGGATCCTGGAAAGCCTCGTACGCTCTGTTGAGGGCTTTTGCAGCTACTTGTTCCCAACACGTCAGCTATTCAGAGTCATCCTTGGAGACGTTATTTGTCTGAACTACCTTGGCCTGAGCTGGCACATTTTGGATCACGGCAGCTTTCACAGCTGACCTGTCTGAGACGCCAAGTCAATACAGAAAGTAGCGAAGGGAGTCAGTGGATGAAAAAAATAATAGGGGAGAGGGTTCTGTGCGCAGAGACGGTCCTGCATCCGCGGAAAAGGCTCTTTTTCCTTTCTTAGCTTTGGCTGCCAGAAGGCGAAACGGTAGCTCATCCTCAAGACCATTTCGTGATGTTTTCCCCATGATGGCTTGCCCCGCTTCTGCCTTCGCCCTTATTGAGGGTAATCCCTTTCTCCACGCTTAGATCTACACCAGTAAGAAATAAAGGCTCCAACTGACCCTGCTATGAGACTGATGCTCCAACGTGAGCTGGCTGCAAACTCCTGGGGCAGGGATCGTCCCCGTGCACCTCCTGCTCCAGCACCGTGGTCCGAGGCTGGGCTTGGAGCCATGGTTTCATGAAGCAAAAAGATCAAGTCCTGTAGCCTCAGTCCTGGCCACCGCTGTGGTTTCCATCACAGATAAGCCCCACTTCCCAGCCCTTTGGGTTTCAACGAGAAGGAACACACCAAGCGTGCTCCGAGCTGTGTGATGCAGCGAGGCATCGCAAACAGCCGAGCGTGTTGGGGGAACACGTGCTCCTCGCTCCCCTTGGTTTTCCTGGGTCTCAACAGCTTAGCAGGTCTTGGCCAACCTGTCTCGTACCCTCTGAGAAGGGGCTTAGCTCCTACACCAGTCAGGCGCCTTTAGGAAATGAGCTGCTCCATATAGAATACAGGCATACAGATATATACCTCAAACACAACACAGTTATGGGAATCATTTACCAAGAAGGTCTGAAATGAAAATGAGGAGGGAAAGGAACAGCTCCAGGGACAGGAGAACAAGTGTTTCCTTCATAGAATCATAGAATCATAGAATTGTTCTGGTTGGAAGAGACCTCCAAGATCATCGGGTCCAACCATTAACCCAGCACTACCAAGTCCCCCACTAAATCGTATCCCTTAGGGCCTCGTCTAAACATCTTTTGAATCCCTCCAGGGATGGGGACTCCACCACCTCCCTGGGCAGCCTGTTCCAATGCCCGACAACCCTTTCAGTGAAGAAATTTTTACGAATGTCCAATCTAAACCTCCCCTGGCGCAACTTGAGGCCGGTTCCTCTCGTCCTGTCGCCTGTTCCTTGGGAGAAGAGACCGACCCCCCCTGGCTCCAACCTCCTTTCAGGGAGTTGTAGAGAGCGAGAAGGTCTCCCCTCAGCCTCCTTTTCTCCAGGCCAAACCCCCCAGGTCCCTCAGCCGCTCCTCACAGCACTTGTGCTCCAGACCCTTCCCCAGCTCCGTTGCCCGTCTCTGGAACACAGCAATATGAGCCAAAAGCAACTCAACAGAGATGGATTATCAGAAATAGAACCAAAATGGGACCTGCCCTGACTATTCAACCAGGGAAGAAACGCCCCGTGTCCCTACCATCCGCCATCTTCGGGGACTAGCAATTATTAGTCAATTAAAAGCAAAGCAGCACTAGGTTAGAGCAACCGTAGCTGTCTGAAATGCTAAAAGCTTCTGCAAAGCAACGTAATAACTCAGGTCATTATTCCCTCCACACCTTATAATTTTGTTAGTCATCGCATTGGGTTATTTCCCTTTGCTCCCGGGCTACTCGGCCGCCCTGCAAAGCTGCATTATTCCCAACGTATTTTATTATCAGCAAAGCAGGGGCTGACAGCTTGAAAGTTTATTGTTGTTAATGGAATAACAGACCCGGCGGAGAAGCAAATTACAAATTGCAGAGGCAACTGGCCGACCCCACACAAGCAAATCTGAACCAGAAAACGAGCAGAACTAAACAAATCCCTCCAGCCTTCTCCTTCTGACACACGCTGGGATGAGCCCCGGCCAAATCCGCAAAGGGCTGAAATTGCAATGGAAGCAGGGAAGCGAAGCATGGATTTCTCTCCCAAAGTTGAAGCTCCGTGTCAGGGTTATTCCATTATTATTTGGCGACCTGCAGGACCTGGCAGGGTGGAGATGGCTTTTGTTAAGGCTCCTCTGCCCAGAGAGACGTTAAGGCTGAGTCCGGAGAAGGTCCTGATGTGAGGTGCAGTGGCAGGTTGTGCCATGGTGGGATGCTCTTGGGTTTCATCCCAGAAAGTCAAGCAAGGAAAGAAGCTTGAGCATCTCAGGAGATGGGCGCGTTACGGTGAGCATCCAGGGAAGACAAAAAGTGAAGACAGCGGAGATGTCTCGGGTTTTGCTAGAAGCTATGAAGGAAGAAAGGCCCAAGAAGCAAATGCAAACTTATTTTCAATTTCTACATCACCAAAAGCAACAAGGTCAGCAATACCACCGTGGGCAAGTCCTTACTTCAGGGACACGACACACATCAACTTCAAACCCATCTCAGTTAAGCAGCCGAACTGACCCACGCTTGGAGATTACACATGCGATTTAATTTAACACAGGACACGACACAGACCTGGCTCAAACAATGTTTGCTTCTCCATAATTTCTTTTGCAATTTTTTTTTCAAAACAAAACATCTGTTTTTGACTAAAAAAAGGGAAGATAAAATGAAGGAGAACTCCAGTCTACGACAGAGAGACCTTAGCTCCAAAGGACTCAGACTGCCAGTTTCTGCCGCAATGCAATAAAGTAAAAGCAAAACACAAGCAGAGAACAACCGCCCGGAGTTGAACTTGGCGTGAATAAATCAGACAACAACCATGAGCGTTTGCAGAGCAGGTGGTGACGTCGGAAGGGACATCAGCCGCTGCCCTCTCCGGTGCAGACACAGAGAGGGTGGCAGTTTGCAGAGCAGCGAGCTGCTAGCATGAGACAGAGCACGTAGAAAACTGCAATATGCCAAAAAAGCAATCGGTTTTCTGAAGCCCTGTATTTCAGTAGCCTGTAGGGTGGCATGTTTGGGTCCCCAGGGGTGGCTTTGAGCTGTGTTTGACACCTCTGCCTTGTCAGCTGTGGGATCAGGGATGGTTTGGGTGCTCTGCGAAACGCTCCTGTCCCCATCGCTGGAGTCCTTGCTGGGCCGTGAGGGTGCATCGGTGGGCTGTGAGCATCTGCTGCCGAGAAGACCCCGGGATGAAGTACGGCACCGGCCAAGATGCACCACCCAAGAGTGGCACGTCCCTGCCCAGTCTCTCGGTGATGCTGGGGACCGAGGCGCTTTGAAAAGCTCCTTTGCCCGCGAACATGGCAAAGCCCCAGACAGTCCCCCAGCACGAATCCACTCCACACTTGGATTTAAAAAAAGGTTATTACTTTGAAGACTTTCTCTCCAGAAAGTTGTGTTGAAGATCTCGTTTGCATAGCTCGAGCCCTCAACGCCAGCCAGCCCTCGCTGCCAAAGGGCTGCAGTGGGGGCCCCTCCGCCCCCCTGCCCGGGATGCCTTCGCCGTGCCGCTCTCTTTTCTGTTGCTATTACATGACCCATCATTTCACGACATTTATGAGCTCAGATGGATCCCATTAGCTAATCGGTGTTAACGGCTACCCGGTCTATCTCCTCCAGGTCAATGGATTTTGAGGAAAGCAGATTGATGTTTAAGCACCTCCAGGTCTAATAAGTCTTTTAATAATCCTCACGTTCATGTAGCGGGTACGCATCCACTGGATCAAATAGTTCATTTTGTTATGACCAAGCACCGCAACCAGCTGCCTTCGGGGTCCATCTCCCGCAGTCTCTGCTTCACCCCATGGCGTGCAGGTCCCTCCTCACGGCCACCGCTCTCCCCTGCGTATGGTGGCCATATGAAATGACTCTTTTTATCCAGAAACAAGGACTAGAAGTAAGAAAAACGTGGTAAAACCCCCGGGTAAGGTTTCTAGGTGCTTTATACATCTTGAAGAGTGATAGGGGTTAGACAGCAAGAACACAATTAATCTCACTTAATGTTATCTACCAGTGACGTGCCATGTACAACAACAGATGCTGCGAGGACACAAGGCACCCATTCCCTTCCACGTGCGGGATAAGCTGAATTATGCCCGCGTGGGACTAACTCCTTTTGCTAACTACGAGGGAAACCCGTGGCTTGGAGATCTTCTCCCTGCGCGCTGCTCACACCCCAGGAGCATTGCTTTGCTTTTATCAGATTTTGCAGATTTTATACAAAAAAAACCCTGAAAATCCCTTGCAGAGGTTAAAATCTTCCCCGAGGAAGCAGAAGGCATTTGGGGCTCCCGCTGCGATGATGCCTTTGGCGCACAGTGACGCCTCGCGCCCCTTTCCACTGCCCCGTGCCTAAAGCAACCCCCCGGCGCTGTGCCGCGGGTGGGGACGACCGAGCCAGATCCTCTGCCCATCTCTTCGCCGCCAACTTGGTTTTGGCGAGCACTAGGAATGAGTCACCTGCTCCGTAACTTGTTGCTCACATCTCAACTCCTGCGCTAACCCCAGCCACCCGCTGCCCCCGCGTTAAACACAAGTTAATTCAGAAAGAGAACGTCCCCGGCTCGCCAGCCTCCTGATGCGCTGATCGGTATTTACTTAGGAAGTGATTTTTGCGAATCACGACCGTGCAAGGACCGCAGCAGCAACACCGAGGCACGGAAAAAACAGCCAGGTTGCTTTTGCTTCAGAGCCCAAGGAATTAATTTATCCTCCGTGCAAGGAAATACCATAACTGGGGTGCAACTGTGCTCCTAAAGGGAGTACCTGAGATGCAGAATAGCCTTGCTTGCACTCTAACAAACCACATATTACAGCTCTATTATATATATTACTGCTATGATTGCTCATAAAAAAAAGAGATATGAAGCAATATCTTAAATAGCAATCGCTTCTGCGCTGTACCCATCCTCTTGCCTCCCACAAGCTCCCGGTGGGGCTGCTCCATGCCCTGTCCCACACCGCCGCAGCTCTGCCGGGAGCCGCAGCTCTCCCCGAAGGGCTCTGAAGCCGATTTCCCCGCAGGTCTCGAGAGCAACGCCAAGTTAAAGCTCTCGTGTTCTCCGTGGGAAGCTGCTGTCCCGCAGGCGAGCGCACGAGCCCTCTCGCCCTGCGCTGCTGCTCCGCCGAGGGATAAACGGATCTTTCCAGTACAGCTGCGATTAACGCCCGAGATGACCAGTTTTCTCACTTTTCTCATCTGAGATTTTTCTAACCAAGG
This sequence comes from Phoenicopterus ruber ruber, assembly GCA_009819775.1. Classification (NCBI taxonomy): domain Eukaryota; kingdom Metazoa; phylum Chordata; class Aves; order Phoenicopteriformes; family Phoenicopteridae; genus Phoenicopterus; species Phoenicopterus ruber. The sequence goes on from CM020238.1 coordinate 2,949,111, forward strand.
TGACAGGCAACACTGCTGACGTTTAATACGCCTGCTTGCTGTAAAACACTTCCAAAATCAAGCCTTAAACTCAGGAACGGAGCAGCCTCCTCGCCGTCTCCACTGTCCCCACACAAGCAGGCGCTTTGCGAGGGCTTTCCAGTCCAAACCTTCGAAGGTAGGTCTGCTCGGGGATATTTCCCTTCCCAAATTTTGGGGCACTCATTTCAGCACTTCAAAACCAGACTCCAGCCCTGTGTGTCTTTCCTACTAGGCCAAAAAAAAAGTTGTTTTGCTTCTTTTTAATTTTTTCCCCTCCTTCAACAGCCCATTGCCAGCTTCCACGTGGGGCAGCGGCAAAGAAGGGAATTTCAGCCCACGAAAAGAAACCTTGCAGGTTGAATCCAACTGACGCAAAGACCCTTTACGCCACCCTGATATATCCGAGCACGAGCCTAAAAGCCACGAAACCGCCATGCGTCTCCGTGCTCTGCCACAGACTCCCTGCGCGACCTCGGTCACGTCACTTGTCTTACGTGGTCCCCACCACGCCAGTGCACCCCCGAGAGCACCCACGCGCCTGCTGCTCTCACGCTCTAACTCAGCGCGTCCCATTCCCATCCGCTCTTGCTTGGACGCCCGCAGAACAAAGCTCTAATCCCAAATCCCTTTTCACTGTATGCTATAAATAAACCGGCTACGAGCACGGACCAAATCTCTTTCTACGCCTCCGTTACATTTGCGGCGGCGCGAGCGATGCTCTCTGTGCCACAGCTGCTATTTAGCCCTTTGCATCACACCCTACCAGGAGCTGGGGAGGTAGCACCCCCCAGCAGCCGGGCAAGCTTCGCAGATAATAAATCCATCCCTCTCCTCCCTGAAGGAAAGGGGCTGCGTGGCAGGGGGTGAAAAACATCGGCTGGGACCAAAGGCAGCTTGCGAGGATGCAGGGCTCACGGCTGCGCTCCAGCCAGGCCCTTCTGCAGGTGGTGTTTAAAAGGAAACACGGTCTCAGCTCAAGACTGGAGTTGGTAGGTGCTGCGTGAACAACAAGGAAAAGCTCCAACTCCCTAAAGCCAAAATTGAGCTGGAAATAACCAGAAAATTAGAAGTGACAGAGATCATGATGTCACCTGGGGACGGGGGAGTTAGGCTTTAAAGGGACGGTAGGATGGACTCAGGTACAGGGTGGCTCAGCTCCCCCAACCAACCTTCAATCCCGCCCCAGGATTAGCAGCCGGTGACAGCGTCAGATCTGGGAAAAACCCCCACTTTTTCTGCTCAACTCTTTGCCAAAACCTACCAAAATCTGCATTAAGCACCCTGGCCCACGGTGGCTTCCGAAGGAGCGCGTCTGCTTCATCCTGAGCCTCGGCACGGACCGGCCTGGATGAGCACGCTGCATCAGCCGGCGAAACAGCGAAGGGAATTTAAAGTGGATTGATAAAGTGCATTAACCTCGGCGTGAACCATCCCCAGCCCTGCCACGGCCAGACTTGGCTTTGAATTTTAACTAAACAAGGTTAAAGCCTCTAATTCCGGAGAACCATCTCACAGAGAGCTTTAATGTGCACTAATGAGCTTCTCTGAATCCTAACATAATTTTCCACTTGTGGCATAAACTAAAACATTGAAATCATAACAAAGCATGAAATTGGCCTGTGGATGGGGAGAGAGCATGGCGCAAAAACGACGCTTATTGTTATTATCTTGAGTTGTCAACAGTCCCTGCCAAACACCCACCGCAAGCAGCCGATGCACGCGCCCGGCTCCGGGCACGCGTCCCAGGTCTCCTCCTCAAACCAGGTCAGCGCAACACGCGGGCTCTGCGACATCTCTGTGTTTAAGCTCCGGTTTAAAAGCGCAAACAGGGAAAGCGCAGAGAAACGTAGTTACTCAGCCAAGAGACGTGAACCCGCGAAGGCAGCGAGGAGAAACGTCCTGGGGCAGCATCCCCCAGCCTCGCCAGGGAGCTGCTCCGCTCTGCTTGGGACGTGGACGAGGGAACCGCTGTGGGGATAAGCGGATGCTCCGATAGCTTTTCCAGCAGGAAAACAAGCTGGCCAAGCATCCAGGGTTATAAAGGCAGATATAATGTTTAATCAAGCCCAATTACTACATAGGTTTCAGTATGAGCCTTTCTATACACCCTTCTTTGTGCACCGTATGGACGGAGTCACGTTGGAAGCCGACCCGCAGGTAAATCCGGGCAAATGCGATCCCAATTAAACCCCGCTCAAAAAGAGCTCGCACAAACGAACTGCAGGCAGAGGGCTGTTTCCCAGGGGGCAGCAGGCTTCCATCACCCGCTCGCGGCAGGAAAGCCTGTACCCGGAGCTGGAAGGCGATGTATTAACAAGGAGGACGACGGTGTGACAGGCACACGTGCTTTGCTCTTAGTCACCCCGAACCAAGGACACAGGCTATAAATTGGGTAACAAATTGGCTAACGGGACGGAGGTGGGAGGTCACCCCGAGCAGACGCGGGTCAGCGAGGCCCCATTAGCTGTTGGCTTTGCTTATTAACGACCGGACTGAGGCTGCCGAGTGAATATATTAATACCACCGGTGCCACAGATTGTCTTCGGGATGATTGAAAGCCACATGATGAGCAGGCGCGGGAAAAAAAAAAAAAGGTGACAGATTTTTTGCATAAGTAAGTCAAGAAAGATGCATTTGGGGGGAAAAAAAATAAAACCACCACCAAAATACACCAAGCAAGGAACAGCCTCCCCCGCGAGCGGGTAGCGAGTGGAGGAGAGAGGACTGGGAGCGCCTGGGGATAAGTGATTTTTCTCCCCGGGATTGCAGCTATCACGGCGAGCTGGAGGAGAAAACCACTGGGCAGACGTGCAATTTAATCTCCTTTCTGGAAGCATGGTTTTAAAGAGCAGTGCAAGGAGATACCTGAAAAGGTTGATTCAGAGGAAGAGGGAGGGACCTTCAGAGCGGTCCCTGCCACCCGTCACCGTAACCCATCCATCATCTCCCCAGCAGCTGGCACCGCTCTTTGCATCGGGCCACAGAGGGCATGCACGCTCGATCCCCGGGATGCAAAGAGCTCCCGGATTCCTTCTTGAAGCTGAACCCACCTCCCAAGGCAAGGCTGGGCCAAGGAACTTCACGTCAACCCAAAGCCTCCCGCTCCCGTCCACGCACGGACACGAACCGCCTGCGCCCGGCCGGCAGAGGCTGCGGCTTTATTTGAAGAGCAGAGCGCCGACACCAGCGCCAGCTCGGCCCTCCCGAATTCACACCCTTTCTGCTGACATGGATAAAATCGGCCGAGACTGGCAGGTGGAGCGTCACTCCGGCTGCAACGCTGCTGTCTAGACAGAGCCTAGAGCGGTGGCTGTCCCCTTCTTGTCACTACGGTGTCTAGATAGTCACCAAAACACGCACGCACTGCCTTTGATCCGCAGGTCTTGGACTCCAGCTCCCTTTCCTAGTTCCTTTGCAATTTAATCTCCTTTCTGGAAGCTTGGTTTTAAAGAGCAGTGCAAGGAGATACCTGAAAAGGTTGATTTAGAGAAAGCGTGTTTTCAGTTCCTTGGAACAGAAGAACCAAAGCAAGCAGAAGCCAGGTACAAGCCAGTCCCACCCAGGAGCAAAGGTCAGGGTGCCTTAAAAGAAACGCAGCTCTAAGACTCCAATAAGGATTTTGTGTGAGAAAAGAAAAAAAAAAAAAGAAAAAAAAAAAAAGATGTACAAGACTTATTGTGCTTTGCTCCACAATTGCTATAAAGCGCCGAGAACCGTGCAACCTGCCACTGAAATAATGTTTTGTAAAGAGGTGAAAAAAAAAAAATCCAAATGAAGGTGAACTTCTCCCTCGCCTGCCCTGGAGTTGTGTTTATCGGGTCCACGCTCCGGCTCCAACCCCGCGCAAACCCCGGGAGAGCCGTCCCGCCCGGCAACGCACGTCAGCAACGCGACAGCAGCAGGGAAACCATTCCTCGCCTCCGCAAGCCCGGGCGGATGGCTCGGTCTTCCCCTGCAGAACAGCACCTCCAGCTCCGCGGTGAAGATTGCATCGTACGGCAACCCGGGGAGCGCCCTACCAATCCCTGATTTGAAATTAAAGTTTCCAAATAGGGTTTTTTCTCAAATTCCACACTTTTTCCCTATTGTTTGGACAAAATTCAAAGAGGTGGTGACTCACGCAGCAGGGATTGGGTCGTTTTTTGTGGTACCACTCTGTGCAAGCGAGAAGTCCCTCGGGCAACGGTGGTGGAGGTGAAAACCCAACCAGACCATCCGGGCAGGCAAAGAGCCGCTCGGGTGGGGACCGTCACTGTGCCCGAGGGCCGAGCACGGCAAGCGTGACACCCCGGCCGGACGCAATGACGGCGGGACCTTCGTTCTGCCGAGGCAACGTCCAAGGTGGAGCAGCCCACGGGGGAGAAGGGGCTGGAAACTGAGAGCAGAACGGCCGCTCATCACGAGTTATTTAGACTCACAGTGAGAGACGTTGGATGCTGAGCGCGTGTTTCGGAGCTTTGAGCAAAGCGCGTCCCGGGCTTTGGCCGTGCGGGATTCTTGCAGGGGGAAGCGTGAATCCAGATGTCCCTGGACCGACGCTCTCCAGAGGCAGCATTAAACTACCTGGAGGTGGTTTAGGGCTGCAGGAGGGTCTAAGGCAGCTGCTCTACAAAATTTGAGGCCAAAGAAAGAGCAAGCCGTCACATCACATCTGAAATTAAGACTGAGCCCCAACAGGGCTTGCACCTTGCCTTAACACAGGCACCCGGCACAGAGGCATCCACCTCCCCAAGGCTTTCCCTGCCTTCCTCGTGGACACCCCGGGTACCCAGCAGCATCTCAAATAATGAGGTTTAAATATGAATCTTCTTGTCATTACCATGTCTAAGGAGCTGCTGGGACACACAGCTACACAAACCAAGGCTGGCAGGACAGATCTCCCCTCCGGAGCTCCCTGGCAGTATAATTTGCCATCAGAAACAGCTTATTCAGTGCCTCTTTTAATGAATACATGCTGGTGCTTTGTGCTGGCAGGCTGTTCGCACGGCTCTGCAAGGGTCTTTCTCAATTCAGGGACTGTATCTGCCTTGTACATTTTGCATTTTATTCGAAATACATATATCCTGCCAGTGACATTTATGGATAAACTACAGCTCGCGTAACACGAGAGCACAGTAAAATCCTTGAGACTGATGCGCTTCTCTTTGCTTTCCAAGCTAAGCTAGAAATCCTGGTACAGCTACAGGTAAATAACACGCTTTGACGGGTTTTGTGGGCAAACAAACAAATCATCTGATGAAACACCGCTTCTATTTCTGGGCTCCAGTCCTGGGGAACCGCTTTGCTCCTCGCAGGCTCTTTGGGGCCATCCCTACTCACGAGAAGGCATCACGCACATCATGGAGTGACCAAAGGCAGCAAGCCAGGCAGACAACCATATATAGCTGCAATATTTCCAGGCCACGCAACAAAAGGCATATAAAGTCTTCCTGCAGCTCCACAAAGCCTCTATTTATTGCCTTGGGCTGAGTATATATCACAGGATGGGTTGGGTTGGAAGGGACCTTAAAGATCATCTGGTTCCAACCCCCCTGCCCTGGGCAGGGACACCTTCCACTAGACCAGGTTGCTCCAAGCCCCGTCCAACCTGGCCTTGAACACTTCCAGGGATGGGGCAGCCACAGCTTCTCTGGGCAACCTGTGCCAGTGTCCAACCACCCTCATGGGGAAGAATTTCTTCCTTTTATCTAATCTAAATCTACCCTCTTCCAGTTCAAAGCCGTTACCCCTTGTCCTATCACTCCATGCCCTTGTCAAAAGTCCCTCTCCAGCTTTCTCGTGGGCCCCCTTTAAGTACTGAAAGGCCGCAATAAGGTCTCCCCGGAGCCTTCTCTTCTCCAGGCTGAACACCCCCAACTCTCTCAGCCTGTCCCCACAGCAGAGGGGCTCCAGCCCTCGGATCATCTCCGTGGCCTCCTCTGGCCCCGCTCCAGCAGGTCCATGTCCTTCTTGTGCCGAGGCGCCAGCGCTGGAGGCAGCACTGCAGGGGGGTCTCCCCAGAGCGGAGCAGAGGGGCAGAATCCCCTCCCTCGCCCTGCTGGCCACGCTGCTGGGGATGCAGCCCAGGACGTGGTTGGCTTTCTGGGCTGCGAGCGCACATTGCTGGGTCATGTTGAGCTTCTCATCAACCAACACCCCCAAGTCCTTCTCCTCAGGGCTGCTCTCAATCCATTCTCTGCCCAGCCTGCATTTGTGCTTGGGATTGCCCCTACCCATGGGCTGGACCTTGCACTTGGCCTTGTTGGACTTCATGAGGTTCACACAGGCCCACCTCTCAAGCCTGTCCAGGTCCCTCTGGATGGCATCCCTTCCCTCCAGCGTGTCGACCTCACCACACAGCTTGGTGTTGTCGGCAAACTTGCTGAGGGTTCGCTCCATCCCACTGTCCATGTCGCCGACAAAGATGTTAAACAGCGCCAGTCCCAACACCGACCCCTGAGGAACGCCACCGTCACTGGTCTCCACTTGGACATCGAGCCGTTGACCGCAACTCTTTGAGTGCGACCATCCAGCCAATTCCTTATCCAGAGTGGTCCATCCGTCACATCCATGTCTCCAATTTGGAGACAAGGATGTTGTGCGGGACAGCGCCAAATGCTTTGCACAAGTCCAGGCAGATGGGCCAACACAGAGCCCCTTTGAGGCCCTGGTGCTGCCGATGCCCCCGGGGATTTGTTTTACAGACCCTTTCAGAGCCGTTCCGGGCAGGCAGACGACTTCAGTGTGCGGGCTCTAAACGCCGGCGGTGTTTCGGGGGGAGCCGGGCCTGCCCCCGTGCCATCCATGACAGCAGCTCCTTATTGTAGAGCATTATGGTAATTTCTGCAGCAAAACCTCATATAACTCATGCGAGCGCAAGCGACATCTCTGCCCAAGCAGCTCAAATTCCTGCTTTTTCATTATAATAACACCTCTGTTTTTCACGAGTCTCCCATACTTTGAAGTAGAGTCCCATTTTCTGCCACAAACCCCTTTTTTTCTGAAAAATGGGGCGGGGGGGGGTGTCAAAGTGAGCTGCTGAAGAGGGAGAAAGAGCAGTCGAGCGTGGACTTCACCCTCCTTCCCCAAACTTGCTGCTGGACACATTTAAAACCCGTCCAGACACACAGCCATACACAGCCACATTATCAAGGTTAATTAATTAAAGAGCATAAGGAAGTTTGGGGGAGAGCCCAAGCATCAGTGTGAAGCACTTGTGCAGTCCTTGGGGCGTATCAGAGCCTGCATTTGCCAGGAAGGCGCCTATTTCTTTTTTAGCAAAACAAGGAAGAAAACGACAATTTGCACATCACTTGTCTCTAACGGCAGCATCTTTGATTAAAACATCCTCGGAGCTGGCAACACTGACTGTAGCTCTCAAGGTTTTAAATGCCCTCTAAGATGTGGATGGCTTTTGGCAAAATGCTTAATATTCTCAATTTCACCTCTGGTCCATGCAAGTCCGTGCGGACGCCGGGTATTTAATCTGATGGGTCTCACCATCAAATAATAAAATAAAATAATAAAACCTGGCAGTGAAGGGAAGCTCCTTCTCTGCGGCTCAGAGAGTAAAACCAAAATGTTTCGGCATCATGAGGGTTTTTTGGGGGAAGGCTGGGATATTTCTCTCTTCTCCTTCTCGTCACAAAAGAATTTTAAGAGACAGCATCACGACGCTCGTCTCCTGATTCTCTGCTCCCCAAAATCACCAGGCTCAAGTGCCAAGAGCCGCAGCAGGCGGGAGGAGACACACACAACCCATCGTACCGCAGCAGCCGTTTCAGGTCGGGTATTTTCGCAGCGGCCCATCCCCAGAAAAGAGACGAACTGCAGCTTTCCAGAGGATTGAAAATCATCCTGAAAGTTTAAGTCAAGCATTCAACAAGTGTGAAACATCAAGCCCTTACGGTCCAGATCAGGCAGGGGAATCAGCTCAAATTAAAGCGTGGGGCTGCGAAGGGAGAGGAGACACATCGCGCGGCACAGAAACGCGTTGGGAGGTCAATCAGAGACGTCCCCACACCGTTCAAAACCGAACTTTGGGATAAAAGCCTGAAAGTGTTACAAAACCCCTTACAAAGAGGTATTTATTTTAACTCCCAGTTGCCCACACGCAGCATCTCCCCTGGGCTGGGACCGGGGCTGGGACAGTGAGCGACGTTTCCTTTCCTTCAATGCAAAACCACTTACTGGTTAATCCCAAACCTTTCGGTGACCCCAAAATGCAACCCTTGAGTTTGCCCTGAAGGTTTTCACGCTGAAGAAAGTTTTGCTTTTCGTTTTCTTCACCCAAATGCAAAGGATAAACAAACTCGAACAGCTCTTGCAATGCAAACAGCCAATGTTGGCACCTGCTGCTCAAAACCCGAGCAGTCCCCTTCTCCGTGCCCGAACGGCTCGAGTTTTAACTCCCAACAGGCACCCTATCCACACCGCTCTGAAAAACTCAATAAAATGAGAATATCCTATTTTTAGCCCTGAGATGGGAAGAGAACACCTCTCTCACACGCACTGCGGGGCTCCCGTGCTGGCTGGGACCCCACGGAGATGTTCGGCGAGGGCCGAGCCTCGCGGTGCCGGTCCCAACCCGCTCAGCTTAAGCGTCTCCCACCGCCGGGTCAGCAGGTGACACCAGCTTAGGACACGTACAAAGGAAAGAGCCTCCGGGGTTCAAAACCTGACGCAGTGTGACAGCGTCCGAGCGAGGCACGGATCCGCGAGCCCCTTCCCTCTCTCCTGAGCCGGGAGCATCCCTGGCCGTGAGCGATACGAGGCACCAGTCACCTCCTCACCCAAGAGGAGCCCAGGGAAAGGCATCGAGATCAGACGCTGGACCAGATCTGTGCTGCAAATCACCTCCCCGTAGTAACTCACAACCCGTCACGTACCAAAAAACTGAGGTGTGAAGGTGTCTTAACGCCAGCTCTTGCACCGCACCATAAAGCTGTCTTCTGCGGCAAAGTAACTGCCCGGTGTTTCTAAGGTGTAGCGATGCTAAATGAGGCACGAGGCAGGACGAAGGTTGGTGCTGGGGTGGTTAATGAAGCCTCGGTTGTGATCCCCACCGCTGAAAACACTTGGGAGTGTTATTTTTGTTTAGGGAGCGCTTTAAGGCTGTATCTTCTGAAAAGCACTTACCAGCTTCAACTTAATTACCACCGGTAGTAATACGAAGCTGATGTCACGAAGGCTAACAAGTTGTATTAGTGTAGTTGTTATGTGAGCCAGCTCAATCATCTCATTCAAAAAGCCTCCACCTGAAAATTGCCTCTAAATATATATATTTAATGTAGGAAGGTGAAGAAAGCCTTGTTGGTAAACCACGGCTAGAGAGGCTGGCGGGGAAACCTGTGATTAATTGAATCGCTTAGCCATGTCCGTGCTTTCGTTTGCTCTTCTAAGTGCTCATGATTATACGATACACAAGGAAATGGAAATTAATAAGTGTACCCTAACCCACACAAACACGCCGAAAAAAAGATGTGCTGCAGCACAGCCCGTCTGCTGTGACAAAGTTCCTTAAATATAAAATGCAGAGCTGGTTTTTTAATGTTGTTCAACACGATTAAGCAGGAAATTACACTCTCAAAGCAAACGCAGCTCAACACGTCGACGCTGGCACATGGTGCTCGCTGTTCCCCAACCCAGCAGCCGTCTGCTCCAAGCCAGCGCCTGCTCCCGTCAGCTCCGCTCCCGTCGCTCCACGCTCCCGAAAAGCAAATCGGTTCATTGGGGAGGTTATTGGAGCCGAGCGCGGCTGGAAACCTCCGGCAGCCCGAAGCCCCGAGCTGTGGGGAGGCACCGGGGGATTCCCGAAATCGCCTCGCATTTCGGACGATGCCCTGACGGAGCCGAGCCCGGCCCAGCCGGGAGCTTTGCCATCCCTGCTCTGATGGACGCCAAGGCTTTACCGACCAGCTTCTGGGCTGCGTGAGGACAAGACCACGACATCCACGTCGCCGCATCCCCGGCAGCACCTCAGCTCCGCTATGGAAATAAAAAGGCTCCTACGTTCCCCGCTGCACCTGTAGCCCCAACACGACGTTAATCCCTGCAGCACGATCCCTCCCCTGCCGTGCCCAGACCCTCTCCAGAGCCCCACGTTTCCCATCTCCCTGCCCCACCGATGCCTTTAACAGTCTACAATTAAAAAAAACCCTGCCAATAATTACACCGCAATTTTTCTCCGCTTCACTCTTTCCCTCAGTTTATTTTTTCCTTCTTTTGCACAAACGCAAAATCGCCTCCGCGTTCGCCCCGGGGGATTTACATCCCTCCTCTCCTGGGCGTAAAGCGCCAGCCCAAAAGCCGAGCGCTCCATCGCTCTTGTTCCAGGCACTGCGAGCATCTTCGCAGCCCTGCAACGATACCTGAAAATGGAAATGACTTTCCAGAAGAGCCAGAAATGACAGGAATTAATTTGCTTCTCATCTTTCAGCACGCTTTTTATTTTGTACGGCAATGCCGATTTACAGTCTCCTCAGGCACCTACCTGGCGGGTTTAAATTAACTCGCTAAACAGGCGGAAAAGAAACGCAACAAAAAAACATTCAACCTTTCCAAAAGGCAACTAAGACCTTCTGAACCAAAGCGCAACGGCAAGCGGAGGAGATGAAACCGGGACTCGCTCAAAGAAGAGAAAAACCACCAAATAACTGGAAGAATTTCATCCTTTATCACTGCGGCTCCTCGTTAAACAGCAGGTTCGGGCTGCGGCTGCCTACGCCACAGCCACAACTGGTTGGGAGATTTTCAGGCGTCTGTGGGGACTGATAAAGACTAGAGGGTTGGTTATTATTGCTATTTTTACTTTAATAGCGGCCAAAATAATTTAACGGCAGGATGCGGAGCCCTTTCGAGAGCCGGGGTGTCGGGGACACCCATCGGAAGCTCCTCGCAACCCAAAGCTCACGGCACGTTGGTGCCGGCAATAGGCACCAGCAGCGCCCAGGCCAACCGCAGGCTTTCCTCTCCCATAAAGAGAGATGTATTTTTTCTTTTCTCAAGGATTTTTCTCTGGAATATTTATCTATTTTGTGATATAATAAATACTAAAGTTTGGATCTTGTCCAGCCGCTGCCTTCGGTCCTCCCAGCTTGACTCCTCACCCCCCCACACTCCTGCACCAAGCGTGAAAGGGCTCAGCCCCACGCTGCAGCTGTCAGGAGCTTAAAATCTAAAAAAATCCCCAATCTCAACTGCAACCAAAAAGTGACCTTCCAGGCGCGACCCTCTGACCTGTCCCGAGCACACGCCTGCAGATCCCGTTGGTATTAGCCAGGCTTACGCAAGGCGCTGCAAGGAGAAGGGTCCCGATGGCTCCGTGCTGCAGCAGAGCTCGCATCGACCAGCGCATCGTACCGACGGGAAGCAGCGATCTTCCCCCACGCAGCGAGATTATTAATTACAGCCCCAGGGCTCACGCAGAGCCGCTCTCGGGAAAACAACCTGCTTTAAACTCGGTGCCCGCTGCTACACGCGGGCAGCAGCCAGACCTTATCTTAGACCTACAGATGCCAACGGGGCATTTGCAGACCCACTGGTTGGTGGCATCAGATGGGGAGGACTTACAGAGTTGTCTCCAGCGGGGAGAAATCAGGGTGAGATCTAAGGGTGGATCTTTTCCACTTTGACGGCGAGGAAGCAATGATCTCAGCCCTCCTGTCAGGCAGGGGCGAGCCACGAGCTCCTTGCTGCGATGCTACGTTTCCCTGCCGACTAAGCAGGAGCTCGAAGCCGGCAGCACGGCCGAACGGCTGCCCGGGCAGAGCTGGCATTAAAGCCTGCTATAAAGCAGCTGGTCAGGTTGGTATTTCTATGACTCAGAAACGCACTTGCTGCTGTGCTTTTTAATCAGCCAAATAAATTGCAGCGAGACCTTAAAGTACATGGCAGTAGGAAATGAGAAATTCCGCTGCGGGCGTCGGGAGAGGTCGGCAGGCGATGCTTTATTTGTCCCTTCCCTGCATCCTCACGCCGCCCGTTCCACCAGCCCCTTTTCTGTCCATCAGCCCAGAGCTGCGCCTTCCTTCTCCCTCCCAGGCAAATCCAGGAGAGCAGCTTGTCGTTGCCATAAATTCACGCGGAGGTGCGTGAAAGCAAGGCACCTCCATCCCATCAGCAAGGGCAAGGAAAGGCTTTTGTTAAGAGACGTGAAGCAGCGTTTCGACTCGCCGGGTTATATGAAACAGGTACGACTCCCCAGCCTCCCTCCTCCTGCTGCACACACCACAGGCTGAACTCACCCAGGCATAAAATAACTGCACAGGTGAGCTATTAGCAAACGCGTCAAAACCTTCCTTCCAAATCTATTACTCTGGTAACTCATAAAAAAAGTACCATTACATCTGGGGCTTATCAGGAACGCACCAAAAAAGTAGGTCAAGAGAAAACGTGCCTGCAGAGCACAAACAGGGAGTGGAAGTCGGCAGGGCTGCAGCAAAACGCGGTCCGTTGTAGGTTGATGCCTCGCACCCTCGCCCTGCAAAAGACTGAAATAATGCCACTATTTATAAACGGCCCTTTAAAAACAGAAGCGACACTCTTCCTTGCTAGGAAATTGCCTGATTTTTTTCTCGAATACAGGTGAGGGGGAAGGGGGAAAAACGTTATGCATTATACATGGCAGGATTCATTTTTTATTAGGCTTCTTGCAGCTACGTCATCGCCGCATCATTGCGGAGTAATGAAGTAACGGTGCAACAGCTTGGGGTCCCTCCCGCAGCACAGCAGCCCCCTGCGCACGAGATGGAGAGATGGAGCCGTCACCGCCAGCGTCCATCGCGGCCGCTGCACCGGTGTCAGAGCAGCGATGTACTCATCACCAACTCGACCCAGGCACTCGCTGCCAAGCTTCATAGAATCGTAGAATCGTTTGGGTTGGAAGAGACCTCCAAGATCATCGAGTCCAACCGTTACCCCAGCACTGCCAAGGCCACCACTAACCCATGTCCCCAAGCGCCACATCTACACGGCTTTTCAATCCCCCCAGGGATGGGGACTCCCCCACTGCCCTGGGCAGCCTGTGCCAGGGCCTGACAGCCCTTTCGCGGAAGAAATGGTTCCCAAGATCCAACCTAAACCTCCCCTGGCGCAACTTGAGGCCGTTTCCCCTTGTCCTGTTGCCTGTTCCTTGGGAGAAGAGACCGACCCCCCCTGGCTCCAACCTCCTTTCAGGGAGTTGCAGAGAGCGAGAAGGTCTCCCCTCAGCCTCCTTTTCTCCAGGCCAAACCCCCCCAGGTCCCTCAGCCGCTCCTCACAGCACTTGTGCTCCAGACCCTTCCCCAGCTCCGTTGCCCGTCTCTGGACACGCTCCAGCCCCTCAGTGTCTGTCTTGGAGTGAGGGGCCCAGAACTGACCCCAGCACTCGAGGTGCGGCCTCGCCAGGGCCGAGCACAGGGGAACAATCCCTGCCCTGGTCCTGCCGGCCACACTATGGCTGATACAGGCCAGGATGCCGTTGGCCTTCTTGGCCACCTGGGCACATCCCTGGGCTCATCTTCAGCCGCTGCCGACCAACCCCCCCGTTCCTTTCCCGCCGGGCACTTTCCAGCCGCTCCCCCCCAAGCCTGTGGCGCTGCCTGGGGTTGGTGTGACCCAAGGGCAGGACCCAGCACTTGGCCTTGTTGAACCTCATACGCTTGGCCTCGGCCCATCGATCCTTCCACAATGTCTTTATGTCCTTATGCCACCGGTCTCTGCCTTGGCTGGTTTATGGATGCCAGACCCGAAGCTGGGAGCGACCCACACCCAGCACAGCGTCCGGACGCGAGCAGAGGGCAGGACGGCAGTGGGGCTGCCACCGCCCTCCCCTCCCTTCCCAGCCAGGTCGCGTAAAACCCCGGCAGAGCTGCCTATAGCGCATCGTAGCCCCCGTAGGCAGAGCGTTACCATCTCCAACCCCCGCAGTCGCTGCCGCTTCTGCCCTCCGTTGGACCACGGTAAGGGTTTACCGAAAGCCGTGCGCGAGGAGCCTTGAGGAGCTAATTCGGGGCTTCGGCACTTGGCATCAGTAATCGCCGACACGCGGGATGACGCATGGAGGAGTTTGTTGTGAAACACAACAAGTCGCGTAAGCTTTGCGTTAACAGGGAAATAGCAACCGACCTCATTGCAACTGGGGAACAGACAGAAAAGGTGTGACGGGTTGTTTGATCACTTCTGGACTAAATCCCACATCACTTCGGTACGAGGCAGCCGGAGGAGACGGCTGCCGGGCCAGGTTAAAACACCATCCCCAGAGAGCAGAAGAGTAATACGCAAACTAGGGGGACAGTATAAGGGACTGAAGGAAGTGAATGGGTAAAGTAGATGAATAAGGAGATAAAATGACACTTTTAGCTGGAAGAACCTGGAGCCGTTTTCCCAGAGATGGTATTTTCTGCTCCCCTTAGTCACTGGGTACAGAAGGGGCAGCAGCCAACGACTGGTTCTTCTGCCGTGAGCCTTCGCTCTCGTTGTAGCAGCCCAGAGAAACCACTTGCATCTTGTTTGGGGCAAGCATACACGTTCCTATACGAGGAGCATCTCTGCGGTCATAAATAGGGAAGCCAGCCACCTTGCTTTTCCTTAACGAACAGCTTTTTAGCCAAAAGACCACAAGTTTTCACCAGCATCAGCCACTCATCTACACCAGCAGCACCTCTGCACGCGTACACGCACACGTGAACACACTGGCAGCGTCGGCGCTGCCCGGCACACGGCTGCAGGCAAACGTTAACCCTCATTAACCCCCAGCTGCAGCTCACGAAAAGCAGATCCCCCGGGGAAACGCTTCTCTGGTCCAAACGCACAACTTCGGGGATGTGTGTCACGAGCAAATCTCAGTGGGATCCTTCATTGCTAAATAAATAGAGTAAGTCCTCCTTTGCATGCAGACTTGGTTGGCAATACAAGCCTTCAGCTCCATTTAATGCTTATTAACCTCCTATGTCCGATAGCCACGTGAGCCTGGAAAGGAAAGAGCAATTCCTCGCTGCAAACGGCGACGATGGCAAGCAAGCCGGCCACGCACGTGCACGGCATCTGCAAAGCCTCGGTGATCTGCCAGTCCCCTCGCAGACGCACCTGCAGAGCGGGAGGGCCGCGGTCGTTAAGGTTAAATTAAAGCAGCTTGCAAAAATAAGCTTCATTTATTTCTTGATTCGTTCTTTCCTCTGGACGTTCCCAAAAGCCTTTCCCCCCGCCTCCCCTCCACTTCTGAGCTTTTCCAAGGATTACTTTGCTTGGGGTATCTGAGTCATTACGGTTTGGTGATTTTTGGAAGGGAAGATGAATGAAACACAAGAGGGGGAGAGAGCAACAGAAACTCTGTGCAACAGCAACAGTCCCATCTCCATTTTCCTTCTCTTTTTTAATAAAAGGGACTTTTTAGAAAGGCTCCCGGGGCAGAACAGCTCAGTTTTGAAACGTGCAGTTCGGTCCAGCAAGAGCTTATTTAAACCCAGATGCCCAACTTTGCTCGGGAAGAAATGGGGTCTGCTTTTGCCAGACTGGGAGGGTTCAAACCTCGCAGCAATCTGCAGCAGAGCTCATGGCTCGGGGCCCTGCGAGGCACCGCTGAGTCCCGCGTCAGCGTGGGGAAGAGCTCCGTGAGCCGAGCCCTAAGCCAGCCCCGGGCACCCCGAGTGCGCCTGGAGTCTGGACTCGGGGGCTGGGGTTCTCCCCTCCGCTCCCGGCCACCCCAAAGCCCGGGCAGGGCACGCACGGGGCTCGTAGCCATCAGATCTGCTCCATGTGGGTTTGTTTTCCCCTGCCAGGCCCCAGCAATGAGTATTTATGCCTAATAATGGGCCGGTCCTGCCCAGCCGCAGGCAGCGGAGCAAATCCCACCAGGAATGGTTGGTAGGACTATGAGCAACTCCCACAACAGCATCTGTTTTAACACTTTCATAACCAAGCCTCCCAGACAGATATCCTCCAACATATCCTCCAAACACCTGAGTCCAAGGTTTGTCCAAGTCCTGGCCCTGCAGCTCAGGCTTATTAATCCAGCAAGAAAAAATGGGGCAGGAACCCACAGCTCTGGGATGCCCCTGGGGCCAGCACCCAACTGCAAGGAGCAGCTCAGCAATCTCCCCTGTGCAACACTTTCAAAAATATACATAAAAATGCACCCCAAATCCTCTGCAAGTTGGAAAATCGGGTGCATGAACTCCAAGATCCTAGGTCAGCCCTTCAACGTGTCTGCAATTCAGGGGCTTAGACCCTATCCCGGATTCATTTCCACCCAGGGAGGCTGGCAAAAATCCAGGCTCTGAATCAACAGCTGGGACAAGCACCGTGCTGTAAAAACCCTCCTTTTCCCCCCGAAAGCATCCCCACCTCTGCCAGCCCAAACGGGCACTTGAAGCCCCTGCACACCCCCCAGACGTGCTGTGCCATCCACGCCTCCTTGCTGGGGAGGGTAGGGCTGGGTCAGAAAAAGACTTTGGAGAGACTTAAGTTCTCCAATTCATTCCCTGGCCTGCCTATTGGGAGAGAAGGGAAAATTTCCAGGCTAGAAGTGTTCAAAAAAATAAATCCCCAAATTTTGGGGTTTTTTATATATATAAATCCCCAAATTCAATCTGTGTATTATAACCCCAAACTCAGCCAAACTATTCACAAAAGGACAAGGAAACTGCTTGCGCTGATGTGTCCTGCCCATCAGTCTTGAAACCACTTATATTCCAACCCCTCTCCACCCAGTTCCCATTAAAAAAAAATCAACTTTTCAGACGCGGAGCTCATCGCGTTACCGCTCCACACCACGGCAGCCTGTTCCAACAGCAACTAATTGCTAACAAGCTCATTACAAGATGAAAGCAGCAGGAGTGTAATGCTGGAATTTTTTTTGCCTGTCTGCAAAGCGAACAGCTGGCCACCAAACCTAGAGGACTAATCTAATTAAACAGTAACAAAAATACCTCCATCAACGGCAAAAAAAACCCCTTTCGCTCTGACATAAATGTTCCCTCCTCAAAGTTCATCAGAACTTTGTCAATTCTGAGACCGTTTCCGACCGTCGCGCTCACGGGGAGACCGAAGATTCATGATCTGTGCCGGGTATCAGGGGTCCTACCCACCCCAACACCCCCTGCCACGGACAGCAGCGAGGAGCAGGACCCATCCGAGCACAGCCTGGTCCTTCCATGCGTGGGGAAAGTGTGTCCTTGAGTGCAGGGTAAGGACATTAGAGCAGGGTAAGGACAATAGAGCAGGGTTAGAGACATTTTCCACCCCCCAACCCCACAGCTTGTCACTCTGCTCCAACACGGGCCCCAGGGAGTTTGACTTCGAGCCCACGCTCACGTGCAGGATGTTTCCTTTTGGAGCCCAAACCCAGCTCCTCCATCTCAAGGCATAACAGAAAATCAGGGCAGAGATAACGAAAGAAAACCACGAGCAAATCTACAACCGATCACCCCAGGCCAGGGCTGAAGCCCTCGTGCCGCCGCCTGCAATCCCACCACCTGCTCCACCACGAGAGAGACTCCGAAGCTCTTGCTGATCCATCACTGAAGCTCACAAGCAGCTAAATATTCACCCGCTTTATAACATCACGCACAATTTGTTTCGCAAAGTTTATGAGCCTTCCCTCAAGGGCCCGGGTTTTACAGCGTTTGTTTAACCAGGATTTTGCAGGCCTGCGACAGCACCGGCTTGCTGCGTGGTTTGAGCTGGGTTTTGCTCAGCTTTCGAACCGAGTCCTCTAACCATCAGCACCTCAACGCCCTGCCAGTCCATGCAACGAGGACGGCGAAACATCCTCCTTCGAGGCTTTCCACGCTAGTGTTGGTACAACACTAAATAAAGCCATTTTTAAAGCACTGAAGATGCACTAAGTCCTGCATCACGGACACCCAGAGCTTCCAAACAACTTACTCAAGAGACAGAGCATAAACTAACCCACGGCACACCCCAGCCCGCTGCTCATCTGCTTCCAAAGCAGCAGCACGCCTTCGTCACGATGAGCTTTAGCCTTATCATACGCCAGCTTTTCTTCCACCCGTTATCTACTTGCCGCTGCATTTTATACTTAAAAGATAAGGGAGTGTGAATTAGCAAACGAGCTCTGTGCGTAACGCAGCCAGCTTGCTGCAGGCAGGGCGCATCCCCCCGCTCCGGCTGGGATCCCCAAACCGGCAGACAGCAGCCCGTGTTCTCCATGTCTAACATCAAAAGGGCATCGCCTTTCCGAACCCAGAGGAGAGCAAGATGAAAACCGAGCGAGTGTCAGACTAATGCTAACAAGCACTGATGTCTCAGGAACCGCTTCTAAAACAAACACGTCGCCAGATCTCAAGCATTTTGTCTGTGTTTTTCTCGCTCCTGTTTAGTTGCTGGGAAACCACCTCTTTTGAGGCATTTCAGACCCTTTTGCACTTGTTCCTTGTTCCCCGATAGAAGTCAAAACTCGCGGCGTGAGTCCGTCCAAGGCCAGCGGGGAAGTGAGAAGAGACTGTGATCCTTCGGATGGGAAAATTAGAGGTGAAGACCCGACCATGGCACTGCCACCCCTCTCGATGCTGAGCTTTTTAAAACCAAAAAGTCAGCAGTCCCACTAATAACCTGTCTTAACGCAGCAGAAGGGCTCACACGGTTGGCACCGATGGTTCAGTCTTCCCTTCATCTCCACTGGAGCTCATCTTTAATAAGACAGGCAGGAAACGGAGGCCAAAGAAGCAAAACCGCTTCAAAAAACAGTGGAGGGGAACCAAAACAAAATGCAGGATTTTCCACGGAAAGTTGCCTGGGCTCGTCTGCCTGGCTGTACAGAACGAGATCGCACTGTCTTGGTGCTGCTCAGGAAGGCTGGTTTCTCCACAGTCACCCAGTGAGGGTGTCTATTAATTTTTTTTCCATTTATCCATTTAACCCATCTGGCAGCTCCAGCGACGCTCCTGGAGAGCATCTCCATCCACCTCTCGCTGCGGAGCATCCCTCACCGTAGTGCACATATATAAGAGAAAGAAGAGCTGTTGCAGCACTTTTTATTTCACCTTCTTAAAATTCTCCTTTTAGAAATGAGGCCTTTAAACGCCTTGGGTTAGCAGGCCACAGCAACTTCTGAGCATTGCGATGATCGTACAGATGAAAACCCTCTCCAGCTCCTTCCCTCTCCCCTTGTGTAAGCTGCTCAGTCACGCGGGGGCACCTGCAGGCTTCCAAGTTGCTCCCATGCTTTATTTCTCCCATTCTTCCCCTTATAGTTTCTTTTTCCCAAATCCATCCTCTTCTCACATCATCCTGGGAGACTCAGCTTGGGGCCGAGATCTCCATCAGCTGCAGGAGGTGAACATGGACTAGAGGAGGTGAACATTGGGCTAGATGATCGTTGTAGGTCCCTTCCAACTGAACTATTCTATTCTAACACCTAAAAGCAGCCAACAGTGCCCTCAGTTCTGACCTTCTCCCTACCGAGCAGGATAATTACTGAATCAAACACTTCATTAACCCTACGCAACCGCCAGCTCCACACCCAGCTCCAGCAGCCCACATAAAGACCCACCTCCCCGCACTGCGTATGCTGGACTGCGGCAGGAGCCACCTATATCAACCCGTAGCTTTAAGCAACGAGCTGAAAGAGGGAGGGGAAGGGAAAAAGAGGCAAAAGGAGACAGTGGGAGAGGACGGGGGCTCACGAGAGCTCGGCCAAAATGTAATTGCCATTGCAGAGATGCAGGCAAGGGGGAGCCCCAGGCCCCTTTGGGAGAGGACCCCCAGCTCCCCTTATCCTACATGTATTTTAGGATGGGACGAAAGACTTTCTGTAGGGACCCCTCTCTGGCTTCTTCCTTATCACACAAACTTCAATTTTCTCTTCGAAGCAGAGGGTTGTTTTCCATTTCCCTAAAACATCTATTAACAGCTATGATTGTGTAGGGTGCTGTACAGGAAAATCCTCCCCCTTTTCCGAGTCTCCCCTCCATCACTCGCTCCGGGAGCGCGCTCAGCAGCGCGGGGACTCGGGCACATCCCACCAGCGCCTTCCCCGAGAGGCAACCACCACCCAAGACAGGATGACAAGCCAACAAGGAAGATCCCCAAAACAGCGACGCCCACAACGCTAATAAAAAGGTAGACCGATGACTCAGCCGGGCTAAGAAATGCAGAGAGGAGTGCATCATGTGCTATTTTTAATGTTTGGATAGCACAAATCCCACCACCCACCTACCACAAACTCAAAGCTCTTCCCCAGCACTTGGCATCTCTCTGTCTTGTCTGACTGTCTGCAAACCTCTCCAGATGTTTCTAGCACCAGCAGAGTTGTTGTAACAGCTCAGAGTAGCTTATCAAACCCACATCGCTTCTCTTTGTGCGAGGCAAAAGATGAAAGAAATCACCTTGGCAGGTCCTATTGGGATGTTAAAAAAAATGAAGTATTTCCTACCAGCTCCCGCACTTCTCATCTCCAGCCCTAAAGCCAGTAACTTTTTTTAGGTGACCACACCATTAACAACATGTACAGACATCACAAAATTACCCCGGCCTTTCGTTCCACCCGGCCAAACCCCTGGACTGTGTGAACACCCGGTACTTTATGTTTAAAGGCCAGCGCTAAGGACACCCATGAAAACCTCTATTTTGGGGTGGATGGTTTTTAATCTAAGTGCCTAATCTTTACGACCGTGAAGGAAAGCTTGGAAATCTCATCTCTAGCAATGCGCAAGCCAGAAGGCAAACCACAAATACCTCAGAAAATTTTTAACTCTCTTAAAATGATATTTTTATTAATCTTCAGCCAACTATCGGGATTCGTTCCTGCGAAACCATTCGGTGCACCTTCCCGGGTACCACCACCCTCTCCTGTGCCGATATACAGACACAGCAACGGAGTTGCTTCTACCCAGTGTACCAGCCTGTGTAAAGCTACTAAACCTGCAATGTATGTTGATGTCTCTCCTTCCCACGTACGTATTACCTCTCCCAAGAGGCGGCAGTTCTCAAATCCAGAAGTCACTCTAAGGATAACCTCCCCAACCTTGGGAAGGATGAGATGTGGTAGGGAAAAGGGACCTGTCATTTCACCGTATCGCCAACGCTACAACCAATTAACTAATAACAATGGTTTAATTCAGTGGGAGTAGCCGGGCTCTGGAACAAATTCTGATGAAAAAAAATATCCTCTCATGCAAAGCCGAAGTTGAACAGTTTGACTTTGTGAGCAAAAGGTCCTTTAAAAAGGAGGAGGTATTTATGCAAATACAAAACCACGTGGGTTACAAAACACTCGCACATCCCACAGCCACAAATCCCCAGCAGCCAACACCGAGAAACACCAAGAGTTGAGACGAAGCTTGTCCAAGCAGCAAGCCCCACCATCACAGGACGCTGATGAATTTAGTGCATCTCCCTACCCCGCCAAGAACATCATTTCCACCTGCCTCCAACAGCTTTCCCATGCAGGTGCCTTGGACACATTGGCACACGCAATTAATTTGGCACACAAAAAGTTAAGCCAGGTGAAGCGACACAAGCAGTAAAGTGATGGGGAATTGTCCATCGCTTGGGAAAATCAAAGGCAGAGGACGTTCTGGAGCACGGTAGCACTCGGTCAAAAAGGTTTTTGACTACTGTGCTGCAAATACTGCTCAACCAACAGAGCAACGTGGGTTGGGCTCAGGCGACCAAGCAGCAGCACAGCCAACGTGCAAGAGCCGACTGGCAGCCAAAAACTGGGGATGGCAACGGGAATAGGGCGATGGGAAACACAGCAAGGGCAGCAGGGAGGTGATGGAAAGGAGAGGAGGACCAGGGAAAGTCCCCCGGAGCAATGCAGAGCAGCAAGGGGGGAGCCTTCTCCAAAGGCTGTGCCAACTCGGGGGCAGGCACAGGGCTCCGGAACGGCTGGGAGCTTGCAAGCAGGAGGAAAAGAAAATAGCCAAGACAGGAGCATCCATCTGTCCCGTCTCTCTCCTCGCTCTGCTTGCCTGGCAATAAAGCCACGACGAAGGCTCTGCCCTCCAGTGTCATGAAAACATACGATCTCAGAGTCAGGAAGATCATACTTTTAATGCCTGGAAATTGCATTTTAATTATTTAATGACAGAGCAGCGAGCAGAAGCCGTGACACTGAAATAGCCTCTTACAACCACAAACCCACCCCTGTAAAGCCAGGGACCGTTATCTCGTCAAAAGGTTGGGGACTTCTGTGTCCTCAACCCCAGTGCAGAGGAGGCGAGGGCGATCCGAGAGCAGAGAGGGCAGGAAGGGTGGAGGATTAATGCTTCCAACCACATGTGGGCATTGATAAACCTGGATGGAGGGAAAGGATGAGGGAAATCAGAGCTATGTTCAACACAGGGACAGGGAAGAGGCGGCAAAGTTTGTCAAGATAAAAAGCAAATGCACTTTTCAGCAGAAAACCATCAGCCAGCTTTGCATGCATCCTTGGCTGGGTGCTCAACTGAAATATGCTGGTGGCTGCACGAGAGCGAGTGTCGATAACCGCTAATAAAACGCGCAGCGCAGAATCCAGCCGCAGCCCGAGGTGCAGTAAGTCATCCAAGACTTGTAGGAGGTTCGACAGAGAGAGTATATGGATGGAGACATTATTAGAAACAGAATGACTGATGTGTTTGATATTATGGAGCGTGCTGATTTTATGATGGTTTAGGTAGCTGGGATTATGCGCACACAACATCCGGATTTGTCACCTTATGCAGTAAATATTGTAAGTATTGTTTCACAGTGAGTAACTCAAGGCAGGGCGATACCTTATGTTGAACACAGACTCTCTGGAAGGAACGCATATGTGCGTTCAGCTGAGCGTAAACTGGTTTAGAGACCAGGAGGCGCTTAGTTATCCTCCACTGCAGGGAATTAGCTGGTTACCTTAACTGGTCCGCCGCAAGCTGCTGCTCCAGCCGCAAAGACGCAGCCCCAACCTCAGCGCTCCCGCATCCCACGGGGAGCAGCACACACGTTTCCACGTGTTATGCCAGGAGGTGGTAGCAGAGCGGAAGAAGATCGAGGGTAAAGACCATGAATCCCTTAAAGAATCCATTGCTATCGCAAAATATTTGGTACAAAGTTCTACGCACCTGGGGGAACCGCAAGACACGTACCGGTGTGCTTCAGGGAACCTTTCAGGCTGCTTTCCTGCTGCAGCACAGCAAAAAACTTGCCTGTTTTCCACTACTTTTGGAGGCATTTGGTAGTTTCTATCAAATTTAGCACAGAGGGAAGGTCTGAGAGAGACGAAGCCCCACACCACAAGCCCCGGGGGAGCAGGCTGGTGATGCGGCAGCGGGTGTCCCTGCGCTCTCCCGTGGGGTTGCGCGGGGAGGAGCAGCCTCAAGGGCTCCTTCCCGTTCTCCGTGGTGCCGTGGAGGTGCGTGAGCACACCTGCAGCTGGCCTTGGGTCCTAGCACCACCCTGCTTCAGCATCTGCACCCCTCCTCAGCTCCCCGTCTGCAAAAAGGGGAAGCCCTCTCCCCTAGCTCTTGAAGGCGATGGATGGGCAACTCCCCAGACGAGGTGCACACCAAGGCAGGCACAGGGCAGGAGAGCAGGCAGGGAGGGGAAAGCAGCAGGGACGGAAAGGCATTCCTTCTAACACTCGGCGAGGCCCCAGCTTCAAAAAAAATAACATCTAACACTCACAAGCCACATTGCTTTCTAGGCTGGAACGGGAAAGGACCCTTAGACCTTCTCACCGGCCATCTCCGTAACAGCTCATTCCGTCTCTGCACAAGGGGTTACTTCCCTCCCAGCACCTCGAGAAGGGGCTGGTGAGAAAAGTCCACTTAAATTTCACTTGCAGTTTTGCAAGTGATTTCAGACCTGTTTTCCTGGATATTTTGGTCGCTGTGTTTGCCCTCGGGCAGAGTTGGAGATAACTATGTCCCTTCCCACTGTCTGGCTGAAGGCACGGAGGAAAGAGAGGGGTTTTCTCTCTCACAAGCACACGCAGAAGGAGTTTTCAAACATCCCATTCAAAAACAAGGGCCACAAAACACCCAGGATCTACACAAAGTATCTCTCATTGATGGTGCCACCTGGATGGAGAAAAGCCAAAAGACTCCTGGTTGGAATTACAAGACTTTAAGGAGCGCAAGCCCAGGTCAGAGCCCAAAGGACCTCATGCACCAACTCCATTGGATTTTGGATGAACTCTGAAGCATCCTCCCATAAGAAACACAGCTTAGGATCCACAGCCCCAAGCAGCAAGTCCTCTAAGAGGCCCCAAAAATTAAACACAGCCCCGAGCAGACCGACAGCACTGCACAGGGAGATGTTTCCAGCAAGCCCTCAAGCCAGAGGGAGATGCTACTCAGCTTCACCACTTCTCCAACTGCTCGCAGAATCCCCTCCATCGCCGAGATCCGTGCTGGTTCTGCAGTGGTTTGTAGCTAAAGGAACACAGCTCCGAGGTCAAGCTGCTGATGCTTTTGCTCCTGCCCGCTGCTCAGACAGATTGGGGTCCTTCTGCAAGAGCGGGCTGGGAAGCACCGATGCTTTAAGCCTAATAAAGCTCCAGGAGAAGGTTATTTATTTTTGTCAGTAACGTATGTCGGGAGCCTATAAAGATTTACATGCCCACGATGAGACATTTTCAATCATTACATGAATTTATTACAAAGCATGGAGTGAATTCCCCACCACAGGTTTCCCTTGGTTCCAGCTGTTGAAGTGTTTTTAAAAGGCAAAAAGGAAAGAGAAAAAAAAAATCCAAACCACAAAGGTTTCAGCCTTTTCCAATCGTATTATGCAACTTTTCCCCCACAGTGGCAACAGCAATTCCTGCTTGTGAATCACAGCTAATTGTATGATAATAGGCCATTCTTCTTGATTTAATATACCGTATGAAAATCAGTATGTGAGCGAGTGTGGTCATAAGATTAGTAACAGCTCTAGTTCTTAATTTATGTTCACACTTTATTATTGAAAAATTTAAAGCTCAAGGGTGCTGAGGAGCATGTTTTGCTGGAGTTTGTTTTATTCCAGAAGTAAATTACAAAATTGGGGGAGAGGGGAGTGGAACAATCAAAAACAAATTACAAATACCTGCTCCCACTGCATGAAATTACAGTGCTCAGGGTGAGGGGAAAAAAAAAACAGAGAGGAACAATTCCCAGAACCGCCTGAGAGCGAAATGAATCAGCTGCGTTATCACGGAGGTTTGCAACAACAGCGTTCCCCGTCTTCAGAAAGACAGAAGAAAAGCGTAGAGAAGACCATACTCCAAAACAGATCAAGATTCATGGGTGGCTTTTGGTTGGGTTGCGGAGCAGCAGAGAGAGGACTGGAAAAAGGAAAGGAAATTGGGGACGGGTGAAAGAAGCGGTGAAAACAGCAAAGGCGGCGAGACAGAGCAGAAACGCAGGAACAGAAGACTTGCAATCAAGCGCAAGGGCCGAGGAAAGCAGAGGAAGAAGAAACAGCCTCGCTGCTAAACCCTGGCCAAGCCTGCCCACGAGCTGTTAAGCCTTTCGGCGCTAGCACGTGTCGTTTGAGTTAGATTTTTACTTTTTAAAGCATGGGCAATCCCTTACAGGCAGGACTCAGGCCCCAGGCGCGCCCACGGCAATTGCTGTCCCTGAAATAGGGGATAAAGGCACCTGCAGCCAGCGTCCGTGCCCGGGGACCGGCGCTACCCGCCGGTCGGTGCCGACTCCTGCACGGTCAGGGAATGGAAAACGTGACCTTGGATGGCATCAAGATGCAAAACTTACGGACAAGCGACAGCCCCACACGTAGGCTCAGCCCTACCCAGGGATAAATGTATTTCCAGTAACACCCTGCGGTCCGACTGGAGCAGTTCTCCTCCATCCCGGCTCAGGCGGCAGCAACCCCACAGCCAGGATGGAAAAAAGCAAGTCCAAAAGAAAAAGCTCGTCCCAGCTCCAATTTCAGCCATCCCGCTGGGAAAAGCGACTGTTTCTGGAGCCAGCCCGGGATGCTGCAAAGCCCTTACAGCCCCGTGCAACGCTCCAGTCGGGAACATGCTCCGGCAGCCCAGGGATTTTGGGATAAATGACATTACCCTGAACTACACCCAGAGAAAAGGGCAAACCCCAGCAGCCTCCGGGGGATAACAGCCTCCCCCCAGCCATTTTCATCAAACAAACCCTCAGCAGCGTCTCACAGGTGCGTGGGGGCAGCAGGGAGCCCCAGCCCGACTCATTCCCATCCTCCGGAAGACCTGGATTTCCGCTGTGTTTATTTAACCTCCCCACACCGGTTTGCTGTGGTACCTACGTAACAATACGAGAATTACTACTCTTTGCGTTCAGTACGTATTAGTAGATGGTCGGCAGATCCTGAAGCAATTTGCAAATATTAATTAAGCCTTAGCAGAATCCTGGAGTGGTAGGTAACTGTAATTATGTCCCTAATTATATTAATTCTGCTGTAGGGCGGCAAGTGATGATTTGGAATCTATTATGTAACTAAAACAAACCTATGTTGATGATTACATGTTTAGCACGCGACTAACTGGTGGTTTGTTTCCCGACTGATGGCTCCGGCATAAATGAAAATGAAAAAAAAAAGAAGCTTGTAAAAAAAAAAAAAAAATCCCGCACAGGAAAGTCCTGCTAAAAATCCCTCCGGTGTTTCTGCAGTCGGATTCCCCTCTCCCAAACACACTCGTCCCTCCTCTTGCCAAAGAACACGCCTGCACATCCCTACGCGAGCAAAGAGGTTTGGTCCTGTGCTCCAGCCCAGGGACAAGAGAGGACCAGAAACCGGGAGAAGCTCCGAAGTTACACGGTGGTAGCGGGAAAACCTTACCTGAACCGTTCCCCCACTGAACAGGTTTTTTCCTTCCTGCCTGAAATAACAGTCCCAAGAGTTTTCACGCCAAATACTTGCCCAGGTTTTGTTAAAACCTACAATCGTGCAAAGTTTAAACAGTTGCTTGCATCTGCACCCAGGTCAAGCGGGACGCAAAGCGTTGGGGACGCAAAGGATTCGGGACGCAAAGGATTCGGGACGCAAAGGATTCGGGAGCACGTACCAGCCCGAGCACAACCCAGCCCTGTTCTTCCCAAATACAGCGGGCCCCGAAGTTGGCACCCGATCTCCCTTTACACCCACACAACCTATAGCACATCCGTCCTCCGCCACTCCACAAGCAGCCCCAGGGCAAAGGCCTCCTCCCGCTGCAGCGCAGAGCTGCCGGCCAAACCCCGAGGAAAAACGACCCAACTGCAGCCTCCCACACCACCAAGACATTCCGTCTTCAACGACACCCTCCCCACCAAGCTCGTGCAGTGCAGCGCTACACAGAAATAAAGACCAAGGGGCTGTAAAACCATAAAATAAAGAACCTGCCATTTCTTTTTCCTAAATTAACAGGGCAGAGCAGGTCTCCCCGAACACCCCCACCCTACAGAGCCTGAAGAGTTCACGGCAAGAGCCCGGGCAGCACATCTCCATGTCAGCTTGAAAAATTTCACCGTGGCCTTCCCGGCGCGGCGTACTGATGGAGCTTGGAGACGTCAGTGCTGACCCAGCAGCAAGGCGCATTCCTCAGATCAGTTTTATGCCAGCCTTTAAAACCCAGTGTCATTTTTCAAATTAGAAAAAAAACCCCAAAACCCACACCAACCCCCAAAAACCCCCCCAAAGGCTAAAGTCAAAGAAGCTTTACTGGACCCAATTGATCATCCGCAAGACAGTAAAGGATTGTTCCCCGCAGCCTGTTCTCGAGAGCCTGTCTCCGGTAGAAGACCAATTAGGCAGTTTCTGTCCACCCTCAACCCTTCACACTTCCCGGTCCGTATTTCTCTGCTCCGTCCAAAACACATGACATGACCTCCTCAAAGATGCACACCCAGCTCTCACAGCCACCCTTGGCTTGGACAACCTACGCAGCTCCTCTGGTCCTGCCTCATAAATCAATCCCCATTCGTACCTCTTGTATTGCCGTTATCCTCCACGCTCTCCTCAATCTGTCAATATTTTTCTTCTTTCAAGGAGATGCTCCAAAGAAAGAGGGTGGAAAAATACAGTTTTGCTGCAATTGCATATTTTCTTCCTCGTGTCTGGAAGGATATGGGTTTACACTGTGTTGAAAGGTACCAGTAACGTCTCTATCTAAAATCTGTTTGAGTAAGAATTGGCTAAAAATGTTCCAACAGAAGAGTTTTCAAAGCATCTCCATTTTCCAATGGAAAATTATTAAAGGGTTCTGCTTCGACTATATGGTCTACACTGCAGGAGAAGATGAAAAGTCAAGAAGATGACACCAAACCAGAATGTTTTCAGTGAGTTTTACATCGTGAAAAGTTCTAATATCATACCTATTAAAAAAAAATCAATTCACACTAAGTCCCCCAGGAGATGGGAGGTCCAAATTTCAACCAGACCTAATCCACCTCCTGAAAGCCAGAAGTGGGAAGGAGGACCAGCCCTTTCCGAAACAAAACATACACCTTCTCCGCAGCAGATGCCAAGAAGTGCGAAGCACTTTGGCAGATGGCCACGCTGATGAAGGTTAGCGCATCAAAGGGCTAATTCCAACTCCAAGGAACCATAAACAGTGATGAACCCTTCGCACCAACCTGTGTCACTGTCAAACCATTTTTAATTCCCTCCGCGTCCCTGGACTGTCCTCCTGCTCCCAGCACCATACCCACCTCCTCTCTCAGCTAACCCCTTGCCACCCCTCCGCTCCAGACATCACGGCAAACAGCCCTTACAAATTCAGCTGCAGCACCAAGGCGACATTTGTCCGCTGGTGCTCTGCTCATGTGGTCTATCAATCCCATGAGACAAGATAAATTAGGCTATCTGCTGCAAAAAAAAAATAATAAAAAGGACCTAGGTACCCACATTCCAGCCACATCCCATTTCAGACTCCTAAATCAAAAAGATGGGATAATAAAAAGCCCTGCAGAGCTGCTGGCTACCGCCGAAGGAGCCTGTTCTCCACGAGCTCCCAAATGAAATAAGGCGAGGGAAGCAGCCCAGGACCCCAGATCACGCACGCTGCCCAGCTTTTCTTGCTCCATGCATTTATTCGGGATCTCCCAAACTCTCCAGAGCAACCCTGCTCTGGAAGGGCTAGCGCGGCACCGGCCAGGCGATGCTCCTTGGTCCCTGCTCTCCTCCTTCAGCAGCTCAAGGCCCATCCACAGTCCAGCAATGAAGCGACAATCTCCAAGTCGGCTCACCTCCATTTTTATTCCCCAGCTCAATGGCAGCCACAATCACCTCAAGAACCAAGTCTGCAGGAAAACATGAATATCTAACTTCAGTGCAGGGACCAATTGACCCAAACATACACTAATTTGGTCAACAGCAGCTGAAGATGAGCCAGCAGCGTGCCCAGGTGGCCCAGAAGGCCCACGGCATCCTGGCCTGTATCAGCCATAGTGTGGCCAGCAGGACCAGGGCAGGGATCGTCCCCCTGTGCTCGGCCCTGGCGAGGCCGCCCCTCGAGTGCTGGGGTCAGCTCTGGGCCCCTCACTCCAAGACAGACACTGAGGGGCTGGAGCGTGTCCAGAGACGGGCAACGGAGCTGGGGAAGGGTCTGGAGCACAAGTGCTGTGAGGAGCGGCTGAGGGACCTGGGGGGGTTTGGCCTGGAGAAAAGGAGGCTGAGGGGAGACCTTCTCGCTCTCTGCAACTCCCTGAAAGGAGGTTGGAGCCAGGTGGGGTCGGTCTCTTCTCCCAAGGAACAGGCGACAGGACAAGGGGAACCGGCCTCAAGTTGCGCCAGGGGAGGTTTAGGTTGGCTATTGGGAACCATTTCTTCCCCGAAAGGGCTGTCAGGCCCTGGCACAGGCTGCCCAGGGCAGTGGGGGAGTCCCCGTCCCTGGAGGGACTGAAAAGCCGTGTAGATGTGGTGCCTGGGGACATGGGTTAGTGGTGGCCTTGGCAGTGCTGGGGTAACGGTTGGACTCGATGATCTTGGAGGTCTCTTCCAACCTAAACCATTCTATGACTCTAAACCACCCCAAACCCCTCTTCGGAGCCAGCCCATCTCTCACAGCGAGCATCATCGTTTGCTGTGCTTGGGCAGCACTCCGTACCGTTCAGTCCTAATTTCTCCTTGGGCTCTTCGACACTAACTAACACAAAATTAGTAATATTACTTAATGCCGCTGCAGTCTGGTGAGGAGAGCACGGACTTGGCACTGCTGCTTTAATGAGCGAGGCTGAATCCAACTGGCTCCACTCGTAGTTCCCTTAAATGGCAGTTGTACAAATCGGGAGCGTATTTAAAGCTTCAGCCCCACATCAGCGTAATTAAACGCAACTCACTTCCCTTCCAAAAGCAACAGTAACGGCAAGCCAGATTTAAGTTATGTTTGGAACTGGCACTAAAAAAAAAAAAAAAATTAAAACAAAAATGTAACAGAATAGGGGTCTGAAAAGGAATTGGGTAAAACAGTTTGTTTGTAGTCGAGTGAGCAAAATCCCCAAACAAACAAAACCACACACACAGAGGCTGAAATTACTCTGCAATTAGTTATGGTGGTGCTAAATACGGTGCTTACTCGGAGCCTCGGTCCGTCCAAGCCGGCGGCGTAGCGCTTACTGCCCGCAGCCACGCCGACACCCGGTGCACACTCCGTGCTGGAAAGGTCTCGTTAATTTAGTTTGATGAGTTTCGTACCGGACACGGCTGATTATCTGGTGGGGAAACAGCAAAATAACGCCCCCCGCCCCGGCACTCGGGAATATTTTGAAAAATGCACTTTCCTGCAGCAAAGCAGCACCCAGGTCTCTCTGCAACCACCATCCCTAAGGTGCCTCTCTGGGAATAAATAAAAATAAACAAATAAACAGTGAGCAAATAAAAACCACTAACAGGTATTGACTGCGGAGCCTTCGAAGCAGCCCCGTAAATCGCAGCCTTCACCAGGGCTTGTGTCACCAAGGTGCAACCGGGAGGGAGGCGGAAACCTGCCACCCCCCCCGCAAAGCCCGACTCTTCCCCCTGCGGCGGGCAGGTCGCTACCGTTTTCGCGGAGCCACAGGTGACAGGTTTTATTTGGGAAGTTATTAAATCAGGATGAGGTGATTAGCCCATAAATCCCAACCCGTGGGATGTATTAATAACTTTCTCAGGAAAGAAAAATAAAAACCAGGAATCAATAAGCACAGGACAGGACAGCCAAGATAAATATTTTGGAAACAAAGAGAGCTCAGTGGAATAAATCAACACCCAAATTCAAGCCATGCAGAGCAAAGCGATTGTCCACTTAATCCTGATACTCCGTTACAGATGGGCCATTCCTGCAAGGGAAAGCAAATACCGTCTTTAATCATTAAACTGCCCCGTTCTGACAGCTTCACATTAGAAACTGGAAGAAGTTTCTGAAGGACACCGACTGCTGAGCAGTTGCTTCCCTTAAAGCCTCCGAGACAAGGCGAGAGTCGAGCACGTGCACAACCGTCGCCTCGTGCCACGGCCGAGCTTTTAGGTCCAGCCTATGGAAATAAGGAAACCCACCCATATACGGGCTGCGGGGTGCGAGACTCCATCTCGCCCATATACAACCGTCCGCATCCCGCTGGGAAACGCTGCACGCAGCCGACAAACCCCACCTGGCGCAGGCAAGGGAACGATTCAAAACCGAGCGCTCACAAAGAAGGTAAATGTGCCCAACTAAATCAGTCCTGCAGCACCGAGTTCCGCAAATCGGTGCAAACCCCCTGTATTTACACATATTGGGGAATAAAAAAGCAGCGGCAGCTGCACGCGTTGGGTTTGCTGGGCTTGTTCTCAAGCAGCCCTTCGCTGTTCCGTGTTACGGCGGTGCAAGTGCCGCCGTACCCTAACGGTATAAACAAAGCGAGGTTGAAAGGAGAGGCAATCTCTCGTATGAGAGCTGGAACGAATAAAAGGAGACCAGCTCTCTCATCCAGAGCCTTTTCTTCTGCTTCAGATCTAAGGAAGGACTTGTTTGCTCAAAAACATGTCTGGTTTGGTCTTTTGTTTTGGATTTTTTTATTTTTTTACCCAATGAAAGATGCAACCCTGCAAGCATTACCTCACTCTGGCCTTTTGAGACAGAAAATGCCTTTTGAGCGTCCGAGCAGGTATAAGAACTGCAAAATACTCTTTACACTATCATTTATTCAGTTTGCATTTGATCTTTCTCACCTGCTTCGCTTTATATCTGTGCCCAGTTCAAACGGCACAATTTTCTTGCCCCTCCTTGGTGTTATTTCTGAGTTGGGACTCAGAAGAAAAGCAGAAGCTTCAAGTAACCCAGACCCAAAGGGACGCCTGAGGCCGCCCAACTCTCAACCCTCGCAGCAAACCCCAAGCCCTGAGTTTGGTACCGCGATCCCAGACCTCGCGCCCCGGGGAGCGAGGTCCCCCGCAGCGAGACACACGCCAGACCCCAGAGAAGCTGTTTCCAGCATCTTCCCAAGAAACACCTCCTCTGTACTAGGGATTCACAGGTGGAAAAGCTCCTCGGTCTTTCCTCAAGGACAACGCAGAGGTCACTCTCTTTTGCTGTAAAACAGAGGAGGAAGGACGTGCCGTGACGGCGGGCGCTGGCACTAACCCCCCCTCACCCTGCTTCACACAGCAACTTGGGGCAGGGAGGGCAGATCCAGCTGCTTCCCCGCGCACGGAGGGCACCCACCTTCCTGCACCCCAGTGTCCCCACCTGGGGCCACACACCCCTTGGGATGGGAAGAAGAGGAAAAATTCCCTTGTATTTTTCCTGTTTCCCCTGCTGAGCGATTCCACGCGACGGCGCGGGGCTGACAGGAGACGGGGAGCGCTCCCCTGCGCCCCGGGCCAGGTCCCGGCGTGCTGCGAGCTCCCACCGAGACTCTCAGGGCTGACACGCACCCGTCTCCTCCCCTCCCACCCTCGAGGGGCAGCTTTTCAGATCTGCGCGGGATGGCTGGAGAAGACCACCTGCGTTAGCCCCCCTCGGTGGCATAAACCAGCTGCTGCAGAGCATTGAGCAACCAGTCACATCAAACAGACTCTGCCCTTAACTCCATCGCTCCCCCCCCGCACCCTTTACCCACGTCAAGCCAAAACAGCGCTCCAGGCTCTACGTTTCTTGGGACAACATGAATCACGTTGCCTTGCTCACCACAACAGGGAACGAGAGTTCATTAGAACCTGCAGTCGGGCCCTACTGATGACTAGCAAACATCATCACACTTGTAAACTGGGAAACGGGAGGAGGGAGGCAGCTTTTCACAGCCCAGAGCCGAGTGCCTCTTTCTGCCTAGAACTCCCAAATGTCCTTATGCCACGGTACTGGTTTGCAGACTTGTCCTGCTAGAAAGAGCCTGTCTCGATGTGATATTTTATTTATTTATTTTTTTCCAAGTGTGCCGTTTCTGCTCATCTTTGCAGCAGCATATGCTAACTCAACAGTCCTGGGCGGCTTCGCTTCATCCCGCGGGGATTTCCTCTCTCCTCCCCTTTACAGTTTAGCAGCCAGCCAGGCTGATGTGACAAGTCCAAAGGGACAATTTCTTTTGATTTTAGGTATGCATCTCAGGCAGCACTTACAGAACCGGGAATTCAACTCCTCTCTCCAGCAACAGCTCAAACTAGTTATCTCTCCCCACAGACACCAGCACCACTAACAGCAGCAAGAGCGTTTAATCACAGTGTACACCTCGCTCTCCTCGATATCTGCCGAGATTAGCAGAGCAGAATATTCCAGCACAACAAACATCCAACTGCTATCAATGAAGTACGAAAGGGTCGTTCAAAAGAGCCCGCTTTCAGCTCTCATTTAGAGCTATTGCGATTCAGTATCTCCTCTTACCGCACTGTAGCTTGCAAACAGTCCCACGGGAATTTTTTCAAGCAGAGGGACTTACTGGTTTGCAACACAGTGCCCTAAGTTTAGGGGGTCGATCCCATCGCAGAGTCCACGGGCAAAGTCCTGCCTGGTGCATCAGCGCTGCCCCAAAGGGGGCCGGGGGCCCTTCCAGGAGATAAAGGCGGCAGCTCCAATTAGCAGAGCTCATCATTTGCGAATCACATCACGCTGCACAACAGCACACAGCTGCGCAGGGTGCAGCTCAGCTAACCCCCGAGGAGCGTGCCGGGCAGCGACAGGAGCGGGCAGCACACTGGGCGCAGGCTGCCTGCCCCACGCCGAGGCCTGGCAGGCAGCGGGGGGGCCCCGCTGCCAGCCCCCCGCTCCAGCCCCAGCCAGGGCTCACCCGGGGAAACTTTGCTTCCCAGCTGGAGACGGGGAAAGTCGAGATGCAACTATGCTGGAAGCAACAGGGACAATGTGACAGGAGTAGCTGGGATGATTGCAGGATTAGTGTTTGGGGTTTTTAAATTAAAAAAAAAAGGGGGGCAGCGAGCCCCCCCACTGCTGATGGCCAGAGTTAACCTTAAACCCAAAAGCATCCGCTTTGGTCCAGAGGAGACATAAGCACTCGGGGAAACAGCTCCAGGGGCAGAATGTGCCGGGGAGCTGCGGGAGGGGGGTGCAGCGAGAGCTCGGCGCTGCCCTGCCCGCCGCTGCTGCGCCCCAAGGACCCGCCGCTGCTGCGCCCCAAGGACCGGCCGCTGCTGCGCCCCAAGGACCGGCCGCCGGCCCCGGGCAGCGGCGCAACCGCGGGAAAACCGCGCACAGGGCGGCGGGGAGAGCCCGGAGCGGCGCGGGGGGCTCGGGCCGAGGGGAACCGGGGGCTGCACCGGCCGCACTCACCGCGGAGAAGTTGTGGGGCCCGCAGAGCTCGCCGCGGTACTTGCAGGAGAGCAGCATGTCCTCCAGCTGGTGGCCCAGGCGGTCCATGAAGTCGGCGCTGATGCCCTCGTAGTGTCGGGGCGGCAAAAAGAGGCGAAAATCGGCCAGTTTGGCGAACCAGCGGAGCCGCGCCTCGTCGCCGCGCAGCAGCTCGGTGAGGAGCGGGCGGGCGGTGCGGTTGGGCAGCAGCAGCCCCAGCCAGTGCCCCGCGTAGTACAGATCCCCCTTGGAGAGGCGGGGGAAGCGGAGCGGGTTGTTGTTGCAGAGGGTGACGGCGGGGAAGGGCAGCTGGCGGCTCCACTCCGTGCGCACCTGGGTGTGCGAGGGGAAGGCGAGCCAGTGGAGCAGGCGGTTGGAGGACCAGGAGAGCAGCAAGCCCAGCGCGGTGCAGAAGGCCAGCACCCACAGCGCCCGCCGCGGCAGCGCCGCCCGCCGCGAGCACATGTGCCGCAGCCCGTGCAGCCGCGTGCGCAGCGGCGGCGCCCGGCGCCCCCGCGCCATGGGCGCTCCCCGCCGCCGCCGCCGCCCCGGGATCAGTGCGAGCAGCGCCGCGCCATGCCGGGCCCCG
The DNA here is from genome assembly GCA_009819775.1 of Phoenicopterus ruber ruber. Lineage (NCBI taxonomy): Eukaryota > Metazoa > Chordata > Aves > Phoenicopteriformes > Phoenicopteridae > Phoenicopterus > Phoenicopterus ruber. Next base: position 2,984,318 of record CM020238.1, read on the forward strand.
CCGGTACCCGCGCCGCGGCCGGCAGCGGCCCCGAGCGGCGGGGGGAGCGGCCGCGGGCAGCCCGCCGCGCCGGCACCGAGCTCTCCGCCGGGCAGCAGTTCCGGCAGCGCGGCATGCCGGGCCCCGCCGCCGCCGCTGCCGCCGCTGCCGCCGCTGCCGTGGCTGCCGCCGCCGCCGCCTCCCCCCCGCGCCGCGGGGCGGCCGCACCCCGCGGGGGGCAGCGGGGCGGCCCTGCCCGCGAGCCGCCGGCCGAGCCTCCCGCCTGGCCGGCCGCGCCGCTCACATGCTGCGGCGCCGCTCCCGCGCCCCCCCCCCCGCAGCCGCCGGTACCGGGCGCCGCCCGCGGGAGCAGAGGGCTCGGCGCGCCCCGGGCACCGCCGGGCTCCCCCGCAACCCCGCGGGCTTCCCCCGCCCCGCCGCGCCCCGACCCCCCCGGTGCCACCGGGCTCGCTCCCGGGACCTCCGGTGCTCCCCGGCGCCAACCGCCTTCCGAGCCCCGGCGGTCGCTCCGGGACCCCCCGGCGGTCGCTCCGCGGGGCGAGCGCTGCGGGACACCCCCCACCCGGGCGGCCGCCTAGCCCCGACCCGCGCTCCGCCGGCCCCGGCCGGGATGCCGCTGCCCTCCGCTTCCCCGGGGAAAGCCCCTCGCCGGGCGCGCCCCGTCCGCGGGCGAGGAGGAGGAGGAGGGGGAGGAGGAGGAAGAGCGGGGCGAAGCTTTCCCGAGGTGCGAGCCCCGCCGCTCGGCGCCAGCCGCGCTCGGGAGGCGGAGGGAGGGAGGGAGGATGCTCGGCCCCGAGCTGGAGTAGCCCCCTCCTCCCTCCCCCCCGTTCGTCCCCGGGGAGCGCGGCCCTGCTCGCAGCTCCCGGCACCGCCGCTGCCGCCGGCCTCGGCCGGGCTTTGGGGAGCCCCCCCCCGCGCCCCCTTCCTCTCCCCCCTCCAGCCGGAGTTTGTTTTTCTGCTTTTCAGCATCCCCGGGGGAAAACACGGTATCACAGACACAAGCAGAGCCTCTAGAAATACAGGCAAGGTTTGCAGCCCGCTGCTGGTAGCGGTTGTTTTCTGGGGAAAGCGGTTGATTGTTTTTTTTTGGGGGGGGGGGGGGGGGGGTGTGTTGCTTTTTGTTTTCCGGAGCAAAGCTGCTCTACGGTCCTCTGCTTCCATGAAAGACGAGTGGAAGCAGGGAGAAACGCATTCACTGAAGCATCGCCCCCCCGGCCCTTGCTGCCCGTTTGCCCGTGTCAGGCCGAAGCCTGGAGAGCCCTTTGGGGGACGGGGGCTCATTTTGCCCTGCGCCAGACACCAAAAAAAGCCCCTTTTCCCCCACACCTTGACGAGACGGCAAGAACTTGCGATACACGTTGGCATCGCATCGGGTTTGCTTAGCTCTGATCTCTGCAAAGCAGCTCGCTGTTACCTTCATTTTGATTTCAAATAGTACCAAGAAGGATTCCTGTGATTGTGTCCAATTAAGCTGTAAGTGGCGATAACTGCTTTGAATCCCCTCTGATATTTTTTTTTTTCCCTCTGAATTCATTTTCCGTGTGCATTCGGCTCCGTTGTGTATCTTTACCCAATAGATGGAGCCGTTACAGCCTGGTTCTCTCCAGCCTCTTTCGGAGAGTTTCTTTTTTACTGTGGCAAAGCTGCAAACGTGCAGCAAACCCCAGCAAACCCCAAAATCCCGCTCCTGGCCCTGGGGCCACAGGGAAAAATGTCCTTGAGGGGCGCCGAGCTTGTGCCCCCGGCCCCCGAGCGGGAGTTGGTGGCAGCAGCGATTTGCCCAGACGCGTCGGCGTGGGCTCAGCTTTACTCCCTCAGATAACTTTGATGATTTGCAGTGCCCCTGCTCGCGGCGTCCACGCTCTGCAAGAGTTTTACCATTTTTTAGCGCTGCTCATAAGCGTCAAATCCTTTTCAAACCCGGAAAGATGACCGTGACCTTTCTTAAACCGACTGGGAAAAGGGCAGAAGTTAGTACGTTTGCTATAACCTGGTATCTGTAGCTCCCGTGGAGCCTCTCAGCCTGGTTTCAAAGCAGATCTCCGCTTTTTTCCTGCCGCCTGTTGAAATCAGTGGGAGTTTTTCCCCTTGGCTCACTCACAGGATAATAAACATCCAAACCGCTTCACCACGGAGCGGTCTGAGGTTGTTATACCCATGATATGTTGACATAAACCCAAGGAAATAAAGGATGCCTGACTAGAAACATCCTCAGACGTTCCCTCCCCACGAACCTCATCGCTACCTTGCAGCACAGAGGCTGGGCCAGCGCCGGGTTCCCTGGCAGCGCCGGGGCTCCGGGTTGTGCCTGGCTGGAGGAGCTCAGCGCAGCCCTGGACCGTGTCCACTTGCTTATTTTCAGCCTCTTCCCCTTCTCTAAAGGGTTTTTCGCTTGTTTTTTTGGGTGGGGGTAGCTTGGCAAAAGGGGATTGTAAAGGAAAGAATAGCAGGTTTGCGTGGAAAGCTGCTTTTTTCCCTTAAATGCGCCCACTCCCAATTATCTGCTCCAATCTCCCTGCCTGATTTATCACAGGGAAGTAACTTTTCTTAATTAAAAAAACCCCAACTGATGGTAAATAGGAGTAGGATGGCCAAGACCAGCTTCACCCTGAGCTGAAATCCAAAAGCTTCCCCACGGAAACACGATGAGGACAAACCAGAGAAAACCTGACCACCAAACCGAAAGCCAGCGTCGGCTGGTGCGACGGCTCGCCCTGCCCGGCCGCCCGCCCTTCGGAAACCGTCTCCCTTTTCCAAGTTACTTGAGGAAGCAGCTCCCGTTACCCGCTCACCCTGTGCTCTTGCTTCTCAGAGTCCTGGTTAATTCCTTACGCAGCCAGAGCAGCTTAAAAGCTTATTGGGCTTAATGCATGGAAGGAATACTAGAGCTGGAATCAATAAATATTGCTTATTAATCAACAAGTCGCGTTTAAAATTATCCCTTGGGGTGGGCGAGTTTGCTACTTCTGTTGGAGAACAGAGTTTGGATGGAAAAAAAACTATGCGGGAGAAATTCAGTGAATCATTTTGGGTGAATCCTGCCATTCTTCCCCCAAGACGAAACCCGCGTGCCCCTGAAAGGTATAGAAAAGACAAATATTCTCAAGTTTTTCTAAACCAAAAGCATCGCCTTCTTTTGAAACGTCATTTTCACTTCAAACATGGACTCAGGTTAAGACAAAAAGGATTAAATAAAAGCTTTAAAACCCCTGGAAAGTAAATCATGATACTTTGTTCCAGCTGGACCCTTTTATTATTATTATTTAATTCATCCCATATGGGAGCAAAAGGAGTGAAAGCTCAACCCTGAACGCTTTTCCCTCCGGACTCTCAGCGTGATGGGCAAACTGAGAACCCCCACCCCCCCGTTCTCCCTGCAGCCCCCCGGGAGAGCGAGATGCCGAGTTAAAAGCTCAGGTCCGTCAACGTGAATGTGGCTGAAGAGTTTCCGAGGTTTCGGGGCTCGGCTCGCGGGGCTGCAGCGTCACTGCACCCCCGTGCACGGGCGTTAGTGCATCCCACGGGATTTGTGGGGTTTATTCCGTTGCTCGGTTCTGCAGAGCAGTTCCCGGCGGGCGAGCGGGCAGCAGATTTATCCCCGGTTCGGCGCCAGGACGAGTTACGGGTTGGCAGTAACACTGCGATTGTACCCGGGACACGGATCAGCTGCGCAAAAGCTGCGCTGTCACCTGGTTGGTAGCGGGTTTAGTCCCTAAAAGCAGGAGGCGAGATGACAGGAATGGAATCAGAGGGTGCAGGACGCTGATCTCCGCCTTGCAGCGCTGGGGTTTGGGCTGTCCAAGCCCCTGAAAAACGAAGGGCTTCATTTTAGCTCTCAGGAGCTGAAGCCGAGGAGAACGGGGGTCAGATACCGAAAGGCCGGTTGTCCCCAGGGAGGAGGGTCAAGTCCCCGTTGGTGGGGAAAGGGACACCCTTTCCCTGCACAGAAGCATCCCCGGCTTTGCTGCGATACGATCCGGGTGCGGATACCCAAGGAGCCTCCCCGTGGGGCAGATCTCCTGTTCCAGGTTGGTGTAGCTTCCAGGAAAGGAGCGGGCTCCTCCCCGGTGGTCTGCAGCCCCCCGGCTTTCCAGAGTAATTCCCTGCTTTGCTGAACTGCTGCAAAAACAATTCCTGCCGAAGCCACCATGTTATGAGAAAGTCATAAACCACTTGGAAATCGGGGTTTCCATGGAAGCTGCCATCATCTCAGCCTTAATTCCATCGCTGCTGCCTCAAATCCCACAGCACGCGAGAAACCTGCCCCAGCGGGACCCGGGACCAGCACAGCCTGGGGGAGCCCGCAGGGTGCTGCCCCCCCCCAACGCCTTCCTTCCAAAGGGGGGTCGTTTTCTTGGGGTTTGTTTTATTTTCCTTGAAAGTAAATTATTGAGCTTCCAGCTGTGAAATTCTCCAAATTGACTGAGGATTCTCAGAGCAGAACCCTCCGAGGTACAGCCCCGCGCGGCATCCGTTACAGGGATTTTTCTGGGTCTGCAGTGTTTTGGGGCTGTGTGGTTTTAACATAGGGGGGTGAAATACTTGATCCATAATAAAATATTGAAGGCACATAAATAACGTGTCAGTAGCCTATGTCTTAATCTGCTGCATGCGTGCTGCCGTCAGGAAAGTAGTAAAGCGGTTTGCGTTTTACAGCTCTGCTTTCAGATCCAGAAATAGGGAAACTTTTGGTATCTCATTTTCCGTGCCTCGTGTGTGTCTAGGAAAAAAAAACCCGAGCGAGATCAAACAAATGCCCAAGTGAGTAAAGACGCCGCTGCTCTTCTGGGGATTACGCTGGGATTCGCAGTGCGTGAAAAGCAAATAGAAGTGGGGTTTTCTAGGGTTATGCAGGAGGCTGCTGAGGATTAATTAAAGTCTTCAGGATTAATTAGAAAGACTTCGGGAGGAGCCACGTCTCAGCTGGGGCGGGGGACCCGGCTGTGACTCCCCCGTCGAGGTGTCACGTTTGCCGTTCCAGCACCCGGGATGCTCGTGCGGGGAGTCCCCCGTCCCCGCGCATTTGACAGGATTTACTCCTCCTTCCTCCCAGTTTTTTGGGGAGGCCGCTGAGACACGTGGCTGGAAAGGGCTGGTCCGTGGGCTTGGAATACATTTGGAAAGCAGCGGTAGATTTTCCGAGGTCCTACGCAATGCCATGCGTGACAGGGCTGTCCCACGTCTGCTGATTAGCAGAGTCTAGTTAAACTGGCGTTTCCTGACATAACCATTATTCACTGGCTTTCCTTAAAGGAGCAAAATGGTAATAAATACATATACACACGCACCTGTGTGTATATATGCATAGATATTTTTCTTCTGCAGGTAGAAAAGAGAAATGATTTTAATCTATTTTAAACTCCTCAGCTGGCGTCCTCCCAATTATCTCTTTTTTTTTTTTCCCCCTGTTTTCCATTTCGCCACTGAAGAAAAGAGGAGAGGGAGTGAAACAAATGAAAATACCTCTGGATTTCTTAAGAACTAATTTTAACATGAATTCTTTTGAGCAAATTAAAAAGCAAAGTTCTCACAGCCTCTTAATATCAGTAAGCTCCTTTTCTGTGGCACTCAATACATCTCTCATCGAGCACGGGGCATCTTGGACCTACCGGTGCCCTGGGCGCAAGGGAAGATGGGGACAACCCACCTCCTGCTGCAATGTTCTCCACGCGTTTTGGTGGCCCTGTGGCCACCATCCCGCTGGCCAGAGCTCTCAGGGCTGACCAGGAGCCGCCCCTCACCACGGGGTAGCCCCGACGCTTGGCCAGCTGCAGAGCGTTAGCTCAGCCATGGTGAAACATCGCGCGGTCGCGCTGGGCAGGGGAGGGCCAGGGCGCACCCTGCGAGCTGGAGCACATCACTGCTGCTCCGTCTGGGGGGCTGGAAGGCAACGGAGAGGCAGCCAGCAGAGGAGGCTGGTACCCGGCTCCCAAGCTTTCCGTAGCCTTCTCCCGCGTTAACTGGCCCTGCTGGGGTTATCCTGGATCCATCCAACCCACCACAAAGCACAAATACGAGAAAAGAGAAAGCAACGCCTTTAAGAAAGAGCCCTGCAAGACTGCAGGAAAGTGGGAGGATGCATGAGAGACGGCCAGAGGCTGGAGAAGTTATTCCATCTTCAGGAGGACAAAAGAGCAAATGGAATATTCTCTCCTTTTTGGAGAGAGAGCCTGCGTCTCTGAACTTCAGAGCCTTGGGGCGGCTCTTCACAGAGCAGTGATGCAGCTGGTTTTTTGTGCTGTCATTTATTTTTCTCTCTCTTTTTTTTGTCCCCCTGCTGTATACAGAGGGCTGAGGTTTGCTTGGAGTCACCCGGCATTTTGCTGGGTGAGCTCCTGCTATCTTAGCTCATGTCTTTATTTCCGATGGCTGTGCAGGGCGGGAGCAGGAGCGATGCTGTCGCTGCTTCGCTTGGGTGTTTAATCACGCTCCAGAGCTTTCTACCGCTTTGTGTACACCGCCACAGGAGACGGTCTGGCTTAATTAAAAAAGAATCTAGGGAAAGCAAAAAACCTCTGAGCTCGCTTTACTATTCAAATCTGTGTAATTCAGCACTTTGGTCCTGGGCTGTGTGGCCGTGAGCTGATCCATATGGGAATTAGAGGTCACCTACACCTTCGTATGTGGTAGTGGGGTGCAAAAGTGGGAAGCGTGGGAGGGAGATGTCGGGGGTTAGTTCTGGATACTTCGTGGGCATGAGCCTGGCGTGTGAAATGGGGTCTGGAGTCTCTCCTGTACCTTGCCTGGCCTCCAAATGTCACGTCCCAAGGAGCAACAGCACCTGGAAAATGGGAATCTGGAGCTTCCCGGTGGATATTTGGGGCTGAACGTGGCACCAGCACACCAGCCCCTGCGGTCACGCCAGGGCCAGGAGGAGTCCTGGTGAATATTTCATGTCACCTCCTCTGTCTGGAGAGAAAATTTGCCTGCTGTCTTAATTCCACCCTTCCTGCCTCTGCTGAACTCTGTTTTCTCACGTTAAATTTACTGGACCTAGTAAATACGGAGGAAAGCTGCTGTGTTTAGATGCTGAACGGGACTGAAAATTATATCTCTCCCAGGGAGTTTTGCTTCTAAATCAAGTTAAGGGAGCAATTTCTTAAGTTAATATTTATTCTTTGTCTTTCCTAGGTATTTGAAGACTCTTCTGGGAGCCAGGTGGGAAATAGCCCTTTTCTCCTCTTAAACCTGTTGCTATTATTCCAAATACAAGCGAAGGCAAAGAGGCTGCCACAGCCCCGTTCTTTAGAGCAGCAGGGAGGGGAGTAGCAAAAGTCACGCTTCAAATACTGAAATATGAGCACAGCTTGGTCGGGACAAAAGAGGACGGTCACCTCTTGAGTGAAGCAGCATCAGCTTTTCAGCCTGCAGCACCAGGGTCGCGTTTGGAGGCTGCTTTATTTGCTGCATGAGGCTCATCTGCTGGAAAGCAAATATTTAACTCGCTGGGCCACTTTGAGGTCTCCCCACAGAGGCTTTGCCTGGAGTTTTAAGGATTAAGCAGCCTTGGAGCGGTCCCACAGCCAGGATCTGACCCAAAAGCTGCCCCTGAAACATCCCCCTCCCCAAATCTATTTGCTACTGGGAATGATTTGTGGCACAAAAAATTGCACGATAATTTGCTGCTGCAAAAATTCTAGTTTCGGGGTTTTTTTTTTCTTTGCTTGTGAGCAATTGGCTCTGCATGGAGAGCAGGCACCAGAGGTCTGCAGCACGAACGGTCACCCGGAGACAGATGTCTTGAGGCCGGGAGAGAGACACGTGCGTGGGCCAGTGTTTGGGAAGGGCGCGTGTCTCCCGCGCGCACGCACACCCTCCTGCCTGCTCGCACCCCCGCGTGCTCCAGCTGAGCTCGGAGGTCACATTGGAAGAAATCAATAAATGCAATTATTATAAAAATGGCTGGTGTGCCTGCGGGATGCGGCTGGAAGCACACGAGGGCAAGTCTCCAGCAGATTCGGCTTTGACCTAACTCTGCTCCTGGCACGTTCACCCTGCGGCGCGGCAGAGCGGAGGCACGCGGAGACTCCCGGGGCTCTTTGCAGATATCGGGGGATTTTCAGTGATACTTCCCGAGGGAAACAACCCCTTTCTGCCCAAGGGAAAGACTCCCCCTCTCTGTCAAAAAACCCTGAATTCCCATCAAAAACTATTTCAAAGGAAAAATTTTGACAGCCCCGAAGTTGCTTCAATTCCTTTCAAATTCAATGGGAATGTTGCCGGGTATTTCAGCACGAGTTCCCATCCGTGGAAATCCCAGGTCGCTGCAAACTCCCCCGGCACCAGCGGCTGCTGCAGAAGGAGAGTTCGGGGGATTTTACCTTCTTTATGTGATTTGGCTGCGATTTGGCCAGGACTAGAGGGACACTGGGTTGGTGTTCAAAGCCTGTCCCTGCTAGCATTCCCTCTCTCCTCGGCACGGGTACAGCCTGTCCGCAGGGATGCTGGGCAGGACGCGAGCGGGGCTGGCTGGTGGGGCAGGTAAGTGCTACCTGCCGAGCTGCCAAACAGAAAGGATCTGTCTAACGTTTCTTTGGCAGGCTAATGGGTGACAGCAGTTGTGTGGGAAGACTAATGGAGAAAAGGTTTGATAAAATAGAAGCACCATCCCTAAGTTTTTCTGATGCTTTTTTGCAGTTATATAATTTTAAAATGACATTGATTTAAAAAAAAAAAAAAAAGCAACACACTGGGAAACTTTGAACATTTAGGGCTGGATTCTGCTCTTGCTGTCAGCAAAGAAAGTTTGAGTCGCTCCCTAAAAACTTTGGGGGAGTCTCAGTACATTTTCCCAGGAGGGGGAATGAGAAACAGGATTTGGCCCCGCACCCTGAAGAGCCTCTGAATGCCACGGGAGCTGTACGGGAACAGGGGCTGAGCCGTCACTCTCAGGGAGCGTCAGCAGTTTGCATCCAGCCGACATTCCCTGTGCACGCCGTCACTACGCCGACCAGCACCGACGCAGACCTGGATGCACGAGGGGTTTGCGCCTCGCAGGGATGCGGCACCCTCGTCCCCGCGGTGGGGTCTGTTTGCGGGCACGGTCCTGGCCTCGTGCCCTTGCAGGGGCCCCCTGCAAAGCCACCTCCGCAGTTCCCGAGGAGCTCCCGAGGACGCCCAGCTCCCGCTCACCCTGCTGGATCCGGCCTCGGGGCTTGCGGGTAAGGGAGAGTTGGCAGCAGAGGTTAAAACCAAGGATGACGGCACGCGAAGGAGCAGCCCAGAGCTGCGAGCTGAGCGTGAGACCCTCATCCCTGGTTCCTCACGGCCTGGGCGTGCTCAGGCTGGGTGGAAAGCCAGGAGAGCCCCCCAAAACCCCGCTGGGCTCACAGGGCTCTGCTGCAACCCTTCAGTGAGCTGCGAGCTGCCCCCGGGGCACACGGAAAGAACACTGGGGACATCAGGCCTGCTCTGAGATGCGAAGCTGGACACCTTGCTCCGTGCCTCAGTTTCCCTGCCCCGCTCTCCCGTATGGACCAGCAGGTTTGCAGGCACAGGCTGGTACAGCATGAAGGACAACGGGACCTGGCTCAGATGGAGCCCGGCCCCTCTCTTGGCCAGGATCCAGCCCCTGGGAAGCTGTCCTCTCTCCCACCCTAGCCAGTCGGGACTTTTTTGTTAATGCTTCCCTGTAGACTTCAGTATTTGGCTCATCTGATGGCTGTCGACTTTTTTTTTTTTTTTTGTTAAAAATAACTGCTTTCTTCTTTAATATAATCCCATGGGAACCCAGAATGAAGGGAGCTCTTAGATGGAAAAAGCCCCAAAGAAATGAAACGGCAGCAGAAAGAAGGTTCCTCCAGGAAGGGCAGAGGACAAAGATGTTATCAGAGTTAGTTTCCCTGAAGAAATGGTGTCAGTGCTTTTCGGGGAGGTTTGAATCGATTCCCTTACCCCTCCCAGAGGAGTGGTTTTGCTCCACGTACATAATAAGGCACAAAGGTGAAGATTCCTGGGCTTTTTTATTTTCCTCTATGGCAGTCCTCATAAATACTGCCTACATTTATATTTATAATTCCTCTCTCCCACTCTCTCCTACTCTTCAAGTCGTTGAATGCGGCTGGGTGAGCGCGAGGCGGGTGCGCATGGTGCTCCTCGGAGCAATGGTTAATGGACTGGATGATTCTCCGAGATGGCGTGTCACTGTTTTTTTCTTGTCAAGGCTTTTTTGTCTCTGAGTTGATATTTTAAAACAATATACCTGAAGGTGTAAAACCTCCATGGAGAATTGAGAAAGGTTGATTGGAAATGCATCTACCAAGCGCTTTCCCAGCTCCTCTGCGCCCTCCCTTTGAGCAGTCCCCTCCGCTTTCTCCGTTATATCTGCGAGAATATGAGTTGTTTTAACAACATCACATGAGTTGTTTTAATTTTGCCATTAATCTTGTAAACAAGATGCTCCAAGGAAGCAATTTCTCTTGTGCCAACGTACCAGGCTTTAAAATCTGGGGAACGAACACGTCCCCATCTTCTTTCCCCCCTTTGCCAGGATCAATTTCTTGGCGCAATGAAGGTGATGGCAGTCAGGGGTCTTCAAATAAGGGGGAATCAGCAGCTGGAAATGTGCCAGTTTGCATAGCGCACTCCAAAAAGCCTCCTCAAACCTTCCACGAAATAGAGGAAAAGCAGGACTGTTTATTTTCCTTCCAGCTACTCCGAAGTATTAGTGCAGCACCCTCCCATGTTCCTCATTTAGCCCCTGGAAATAGCGACACATTAGGTTTATCACATCCCTGAGATGGACAGAAAGGGACCGAGATGAGACATTTCCATGTGGATACTAAAAAACCTGGAATATGTTCCTCACGGTGGTTGTTTTTCATGACAATAGGGTTTTTTTTCTCACGTTCATTGACATCACATTATGCAGTAAGTCCCCAGGGAACTGTTCCCAGAATAATTGCACAAGACAAATAATCAGTATTTCCAATTTATTTTCTCCTGCTCTTCCGGATGAAGTAATGTGGCGCTTCTTTGTGATAATTGGGAACACCTGATGCTGACCTTAGAAAAAGCAGGAAGAATTCAAAATACTGGTCTTGGAGCCAGCTTAAAGGGAAAAGTGGCCTCCTGTGCTTGGCAAGCTGAGCTTGGGACAGCTTGCATTGCTCTCCACAAGCTCTCGCGCAGGGACGCAGCTTTTGGGCAGCACGTTGGTGCTGGGGTGCAATCCATTTCTTGGCCATCAGACTGGCCACCACCTTGGCCGCGAGTCTGGGGGTTACAGGGCTCCCTGCCAGTCCTGCTCAGTTGATCCCCCCTTTGCTTCTCCAGGGACGTTCACTGTGATACTGTGTTAGCGCTTCTCGGCGCTCAGCAGAAGGTTGGTTTGGATGCCGGTATCACCAGCGCGAGGATCAGGGGAGGCATCCTCTCTGGCCGACCCAAACTAGCATCCCTCCTGAGAGCACCCAGGGCCTGAGGCGCAGCCAGAAACGTCAAATAAAATTAGCAGATAGGGTTCAAAACAAGCAGAATAGTGTACTGCCCCACATCACGCGCTGTGAGAACCCAGTCGAGGGCTATTAATACAAAGACGCACCTCTGGCTTCGACAGACTGCCCACAGGCTGATGGAGGTTCGCAGAGGGGTTTGGGGGGACAGTGCTACATGCTGTCCTTATTCTTATCCTCTTCTCTAGGTATATGTTTTTATCAGAGACAGGATGTTGGAGAAGACGGACTCTCAATCTGATTTAATACAGCTACTCGCATAGTCTTATGTTACGCTCCTGCCAACCTCCAGACTTTGCAAAGTGGGACGTGCCTGAATCCGACAGCTTCCCATTAGGCTGCTGGAAAGCAAATGGATTTCAGCTCAATGACAACTCGGTAAAACCAAAATGAACCGGCGTTTCTCTGCGCTGCAAACTACGTGCGCAGAGACCTTCTCCGCACCTCTAAAAACGAGACCCACGGCGTTTGCCAACGGCTGCTGTTTAGCTTGCAGCAGAGCGCACGGGAGCTTGCGTTGCCCGGTCACCTCTTGGGAAGGAGCAGAGGGCGAGCACAGCTCCCGACACGCTCGAGACACCGCTGGCGGCAGCAACTGTCCTGCATTTTACACAGACGGGAAAGGGATTCGTGAACACAGGCATGAATGGAGGGTTTATGAACAACCCAGTATCAATCACACTGTTTAAGCATTACCAAGATTTGTGTACTTTTCAATCGATATCGAATAAAGACACATAATAATGAACTTTTTTGAAAATGCCAAGAATCAGCTGCTTGTTATCTGCTTATAACTCAGCCAGTATCCAGAGCAGTCACCCACCACAGCCCAGCGAAAGCTTTCTGCTTTACTGGATTTACTGGGCTAAGGAGCTGGAGGAACGATGCTGCTCTGACCAGTGTGCACCAGGCAGAGCACAGAGCTTGCGCAGCACAGGGAACACCAGGGCGAGGAGTCAGAAATTGCTATTCTGAGCGAAAGCTGCGCTCACCCAAACCTCCCAGCGCGATCGGTGCCGGGGGCAGACGGGATCGCGGCCGCGGCACTGCCGGGGTGTCTGTCCTTGGACTCCTCGAGGGTTTGCATCCACTCAACCTTCAGGATGCAGCAGCTGAGAAATGAAACAGGGATGCTACGCTCTGCCTAGTCTGACACAGCTGGATCTCCTCACGTAGGTCCCTTTAGACTTCTCTGGCAGTTTAAAAGAGGCTTGAAAGGTAACACATGCCTAAAGCTACGTGAAGCGGCCTCAGTGCGACCCAGGATCGTTCCTCTCCCATAGGTTTCTCTAGATGTGGCCCAGATTCCCTTCTTGCCGGTGTAAACCTGACGCACCCACATGAGCTTGGTGGTGAAATTCAGATAAGCGCATGGCCCGGAGCTACTATCATGAGTAACAGCTTCATGCATCTTAAAAGGGACTGAATCAGCTACCAGAATAACTCTGGGCTTCTATATCCAGGCAGCGGCATATCCGCCCCAGATCCATCCACGCTTCCTGAGAGTTAGGTTTGTGTACACATACTCTGCTTGCTTTTATAATTACAATCTCTCAGTTGTCTTACAAACAGTAGTCGCCTTCAGGGTGAGAGTTTGAGCAAATTCCCCTGTTTGTTAAGAAAACAATACGGGCCTGATTATGAGCCAAGATCTACCTATTCCTAAGCCGGATAAATGCGCCCAATTCAGGAGCGTTATACATACGCTCAACCGGTGGGGAGAGCGCGCAGAAGAAAGACTGGTCAGCGAAGATTCAGCTTTAAGCATAACCTTTCAAAAAGGAGATGTGGTTTCTGGAGAGCTACTCGTCGCTCCCCATTGCGCTGCGCTGGAGGGCTGGGGAAGTCCGTGCAGTGTTGCAAAAGCTTCCACAAATGCCGACGGGCTGAGCAAAGCAGGGTAGAAACAGTGATTTCCCCTCCTGCAGTGGGTACAACCTGGAACTGCTCTCCCGGAGAACCAAACCCCTGAAATAGGAAGGGGCGACCCCGGTGAACCGGGGGTCACTGGGAATATTTATTATTTAAATAATTCAAAATGAACCCTCTTTCCAGTTGCACGGCGCTGGGAGGATTGCCGGATCACTCCTTCGGATGAGTGTTAAGAATTGCACCATGGCCTTGCTGAGTCAATGGTGAAACTCCCTTTTGCTTTCCCGGTATCAGGGTTTCACCCTATTAAAAGGTGGACACTAAACCACAGCTCAGCACAGCCCTAAGCGCCCCAAGACCATTTGGCTTCAGCGAATAATTTGGTGGCTCAGCCTTTCCGAAATCAGGAGTCAGATCCTCGCGTCAGGGTGCTTTACAAGGAGGTCTGGCATTGCCACGGATGGAGAAGAGCAGGCAGGGCTGGGTGGGAAATCGCTTCCCATTCTAAAAATACTTCTAGTCTGGGATAAGTGTGGTTGTGTGCACCTATGGATGGACGTATGCGCTGCTTCTTGCTTTCGTGGAGCCCGGGTTTGGGAGGCTTGCACACCTTCATGTGATCGCATTTGTGTGTTTGCGTGCCACGATAACTCGGGCTATAATTGCTGCCTCTCTAACCTACCCCTGCTCCTGCCACGTGTGACCCTCCGCAGTGCGGACCCGCTGCAATGCCCGCTCCCCGTCGCTGCAGGGATGGCTGCAGGGATTGCTGCAGGGATTGCTGCAGGGATTGCTGCAGCCCCTGCACGGGAAGGGCTCGCCATCGCTGATTTCTCGGTTGCCCAAGAGAGCGGCTCTTAATTACACCTCGCCTTGCCATCGCACAAGCATCCACACGTAGCGGCTTGGGGAAACCCGTTGCTTTTTCCCAGCCCATCCGCCGAGGAGAACCAACAGCTCCAGGGAAGGAGGTGGCGTGTGGGGCTGGCATCCAGGATCAGTCCTTTTGGAGGGCTCCCGGGCGCGGGGCATCTCCCCGAGCCACTTCTCGCACTGACAGACGTGTGCCATCAGTGCAGTGGCTTGCGGGAGCAGTTTGCTGCTTAGCCCCAGGAGGCTGGAGGTGGAAACGAGATGGATCGAAATCAAAGAATTCCTTTGCTTTCAGACTCTTTGTCATTTTCTTGTTTGCCTGATGTTTTCTCTGTGTTTGGTTAGAGCCCCTCAGCACTTGAAGAAGATGTGACACGTGGTCATAAATAATCATTAAATCCGCAAGTACTTTCTAGTTTAAACATTTTAAATAAATAGATGTGAGTCTCCTGAAATGCAAACTTTTATATAACTGCGTTACATTTGCATGCATGCTGCTTTCAACGAGAAACCCTGCTGAGAAACAGGACTGGCATGGGCTAGATTGGTATTTCCCAATCCACAATGGGAAGAGAGACTGCTCTGTCACCGGGAAATCAAACGGCAAGATCAGATACCAGAATATTTTGTCTTGCTTGAAAGTGAGCCGCTTCACACCATGCACTGATTTTTCAGCTAATAAAACTGGCTGCAGACTGACAGAGTCGCATAACGTTAGACAAGGCGCTGCTGTCAAAGAAACAGGGACTGGTTTTGGCAGTGGGATTGAATGGGGAGGGGGGTGCAGAGATCAGAGCCCTCTGAAATGCTCGGCGGGATGCCCTGCCCTGCCTGGGAGCCGACAGAGCTCCCTGGAAAAGGGGGATGAGCCATAGAGGGTAAAACTGGTAGTTAATTTTAAGAGTCCAACTGGGAGCTGGTTGATATTAACAGGCAGCTCTACGGATCTCGACTGGAACACCGTGGGTTCAGAGGCATGCCAGCTGATGGAGTGTTCTACGGGATCTGACTTGCTGAGTCACTTCCATGGACAGCATCATTTCTCTCCTCTCATGATGAGCATTTTTAACCCGCCTCCTAATCGTGCGGACGTCTACGCCCCATCGGTGGCACCAACATTTGCATTCACCGAGGTCAAGGTTTCACGACTGGGACGCGGAAGAAGAGCCAGTGGTGAGAGACGGCTTTTGCTTTGGGCATGGCCCACGCCGGCCAGCTCGCAGCTTCGCTGGTGTTGCCCAAAGGGGAGCCGCGCTGAGACTGGAGCTGGGTAAGCGGCGTTTCCTGGGCTCGGTCCTGCTGTGGCCGTGGGGACGGGCCAGGCCAGCGCACGGACCACTGATGCCTTTGCGGAAAGGCAGGGAGCACGCTGCTAACCCATTACATCGGGGTGAGGCGCTCGGGGGTGCCACGGCCAAAGCGTTCGCGCCACGTGCAGCAAAGTGCCGCAGCCGCCTTCCTCCGCAGCACAGCCGAGCAGGAGCTCGGCGCTACGTCAGAGCAGACACAATTAGCCAAGAGAAGCGCGTGCAATTAGCAGGGTGCTGCTGGGTCGTCCTGGTTGAGCTGTTTAACAACCGCAGCAAAGCCCTCTGTCAGGACAGCAAGGGTAAGCCCAGTGAAAAAGGGATGCTCCCCTGGCACACAGGAAAAGTCACCACGCACCAGAAAATACCGATGAAGAAAACTGGGTAGTGGTGATGCAACGGGCGACATCACAGCAGCGATGGGCAAAACCAGGGCTGGGGAAAGCAGGCAGAGCCCAGCCTGCGCACACCGGGCTCTCGGCTGCCACCCACGTCCCCAAACTTCTTTGCTATCAGCTTCTCCAGGCACCAGAGAAGAGCAGGAGCCAGGGGGGTGCAGGCAGAACACCCGCCCTCTGCACGCGTGTCCAAAGCTGTCGCGCATCTCAGGAGCTGGAGCGGGTGGGGTCCCGCTGAGCGTAGTAGATCAGCATCTCCTGGCACTTGGTAAAGTAGGAAAAAGCACAAAAAAGAGCAGTTGCAAGAAAAACACGAAGCTAAGCGCTGCCCTGCAATGCCGTGCCCATCGCAGGCCTCTGCCCTGCGTGGCAAACCCCAGTTCGGCTGGAAGGCGAGCCAGATGCCACTGAAATAAGTGCGAGGGAGCGCAGAAAGAGGAGTCCTCTACGAACCTCGTGTTTTAGCAGCATGACCAGGGCTTTTAGAGCAGCTCAGAGAAACGGCACTTATTTCAGCTACTGCCACTGCAGGCCTTGATGGACTCCCAGAGCAAAGCACTGGAAATGGCACCAGCAAAGGCTGCATTGGCACAATAAAACCGGCGCTGCTAAAGACAGACAGTGACAAAGCAATCTCTGCAGGAGACGGAGCTCAGTCTCTTTGGTAAAGGCTTGTTTAATTTAGTGCACGGTGGCTGAATTAAATATTTCTTGGCCTTATTAAAATAAGGATTTACTCCCCATTCTATTATTCATGGGGCTGTACAATAAGTAGCAGCCAGTCGGAGCGTAATTAGCAAGGAATTATTTACAGAGATGAGAAACTGTTACTAAAACCAAGCAAATAGTGTCTCCGTGCTCTCCCGGAGTGGCCTGGCAGCGGGACGGCTTCACGACGCGACCCATCGGGGCAGCACCTCTGCAAGCAGGAGTGATGATGCCTTCGGAGGCAGGCATGGGAGTAACTCATAGAAACAGCAAACATGCAAACTGTCAGCATGATTCACTGAGTAATTATAGAATAATACAGTGTAAACTATTAGGAGATAATAACAATAAGTCAGGATTGACTCGTCTCCTTTAAAACTTCAGGCTGCCTCCTCGTTATTTGTTATCTCTCAGAGCCTGCTGCACGCATGAGAGGAGAGCTGAAGGGTGCTGCTGCGCGGGCGCCTGCGCACGCACCTTCCTCTGTAGGCTTTGACGGCAGCAAACTTCTGGAGGTGGAGCCCGTAAATCCCCCGGGCTGACGCCTTTGCCAACGGCTGATGTCTGCTGGAGGCACCTGGAGAAACGGTCGTGGAAAGGACGGCCCCGGGGCGCATCTGGTGGGACGGGGAGTGAGAGGCGTTATCCGTTCTTGTGCTTCGGGACAGACGAAGCTGGGGGTCACGGAGGAGTTTCATCTGACCTTTTTTTACAAAGGCACCTGTAATGTTCCCAGGGTGCTGGTATTTGCTAAGGTTCGCCCAAGCTGAATCATTTTTAATAAAACTGAACCCAGAAACCAGCTAAGGAGGCAGCTGAGCTCAGCGCTCCTCAATCCCAATGCCGCATTTTGATAATATTGATGTGTTGGGTTTCAAGTTTCAAATGTAACCTTTTTTCCTTCCCAAATAGTCATTGGGTTCATTTAAATAAAATTAAAAAAAAAAAAAAAAAAAGGCACTTCAGACCGCAACTTTCTATTCTGAAAATGGCAAATTGGGCACCGAAACAACTGTGAGCTCTGTTGCTGCCTCCCTTCTCTCTGCACCCGCTGTCTTCGGGGTGGGACAGTTGTCAGCTCCAGCCCTTCACTTTAGTTAGATAAATGACATTTTTAGTGAAAAAACTTAATGCAAATAGCCTCAGTTGGCAGGTCTTGGTATTGCGTTGCCTAATCTCGCTTACTATGGGAAATCCCGTGTTTCAGAAATGTTTTTACCATGGCCAATGCCTCAATAGCCCGTTGCCTTTAAAGCGCGGGTGCCGTGTGGGGCTTCTGGGGAGCAGCCGCTCCGCTTGTCAGTAGGGGTTGAGGATTAGCCACGCTTGTGGGGTGCGGATTTGCATGCGTGTGCAGACACACACGCATGCGCACACATGTCTGCAGAGCCACGTGCTTCTGCAGGGCGTGCGGCCAGGCAGCCTGCGGGCCCTGAGGCTCCAGCCGCTCGTTCTGCCTGCCCAGCACCAGCAGAAACGCTCGTGCATGGTATACGGTGACAGGTCTCTGGAATGGGATGGCGTAAATTTAATTCTGCTGCAAGGAATGATGAAAACATTACGTTGAAAACCCACTTGTTTGGGTTTGCCAGGCAAAAAAATAGCAGGCAGTTTAAGGAGATATCCTGAAACGTTTCCAAAGGCATGCCAGCAGAGCAAAGATGGTGACTGAGACCAACTTTCTGTTGGCTACTAGCTGTAGACGACGCTTGGCGGGTGGTGCACGGACACGTCAGGTACCACACATCCCCTCTGGGAGCGGCTCAGCTGCCTGAAGATCGGGCTGTCGCAGGAAGGCTCGGCCCTGCCGGCCGCGCGGTGTTGCTGTGCTGGAGAGCCCTGCGCCAACACTCAATCCATCACTCGCGGTTCTTTATTGGGGCAGGAGAGCAGGCAGCAGGCGTAACCGTGCTTCGCCGTTGATCAGAAGGCGACACAGCCGGAACAGCTGTCCATCAGCTTGAAACTCAATTACCCAAGCTACAGCTCTCCTCTGTATAGGTGTAATCAGCTCCTTATACATTATATCATGCATTCACCTACGGGTTATCGTCCTCTGTCATGCACTTTCCAGACGGTTGATTACTTATGCATACACTAAGCAGATATCCCTCCCCTTGGTGGCACCTGCGTTGCTCCTGATGGATGCCAAACCCTTTTCCCGCATCGAAGGGCACCCTGCGGACAGGGAAGCAGCTGGCGGTGCTGCTTGCAAGGACCTGGCAAGAAGGTGCCAGCACGGACCTAGGAGAAACCCTGCAAGCCCTGCAACCTTTGGTTATAAAAGCCTGTGGGGTCTGTGATCGAGACCTGGAGGCTCTGCTCTGCACTTCACAGCAGTTCTAAACCAGGGAAAAAGTAGGCATGGCCCGTTCATTTTTTTCACTCTGTCATGATATTTCCAGGAATATGACTCCAGGCAAGTTTGCAGCTTGTATTCACAGTTGAGTTCTTCGGTGGCAAGAGCAATGAGCAATGATTTTTGTTCTCTGGGCTTCAATACTCATAACATTTCCATTTTTATGGCATTTGATTATGTATTAGACATTTAAGATGCATTTATAATATTAACCTCTCAGAAGAGGCCACTCCTAAACCAGCTCTGTTTGCCTAGTTAAAATGCGACTCTCGCTGTTGTCTGTACCTCAAGTGGTCTGAGTCGATGAATCAAAGATCTGAAATGCTAAACCAAAATATATATATATAAAAAAAACCCACAGGGGGGAAAAGCCTTCTTTCCTAACAAATGACCTGTGCTGTAACATCAGCCACTTACTCATTTGTCAAAGCGGCGGCGGTTCTGCTCAGCTGCACCGAAAGTTGTAATTTGCAAATCTGAATCCAATTTGATGCTTTGTCATCTTGTGACACGGCGGGGAGGGGAGAAGGTGACTCAGTACCACTCGCACCGCGCGGCTGGTGGGAGCTGGGCTGCCCTTCCCCGGTGTCCCACCGTCGGGATGGGGCCACCCAGGGGTGATGCACCGGTTTGTGGGGCTTTTTTGAGATCCGGCAAGGAGAGGAAAGCATCAAGCAGGTTTTTCTGCAACTGGAAGGTGTCAAAAGAGGTGAAGGGGTTTGGTCAAGATCCTAGTGTGAGTCCAACTAAATACAGAGCCAGGTTTTCCTCATCCCCATCCAGTGGATGAGCCATTTGGTCATGCTGACCCTCCCCTGCCCTCCAAGCTGGTTTGGACCTTCATTAATTGCTCAGTTTCTGTAAGTTATTCTTTCGTTTGTGTTGTAGAAGCAGCTCAAGATCCCACCGGAGGACACGGACCTCTCGGTGCTGGGTGCTGCTCACACGTCGAACCAGAAGAGAGTTGTGACAGTGCAAGGATCTAAACAGAGACTGCAGAGGTCAGAGAGCTGTGACAAACACAGAGGAGAGTGAATATCCATCACGCAGTATAACACAAAACTGTCCCAAAATCAAGAGTTAAGGATCTCAGATTGCTCTGAACCATTTTATCTCCCGTTATCCATTACAGGGATAAGGATGTCATCTCATTGCACAGTATTTCCTCATGGTCATGAAATGCTTGACACGACCATGGTGAGAACTGTAGAAAACAACTCAGGAGATAACAATAACTGTCTTTTTTTTTTCCCCCTAATAATCACATAAGGCCTGAGAACCAACACTGAGCATAATGACAGAGCCGACCTGTAGTAAATCTGCTCTCTTTAAACGAGCCCTGCTCATCCTTGCCTGGTACAGACAGGAGTCTTCCTGAAAGCAGTGTGAAATGATGAAAATAAAGACAGTATCATAACCCACATGAGAGGCGAAGAGTGGAAATGATGAATGAAGAGTGCAAAGCGTATCTTCTATTCCCCACATCCAAAGCATTTCACTGCGCAGCTTTAATGAAATGCTTTTTTTTCCCGGCTTTGTACTACGTCTGTGTACCGTACTCGGGTTTATATTTAACAGTACAAATAGTAACCAAGATCAGATGCACAAGCCACACGGCTCCAGCAGTGACGCTAGAGGAACCTCTAGGTTGTTCAGACCCCGCTGTTTGTGCTGTTACGCGCAGGTTGAAGGCAGTGTAGTTATCTCAATACACGTGTTATTTTGCTAGGCAGTGCGGGATCTTAACGTATATACACTATAATTACTTTTAGTTGCTCCTTTCTCTTTTATTGTAATTTGCTTGCTAATTATCGTTACAGAATCTTAACTCAGTTGTTCCCATTAATCTTAAATTAATTATAAGGTAGTCCATACTAATTTAACACCAGGGTTGTTTTTTTTCTTTTAATCGCATGTTTTTAGGCTTGTGGCTGATGTGCTAGAAACAGTCGTATTGGAAAAGCAGCTCTGTCCTGGAATTTGATGTTGCAGAAACCACGACTGCAACCCGGGGGTGTCCTCTTCTGTTTCGAGGATTTGGGACTAAACAGGCTCCATCTGACACGAGAAAGAGCTGCTTCCTCATCTGCTCCCCGGCCCGTGCAGAGACCACACTCACTTCTTTAATTTTCAGGTGCCGCAAGTGTTTTGACACAAGCGTTTCAGGTGACCGGCTCGGGAGGTAAGGACTAAACCCTGCGGGAGCTGGGCTCCCACCTCCCAGAGGTCCCCTTGCAAATCTCCATCTCCCTTAAGCGTTGCCTCACCAGTGCAGGACCTTAAGAGGCCGCATCAGCCCGCTGGCCTTGAGGTGCCAATGGGAGGAAAAAGCCATCCTCGAATGGATCCACACCCCGGGGGACAGAGTATTTACCAAGCCTCCAGCGAGAAGCATTTCTATTCCTGGTTAGCTGTGAGGGGACCACTATTTCTGGACGAAGGATTTCTAGGAATGCCTGGTTTTGGTAACACTGAAGGTTTAAGCTGTGTTATTGCACCTATTATATCTCAGCTGGGTAACAAGCTTTGGCCAAAACCTTCTTTGGTAAAGATGGTGACTTGGTGACACCAAGGTTTTTACTGAATTCATGTCAGTCAGTAGTTTTTCTCCAAAAAAATACAATCCTCAAACCCTCCGCTGCGTCGAGGCACCTTCCTTGAGGTGCCGTCAGAGTAGGTGGCTCCACGTGGCCCCACGGCTCTCGTCTCCCAGCCAGACATCAGTGGATGAGCGGGCTTTAGGGCAGGACACGCATCCGCCCTCCACAGGCAGCACAGCTCCGGCTGGACTCCACGGGAGATTGGGAAGCCACAGTGACTTGCCCACACACAATGGTGTACCCCAAATGACACGTCTACATTTTTATGATGAAGTATTTTGGCCTTTCCAAAATGTCATGTAAAAGACATGCTCAAAACTGGAGGGAACTGTTTTCTTTAAGTCCAAACGGGATGCTACAGCCATCGCGAAATCATTTCCTCTAAGTTTTTTTCAGAATTGTCTATGAGTTGGACAAAATACTGTATTTTTCCAGAGCTCCAGTCCTGCTTCATGTCACTCCCAAGTGTTTCAGCGCATTTGGAATAAAGTGCTGCATAAAGTTTGCTGAAAATGCTGATGGAATCAGTAAGGTCCTGCAAAACACTTCTGTTTCAGAGCACCCACATTCGCCTTTGCAATACGATTGTGTCAGATGATAAATTTTGACAAATTCTGCTGTCCCTCATGTCATGGCTGGGTTTTATGGACCCGGACTCTGCCCCAAGCATTTGCTGGGTACTGCTGAAATGCCAAGTAACAGACAGTGCCGGAGCGGAGAGCCCACGTGTCCACGAGGGCAGAGGAGCCCCAGCGCGAGGTCAGACGCCGCGGCACGAGATGCTCTGTAAGCACGTAGAAATGGGACAGTCCTCTGTCCAGCGGTGCACAGTGACCATCAGACAGAAGACAGCGGCTACCGATAGCCAGCTAAAGAGAGAGGCTACTAAAGAAACAGTGAAGCAGCTCTGATCTACAATATATATAAATCCATGGGATGCCTAAGGCTTAAATAGTATTGACTGATTTATAGGCTAAGCAGGAGTATGAAAGGATTGGGGGAGGCTGAGGCTTTGGCAATGGGATTAAATCAGATGTTTTCTAAAGCTGCTATGAACTTTGTTTTGGTTTGGTTTTGCTCCTAATTTTGGAGAGCTGCTGCCTCACAGGACCCTTGGTTAGGGGAAGTGCGGGATCAGGACGGCAGCATGCCGAGGAGCGTCGTGCCCCAGGAACACCTCTCGCCCCAGAGCCGACACTTCGATTGCAGCCACATATTGCAGTTTCGTGTCTCATGGAAGAAAATCGCTTTGGTTTTTGGAGGGGAATGCCAAGGACCACCTGCCCGGCAACGTCCCTGACCCCAGAACCCGGGCACGTGGCACGCCAGGCGCCGTTGGTGGCTCACAGCAGCACGTGGAGGCGGGCAAGCAGCAGGGTGGTCCTTGGAGGAGCTCGCTTTGCTGACAGCTGGGGAGCTGAGCCGTGGCCACTCGACTGCAGCATGGTATGAAAGCTGAGTACTTCCCTCTTTAAATCTCTTCTGGCTTCAGTGAGATGTTTTATTATGAAGACGCCCCTGTAACAAATTCAGAGGGCAATTGTGTTTCCTCTGAGTTTTTCTGAGAGATATAAATATATCAGAGGAAACACCATATATATCATCTACAATATTTCTCTTCTTTTCCCTGAAGTCCTCGGTGTGCCTCTGTACCTCTAGGGCCATGGGGAACTTGCTGTTGCCAATAATTTCTCAGCATCCTCCTCTGAAGGTTGCAATGGGACGCGAGAGAGTTAGACGCAAGGCTCAGCTTTTAAAAACACTCATCTAGACTCTACTGGGGAGTGGCCTTGCTCTGTGTAAATGTTTGGTTATAAACGCAGGGATATTCACCCCACGCCTTAGCAAAGGACCTACGTGGCACTGCGTTTAGAAGAAACGGGGGGTTGTGGCAATACTGCTTGCAAGGCGTGCACAGGAGCCGCGAGCCCCGGTGAAGGCAGGCTGCGGCGATGCCGGGGCTGGAGGGTTAATAGACACTACGAGCAGCCCATAAAATCCCCCTTGCTTTCCCCGGCTGCCAGCGCACAGAATGCAAAACAACCCACCTGTTAATGCTGCAGCATAAATAGAGGCTGAAGGATATCCATGACGCTTACCGCTAGCTAAAATGTCCCTCAGGAAGCTCTCAATTAGCCTCCTGTCTCCGAGCCTTGGCTTGACACAGTCCTTGTTAAAAGATACTGCCAGAGAATTGTGATTTTGGATGCTTAGAAAGAAATAAAAGGTAAATAAAAAACCAGGCCTGCTTGCTAAACTGTGCTGATGGGGGGAAGGAGAGAGGCTGAGCAGGCAGGGGAGAGGGCTGGGCTCCTGTTTGACACGTGCTCCTCACTCCAGCATCCCTTCTACGTTGCCACCTTCGCGTTTCTTCCCAGAAATTTTCCTCTGGGCTAGAAATTCATTTCAATACAGCAGATGACGTGTCACTGGGGAGCCGTGTCCAAGGGAAGTTCATCTCCTGCCTGCCGCAGGGATGCCGGGCCAGGGCGGCACCACCATGCCTGGTGGGCAAGGACGTTGCCTTGGCCAAGCCAGGGCTGGAGAAACCCTCCATGAACAGCGGCATCTGGATGAGCGGACCCAGGTGAGACGCTTCCAGCGCACGCATGAAAAAATGGACTTTGTCTCCTGTTTTCCGCATCACTTTTCCAAGTGCTTGCTCTTCTCAGCCTACCTTGCTTGGGGTCCACATCGGGCACCAACGTAGGTCCCACGACCTTTGCATTAAAACCCAGGGTAAGGTTAGGTGGCAAATGAGCACAAGCTCTCAGGGTCATGGTTTTCAGCTCAGACTCTTACCATCCCCCAAGCAACCATTTCAAAGCCCGTTTTAGTCCTTTCTCTTCATTCCCACTATTACCTGTGTTTATTTTTTAGCCACTAAAAGAGCTCTGCGTGTGTTTGTGCCCATCGCTGTGTTGTGCTGTGGTGTGCGGGGGTGTATTTGACTCAGGCGGTGTCTCTGGATACTATTCTAAAGCAAGCAATAATAAATAAGTCTACACCACGCTGTGCTAATTAGGGAGCATGGCTGACAGCATATTGGACGTCCTCATTTCAAGACAGCCTGAGATGAGGGCCTTCCACAGCTCATGTCTATAATGGGAACCCACCAGGCCATGAGTCTGGGCTAAAAATAGCCATCATAATTAAAAACAGAATTCAAGGCACAAGCAGAGGTATCGCAGGCAGATGTATCTCCTTGTAAATACAGTATTTGAACACCTAATAAGCATTCAGCATATCACCAAGAAAGAAGAAGTGAGGAGAAGGTCAGTCCTCTTTCCATTAGTCACGCAGAGAAACAGAATGTATTTGATTTGTCCAATATATGTCAGATCTTTAATGGGACTTTCATTTACCTGTAATATTTCTCACAAACTGCTTTGCAAGAAGGCGGCTGGCTGGAGGGCCCTGGCAATCCATCTGCAGCAGCAATGTCTGCGTGCCCTCTCTACTCAGAGTTGCTCTTTGAGATGCTCCTTGGAGAAGCTCTGCCAGGAGGAGAGCAATGAGGTCTGAGGCCAATCACGCCCCGACCAAGAGGGGACTAAGGAACCTCCGTGAATGGGTGGTCATAAATGGGAACGCTCAGGCCAGCAGGGAAGAGTGTCACGATTTGCAGCTGGGTGCTGTCGAGTAGAGATGTACGTCGTGGCCTCAGTCTTACCCAGGCTGCGCTAAGTAAAAGAAGTCCCTTTTACTGAACATTTCTCTGAGACTGAAATTCTAGCTGCTGCACAAAGCCCTCCCTGTAGGGACACACCGCAAGGCTTCTGGGGACAGAAATCACCCTTTTCTCCTGTTGATCGCTTGCCTTTGAGGAGTTTGAGCTGCCTGGATCTATGTCAGGGCTTTTCTCTCCCTCAGGTACACAGACGTTACAGAATTGGCCCCTGTGGGCAGTTACCAATCCCACAGGGAGTTAAACCGCCCCGCTGTCATTGTCTGGACAGTGGTAAGGACCATGGACTATCTCCAGCCCAGGGTGACAAATTTGGCACCATGCACTTGGAGGTTGCTTTGTGCCGTGCTGGACTTTCTAGCCCGTAAACTCATCCGGACAGGACCCTGCACTCTTTTTAGTGGCTTCTTTCCATCCCAGCATTGCGTGAACCTGGGCTGCAAGCACCAAAGCAGCACTGCTGCCTTTATAGCCATGACCCCAGGAGCTAGAGAAGCATTTTGAGGTTCTCCCATGAGCTCATCTGGGGCAGCACTATCTGCTAAAAAGCCAACATGTTCCTGCTGTGTCAAGGTCACCCTCTACTTCTTTAACTGGGGACTAGGAAAAAATGAAGACTCCAGACCCAAAAGGGACATCCTCCTCACTGCCGGCCCAGAGCCCTGCAGATACGAAGCCAGCTTGTTCGCAGGGCAGCCTGGTGCATAGTGATTAGATCACGGCACAAACGAGTCTGGAAATGATGAGTATCGACTTGGGAGAAGTCCAGGAGCAGAGAGACTTCTAGTAAATATTACCCTGAACCTCAGGACTTGGCTCCATTTTCATGTCTTGTCCTTGGTGTACAAGGCTGGGGCAGCGTGCCTGGTGGATGCACTGGATCGATGCTCTTCCCAGGCTGTAACTGTTTCATCGCTTGGAGGAGCGGGCTGCATGCAGGATTGGGGGGCGATGGCTGAAGGCAGGGAAAGGGGATGCTTTGCCTTCCAGGTTACCTCTGTGACTTTGCTGATGCTCTCAGGTTGGGGCTCCCCAGCTCTGTTACTACTCATTAACAGTTTGCTCTGGGTGGATTTAGGATTCATTTAAAGCCAACGAGAAAGGGGAGATCCACTGAAGTCAGCGGAGTTACGCTGCGAAGAGCACGGCAGAGACGCTGGTCCTGGCCCACTGTGCCCATGGTTACACGTCTTCATCAAAGTGACATTTCTCGCTGCTCGTGGAGGGAACAGCTATTATCTCGCTGTCTGCTGCTAATGAACTTCACCGCAGTGAGCAAGAAGTCCTTTGGTGGGCATGACTGGCACTGCTCGTTCCAATTAAAAATACACAATTAACATCTCGAACCATCCTCTCCAGCAGAACAACTGTCGGAAAATGTCCCTGATCCTTTCTGTCGTGGGATGGCCCTTGTGCTGTCACTCATCCCCGTGCCTGGCACGCTGTTAAATACCTGGGGGTTAGCACTGGGTGGCTCGGCTGTCCCCCCTTCGCAGGCTGGGTGACGCACCCATCACACGCCACGAAGCACAGGGGGGTCGGAGTCGGAGATGTTTCAGCTGCGAGTAGAGACAGCTTCCAAAAACCGTCATGAGGAATTACTGGGAGTCACTGCTGAGATGAACAGCAGCGGGTCAGAGGGACACCGTAAGCGCTTAGTAGATCTTGTAATCGGCATTGCCCGGAGATGGCTTCATCCTCAGAGGGTATGTCCTTTTCTCTCTTTTTTGTTCCCCTCTGGAAATAAGAATTGATATTCCGTCATTTTGTCTGGATGTTTTCACATCCTGACAAGGGCCAGGAAGGCTCAGGAAAGAAATAACCATTGCTGGTTTTTTCTCCAACTGCGCTGAGCTCTGTCCTTGCTCGAGCAGGAGTGGGTCTGTGTGCGTGTCCGTGTGTGCGTGTCCGTGTGTGTGTGCACAGATGTCTGTCTGTGGGGCTGTAGACGGACAGGGTGGGCTTCAGCTGCCCAGACACGGTACCTAGCGATGTTCAGCACGCCCCGAGGCATCCCAGGCAGGCATGGGACTGCCTGATCTCACACAGGACCTACAGATGCTGGAGGCCAGGAGGGATCTGGAACGGACCCTGGACATCTGCAATGGCATCAAACACCTATGTGAGGGCTACTGAATCCTGCCCAGCTGACTAAGGAGCACTAAAACTCCTAAGGATGATACAGGAGAAGGAAATCCCCACTGGACTTGCTGGAAGAATTGCTACTTTCCCTTGAATCTCTCTCTCCATACACCTACCTGGTCTAGCAACCTGGTCTAGTGGAAGGTGTCCCTGCCCAGGGCAGGGGGCTGGAACTAGATGATCTTTAAGGTCCCTTCCAACCCAAACCACTCTATGATTCTATGATAGAGAAATGCAACTACCAAAGCACCCTCAAAAAGCAAAGCCTGCAGAGAGGGTGGTGCCACTGCCCCAGGAGGGGGAGAAGGAGGAAGGGAGCCGCTAACAGATGCTGTCGGCCTGGTACTGCTAACTCTGAGAATTAAAGAACTTGCAAAGAATCAGACCCAGAATGGCAGAATAATTAATAATATATAGAGATAAAGAGGGAACGGGGTCTCTGATGCAGAGGGAACACACACACATGACCCACATACGCAAAGAAGAGGGAACAAAGGTTCACAGTCCTTGAGAAATGTGTTTTCTCTGTAAAATCAGGCATGGGAGACTGCTGCTGCTGTTTCACTCTCTATATAACCTGAAATAAAATGTCTTCTAACTAAAAATCAACTGTAGATGAGTGTGTGTTTCTGTGTGTCCTGAGAGACAGAACAAGAACATTATCCTCTCCGAGGTGGGGAGAAGGCGGCAATGAATTTTCTGCAAATGTTCATTCATCTTTTCAAATGAAGGGTCCATTTTGGATGTCCACTCACTAGCTGTCCTAACAAAGGAATTTTAACAGCCCCAAAACTGTTGCCACTGCTTTTACCCAGCAGGCAGGATCTCTGCAGTTCATGCTGGAGCGTTTCTAGCTGGCAGTTGAGGATAGAGTTGGTCAGATGAGAAGCCAATTTGTTGAGCCTGAAATACTTCATTTGAAATATCTTAGCTAAGACTCCCTCTAATCATATTCAAAACAAGTCGCTACCAATGGCATTTGGCTGACCTGACTCATATTGGGGAACTGTGATTTTCAAAGACACGTGATTCCCACCACTTTTTTCTGTGGGTCTGATACACTGCCCTTTTAAAGCCCTACAAACCCATGGAAATCTTTGAAATTGGTGAAATTCCCAAACTCAAGAGCAAGTGCATCATGAGGGCTTATGAAGCACTACATAGGAGCTAGACACGGCCCTTGAAGCTGGTGGAGATAAAATTGGGGAGGATTTGGCTACTGGTAGTCGTGATGCAGCCAGAGCGAGCCCTGACTCTGCATGCAGACGACGAGATCACCCCTAGATTTCCTGCTAGAAACCTCAAGATGCAGCTGTAGATACAACCCTTCTCCTCTGACGTCTGAAGGCAGACTTTTTAAGCTTCAAGGGAGAAAAAGAGGTAAAAGGAGCATTTCCTTGGGAGTTACTGTCTATTATCACGTACCATTCCCTGAGAGCAGAAAACAGAAGGTACCACTTCATCAGCAGGGCCAAAGATCTTTCCTGGGCTCCCTTTATTTCTTCACACTTGGCCCCAGGAGTAAAGCACAGAGAGTGCTCCAAGGAAGGAGTTTCCTCCTCCATTGATTCACCCCTCGCTCACACAGGTATACACACACACAGAGCTCTTCCTTCCATCTCTCATCCATAGTCCATGATTTATTCATTCACAGAGATTCATGTGGGATGTTTACGGGAAATGTTTAGTTCAGTACTTTGGTAGCTTTAGCAGAAAGGTGAATTTATTTAGGCTGATAAGCTGCAACTAAACACTCACCCTGTGCTCTAGGTCCCTCAACACAACTTAATGTCTTTAGGAAAATGGTGCTGAGGAAACCCATAAGAAGAGGTTGCTCCTCTTGAGTAAAGTTACTTGGCTCAGCATCAGGCAAGCGTTGCACCAGCACATTGGGTACATGCTGTCCACCCACTGGGGAGACAACTGAGCTCCTTATAACAACAGAACAGCCTTCAACCACTTCCAAGGGTGCAGGACAGGGGGCTTTCAGGGCGCAGTGGACATGCGATGGCGAACGCCAACGCTACATTGGTACATGGCTCCGTGTACCCCACTGGAGACCTTCAGACACCAACGTTACGGACCGCTCTACACCCAAGGCCAGCAATGCCTTGCAATGCACTGCCAGATCTCACTGCTGCCACGCTGCCATCCCCGGGGGTGGAGGGAAATAGAGAATCACATTCATAGGATGTCTCCAAATCACACCCTTATCTTTTCTGAGGGGACGGGATTCACTTGCCGTTCTTTACTCTTACCAAGAGGTGGCAATAGGCAGTTCTGTATTGGCCTCAGCAAGGAAGAAACCCTGAATTTTAATTTCCACCTGGCAGTGACACACGTAGTCTCTCCACTGGGTATAGCATGAGCAGAGTTCCCGGGTTGGAAGGGGGACAGGGAGGGGTGCTGCAATAAAAGCAAAAAAGGACACTTGCAAAGCAAAAATGACATTGATTGTAAAGAGCAAGAGTAAAACTGCCATTTGCAAAGGGCAAAGCTTCTCCAGGGAAAACTGGAGAACATTATCGATAGATGGATAGTTTGGAAGGAGCACAAAATGAGAAGATTGTTTAATAATGAGGCAAGGGATGCTCAATTAGTGCATGCTAAAAAAGCCTCCCATAAGCAACTGCAGCTGATCCAGACACGGTAAAACCAACCACAAGAGTTAGAAGATTGTGAGTCAGCTCCCTTTCCCCTTGGGTAGTGACACTGGCCAAACATTACAATACTATCATCAGATGTGCGTATATATGCGCAAACATTCATTTCTTTTTCATTTGGCTTCTGAACCTTAGAGGAAGCATGCAGGTCACATTTGCACAATACAGAGGCTCAGAAGCTTCATACAGAAGAAAAAGAAAAACCAAGAGGTCCTCTCCCACCACATGGCTCCAGCAGGCAGGGGTGGGTAAAGCTAACACACTGCGCGAGGTGCAATGGCACGGAGAGGGGTCAGCAGGGAGCACTGGAGATCTTGGGGGATGCCTCCAGTGCTTGCCTACTCAACCACTGCTCTTTCCAGCCAGCTGGGGCTGTTTCTGTTTTGTGTCACGGATATTATCAAAGCTGACATCTGTGTTGCTGCGGTTCCTGGAGCAGCAGCACACCATCACCTCCCTGCTGAAAGCCTATGGGCAGTCTACGAGGGCAGTGGGTGACCCCTGCTTGGGCACGTGGGTGCTGAGCACTCCAGTGAAGATGCTGTAACCCCGCCTCTGTCTCTGTCTTTGTGCTCACTGTCAGCCTAGGAAGTATCTCGGAGGAGAGTGGTCTTGCCCTTTCCACTACTGACCCTTCTCTCTGCAGCTTCGTGTCATGAAAAAGACCCTCGTTCTCCAGGAGACGATGCTGACGTACCAGGCAGCTTTATGAGACCGGTAATCAATTCCCCATCCCTCTGCAGAAACAGCTTTCACATTGTGGACTCTACTCGGCAATTACACTCCTGTGCTGACCTTTAAATCACATCTGCTTTCCCTGGAGAGCACTGAGCTGAGAGGTCACAGCCGCACCACGTGTATGCACTGAGGTGCCTGACATTTTGGGAGAAAACATAAAGGAGATTTCAATCTTCTTGTAGCTCCAAGGTGCTATTGAAATAATACAACATGAAATAACATCTCTTCAAGGCCCAGCTGCAGTTGCTTGGTAATGGAAGTATGGGAAAGAGATTGTTCCAAAAGATGGCCCAAGACCTTAGGCAAAAGGCTTGTTAAGTCCGGTTTTAACAAGTTGGTCCCCTTGGGCAGAGCCCTTTCTTGCCTGCAGACAGCGGAGACGTGGGATGGATGCAGGATGCTGCAGCTGGTGGCATGGGCTGTCTGCTCACCGAACAGGGCCAATGCGTGAGCCCTCCATCGGAGGAGACAATCCAGGACAGCCCTGGCCTCTGGCAAGGTCGGGACAGGGTGGGTCTGTCCTGAGAAAGCTCCTCTCAAAGTGACATCTGGGCAAAGCGCTGAATCTATTTTGGGTGGTTTTTTGGCACAGCCAGCGCCAATGGCTGTGGTTCCACCACCAACGCCTGGCTGCGGGGCTCAGCAGGGCCAGCACGCTGCCTCTGCACACTCCTCCGCCTCCACCGAGTCCCTCAGCCCAACCAAAAGCAGCCGCACGGGAAGGGGGAGCTGAAAGTCCCTTGGGAGGTCTAATTCCTCAGCTTAGCTGCCTACGTGCCATCACGTACTGACATTTCAGGTGATTAAAGGTCTGGAGAGGGACCTCCCTTCCAGTGTGAGCTGCCTGTGCAGCATGCAGCATCCCAGCTCCAGACGTGGCTGGCTTCGGAGAAACCCACGTTTCCAAGCTACGTTTGCAAAGGGGAAATCACAGGTACGAACTGCGTGCCTGAGAGCTAAGTCAAAACCTCCTCGGGACACGGTGTTGTAAAGCAAAGCTTGTGTCAGTTGTGAGATGGCAGAGATCTTGGGCTCTCTGTTTAAAGGTGGTTTTTCTGCCTAGAATCCTGAATTTCCTCCTTTCCTACTTATATTCACCATGCTGAAAACCCCTAACGCATTCATCAGCAAGGAGCCAACCAAACACAAATGCAGATTACAAAAGCCAAGAGGATTTGTTGGGCTTTGAAGCTACAGGTGTCCTCACTGGGCACCTGCGTGTTCCTCATTGCTTGTGGCTGGAGGTTGTTTGAGAGCAACGGCTTTGGCTGTTCGTTATAGCACACGAAACCTGCCGGTTGTGGACTCCCTTCGCCGTCAGCGATCTGCTCTGGTCCAGCAACGGACCTGAGGTGTGATGCCCCTGAGGGAGAGGACGACCCTTCCTCAGACGAATCCCAGCTCCGTAGCTGGGGGAGATACCTCCACTCAAGGCACCCTACCCAAGCGGGATCTTTTTTGCATGTCGGTGCCTTAAGTATCTGTGTAGACATCTAAGCGAGAATAAGGGCATATATATTTGTGTTCTGAACTGAAATGATATAAAAAATTGCTGCCCGAGGTTGCTTTTTACTGCTCTCAGTTACGGGAAACCACAAGCGCCGCTGAACAAGATGTGGGCATTTTCCTGAAGTGCTTCAGTGCGGAATCGAGCAGCTTAATCAAACCTCTGCTGAAGGTGATCAAAACTGCTCCACCTTGTTTTGCAATGACCTCCGCAGCCTCCATAACCTCTGGCTCAGAAAGTCTTTGAGCTGCATACGCCTAGGGAGGGAGATACTCGCATTTTTATACACCCGACCTGTACTTACACACTTCCCTTCGTGCAGTTCTGACCGCATCTGACTCCTTATACTTGTTTGTATTTGAATGGATAACTGAGGGCGGTTACAGGACCACAATTAGGGGATGGTGACTTCCAGATGAGGTCTCCTCCCGAACAACTGCAGCTTCTAGCTTCTTCAGCCCCACCAGCAAGATTCACATCATACACCCGTCACAGCAGGGCTTTGCATTCCCTGGCAGTAGCTACTCAAGCAAATTGTTTATCGCACGCTTTAGGTAGGTACATCCTAGGTAGAACAGTGTAAATAATTGATTTTTTGCTTCACTGGCAATTTCGAACAAACAAATAAGCGAACAAAACATCCCTTCGGGTCAACTTGAAATTCAAATCCTTGAAATTTTTTTGGTCCATCAGAAAGTTGGAAAAAATAAACTTTGGGTTAAAAGTGGAACATTTTGTTTGCCCTAATAGAAAATGTTCCATTTTGAAGCCACGTATTTTCTTTAATCACGGTGTAAATGTAACTTAAGGAGGTTTCTAACAAAAGAATGTTTTATTTGTTACATTTTTACTTTTTCTGATGTTTTGTTTGTGTGTGTCACGGACAATTCTGCAAGGCTGAAATTCATCCAGGGAACAGTTTGCTGCTGCTGAATCTCTATTCTTTTTGAGGCAAAAAGATTTGGCAAAAATATTTCACCCAGGTGAAGCTGTAGCTCTTTAAGAACCTCTTCTCTTATGTTCTCAAATCCCCTTTTACCCAGCAGACTTGGGGCGTATTAAAATGTCTGTTTTACCTGTGAGCAAAGCAGGTGAAACCCACCCTGGGCAGAAAGCCAGCACAGGAGCTATCTGTGGATGAGCCGGGACAGAAGTAACGGGAAGTCTCATTTTCCTCTCGCAGGAAAGGCCTCAGAGAGCAATACAGAGATTTTGTGCAGTCTCAGCTTCCCAAAAAGGACCCCTGAAGGACCTAGATTGAATGATATACTTCGACAATGCTGTAAAACCAAAGACAATACCCAGACCCTTATGATCTATCTGGTCTCTGCAATCTCTGTAACTCAGTTTTTGGGGTGGAAAGCGTGCCTTACGCAGTGATCGTGCTGATCTCTCCACTCGGTCCCCAACCTTGTGATGCCAAGATAACGTACTTGCGCTGGTCTTATTGAGGGTCATGCAAAGAGCCACTGGTGGAGTTATGACTGAACCCAAGAGACCTGACTGGTTGCACGTCTGAGTGCCATTACATCAGCCCTTGCTTCTAAGCATGAGATATAAATATTCCCCACGGGGACAAATAGCAGAGATTAGAAGAAACAGAAAATTCAGATGTAAGACAGCAGCTGACAGTTTAAAATGAACTAAATCCTCATTCTTTTCCTGTTTGTATCATTGCAAACTGAGTCTATGTAAGCCTGAAATGAGAAGATCCTATCAAAGCATTTGGAGATATCTCATCCAACGCTACGTGAACAGCAAAGTCACCACCCAACAAAATCACTTTTGAACTCTGTGCGGCAGCAGCCCGACTAATTGCATTTCAGATTAATGAGTCTTTCACGAAAGTCCTAATTGCATAATGAGAACCTTATAGTTCACTTTTAACTACTGAGCTGTTTCCAAATTAACCAGGCGATGCACACGCACCCAGTGCAACCTGCAGTTGGGCTGATTTGCATACGATAATTACAAGTGTTGCGCTTTGTAAGTGCCTCTCTGCTTTCTCTTACAGAGCGTTTGTTTCTGCTCCAGCAAATTGTGTTCTTGGACATGCGTATTATGGTTGAATCGTGAGTGGTGAAAAGACCGTTAGTGCTGTTTTGAACTACCTTCAAGCGAGAGCACACAGCTATAACCGCGCTGTAATTGTTCCCTGCCAGCTGTCTGTGTGGGATGAGACCACGCTCTCTTCTTGCTTATTTAAAGGCAGCAAGTCCCATTCTCCGAGTTGGAAAAGCTTCTTCCTCGTCCCTCGGTCCCGCTAGGTTCCCCAAAGGTTTAGTGATTAGGCCCCGTCCTGCTAGTCCAGGTCTTACCAAGGCTCTTGGGTTGATAGCGGGAGGAGGGCTGAGCATGACCTGGGATCGGTGAAACGCTGCTTGGCAGGGAAGGGATGCGGGATGGGGCCGTGGGGCTGGACGGGGAAACAGCTGGGGGGTTACACATCTCATTGACCCTTTATTCACCTGTGATAGCGTGGGAAAGGGAAACTGGGAGACAGACGAAGAGGATGTGGCAGCTCTCTCCTCGCCCTTGTCTTGCCCCAGCCACCTCTCTTCCCAGTCCGGCAGGGAAAGCAGAGCGCATACGGTATTCTGTGTCTGGGTACCGCAAAACCAGCGTTTCAGTTGGAAACTTTTTTTTCCCCCCAAATCAGTTTGATTTTGTTTGCTTTCAATAGTAAACGATGCACTGGTAAAATTCGCATTGTGACAACAGCACCTTCCCTAGAAGAAAACCCAGACTTTCAAGGCTGGAAAAGCCCCTTTTTCTCAAGATGAATATTTCAAGATTCCTGCATTTTGCTTTAATAATGGTCTCTCACAGAGAACATCGCCCAGCTTCTTCATCCTCCCTAAACCAGACAGCATGTTACAAACCCCAGACGCTGTCTGCCAGCCCTTCTGCAAAGCGAGCCATGCACTGAGGTCCACCATGAGACCCGAACTTCTCTACCACGGCTGGTAGAGCGACTCATTTCTCTGTACCACTGCACTTATTCTTTCTTCATTCACTAGAAAGTCCTAAGGGGAAAGAAACACGTAACATTTTTCCGAGGGCCACTGAGGTATCTGTCATTGCATCCGCATTTCCTCCACGGGCGTTACTCGGATGTCACGCAAAGCCAAACCATCGCGGTGCCTTTGCTTTCCCCAGATCTCAGCCCAGCTGGCAGCAGAGCAAATTTCTCTCGTCCTTCAATATCACAGGCCTTTTCTTCATTCCAGAATAATTATTTTGGCTTGTCTCAGCCGCTCCTCTCCGTTGCCTGGTGCTATGGCTGATGGATTGCTGTTTTTCTCTTGGTCTGTCTTGTCAATACAGGGAAGTCATTTTATGCCATAGATGAAGAGCTCAGGTTTGTTCCCTTTACAGTTGTCTAGGCCATAACGTTGAAGGACTCCCTGCTTTAAAAAGAAACAAATTATGAATCTTTTTAGAGACACTGGAACTGCAGATGGTCTCGCAGGTGACCACTCCAGCTCCTTGTTGTGCAGCCTCAGCTCCTCCTTGTGCACCAGGGTCTCATCCTGCTCCTGCGATCGTTTCTCATCTTTAACACCACATTTTTCTGCCTTCCTCCATCTGCACTAAAGCTCCACCTGAAAGCGCTCTCCTGAATCCTTTTCATTCCTTATCCCATTTTCTTTCTCTTCTCCCTCTCAGCCCCGTTGCCAGCCCAGTTTGCAGAGTGAGGGACATCATTGCGTCCTGGATATATTAATCCAACCTGGAGCAGTCCTGTGTCCCATCCGACAGCAGCTTTTACCCTGTGCTTGGCCCAGCAAAGCCTCCCTCCCGCCCCTCCGCAAGCCCTCTGCCAGCGGCAGAATAAGCCTGATCGCCCCGTCGCACCGAGCTCCTGCCTCGCCGTCCGTTTAGCATTGCTCGGGAGAATGTACCCACCTTAATACCAGAAGGACAACTTCTTTGTGCCACACCACCCCCTGTCCTGACGTGTCCCATGGGGAAGTGAGAGCTACAAACTGCCCCATTCCGTCTCCTTTTGGAAAAGCCAACGAGATATAACTTCTTCCTGAGATACAAAGGGATACCTGCCAGCACGATAACGAATGGCCCTTTCATAACCTGCTCGTAACAACAATAAAAAAAAAAAAACAGGAATGATGTTTGAATACAAGGAACAATGGTAGAGAAAGGTGGATTTTATTATTGATAACTTTACAGTAGAAGAGTGACGTTCCTGGATAATAGCGTATAATAGCACAATTCTCCCTGGCCGGGAAGCAGATTGCCTTCCACATCCACGTTGTATAGATGGGACAAAGGCTCTTGTTTCTGTTCAGTACAAAGAAAATGGAATCTGTTTCCTGCGGCCAGACAGACATCTAATTGAGCTCGCTTGCTGCCGGTCGGGATTGCAGGAATTCTTTGTTTCTCATTAGTGTTAAACGTTGCCCGCACAGCGTATGACACAAGCACACACTCACAGCCATCGGCGCACACAGACTGTGCTGCTTCAGAGGTTAAAAAAATAAATCTCACAAACACTGCAAATAAGAATCCCATTTCCCATGTTCGGGTTGTGTTTTGTATTCAGTAATGACGGGCTTTGCATTATGCGGGGGTCCTTTGTCGTCTTCTTTCCTTGACAAAACAATGACGGTAAATAATCTTACACCCAGTATGTGAAGCACATTTTTGCAACGGGACAAAAGAATGCCTTGATTAGACACAGGCGTTTTTTCCTTCCTCTCGTGGTACAGGAGCCATATTCCTCCTCCGCCATTAGGAATGAAGACAGATTGTACAGTAGCGAAGACAAAGAAACTTAAATCATAGAATCACAGAATCGTTTTGGTTGGAAGAGACCTTTAAGATCATCGAGTCCAACCGCTAACCCAGCACTGCCAAGGCCACCACTAACCCATGTCCCCAAGCGCCACATCTACATGGCTTTTCAGTCCCCCCAGGGATGGGGACTCCCCCACTGCCCTGGGCAGCCTGTGCCAGGGCCTGACAGCCCTTTCGGGGAAGAAATGGTTCCCAAGATCCAACCTAAACCTCCCCTGGCGCAACTTGAGGCCGTTTCCCCTTGTCCTGTCGCCTGTTCCTTGGGAGAAGAGACCGACCCCCCCTGGCTCCAACCTCCTTTCAGGGAGCTGCAGAGAGCGAGAAGGTCTCCCCTCAGCCTCCTTTTCTCCAGGCCAAACCCCGCCAGGTCCCTCAGCCGCTCCTCACAGCACTTGTGCTCCAGACCCTTCCCCAGCTCCGTTGCCCGTCTCTGGACACGCTCCAGCCCCTCAGTGTCTGTCTTGGGGTGAGGGGCCCAGAACTGACCCCAGCACTCGAGGTGCGGCCTCGCCAGGGCCGAGCACAGGGGGACGATCCCTGCCCTGGTCCTGCTGGCCACACTATGGCTGACACAGGCCAGGATGCCGTTGGCCTTCTTGGCCACCTGGGCACATACCTGGGCTCATCTTCAGCCGCTGTCGACCAACCCACCCAGGTCCTTTTCCACTGGGCACTTTCCAGCCACAAATCAGTTCACCCTCTTTCCAAGTTGGGGTATATCTTGCTACATCATATATACGCACTCAGACATGTACTTTCATATGCACTTAAATATATATACACATACATATTTGGGTGCATGCATTTGTGCGTGACCACCATTGTGGGTGCCCAGAGGACTCTCATTAGATTTTACAGCTCAGCCTAACTAAGATGAATCTCCCCTCGCTGAGCAGGAGCCGGTGAAGAGGGAAAAGGGAAAAGCTACTCAGGTAACTCAGAGCTTCGAGGTAACCAAACACCTCAGGGGAGTTATTGCTGCCTAAACATTGCAAAATATTCCTTTCCTTACCCCTCAGGGGGTCGTCCCTTCCTTTGGAGACGTGGTGGCTGCTGACGATGCTCTCTTCCTCCTGCCTGCTTTAATACAGCCGCTGTGGGTTTAAAGGAAGAGTCTGTTTTGCAATTGGGGTCAAACTGCTCAGCCTTTGCAGAGAGAGTTTGGCACGCAGGCATCCAAACACAGCTCTGCAAGTGGTTTTTGTTACTTCTCCAGCCGTCTGTCTCTCACTCTGTCCCAAAGGGGGATTTCCCCTCCTCCTAAGCAAGCTCCAGCAAGATTAAGAAGAATAAAACCTCTCATTTATTCTTTACAGACACAGCTTGGCACTCATATCCCATGGGAGGCGTATTTGGCTTTGTATACCTCGAGACAAAATTCAAACACCTTTGGATTTCAGTCAGTTGAAAATGCGCATTTTGTTTGCTTTGGGAGAATAACTATCAGGATAAAATTCATCTCCATTCAAGAAGGACTTTATAGCGCTGAAGTCTTGCTAGTGAAGAACACATTTACCCTGCAGGGAGCATTTAAACCTACAACCCCCCGACCCATCAAATACTCAGAAGTTCACTTTTGCAGTTCGGTCTAATAGCAATGTTTCCCAGCAGGTTGGGGAAACTGAGGCACGGCACGGCACGGCAGAGGGATGTAGCAGAGCGGAAGGGATCGATGTGCTGGGGGAGGAGCTCAGCCGGACAGCCTGATCGAGGGACAGCAGCGGGAGCACACGCTGTTCATACACCAGCCCGATCGAGGGACAGCAGCGGGAGCACACACTGTTCTGACACCAGCCCGATCGAGGGACAGCAGCAGGAGCACACGCCGTTCAGACACCAGCCCCTACCAGGCAGCACAGCACCTTTCTGAAGGAATTATTTTTCCATCTGCAACATTTCACGTTTGGCTATTTTGCCCCAAATCCTTCAAATTACATTTTTGCAACAATTTTCAAGAAAAAGTCCTGGGTTTTCCTAGTTTTAGTGTCATGTTTTACCTTTTAAGCCTGAGCAGCCTTGGTTGCAGTTGAAGGAAGACAGCTGCCAGGTGAAAGAATAAAACACCGATTTCCGCAAGAGCGAGCACAGTGTGACTGTCGCACCAAAACGACAGCTGCCCTTTAGACACAAAAACCGCTTTGGAAATGTAATACAAGAACGATCGCAAATGCTGAAGCAGGTTTCATAGCTGCCTACATGCTGCAGCCGTGGCTGATTTTTGTGGGGACGTTGCTCTATCTCGTTCACAATTCCTTTCTTCAAAACAGTTGCTTCTTTGGGCACCATTAACTCCAACTTCACACCCTGTCTTACATCTCCCCACCTTGGGACGGCACCTGGGTTTTATTTGGGGCTCATGGCATTTCCGAGCGGATGCCTTGGACGTAGCCAACATGGAAAAGATTTTTCCAGAGGAAAAAGACATGCTGGAAAGAGCTAGCGAGGAAACCAGAGGCATTGAGTCACATCAAATCAACCACAGCATGGCCCGGGAAATTCTTTGCTTCAAGTTAGTCCTCCCCTGAAGCTGAATTTTGGGTACGACACCACAGTCCGGGAGGGCTCTATGGCTACCAATACAGCCCCGGCAATGCTGGCGCCAGCCTGTCCCCTCGCTGTGCCGCGTTGTCACCTCCTGGCCCCGGTTCTGTTGGGGGCTCGTGTTATGTGCACCCGCTCACCAGCCGGCTCCGGTTGGCCTTGACATGCTCGCTAAGCCGCAGCCCTGCCCGTCGGCCTCTCTCGGACCCTGCGGCACAGCAGCTTTCCGAGGAGAGAGAAGCAGCTCCCTGGGAGGTGTCTTCCCGCGTATCTCATTATCGCTGTATTTATTTATCTTGCTTGTGCAAGGCTGAGCTGGTCCAAAAGCACCTTGACTAATACAGCAGGCACTCCCAAAATTCCCACCCACGGTTGGACTCGATGATCTTGGAGGACTCTTCCAACCAGAACGATTCTATGACTCTATTCTATGATTCTATGTGGCAGCGAGTCCCTTCTATGCCAGCAAAAGCCTATGGATGGGGAAAGCTGTCTCTGCAGCAGCAGGATGAGATTCCCAAATCTGTCTCCCGTGCACGGCTGCAACCCGTGAGACTCTGCTCTTACACAGGTATTTTTATTCTCCCGCTCAGCACTATAACACTTTCCTTCATTGCAGATTCTCCCCGAATTGTGCAGCACTGATAGAAGTGGATCCCCTTCTCAGAAATGTCTTTGTTGTGTTTTCAAACGCTCCTCGGGCGTTTCTGAAACGTCGCTGATGCACGTTATCCTTTGTGTCTCAGGCTAGCCAGTTGGCTAGCGTAGCAAATTTTCCCCAAATTGAATTGCATTATTTTTTGTCCACAGTTTACAATTAGAAACCTTGAAAATAAAAGAGTGTATAGTGCTTTGCTTCCCGTGCCTACTACTAGTACCTTCTGCATTCAAAGATATCTAAGTAG
Organism: Phoenicopterus ruber ruber; assembly: GCA_009819775.1. Classification (NCBI taxonomy): domain Eukaryota; kingdom Metazoa; phylum Chordata; class Aves; order Phoenicopteriformes; family Phoenicopteridae; genus Phoenicopterus; species Phoenicopterus ruber. The sequence goes on from CM020238.1 coordinate 3,024,890, forward strand.
ATCATGGACTCCACAAATGACTTTCTAACAAGAGTTGGGACTGTATGAGCTTTTGGGGATTCTCAGGACAATATCTTTAAACCGGCTCCTGGGTGAATTTTCCTGCAAAAGTTGGAACACCTCTAGTTTGCCGCACATGCCTGTAAGTCATCTTTGCTAAGTTCTCTTAGCTACATGTGCACAAATCCCAGCACTTACAGACCCTTTGTGAAGCCGTGCACACACAGCCCCTGTTGTTAGCTGTATCATGAGCCCAGGCAAGGAATTCAGAACACAGATTTGGGGGAAAAAATCTGGCTGTGTGTAGACAACAGTGACGTACTTCTAATAAGCGCAGCAATGAGGAAAACAAACACGTTCATTAAAAATAATAATTTTGCAATCAGCATGTCAGCATGTATCTGATGCTCTATTCCCCTTAAACGGAGATGAATTGGTGGTATGTGATTTAAATACGGTGTAGGCTTTGCTTTGTAGATACATGATTGCCGTAGAGCATCTCGGAAGAGCACAGAATCAGCACATGGGTTGCTTGGTGCTGTGTCCCACGTCTGAAGTTGCAGGAAAAGTTGCTGTGGCCTTAGTGGAATTGAAAAAAAACCCCATTTCTGTGGCTGTTTCCAGTCTGCTTGGCAGAAAACATGATGCAAGATTTTCTTTGCAGGACGAGAATGCTTCAGCAGCAGCTGTGGAAGTCGGAAATGTTGCTTCCAACACAATATCAGTCTCGTTTTTAATAGCCATAGGTGATGGCACTTTTATAGCATACTGGAGCCCAGTCATGGATTAAGATCTTATTGTAAAAGTTACTATGCAAGCGCCAAGCCAAAGACAGCCTCAGCTACAAGAAAGATGAAGTCCTGTAATTAATCCATGCTCAAATCAAGCCATTATTCAGTGCTAAGTGATCAAGCACTCCTTTAAATGACTCTTGGGGGCGTGGGGTTCTTTTCTTTTCATTGAATTTCGAAGGCCTCAGATCAGAGGAGACGGGCCAGGGTAATCTCTCTAATCCACATATCGATTAGTCATTCAGTGGAGATTGGAAGCAAAATGCAGTTCAAAGACGCCGTGTCCCTGCAGCAGCTCAGTGCGTGTGATCCGCCCGGGACGGAGCCCACAGCTGCCCAGGGACGGCTGCCATGTGGGTCCTCGCTCTGCTTCGGCTTCATCCCAACCTGTTCTCTCCATGAGTTGCTCTGGATGTTGGAAAACTGGTGTAAATCTAAGATGGCTGCAAACTCCCCAGATAGATCGATGCTGGAATCAGGATCTCTGGGCAAAACATAGTAGCACGAGTTGAAAAGCCTGAGCTACCTAATGCACGTGTCCCTGGGGCAGCAGGTACCTTGGTGACCTACCGCTGAGCACAGCCTTGTGTCAGCGAAGGATGTTTATCCTGAACATCAGGGCTCAGAGCTGCTAAAACCCTCACCCAGGTCCAGCCTGGGGCATGGCTGCTCTGTCAGCACGAAAAGTTGGCATTTGCATTTCCCTTTCAGAAAGCAGTTACCTGAAAGAGAAGTTTCCAAGCTGAAAAGCCAGCCCTCCTCCAGAAACGTGAAATGGGATGCTTCGGCTATTTGGAGACTTCTTCTCGAGAAGCTTTATTTCCAGAGATCCAAAAACTCCACACACTAAGTTTCCACAAAACAATGCTTCCTGGCCAGAAAACATTTAGTTGGAGATCGCCCAGCTCTCTTGCAAATAAGAGACATGCTAAATGTGTAGCAGGTCACTAACAACTTGCTGAGTTTGATTTCCTGACCTGTCCACATATTCACATGACTCCAGGAAATGGGAATTTAAAGTGGAAGAAAACATGCTGTGACACAATCCAGTGGCAGGAAACAATGAAATCATGGGTAACGCGGTGCCTATTTTATAGCTTTTGGACAGCTAAAAAGAACCAAAAACAATCTCACTCTTTTTCCCTACTCACCCACTTCTCCCATATGGTGCTTTCCCTCCTCCACGCTTCCTGCTCTCAGCTTGGCACCATCTGTCCTGCCCGTGCCTTCCCTGCGAACGCCCTCCCGTCCTCCTTCGCCTGGCACCCTTCCTCCCATCGCCTTCAACCAGGTTTCCTCCAGCAACAGACCCTTCCCTAGGCTCTGCTCTGGTTTTGCTCCTTCTCTGCTGGCATTTGTGTCACCTGAGCTGGGGCTGAAGGGGGACGGCCCCTCCTTGCGCATCTGATCGCCTCCTTGCTGCTTTGCAAGACATCAGGAAGGAATCAGGAGGCAAGAAGAGCTGGATTTATTTATTTTTTCATGTGGGGCCTGATGTGCGTCTGAATCCGTAGCCAGCCTCAGCAAGCGTGCTGCGCAGGACGGGCCGATGTGCTGTGCGCCCGGCAAGGTTCGGGATTTATGCCGTGGCTGGCATCCTCAGCGGAGGCTGGAAAGGTCTCAGGAAAATGCACTGCAGCATCCTGCGGGTTCCTGCTGGCCCCAGGACCTCGCTGACCTCCAAAGGCAGAGCCTGGGGCAGGCTGGTGAAAACTCAGCCATGGATTACCTCCCGCCTCCTCAAAGCGCCTCAACGAGTCAACACCTTGCAATAATCCTGAGGAGGAAAAATCAGACTAAAATTCTTGTAATTTGCACCAAGTATTAGTGATGTTCTGTCCCTGACCCCTCTCCTCACCCAGGATTCCAGGAGCGTTCAAAGCATGTTAATGCCCAAAGCAGCTTTCCACTGCACTAGGCGGAAAAGGAATCAAATTTCTGCCATGGAAAAATGATTTCTTTATATTCACTCACTCTTTACCTTGACAGGAGCTTCAGCTGACAAAATCAGAAGTGGGTATGGAAATAGACATCTTCTTTAATGCATTTTTTTTAACGTAGCCCATCTCTTCTCCCTCCAAGAGAAAGGGCCTGGAGATAAAATCCCTGGGGAGGCAGCAGGACCTGGGGAGGGAGCCCAGGGGCGCTTGCTGGCCACACTGCCGCCTGCCCTCTTCATCAGGCACTTTCTTTTCTTTTTTTTTCCCCCTCTTTGCTAATAAAACTCATCTGTCTCCTCCCTTTAATATAGCCGTGGAGGGCACTCAAGAAAGCAAACAGCTCTGGTTTGTAGCTGGAGTCCATCCCTGTGATTTCTATGCGTGTAATTACTGCCCTGAGGCACGGCGGGCTCTCGGGCGGCACCGCTCTCCTGCGGCACCGCGGCTAACGCTTTCCCCGCTGTCAAACCCGTGTGTGATCCTGACCCTCGTCTGCAGGGTGGATGCTGAAAGTCGCTGAAAGCCAACGGTCCCTTTGGGAACAGACAGTAGCTCCTTTGGACGGTCGGAGTACATCAAGTGAAGAAAAGGTTTGGAAATACAGACGTTTTCAACACATTAAATGTTTCATTGGAGAATTCTGTGCTGGAAGGTATTTTATTTTCCTTTTCATGCTGTTCGCGTATCAGGCTGTGATGCCAGAAGCAGTCACGCAGAGGTGGTGTATGACCACGACGCAGCCCAGCAGAATGCCCATGCCCAGGTCATAACATGGCAGGGGGCTGCGGCTGAAATGTTGCAACGTCTCATTCCTGCCGCAGCCCAGCACTTCTCGGCATCCTCCCCGTGGCGTTTGCTCCTGCAAGCTGCTGCCTGTAATCCTGCAAACGCCGCGTCTGTGTCTCGCCATCCCTTCGCAGCAACGCGAAGGCTGAGAGGTGCAAAGCGCACGTGGCCCACAGACGCGCAGTGATGGGGCTCGCAGGGACGGGGCTGAGCCGTGGTTCTGCAGGATCCCGACCCCGGTTCCCATCAGCAGCCAAGGGATGCTCAGCACATGGGAACACTTGTCTGAGAGATCCTAATGGGAGGACGCTCTGATTGCATTAATCATCGTTTCCTAAGAGGACACGATTCCCCAGTACAGCACACACTTTGCTATATTAAGAAGATTGTTTATTCAGATGATAAACTTTCATCAGCATCAGAAGCATTAGCGGGTTTAAACAGCCAAGAGCCGGAAGAGCTTCATCAAAAGAAAAGGATGAGAGCAAACTTATACAGCACCCTTAACACCTAGACGTTGCGGGCTTTGGTTTAAGGGGGAAAAAGAAAATGTTAAGACTGACAGTGTTATCCGTAAACCCGGAATTCAGACTGCCACTCCAAATGCAACTGCGTGGGTTGAACCGTGGTATTCCCAGCGCAAGCCCTAACCCCAGAGAAAATTTCTAGTTGGAGATCTTCTCTCCAAATCACATGCAAGACTTGCGGATATTTTTTAGCAAAACCAACATATTCCCAGTTGAAAAGAAAGTCCAAGTTCTGCATTTGGTGAATCAGCATTTCCCGATGACGAAAAGATTGTCCAGATCCCCGTGGGCAGGACCTGCCGGGGCACCAGTCCCCGCCGCCGGGACGCAGACGTGTGTTCAACACCGCGCGGCTCGCTTGGTGTCGGCTCGTTCTCAGCACCTCAAGTAATGGAGTTTCTACGGTTTCCTGTGAGAAATTAATTTATGGAAATACAGTTCACTGTCAAGCAATCCTCCCCGGTGTTCGGTGTAGGCGCTCCCTTTCTTGGTATTATTGCATTATCCCCAGTTAGAGCTCCTTCAATTAGCTTTCCTTCCCCTCCTTGCAGCGTACATACTTTGCATACTTATTAAAAAATTAGTATTGTAATTTAGTCGTAACTGAATGTCTCCCTTAAGCATCGGACTCCATTTCTCTGTTGGTTTTTTTCAATTAATCAACGCTTATTGTGGTTTCTAGGACTGCAAACACCAGGTTAGGTGGAGCCTCACTGATACTGCAAACAGTACCACCGCAGGGATCTTCTGGAGGTTCATTCCGATGATTTCTGTTGCCCTTGTTTGCTATCGTGTAAACCTGAAAGACAAGGGACTGCCCGGCTGGTTTGGTTTTACGCAGAGATGCGGCTGCCTTCCACCCGTCACAGCCCTGGCACCGTGAGCGCCGGCATCACTTCTCCTGTAACCTCCTTTAAAATCTCCTCTCTTCCAAAAATAAACAGCTGAAACTGTCATTGTGTCTACTGTCATTTAAAAATAATATAAAATATAATCTGATGCCAATATATTCCTACTTAAAGAAAAGAGTTAGTAATTACTACGACTCTGAGCTTTTTAGGGCTGAAAATATGTCACATTTCAGAGCTGTTACCCATTCGAACCCTCAGAAATGTTGGAAACGCCCTGAGGGGAACCCAGTCTGTTGTGCACATACTATTCAAATATATTTTTATAAGAGCAGATTGTGGTTTTGTTTATTTAGAGCTTTTTCTCCCTGCATATGCTTTACTATTTTGGGTTAGTCGATGGAATATTACTGCCTCTAGACTTTGGCTACTGTATTGCTGTTACCTACACTGAATGGACGCGTTTCAGGCGCATTCTGAAACAGGAGCTAATCTAATTCAGTGGGAGAAGGGGTGGTGGTCACATTTTTCAGAGTTAGATCCACACGGGAACAGTGTCCTGGGAGGGACTAGCAGCATCCCCAGGTCTAATTTCTTCTATTTTCGGCACGGGTGCCACAGAGATTTAGCCTGGAAAGTCTGTATCAGCCACAAACACTTCTCGGTGCTTTATAACCAATTTAAAACCTTTAGTGGAAGACCAGAAGCCAGAGGTATAAAATCCCACCGTAGGAGAGAGATGAGTCCTATTGCATTTGAAGCAAGTGGTTTTCTAGTGGACGAGTGATAATTCGAGGGGGTTTCCCAGCGGCGCAGGACACCAGTGGGAGGGATGTCTCGTACCGGAGCGGGTGGCTCTCCATTACGGAGGGTCACAGCGAGGAGAGGTTTCTGGGGCTGGGGAATTACCGTGGGTGAGCACCATAGCGTGAGCCCTGTGGGGCACCGCTTCAGGAGAGCTTTCTTAGAAGGAAAAAGACATTTTAGCCAAAAAAAAAAATGGTCTGGGACAGTCGCATCAGAGCTGGTTTCTGGAACAAGGTTTGGAAAACTCATCTGTCAGGATCACGGAGGAACAGCAGCGGGGCAGGCCAGGATGGGGAGGTTCGGCAACCTGTGCTTGTAAGGCACGGATGGATGTGGGCACAGGGACTCTCTAGAACAGATATTCCTAATAAAACAATGAATTGTTTTATAGAAGGATGGAAGACAATTAATTAAAGGAAGAAAACAAGTTTAAAAATAAATACAGGATGTTTCTTGGCTCCAGAACTTCACCAAAGTAAATCCTAATTAAATCCTAGTTAAATCAATTTTGCGGATGTGCCTGTAGCTAAACCAAAACTCTTTTTGTTATGCAGCTATCTATATAATGAATAATGCTATAAAAGCCTCTGCTCGCACTCCACTTGAAAAGACTCCTTTGGAAGCTGAGAACTGATTTAAAGCAAACAACAAAACCTGCCAAGCGAGCCGGTCCCCAGCACACGACAATAACCGTTCCCCCCCAGTAACACAGCTCTTGTCTCTGAGCGATCAACGCGAGCTGCCGCTGGTAACTTGTCTAATTACCACTTTCAAAAATGATGTATTATTTTTAATGAGAATGCGTTTCTCCCTTCTCTCCTGCTTGCTTGCAAAAGGTCAGAAAGACGCTTTCATGTTCAGGCTGCTTCAGCCTAGGGAAGCTGGTGCTGCCTTAAAAAACACCAAAATAGCCTCCTTAGACATCGCTTCAGCGAAATTCATGGGACTTAGAAACAGCGTTCTTGGAGTTACTCCTGAAGGTTTCTTAGATGTAGCTGTCATTGTGTTTCACAGAGAGGAATTATTAAAATTAACTTTTTTTTTTTTTTTTAATAGCAAATTTGGCTTTGGAGACTGCTCCTCCTTCCCGAGTCCTGCAGCGCAATGGGGGCCGGCACAGCCCCTGTGCGGGAGCCGCTGCTGCCCTTCTGCCGCTGCGGGTGAGGGAGCCGAACCCCTTCCCGAGAGCTTTCCGCTCGTATTAAAAATGTGGGGAGTTTTAGCTGCCGACGTCCGCCTTGCCTCACGTTTTTAATCTCACATTCAGGATGGGTTTTAGAGAGTCTGTTCAGTCATTTCTTCGGATGAAGATTTTTTTTCCTAGGGAAATATTCTTTTGAAAGGGAAACACCCACAAATAGGTTCCTGCTTTTCTCCATTTCTGTTCATTTTTATAACTTATTTCTCCGCCACAGATGGAGATTCATGGCCAAGAAGCATCTTCCCGCTTGTCTTTCCTACAGCCAGATGACAAAAGATAGGAAGGGCCACCTCAAGAGCTTGCAGTGATGTCCCTGATGACAGCGACCCCATTCCTGATTTTTTTCCCACACCAAAATATACGCAAATAAGGACTCGGTGCTCTGCCTTGCAGGTCAGAGCGCGCAGAGGATGGTCTCTGCCCGCGTAGAGAGCTCGCCTTGGGGTGGGCTCTGGGGCACGGGGGCTGGCCGAGCCCAGCGCACGCGGCCTCAGCAAGCACAGCTCCTCGCCTTAAAGCCTGGAAGGGAAGAGATTTGCTGCTAAGAGAGGATTAATTTTATGAGTCATCAAAATCTCAATTGAGATGCAGGGAAAAGGATTGAAGAGAGAACATTGCAGTGAATGAGATTATAAAATGAGGAAATCTATCACAAACTCCCTCAAAGGTAGGGAGCACATTCTTAATTCTTATTTAATGGCACCATTCCTTGTGTCAGTGGCTCAGTTAAAGATTAACTAGAGGCCTTGTCCATCTGCATGCTGAAAAAGAAGCTGGAAATGCTCTTTAGGGTAAGTCACAGAGACAGAAATAAACAATCACTTGTTTAATTTCACTTGCAACCATTTTAGAAAAAGAAAGCGTGTCCTACTTTTTGGAAAACTCTGTAGGTAACTAATCACTTCATCTGCAAAATAATCCATCCCGACTTCGGGGAACAGGGAAAATCTTTTGCTTTCTCCAAAGCATCAAAAGCCTCAGACATACAGAAAAAAACCAGCCACCATGTCACACCAGGCTTGAATCACAATAAGTGCTCCCATTTTTCAAGTCAAACGCCCTTGGAAGTGTTAAATTTCCTGACAAATGAAGCTTGGGGTCTCTCAGCATGAACTTCAGAACTGCTTGATTTAAGCTTTGCTGGAGCAAACTACTTGTGAAAGACACTTCATCACCATGGCCCGAAGCTGGCTTTCCGATATGCCTCCACTGAAGTCTTCACGCGAGTTTCTACATGTTTCACCATTTCCCTTCTCTCTCTGCCAATTCCACTTACTCCAAGCCCCCCAGTACGAGACTGTTTTGCTTTCAACCTGTGCATGTCTATAAGCTTAGGGACGTGGAAGGAAACCCAAGTAAAACCCCCACCTATTCTGGAGTCAGGTCACCTCAAGGTCCTTCCCATGATACCTCTGAAGCCTCAATGCCATCTCTCAGTTGACACCGTCAGGAAAGGACCCCGGAGCATCCCATCACATGGAAGCAGAAGAGATTTGTGGACACATTTGGCAGCAAGGAGCTTCAGCTCAGGGCTCCAACTTCTATGCAACTCTCTAGTGAGGACAAATTTGGGTGCAAAGTTTTGCCAGATGATAAAAACCGAAATGTCAGAGGTGGAAAAGACCTGAAAGAACGGTGTGCACTCCCCCATATGTTCACAAGTTCTATTTTCCCATCTGATTTTAATCTTTCTCAAGCCCCCAGGCTCCTGCCCACTCCTTCTGGGAGATGCCTCCGCAGTCTGGGAGCTTTTTCTGCTGGACGGAGGGCTCCCAGCTTGGTGCCACACTATCAGATCCCACCTGGGATTTTACAGCTTGATTATTCCAAGTTGAGAGGACAAAAATTCTGTCACTGAAGTCACTGGATGCTCAAAAGCTCTGAAAACAATTGCTTTTCTGCAAAAAGTTGAGTGATCTGTTCTAGAAACACTTTCACACCCCTGGGATACTCACATCCTTCCAGGCAACAGAGCCAAGATCATCTCTGCGCGCCCAGGCTGGACGTGGTTATGTTCTGGAGTGCGAGGTTGTGCGGCTGATACCCCTTCACGTGAGGAAACCACGCTGTGTCTGATGACATCGGGGTGGAGACGGCACCTCCTTAGTGTTTGTGATAAATCCCTCCCCAGAACTAGCTAAATACTGGAACTAGGTACGAAACGTGCAGGCTGAGTGTATGTTGAAAACTATATTTCACTGAAATGCTTTGGGGAAAGGTATCATTATGTACTACATGTTGGGGTTTTTTAAGAGGGAAGGCAAAGCATTTTGATGATGTCGAAACATTACGACACTGTCGTAATGGAACATTTTAATTTCTCATTTTGGAATACACTTATTTTGCTATGCCATTTTACAAATATATACCAGTAAAAGAATATGATTAACAGTAAATATTGGCATCAGCAGGAAATTTTTAGATTTTATAAGAATGAACTGTTCAGACCAATCCTACTATGAAACTGTCTTCAAAAGAAGTATTTTCTTAAAATTGTCTTTGTTTTGCAATTTCTCTGAATTTGGATATCATTCATGGTGGGTTTTTTTGCATGTTTTTTCATGAAATGAAATTGTCTCGGCCTCGTCCTGCTCTGAGTGTTTTGACACACCCAGTCCTCCCCTCTCCCGACTCTTGGGTTTCAAATCACCCGTTCCCGCAGGTTCGGCATAAACTGTTTGGCTGCTGGCGCAACCTGGGTGCAGTAGCTGAGGGCGCTACCGCGTGCACCCCGACCAGCTTGTGCTTCGTGGCGTCTCTTTGCCTTCGGACGCCTGTGTCTGAGTCTCACCAGGACTCATCAGCCTCTTCATTTGTCATCAACTGCCTGTCCAAGCCCTGGCAATATAAAGTCTCCACAGAATTCATAACTGCTAGCCAGCAGCTGGAAATTAGCAGTAATTTTCTTAATATTGGCTGTGTAGAAGACAATGAGAATGAACAGTTTCCCTGATTGCTGTGAATACCCAGCTAAATTTGCCCATCCTTCTGGCCCTCCCATTCCCCAGCCCTTCGCCGCCTACATAGCCACGGCTGGGGTCATGATCACTGAAGCAGCAGCGGCGATTTGCAGAAGAGCCAACAGCGTTTCGTAGCAGCGTTTATCACCTACAGGTGAATGACTAGCAGGGCCATTAGAATCATTTAGCCGCATGACCACGCTATGTTCATTTTGCATGCAGAGATCCAGCTGGGAATGTAATTTTGGATGCAAGATGCCTGGACACGCCAAACTCAACAGTGTGAAGTTAGGGGGAAAGTGCGGCTTTGGGATATATTTGGCTGTGGGAATGAGGCCAGGTCAAAGAGTTGCTGCCCGTTCCCATTCCCATTCCCATTCCCATTCCCATTCCCATTCCTGCTCAAGCCACTCATTTGTCTACCCACTCCAGGACACCAAACTCCTCAACATGTTGGGATACCTGTTTGTGTAGCCGTGGTGTAAAACACATTAAACTGCTCCGTGCTAACACAGCCCTCCCGTCAATGCATCGTATCAAAGTCTATCCATAGCACTCACGTCTCCCAACACAGTGAGAGCATTCAGCTCGCAAAATGCAGAAGATGGACCTCCAAGATCCAGAAATTAGGAGCTACCTGCATGAAGTCAGCAGGGCAGCTTCACTGTTGCTTCCTTGTGCATGTCTGTTATGGTACAACTGGACGTTAATGGTTTTGCAAAAGCCGCGCCTCAGTCAGTGCGCATGATGGACTCCTTTAGGGAAGCAACTGCGGCTGCGTGGAGAACATCATAGGTTTTTGAAGCCCTGGAGGGAATGAGAAGGTCGTGCTCTACTGGGACACCCAGACACACACACGAGTTCAGCCCTTTGTTTCTTTGCCATTAGATGGAGAACCTGTACAAAGTGACAGTTTCTCCTCATGCGTTCCTCCCCGACCTCTCCTGCCTTCCGAGCAGTCCAGACTTGCTGCAAGAAGCCAGTTACATGGCTGGTTTGTGCTCTGCCTTGTTTTCACACTCTGTCATAGGGTGTCAGTCTGATTTCTGAAACTCAGTCCTGATTTCTGAAACGATCTCATCACAAGCTCTTGATTAAAAGATATCTAAAATGCAAGTAACATTTTGATGAGCAGAGATCACTAGACTGCATATAGACGTTGAGGGCACTTCTTACTGCAGCAGAATCACTGAAGTGAGCATTTTAGATACTTGTACTTCTCACGTGCTGCCGTTCTCAGAGATTTAATCTTGTGCTTGTCACAAGAATTGCTGGTTTGTCCCTCTGCAGCAGCGTCAGAGTCGCTTATAGACCATGCTCTGTTCTCCACTTGATGGATGGGAAATATAAAACCAAGAACTTTCTTAATACAAGAGCTAAGCACTTGTGGATTTCCACCTAGTGGAATTAAACATCCTGAATTTAAACATTTCAGTATTGGGTTTTGTCCCAAATGGTGGGACGGGGAATTGAAATGGTAATGTTCTATTTTCCTTTGTGGAACAGAGTATCAAAATGATTTCAATTTGGAAGTGTCAAATGTCACTTATCAGGTGAAATATTTTGTCACTTCTGAAGCTGATGAGACAGTATCTTTGGTTTCCAGTGATGATGGCGTGTGTAATTTAGCTGACGATACCTTCCCTGGGAAAGAGCGGCAGGTCCCTGGCGCAGGGCCCAGCAGGTAGGATGCTGTGCGCAAATGTACATCAGGGCGGTCAGGCCCCTGTGCGTGCTGGCCCCAGAAATCTTGTGTTTCCTCTGCACAGTCATGCCCATGCTGCCCAGAGCAGTGGGGAAAGGCAGAGAGCCACGCCGCTGAGCCCTCTCAGGCGGAGGCAGGCATCAGGCAGCTACAGGCAGGAGTTGCCCTGGAGATGCTAAAGCTTCCACTTTCGGCCAAGTGGAAGAGCTCTAGGTATCCGAGTGTGATTTCTGGCACGTCGTGCCTTGCAGAGAAGACCTCCAGGTGCTTCGAAGGCACTGGCTACCCCTAAAGCAGCTTTCTTCTACTTTCTGTTCATCAAAGTACCTCAGATGATAGAAAACTACAGAGAAAGATGCAATGCCTTTTCCAGTTGCATTTCCAGATGCAAAGCCTGCCATTGCTCTGCTTCGCAGAAGATAGAATCATAGAATCGGTCTGGTTGGAAGAGACCTCCAAGATCATCAAGTCCAACCGTTAACCTATCACTACCAAGTCCACCACTAAATCATATCCCTTAGGGCCACATCTAAACGTCTTTTGAATACCCCCAGAGATGGGGACTCCACCACCTCCCTGGGCAGCCTGTTCCAATGCCTGACAACCCTTTCAGGGAAGAAATTTTTACGAATATCCAACCTAAACCTCCCCTGGCGCAACTTGAGGCCGGTTCCTCTCGTCCTGTCGCCTGTTCCTTGGGAGAAGAGACCGACCCCCCTGGCTCCAACCTCCTTTCAGGGAGTTGCAGAGAGTGAGAAGGTCTCCCCTCAGCCTCCTTTTCTCCAGGCCAAACCCCCCCAGGTCCCTCAGCCGCTCCTCACAGCACTTGTGCTCCAGACCCTTCCCCAGCTCCGTTGCCCATCTCCGGACACGCTCCAGCCCCTCAGTGTCTTTCTTATAGTGAGAGATCTTCCCTCCCTTCTCCAGCTACACATTCCCAGGAGACGGCATGTCGGCAGTGAGTTGGTCTGGTCTTGGGATCTTTGGGCAGCTCAGGTAACGCCTAGTATAAAACCATCACAGCAACATACCTTCCCTGGCAATGTCCTGTCCTTGGGAGCACGCGCTCTACTTGTGAGCTGGACACTTAATGCTAATAGGCAAAGAAGGTAATTCTGGGCTAGCGGGGGCCTGGATTTGCAGACTCTTCTGGTTGTCTGATAAAATAGCTCAGGCACATAGAGAAGGCTTCTGAGCAACAGGACTGCATGGGGGGCTGATAACACTTTCTTTTGTGTTCAGGAGCATCTGAAGCTCACTTGTGTTATCTAGAAGGGAATTATAATGACAACAATTGTGTCTAACTGAGACCAGGGAAACACAAAATGATCTTAAAGCACTATTAGTAGCAGGACACATTTTCCACAGTAGAGGAAAATGTCAATAATTTTACTTCCCCTTTCTAATGTGTTTTTCACCAAAAGCTCTCACAGCTCTTTTTGGTCATTAGCTAAGCAAATCTCACCCCCCTGCCCCCCCCCCCCCCCCCCCCCCCCCCCCCCCGAAAGGCATTAAACTATTTTACTTTCTAGTAGTGTGAAAAGGGGTCATTGAGAATGGTGATTGGCAACCCTGAGCTTAAAGACAAGGCTGCTGTGAAATAACCATGGAATATATGCAAGGAAATGTAGTCCTGCTGTTCTCCTCCATGAACACATCTAGTAATTTTTCACTGGATCTTAGACACACCCTTTCTCTAGTGACGGCTTGACTGGAGTTCAGCCTTTCTTATGCCAAAATTATCCCCGTGGAGGAACCTATTAGTTGTCAGAGCCCTTGTGGTGGCTGTCTCAGCTGTGATGCTTACAGGTAATTCGCAGGCTGAACACTTCTACCTGCCAGAAGCGTGTCCTGGGGGCCTCCCACAAAGGACATTCCGAGAGTGACAATGGCAGTGGCCAGAACATCACAGCCACCTCCTGCGTGCCAGCATCACGCTGAGACGTTCTCCAGATGCTCATACCTACGGCGGCTATGGCAGAGAGCAGCGTCCTGGAGCATCTGGCTGTGTACGTCTGATCTTAGCTCATCTTCTGGGCAGCTCCCAGCCTGTTCTCGGCTGCTTAAAGGTTCCCAGAGAGGAGAAGGAAGACAAAAAGAGAGGGCAGAGGAGGGCACAAAGGGAAGATAAGGCATCCGGCAGGAAGAGAGGTACTAAGTGAAGAAGAACAGTCTTGCTGTCCCTTGAAAATTAATTCATCGCAGTGTGAGTCTCTGGTTTTCCACAGGTTTAGTCCTGACTGAAGCTGTTCCCAACATGCCCTGATTGAGGCTGTTCCAACAAAGCCAAAATGTGCCTTTGTAAACAACCCTGTTCTCATCTCAGGTGCTGAGATTCTCCGTGTGCCCACGCACATGCCCACTCCTACGGATGACTGTCAACTCCGACCCCGACCTGAGTGTATTTGTACAAAAAAATGTGTAGAGGCAAACCCAAATTCTACAGAAAAATCCAACTTTGCACTTTTCTTCTCACCCTCATTAAGCTTAATGATTTATGCCTCGTAATTGCCACAAATGGGCAAGAATCCCTGAATCCTAATAATTCTAAATATGCCAGAAGTAAATTTTAAATCCTAAGCAAAAATTAAATGACCATAAAATGTGTGTTCACCTCCCAAGAGACAGATCTGTTTCAACATGACAGCTTAATTAAAAGCTCAGTAAATTGGTCACAACATTTTTTAATAAACAGTCTTTGTCAACAGCATGTAGGAGAGACGGTGCCTGTAATGCGGCAGAAGTAACTGAAGTGATCAGAGGTCCCCATTCCTTTGATGACCTCTGCGGTAGCTAAAATCAGCTTGAACCTCTGCTAGGGGGAGGCTGAGGCAGGTGAAGAGCTGGAAACCACATTTATATTCCACAATATCCACTCATTGCATATTGACATTGCCCAGATTTAACTACATGGAATGCATTTAAAAGGTTTAAGGTGTGGTTGTGTCTTTGAAGCTTCAGTGCTGGGTGTGTGACCTGTTCCAGATGTCCATGTGAGGCTCTGATTTGCCATGCTGGGCAATATTTGCACTATGTCCCACCGGTTAGAGTACCTGGAGACTTGGAGATCGGCCTTCCTTGCTCCCAGGCAGCTCCCTTGTCCCTAACGAGAGTGTAACCACCAGGCTGTTGGTGAGGTTGGACAGTTGGGACCTGGCGTCAGGAATGCCCTTCGTAAGGGACTGCCACGCATCCAGGAGCCTCTTGGTTGTTCTCACTAACCTCGAGTCCCTTTTCAACTTCAGGATGCGAAAAAAAAAAATTGTTTTCAAAATCACCTTCTGTTTTATTTATTTTGAAACACAAAATACCCCTCGGCCACTCAAATGAAATGTTTCATTTCAGGAGAAATGCAACACTTCATTCAACCTGAAATGACTTTTTCTTTCCCAGCCAGAAGAGCCAGTGAACCAAAAAATTGGTTATTCCCTTACCTCTACTTGTTCCCCATCTCCTAAGCCAGATGATCCTTTTATAATTTCATCCCAAAAAACACATCCCAGGTCCCTTTCTCGTGCATTGAGTCTATGCAGTTCCCTGCGCAGTCAGCTCATGCTCTGATCACATCACACGAGCCTCTTTGCATTCCATCTCTGCCACAGCATTGAACCTTCTTTCAGTTATTTATTTATCTGATGTTTCCTTCCCTTTAGTTTAGTGTTGCGGGAGGAGGTCAGGTAGGTCAGAAGAGAAAGAGCAAGAGCTGCCTCTGGGATGCTCCTTCCCCGTGGCTTTACGGGACTCGCTGCGACCCTGGAGGCCGAGTCCTTTGCCCAAGTCCTTTGCCCATCTCCAAACTCAAAACGAGCCGAGCCGAGGGCTGGGACAGAGCCCTGTGAAGCAGGGCTGTCCCCTCTCTCCCACACAGCTGCGATGTGATGGGAAACCCCGCTAAGATATTTGCCGTGGGCTGACTTCCACCCATTGCAGTCACTTGCCTTTGATCTCTCTTCTCCACTTCTTTTTTTTTTTTTTTTTTTTTTCTGAGAGCAACACTCAGATCACAAGTCCTCAAAAAAATGAAAGACAAAACTTTTTTCAAATCCCTTCTATAAATGGTGTCACTCTTCCTAACGCCCTGGCAAGAAATCAGACTAAGGAGGTGGTGGCTTCCAAACCTCCCGACCTTTTTTTTTTTTTTCCCCAAAAGTTATGGAAATTAACTTTTCCATCCAGGCCAATTTCATTGGGCCTGAAATTTGTGAAGTTTTTGCATTTCCCAACTATTTTCACCTTAGTCGCACGAAAACCTGTGTTAGTGGTCACACTGGATGTAAACAAGCCCACCAGGCTGTTGCGCATCCCGTGTCTTTACCCATCTGCTGTCCTCATGCATAGCAGAACCCATCTTTAGGACTGATGCGCAAAGACATAACAATCACTGATGAGAAAAATTCAAATAGAACATCCCCAAAGACACCGCAGGGTGGGTTTCTGGAAAACATTACACAATTAATTACGAAATCTCTGTGAATACCCTCCAACCCACTCCAGAACCAGTCTAAAGGCATTTTGCCACCCCTTGCGCCTCCACTTTTTCTTACGATTCACAGTTGACCAGCGATGTACAAGCGAAAAGAATTCACTCCTAATGCTGTGTTTAACTAAAAGTCAGAGAGTATTTTCTTAATATCCCACTGAGGGCCAGCGCTGGGGACCTGCATGTGCTTGTGGATTCATGTACTGAAAGGCTCACATGGTTACCACTGGATCTTCAGTACAGCCTCCCATGGAATTCAAGTTAGAGAATTTTTTCCTCAGTTGAGTCTCCCAATCTGTAAATATGAAGATGAAGTTTTTTTGCGAAAGCTGACTATCTGGAAAGAAGCTATTCGGCTAAGATTTATGGATCATACACAACGCCGTCAGGATTGGCTTGCAAATGATTTACTAAACAAAAATGGGGCTGAGTTCATAATGGATGTTACTCAAAACAAGAAATTTGGCTGGCGCTATATATTTCATCTATTGGACATAAAATGCATTTGCTGTAATAAAGCGCAGATATAAATGTTAAATATATTCTTTTTTTCTTTTTCCCCACATGGATTTGTGCTTAAGAATTCTTCTCGGCTGCTGGAACTGTGATTGATAACAGCCTTGCTGACAGCTTCGCTAACACCAGTTCAGCGTTGGGCAAATTTGCTTTAGAGCCTACTTGCCTCAAACAAATATACTTTGGAGTCCATTAAAACTGTTAGCGAATTTGGGTTTGAAGCCTTCAGCAACTTCAGCAGCTCCAGAGCTTTTGGGAAGATGGATTGTAGCATCTGCTGGTCCATAGCTGCTAAACCACTGATTGCTTGGGGCTGGGAGGGGAGAACTGGGAAAAGGATTTTATCCTGCTCGTGGCCACTGCTGGAGACGGGGTGTTGAGTTTGCATAGCTGGTCCTACAGCTTATTTCATAGACTTTGCCTATGCAGAATTCAAAGACATCCTATAAAAATGATGATAACACCTTGTCTTCCTCCCTTCTGCAGCACAAACATCCCGGGGCACTGCACAAATTCAACCCCACCCTGAAATCCAGTTCTGACAGAAGCTAGTGAGATATTGCCATCGTATTTCTGCTGAGAGTCTTCATTTCGGCTGCTCTGCCCACTGCCGCAGATGCCATGCCCTTTCGGGACACAGTTTCACAGCCATGCTAAGTCTACAGCGGTGCCAGCTCCTAACAAAACAGAGGTCCCGACCTTCCCGGTGGCTGGCACATGTTTCTCTTCCATCCCTGTGTCACTCATACACCCTCAGGGGCATCTCAGAACTCATCCCATTGTCGTCGTTGTTTTAAATGATGGGGGTTTTTTTCAGTCATCTCCACATTTCTGATGGTCTCAGCCTCTTGGGGGAGAATATGAAAAGGAATCCGGTGCCTTGGATGCTGTGGACACAGCTGTGTCATTCATCACCTCGGTACAAACAGGACTGTACCAGGACCGCGACCTGCCGCATCAATGACGCCTGAAATGGCCGCACACACAGCCGGACCCGCTCCAGCTGCCTCGGGGGCTGTCTGGACAACGTCTGGCAGCCGTCTTGCTGGGATATTTTGACTTACACATCCTAGAACTGGAATAGGTCCAGAGATAAAATTTCTATCCCCCGAGGGACCACAGCTCACCAGCAGGAACAGGACCTCCAGGCACCTCTCCACACAACACCGGAGTGACTCACGTAGTCCCTGTTTAACCTCACAACGCGCTTTTTCATGGGGGTTTTCAGGATGGCTTCCAGCCAGCCAGGGGTCTGGAAGTGATCAGAGCTGAATCTGAGCTCGTGGGCTCAGACATATCCTACATTTATTTTAATCACAACAGAACATCAGATTCTTCTTAAAAAAAAAAAAAAAAGCTTCCCTTTTGTAGGATTCAGAAGGCTTCTCCTAAAATTTCTGTATTTCCAGCAGGACAGAAATTATGAGTTTTGTCCAGCTTGTTGGAGAAAATAACTCCTCCAGCCCCAACACGCTGGAGGCACCCCCCTACCAGCTGCACGGCTGCCTCGTACGCGAGGGGCTGTGCGATGCTGGCAGAGGACGCCCACTCAGAACCCCCTGAGCCGACTGCCTGACGTCCTCACGCTATTCCACTAACGGAAGCAATGTTTTCAAAGTGCGCGCACGATATCGTATCTCCAGGTTTGGCCCCAGACCTCTGGAATCAAAAAAGGAGGCTGTGCTGCATGAGAATGAGATACTAATTAGCTAATAATCTCTAACGGCCAAAGGAAAATGAATATGACTAGCTGTCATTAAGTTGGTTTTGAAAGCCTTTCTTTAGTGTACAAAGCACATTAAAAATGATTTCATGATCCATCATGCCGTATGGTTTCTACGGCATAAAAGAGGAATTATCGGCAATCATAAAGCATACAATGACCATCATTTAGCCTTGTCGCTAACTGCAGCAGTGAGTGAATCAAACCGTGGCTGCAAACAAAGAGCAACTTGCTTTTCTTTTTAGTCCCTATTGGTTTGCTTTGTCCAGCCTGCGGGACCACATTTCACAGCAACCTCCTTTCACGGATCGCAGCTAAACGGGACTCCCGCCACGGGCTGCCTTTTCAGCCCTCGCAGGGACCGCTGCACAGTGGCCCGAGGCAGTTGTCCTCGCGCCGGAGGCTGCTGCCCGTCCTCACGAGAGGAAGGCTGCGCCGCTAGATCAAACCTAAACATGCACGAGTCCCTTCTGCCACGCGACAGCCAGCGTCTTCCTTGCAAGGGAAGAAATGGGTGTCCTTCGGTTTAGCCTCATTCTGTCTCCAGCCCCTCTCAGCGCTGTTCCTGCCAGACAGCGACAACACAGGTTACCCGACTCCAGTCTGCATCCAAGTTCACAGAGGAATTGATAGCGTGCCAGGCTTTGGAGTCTACTATCCTTGATAACTCAGGGCCAAGAACCATCAATGGAAGTGTTTCATTTTAGACTGTGAATACCAAAAATGTCTCAATGGGCAAGAGACAAAGTAAAAACAAGAAAGAAAAAAGAAAGGTCAATGTTTCCTGCAAAAATCCTTCAGATGACACTGGTCCCCTCTGCTTTCCGGCACCAGCTGTCAACTGACATTCAGAAGGCTCCAAACAGCATGAGAAGATCCCTCTGCAAAGAGTGGTCAGTTTAAATAAATCACGGCTTTCCCTCAATCAGGGCAGCTGCAGGTGTACACAGGCACCGAGAGCAGCCGTGCTCTCTGCTGACAGCAAAGTACCCAAACACCAATGATTTGGTGGGCTCTGACAGCTGCTTTTGCAGCTGAAACAAGTTAGAAATACATCCTATTAACTCAAGGTTTTGGTCTAAAGAGACTTGTTAGTCTTCCTACAGCGTAGGCAAAGGGATAATGCCAATTGTTGGTGTAGCCGTTGGCTCTTTGAGATTGATGAATGATGAATATTGCTCAGGTCCCACGGCAGCACAGCCACGGCGACCCTGGGAAGTAACTGCACCCGGGTTTTAGCAGCCCGGCTTCGAGGAGCAGCTTCCAGAAGGAGCCCTGAGCCCCACGCAGTGCTCGCCTCTTGCAATGGTGGCCGTAAATCATCTCCAGAGCCCCATCGCGGGCGTTAGGCAGGGCAGGCTGAGGGCAGGTCTCCTGCCCGCTGTCCCTCCCTCCAGCTTACGCTGGGAGGGGAAGGCTGGTTCCCCCAGCAATACTGGCTGCCGTCACAAAACTACTTTGGTTATCCAGGGGTTTCCCCGGATCAGAGACGCCCTAGAAATGCAGCTGGGACAGATAACAGATGCACTGCGCGAGTCCTTGCTCAAACTGTCACCTTCCAGAGTCCGATTTAGTGCTAAATCTTGAAGTGAGAGATAAATCCTCATCAGCATGGAAAAACCCATGGAGTGGCCCAGCCAACCCTCCACTAAACTTACACAGCTGACAGACCTAAGAAGAGTACCGCAAATATCTCAAGGTCAGAAATGCTTTTCTGCAGCCTTATTTTCTTTTATTAGGTCTTTTAGCCCTATTAAAGTGTACTGGAGAGGCTTTTATGCAGGAACTAGCAAAATTTTAAGTCCAGTCTTTTTCTATTACTGCAACTCTAATGACTTCTTTGGAGTTATCGCGAAGCAGAAAGCGGGTTAGTCTACTGCTCCCTTACAAACAAAATAAACCCCAAAGCCATCATTATGCAAATCGAAGAGGAAAAGAGCAATTTAGCTGCGTTAAAGAGAGGACAGTCTTGCAGGCTAAGGCTTGGAAGAAGAATCAGGAGCTTGAGAAGGAGCACGGCGCCTTGCCAGCAGTCACCTCCGCAATGCTGCGGATGCCGTGAAACGGGGCGGGACTGCGGCGGGGGCAGCGAGGGGGACGGTGGTTCAGGTGCTGGGCCTGGCTCGTAACACCCGAGTTACAGCTCCAGGGGGGCACTGGGGCACCTGGCGTGGGCAGGGCTCCGCAGCACGCTGCTGTGAAAGCAGCTCCTCGTTTGGGTCCTGCAGTTACACAATCAAAGTATTCCCACAGATGAGTTCAAAAGTCCGCGTAAATGTTTCTCTACATCACCCCCCCTTTTCTCTCCAAGCCCTCAAACACAAAGAAATCCCCCAACCCACCTGAAGCACCGTTTCTCTGCATTAACAATTTAGATAACAATTGCTTCATCGCAGGGCCTAACATTGCCCTGTACGGGGCTGCTCACGGTGGATTTTGGGACCTGGGAATGCGCAGAGCCTGTGGGAAGGCTTGAAATGAAACCTCTGCTGATGCGGAGCAGTTTGTGTTTCCAGGAGAACATTCCTCTCCTGGCAGGAGAGGACAACTGCAGCTGCATGGGGGCCCCTGGGCGGAAGGGGCTGGGGTGCCAGGCTGCGAGGTGAGTATAAGCAGGAGGCAGAGGCTGGAACGGGGATTCACTTCCATGCTTGCGCCCAAGCCCACGCGTGCGATTGCACAGCCACTTCAGCTGCAATAAAGATTAAAGGAGTGAGATTTGCACTTGCTCTGGTGTCTGCTAGGGGTCTTCTTTTTTGCCTTTTGCATTCTTTCTGGGGGGTACATCTCCCTTCCCAAATCTTAAAGACCAGACTTTCAAAGATGTTCAGGCTCCGCAATGACTTTGAAGATCTGGCCCAAAGCCTTCAGTCAGGGGCTCCTGGAGGCAAGAGAGGAAACCATGTTCTTTCTGCAGGGGATGAAAAAAAAATCACCTTGTGTTTTCTCCCCTCTTCTGAGCAAATGAAGTGCTGTCTCTTGAAGCAGAAGTGTGGAAGGAGGCAGGGCTGGGCTGGGCACAGGGGTGGAAAGGGAGGAGCGGGACGTCAAGGGAAGGTTACAGATCTGATAGCGCTGGCAGCACGCCCCCAGCCCAGCTCTGACACATGAAAGAGGATTTTATCCAGCCTGAACACATTGCCTGCAGCCTCAGTGCAGATCACGCGGATTAATGGCTCGAAATTAAACCTCTGCTCATGCAAAAGAGCAGTGTGAGTTTCCAGCAGAACATTTCTCTCCTGGCAGGAGAAAGCAACTGCCGTGTGGCATTTGCGCAGGGGGCTGCTGGTGGGCAGGCGGCTTCGGAAGAGCAACTAAATCAATCCTTTCCCAGCTGCAGTAATATTTCTTCCCACTGCATGTTATAGCTGAGCTCCTCTGACTCCCACTACAACGGCTGAAACTCAATGAAGACCAACAAATCAAGAAGTGCCTGCTCCGTGCTGTCAGCTGGATGCCAGATCAGCTCTACCCAAACCAGGATCAGACAAGATGAATCTTCAAAGACCGGTTCTACATACCAAGATATGCAAGAGCTTCACCTTTTTCTGCTCTGCTAATGCTAATGCCTCCTGGAGCAGTAAGGCCACCGGAGAAAGAGTAGTTGCTCTATACAACATGTCACGATGATCCATCTTGAGTTGGAGAAACCCAGTTGTGTTCTCTTGCTTATACACATCAGCTTTTTCCCCCAGTATCTGCAGCAAAAAAGGTCTGCAGCTCTCCAGATGCATCAAAGGTTGGTAGATGATGGCACAGCTAACGCTGCCTGAACAGCTCAAAAGGGTGCTGGTCTACCACAGCTGCACCTCCAGGGAACAGTGTGTTTGCAGTAGTAACACCCGCCAATGCCACAACTTGCCTCTGTCCCGCTCTGCAGTGCCCAGGACAGAGCAGCCACCAAGAGACAGGGAGAAAGGGAGCGTGAGACTTCTCTTTCCCAGCCCACAGAGAGACAAGGTGAAGGAACTACCTGGAGATACAGTTTCATGCTTATCGAACCTTGAAAGGGTCTCCAGACACCACAGACTAAAGCAAAGCTCTCATCAGCTATTCTGTGGTTAAAGTAGAAGTTGTGGAGTAGCAGAGATAGGAGAAGGCGCAAACCCAACTCATTGAAGCAGTTGCATGGACCTTTCTACACACCAATGATCCCAGAGAGGCTGCCTCCAGCAAGAGAAGAATCTTACAGTGTTTCTTAGCTCATCTAAAGTCGCCCGAAGCCCAGCAATAAGCGTAAACTGCCATGCAGAGGCCTGAGCACAGTAACCAGGAGCCCGATTTCTCCTTCACTTACACTAAGACTCAAAGCCAGTCCCCAGAAGCCCACGGTGGGAAGCCAGACGCAGACCTGGGCATCTCCTCAGCTGCTCCTGCCACTGCCAGGCCACAGAATAAGCCTGGCTGGGATATTTAAAAATAACTGCAGGGTATTTAAAAACAACTTTCAGTTAATAACTTGTGAGGTGGAAGCGCCTGTGACCGGCATTCGTTGCAGAACAAACAAGCTCTTGCTGTTCAAAAGCTGAATCCCAAAGGCAAAAAGCAACTGCAGGCTCTATTTACCAGGAAGAAACGTCTAATAAGGAAGAACATGCATGATCATTTGGACGCAGTTAAAAGTGTTTTAACAGCTTTCCCCAAAACACGATTTTTGCCCAAGGCTGACAGATTTTCCCTTCTTGTCAGGCAGAGGAACAACAAAGTAGCTCGAGAGAGCGGAGACTCCGTGAACCTGCAGACGTGACTCTCCTCTGGCTTACGCCAGCAAAATCCAGGAGTAACTCTGCTTTTTCAGACTCAGTGATTCCGCTTCTGCGTTACGGTAAAACTGCAAATGTGTTTTTGCCTTTTCAGGGAAGAAGAAGATCCCTATTTCTGCCTAATATATTTTCTGTTAGCACATACCATCCCAGGCGCCTGTCGTAAGAGAGCCACGCAGCCAGCACAGCTCTGTAAGCACCAGCACAGGGCTCCTCTCCATTCCCTCCTCCTCTCCGCTGGCTGGGATGCAGTCAGATACATTTTTGTTATGATTACTTTAATTTTGCTTTCATCAAAACCAGATGAAAACCCTTCCCCAGAGGCTACTGGCAAGGATAGAAATGGGAAATGCAGACGAGTGGTATCTACTAATAATTACATTGCATTTCCCAGCTAGTGGCTCCCAGTTGTGCCACGGAGCCGCAGAGCCAACAAGATTAGTTCTCAGGATGACGCCCGGGCCGGGCTGCTGCAGTTTAATGCCTGGCTATCTCCCCTCCGCTTGCCGTGGTTTGTTTGGGGTTCTGGTTATTCATCAGTTTTGAACTCCAGGGATGAGCTGGGGGTTTTTTGTTTGTTTGTTTGTTTGTGCTGGGAGGGTTGTTTGGGGTTTTTTTTACAGATTTCATCTCTGGGATTTAGTGTTTTCCCCAATGACAGGTCTCTTTTACATCACAGATTTTTCTGCCACTCTGAATTCATATGCTCTGAATCTATTGACTCAATACAGCTGGACCGAGGAGGTCATCCTAAATATTTTTCACCTTTTCCTCTTGCAGAGGGAGAATGAAATAGCAATCAAATATTTATTTTAGATCCCAGCAATCTAACACAGACGCCTCGGGTTTACCAGGGGCTTTCAAAGCCCTTCTAAATAAACTCCCAGATATTTTCTTTTGTTTTTTTCCCCCTTGTTGTATTTGGAAAAACACAGGCATATGCAGTCCTTTTACTGTGGCACTTCCCAAGCTGTTTCTAACTGCTCACTCTCCCTGTAAGGTTTCGTAGCAATGAGGGCATTATAAAACCTCCCTCCATCACCTCCCCCCTCTTGCATTCCTCCTCCCCTCGTCCCACCTTCCCTTCACTTGCAGATGCCTCACAACAAACCGTCTATCATGCGTTTAGCGGCTCTGGGCCATTAAAACCCAGATCTGGTATTAGTGCTGTGGAAATGGAGAGCTTTCAGCGCCAGTCCAGAATGGGTTTTTATGGGTAATTGATGGGAAGCCACAGACGGCTGTTGACAGTGCAGAGAGATTAAGCAGTTTGCTGCGCAGGGGAAGCCTGGCCAGTCCATCCGCCCTGCTTCAGTGGCCAACCTCTAAAGGAATAAATGATGCTCATAAACACATCATTTTTCTCCAAATCATTACACACTTCCTCGCTACAGCGTGGTCTGCAGGCAGGGCCTGATCCAACGCCCATGAAGCCCACGGGAGTCGCTCCTGCCAGTCTGGCACAGTTGCACAAACCATTTAGAGTCAGAACTGCTGAAGAGTGGAGGTGCCTAGGGAGGAGCTCGGTGAAATTTAGACCCTCAAATGCAAAACTGCAATTAGAAAATGCCAGGTGTTCAACTTAATCCTCAATGTGCTGGCCTGATGTACCCTGGGCATCTGAAGTTCTATCTCTGTGTTCCCAATCCTAGTTTCAAGCTCACTTCAGCCCCTTCTCGGTACAGAGAGGAAAGCAAAGCTGGAAGGACAGTTGTCTTCTTTTTTCAGGGTACCCTACTGCTACGAACACCTGCAGAACCAAATCCAAGATCATCTCCTGTTCAGTGAAATTCATACTGTATTTCCTACCACAACCAACAGGGCGGAGGATGTTTTCCAGCCTCCCCTTTTGTTAAAGTCCTGCCATTGTGCAGAAAAGCTTTAACATAATCAGACCGGAGGAAGACGGAGCAGCAGAAGAAGCAGGACTCCGGGGCTGGGTGATTGGGGCATGCAGGAAAGCAGCCCTGTTCTCCTCGGTTTTACTTTATTGGCTTTATGCTGCTGCTCATTTAAAGTCATGTTAGAAACCAAAATAATAATAATAAAAAAAAAACAGTTACAGATGAAGACTCAAGCGCCAGAGCAGATTTGATGGGAAGCTGGATCGTAACAGCTCTGCAGCATTTGGTGACCGACTTATCTGTGCAGGATGGGGTTCACTGGGGACTTCCAGAAGTTGGGACTTGGTAGAGGTTTAATGAACAAAGGAGACAAATTCAGCCTGCACAATCCTTTTTTGTCCTCTGGTAAATATTGCCCTTGAATTTCATGCTATGCACTGGGTCAGGAAAAAAGCTAATGATCCAAGATGTAAACATTTTATTTCCTGTCTCCAAAGCTGAACACAACTTTAACCCTTGCCCAGCAAGCATCAGCAGCTGTCAAGAAAGCTTTTATGGACTTAAAGGGCAAGATCCTGGCCCTGCTGAAATCAATGGGACTTTTGTCACTGCCTTGGGGCGCTTTGGGAAAAAAAGGAATGAGGAAACCACCAAGGACAGAAACATAATTGCCATTAGATACTCCCCCCCCAGCAGATGCAGGCTGGCTGCAAGCAGAGACCCCGCAAGTCAGGATGCCCGAGACAATCAACATGCGGTTACATCGAGACACAACATCCAAACTGGAATAATTAATTTATCAGGCATTTTGTCCTCCAAAAGCGGGCACTCTAAGAGGAAGGAGATGCTTTGGATGGAATTGGGAGGGTGTTTAGAGGGGAGATGCCCTGCCTGAGCAGGGCTTCTTTTAAGGTCAGCAGAAATCAATTCAAAGTCAATACTGTCAGAGGGTCTGGTGCAATTCGTCTCAGCCTAACACAGATCCCTTCAGTTGGCCCCACGATTCCCACCCTGAACTCCACTGGCTCTAAAGGCAGCTGAGGGTGACTAGCTGAGATAGCCTTCCGTGTCTGTAACGGACGGACTTCGATGTGAGATGACTCTGACCCTCTGGGGAGGGCGGGAAGGGAAATTAAACCCGATGTTCAACAGAGAAATTATAACCACTTTAATGTGTCACTGCCTTGTTTCTCTGTAACCACCTGTGGACCACCTATGGATGAAGGGGCTGTGCCAGCGATCATGCAACCAACTGCTTGGAAAAACATTCTTTGGGCTTGGCCAGAAGCCCCAGCACTTAGTTTAACCCCGAATACAAGATGATGCTGTTGCTTTCACCTTTTCCCAGGCTTTCGAGGATTTTCAGTGCAGTGGAGGTTTCAGCAGCTTGCGTGTGTACACATTATGGCCATCTTCCCTCCATCTGCTGTTCTATTCTCAGAGACGTCTGAGAGCACCAAGGATGAAAAATGAGCAGCCAAGCCGTTTAATTCAGTCCCAATCATCACTAATAGAAGAAGGGGGGAAAAAATGCCCTTCTATAATTTAAGCAACTGTTTGCTTAATGTTTCTGGTCATGACCTGAAAGCATACGGTTGATTATTCTTAGTAGGTGCAGGATTATTTTTGACCTGAAGGATTTCTTGCTTATTGTGCCACCTCTGTCTCAAGCACTGAGTCCTTCTCTGCCTGTCTTACCCGGATTCCTTTAAGAGATGCAGCTCAAGTCAAGATGGAGCAGCAATTTGTTTTTGTTTACTTGGCCAATTAGGGTCAAGTTAATGAAGCATCGGGTGGAAAACAGCATCTCTTGTTATGTTGCCACAGCAGCAATTACAGTTCTCTTGAAAGAAGGTTAAGGAATTAATTGCAGTGCTTCATTAGATATAAAAAAATAAGCAGAGGTTCTGCCTTAGCTGGTTTGAGGAACTCACTAACCCATCTGTTTTTGTGGGCAAGATTTATTGACAGCATAGTGGAATAAGTTCATTCTTTATTCAGACCTTGCTGGTGTTTGAGGGAGGACGTGTTGGAAAAGCAGGCAGCAGCAGAGAGACAAGTACGGGTAAAGTGATGGACGTGCTTTCTGGAGCTGCTGGCCCTCGGCTGCCCAAGCCTCAACAAGACTGATGGCCTGCTGAGTAAGAAACGCCTCAAGAACAGGCTGAACAATTTAGAGAGCAAACCCAGGATGATCATGTCCTGGCCCTTCAGTGACGGCCAACTGGCCAAGGGGAGCAAATGGGTGGAGCAACTCGGAGACCTCTGCCCCATCCTCTCTGCGACCTCCTCTAGAAACCTGGGCTGCTGCTGCTGCACCACTGAAATGAAATCAGTGCAACGTGTACCCTCCCCACCCTGGGTGCACATTAACTCTGATGCTGGTGGCTGATGGAAGAAGTGTGCTGCTGCCTGATCAACGACTGCTGCTCAGCTGCTGATGAGAAGAGCAGACGGCTCTTACTTTACTGCCTGAACAAAATGCTCTGTTAAACTGGGAGTTGAGCTAAGAGTTCATGTCAGGGGCTTCCAGGTGAACCATTCTTATGGGATCATTTTAATTAGCGAAAAAATGAGACATCCTGGAAATCCAAGAAATTACAATGGAAAAGAAAAGGCATCATCTGCAGAGGTAGAAGTAACAGGTGCCTGGCCAAGGGACAAGGGCAGGAGTCTGGCACGCTGGGTTGTGATGCCTTGAGGAAAGAGACCAACTGTATCACAGGAGACTCCCTAAAAGTTGTTGAAAGTACCAGAATTACCTGGTGCATGTTTATCCTCTACCCATAGAACTTATGTGTTCATCCGCTGATTTGGCTCTTGGTGCCAGATTTGAAGGAGATGACACGGGAGCGGGTCAGCCCCTCCAACCTGGGGAGTTTTTACAGCCAGCAGTGAAAAGTTTTCAGGAGAATCCTCCAAAACGCTGAGTGAGACAGTGAGAGGATCAAGCTGTCTCATCTGAAACATTAAAAATACATTGCCTAACCTGTAACATTTGCAAAACTCTTTGTAGAGATGGCACCAGAAAATTTTACCCTGCAGGTAGCTTCAGAATAGATGAAAAAGCTACACTGTCAGCCCTAAATTACATTTTTCTTCTTCCGTCAGTGAAGTCACGCCACAGCAGTCTTCCAGGGTCACTTAAAGCATGCCAGACATTTTCGTCACAGAGAAAACTTAAAAAAACTGGCTTGGTTTGATTTTGGATTTCTCTGCTCCGGATGATTCTGACTCAAGAATGATGGACTTCTATTTAGAAAGCCCTAAGGATTCACCACCTTAGAAGTAGGCTTTTTAAAGGTATTTTTAGGTAGATGCCCCAAAATGCTAAATTGCTAGCTACTTGATAAAACAACAGTGCTGCTGCTCATGCTGAGCTTCAGTCCAAAGCCCTTGAACTTTCTGTCCTAGCCACCACAGCTACAGAGATGAGATTATCCCTTTGCTCTTCGCAGTAGCCTTTGCAATATTGAAGGACTGTCACAAAGTCTCTTCCCGCAGCTCAGCAGCCCTGCTTTGGGGAGGGTAAGAAAGGAAGCAGAGACGGTTTGTGTTTCCACCCATCACATCCTGCCGCATTAAACAAAAGAGGCTCCCAGAAGCAAAGGAGGGAGTGAAGTGCCATTGGGCCCCGTGACTTCATCCAAGGCCCTTTGTACCTATTCCTGAAGAGAGTCATTAATTATATCATCATACGCTATTTTTTCCTCATGTCTTTGACTCAGAGCACAAGATGAACCTGCCCTGGGCAGTGACGGAGGCTGTTGCCTGCAGGATTCTCTCGCTTTAGAAAAAAAAAGAAACAACAAGAAAAGAAATAAAAAAGACGTTTGAAATGGAGGAGATATTTTTGAGCAACTGCAGACAATGTTCTCCCCTGCTTCCTCCTGCCACTCAATACATTATAAATGTGCTTTCTCTGCCGAATGGATGGGGAAAGCAGCCTCAGTCCTGCTGAAATTAATGGCCTGTGTGGTTTACTTTTATCTGGCAGGTTTTGTTTTTCAGAGATGAGTAGGAAGCAATTCGTTTTTAAATTAAATAGGTAAAAAGACATTTCTGAGTTGGGATCAAAAGCTGAAAAAGAAGACTTGCACAGCATGGCCACAGAGATGACCTTCGTCATTTCTTATGTCCACTCCATTTGTTGCTTATCTGACTTCGTAGTGTCTGTAGGTATTTCTGTAGGTAAACATCTGTAGGTATTTCTGCAGTGACCTTCATGGCCTAAGCTGTATCAGTCACCTGTGGCAGGGACTAACGTTTGCAAGCTACAGAGGTGAATCCTTGCTTTCAGCTTTCCTCCTCTCTCCCCAAGGAATAAACCTTCTGGGTAATTTTCATAATCATTATATTCTGCTGGAAAATGGTATGTAAATAAAATTTCAACATGCTTCACAAAGCGTTTATTGATGTTGATGAATTGCTTGGGGAGTGTAATACTTCCTAAACCAAATATTCATTTTTCGTTTCTGTTGTTCATTTTCATTAGGATTCCAAAGGAAAACCTTCCTCGGGGTGGAAACTCTGAGCTTAAGCCAGCTCCATGTGCAGACCACTCTGAATCTCCCCACTCTGAATCTCCCCTTCTCCCATGAAAGCATCCCGCAACAACCGGCCTCCCCGTCTCCCTGGAGTCTGACTTCACTGGCTCCCCCTGAATCCCTCCCAGACCATGGTCTGATCCCACAACCGGTCCACTCTCACCTCACTCCTACTCTACATCCTCAGTTTTACTGCATAAAATCCCATTGCTCCAAATTGCCTCCTGCCACTTGGCTCACGCCAGCGCCACCAAGAGCCTCTTGGTCAGTTTTAAACCCATCAGGTGCCTCCTTCCAGAGCGCTCTGAGCAACTTTGAAATAAGATGTTTCTCCTGCTGGATTTTATTTCTTTCTTTGTCAGAAATCAATCCTCTTTTTCCTTTCCCTCACTGTTCTTCACAGAGCTTGAAATTAATGCACTTCTCTGCCGCCTGTTGGCTTTCTCCTCCCCGCTGCACGCCGTGCCGGCTCTGCAGCACCAGCTGCAGAGGGACCAGATCTCCTCCTGGTTCCTCGGGGTGCCCAGCACAGGGCTCTCCATGCACTGTGATTATCTCAGCTCCTGGGAGACACCCCGCCCTGCCAGTGGGATGGGAGATCCTATGACCCGGAGCTTCCAGACCAGCTGAGATGTGTCTTGAGGATACCTTGAAGACAGCAAGGCTGCTTCTGTGCCAAGAAACAGCATGGTCCTGGGTCTCTTTTATGGCCTCAAGGTGCTCTTTCTATCCAGAGGGAGATGGCTTTGGATACTGCCACCAAGAGTCACCCCTAGTAGCTCCCGCTTTAGTGCACGGGGTGCACGTGGTCCAGCGAAGGGACCGTGACCGGGATGCACCTTGTCTCAGCCACTGAACCTGCCCAGGGAAACACACGGGCGCCAAGCTTTTACTGAGAACCCAGCGGAGCAGGGATCCCCAAGGCGGGATAAACCAAATGCAGATGAGGAAAGGTCAGTGACAGGAGGAGAATATTTAAGTAAAACTCCCCAGGAGCTGCTGGAGCAGATCAGAATAATACTAAACAATGCAATTTTCCCTGCAGGAATGACTCCCCGTGCAGTCCACAGGAGCATTTATGTGCCAAAATACACCCCGGTGCATAGTTTACTCCGCAGTAGTCTTCGAGAGGAAGCACTAGTGTCTGTCCGAGCTGCAGAGCTGGGGAACACAGGAGCTTCCTTTGGCCTTCCCAAAATTACATAAGAAGAGGGAAGAATAACAATTTTCTTTCGTGTAACAGGGAGCATTTCACAGTGACTCCCCTTTCCGTGAGCCAGGTCTCCCCAGCCGGGCTGCGAGTCCCGTGGTGTGGTCTGGCCGTGCTCCCCGTTACTCCCTGCTGTGGGGCTGGCGATGGAGCAATCACCCTCTTGCCTCGAGGCGGCCGTTTGAATTCTATTTTGAAAGAATGAGAAGCCATTTCAACCAAACAGTGCTCTTTCCCATTTTTAAAACCAAAATAAAACCAGGAAAAAATTGGTTGGCAATACGAGGTAGAAATTTTCAATTTTCAGGGAAAAAATGTTCAATCTTCTGTTTTAAAAATAGCTTGGAAATTGAAACATTTACCTAAAAACACAAAAAGGAAGCCAAAAGATTGTTTTTCAATCTTTTTTTCTTTTTTTTTTTTTTCCACAGAACAAATTAAAATACAAAGCATTCTGGGATGAGAAATGATTGGCATTTGGGGGAGCCTGGATAGAGTCTCCGAAAATACTGGCTTTGCAGAGCTCATACACAGATTACGACAAGAATGTTATTTAGAGAATAGGAAAACATGAAAAATTTCCCTCTGAAATGCTTCATGTTGCCTTCCCTAGGATGAACATTGCTGGTTTGCTTCTTTTCACATCCTTTGCTGTCTGGTTGGGTTGGCAACCTCCTTTGGGGGAAATCACCATCGGATAAGGTCGCAGCCTGCTCCTGCCTCTGCCCTTGGTGGCCGAGTGGCCCATGGTGCGCGGGGACGACGCAGGGGGTCCGGGCACTCGGGAGCTGCAACCAGAGGGAGGGCTGCAGGAGATGAGGTCCACTGAATGGAAATAAGAAACAACCCAAGCCCACCTCCTGCGCGACACGGCAGCACCCTAAACACACTCGGGTTAGTGAAAGGAAACGTTTCCGTTGAGGGTTTGGTGCCCTAGGACTCGCGCAGCCCGGGGAGCGGGAGGCATGTCGGCAGGGAGCATCCTTCCCTCCATCCTTCTCCCTTGGAGGGTGTTTGGCTGCCATGCCGTACTCCCACGCCTCTTGCTCTGCCACGAGCTGGGACGCTTGTCAGGGGCTTGTGATGGACAAGCGCCTTCCTACCTCTCCCCGTTTCCTTCTTCCCCTTCACAATCTATTTTCCTTCGCTTGGCTGCAGCCAAGAATTTAATGCACTGACATTTTTCTGTTTGTTTGAGTTTACTGTTCCAATCTGTTTACACTTCTCATTGAACATAATGGCCTGAGAGATTAGGAGAGGAGTTAATCAGACCTAGGTCCCCAAAAAATCTGCTGAAATGCTCCAGTGAGTTCGTTGAGTTTGAAGTACGGATTTGAAAGGACCACGCCAAGCTGTTTGCTTGAAATGCGTTTGCGATGCTGAGTTCACTTCAAAGCAAGCACGTCTGGAATTGCTGGATGCGCTCAGCGGGGGTCATGTGAAACCAGTGGGGAACTGATGATCACCAGAGCCTACCTCAGAACTATCTGTCGGCTAGATGGACAGGTTCAAACGTCTTCATCAAAATACAGAACAGATTAAAGGGCGTAAGAGTGGGCACGGAGGCAGCTGGGATCTGAGGAAAGCAGAGAGGTTAGAAATGTAACTGCATCGTGTTACCCAGGACGTGTAACAGACTGCACAGTATTCATCTGAAGGATGAATGCGACAGCAACAAAATCCTTAAAATTTCTCCCCTATACCCCCCAAATTAGTCCATACCTGAAAAACACTGACTTTCTCAATCTACTCTAATATAAGCGGCTTCTATTAGGAGATGGACCGCCACTTGGACACTTACATCAAGCCATGCAAGTTCTTCCTCCTTTGCTTCATCTAAAAAAGATTGTTTGTTTTAGATACTTTTTATGCAGACTTTTTTCTTGGCTTCAAGAAGTGTGCCATAGCAGCACGCTGAAAAGCAAGCATTCACAAACTCATCACGTCCTTGAGCAGAGAGACACTAGCTGGAGATGGCCAAAAAGCAAATTTGTAAGAAATTCCTTTTTTTTTTTTTTTTTCCCTTTCGCTTGTTGATTTTGGTCCAAATTGAGCTGAAACCAATACTATTTTTTTAAATTTATCACAGAGTAGAAACTCCCACGGTTTTGCAGCTGCTCCTGTGAAACTACCATCCCCATCAGCTTCACTGAGGATAGAAATGGGAAAGGCTGTGAATGGCACTGAAACGCTGGCAGCGACGATCCTGCACACCCTCAAAATCCCTGGCCCTGCTGCAGACCTGCCTGGCCCGGTGGCTCCCAGCCCGCAGCTCCCCGTACTCCAGGCCCTTGAGCTAAACAGAAAGAAATGTCACGGAACCTGGCCTTGGGCTTGGCCAAACTAATTTGAAGCTCAGAAGTGTTAAATGAGATAATTGATGCTGCATGAAATGGTGTTTTTGTGAGGACACTTGGTTTCGCTGGAGAGTTTCTGACTGGCTCTAACAGGAGCCCTGCCATTGCCAGCTGGGATGGGACTAAACTGGGCTAAACAGCTCAAAGCACCTCGTTATGAGAAAGATTGGAGTGAGATCAGAAAAATGGGAAGGAAAAAATAATTAAAGCATTGGTGGGACTGGGTTAGATACCTATAGTGTGGCTAAGCAGCCACGTTTGGAAAGGTGAGAAGAGAGAAATCTGTGTGTTTGAAGGCTGCGAGTATGCAGACGGGAAGAGTGATTTGGTGGATGCTCCAGATCCCGAGGGTATCCGGGAGGAGGAAGGGCATCTAGAAATGATGGGGGGGCAGAGGGTCAACTAATAAGCAGCTCTGGAAAGAATGGACACCATCTCCAGGCAGCACCTCTTCCTCTTGACGCATCTTGGGAGACAGTGTCCATCCTCCCATGGGTGCCAGAGAAAGGACTGCTGCCCCAACAGCTCTTCCTCATGGCTTCAAAATTAAAGATTTATGGAGAGATTCATTAACTGGTCTGGTTTACATCTGCTTGAATACCTGGGCTTGCAGTTCCCTGTGCTGCAGGGATTTGGCAACAGCATAATTCACACGCGAGCTGCACCCTGTCTGCTGCAGGAACCCTGGTCCCCATCTGTCTTTTCCAGGCCCACCTTAACCAAGTCTCCACCACCTCCCACTTGTCCATAATAATCCCCTGATATTTCCCAGTTAAATGCCAAGCTTGACTTTCAATTTGATGGCAGTACGGTTCCTTTCAGGTCACTTGTACCTGAACTGAGTCACCCGTGGGCAGCATAAGCCTCCCTTTCGGGCAGGCGTGCAGGAGAAGCCACGTGCCCTGCTCATCCTCCCCACAGGGCTGCGACTCCTTCGCTCGTTAAACTGCAATAGATCCAAACACAAAGAGAGTGTGTGCATCATTAGAGCTAAATATGTTATCTTCCTTGGTTTTGTTTTCTAAGGGATATGTTTGGGGACTTGTATAATGAGGAGCTCGTTGGCAGGGCAGTTAGAGAGCTAAAGGCAATGAGGCAAAGAGATATAAAATGAGAATGGATCAACCAGCAGCGTCCGCGCTGTGCAGGAGCGTGGTGATGTCCCCTCGCACCTGCACACACAACAGCGGCGGTCACAAGAGGTCACAGCAAGCTGTCTCGCTGAACCGGCCCCATTACTGTGGTGCCCGAGCATCTCCCGGTCCTTCATGGACTCAGAGGGGGCCTGGGGAACGGCAGGGCTGTTAACTTCAGCCAAAGGAGAAACTGAGCTTTGTCCCAGGAAGATCTCTAACAGTGAAACGTTTTTCTGTCTTAAGCTGTGGCAAAAATGGTTGTGAATTAAATAAAACCAATGCAATTCCTCCTCCTGTGGTGCAGGGGGAGGGATTCACGCAAGAATCAATCAAAATGCTGCGGCTTGTTTTGGTTTCAGCTTCTTAATTTCTTTTTCCTAGTCTAAATAAACTAAATTTTTTGATCAGAAAGCCCCTGATTCAATGCCCAGAGACTCTTTATTTAAAAACTGACATGTTTGGACTATGGCAGCATTTTTCTCAAAACAAATTTCAAGTCAAGCAAGGCTTCAAATCTGCCTCTTACGGGTGTCACAAACTGGCATTTTTTAGTGTTGACAAAAGCAACAAAGGAAAATTCACCGAAAAATTCCCAGTGGCCACAGCTTTCACTTCCAGTCGGTGACTACTGAACGTACCACAGCCGTGCAGAAAGTGTGTTGCAGTGCAAATGTAGAAGCCCTGGCATTTAAATGATTAAAGAAATGCTAAACATAGATTTCAAGAAGTCCTAAACGCTGCCATCTCTTCCCCTTTTCTCCCAACGTCCTGCTTCGTACTAGGCACCTCTGGTCACCTGTAGCTAAAACTCGTATTTAGAGAGAGGGAAGCTGGTGTGTGACAGTCTGGAGCAATGTCAGCAGTTCCGCGAGCCGAAGTTTATACCATGTGCAAGTGGAAGTCTGCAGAACAAGCAGTGGTAACAAAAAATTGGATTGAGGCATCACACTGTAAAACTTAATCTCCCATATAGAGACTTAGTCTACCATAAAAGAAACAGTGCTGGAGGATATAAGAAAACACGAGACCCTAGGGATGATTTAATGTCCTAAAGACATAAAGACATAAGCCACAGCAATGCAAAAATGAGCTCAGTAACATAGAAGCTATTACATTTCAATTGGTTATGTGTACTCTACATAAACCACAATCAAAACACTTGTTTTTAAAGGATGTAAATGCCTTTCTCGCGCTGAGCAGAAGTAGCGCTACTGATCTAGAATCTTAAATTTCATTTCAGGCTTTAAACTTGAGTGATGCCACCTCCGTTCAGCCAAACTGCCCGGCGAATCGGGAAAGGACCGTGCAAACTTTGTTTCGGCAGCGTTAATGTGAGACCTGGCAGCTAAGGCAGGAAAACCAGGTTCATTTTCTGTTACAGACTTTGCGCGTGGACTGAAAGAAGCCATTGAATCCCTGGCGGCACGTTTATGGGCTTGGCTGGCTGTGCTCTGCATAACTCCGGGCTGTCCTGCCTAGAGGCGGCTCCTGCGTGGATCATCCCACCCAGCTAGAAGGTTTCTCCAGCCCCAGGACTGCCTTTCTAAACTGAGCAAGTTGCTCATTTGGCAACTTTAAACCCCTCAGGCTGTGACCTTTTCCGGGCAGAGTTTGCAGATTTGCACCTTTATTGTGTTTTTGTGCACCCCTTTAAACAGTGGTCCCTGGTCTTCTGGGTTTTGGGTGGGGAAGGTCTCTTCAAGAAAGACAGGTGACGAGTCTCCATGGAGGGCCTCCAGGCAAGGAAGTCTAAAAGGTCGTTACTGAAGTCAGGAGAGAGTAAAGCCTCTCCCCTCTTCTCCTCCTTTCCTTGATCACCCCATATCTAACATCATAAAAACAAACCTCCCATCCTAGGTGAACATTTCTGAGACCTCTCGCTGGGAGCACTGAGAAGAACTGCACCTGTTGCTCCCACCTGGGGATGGGTAATGAAACAGTATTTCAGGAAAAAAACCCCTTTTTCCAAAATGGGAAGATCTAAATGAGAATGAGTCACCCTTGGAAATGGAAATAATCTGTAGTCAAAATGAGGCACTTAATCTCCAGTTTCTTGTTTGATTTAATTCTGGTTTTATGCTATTGTTTTAATCTAACACAGTGAGGTGTAATAAGAATTTAAATAATATAGAATGTGATAAATATTTTATAGTTGTTTAATATTTATATATTACATTTGCTTTTTCAAATCATCCTGCTTCAGTATTACAGAATGAAGCATTTCCAAAAGGGGGGGTCTGACATTTCCAAAATGAAATTTCCGCTTGGTGAAATATTTCTAAATTTCCCCTTTTATTCTGATGTGAAAGGCAAATGAATTTCAAAACGCTGAACCTCCCCGAAGACAGGAGTTGTATTTTGCCTCTCATTTTGTAACACTGCCCTTTTCCAGCAGGCTTTGAGAGAGGCCGTTCTCTGTACGGTCCAGGCTTCAGGAGCACCTTGGGAGGGCTAAGGCAGAGCCATGAGAGATGTTGAGTTGCTTAACTGCCATAGATTTCAGGGGGAGGGGGCTGCCTGAGCACCTCTGCGGCTACAGCGGTAGGAAAGTACTGATCCCTCCGTTTCTGCCTTCTAGTGAGGCATCAGGTTTACGTTTTAGCTCCTCTACCTTCCTACGTGACCAGGCTTGCTCAAAGGCCACGAATCCAGCAACATTTTGAGCAACGTCAGCGTAGGGCAGAAAGGTCAGCACGGACCGTATCAGTCCTCAGACTGCAGGGTTTCTGCTCCTGCGGCGGCTGGGAAGCAGGACGGATTTGCAACCTCTGGCTGCTCAGCACGGAGCTCTGCCACCCTCTGCCGGGGACCAGGTCCGGTCTGGGTCCCGGCCACCCCGGGGCCAGCAGCCCTTTGAGCCGAGCAGCGCATCCTCCTCTCCCAACCCAGCCCAGATGAGCTGGTGTCCTTCAGAGCTGTGCCAGGCTAAATCCTCCCCGTGGCCTTTTGCTTATCCATTGCGGCTCTGCACGGCCAGGCTTGGTCTCGCCGTCCCAGGGTGGTGTGAGTTTTGGGTTTGGAGCTGGTTTGTGCCATAGTTGCACGGAGGAAGGGCAATCCCGCACCACGAATAGCTGTGCCAAAAGCAGCTGAACTGCGGTGGCTTTGGGGCTCAGGGAGACGGCAGTCATGCTCAGCGCAGGAGGTGCAACCTCGCACCCTGGAGCAAGCGGGTGCGTGAGGACGGCACACCACAGAGCACACGCAGTACCCTGAGCTCTGCCCCCCCGGAGTACCGGCTCCCTTGCACCTCCTCTGCTTTGCTGCCCCGTCCAAGTAGCCCCCCACTTTCTTCCCCTGCACTTGCCATCCAGAGCCCGTGCTGGTACTAGTCACTGAGACATATTTATTTCATCTTCTGGAGCTGGCTTCAGTCAGAGGAGAATAGAAATAGACGGGCTTGGGGGGCACTGTGTGTCCCTCAGTTATTACTCAGTCCCTAATTTTAACAGCCTCAGCATCCACCTCTATCTGCTGCTCCCAAACGCATGGGAAAGACAGAGAAAACACGGAGCAAGGAGGAAAGCTGGAAGAAAAGGAATGATTAACCCCCACAGGGAGCCAGGGAGATTGGCCTGTACCCCACAAATCCAAAGGGTCAGCAGAGACCCCGGGGAGCAGATGGGGCAGGAAGAGCAGGCAGCGAATCTGAGCCCTGGTCTTGGCAAAAATTGTTCCTTAATAATTAAACAGCTAGGAAACACCTTCAGAGTGGAGGAACGACCCAAACCTTGTCATGCCTGGCTGCCTTTTTTTACATAGCCCCATCCCGAACTTGGCAGCCCCTTCAGACACAGCCCGCATCATTTCATCCCTCAGCAGCGCTACAGATGGGACAGGAACCAGCTGTCAGCCCCGGCCACGCCATCGAAGCTCCGCGCGCATGGAGCAGGCAGTGATTCACTTCTGACGAGCGCAAAAACCTGCCGCTGCAGCCTTCTGCCTGGGGAGAACTTCTTCCCTTCAGATCTTTGCATTCTGGAGGATTTTGTTTTCAAATCAAAATGCAATAAGCTTACGCTGAAAGATTAGCCAGGCGCTGGCTCAACCAAGAAGGGATTGCTGAGACTCTGGGAAGTTCATGGAGGTTCAAGTCGCAGCAAACCTCCTGCTTGTGACTGCTCCAGGACCAGGCTTTGGCTCCCAGGGTGTCACATCCATCACACATCTCGTTCTCCAACATTTTTATTATTAGGGTTTTCTGTACAAAGAACGGCTCCTGGATGCTTGTTCTGAAGACACCTCAATCTCCAGGGAGGTCAAGCTCCTCTCTACTCATGGCCTCAAAGGATTCCCCCAGCCACTAGCAAACTGGATTTATTCATGCGGAAAGAAGAAAAATTAACAGGAATTAGCTGCGTCTGGGGTCCAGTGATGGAGGTGTCTGGGCTGCAACGGAGGATGCTCTTAGATGCGTTACAGTCCTTCCTGAATAGATGGGTTATCTGAGTTACAGGTTATTTCCATGACTGAAATCACACATCTGTTTGCAGGAACTGCTCGCTCCATTCTGCAATACCCAGCTCACGATTTCCAGAAGGAAATGCTTTTTGTAAATCGCTCCTTTATCCTGATTTACGTCAGGCAAATATTTGATTTCCTTCTTTTGAGAAGTAACAAAATGCATTAGCGCATGTGGAAGAAGATACAGGAGGACTACAATGGAACAGTAAATAGATGTGCAGTGCTCAGAGAATGGGAATGACAAAACTGCATTTAGGAGCTAATACAGATCCCAGTTGTGCTGGAAGAGAGCTCATTTGTGTTTATCTATTTCCTGGATGTTTTGTGGGATTTTGGAGAGTTCTATATTCATGGATTTCCCTTTGTATTCCAAAACTTGGCAAGCAAATGAGAAATATGAAGAAAAGGAGAATAGTAAGTCAACCATGAATTTGGGATTTCAGCTTTTCATACTTCTAAGAAAAGTGCAGAAAGCAGAAACCAATCCTTCTCTTTTCAAGCCTGAGGGCAGTCTCTGCTTGAGGATATTTTCTATGGTTTTTCTTAATAGAAAAAGGGATGTTTCATCATTTCTGAGCTCAAGAATCTGCTGCTGCATATTGTCAGCTTGTGGCTGCCTGGCTGCCTACAACTAGCCACAATCTGTACCCTGAATCTCTTAGAGTTGCAAAATCTTTTCATTCCCGTGCTTTGACTTATTTTTGCCAGAGGAAGGAACAAAAGGAATTTGTTATCTTGTTATTAATCATGTTTATTACAAGAATGCCTAAGGATCAACCAGGATTAAGTCCCTGTTGCATTCAGTACCGTACAAGCACAGAGCTGTAGGAAAAGGTACTGCACAAAGAGCTCCTCTTCCTGGGTTTGCGTTGATGAAGCGATACTTTATGCAGCCCCTGTGGCCCATCCTGTATAAATGAACTTTGAGGTAGGACAAGGAGCAGTCAGCTTAATTTCTAACAAGGGAGATTTTGGTTAGACGTTGGGGGAAACTTTTTTGCAATGAGGCCAATTAAATACTGAAATAAATTGCCTGGCAAAGGTGTAGCACCGCCATTACGGGAGTTGTGCAGAATGGATTAGGCACGCGTCTCTCAGGAAGGAGCAACCTGGATGCTCCTTTCTTTGGCAAAGCAAAGACCACCTGAGGTCCCTCCCAGCCATGATTTTCTATGATTTTTAATGACTCTTAGGATCAACCAATGTTTATCCCATTTATCCTTCATCCTGCCCCTGACTTCCCAACATCGTGGAACAGTCTTGGCTGAGCCAGGCTTAGCAGAGCCATCTCCGGCCTTCTCTGTGGGTTTCCCCATGGAGCAATACACCATAAACCTCGCATTTGTGCTCTGTCTATGCAATTTACTAAGCAGATCTTGGTCTGTTCCCATGCCTTGCTTTCTTATGCCCAGTCTCCACAACACACAGGAGAAAAAGCTCAGCCCCCAACCCCCAGCCCTCCTCACTGGTTGTTTATGGGCAAAGACAGATCTACCTGGCAGCACAACACATATCTCCACATTTTTATTGAAATAATCAGTTTGGGCACCTCTCATTTGTGTTCCTGTACAGAGATGCTCCATTATCTGCACCACAGTCCCAGGAAGGGTATTCATCCTCTGGAACTGCAATAAGGACCAGGGTGGCTTTCAAATGCCTGTTTCTGATCTTGGGTCAAAGAAATAAGGTTGTAGAAGAAATTACCAGGTCAAAATTTATTACTTTTAATGGGCTGATGAATTTGCAGGATTGCTGAACATCTGGATTCAGCAACCGCCTAATGGCAAGCAAGTAAAAATGATCCCCAAGGAATACGAGCCTGCAGATCACAACATCAGCATGGCCATTTGAAGAGACTGACCTCACTTCTTTAATAGCATAGAAGAGAGCAGTTTCTGTGCAAAAGAGGGATCCTGTGTGCAAACACAACTGGTCACGCTCCGAGCCAATACTTTGGGCCAAGCCAGTGTGTCTTGCAGACATCCACAGGAGCTGTGTGTGCCAGATAGGCTTGGCTGTTTGCAGCATTTTGTTCCACGCAATAAGCAGGTGGAAAACATGTCTCTGCCAAAGCTGCTGTTCTGCTCCTGAGAGGCCGCTACTGAAATTCAGAAGACAAAATCTGTATTTCAGCCCTGAGATGCAAAATGATGAAAAGTAAGTGAGCTCCAGTGGCTGAGCTCTCCAAACCTCATCGCTGCTATCCTGACGACAGCACACGATGGTGGTTTGTTATTCCAAAGCCTGATGCTATCTAAGAGTTTAACCTCCCCCTCCTCTCTCTGTGCAGGAAGCAAAGCACTAAACACTTTGAGAAGCTGATCTGGAAAACCAGAAGGTGCAATCAAACAGAGCTTGGTCCAAGAGGGAAAAGCAATTCCCTCGGGAAAGAGGTATCCCGCTTTGCACTGATTCAAAAGGCCTCTGATCTTGTATATATTAATATATGGATCCTTCTCCATCCCAGCACTGACTGCTCTGGGCTTTGAGGACATGGAGAGGGGCTGGACTAGATGATCTCCAGAGGTCCCTTCCAACCCCTACCGTCCTGTGATTCTGTGATTATGGAGAAACACTTTATCCAGAAGGCCAAAAAAGTCACTTTCGAAGTCACCTAATCAAAGGTAACTGTCTATTTTAGGATGAGATGACTTGTGCCTCGGCAGTACATAAATCATGCTGATAAACTAAGGGACAGCAGTGGCTCAAGGACAAAAAGTCATAGTAGAAATCAGCTGGAGATGTGATGTGACCACAACTTTTAAGATTTTTTTTTTTAAATTAAAATAAGGGAAGAAAACAATGGTAAGTAGAAACAGAGCGTCCCCTCCTTTCATGCCTGACCGAGAAAGAGCTAATTAGCACTTCCTACCTGCACTGCAAGACGCGTGCGTTCAAACTCTGCTTTTACTTAGATCCTGTCTGCACATCTGTATTAACAGAGCTCAAACATTTCCAGGGACTGCCAAACTATCTAAGTGGTTCTTTACAAGCTTTGGGCCCATGGCCGTTGGCACTCTCCCAAGAAATTCGCAGGCACAGAGGAGCAGAAGGGACAGCCCCGGGATGATGCTCACAGGGCAGTTTGCATTCAGCCTCCCCGATATGAGGGCTGTGAAGTCTCCTGCATAGCGACCTCGTAACACCTTGTCTCAAGGCTGGAGAAGATTCCAGCACAGCAGAAGTACCGACACAGGCAGAGCCTGTATGTGCCCAGCGGAAAGCAAAGCCTCGCACCACCACGCTAGTTCAGATGTTTTCTTTTTGGACCCAGAAATGCCAGTCTGGCTATGAGGAGTGGTTATGTAAAATTATGCATATGGGGGGGGGGGGGGGGGGGGGGGGGAAGTGTTTTCAAAGAGTTCGCATTTTTGGATGGAAAACCTTCTTCTTCTTTCAAAAATGCCCGACTTACTCTCCTGTGCTTGTCAGCTGCTCCAAAGGGTGCCCTCCAGACAGCAAGCTAAGATGCAGCTTTCAGAAAGATGTCCCACCCTCATGGAGCGATTTCAGAGAAGTATTTTGCAGTTCAGGCTGAGCTTCCGAGCTGGCTGAGAGCAAGCAGACGTGCCGTGTCTGCTGCAGATGTGGCTGCTCTCTCTGGGCAAGCCTCGAGCATGATGTTTGCTGAGCACAGCTCTTGTACAAACAAGAAATCTTGTTGACTTGGGTGGGATTACTTGTGTACACATGAAAGTTTGTCTCAGGAGAAAGGAGAAAACTGCTTTCTCCTCCACTGGGTGAGGTTATTGTTTTGTTCTCCTACTCCCCAAATTAAAAATCCACTGATTCTAGGTAGCTCGATTACTTCTCTTTCTAGCATCTCAGGTAGGGAAATACACATGTCCAAAGGACTGCCAGTCATGGAAAAATCAGCCAACTAGTTATTGTCTTTTAATATTTCCCCTGCCTTGTCAATGTGGTGATACATTGCACCACGGAGACAGCGTTTCTGTACTAAACCTTTGTTGTCAGTTGCTTAAAACAGTCACACCAGAAATACCTTTAATGGTTTGACACTTCTCAGATGTTTTCTGCATTTCAGAAGAACTTAATCAGCTCTTCTTGAGTTATGTGATCATAAAAAATATCTACAGCCCTTAATTTTTTTTCACATCCTTTTTGTGATCAAGTAGCTAAAAAACCTCTTTGTTTTGAATAGAGTTGCTTGTAAAATGTTCCCTCCTACCCCTTCTTTCACTGTAGAATTTTGCCTTTTTGTTAAAGAGTTATTTGGGTTTTGACTTCAGGGTTTTCTGATGAATATTGAAGAATATAAGAGAATCAGGTTCTTTTTCCATAAATACACAGGAAAATCCAAAATCTGATTTTCCATTTCAAAAGTTTCAGGTTCAGTTGGGTTTTTTTGGTCTGTCTTGGGTTTGAACTCAAACTCAGTTTAGAGATAAGTATCATGTCAGAGTCTTAAGCCATAAATCATTTCTAAATGCCTGTTTCTTCCCCACAAATGGAATCAAAGCCTCCCCCCTTAGACAGCCCATTTGCATGCAGAGGTATTTGAAACCAGACCTTTGTGGGTGGTATATTGTGCAGATGGACTAATAGCCCCCAAATCGAGTAGGCCTTCTACAAGGATGACCATCTGCTGAAGAGTACATGTTCTTGCCCACTAAAGACGGTGCCCAACTACCAAAGAGCACCGTGTTGTGACACAGTTGTATGGGACGGCAGCACCCTCTGCACCAGCCAGGAACAGACCAAGTCTCCTTCTTACTCCAAAGAGCTCGTTGCCAAACTGACGCTGCTAAATTCCCTCACGCAAACTGCCTGTTGCCACCAGAGCTTGACTCGTGCTAAATCTCAGCAGTGCCCAGGGCTCAGGGATGGTGCCATGCCAGGGAGCACGCTAACAACATCACTCTGAGGACAAGCACATTTTGGTACCAAAAACGTTCCCTGGCACAGTGTTATTTACCGATATAGATTTAGCCAAAGAAACAGTGTGGAGCCTATAAATTCCCCTAGTTTCTATGGCTACGAGGATGTTGTAAGTACATTGTAGAGAGAGATTCGATTGCCCCAGTAGAAAACCTACAAGACAATCACTGTGATTCTTGCTGGCTTTAAAATCAATTAATCTGTTGTAGCAGGAGGTCTCCAGGGCAGACCTTAGCCAGCCGTCCGGAGGCATGAGACCGAAGCAAATGGCTCCACGTGCAACCCCAGCAGATGAGGGGGCTCTAGCTCGTAGGTCAGACTCTCCCACAGCAGCGCTGGCTCCACAGTTCTCCTCAGAGAAAGTAATATGTGAGCTGCTCTTGCCGTTGAAATCGAGGAGCTTTGATTCGGCTGCAGTCTCCAGGGAGGAGAAGGGAGGGGACCGCGCTGGGGCGGCCGGGGACTGAGCAGAGCGGCTGGCTGGTGGCCACTCCGCGGTGAAGCCCTACTTCACCCGCAGCCTGTCACTAAATGTCAGTCGAGTACCATCACAGTGGACGTGAAAAGTGGTTCTCTTTACAAAAGGAAAAAAGAAAAATAAAAAGCAAAGAAAGTGCTCGGGATCCCTTGCCAGGAGTTGCAGAGCAGTCATATGCTGTTTGGAGACTTTTATGATCAAAGAGTCCTTCCCAGCCTCTTTCTTCTGCCATCACAAAGTCAAGCCCTTTTACAAGACTAACAATATGCAGACATTAAAACTGTGATACAAAGGAAACAGCAAGGCT
Source organism: Phoenicopterus ruber ruber (assembly GCA_009819775.1). NCBI lineage: Eukaryota > Metazoa > Chordata > Aves > Phoenicopteriformes > Phoenicopteridae > Phoenicopterus > Phoenicopterus ruber. The sequence continues at coordinate 3,069,179 of CM020238.1, forward strand.
CAGGCATTTGATTAATCTTTACATTATAAACCTAAAGGGTAGGATATGCTGTTTCTCCCTGCCTGGAAAGCCCTGGCTACCGTGGGCTCTGAAAACTATAGATTTTTTCCACTCGTTACATTTCCATTAATAAGAAAGTACAATAGAATCTGCAAACATCGCTGCTTTTCCATGCTCTCAATCTCCCTGGGTGATTGCTTTGAAATCCCCTGATCTTGGTAGTGCTGCTTAAGGCGTTGTCTGTACCAAATGGAAGACCAAGCGCAGACCAAGAAAGAGACTGCCGGGTTTCTGATGACCTTTTATTGTCTTTAATACAAATATGCTGGTCATGTAAAACCAGCTTTCTGGCAAACAAGAACTGCATATAAAATAACCCTGGATCCGATTTCTCATTCCAAGACTCCTCAGCACAGAAGTCTCCCTGCATGACAGCTACAGATGATAAATGTACTGACTCAGACGAAGCTGAGCTACACTGAAACAGTCTGGTCTCATTTAGTCCTCTCCTATTAGGACAAGTTAAATTCAAGCTTAAAACTAAACTGAAGAAAAGATCTTGGCAATCTAAACATGAACCACACCTCTCGAATAACTGATCTCAAAGTCAGCAGAAATTGGCTCAGCTTTTTTGCTGATTTAGCAAGAAAGCCCAGTTTTATTTTAAGGGCTCTTTCAGAGTAGAGTTTGAAAAAATGAGGCCCTGTCTACCTTGCCAGCACCTTGGGAAAGCTGTGTGGCCAGTTTATGTGAGCAAGCAGAGTTTTATTTCCCTTGTTCTGTCCAAACTCCCATTTGGTCTCCCTCAAGCAATATTCGCAGGCATGGTAATTCCACCCAAGAAGCAGTTGCATCTCAGGTTCAGCAGCTGAGCTTTGCAGGCTTTCATAGTCAGGATCCTCATATTTGAGCCCATACAAATACTGGGTATTGATACAACAGTCTTGACTTTTTCAAGCAACCGTCCTGGGCCTTCACCAGAAATCCCAGAGATTGCTTTGGAGGAGATCAGATTTGCGCGAGGGTCCACCTCTGGAATTGGCTGGTGACTTTACTGTTAAACCAAGGATCCACTCTAAGGTTAAGCCAGAACATCTGTGTGCCTCAAAACCAGAGAGCACCGTTCCTACCTCTCCTCTATTCCCTTGGGGTTTTCATTACTGGGTTATTTTTCTGCTCATTCAGTGAGCTGAGCCAAGGAGCACCCAAGGAATGAGAGCTTGTAGGAATGGGACCGCTTCTTTGTGCAGCAACAAGATGGTAGACGTTTTCAGCCTAGCTCGGGGTGTCTCACATTTTAATTTTTCTACGCTGGAGCTAGTCAAATAATACTCAATACCCAACCCATATTTTCCCTATTATGAGCTTAACTGTATTGATCTATGGAAATAATTTGTGGGGGGCTGCAGAAAAAAAATCACAGGATGTCCAATAAAATCTTTGCAAATAATGGTTCCTGACTTTGTCTCATCTGTCACCTGCCCCTCCCTCGGTCCATTCATGATTCAATATCTTAAACTTTTTAAGGAGGCAAGAAATAAAAAAAGAAAAGGCATTTCCAATTCTTCTCCAAATATAAAACCTACACACAACAAAAACTCAGCTGCATTTATTTATATCGATCGGGAAGGTATTTACTTCAAGCACTGAACAAATGTCTCTGCAAACATCAATATTGGTATTAGACTCATAAATGTCATCTATATTTCATAACGTGAGAAGCAATGACTTTTGGGAATGCTCAGGCCCTTCATTCATTCCATCTTCTTATTTATTTTTTTCCTCCCTTCTCTGGAAGGAGGCTGCAGGGCTGAGATATATTTAGTCCCATACTTCTGAGTTTGCTGCCACGGCTGCCAGTGAATATAGATTTAGCCAGTTGGCTCAACCCTGAGCAGAGTCTGTTTCAGGAAATGGATGGTGATTTTAAAGGTTTCGGTGCAGTTTCACTTGGCATTATGTACGTAGCCCACGGAGGAAATGTAATAGTCATGATACTGGGTTGTTCCTAACTTTCGGCGTTCAGATGATGCCTGAGTACCTTTGCTCCAGCATCCCCAAGCAAAGGGCGTACAAGAGCTCATGCATTATTTCCAGTCTACAAAGGAAATGGAGGCTCTAAAATTTGAGCAGCTAAATCTGTGGTCAAGAAATTAAATAGGCACTTCAGTAGCTGCACCAGCTCCAACAGCTTCTATCTTTAGACCAGTTTCTCTCCAGGATCCCATTACTTTTTCCCCCATTTCTTCCTAATGTACTAAATCACTCCTTGTCTTACAGTCTGCCTTATGGCATCACATCTGAAAAAATACTGACACCGTTGAGGTGAGGCTTGGGCAGAGAGCTTAACCAGAAGGTGCAAACACTGTCATCCTCAAAGCTGTCCTGGGGGGCTTTGTCTATCGGGGCTGCCCCAAACTTTCCTGGCCCAGCTGGTCGCAGGCTCTTTGCCACCACCTTCCTTCAGACACTTGAGAAAAGCAGACAGAGTACCATCCCATTTTTAGAAATAACTCCCAATCTGTTGTTTTAAGACCTGGATAAATCTAGTCCTCCTAAATGCCCACCACTAAAGCTGCCACTGCCTTTGTCCCAGCCTTATTTTCGAGTTAAGCTGCCCGAAGCAGCTTGGGGAAATGCTTGGGACCACAGTGCCGGAGCCCTGCCTAAGCCTGGGCTTCGGTGCCAGTCAGGCACCCGTTATCCACGTACTGGAGCTGAAAGGAAGAGCTCCCCTGCACACTTCTGAGGCTGTCAGCCAGAAATGAAGGAGTATATTATGGTTTTTTGGGCACAAAACCATCTTCTAGGCCATGAAAGGAAACAAATATGTTAATTCAAAAAAAAAAAGCGGGGAGGGGGAGAGGACGACTCTGGTTTATTTCTTGCATTGCCTCAAGAGAGAAATGCCATCTTTCATCTTCTTTCTCTCTTTTCTTGGTATTTCCTTGCCCTCCTTTCCTCTGAATTTCTGAAGAATTAGGAACAGCCACGCAAGTATCAGCCTGGCTGTGATGTGTCCCAGGAGAATGGAGGTGACACGTGGCCACCCAGGCCTGAGTTGCAAAGGCCACATCAGGCCATGAGCAGGGCTAGTCTAGTCTGTGTCTATATCTCAGAAGATACCTGAGATGACAGCCATGGCTGTCCTTACGCTTCACCCAGGCATTGAGAGTCCATGCACTGACTTCTCCAGTCTCATAAGGGGCTCAGCTTATTAACAGCAGTCAAAAAACATGGGCAAGATCCAGTTTCAATCTCTGAGAGGCATGAGAAGGAGCCTAGGGAGGCTTTTCCCCACCAGAAGGTGCTGCCATGGGACGTAGTTGAAGTCAGATCGTTGCCTCACCAGGGGAGAAAGCAAAAGCCTCTCTCCACTTAGCTGAGATTATCCTCTTGAGCAGTCATGCTCACCAACTGCAGAGCGGGCTGGTGAGGTGCACTTGATGTCTGCAAAGTGCTTTGAAATCCTCAGATGGAAGGAGCTTGGGAAGCACAACGTATTATTTTGATGAGGTGTTTCAATACCTAGCACCAAGCACAGAAATTGGATGGGTCATGATCCAGCAACACCGCACACGTGGTCGCACCCAGCGCTGCAGCTCAGCCCGCTTTCTGATTCGTGCCCACGGATTTTTGTGCAGGGTCTGGGGACTCTGGGATGTCTGTGTCCATGGAAGAAAGAGGAAGGCTGTGGAAAAACATGGGAAGCCACCTGCCTCATTTTCCCTACAGTAAAATGAAAATTATACCATCTTCCTTTGTAATCTACTTTATACTCCCGCCAAGAATTTTTTAAGCCCTATGACTGCTCTCGCCTCCTCTCATCTCTTCAATTGTCCATAGGAGCATATCAGGACATTGAGTTATTACATACTCCTCGTACTCAGAGTTGGAGAATGACAGCTTTCCAAGACTATATTACAGTCCTTATACTCCTTATACCCTTTACATTCCTTACAAAAGGAGCGGATTAAATGACCAACAAACAAAACTGAAATCTCAATATTATTTAATAGGATTGTCCCTGGAATCCAGAGAAACTTAAAACTGGCAGAAAAAATAACATTTAAGAATTTAGGAGAAGGCTTCCTGAGCTGATTCATGTAGTCAGAGATCACCTCTCCAAGTTTCATTGGGAGTTGTGTCGTAGCTGTGGTTTTATTAAAGTTTCAAGACTCAAAGGCATGTGACGAGATTCAGCTTTCCGTTCAGTAACTTCCAGCGCTGCTGACAAAAATCAGCAACTTAAAAATAACACCCCTCCTCCAGCTTCAAATCTCACAAAATAAGTTAAAAAATGAGAATCTGACAAATTTTCCATTTAAAAAGTCACATGCTTCAAAAGACATCCTCCAGATTTTTTAGAAAGTGAATACTGAAGTTTTCGAGGTTGCAAGACTTTGCAGGTGGTTCTCGGATGAGCGATTTCAGGTTCTGTTTCCATGAGCAGAGGCCAGTACAGGGGCAATGTGCTTCCAGGAATCCCGGCTGCTGTAAGGGCATGCTCCTGGGAAACGGCTGTGTGATGTAGGCAGAGCTGAAGGCGGAGTTCTGGATGTTTGGACTTGATAATACTACAGAAAAAGCAGTATTATTACACCATGGCTTCCTTCAGCTTGGGCATGCCTTCCCCCACGCCCTGGTGTTTCAACAGCTCTTCTACTCGCCATCGCTGAAGAATGGAGACAGTCAGACTCCTCAGAAGACCGTAAGAAGAACACCTAAGAGGATTTCGGGTCCAGCTCTGGATCTCCCATACACCAGAAAGCAGGCGAGGTTCCTGGAGGAAACAGCTCCTCCAGCTACGCACGGTGGCTTGGAGAAAGGGACGTTGTAGTTTCTCAGTACCATGAAAACGCAAGCCTTCCACACCTCCCTTGGAAGCATGCTCTGTCGTAGCCCTCACCCACAACAGCCCATCATGCTCACCCTGCTGTGGGGTACGAGAGTGTCCCGCGCAGGGAGGTTTGCTGGTCTGTGGGCTCGCACCTATCCTATGAGTTCTCCTTCTCATGCTCCCAACGTGTCCCGAGCCTGCACCTGAACACAGGTGTATGTTCAAAGGCAGCGAGAAGTATCTGTGTGTTGCCATTGTATGAGCAGATATTGGTATTGCAGCTTGTGGAGGACAAAGGGACAAACCAGAACTCCTCTCTCTTGAGACAGGAGCATGCTTTGTCCTGAGCAGAGATGAGAACTGCTCGGCGCTTAGCTAATAAAATAAAATGGAATGGAAAACCCACAGCCCTGCACGTCATCAGGCTGCGATTCGAAACCCAAACACAAATAAAACAATCTCCCTGTTAAGTGAAGCTTGCAGAATGAGAGTCCGGGACAGGTTTGCATATGCTGTGGCTTCAGACGAAAAAGAGAAGAAAAAACCCTCCTTCTAAATGAATGAAGTAATTTTTCTTTGTAATTTCTGTAATTTACATAGCAACAGACCACGCAGTGAGGTTGGCATAAACTGCAGCACAAAGAGCAAGACTGGTTACGACAGGGCATCTCGTGGCCCAAAAGATGATTTTTAGCCTTGCAAACCTCCCCAGGAGCCCGATCCCGTCAGACTGTGCCCCCTGTGCGGAGGTGACGGCAGGGAGACCCCGCAGAGGACGCGCGAGGAGATGCCCCCAGCGAGCGTGGTCCTGCCCCAGCTGCAGCCAAGAGGCCGAGCTGGGGCGAGACTGAGCCGGGACGGCGGCGAATCCCCAGCAAACACCGTTGGCGTCAGGGGCTGGGGAAGGGTCCTGCCCCCACCACCCGACCTTCAGAATCAATTCATCAGAGGAACTACAGATACACAAGGTTTTGGTGTAAAAAGTGCACTCCAACAATCAGAATATTTGGCCCTGTTTTATAAAGAATAATGACAATAATTATAATCTAATGATTACTCTTGTAATTATGAATAACTGCAGATGTCCAACCTTTTATCTAAATAAAATAACAATAATATTAATATCTGATTGATATAGCTAATGACAAATACATGTGCAATGCAATAACAAGCAATTAACACAATCTGTAGGTTATTAATGTCCCCTGTTTTCCCTGATGTTGTTGTTATCATATGAGGAACATTTCAGGAACGTTCTTTTTTCAGAATGACCCAGGACCTCTTTTAGGGAATTTTGTTTGTTTTAAGCTGAAAACAAATTATGATTTCCACTTCCAGTACTGAGTTCTGTCTGTCTGAGATGGGCAAACCTTTTAGGGGTTGCAAGCTCTGACTTTCCCTGGAGATACGGTCTTGGCAGCTTTTGAATGTAACTGGGGCAGCTCCGCATCATGTAGGAGAAAACTATTTAGCCTCTTGGTCTGCTGAAAAATCCATTTGTTCTGACTGGAAAGCAAAATATGGCCATCAATGTGATTTGGTGAAACTGGTCAGGTTTAACAAAAACTTTTTAATTAAAATAAAATCCTCCCTGACTGATTGTAGCAGCGAGGGAGGCTGGAAGACGCCAGCTGCGAGAGAAGCACGCCCACGACGCATGGCTCGAGGCGGGCAGGGGAAGGGACACGGCTGGGGCACGTTTTTCTCTGGCATGACCCGAAGGGGATGGCCTGGACCAGCTGCTCCGTTAGCTCCGACCCGGGCCACTGCTCTGGAATGCTCAGGTCCCGGCACCTGCTGGGTGCGAGGATGAGGCTGAGCTCTGCTTCCTCCCTGCTTCAGCCAACGCTGCGGTGCCAGGGAGGCTCTGAACCTGGCTGCTCAGTGGCAGGGCATCCCGGCGAGCTCTCGAGGGACTGAAAGAAGTCGGCACCCACAATTTGTCACCTGGCTACGCTCACAGCCCAGTGACCCTTTCCAGATGAAGCACCTGCAACCTCATTCCCATTTGAGGAACAGGGCTGCTCTCCTTGCACCACCTGGCCATGTCCTTTTACTAAAAGATCTGCCAATGTGATTGGCATTGGAGAAAAAAGAATGTGGCACCTGCTCCGAACAATTAATCCACCTTGTTTATGAACGTTTAACTTTTTCTTTCTCCCTCATTGGGAAAAAAAGAGCCGATTATGCACGGTCTATCTGTGCAAACATAAGACATCAATCGGAGTACATCAACTAGGCATGAAGGAGAAACAAATTCCTGGGCACTGGAAGGCTTTCAGTCAATGTAACAGAGGAGACGAAGAAGGAAGCTGCTAGATAAATTGTCAACGGCAACTAGTTGGTGCAACTCTGCTCCTCTTTGCAGTACATATTCTTCTCCATTCCATTCACACTTGCAGCTTAAAAATAGCAGAGTCTCTGTCCCTGGCAAAGAGGTGTCACCCTCGGGTGCTAGATTCACTCAGATAACGCAGCCTCTTCCTGTGCAAAAAGTCCTCTCGGTGTGTTTGGAAACGACGAGCTGTCCCGAGCAGTCTATCCAAGCTAGAAGATCCTCCAGAGAGGCTCAAAACCCACTGCCTGGCCCAGAGATCCCTTGGGAACCTGACTGCTCCACCCTTGCTCAACTCCACACCTCTACTCTCTGCTATCATGACTGCTTTCTTAGACGTACGATGAAGGGGACCTAAATCTGTCTGTAACAGGGAAGATCCAGCTGCAGATTCAATGTTTGAGCCCTTGCTCTGCTTTCCATAGGGAGCTGAAATGCCACCAGATCACCAAGGCCATTCTAGGTGTTTGTCCCTCCTCGCCATTGGCACAAACCTTCCTGTCCTGGGGGTCAGTGTGCTCCTTTCTGTCGCCGTCCCACACGGCACTGCCCGGCGAAAGAGCCTGGGCTGGTTTGGCCTGAAGGCACCTTTCTGGCAGTGTCAGCGGCTGGGTTGGCAGTTCTGCAAGACAGGACGGCAGCAGGCTGGGAGGCAGAGAGCTCCTGCCAGATGCAATCGCATTGTAATGAAAAATGAAGCATGAAGCTAGCTGGGAGGGGTGTTGGCTTCTGGCACTCCCGTCCAGGGCCAGATCTGCCGACAGAGGATGAGGAAGGCATAAAAGCACCTGAAGGCGTCACACAATGAACAGCTCGGAACCCAGAGTAAAGGAGAGCTTGGCTGGCTGTAAGAAGAAAATTAGACAGGGAGAATGAAAAAAAGACATCAGGTTTTGCTGCAGGTTAATTAACCTGGGAGGTCATCAGTACCTTGGCTGAGCTGTCTTCAACAGCTCATTAAGAGGTTTTTGACAAATTGATTCCTTCTTTCTCCTCTCTTTCTTCTCAGACTGGGAGAAACCGACTCCTGTCCAGAGGATGAGATGTGCCCCGGAGGCCTGGCCGGCCCCTGGCCCTGCGCGGCGCAGCCCGAAAGGGCCCTGGAAGGGCAGGGGGAGCTGTGTACCGCCAGCGTGTCCCAGCAGCAGCGATGGGAAGAAAGCACTCCATGCAGATAAAAGTAAATGCGCTCTTCATCAATAGGTCTAGTTCCTGATGAACTGCTGAGGGAGCGACTCCTGCCAGCTAAACGCACATCAACTGCCCTGTGTCTCTCCCAGCCTCTTGCAACCTTTGCTCCACGCTCCAGCTCTCAAGCCAGCTGCAGTAGGAGGAACAGGCCGCTGCGATCAGCCTGAGCTTGGCTCATCGCTCTCCTCACCTCAGGGCTTGACTGTCCCCTCTCTTGGCTTTCTATCGACTGCTGAAGCTCAAGCTGATACCATGGTCTTCCTCATCAGAAGGGATCCTGACTTTGGCATTCCCTGTTCGTGTTTGCTGGTGCAGCCCTGCTCAGATGGCTTCCCAGGCACGACGCCAGTTTGCTTATTTTATGTATCATTTGATGAGCAGCTATGAGGTTTTTTCCCTTTAATCTCTGTAATTAAAGCCCCCAGCTGCCACAGCTATAGAAGCGATACAAGTAACAGCAATCTAATAGTACTCCATAATTCACGCCCCACCACCTTCTTCCTCTCTCCCTGCCTCTCCCTCTTTGTTGATGCTCTCAGGTGCGACACTCCATCTGGGTGGTGGGACTTGTGAGGGAAACAACAGACCTTTTGCCGGTCTAGCCCAATTCCAGGAAAGTCACTGCCACAGTGGAGATACCCGCTGAGCCCAGAGAGAGAAGATCTAAAGGCAGAGTCATTTCATTTCTGTGTCTGATGAGTTCATTTGTGCTGGGATGTGTCATATCTCCAACAGTAAAACCCCGTCTTTCCCAAACCTCATCAACAGCCACAGATCAAGCAATACGGTAAAGAAAAGAAGCGATGAAGAACCAGAGCTGAAATTATACTGACACAGGAGACAGCAATTTAATGAAATTGGTTCATATGGCTTTGGAGCCCTTCAAATTCTGCTGGCCCAAATGAGGTCACTCACTCTCCCGTCCTTTCACTTTACTTCTTCTTAATGAACTCAGTGTTAATCAATGGAATGATGCGAGTGGAGTATTACTTCTCCATGGTTCAAGTAATACAGCAATTTCACTCTGTTCAGAAGTTATCTGATGGCCAGGTCTCTGGCTCAGAAAACATGAAGAAACCTAAACTCTTCACAGGAACGCCGTGGGGCCAAAGGCACACAATAATTTAACCGTAATTTTATGATGAAGCTGTTCCTTTGTACTCTGTCGGCACGGAGGAACACAGCATTCATCTTCCAGGCCGAGGAACGCCAAGCAGAGATTGAACCCATGTCTCCCACGGCCCAGATAATGGAGAGGGCCGCAGGGAACAGGAGCGTGTGATGCTACGGCACGGGCCGGAGGGACCGCAGGGTTATCGGACAGCATGGCTCGGAGGTGTCAGCACAGTCCTGCAACAGGCACTGCTGCACCGCGGGGGCTGCCCGCTTCAGGGGCGAGCGGCCCTGTGCAGAGCCCTGCCACGCGGCTCTTACCGCAGGGCTGTAGTCGACAAAATCCTATTGCTTTCTCCCAACTTAAGTTCATAACCTTCCTGCCTATATGGAGCCCACGGTTCCCTGAAGGCTTTTTCCCTTTCCCTCTGCTGTGAGATCTGACATTTGTCTCCTGTCTCTCTCATAAGGAGGAAAGGATTGGAAAATCTCCCTAGGTGGAGCGGGAGTCCCGCAGGGGCTGGGACACACAATGGCCAGCAGCAGAGGAACATCTGGGGCCTTTCCTTGTGTACTGTCATATACTTTACTTCTTTCAAAGTCTAAAGGATTATTTCTCCTCTAATCCTCTGGGTGAAGAGCTGAATACAGACCTGGAATGCTGCTAAGGATCCAGCTTTTTGTTTTTAGAGGCATTTTGCAGAGTTTTTGGATGGTTTTCTGTTCAGCCTCCAGATCTCCGTGAGCAGAAAGCACTGTGGTCTGGAGGTCTGGCCAGCTGGAGGAGTTTGAACATCTTGTTTAAAATGTCCTGCTAACAGGGACTGGGAGACCCGGCACAGCATCACGCTCAGCTGAGCTGCTCCTGCTACTGCCATTAAACCACGGAGAGGACAAGGGTGAACGTAGGTGTGTGTGACAGAGAAATATGTCTGGAGATAAGGCTTTAATAGGGTTTTATAGCACTATTAAAATACCTGAACATCGCCTATACTATAATCCTCCTTTCACTATCCAAAATAAGATTTCTCTAGAACTGAATTATAGGGGTTAAGTTTTACTAGAGGAGGTCTTTATGTCACAGAGAGAAATGGGTCCCAGGGTGAATGTATCCGGGAGGAGCGCTCCTCTCCCAGGAAAGATCCTCGGTCTTAGTTTAGACTGTCAGCGGGAGCCCAGGAGCACCCGTCATAGCCAAGGAGCCCAAAAGCATCAACCTTTCTTTGTGATAGATACAGCCAAACCAAACCCAGCCACCTTCATTTTCAGATGCACCTTTTCTGTTTTCTGTTTTATGTATTTTTAAGAAAAGCACAGATTGTCAGCAAAGGAGAAAGTTGTTCTGGTAAACACCTAATTCAAACCCCCCACAATCAGCCTTGAGTCAGCCTTAATACCCTTAAACGTTCTGAATTTTTTTTCCTCCCGATCAGCTCCAAACCTTTCTGCTAATGTCTACTTTGGTTTGAAACCACCAATACCTAGAGAAGTTCTTTCTCTTGTGTCATTTATCACCTCTGCTTATTGTTTCTGCTTTCTTTCCATCTTTTTATTACACGTATGGCTCTGCAGATTACACGGGGACATGCTAGGAAATGTGTCGCATGGGAGACAAAGGTTTTTGTTTCATCCCGGGGCAGCTCAGCTCGCAGAAAGTGGATGATAGTATCGGCTGCTGGAAGAAACTTCAGTGGTTTTCCTTCCTGCAGAGAGGCATCACTGGAACTATCACTAGGTTTGATATAAACACGCGATGTCACATGTGTGACTGGCTGAAGGCCTACAGCTTTATTTACAGAAATGATCTTATTTCAAGCTCAGGGTTTCCTTTGGGGGAGGAAAATTAAAAAAAAAGAAAAGGTTCTATTTTTTAGCAACAACAACCATCAAATACATGAACAAATAAGTAAATCAGAGAATTCTCATCCCAACCTTCAAAAAAATCCAGAACATTGGAATTTTCTGCTTCAAACCTCTTAAAGTATTTCTTGACTCTGCGCTGGCTTAAACTTCTAGCTCCTTTTCGGCACAATAATTTTGCATTTCTAAATCCGATCATCTTCATAAAGGCAGCCACATCCTGCTCTCTCTTTTAGTGCTTTTTTATTTAAGTGACATAATTTCAAGCTAATTGAATTGAATGTGTAATGAGCAAAATAATTGTGCCAAACTATGCATGCTAGTGATAAGCTATACACGTGTCATATGACATTTCCAAGCACTTCTTGAGTTCTTTAAAAGCATCATCAGCCACCAGCACCACAACATGCATGTTCGCTTTACTCAGTGTGGACCTGTCGAGACAAAACTAATGACTTGTGGATGAAAAGCTGGACGTGAGCCGGCACTGTGCGCTCGCAGCCCAGAAACCACCCGTGCCCTGGGCTGCATCCCCAGCAGCGGGGCCAGCAGGGCGAGGGAGGGGGTTCTGCCCCTCTGCTCCGCTCTGGGGAGACCCCCCTGCAGTGCTGCCTCCAGCGCTGGGGCCTCGGCACAAGAAGGACATGGACCTGCTGGAGCGGGGCCAGAGGAGGCCACGGAGATGATCCGAGGGCTGGAGCCCCTCTGCTGTGGGGACAGGCTGAGAGAGTTGGGGGTGTTCAGCCTGGAGAAGAGAAGGCTCCGGGGAGACCTTATTGTGGCCTTTCAGTACCTAAAGGGGCTTATAGGAAAGATGAGGAAAAACTTTTCAGCAGGGCCTGCTGTGACAGGACAAGGGGTGATGGTTTTAAACTAAAGGAGGGGAGATTTAGACTAGACATAAGGAAGAAGTTTTTCACACTGAGGGTGGTGAGGCCCTGGCACAGGTTGCCCAGAGAGGTGGGAGATGCCCCATCCCTGGAAACATTCCAGGTCAGGCTGGACGGGGCTCTGGGCAACCTGATCTAGTTGGGGATGTCCCTGCTCATGGCAAGGGGGTGGACTGGACGGCCTTGAAAGGTCCCTTCCAACCCAAACCATTTTGTGATTCTGTGAGTCTATGACTTTGGGGCAGCCATTGCATGACATCTGCGTGCATGTTAACGCCCTGGCCTTAATAACCCAGCAGCCACGGGAAGAGGCAGGTCTGTCCTTGGCTGTCACCCATCTCTGGAAGCCTCCGCCCTGTGGGTGAGTGGTGCTGACACCGAGCACGGCCCGGGCGCAGATGGGGACAGGCTGCAATCACAGGGCAGGTCGGTGGATTCAATGTCAGCACCCAGAAGGGAGCTGAAAAATGCATCAAACACCACAACAGTGATTGCTGGCACAGAAGAAGCTTCCCTGGATTCTGGACCCCTCCGTAGCTGAACAGATGAAGGTACCTCCTCTCTTCTCCTCAGCCTTAACATACATGATCTGTTATCTGAAAATTTGGCTTCCTCCACTGTTATTTCTCCACTGGTTTCCCCTTTCTCTCCACTCCAATGATCCTTCCTGAATCACTCCTTCCACCCCAAGCTCCAGATCTCCTACAGGCACCTGCACCTACCCAAACCACAGCGAAGGAATCGTAGCAGTAATTTAGCCTCCAGACAGGGCACAGAAACTCTCAAAAAGAGCCAGGATACGTGCAAAGAGCATCCAGGAAACCCGGTGCTCTCCCTCAGTGGATCAAGGCTTCCAATTATTTTTCAGTAAAGGTTTCTATGAGCTGGAAAGAGCTTTACATGCAAGAATGTCTTTACAACATCAAAAACTAGGTAAAAGCTGGGAGGAAAAAAAAATCCCTCACCCAGACAGAGCCTTCTATAACTCAGTGCTGACTTTATGCCTATAATCCTTACATATAAGCATATATCTTAATTTACTGCCACTAAAAGCCTTTTAGGAAAAAGAAAAGTGATTCTAGTCTCTTTGGTTTTGATAACTGCATGAGTATATACATTAGCAAAATTACAAAAAAAAAGGAAACCTTTTAAAATTATTTTAATTAAAATGTGATTGTACAATTGTTTAAAGAGATAAAAATAATTCTCATTCATTTTAATTAGTCTTCATTTTTGCATGCCTGGAGCATCTTCTCCTGTGCTGGGGCCCTTGAACACTCCTCTAACTCCTCCTGCCTCTCCCATCCCCACAGCTCCTTCTCGCTGCCCCTTTGCGAGAGGCAAGAATGGGATTTGGGGCGCGGGCAATACAGGCAGCACAAACAGAGAAGAACTTCTCTGCCATTGAGAGTAAAACTGCTCTATTTGCCACACTTATAACTGCAGAAAGATGGAGGCAAGTGTGTCTGCTGCAACAAAGAAAAGAAGAAAATGAGAGATCCACATCGGACATGAAGGGTTGTGTTGCTGCTGCGAGACAGCAAAGGAGCCGAGCAAATCCAGGGGATCTGTAGGGCAGCTCTTTGGGTTTTGACAAAATGGTTTTATTTGGAGAACAACGCTTTGTAGAAACTGCACCTCTACCCCCAGCCTCTCTGAGGCAGGGCTCAGGATCTCCTCCCTTACTGGGAACGGGATGTCTGGAAAGAAGGGCCGTAGCCTCAGGGTGGAAGTGGGTATCAGAGGGGAGCAAACTGTGCCGCTCTTGTGGGGTTCGGGGAACCTCCCCATGACAGAGGCTGAAGGCTCCAGTCTGCCTCCGTACCCTCCACGGGTGCTCAAGCCGTTCTTCCAGCTTCATGGCTGTCCCCCCTGTGCTGGGCAATATGGATTTGAGGGTTGGGGGTGCGGGGGGACCTGTCTGAGGAGCCTGCCCCTCAACAGTCAAGGTCCAAGCATGTGGCATTCAAAGGCTTCGACCCACTTAGTTCCAAGGCAAAATCCACTGTTACAAACCATAATCTTTGATTAAAGACACAGAAGAACAGAAACATGCACAAGCATGAAAAAGCAGAGCATTAAGGCTTCATTATGAACAATAAGTCTTAATGCCTCTCCCTTTCACGACAGAGTTTTTAAGATAAGAAAGCATTTGGGTTTGTCAGTCCATCAGCCGAGATGAGCAATTACTGCTCTTTTTAGTGGACAAAACTAGAGCGCTGAGACAGCTGTCAGGTCTGCTGTCTGTTGTTATTACAATCTGCTCCTGCTTCACAGAAAACGTGTCAGGGAGAAGAAAGAATTTGCCAAACTGGACAACACAGCCAGGCAGGACAAGAGTAACTGGGACCATCTCAATACCCTGTGCGCAGCGCTGCCGCAACGGCCCGGCGCAGGTACTGGAAGGGAGGACGCATGGGCCAGTATGAGCAGCCCGTCAGTAGGACTGTATCATAGCTATGATCTTGGATTATTTTTTTTATGGCACAGCACTGTTCAAGGAGGGGACAAAAATGCAGTTCTCTGGGGTTGCCCAAGAGAGATGCTCCCCAGTTTGGAACTCACCATCCTTCTGTTACCGCCTTTCACACCTCCCTGGTGACTTTGTTCGGCTTTGTGCGCAGAGCTAATGGCACTGGGATCTGCACGTACCTCAGATGATTTAGCAAGTTGCCAAGTGTGTTATGCAGTAGCCACATGATGGGTCTGCTTCACTGAGGACCTTAGTGCCAAGAGGATATTGCTGTTGCTGGGACTGAAACTGGAGAGTAGGTGCACTGAGAATGATAGAAAACGCGATGCCCAGGCACCTCAACCCTCCCGTGGGTGCAATCTGGGGAGCCCAGGCTGAGACTTCACTCCTAACAGTTTGAACTAGCAACTAAATCCTTGCTTTCAGGTGGTGCGGACTGCATGAGCGGAGGGTCTCAGGTCTAAATACTCCCACTGCAAGCAAGGACTCCTGGACTGCGAGGTGCCAGTGCCACGAAAGCCACTGCAAACCAGGCGTCTTGTTCAAAGTTCCCGGGTGGGAGCAATGCCTCCCTGGGCTGGAAGGCTCCCCGCAGCATCCGTGCCAGCAGGGAGATGGCCGGCAGCACCGGCCACAGCATCACTGGAGTGGGACGGATGAGCCAAGACCATCTTTCCCAACAAATCACTCGAACATTTAACTCAAAATGGACACAGAGATAATAATGCCCCCTCGTTCCTGGTGATGATGGTTGATTTTGTAGCTTATATTCCCCTTTCTCAGTGGACACGTTAGAAGCATTGTAGGAAGCAATGAAGCAATTTTTTTTCTCCAGGTGCTGTCCTCCCGTGGCATTCTCATTTCTTTCCTGTTCAGAGCACCGCTCCCCACAACCGACACAAAATACTAACGGGCTTTGCTAATATCAGGAAAATGGCAGCACAGCAGACTCGCCCTCCCACTGCGATTTAATTTCTCTAATCATTCTCCCCGTTGCAAATATTTTCTGGTTTGCAACAGCTGACGTTTGAAAACAATGCTATGTGCACAGATCTAACATCTTTCTCTTGTTTGCTTTTATTCCACTGGAGAAAATAGAACTGATTCATTTATTCATTGCATATAAATTAACCAACTGTTTGACTCTTCTTTTTTTAATTATTGTGTCGCAAAACAACCCACAGTTTGATTTTTACAAGTTTACTCATTACTCATACTTGTTAACCAGGACACGTGAACACCAAAGTGCTATTCATTTATTTACTAATCATTAATCTTCACTACAATTCCTCATCCATTTCTTGTGGCATTATTTCCGCTTTTCAAGTTAGGTCTCATACTTTGCTTTAACAGGAGAAGGACAGATCATTAGTGGTAAATAATAAACAATTAAAGATAATTGTCCTTTTTTTAAAAAGGAACTTTGTTCTTTAGCTAGAGTCTTTACATTGCTTTGCTTTACATGAAGAACAGCTACTCCCTTCATATAGAGACACACTGGTTTTTATTCTCCGCTCAGGGTGGGGGGGTGACCCTCCCCATGTTCCTCGAGACGACCGCCTTGAACCACTGTCCCCTTGGGAGCCATCCCACTCACCTCACACCAACATTTTCCATCGGATTCCCCCCATTCTCTTTTCCTTCAAAAGCTGCAACCCCGTGCTCGCCGTAAATCCTCCCTGTCGTGATCCCAGCGAAGCAGTTCACCCCGCAGCCCTGCCCGCCTGCGGTGCCTTGGGCAGGGGGGAGCGCGGCAGAGGTGGCTCCGGCACACAGACACGCAGCTCTCGCCCTCCGCACGGGGACAACCTCTGATCCGCCGCAGCGGGAACGGCTGGGAAACAAGAATTGCCTTTTGCAAAGTATTGTGAGGATTTACACTTTCATTTTCACTCCCCACTGATGTGAAAACAGGACCCTTCGAAACTTTGATCAAAAAGCTCCAAAAAAAGCAGCTGTTCACCCGCCTGAGGAGAGCCCAGCGGTCACATCGTTTCACCAGGACACCGAAGAGTCTTGATTCAGGTTCATACCCCGCCTCTACAGCAGCATGTCCTTAAACAAATACCCCAGCGGCTGCTCACGCTGTCTCCTGACCACCGCAAAGTGAGTCCATAGCTATCTACCCACAAGTTCAATCCAAATCCCAAAAGCTTCACTGAAAGAGACTTATTTCTATTTTTTTAAAAAATGGTCTTGCTCATCAAAGCACCATTTATTGCTGTTAAAAAAAAAAGAAAAAAAAGAATTTGCTGAAAAGTTGCCAACTAGCTCTAAGAGGGATTGCTTAGAAAGTCCCGCCAGGTCTGGCAAGGAATGTGTTTTCTTGGGGGTGCTCACTGAACTGCAGCAGTCACTGACTCAACCAAGGAGCGGGGAACAGTTTGCCTGGACCATGACAGAGCAGAGGGGTGATGAGCCAGGAGCTCTCATGGTAGAGCAGGGCACATCACCAGGGTTAGGTGCAAAAATAATCTCAGCCTTTAAACCAAATGGGCTGGTGCAGCAGCCATCCGTAGGGTGGAAAATCGGCGCAGCACTGGGAAACCAGCAGTGACTGTAACTACGGGCCCTGGCTTGTGTAGCACAGAGCGCGTCCTCCTGGATAACTTCTCCAGCAGGAGCAAGAGATGGGTTTCTGGAGGCAAATGAGGAATAAAAGTGTCTCTTCTGTTTTTCCATAGCCCTTGTGCATCCAAAGCGAGTGGGGCATCTCTTACGGGTTGCACAGGCAGCAGGGAGTCAGTGGAAGTGCTTTACCAACCAGACAGTACAGGATTTGGGGATATTTGCAACGCAGTTTGGTTAGCTAAGCCAGAAGCAGTAATTCCCCTCCCCTCCTATCATGGACCCCATCACAATCCTTTTCTACCCGTGCTTTGCAAGTCAGGGATCGACACAAGTCTCTTGCACAAGGTAACTCTGTGAGTTCATCACTGAACAAAGAAAATAACCCTTGAGTTCTGCATCACTACTCAGAGCTGCACCCCCAAAGCCCTCCCCATACAGGGCTGCTGGCAATCTCTTATTTTCCCTTCCCATTCAGAAGTTGCTAATATCTACACAGAAGCAAAGAAACGCTATTTCACCGAGAAACCTCATGTGTTTTATGAGATGACAGTTCTCTCTTCCTCAGCAGTGAGGAGCATTCAGAAACACCCCAGGGTTGTAATTTCCTAGATGACCCCGCGTTTAAGTGTCTCCATTGCTCACTGTCCTCAAGCACAATTATCGCCACCCATTCGCAGTCACCGGAGGCGCTTCTGGCTATAGGTCTTCATCGTTGCATTGCAATCAGAGAGAGATCAGCGCTGCTGCCACCCTCTGCGTGGAACTGATGAGAAGGGAGAGACATCTCTGGGTGCCTCCCTGCCACACTGGGATCATTAGCGGGCCCTTCCTCGCCAGCTAGACCATCACATTAACCTTCCTAAAAAGCGCAAATGCATTACTGTGGTATATTCAGGAAAATAAGTGACTCACTGGTGGCTATTACATAGATTACTCCAGAGCGTTGTGAAGTTCCCATTTCTATGGAACAATGGCTGCGGCCAGCCTCGCCTCCCACAGCAGCCATTGCTCTCCCAGGAGCGATGCGTTAAGCACAAGGCAAGGAAAAGGCCCATTAGTATTTTCTGTGTTGCGGTATGCAGTTGTTGGTAGTAAGGAGAGCCGGGTCTGGCTTTCATCAGTGAGACAGGGATCAGTGATGGATTTGCATGGGATGAGGTTTTCATGCACGAGGGTTTTGCTGTCTGATTCCCCCTGAGACAGGGACTTCAGTGGGAGTCAGGAGCTGGTTAGTGAAATTGTAGCTAGGTCTGGGAACCTTTGTATAACAGGAGCTCGGTCACCACGCTTGGTCTGGTGAGTCCCACCTTCAACCCCACGGACCATCATCCACGAAGGTGACCTTGGCACCGAGGTGCAGCGTAGACGTTTCCATTGCACACAGAGGCGACAGGGAAGCTTGCAGTGCTGCCGCTGTGCCTCACGGGGCTGGGAAAGGGGGGTAAGCAGGGTAAGTAGAGCACCCCATGTCAGAGAGTCGGCAAGGAGGGATTCAATAGATTATAACACATCCAAGTATTGTAGAGCGAGCCAGGGAAAGCCTTGCAACAGCACATTTTCTGATTACATTAATAAGAGCATGTGAAGCAAGAAGCTTCTCACATCATGAAGCTAATGTTTGTTTTCACTACATTTGTTATTGAAGGCGACGTCTGAAAGACCTGAAGGTCTCGTGTCCCATCACACTCCCTTCCCCCTCATCTGCTGTGGAGACAGAGTTAGGTCACGTCTCTCCTGGACGCGTGAGCTTTGTGGCTCCTCCCAGAGCAGACCCAGATGCTTCTTCACAGCACTGGAGGGGCTTGTGCTGCTCATTTGCACCGATTCATCATCTCTGTTTCTTCGCCAGGCAGCCCACCGCCGCTGGACCGCAGCAGGGGGAAAATGCAAGCTGGTGGCTGGAGCCAGACCGCAGAAACCCCGACATGCCAGGAAAAGGGAATATGGTTTGCTCTGAACTCAGACCAGCTTGGGGCAAGATGGGTGGGACGAAAATGAATGGCTCGGGGCAAAACAGGAGGCAGAACTAAGTAATTTCTTCTTTATTTTTGTTTCACTGCATCCCTTGGTGAATACTGGCTTTGCCCCCCACCTGAGAAAGGCAGCCGCCGTGGGCCTGAAGAGTCTGGATCAGCATTGACTAGAAATTTCGGCTGAAGAACAAAAAAAACCAGAAAGCAGAAAGGGAAATTCATTCTGCTATTTCAGTTAATGAAATTCTCCAGGGTTTGTTTTGAAATGACCCAATGTGAAGCTCAGACATCCAAACAGAACATAAGTTATAATGCCTCTGTTCAAGGGATATTTTAATTCTGTGCTTCCAAGGATTAATGGGTAAAGGGAACAAGGTAGGAAAGAAACCTGCTTTAATTAGAGGACCCAGAGTTTCATTTGAAAAAGGAACTGAAGAGCCTTTATCTCGGTTACCTGATCTGTGCCATTAGATTGATCGGGACGGGGCTGGAGGACTGTTGAGAACTGGCGGAAGGCATAGGGGGACCTGGCTTCAGGCGCTGCGGGCTGGCTGGTCTCTGCCGCCTGCACACACACACGCTGACATGTTAAATGTAAAGCTGTGGATTACTCCTAGCTATATGCTGGAAGAGATGAGAGAAGAGCAGGGCAACAAGGAGGGCAGAAGGACAGAGAGTCTGGGTGGTTAACCTCTTTTCCTGAGCTCCCATTGAGTTTGCAATGAAGTCCTACAAAAAACAATTTCCCAGGGAAATGTCTATCTTGTGCAAAGATTTATGAAGGGAAAAAAATATTCAAATGCAGATTTCCAGCCAGTTTTGTTACTGGATAATGAGCCTGTCTCAATAACACAATGTGAGGGCAGGATTTCTTTGCAGCCTGTGTATCAGGAAGCCCTCTTCTTTCCTGCTTGGTTCGAAGGAAATCTGTGTATGTCAGGGAAGGAGCAGCTCTTTCCCTCCCCAGTCCCCGGTGCAGGCTGTGTACGCGTATGCTGCACACACGCAGGATGGCTCTGCCTCGCTGGAAAACTCCAGCTTGCCATCAAATAGAAAAATCGGTAATGACAGAGAGAAAGAGGAGGAGGAGAGGGGACAGAGGATTTCTGCAAATATGATTAAATCACTGTGGGGCTGGGAAGTCTTTCCCAGTCTGTGCAGACTGCAGGGCTCCAGCAGATAAGAAGCCAGCCCTGGTATTTTGTATGTGTGTAGTGAATTCAGGCTGGAAGGTGTAGCACACAGGTAGTGTCCACCACTGCTCAGCTCATCATTTAGTACAGGGGTAAACTGAGGCACAGAGTGAGTCAGAGGTGTACCCAATGTCTTACAGAGAGTCACAGCCAGTCCCTCATAGAATCACAGAATCATAGAATCGTTTAGGTTGGAAGAGACCTTTAAGATCATCGAGTCCAACCGCTAACCCAGCACTGCCAAGGCCACCACTAACCCATGTCCCCAAGCGCCACATCTACACGGCTTTTCAATCCCCCCAGGGATGGGGACTCCCCCACTGCCCTGGGCAGCCTGTGCCAGGGCCTGACAGCCCTTTCGGGGAAGAAATGGTTCCCAAGATCCAACCTAAACCTCCCCTGGCGCAACTTGAGGCCGTTTCCCCTTGTCCTGTTGCCTGTTCCTTGGGAGAAGAGACCGACCCCCCCTGGCTCCAACCTCCTGTCAGGGAGTTGCAGAGAGCGAGAAGGTCTCCCCTCAGCCTCCTTTTCTCCAGTCCAAACCCCCCCAGGTCCCTCAGCCGCTCCTCACAGCACTTGTGCTCCAGCCCCTTCCCCAGCTCCGTTGCCCGTCTCTGGACGCCCTCCAGCACCTCAGGTGCTCCCAGCCCCATGCCAACCTCACACAACGCTGTTAAACCTGGGGGGTTTAGCCCCCTCCATACCCTGGCCACCGCCAGCGTGGAGATGTACACCACGTTTTGCAAGGGCCCCCAAATCACCTCAGGCTCATTAGTGTGCACTGTTGATGTCTCTTTCGGAAAGTTCCTTAGCAGGGAAGTAGCACAGAAATGCCAATCACCTCTCCTGTTGGAACACATATCGAAATGTTTTCCCAATCTGTCAAATTATTCAGTGCTTGTTAATTATACATATCAGAGTCTGCTCTCCATCACATGCTCAGGCCACTGAGCTGAGAAGACCGGCCCTGCCAGGGTTGGGACTAATGAAGCCTTAAAAATCCTGCCTGCCTACATCTTTTGTCAGAAAATAATTCACCTTCATATTTTGACTAATTACAGGAGTTCGGAATGGCTGGGCTGGCTCAGATCCAAGGCCTGCCTGCAAAGGAAACCCTCTCTCCAGCTCTGGGCAGTCACTGGGGCTTTGGAGAAGGGACCCAACCCCGCTTTACATCAAGCTGCCTTGGGGGGGAAGACCCTCAGAAGGGAGAACAACTTTGGGGTTGATGCTGTGTCCCTGACGCCAGGCATCTTCAAGGCTCGGGGTCCAACCACAAATAAATTAATCAATCACATAAAACTTTAGAGAATGGGCCCAACCTCATCGCATTTCCAAGCTCTCCCCATTCAATGTCTGCCTGGGAACGGGGCCGAGCGTGACTTAGCAGCTCTCATTTCTCTCCCCGTGGATGCGCACACCTATGGCTGGGAGATGGCACCCACAGCTTTGAAGGGGGGAAATTAAATCAGGAGAAGGGTCTGTAAAATTTATGAGTCCAACGCATGAGCTGGTAACTTCACTGACGCGAGCAGCACTTTGTATGTAAAATATTAGCATGTGGGTAGCGAGTCTCTTAGCAGGGAAATGTACTTGTTTCTTTAACTGCCTTCTCAAATCTTTCTAGGATTTATGATCTGACAGAAAGTACGCTCGCACACTAGCAATTTTCAACTAAAAAAGTGAAAATAAAGAACAGGCAACTTGTAAATAAACATCTACCTTAAATTCAAAAATTACTTAAATAGAGAAAACCATGACTCAAATCAAAATCATTATTTTTTTCCCAGCTCAGCAGCTGGCCTATTCAGCTTCACAGTCTATATACTTTTGTATAGGAGCGCGCCAGTCACCAAGGAGAAACAGTATTGTATCGACTGAAGAGATCAATCACGCTGTGAGAACAGTGGAGAGATGAACAGGGAGAACTGGAAGCCTCAGGAAAGGAGTTGTGAGCAAATCTACCGCCTGAAATACATTCCCACCAGCCACACTTCAAAATAACAGAAGCTTGTGAGCACGTGAGTGAAAAGGAGAAGTCATTTGCCACGATCAGAGAAAGTGGCAGAAAGGACTCAATAAGTGCTTTGCTTCAGAGAGCTCATGTCACTATTAAAGAGAGAAAACAATTTACAGTGACACTTTCTATCCTCAGCCTCCCGTTTCATCAGGGAGAGGCAGCCTGGCCGGCCAGAGCAACCCTGACTTCTGATGTCCTACGTGCAAGAAAGACCCTCGTACGTGACTGAGCATGGATCCACGCAGCCCTGGTTTGACCACAGTCGCTGTATCAGACATCCACAACTACCTCTGCTACATCCACAACTACCTGTAAAGCCTTCCCAAGAGCTAGAGGCAAATTCAAACCCACATCCCAACCCAGGGCTTCTGCTGCAGCACATAGATAGAAGGTTGTGAGCAATTACAGGGTCTTAATAAGTTACCAGCCCCAGCTGAACTGCTGGGAGCGATGGGACTCACGTTGAATGGCCCCATTGCCAACGCAAGTGAAACCTTCAGCCAGCCTGAAGGGATGCAAGCTGATGGCTTCCACTGGGCAAGCAAGTGGTCGTGAATCCTAGTCCAGGAATCTGACTCTTCTGCAGTTAAGTCTTTTGAGATTTAGGCATCAAACTCAGCCATGAGCATTTTGATTGGTTAAATCATGCAGAAGGTTGAGCTGGGCATCAGGAAAATGAGCACCAGTCTCTCAAACCCCACTCTAGCTACTGCCTACCAGGTTGGCCTTATTAGCTGTCAGTTCCAATCAAATATGTTTCCCTTTTTAAGCACAGAAGGACCAGCAAGATGAGCTGCCCAGCTCCGGATGCGTGTCTGGTGAATGCTGCAAGCCTGGCTTAGCATTCAGGAGAGGCAGAGAGCAACAAGTGCCTTTATGCTGCCTGGCTGGCTTTTCCATTTCCCTGCAAAGGGTGCCTGGGAGGATGCCGCAGGCCCATGTACACTTCTCACCTCTGACATCCCTGGGTAATTTAGGCTCTGATTGACAGCGGTGGGGACATGGGGACCTCTGCCGATACGTGCCCAGGCAGCGCAGCCCCCTTAGCCTTGCAAGAGCCAGGCAGGAGGGACGGAAGTGCTTTGTTTAGCAAAGAGCCATGATAAATGACCCTGTCGCTGCAGCTTGATTATCCTAGTGACAATGATTTGTCACTGCAGGATCCGGGGTGGAATCTCTGTGTTGACAAATGAAAGCTTTCACGCCCCTGATGGGCGGTGGGGGCAGATCTCACTTCTCCCCTCCCTCGCCCAGCACTGGCTCTGCCATTACCTAAGCATACGTATCTTAGTGGGTGGCAAGGAGACGCCGCCTTCTTTCATGTAAAGCTAATTTTACAAGTGGAAAAAAAAAAAGGAGGGGAAAAAAGCCTTCCCAAAGCCTTTTCTTGTGATTGCTGTGGTGGTTCAAAGCAGAGCAAAAGCCTTCAGGGCCTCAGTTGCTCAACGTGAAAGGCTGTGTCTTCGGGCTGGCGGGAGGCAGGAGAGCGAGAGCCTCCTGCTCCCAGAGACTCACAAGTGGGGCCTGTGGGACCCCAGCGAGGAGGCAGAGCAGTCTCATGCATAACACATCAAGGGAACATTAGTGATTCTACTAGCCCCGGTTCTCCATAAATCTGCTGGATTTCCAGCACATCACCCAGTGCCTCAGTTTCCCCACCTGTAAACCAAGGCTTGGTGACATTTCATTCCTCCCTGGTCCCCAGGGAGGAGGGTAAGGTGCCGTCTGAAGGGCTGGCCAGAGCTAAGCCTGTTATGAAAAGCCCATCCTGGTAAGGTTTGCCCCAAAGCCGAGCTGCTCTTGCTTTGGTTGGGAGCTGAAATTCTTGGCTGAAGGAGCTGGTTCTGCTGGAAATCAGTGTGCGCAAACGATGCATTGCAAATTTTTGCTGGCAAATATTCACTCTGGAAATGGATAATATGCACTCCCAGCCACGGATCAGAAATGATACCTCAGGCTTATCAGAGCAATCATAGCTCAGCAGCAGAGCTCAGGTTTTGAATACTGCAGACTCCGAACACGATTCAAACACAAGGAAGGAATGAACTGGAAGAAATTGCAGTCCAGAGCAAATTTCAGCTACCACAGAAATTATTGTTGTGAATTATGCACCATCCCTGGGGCTGACAGATCTACAAAGCCCTGAGTGGTCTGTGCTGGCTGGGGAGAAAGTACCCAACCAGTATTTCTCCTCTGCATTTGGAACATTTGGCTTTCCCTTCCTGTTTTTGTCACCCGCCAGCTGAATGATTGCAGGAAAGGGTTTCAGTGTTTTAGATGAGGGCCACAGACCCCTGGAAATACGTGGCGCAGCGCTGCAGAGGCAAACGTCTGTACCCTGACAGCCCTGGAGCACACATGGCTGCACTCCCTCCTTGTCGCTTTGGCAAATCCTCCCCTACCTTGCCCCTCAAGCCTGTACAGAGTTCAGCTGCCACTTTAATAAGAAATATGTTTTAGCATGACACAGGGAGAGCTTTTCAGCAGATTTGGGGGTTTATTTGATGGAATTAAAGAACAAAACAAATACGTTTCGGCAGAGTGTGTTAAGTCTTCCTCCAGACCAGCGGCAATTTCTTTCTGTTGGAAAATTGACTTCTCCACTCCCACAGCTCATTCATTTTCAACCCAACACATATCTGGGGTTTTGGGTTTGTTTTGTCTTTGGAAAAGACTGGGTTTCAACAAAAATTTAGCTGCAAATGTCCAAGGAAATATTATGAAGGGGAGAGTGGGGAAGTGGTTTGGGTCTTGTTTTCCACAAAGGCAACAGCCTTTTGTAATACTTCGGTACACGCAAATCTTCTCTGGCTCTCAAGCTGCTCCCTAATGCAATTCAAAGTGCTAGCGTCCATCTCGGCATCGAGTGTAGGGGACTGGCCCCAATTCAGCAAGTTCTCAGCCACATATGCCATCATCACATTGATTTTCCTGGCTTGACAGCATAGGTTAAATTCTCTGCTGAAGAGAGGTCTCTGTACTTTACCCACTTATTTAGTCTCAGACAAGTCCCTTCCTCTCACGGTCTCAAGATTCACACTCTGCTGGGAAATTTTACTTGAATAAAGACTTTAGGTTTTGAGTCCGTAGTACCTTGGAGCATTCATTACCTCTGCAGGTGTCTAGAAAGGTCACCACTCCTCCCTGCACACCACTGAGCCTCGCTGCATTTCCTTCTGAAGATGAGGAGCCCAGAAGAAACCCAGGGACGGTAACTAGCAGCGAGCGAGCTGAGCAGAGGTAGGAGCGCTGGAGAATTTGCAGGGACCTGCTCGAAGGCTTGGCAGGGGTTATAGAGAAGAGACAGGAGAGGAGGAAGGAGAAGTGGGGTGGACTGCAGGGCAATATTTTGGGGATCGCTGCTGAATACAGGCAGCCGCCTGTATTTTCTGCAAGCAATGGGCAGAGCAGTGATAAAGCATTTTGCACTAAGCTGCTTCTGGTGGCTCCCTCCATCACCTGAGGACTGCTCCCTTCCTGGCTCCTTCATCTTCCTCACATTGGCAATGCCCCCCTGGCACACCTCGTATGACTTGCTTTCTGTGTGACACATCTATAATGTCTGCATAGACTGAGCATATTCCTGAATTTCAGCAGCTCCTCAGCAAATTGTCAGCAGGACCAGCCACATTCTCTTATCTGCAAACAATATATCTATGTGGATGTTTCCCTGTCTCTTTACCAATAGCTCCAAAATACATCATTAATGAGATCCGGAAGAATAAACCTGAAACGTGTCAATAATTATCTTATTTTTCCAGCCATATGTTGCCTCATCCCCTTTTTGCCTCCGTAAGGGTGACATGCAAGACACTGCGTATTGTGTCCTACTAGATGAAAGGCATGTCAGATTTAACCTAGTGCACTTTAAAAATTGTACTGAATTAATTTCTTGTAGGTTGGCTCGAGCCTGTCTGGAATGCAAAGCAGCCCCGAGTTTGTGTGGAGAACTAAGAAGTCTGGGCAGAAAGTGATGATCAGTTGAATTTCCTCTTAAAACAGATGATTGAAACAATATTATGCGCTGCAGAGTGATCATTAGCTTGAGTGATCAGGGAGAGCAGTGCAAGGCACCAATTTTCCATGCCCAGGCTACACTGGTTTGTTAAGCCTTCCCTGGGAAAGAAGTGGGTATAGCGAATATATCAAGTAGGGATTGATACTAAAGTCAAAGACTGTCGTTTGGCTCGTCTTCCAGAGCCCAAGCTGCCTCCTTTCTAATCCCAGATGCTTGATATGTTGCTATAGAAATAACAGAAAGCTCTGCTTGAGCCTTGCATTATACACCTCCCCCTGCGCTCAGAGCTTTCGGGGTACGGTGCGACAAACTGGGACCTCACGATGGCCTTGCCAGCCGCTGGCCTCCCCTCTGCCGGCACTGCCTGCCCGCTGACAGCCCCCCAGCAGCCTTCAGACACTTCTCCTCCGCTTCTCCTCAAATAAGCCACAAAAATCCCTGCCTTCCTCACCCTGGGAGGAAACTCTCCAGTAGCACTGGTCTGCAATATATGATAGACATTATTCAGCCCTGCTTAGCGACATATTTAAGGTCCTATTATTATTATTTATTATTGGATCTTGCAAACACTCCCCATGCGGAGCCAGTGCTTTATTGTGCCTGGGATCGGGGGTGAGTACTCCCTTTCCAGTGGTGCATGCAATCTACGTCCAAATCTTGCAGAATATGAGATACTGGACCTGAAAACTGCATTATAATGTGACAGCAACTTTAGATCACTTTTAATTCCCAGCATTTATCATTTCCAACTTTTTTTCTCTCCTCTCCAGACCCACAGAGTTGCACTCAGCTCTGGGAACCCTTGCTTAGCTTGCAGGAAGGAAAAAAAGTAGTCCTATTAAAAAGAATGAGCCCCAAACTCCCAACAACCCTAAAACATTTCATGCATTTCCTACATCACTTCAGGAGAATATGTAATGTAAATAAGTTATGAGCTGAGGAAAGTCTACTATCCCCGACTGGGAAATGATTTTTAGCAAGCATGACTGTGACTTTAGCTGTTGCAAACTCAGGTGGATGAACCATCCCACACGACTGCATGCGTGTGTGTGTCCTGTGAGCACACGTCCACACGCCGAGGAACACGCAACATGGATTTGGCAGTGGACCGCATGGCCTTGGGAAGTTGGATGAAGCCAGAGAGGGACTGATCTTTACACGAACAGTGAGAATAACCAGAATTGTAACAGCTAACGATAAACAAGATATCAGAAGTCAGAGTAACTCCACATCTCAAATCAGTTGTTGGTTATAAAGAATTAAGGAAGTGGAAAACAGATTATTTCCCATCCGTTTGTTGATGATGAAGCGTAGACTCTCTGAGATGCAGTAATGGTCTAAATGGATCTCAGGTCTAATCTGGTTTGACAGTTCTTATGTTCTTAAGTGAAGCCTCCAGAAAGTTTGGAAAAATATCCTCTTACACCCTGTGAATTTTTCCACCGTATCATTCTCTGGTTGGGGAAGGTTGCTGCTTCCCTTAGATCCTGGGCAGTTGCTTGGGGCCACAGCTAACAAATATTCAATATGACTTTACCATCCACTTTGACTCTCTCTATATTATAATGGAAGTTCTTCATCTGTGCTTTGCCCTCAAGTAAGTGGGTCACTAAGCAGTTAATAAGCTTCTCCAAAACTTAATTAATGGTCAGCTTAGATGATCCTTTCTCTGCCTTTTTGTTTTTTCCCTTGCTGGAACCAGAAGAAACACTTGCTTAAGTGATTTTTTTAAAATAGTTGCTCCTACTACAGCTTCACCTCCTTGTTTATAAAATGGTATCTCATGCAGGCAGGAACACCTGCATTATTAAAATGAACTATTCATTAGAACCGCATTAAAACCTTTGCATTAAACACATGAATTACCTGAGCATTTGATGTGGAAGAGAGATACAAAGATCTTCATGGCCATGTGTCAGCTTGAGACTTCAATAAATCTGTCTGGAGTCCCTACTCTAGCTGGAGGAAGCTGGGTCATGTGTGCTCGCTGCCTCAGTTTCCCCATTTGTAATGCTAAACTTACAAGAACATTAGCATTCCCTTAATTCCAAACTTAGAAGAGTAGGTTTCTCATTAGGACTTTTGCTAAATCTCATGGAAAGCACCTGGCAGTTGTTGAACTGTGGCTTGGAGCAGTACAAAGAACTGCAATGTAACACAGTGATTTCTTTTGTTATGAAGGACAAAATGGATCCAGACTCAGAAAGAAGCGGTAGCTAAACACTGAATGCTTGAGCAATAGGAAAGGAATACTGCGTGCAAAATGAGCATAATTACTGGATAGGAAACTGTATGTTGTTCATTAAAACACAATATTGTTACCTATTCTGCACCTGAGAAGAGGGAACAAGAGGATTTGATGCTAGGATTTCAAAAAAGAATCGACAAAAGTATTGCTTCAAACAATTCATTTTCTTCTGTTATGAATAAGTTAGTGGCTTAATGTGCAACTTAATTTCCCCAGAGAGAAAGGTAAAAAAGTCTTAGGAACACTTCTGTTCTTTTTAAGCCTTGAAATAAAAATCTGATCCTGTTCGAACTGCTCTTTGTTTATGGTTTCCCATCATAGTCAAAAACCATCTGTGCGCTCTCCAGCTATATCACTTGCTCCTGCACCTAGTTAAACCCTGCCCTTCAGAAAACCAGCATCCATATTCCATGTCTGTGTTTGCTGTAACTCTCCACTGCACAATTTAAAAACTGATTAATGGACTTTCTTCCAATGGGGTCTATTGAATGCTCTAATTAAAAAAGAAATTGCTATCTCAGGAGCTCCCTCTCAATCAATTGCCTTTGGTAATGTTGGTTACTGCTGCTCTGGCCAAAATTAAAAGAAAAAGAGACCAACAGGAAAACAAAATGCATTTATTGTAAGATAAATACAGGCAGTTGGGATATGTAAAGAGTTCAGCAGAACTTTCCTAAGAAGACATTAAAAGAGCTAGAAGTGCGTGAGGTAGTAAGAGGATTATCCTACAGCTGCCTGATGCGAGAACCATACCTCTTCCTCCAAAACACCTGTGTGCTACGGGGTGTCCCAGCTCCCCGCGGGTCTGGGTCCACACTGAAACGTAGATAAACCCTCAGTCACAACGTTTGCATGCTGATGTGTTTACACGCAGGGCCAGATGTGCGATTCCCCTGCTCTGTGGTTTAGGCCCCCAGAAGTTACTCTCCACTGACTGTAAAGGTGCCCGGCTCACAGCGGGATGTCTGCGCGCCTCAGCTGGGACAGAAGAGCCGTCAGGCTACACATTCCCCATGTTGTGTGGCTGGACTTAGGGAAGGCTGGATGCTACGGCCTCAAATATACCCAGAGTTTAGCTCTTAGTACAGAGCAGATGCTGAGTGCGATGTCCAGCCAGCATGGACAGACACCGGAGTAGCCCAAAGGCGCCTGAGCTTGGACATAATGGACTTATTTCTCCTCTGGAGCCTGCACTAGATTTAATCACAGTGACAGCACGTGGTGATGTCCACTTTCACCCCGTCTATCAGACCCTGCATTCCTACAATGGGAAGATGAGAGCAGGTCACCAGAGGACACAAGCAATAGCTCAGGGGAGGGAGACTATGCTGTCGCAGGGCTTCGGTGATGCACCAGAACCAGGCAGTTCCTCGCTTAGTAGAGTTTCTTTGAAGGGTGTCACGCTTATCCTGCTATAATCCTTTGCAAAGAACTTCTTTGCTTTGGGATTTTTGCTGAAATCTGTTAATCTGGGCTTCCGTGTACTTTCCTGCGGTCAGGACTATTTGGAAATGCCAGGAGGGGGAGAATGTACGTGGTGAAAAGGGAGGCAGACCGGGTCACATCACTGTTTAGCAGCTGCGTGTGAGAGCATCAGCTGCTCTGGCAGCTTACAGCACCGTGGTTCCCGAGCCACGTGTGGACGGGGAGATAGCCCTTGTGCTCCTCGAAGGGGTGCAACTGCACAACCACTGAGACGAAGCCCGTTAGGAAACGGGGTCTCGACTCATAACTTCGATAACCTTGTAATAGAACTGACCCAGCAGAGTTACTCCACAGACCAAGGTGGGCATAGCTAAGAGGAGAACCTGTGCTTCAGTGCCAGCTTCACCACCACAGGCTTTTTTTAATTAGGTCCTGACACATCTTATGTTCAGGACTTTGCAAGACAGCGTGTTGGATGAGGCAGGCCACTGAAGCCATGCTCTTCCTCGGCAGGTGTGGCGCGTATACAGTTATTTATTTGAATCAAGCTGACACACTCGTATGAAGATGCAGTGTAAGACATGGCATCATCCCCAGGCCTGTGGCACTACGGTCCTGATTCCTTTTCCCGTGTGGTCTCAGGGACTTCAGTGCTGTCACTACTGATTTACACCATTGTGAACTGAAAAAGATTCCAGCTCAAGACTCAATAAATATTCATGTCTCTGGAAGGACTAGGGACCAATTAACTCTTGAAAGGAAAATCTGTTTTGGAAATGAACCTAACAGCCTCTAGCCTTGAGAGGAATAGGTTTTTGAAAGGATCTCTCTCTCAATTTTTGCACGAGCATCAAGGGAATCAGACAGAGCTTCCGATAAAGGACTCTCCAGAGTATCTGGCCCATCAATCGATTCAGTATTCGCCATTCTCAGTGCTATTTAGACTTAATTAAATTGTGCTGGTTTCTGAATAAGAGAGAATTGACTGTTCAATGTGCTTCCCCGATTCATTTATTTCTATAGTAATCAGGCAACAAATACATGGAGTGCTCGTGCGTTCCTTCTTCATTAGCAGAGTTACTGGGAATCTCCCTGTATCCTCCTGGGTCTGTCAGCGCTGGTAGTTAAGAAGCTATAAGCAAATGCAGAAGTTCCTACCCCGCGAGGCTCAAGGATGGTTCTGGGAGCAGCCTGCATTCCTCATCAGCAAGCATTTGTCGAGCAAGACTTTTCCAGAGTGCTGTTTCTGAATAAATAACACAGCTTACTGGGAACTGTGCAAACCAGAGCATCTCTGCTCCCACTGAGACCTTCTTAGTCCTAATCATGCAGTGCCTTGTGTCACTGAAAGCAGACACGAAGCATCAAATACAGTGGGCTTTTGACTGAAATCCTTTTTTGTTAAAAAGAAAACAAAGGAAAAGGCTTCGATCCGTCCCAACAATAGAAAAGACTTTGAGCACATCTGCTGAATCGGGGGTAGCCAGGCACCATTCACCGGCACTCTCAAACCTCCCTCTGGTCAGGCCAAAACCTCAGAACACCCTCAAGAAAACCCCACGTCCCCAAGGTCACCAAATAGCCCCTTGTCCCACACTGTTCTGCAATGCTCAGGCCTTTGGTGAAAAGACCGAAAGTCTTAAAAACTCCAGTATCCCAACGGGAGAGAAGCAGCCACAGGAGCTGGTCACCAGAGCGCAGAGGACCTGGCGAGGTGGAAAGGCCCAGATGCAGAAATGTTTCTAAGCTCTCGAGTGCAGGGGGGAAAGGAGAGCAGCCCAGGGATCCAGGTCCAGCTCTACGGGAAGGGACCACTGTCTGCATACACACACCGCGTAAGAAGATCTTTTTTCTTTTTTCCCCTCAGTTGAACTAGAGTGAAAATGAAAGTTGCATTCACACCTTCACTTCTAACAACAAGCTGTAGCCTGGAAACAGGACATAAGCCCTTTGGGGAAATTTCCTCCTATCTTCAGCTGTTCTTGCCCTTGGAAACTGTGCCTTTCTCAGGGCCACGTTGAGGTCAAAGCCGACTGCAACAGCTCTTTTTTTTTTTGTAATTTCTTTTTAATTACAAGAGAGGGCCAAACTCATCCTAAAAAGGCTACATCCTTCATTTTGGGAAAACTTGTTTACTCGTGGAGTACAACTCTTGCAGAATCAGGCCAATGGTGCAGGATGGGGCAAGAATTTTCTACTGGATGATTTTGCTAGTGGAAAGTGCCCATTTTAGGCAGTCAACATTTTCCATGGACATTTCTCGGAGGAGTTTTCAAGGAGCTGTGACTCTGGGGAAAGTTTCTGGAAAACAGGAGAAAATTGTTTCCAAGCTGGAAGGAGAAAAAACAGACAAAAATCCAGCATTTCAAAGTGGCTTAATTTTTAATGATCTCCTTCCTCAAGGACACATTAATGAATTTTCTTCATGTGTTACAGAAACATGCTGAGTAAAACTCAGTCCAGCCCAGTTTCCAAGACAAAATAAGAGGAGACACAAAGAAGTGTAAAAGGTTTGATTTGAGAAAAAGGTCCAAATTTAGCTGTACCTGCTTGGTTCCAACTGCGAGACTGCAATTAAAAGAAGAAAAAAAAGTCCCAAGCCAGGACAGATCCATGTCCCTTGTCCGAAGCTTTGGCAGAAGCTCATCCCCCAGGAGTCCTGTCACTCTGCAGAGGAGATGTATTAGCCCCTTCAGAAATCAATTCCTCCTCCTTCGTATAGCCACTTCCAGCCAGACTCTGCCCTTTGACTATGAATCAGGTTTTAATCCCCGCACAAGGGCACTAGATACAATGCTGATAATTCTTATTGTATAAAAAGGTTTTGTCATCTGGTATTTCGCTGTTCTGCTGAAGATTCTCCTTTTGCACCGCTTTGTTTGCTCGTCCTTGCAAACTCAAAGAAAACCCATTCAAACCAGAAGATTTTCCTGCCTTTCTGGGCGTGGGGAAATTCAGCATTAGCCTCACACACACAAAAAAACCCCAAACCATAAAGCTGACACTGGGCACATGTTCTTTTGCAAAACGAGAAACGTGTTGATGGCCTTTCTAGGCTGCAAATGGACATCAGCCGATGGAGTATTTTGAACTGCATATTGAAGAGCTAAGGAAGCCAGCGCTGCGACTTGGAATCCAGTCACACAGCAAATTGGACCACGGAGTAAATTTCAATCTTGCTTTGGAAGCAGTAGCGATCTGAGCAGCATATTGCAGTTCCATCACACACTCATTGTAGGCTCGTTACGTAAAGAGTCAAGGCCTGTGAAAACAGACCGCCCAGAGCCTCTGAAAGGAAAATTTAAGAAACGTATTTCCCCAATAAAAAAAATAATTCAAAACCAACTTCAAAACTGAACCAAAAAATGAGAAAAATCTCTGCTCATTAAAAGTTTACCAGTGTGGAAGAAGTTGTGAAAACCAGAAATAAAGGTCCTTTGATGCACGCTGTCTGAGAACTGCCTTTCCCCACATTCAAATTAACGTGTGATTCTTTGGATGCCAAACAAAAAAGAGTATTTTAAATCCCAGGAAAAGTGGTATTTTGGACCAGCGACTGTTATTCGAGAAACATTCCTTCTCTGGGTTACTTTATTGGGACATTTTGAACCCCAAAGCACATGGGTCGTTGGGGAACCAGCCACAGCAGGCCCGCAGCGCATCCCGCTCTCCGAGGGCAGGGGAAGGCTCCCGGGTAAGCTTTTCTTCCACCAGTACTGTGCAGATCACGAAGGGGAAACTTTCATAGTGATGGAGTGTGTTGGGCTGGAAAGAAATCTTCCAAGGGCAGGTGTGGGGGGCAACCCCCCCCCCCCCTTCAGTTATTTAGACCATTACATACAAACCTGGCTTTTCATTTTTGTTTGGACTCATGCCATTGGGATTCCGGGCTAGCAATAGTAAGGCTTCAGCTAAAGCAGGAGTTAGAACTGGCCGAACCTCCCTGCTGCCCTGAAATCACACAAAACTGTGATTTTCCTTGTCAGCTTTCAGGAGTAGAGACATCTCTCACGCTGCATTTCTAACAGGTCTGCTACAGCGGGTACTAAGTTTGATTAGTGCTTCTTTAGTAGAATTGACTATGATTATTAACCATATTTCATAGTGACATTTTCCCTACTATTATGTCACTTATGATATTTACTTTGCTTAGAGAAAATTAATGGCATATGAGATCTTGACAACAGAGTAAGACCTACATATGTCAAACCGCTTCCAGGTACAGAACATGCTGTCACAATCTTTTTGCGACCCATCTCCCCTCCCAGCAATACGATTGCCTTGTTCTACAAAGAGAGGTCATATAATTTCCCTGAGACAGCTTCAGCAGTGGCTTACAAAATCTAGATTAAACTCTTCTAGCTTCTTTTAATAACTTGAAGTAATGGGAGCAGTGCCACGTGTCCAGACAGAGCCTTACAACAGTTGCTGAAAATCTCTGGATTCAATCTCAAGGCACTTTGATAGCATGCGGAAGACAGTTTTAGACACATCCCCCACATTTTTCTTGGTCCAAAGATGCTCTTTTGCTAAGGTCAAGAGGCGAAGCTGTTGCCTGAATGAGGGAGACACTTTACCACAGTATAAGTCTCCCATAGCATGGCTATCAATGCTGCCACATCTCATGACATGGTCTTCGGGCTACCCTTTGTTCACATCTCTGGCAGTATTTGTTTGCCAACATCCCACTACGTGATTCACAAGAAGGATGAAATATCATTCCTGACAGCGTCCAAAGGGCTAGAATGAGGAGTCTCTAGTCCAGAGCCTGTGCCGGTGGGAGAAGAAACTTCAGGACACAACATTACACAGAAGTTGTACGAGTTGTATGATGTGAATGTGACCAATGTGGTGGAGAGGAGTTTGCTGCATTGATGTTATGGAAAGCATACCCTAAGGGGCTTCCCGTCCCCTGGGTGAGCGAGAACAGCCCTGCCTCGTCTCACTTCACACACAGCGCAGTGAGCTGGATGGCTCCGCGTAGGTAAAGCAGCTGCAGCAACGCTTACTGAGCTGGAAAGGATGAAGTTTCCCAGTGCTGTGCATCCCCCACTACCCCGGGGGCTTTGGGGAGCTCCGTAAATAGGACCTGCCGACACAGCAGCAGGGACGAGAGCAGGCAGCACGGAAATCCAGCTGGCACTGCCAGCCCGAACTGAATATTTTCTAATGACATTTTTTTTTGGCAGAAAATTGGGCTCATGATTAAATATTGGGTTTGGGGGGCAGTTTCTCCAGCAAATACAAGGTTTATTGCTTGTTGCAGAACAGCGCAATGCCAGCAATCGAAGCTATTTCAGTGGACACCAGAGTGGCCCAGTTTGGAAAGACCTGGCAGGAGCGTACAGAAGCTGCAGCCTGGCTGTCCTTGGGCCCAGTCCTTGCTGCAGGGAGGTTCCCAGCCCACACTGTGTTTGCCATCACGCAGCAAGATGAGGAAATCCCACGGTCCCCCTCCTTTTTCCAAGGCAGGAGGCGATGGTGTATCATGGGAGATGCAAGACGTGAAGGCAAAGGGATGAATGTGGCATCGTAACTATAATTCTTTCGTGGACTGAGGAAATGTTTCAGCAAATCTGTCTTGTCCCTGCAAGAGGACAGGAAAGAGGCCGTTACTGAATGCCAGGATAAACCTGGGCTCTCGATAACTTACTGCCCTTCAAGGTCCAGATGGACCTTTGCTCTTTTTCTTTATCATTCAGACACAGCTGAACAGCAGACACGGGTCTCTGTCCTCCAGCAGACACCACCACCGCCCTTCCTGAGTAACAGCGCTGCTCCCGCCAACCACCTCTACTCCAAATCCCCAGACAAAAGCCTGGGAAGTGACCAGTTACTCTAGTGGAGGGCGTGATAATTAGCACAGAGGTGGAATGAGCTAGCAGGCTGTCTGCAGCAACGCGGCAAGAAAGCCTATGCCCGCAGAGAGACTCGGTGATTGATACTGTGACTGACGATAGCACCGTCATGGAGGCGAAGACTGTGAAATGACTGATGCTGCTGCGTACCGTAAATCTCCCAGATATATTTCATCCAGAGCCAGGCCTGCTTTTGCCAACATAACCAGTAGCAATTTCCCTGATAGATAGCAAGTCCATACAGTGAACATCTAAAATCCATCCGACAAAGAGACGAACGCTAATTAATGCCGCTTCTCAAGAGCTCAGGCAGCCCAGACCTGGAGGTAACCTTGTGCAAGGAGCACTTTCAGCCACAGACAGGACTGACCAGTGGCTGCAGCACCGGGGAAAACACTGGGATTTATTTGCGTGCCCACGATGCAGAAACCACACTGTGGAGAGATCTCTAAGTAGGGAGTCAACCTGCTACAGGATACCTTAACAAATGCAATTAAAAAGGACTATCTCTGGAAGGCTAATTAAAATATTGCTGGCCCCTGCTTAACTTGCTCAGCTTTCTTTTAAGAGCTAATGAAATGCAAAGTATTGCTCCCAGTTTTCATCTGTAAGAGAGTTCATTAATGTACCTTTCTGCACTGGATTAAGCCAAGTGCTCAGAAAGAGAATAAATTGAATCTCAGTAATTGAAGACTAACATTTTTTGGCTGCAATCCGATATTGGAAACGAAATCCTAAAAAAAAATGGAAAAATGGGAGGTCCATGTGTAAAAAGAAATGTTGTGGCTTTGGTTCCATGAAGAAAAACTGAGCGGTTTTGGGGCAAGCAGACACTTCCTTCAAATTTTATCTAAAAAACTAAGAAAAGTTTAATGAAAAAATGTTTGGCCAGTCCTTCAACAGGCACTTTGGGTGAAGAAATCCCCTGAGAAAAGATTTTCTTTGTTTCTTATTTTTCAGCTTTAGTTCTGCGGATACATAATATCACGCACTGCAAGAGTGGATGCTCGCTGAGCAGCACAGTTAATCCTTAAGCTAAATATATAACCTATTAATATAAGCAGGTAATTTTTTGCTGTGCCAGTGGTTTCTAGGAAGTTGCTACACTATTCAAGCCTTGCACTGCAATTCAGATTTGAAAGGGGGTCTGGCTTTGGATTACAAAGCAAGTACTTCCTAGAACAGCACAATAAAGTCTGGTTTTCAAAGCTGTTTCTTGGGTGGACTCTTTGGTGTCCATGAGGAGGGGAGCTAAGGGTATTTCTTCTTCCACGACTGCATAAACTAGCCCATCTTCTTGAATGTTGTTTCCACTAAACCATAATAGCTTTGAATCCTCAACCACGAGGTCGAATTTTACAGAAATTGGCCAACGCGTTCAGAAGTGCATGAGGAGGACGAACAGACACCCGTGTGCACACACGTGCACCAACGTTACGCAAACCACGTTCCTTCAGAAACCAGGCTGCAGACAAAACGACCCCCCCCCAAAATCTGGCTACGTTCGAACAGTGGAGAAACTTCCTGAAATTGGTAAAAGATTCCAAAAAAGCTCTTGATACTCAAGCTGCCATCTGTAAAAGTCTAGGTCTCTCGTGTTTGGTGAAAGTTGTATGTGTTAATATATGCACAGGCGGTATACATGTCCACGCCTCTGCTGTGCCACTTCTTGGCACAAACAAAGAGACTTTGCTCTTATTAGCAGCATCTTATATCACATTCTGAGCTTCTGTTGCAGTTTTATCTGGGATTTTTTTTTTTTCTTCATTATTTTCTCTATAAGGCCACAATCTGCAACTGATAGCACAGATTTTTGCAATGATTCCAATTAATGACAAATAAAACCAGCCAAACAGATCACAACCAGCTCTGGAGTCTGTATATTAAGCCTTTTTCCTTGGAAATAAGTGTCCATGAAAAAAAAAAAATAGAATTTCTAAATTTGTTGCTTAAACCCTGTGTTGCTCAACAAATATTTCCGTTTAAGTGTAACTCTTGAACTGGGCACCATGAATTCTCTATATTCATGAGACAGCAGGTCTCCATAGTCATCTGCTGTTATTTTTCTCTCTTATTGTGTGGTCTTGCCAGACTTCAAAATATATGGAAATATGAATGTGATTGCACTAAAGGAACAAATACGGAAAGTCTAGAGACTGTCAGATCTGCAAGGGCAGAAATAAGGTTGTAGGAAGTCTTACATTTTATTTCCATACTCTCAGATTGTTAGCTTTCTTGTAAATCTAGCCAAACTCTGCATTTCCTGGGGTATTACATCTTAACTCAATTCATTCCTGCAAGATTCTCCCCAAACATTTTTTTACTAGGTTATTGCATTTTGCATTCAACCTTACCTC
Source organism: Phoenicopterus ruber ruber (assembly GCA_009819775.1). NCBI lineage: Eukaryota > Metazoa > Chordata > Aves > Phoenicopteriformes > Phoenicopteridae > Phoenicopterus > Phoenicopterus ruber. The sequence goes on from CM020238.1 coordinate 3,107,544, forward strand.
CAATTCAATAATTTTATTCTCGTTTTGGTTGGGGATTTCAAAAGATTGTCAACCTAATTTTATTTCCAGCTAAAATAAATCTCATCTTGTGATTAAATGAAGCTTGCCTCACAGGGCATAGGTCACATCCTGCAAAAACCACCGACCAGAAAAAAACATCCGCTGCTGCCAATGTTTCTGCAAAAGGGAATGAAAAGGTCCTGCAAAGACAGCTAAGCGGAATGTAGCCCAGGAGTCACCAAGGTATTTACAAATCATTTTTCTCATTGTGCTGGAAATGTTAACTTGGATAAATAATTCATGCAGTGAGCCCGATGTTCAGATCACTCCTGTAAGCTTAATTACCCCTGTAGCACCTATCTGCATTCAGCCTTCCTTACCCACTTAACGAGCTAGGAAACTGAGGCACGGCTCAGGAGAGTACAGCAGGCTGGAGCTGAAGAGCTTCTTGATCTTTGGAGAGCCTTTTAGAAAATAATTCCTAGTTAATGGTACTTACTTGTTTCTTTTTGGTACGTAACAGGTTGGATGGCACTTTATAATCTTAAGTATGCTGTATAACCCTTCCTGTTCCTTCTCCCCTTTGTGTGCATCGGTAACAAGCTCTTCTGGGCAGAAGAGGCGATGGCAGCTGCTGGCACCTTTTGACTTAGAGACAAGGAGAAAACGTGTCAGGGAGCAAAGGATCCCTTTGCCTCTTCCTTCTGGAGGTGATGCTGCTGGATATTCACAGCCCTATTCAGGCTGGAGGGGCAGTAGTAGGTTATCTGATAAATCATATGTGATACTCCTGATTTTCTCTGGCATGCTTCAGTTTATGCACATCTCAACTTCAGAGTTAGGGGAAATTCTGAAGACAGATAATTTACATGCCCCAAAATACCAGTGGAATTCAAATTGGACTGCAAGTAGCTGCATATTCGTGCTTACTCCAGGAAAACATTATAGAAAACCAGGAAAAGGCAAGAAAGAGGAAAGCTTTGGGGCTGGAAGGTGGGACTGAACTGGGAGAGACTCTTTCAGCCCTTGGTGGGGGGCTATGTGAAGACAAACACCACGCAAGGGGACTCGGGCTGGGGACCGTCATTTCAGACACAGGGTCAGGATGAGGCGAGAGGAGAGCAGCGAGGAACAACGCAGATGAAGCCTTGAAACTGGTAGTGCCCTACAGGGAAAAGCCTACAAAGTGCTGTCTCCGTGCTCGCCAGCTGAAAGCCTGTCATGTGCAAGATGCATCATCACTTCCTCGGAGACAGAAGAAGCCCCTGTCAGCTATAAAACACCCCTCATCCTTCAGCAACAGCCTAACTCACTCAGCATTATGCAGAGCTGTGGTTTCAGCTCATGACTTATGTCTCCCCAGCTGAGGGTGAAGATCCATAATGGCGTCAAGACCAATTATCTCATCCTTCAGTTCTTCATGGAGGGCCACTGACGGGATTCAGTCGCCAGAGGAAGGGAGGGGACAGGCATAACCAAAGACTAAACGCTCCTGGGAGGTGATTAACCCTCTGCAGCAGGGTGATGCAAGAGAGCAAAGCTCCTAGCAGAACCCTCCGCAAGGTCTCGGCCAAAGGATGCCCCTCAACCTGGTGCCTGGGGCTTTGCAAAGATGTTGCAAAAGGCCTAACGTGGACGGAGGTGAATCTGATTTGGCAGTTGTGGGCACCGTCATTTGGGGAACGGGTCAGCTTTCCACCAAAGCCTCTGTCGCTTGCTAGGATGGAAAACAGGTTGCAGCGGCCTGTGGTGAGCTGCAAACATGATCCGTGCAGCTGGGGCTGGCTCACCAGCACTCACGTCACCCCAGTTCTTTCTCATCTCACAGTGAGCTGGCACAAGGCAGTGAATTACAAACAAGGGCAATTAGTCAGACAGGCTGCCATTTACTCTGCATCCCCGTTCTCTCGTATGCATATCTCTCTGCCAAGCACAGCCGGGCTCATGAAAGCAAATGAAAAGGAAGATGGGACAAAGTTCCTCTGATGGATTCTTCTCCCTTTCTCCAAATGCTACTCGAGTCATTTTTCAGCCATTGGAAGGGATCACGATGACGTCTCCTTTAAATCACCAGTACTAATGATTTCTAGGTTGAATGGGAAACTTGTAATTGTTGGCAAGGACAGACAGATAGCAAGGAACAAACTCTGCCGAGAATTGTCCCGCTACAGGTCTCTGAAACGTCTTGCTTTTGGTGGAGTGCCGCAGTCATCAAAGCCTTTCAATGTAACTTGGTAGCTCAACTTTCCTTGCCTGATCAGGAAACTACTAAGCATGTTAAATGCTTTAGAGCCAGAAACAAGGCTCCTGCCTACCTGCCTTTTTGTTGGCGTCCAGTATTCAGAGAGAGTGAAAGAGGAGCTGTTTCAACGTCTGCCAGTGGTCTTCCACGTACTTGTGGAGCTTTAATACTGGCAGAGGCCTGTTGTTCTCCTCAGGGTATTTTCTGAGGTCCAATTTATTCCTTCAGCCATATGGTGATCAAGTATCTCTCACCGCCTGCAGTGCTTTCAAGAGCTTGGCTTTGATCTGTGACTGGTTCTGGACAGCTTTGCCTAAAAAGTTCCCCGTGGCTGCCCAGTGGGGTGACTGCAGATGGTGTGACACTGTCTGGCTAATGAAGCCGCACCACGTAACCAGGTCCCGTGCCCGGGACAGGTACCGGCCTCTCAGAGCCCGTCCCGCTACCGCATTCACAGAACAAGCTTCCTCCCTGGTGACTTTCTGCCACAGTGCCGTGTTGGTACAGAAAGATACCGACTTGTAATGCTGAATATGACTTTGCTTCATCTTTCCTTGCCTCTAAGGTATTTCCAAGCTTTTATCCTCAGCTCTGATTATTTCCCTAGCAGTTCCCATTTCCGAAGATGTTCACTCTTGCTCCTGCTCTTCAGCTCAGCTGTCATCGCTGTCATCCCGTCTCCAATCTACTTGCTTTTGCTTGTAGCAGAAACAACACTCTGGAATCACACAGCGAACAAGAACCCATTTTCCCCTGGGAGATCCATCCTCCCTGGCAGGAACCGCCGAACATCAGTCACACGCCGCCAAGCCGGGAGGAGGAGAGGGAAGGGCTTTGCCTGTTGCCACTGGCCGCTTTCCCTCTGTTTATTTTTGGTAAAGGCTCTGGCCACCGAGGGACTGCGGGGAACAGTGCCCAGCAGGGTCCTCGGCCATGCTTCCCTTGCACGCTGCCTGCCTCTCTCGAAGGGACTGCTGAAACGCAACGTGGCTCCCAAGCAACACAGCATCCGCTCATCGGGACTAGGAGGGACCGTAACTTCTCACCAAGCTGATCTCCTGTATGTCAGAGGACCTCATGTCTATCCCACACCAGAAGTGTGTCCCATCACTTGATGGGAGCTGTGTGCCGTTTTTGTCCTAAGACAGCTGTACTGGTCAGAGGATGAAGCAGGGAGGGAGCTAAACACGCCTGGAAAGAGGATGAGAGAAAATGGCTAATGGGTCAGGCATGACATTCTGCTGATCCAGGGGTGGTTTGTAGGGTGCAGGTTGAGCACCCTCACTCCAAATTGTCTGTTGCTGCCCAGTCTTGGAGACAGCATCCTAAATCAGCCAGCTTATTGCTCTTATCTGGTGTTTTCTCTGGTCCACAACTGTGACAACATCAGAGTAAATCTCTGCACCTCAGCCTCTGTGCAATATTGACCTGCTAAATTACTAAACATTGGCAAAGTACAGTGGAAACAGAGGGCTATAATACACCACTGCGGCTTGCTGGCTCTCAGCCTGCTCCTGAAATCATTCTAGAGGTTCATTTATTCGTGTGTGTATATATACACACACTTAAGTGTGTTTGTGGGTGCGAATACGTGTGTATGGGATGGGAAACGAACAAGCGTATTGAATAATGCATGAGAGAAATGGCAGATTACAATGCTTTTTCTAAAATAACTAATAGCAGCAATAAAGCAAATGCCTGAAAGGGCTGTCATCCCATTTGTCAGGCTTGAGACAGATTTCTCAGGCCTGTACCCGAAGCTCCCTCATTGCAGCCCACAAATAAATCACTGCCTCGCCTCGTCCCCCCTCCTCTCTAACTCCCTCCCCACTTCTGCCTGTTCTGCCTGCTTGTGCTGTCCCGCACCCTGTAGCTGCCTCTCCTGCCTCAGCCCGCTGGGTCCTGCGTTTAAGAGCAGGATTTCTGTCCACACCTCTGCTGTGAGAGGGCAGGTCGGATACAACACAGTTTTCTCATGCAGCGAGCTCACTCTCCCGCGCTCGGTGCACCAAAATCCCACGCTCTGCTCGGAGACCTACTTACAAACATGGATCAGCAGCGAGGTCTCATGCAAACGGATGGGAGTGGTCAGAAAACCGAGGTGGTGAGTTAGCACACACTGTTAGAAGAAAAAGAAAATAAATTTCTTTCACGTGCCAAAATACAGACACACACCGCGGAGAGATTCTGTAACCAGCCAGTGTAAACAGGAGAACTGGAAAGACAAGGACCAAACAGAGAGGGATAAAAGGCAGGTTCAAGAGATGATTCAGACAAAACAGAAATCCCTCCAAATTTAGAAAATTCAACCTAATAAGTGGGATGTAAAGTCTTATGCTGATCTTACGCGTGTTACCCTCGCCAGCCTGGAGGGATGGGTCCCTTGGGGACCACACTCCAGCATGCCCGCACTGTGTGAAAGGCCCCCAAAGGCCTCCAAAGCAGAACGGGAAGACCCAGGGGCTCTGGAGCAACACGTGCAAAGCTAATAGGGCAAAGTAGTAGATGGTGCGATGGGAATTGGTCCAGTGTCTAAATTAGGATTCTACTCATGCATGTTTTATAAAAAATTAATTATTGATTAATGGATAAAGCTGCAGTCACAGAAATTTAGGAGGAAATGTGTCAGTAATGCATTCTTGTCAACAGACGGGGCCTGGGAGAGGGAGAAGAAAATGTGCTCTAGTGTGCAGATGGCACTCACACGCACATGAGTGCCCCAGGTCCCCGCATCAACGTAGGGAGATGGATGTGGAGCACCATACAATCAGGAGAATTTAGTGACCTATTGACAAGAGGTAACAATTCAAATGGCATTAACCCAGTGGTTCCTGCCCAGAGTGACGGAGGATTCGTAGCAGAGGCCGCGCTCCCGCACCCTTCGGTCACCTGCCCTTTCTAGTATTCTGTCCAACAAATCAGCCACACGTGGCTGTTCCTAAACCTCCTGGTCTAGCTTTCTTGCTAGCACAATGTCTCTTCCCCAGACAATGCCAATTTGTTGAAGCCAAAAATATCTGTGAGAAAGGATCAATTTGATGAATCTCCTGTTGGAGGGAAAAAAATGTTGAAAAACTGTTGAAAGCCCATTTTGTCATTTTAACAAAAACAATATTTTTTGTTTGGAATAACTTCTAGCTTAGAAATGTAACTTAGTTTACACTACAAATGTTTTTTAAAGGTCAAATGGAAATTAACAGCTTGAAGACCCAATGTTTTGACTGGTTCAAGTTTTTCCTTCCTCAGCTAGTGATAAAAAAATTGAGATTTTTGATTCTTTCTTCCAGTTCAAAACAGGAAAATTATTGAAAGATTCTTTCAAGATGAAAAGACGGTTCCCATGCAGCACAAATTCCACCTGAATTTTGTTTTAGGGTGAAGCAAAGCACAAATAAGAAAGGATGACAATCATTCAGAGATGGTCCACTGAGAAACATGGTGTTGCAGGCTTCCTTTCAAGAGACCTACCTAATCAGAAGGACCAAATCCTTCCTTTCAAGATATCTGTGTCTCTGCAGAAAGAAGTTTCCCCGAAATTTCAGTGCTACAGAAGAAGGAAAAGAATCAAAGCGAAACACATACTCTAACCAGCCTACTAGAAGCTATGAGCCCACGCAAATAATCTACACAAGTCCGGCACAGGGGTCCATGCAAATGATCACAAGTCTCTCATACGGTATGGCCTTGGGAAGCATCAGCAATTAAAACATTTTCCCTTGGAATATATCTTTGTGTGAAGAAGATCTGGTAGAACCTTCTGGTAGAAGAAGAGGTGGGAATGTCAGCAGGGGGACGAGCACAACAGCATCTCTAGGGAAAGCGCATGCCCTGGGAATTGTACTCTGCTTACTCTAAGTCCTCATCTTACTGTGCGCATGTACCTGTTTCATACATGTATGTATGTGTTTCATATCTGTATGAGGTTCTTTTACTATCTTCCCATCAGGATTTTCCTCCTCAATGTTTTGCATAAGCCCCAGGAGATGCAAGTGTGAGCAGTGGATGGGGGGGCTCAGGGCAGTCAGTGTCACAGTAATGTTTTCCCGGTGCCCAGGGTCAGCACTGCCGTCCTGTTCTCATGCTCTGGGCTTCTTTGTTCCGAGCAAGGCACGGGCTTCTCCCCTCCAAAGGGCATTGCCTGGGAGACATCATTTTACAAAGCACGTTTGCCTTCTCCAAAGAGCATTACTACGGAGACGTGGTCTTTCCAGAGGAATATGGCAAGCGGTATTGTCTGGAGAACAAGAGCCTCTCCTGTCCGTGGGGTGGGCAAGGGGCAGGTGGGACATTTCCCAAGCCCTCTTACAAAGTGCGGTTTCCTCTCTGTAACCCACGTACATGTACACACGTATCCTGAACAGGCAGCTGAAAGACTGGGGGAAAACCACCGACCAGGACAGAAGCATTTCCAAGGTTTCCAAGTCTCTGCTCAATTTACCATGGCAGTAGGAACAAGACACACAGCCACAACCTGACATTTGTCCCTTGCCCATAGTGCCTGGAGCCTTTGGTGGTGGAGGCATTTTGCTTAACGCAATGAGGTCTTCCTAAACAACACCTTTTGTTTCCTTTTTTCCCTTTCAATCAGCCCATTCTTCTGCAGGTCTGCCACACAGGCAATTATTTCTCCCCTCAAAAAGGGAGAATTCAGCCTGATCTCTGAGAGCACAGCCCCTTTATGAATAGAAGATACTTTAAGTATTAACGACAAGAAAACAAATGGAGATTCATTAAACAATGTCGCTATCACAGTGAAGCCTTGGCTCTGCAATAATTAGCTGTCAGGAGACAGAAATACAGTTGTATTAGGATTCTTCCTAATCACTTACAGACCACTTCTCTTTCAGGGGTCTGCCAAGCTCAGCTCCCTGGAGTTGGGGGATTTTTCTCACTTGTCCTGAAACACTCGCGGTGGGTGACGCTTCGCCCCGAGCAGGCTGCTGAGCTCAGGGAGTCGGTGAGGCATTCGCAGGCCAGGCAGCTCTCGGCGCCCCGTTCCCCGATGCGGCCCCTCCGCCTTGGCCTCTCACGCCTGCAGCTCAAGGACTGGCCATCCCACTGCTGCTTCCATATCCACCTCCTACTTTTTCAATTGCTTTTTTCCTAGTTTATAGCTTGCTAAAGGAAATGCAAGAGGTTTGTGCAGATCTTCCAGGGGCAGCTGTGCTCACTCCTGCAAAGCCTCTAAGTCTCTCTTGTGTTCTGGGAAGTTACTGCCTTGTTTTAGCTGCAAGAGGCTTTTATTACCCACAACCCTACGTAGTAAATAACCCAGGGGAATTTGCTTCCACCCTGCCTGGAACACAAGAAGATGCTTTACTGGCTTGGCATGTTGTTGCATCTTTCCTTTTGGGAAAATGAAAGTCTTTACCAAGCTGCTTATAAAAGCCAAGGCGGCAGTGGGAAGGAGCCTGTTTCCCTTGAGGGAGATCGGCAGCTTAATCCACACTGAGAAGGAACGCATTGAATGGTCGATGAGAATTCACAGGAGCACCACCAAAGCCCATGTCTTTAAAATACCATTTTATCCGATTTTGCTATTTAGGAATAGGGTTTTTTTTGACATTTCAGTGGACAGCAAAGTATTTTTTGACAACTGACAATGGAAAAAGTGCAGTGAAAGACCCACAGAGGTTCAGTTTTAGTTGTTTGAAAGCTAATCCTTTGCCTGGGTGAGAAAGGAAATTTTTTTCGTCACAGGTTTCAGCGGGAATATTTTAATGAGAAAACAGCCACACAGAAAATTCTGCTTTCTCTTGAAAGGTCTTCACTAGTGGACAAAAAATGAACTTCACTGTGATGAAAGACAAGCCATGGGCATACGTAAGGGAGTCACAGACTGTGTGTTTCACAGCGTGAGGCTGGCGAGGGACCCCAGGATCTCCTGCCCCTCATTACACTGGTATTTGGACTGAAATTTCTCTTCCAGATCAGCTTAGACTTTAGTCTTCCATCGGTCAGTAGAACTGGGAGGTTGTGGCTGCTGTCGCCTTTTCAGTTCACTTTCTTGAGAGCTGGTGGGAGGAAAGCATTGTGGTTCAGGGTTACCTTTCCTTTTCCTGGAGGAAATGTCGGAGCTGAAAAAAATTGCCACAAAGTACCCTGCCTGGGAGTCACTGTCCACATCGTGGCAGCCAGCTGCTGTGCTTGTGGGGAGCATCTCATGCGTGCTGGTATGTTAACCTGTCCCTTGGCCAATGCTCGTGTGGGCAAAGAGAAGGACTTGCTATATGGTTCCAACAGCTGTTTTTCCTTCCTTCATATTTGCTGCCTGCTGCCCAAGATCATCCTGAAAGTAAGTGTCGCGTCAGGATTGAGCTGCACATCATATGTGCATGTTCCCTGAATGTCCCGTATTCGTTGGTCATTTTCTGCTTCACTGTTCTGGAGCAAAAATGGCCCAGACTCCTTTGTCCACTGTGCAAAAGTACCTTCCATACGTGAGGTGCAGGTTGAGGTGGAGTGTCCATACCAGTGCTGGAGGAAGGCATCTCCCGCCACCCTCCCGTGCCTCAGTTTCCCAACTTGGGAAACTTCCAGACTCCAGTCTGAGAGTGAGCTCACAGTGTGAAACCAGTATGTGACTGGGAACTTTGGGGCTGAATGTGACCTCAAGCTTTGGGCATGGTAAAACAGCCACCCCAGGAAAGCTTTCCTTCATAAAACCTGTGTCACTCCTGTGACTAATGAACCCAAGTTTCAGCAGCCTCAATGAAAAGAATACAAATACAAGACGAAAATAGAGGGCACTATTTCCAAAACCAGTCCAGGACTTTTGTTTTTTAAATAAGCACAAAAGATTCACAGTTTTGTTTGCTTGCTACAAAACAACAGAGAAAGATCTTTGCCCAGATATAGACTCTATTTGCTGCTGGGCTCCGCTATTTTGATAGAGAATCTAATTCATTCGTTTGCCTGGAGAGAAATTCAATAGAGAAGAGACTTGTGATCAATACCTGAGCGGGTGTTGGACCAGCACGCTGCAGAAGTCTATGCTCAAAAAGAATGAGGCCCAAAGCAGTGGGACTCTGAGCTTCCACAGAGCCAGGAAAAACAGCTTGTAGCTTGTAGCTGTAGTTTTTATAGTTACTAGTTATTTATATGATCAAGGTCTGTGAGCCTACGACCCAATTGTGCCAGGTGCAGTGCAAAACACAGAAGAAGGATGAAAAGACATAAAGGCTTTGCACCAAGGCCAACAGCTGGCTACGGCGAGGGGAGAACAGTGAGAGAGCAGTGAGGCAGAGCCGTTCAGCACGGCAGTGATCGCTCTCTGCTGATTAGTAACTGCTGTCAAGTTATTTCACAGACGCCAGGAAAAGGATTTCAGGAAAGGAGGGTTCTGGGAAGGCTCGGAAGGCTCCAAGTTTGTCTGCACAGAGTTCCTATCAGGTGTAAGGAGCAGCACGGGAGGCAGCACAAACACCCTCGGCTGGAAACCTAATGGATGGGTGTCGGGGCATTGTGGACAGGCCTCCAGAGGGCACTGACATTGCCTGAAGGGAATGAGATGATGGTAAAGATCCCCAGGTAGGTCTCGCAGGTCTATAAAGCCAAGACAAGTAACTTATGCTTGACACAAGAGAGGAGGAGCCAGCACATGCATGTGCAGAGACAGGGGAGAAAAGCATCTGGGACAGCCCAGCCCTGCAAAGCGAAGGCAGAACACCCATTTCCTTCACTGCAGGCCCTCGTTATCCATGACAAGCACTGTCTCCTGCTTACATGAGAGACCATCCCTACTTACACCAGAGTCAACTGTTTCTTCCTTAGTCTAGCACAGCTTAGATTAGGCTTTGCATTTATGTACCCAGCTCACAAGTGTGTTTGCAATGCCAAAGCAACCACAGACACAAGCCGTTGGTTTAAAGCCAGCCGTGTCTGCTCTGAGCCTCGGACAAACAAACAGACACCGCTGCCTGAAATATTCCCGCTGCAGGATACAGCTCTGGCAGCAAAAGAAAAGAAGCTTGCAGGGAAGTCTGCTTGAAGAAAGGAGTTAAGACATGATAACCTTGTTTAGAAGGGAATGGCTGAATAAACCTGGAGACCAGGTTTGCTGAAAGTCTGCAGCAAAAATAAAAGGGCTAGAACATGGGACACTCCATCTTTTTTCTAGACCCACTCTCCCACTTGTCTTCTTATGCTGCCTTTGTTTGCAGGTGATTTTATTCAACTAGAGCTGAAAACCTATGGGGATGTCTGTCTTTCAGTACAAATTTATTAATACGTAAATATCTCCAGCAAAAATTTTTAAAAATCTGAGAAAATGCTCTCTCTCTCCCTCCCTTCCTCCCAAAGCCTTCAGGTTCAGTACAGACAAAAAACAGAGCACAAGAGAAAATCTATACAGTCTTCAAAGAAATCACTTTGCTGATACACAGAGCAGAAGGCAATAAATAAATAAATTCTAGGCATACATAAGCAGATTTCGTGGCAATACTGGGAGCAAAATCTCAAGATTAACCAACAACCTGGCAACACTTGTGAATGCATGGCAGTGCGGTTGGTGAGTATGTGTCAGAAACTACCTTGGGGCAAGACGAGAGTTTGTGGGGTGTGTGAGCGCATGGAAACATGTATTTCTGTGAGAAAATTAAGTTGCATGTATGGTGAAATTCTTCATGTCCTAAGGTCGGTGCTTACACAGAACTGGAATGCAGAAGGCATGAATCCCACTCTGGCCATCTGCGGTCTTGCCTGAAGAGCACCTGTCTTTCTGGCATCCTCATCAGAAGACACTGGACCTGGGTGGTTCCCTACAAACCCCTACTTCTAGCAAGCCCTGGTGAGCGGGGCCACGGGAAGGCAGCACTGCCTGAGGCTCGGCCCAGCGCAGCCGCGTCACTGCTGCCCGGGATGGCAGGCACTGGTGTGTGCAGAATCAGAAACGAGAAGAGCATGCACACCTCACACACCTTAGGCCGGTAACTGGAGCAGGGACTGCGGGAAGTTGCGTGCTTTCTCCAAGGCTCTCGATTTGTTATCATTCCTTTGCTTTCTCTTGCTTCCAGGAGAATTCACTCACACTCTTCAGAAAGGGAAAGAAGGAGATGACTTGCATTAAGTCACATGGAAATTCTATATCTGTGCTGCCTTTAATATTTATCTGAAACATCAGAATAGCTGAATCTATAAATTGCTTTCTGCAGCAATTTGCAAGATACTGAAGAGACTTCACAGGGGACAGGAACCTTTCCTGAGATGAGGAGAGTAAGTAGAGCTTGTAGGCAAGGAGAAGAGCTGGCTCTGCTCCCCCTAGTACCCATATATGCCCATTTTCCTTGGGCTGCGTTCAGTGCCACTGCTCTGCGCAAGGCAGAGAAGCCAGCTGTATTGCCATCGTCTCAGCTGCTTGCTATCCCCTTTGAACTTCCCTCTGTTACGTGTAATGCTAATTTCATTTATAATACTTGCAAAGCAAAATCTTGGGGATTTTAGAGCACATTAAAAAATGATCTCAAGGCACGCTCTCTAAAGGAGCCTTTACAAAAACTAATAAACACACTGAAAAATAGTCTGCAGAAAACGCCCTTTCTCTTACTCCACGTGCACCTTCTCTACTGCTGTTCTGCCGTATTAGCGGACCTGATCTGAAACGGTAAACAAGCTTCTCTGGCCACAGCGTTTTACAGCTCTCTGCTTCATTTCTGTATTTGTGTAACCGGGTATAAAACTACAGACACATCCACTTTCTGTCTTTCATTTCTTACTTTCCCTAACACTAAATACCAATCAAGATCCTGCAGGGAGCTTTGGGCAACATTGCACTGATAAATATTCACCTATTCCTTCTATTTCTCTTCCTCCTGATTGCTGTTCTTCTTGCTAGCCATATTTGCACGAAAATAAGGTCTTTATTGCTTATGTCCCTGGCGTGCTATTGCACTTAGAAGCTACAAAGATTATAAAAACTGCAGGTGATGAATAAGCCAGTGAAACAGATGTCCATAGCAATTAAAAATGTGGGAATATTTTCATCTGTTAAATATAGTGCAATGGACAGTATTGTTTCTAAGCAGAACCTTTCCTGTGAGCTGCTCACAGAGATCATACACCTCATAAGCCTGTAGTTTCTCACGGAAGTAAAACCTGGCTGGCTTTAAGGTGGCAGAGATGGATCCTCTAATTTCAGATCCCTCTGCCCCACGTCAGCTTCTCAGGAGCTCGGTAGCCGTTTCTGAGCAAGCAGCTTCAGCACGGCGAGTGCTGTGCATGAGACTCTCTTTTTTAAGCACCGTGAACGTGGTCCAGCTCCAGTTCCCACATTTTGCCTCCCTTTCTCTGCTCACCACCGGCCTCCTACTTCAGCCCTCTATTCTCATGGCAAGAGCCTCCATTGCAGCTCCCTGTGCATGCATGTTTCACGTTGGCTCATCGTACCTTTTTGCCAAGCTTCAGGCTCAGAAGGCCTCAGCTGTTAAATCCTAATGCCCAAAATCAAAGGGCTTGTGATCCTGCCTGTAAAACACGTGCTTGGACTGTAACTTGGTTAGGAAGTAGTGTGCCTTTCTGCATACGAAGACTGTGCCTAGGTAGTACAAGAACGTGGTGGAGCCCTTAGGCAGAGCCTTAGCGTGATTAATGACACTCTCCTCGTTTCCTTTCTCTGCTAGTGATGAGCATATTGGAAATGCCTTGATCAATATAGATTACAGGGATCAAGTCTTCATCTCCTTTCAAATCTGGTCTATAATGTGTTTCCTCTGCTTTTGTTGAGCCTTTAAATGCCTGCCTTTTTCCTTCTGCTTTCACTATTTATCTCACTAACATCATTAGCTCCCGAGTATGTTTTGGATGGTATTTGTTTGTGTTGCAAGACGCAGACTAAACTAGCATTGATTTTGAATGCTGCTTCTTCCCTTGGAAGAAACGGTAGACAAGTTACACAGCCTAAAAGATTTTGACTCTGGTCTTCCCTCCATAGATACAGCTCTTCTGCCCTTCATTATTGGTGGTTTTGGTGGAAAGGGAATTGGCCTATGAAACTTTTGTCCCACTTCTCCACTTGAGGCCTTTTATATGCTCTACTTTTGAGATAAATCTGAGAGAGGCATTGGGTACGGGGCTTATTAGCACTAATTGCCTCCCAGGGTAAAATCAAACATCCAGATTACTAAGATGTCCTGCTCTGTTTTCATAATAGCCATTTAATTCAATGGGCAGAAGTGCAGGGAACTTTCCCAGGGAAAGGTAATACATGTAAATTGAAAATGTAATGGGATATTGGGACACATTATACCCAGCAGGTCTGCCAGATGTGATTAAACTCTGTTCCTTTACAAAAGGTAATAGTGCTCATTGTAGATCAGCAAAATAAAATCCTCAATTGTTCTTATGTTAACACTAAGCCAACCCTATATGATGGTACTGCCCAAATCAAAATTAACTTTTCCGTCTCTTTTTTCTAGGAAGATCCAAGGCAATAGAATGCGATTGCTCTTGGTTCCCAGTGATCCATCCTGATTGAAAGTTTTATTTTTGATTGATTTTGGTTTATTCCTTATATCTGATAACTGTCATCTGAAATTAGTTACACTGGCTCTACCCACTCAGAAAACATCTGGGCAAGTGCTGGATTGGAGTTACGCTGGTTCTGGACCATTGTATAGCTAGAAAATGCTAATAAACTCTATGAAGAGAGAGTGCAATTTGTTTTATGTTTCTCCTCTGAGTCAGCTTCTGAAAGCCCGAGCAAAGTCCCAATATATCACAGTTTGATATCTTGCCCCAGTGAACAACTTAGTGGCAATGCCAACTTAGCCACAAGAGCAAAGTTGAGACATATCCACTGCTTAACATGGGGATGGTAACCTGAAAGTTTCTTTCTCCTCACGGATGTCAACCTGGACCTTATCTTAGAGGTCCCTGCAAGAAGCTGCCTTGGGAAACAAATCACAGAGCCAAGAGACAGAGCAGGGATGGAGCCCAGAATATGGCAAACTCGTGTTGCAGAGGAATTCCCTTCGGAGGATGACCACGGCTGGTCTGGCACAGCAGAAAGCTGCAGCCTGGGGTAGGAAACACCAACCAACATATTGCAACTGGGGAGCCAGATCAGGAAGCGAGCAGTGGGGTGGGCAGAGAGCAGGAAGGAATAGCCAGGAATCCAGCAGAAGCAAAAGGCACACCAGGAGGCTGCTGCGGGGAGAGCGTGGAGGAGAAGTTTGCCAAAGGAGGTGTTCAAATATCAGCAGAAGCGCAGCATCCATGTGATCACAGAGCTGCCACAGTGTGTAGTGCCTCCTTGGGAGAGACATTCACAGTATCCAGAGGGAGAGGGGAAGGAACTGATTAGCTTTTCCTTCCATCTCCCCCTATGCCCTATTAGCTCAGCATTATCAAATTTTATACTATGGACACATGTATTCAATGCTGCTGGATCCAGTCCTGTTGCTGAAACCAATGTTTCCCACTTGGCTGCTTTTAAACCTTCCACTAAGCACAACACACAAATAATAAAACCAGGAACACCACTAGAAGAATCTCAGTGCCCCTGTGGGCCCATTTCCTCCCGGTTTGTTTCCTTTGCACAGTCTGGTTGGGGTAATCAAACAATCTGGGGCTTGCTAATGACCCAGCCTAATCTCTCCTACCAGTGCTGCGGGCATAAAATATCACGTTCTGTTGAATCAGGCTAAATCTCCTTCATTTCTTGGCTCCGTCCTCCACCTTCCAGGCTGGATTCAAAGCCAGTGGCAGGGGCAGCAGGACATCGGTTTGAGATTCTAAACACTTTATTTCTGTATCTTTGCGTCTTTGGCTCTATGTATTCACCCTAGACAAAGGGCACAGAGATACAGAGGCCTTAGGAAAGGTATCAGACTGCTTGTCCTGTTAACATGCTAAGGGAAACAGAAGAGGAAAGGACTATGTTGGTAAGAAGACAAGAAATATTGACATATATTTACAGCAGAAAACTCAGCACAGGTATCCAGCTTTGCAGGTTCTCACTATTTTATACGGAATACAGCAATATTAAATCCTCAGTTCTTCAGCCCTGTGAAATTCTCAGGTAGCATTAAACAAACAAGAAGTCTAAATCTTGCAGCTCCCAAGGAAAGCTCGTAAATATAGCTTAAATGAGCCATCAGGGTCCATAAAGCTGGGAGTAAAAGACAAAAGAAACCCTAAAATATCATTAAAAACAAAAATCTCATTATTCTTTCAAGGCTTGATTCATAGTTTCAAGTTTGGGCCAGGACAGGAGTAATTCTCTCCCTTCTCTCTCGGAATAGGTCAGGCACTGAGACAAATTCCCTGGAAACAAATTCCTTGAGACAAATTCCCTGGAAACAAGTGGCCAGTCTGTTTGACCTGGTCAACACCTGCCACCTGCAAACCCCATCCAAGCATGGATGAAGCTCCAAAGGCAGGAAGCTCCAAGGATGAAGCGTCAGAGGCAAGGGATGTATTAAGCTTGTGCTGGTTCACAGTGAGTTTGCCAGTACCCGTGGACGGGGTCAGAGGGGCCTTTTTATAAAACACACAGTTCAAATAATTTCTAGTATGTAAAGAATGGGCATGATGAGAAAATCTTTTGTAATTGTGTCTCTTCAAGGGAGATGGGGAACTAGTCAATGCAGTCAAATGAAGGCCAAGATGCTACTTATCTCATCCTAAATTGTCTGTGTGATCTGAAATGCCTACCAGCCTAGGAACAGGAGAAGCTGAGAAAACATGCCAAGAGAAGGCAACTGATCTGACCCATTTTAATACCATTTTCCAGCCTCAGCCCAGATTTCCCAAACAGATTTCCAAAACACTATCACCTGAGGCAAGGCCAGGATATGAATGACGAATCCTCGTGACCTAGAGGTCAGCTCGTTCCTCATACTGCACGCAAGAGGCGGTTGGTGGAGGCGATGATGGAGAGAGCTGAGGGGTTTGCAGTGTTGGTAACACAGGTATGGGTTTGAGGACTCTCAAATATCAGACTAATGAAACTGAGCAGCTGATGTAAGAAAAAGCCGTAAGTGCATTTAAAGATGCAGGGAAAACCCATGGCAGAGCAGGATGTTAGATCCAGACCTCTTGAGTCTTAGTGCCTTTCAACTGGAAGCTCCATCTGGACAACCCCTGAAAGAGATTAATCCTGAAAGATGGTCTGAAAACCACTTTCAGCACATGCCTAAAAGAAGCACAAGCTGCTCTACAAAGGCTCTATCCTTTCCTCATCACTGCAGGATCCCAGCATCTCTCAGCAGTGTATTAAACAGTGTGATTACCATTTATCATGTGACATTTTCCCTGTAGCTGGAGGGAAAAGGAGTATCTGGCAGAAAATGCCCTTTTGTTAAGCAGTATTTTTCTTCCCAATCTATAGCAGCATTGCTTGCACTTTGATGGTAGAGCTTACAATGGTCCTTAGCTGCTTGAGGCCAAGGGTATATTGATATTGCTATAAGGAGGGATCTTGGGAGCAGCTGTGAGCACAGCATGGTCCCTGATGTGTCCCTCTCCTGTTCGCACAAGGGCCTGGCAGCCACCCCGCAGAGTGCTGGGACAGCGCCTGAGGACAGTCTGGCCAGCAGCCTCCGGCAGCTGCACTTCACCGCAGAGCAGCAGAGTTTGCTGCTGGGGAGCGGGTGGACACCCTGGGTGGTGTCCCCAGCTGCGTCTCTACCCACGCTCACAGCTGGAACCTGGGCAGCCAGACAATCTGTGCTTCTTCCATGGGAAGCTCAGAAAAAAACACCTAAAATATATTGACCGAGACCATTTTTGGACCTAACGCCCAACCCATGTTTCTGAGCATCATGCCCAGGACTGGGGCTTCACAGGCCAAGCTTCCTAGTGCTGTAGAAGCAGAGAGATTTTGGGGGAAACCTTTTATTTGGTGCTCAGTCAAGGACGACAGCAGGCAACCAGGGAGAAGTGTGCATGTGTTCAGTGCCCTAAAGCTATCGCTTTGTTACTCCAGGTAGAGAAGAAGTTCTCAGGAGAAGGGAATAGTGACTAGAGGTTGAAGTTCACGTTCAGGCTATGTTGGTTTGTCGTTCTCTTTTCAAAGGAAGGCTCCTGGGGACAGCTAATATCCTTTATTAGACCAACAACCCTCTTTTCAGCCCTTCCTCGGACAATGGGACTAATGCTGTGCTACTGTAAAGCAGCCTCATGCAAACCAGAGGCGAGGCTTCCCCCCTCCGCCTCTGACTTCTTTCTACTGTAGCTTCAAGAGTAAAAATGCCTAAACACAGAAGAAAAGAGGAAGAAAGATAAACCATATAATCCCACTTCAAAAGCTGTTTTAGCTGAGTTGCACTGGAGGAACGCAGCCTGAATAGCTGCATTTTAACTGTTTGCAGGGTGTGTTGCACCCTGTCTGTGTGCCACGGGCCAGGCAGCCAGGGTGGAAGGAGCAGAGCTGCGCTGTGTCCTTACTTCCAACGTCCTGCTGTGAAGCCGCCACGCTCATTGAATTCTTTCTTCTTTTCTTGACTGCATGTTAACGATACAATCTTCAGTCCCCGGCTGAAGGCAGCATCCTCTCTCTGGCCTATAACCTCTAAGCTGATGTGGGTCTAACCTAAAAATCGTGTGTAACACCATAGCTCGCAGCTTCCTAGAGAATGACAGCGTCACGCTCCCGGGGAAGGTGTGAGCCAGGGCACGGCAGGGACCTGGGCCTGGAGATGATGCATGTCTACCATTGGCTTTAGTTTAATTCCCCCAGTTCTCAGTTTCTTTATCTATAACATGGGAATAGTGTTACATTTCACTCTGGGAGATACAAGAGGAGAAAGCTATGTAGGAATTAACAGCTTTTCCAAATATGATGTCGCTAAAAGCTTTTGAAGAGACATAGAAAAAGATTTATATTTCAGTGTCTGACAAACATAAGAAAGGATGTGTCTGCTAGAACTGTGCTTCCACCATGCCTTCATTTAAGCTGTAAGAAAAATAAATGGTGTTTTACAAAGATCCCAAAGAAAAAACGTAGCCAAAGCAGGATGTTAGACACTATGAGCTTGATGTTCCCAATGAGACTGGTCAAAGATTATCCATCAAAATGATTTTTTTGTGTACAAGTGAGGCTTTTTATGCTAAAAAAAAGTTCACAAAATGTGAGTTGTACACAAGCAAAGTTTTTTTCTGAAAATGAAAAGCCATTTCTTGGCTGAAAAGTGTTTTTTGGGGGCCAAAAAGCTGTTGAATTTTTGATGCTAAATTGGTATTTTCAGTGAATAAACCATAAAACACACACACAAAAAAAGCAAACAACAAAAAAGCTCCAAATCCTCATCAGAGCACAGGTGTGATGTAGAAAGAACAGGTGAGGAGAAAACCCCCAAAACCACACAAATACCCTCAAATTCTAGATAATTCCTTTCCACAAGGAACTAATTTACCAGAAAGCAGCGATATAAACCAATGCAGAAAAAAGGCAGGAATACAGGCTTCACTCCCCTCTCACCCGCTCCGCACTGACTAAACCACCTCTGCCCTCCCACCTTCTCTTGGGGACCGTAGTGATCTCTGCTGCTTTTGCAAAACTTGCAGACCATCCGCATCAGGATACTCCCCCTTTCCACCACGTTCTCCTCACAGGGAGGTGGATGCCAAGAGAAAAGGCATTCACCTTGCCTTGGCTAGGGCCAGAAGCCAGATCCTCACCTCCTCGGTTTATCAGCAAGGACAACCTCTGCAGCAGAGGCCGGGTTCTGGCACTGAGTGTCATGTCGTGGCGAGAGGGACCATCACCAGGGCTATTTTGCATCCTCTCCCATTGCTACCTTAAGCAAAGCTATGCTGAGACACGTCTGATGTGTCACAGTTTTGCCTCTGTGATGCAAAGCCAAAATGGCCTAAAGTAAATTTTGTTGAGCATGATGGAAACTCATTCTCCAGCCTAGCTGATCAGGACTGCACTGACAACAACCAGGAACCATGATACAGAAGGTAAATTGCTAACTAACTAATAAATGGCAGCTAAACGGGTACCCAGGAGGCAGTCAAGGCTGCTTGCTAGCATTTATCACCGGTATTGCAGCACCACCTACATGTCCCTGACACAGAGCACAACGCTGTGGCATCAGGCCCTGAAGAGCCACAAAATACGAAGGGTGTCTGGGGTGTGTTGTAGTTCAAGATTAAAACACGTATATGCAAACGTATACATGTGAGCTAGGGACTTGGCTGAATTGCTGAACCTGAGCATCAGGCCGTTGGAAATGGCCTGTATCACTCTTGACTGCCAACATCCACATAGGTCTTCCCTAGGTCTCGGGTCACAACTGACAGCCTCGTGCAGGTATCTCAATCTCAAATGGCACTGTTTGGGCAACTCAATCAAGCCCTAGGTTTTCTCTGGCTGTGGTGGTAGCTTAGGCACCAGATACGCCTTGTGACTCCTACATGTGGTCAACATACGTTTAGCATCATAGAATCATAGAACCGTTTAGGCTGGAAGAGACCTCCAAGATCATCAAGTCCAACCGTTAACCCAGCACTGCCAAGCCCACCACTAAACCATGTCCCCAAGCGCCACATCTACATGTTTTTTAAATACCTCCAAGGTGTCCTTAGGTGTCCTCTTTGGGGGCTGAAACCATCTGTTCTGCCCCAGAAGTTTCTAATAGGAAATACAAAAGCAGATACACAAAGGTTCAATTCTTCTCATCCAGATTTGGGGATGGGGATCATCTGAATAAATATACAACAGACACACAGAGCAGTACGCTTCATCTCTTTCTAAAAATGACACCTATATTTAGACAGATGGATCATGTTCTGTTGTCCACTGCCTGAATTCAGTGACCACCAGGGAATTCAGGACAACTCGCTCATTTGGAGACATGCTGTAGATATACTCAGCCCCTGAGATGAATCCCATCCCTTGTGAATTCAGAGGGATGGAAAGAATCAAAGCCACAATGGAATCTTACTTGTCAGCTCAGTATAAGCAGTCTTAGCCTTCCACATTCCTTTTCATTCAGATTTTCTAACTAACTGCCTTGGGGAAGACAAGTTTTTTTAGAAAGGAGCTGGACAAAAATACCAACCCAAAAGATCTGGATCGACCCGTTAAGAAGAAAAGAAAGAGAGTCAGTTCAGTCAGTTCTCTGTAAAGAAGAAGAGGAAACTTTGAAAGTGAAGTATTAGCCCAATCATGATGTTCTAAGCCTTATGCTGGAGATACTATTAATTGTAACTCAATTGCTCTAGTGCTGGGTAGCAGCCAATGCTGTAATGCATTTTAAAGACAAAGTAGCTGCTATTTTGTGTAAGCAATGCTGGCGATGCAAATTGTCCTAATGGCATAGTGGTTAATCAAGATGCTGGAAACCTCAAAGAATGATTTTACCTTTACAGGGAGTTTTAACATTAAAGAAGCTGTTTAGAAGGTAGCAGCAGTGGAAAGAAGGCGCCTCAACTGAGGCAGCTTTGAAAGGTCAGCAGTAAAGCAAAGGTACTTATGAGAGAAGAAGGGAGAAGGACAGAGGAAGATTGTTTAACAGCTTGAATATCAAGGCAGAGAAGCAAAGATGCCTCTAAGTACATGGAGAATTGTTCAGATAGCGTTCTTCCAGCTCACTAGTTTTCTCATTCAGAAAAAGAAGTAGCATAACCATCTTCCATGGTCAACCTGCTTCTGGTGTGCCTGGAAGCACTGCCTCCTCTGAACAGCCCTTAGAACTCAGCTGGGGAATGGCTTAGAGGCATTGCACAGAGGGACGCATCTTCAGCCCTGTCTCCGGGTGTCCAAGGCTGGGAGAGGTCAAAGAACACCCTGAAAGTTGAGCACAGTGAGAGATGTGCCAGCATTAGGGAGGAGAAACCTGCAGCCAAGAGTATGGAGAAAGCATTCATCCTGTTCCACTCAAATAAAAATGTATTTGGATGTGGATAAGGCATTTAGCATTGCTTCATAGCAACCATTCTTCCATTCCTTGGAAAAGAAAGCCCTTAAAGGGCACCGATGGAACAAACTGTGCTCCAAGGGCAAGTAATGTTAAATGTGAGCCAGATCGTGGCTCAGACGAGAAGTCTCTCTACCCATGTCTGGGAAACATTCAGCTTTAGTTAATGAGCTGTTTGCAAGACACCAGAAACAAAGGCAAACTAATGTAAATAATGGTCTCAAGCTACAGCTTGTAGTGAGACATTTTGTATCTGCACTCCCAAGATCTGAGGTTATGAGCAGATCACTATAAACGTAAAGCATGAGTCCCAAAGTTAAGTTTTCTCTTCTCTTCATACAGCCTGTCAGTTTAAAGCTTTTTTACAGCTTCTGCTTGATCTGTGCTTCAGCTATGCTCTCTCTGAGTTTTTCATTACTTGGGATACTTATTAAATTCTTTGTGTGAGCAAAATTCCAACTGGAACTGCACTGCGATTCTCTGACTGCAGGGTATTGTGCTTGGTTATAATCTGTAAAAGGAGGCACATTGAATAAACGGCTGCGATTCTGAAATTCTAAGAATGGGAAGGAGGAACTCTGGGCAGCGCAGACCTATGACATGTGATGATTTTTTTTCCTCGAGGTTTTTCCAATAGCTCCATGAATAGAACATAGGATTAGGACATGAAAGCCCTAAAGCAAATCACTGCTCTGTCCTGGGAAGAATAAGAACTTGAACTAAACTCTGTCATTGCAGGTGAAAGATAAAACATTGAAAAGCTATCTCACTGCTCTGAATCACTAGACAGGTGCTTCTCTAAGCAAAAATCCATCTGGACCCATTAAATATGAGACTACAAGGCCACTGGTCTCAAATCTGGCATCATATGCTCCCATACAGCCATTCGGACTCATTATGACTTCCAGATTTCCTACAACTGATTTTATTGCCAATTTGACCATGACCAAAGAACACATTTTTGTAACTGAGTGTAACCTAGCCTAGAGTGCTATTCCCTCCATATAGTCCAGAGGAGCTGATTTCTCCCTGCTTTCTCTGGCACAACGTAGGTAGGATCTGATCTGACCGGGTGAAGTCCCCTATAGCTAATCATTAACCACAGCAGCACAATAAAGTCAAAGGCGATGAGAACTGGCAGAGGAAGGGTGCTGCTTCTGCAAGGAGCAGCCCCTGGAGCCCAAACAGAGAGGACAGGGCTGATGCTGCAATGGGCAGACAGGTCACCCAAGTCCACGTGTTGCTGAGAGGGATCACAGGGCTGGGCCAGACCTCATCACCTCTGTTTTTCACAGTCCCTGGGCTTTGATTAGAAACTGTTATAAAGCAGATGGAAAATTGTAGGCATGTAGGCATATAGGCATCTCCACTGGAGCCAATCTTCTTAAAATTGCCCAGGCTCTTCAAACGCCATCTATTTTCACAGGATTAGTCTAAATGTACAGCATGAGGGGAAACAGGACTCACCCCACTAACACTGCTACTTGGGCCTGTGCGTGTGAGATGTGATGGAAATCAATAACCCACCCAGATTCCAAAATCTCCAACCTAACCGAGCATCTCGCCTCCACAAAGGACATTCACCATGTTCTGTAACGGTGACTTTGCTCCCTCAACGTAATGGATGGATGCCTGGAGTAAACAAGGTGTCCATATTCCTGTCACGAGGACACTAGTAGAATCAGCATGGGAGGCTCCCACAGGTTCTGAAGAGACCAGGGAAGTCTTATTCTCTTTGAGAGGACAGAAGAGGTAAATATCTATGTATAAATATAGATAGATATAAATAATAAATGAAGCATGCAAAAATAAGAATTTGTTAGTCACGAAGCAGAAAGGAATACACATTTCATGGAAAGAGTTGCAATTTTTCTGCCTTCTATTTTTTTTTAATTTGATTATCTCTGCTGATTAGCCTTTTCCGCGGGAGTCAGAGAATGACTGGGCTCGAAGGCTGAACTCTGCACCGACTCAGGCCGGGCAAGAGGCAGGAACTGGTCTTGTCCTTAGTTGACCTATTTTGTAAGCAGAGGACAGAAACCTGCAGATCTCTTCTTGGTACTCCTGATTACCTCAAAGGATTCCAGATTAGAAAGAGAGGGTTTTGTTTATTTTGTCCTGCTGAGAAATCCTCCTTCCTGTAGTATTTTTTAATCAGTTCGCTCCTAGAAGTGCTTTGGCCCAAAGTCAGGCCCAGAAGACACAAGGCAGAGGAATAAGCTGCAAGTTTAATGGTGGCAAAGACATCATTTGAGGGAGACCTTCGCTGCAAACAGCTAACCTGAGAGATGTGAAATTCCTCCTCAACTTTTATGTTTGTAATCTAAAATTATGTTGCTGAAGAGAGTCTGATTTATGTGTCTAGAAGGGAACATGATTATTATTTTCCAGTGCCTTTCAGAAGCACCTGAGATGAAGCAAGGACCAAACAACACTGCTACATCAGAAGAATTAAATTGTCTCTTTATTTTAAAGCATCACAGTAAAATTAGCAGGCTTTGAAATTTCACTGCTGCAAAGAGATTGGTTTCTTTCTTGAAATCTCCCCAAAGATAATCTGGATAATACATTTCTTAAGGATACAAAATCATCTAGTTTCATTTCCTACTCACTCTGGGCAAAAATATGTTTTTAAATGGAAAATTATCCATTTTGAATGGAATCTGGATATAAAGGCCAGTTAAGCTCCTTCAGAAATAATCAAACCCATATTATTGTCAACTCCTTTAAAGAGACACATTTCTACAATAATTTCTGAGCGATATTCTTTATCTCTTTCTTGTTGCAAAGCCTGCCTTTCTACCGCTAAACCCCATGAGTTTTGTGAGTTATGGTGGTTCTTTGCTGGGTGTTTTATGAAATAAATGCATCGTCCTGTGCATGCTGCAACATTTTAGTTGAATCATTTCTGTACAGGGGGCACACTCAGCATTGTGTAATGTCTTTCAAACAAACCTCATAGTGATGAAGCTGTCATAAATCATGGTTTGGGCTATTACCAAGATTCCGTTTATAAGGCAGTTCAACCACTCCAGATCACACAGAGCCCACAAAGTAACCTTAGCTCTTCCTCTCTGCTTTCCAAGGCACTCCCCTCCCCATAGCAGTATACAATAGACAGAAGCGGAGACATCTTAGCTTCTTGTGCATGAGGGATGCTTGAGGAACAAGGCTAAGAGAAGAAGAGAAGGCCAATTTTCCTACTAGGAGAGAATTAAAGCTGTGGTAGGTCTCTTCCAATAACTTCCATGACAGGAAGGAAC
Source organism: Phoenicopterus ruber ruber (assembly GCA_009819775.1). Lineage (NCBI taxonomy): Eukaryota > Metazoa > Chordata > Aves > Phoenicopteriformes > Phoenicopteridae > Phoenicopterus > Phoenicopterus ruber. The sequence continues at coordinate 3,131,912 of CM020238.1, forward strand.
AGTCTTCCAAATACCTCCTCAGCTTTCCCCATCCTCCTCCAAGCTCCCTCCTCCTGTAATGCCTGCGAGGCTCAGTGCTAAGGAGTGTGGAGGAAGTCCCAGTCATTAGTATCTGAGCTCTGACTGAGCAGGACAGCAAAAAATGAGTCTCCAGATGACAAAACGATTGACTCCAAGTGCCCCTAATATCTCTTAAAGGCCTAGTTCCTCACATCACCTTCTCCCGCACAGAAATAACAACTGTCAATCAGCATTAACACGATACTGACTGTCAAGAAAAAACAGTCTAGTAAATGACTAAGTTACCCATCTCCGAGGAGCTCTCTGAGCTGTCATACAGAAGGACAGGTCTTTGGTGTGACAGCAGCACTATTATTGCTAGGCAAAGCTAAACCCAGTAATTCTGACTGGGGCGTGCCCTGGGAGTCAGTGGTTCAGCTGCTGTTATCGCAATCTTATCGAGACTTCGTCAGGAGGAACAAGCTGTTTTGGTTTCCTCACCCCACTTTGTCAGAGTTGGACAGAAGATTCCCTTTTTCCCTGGAGGAGCCGTCTCTGAGGCACCTGTCTCATCTTAGTGGAGCAGCTTGTCTTGCAAAATCCCGGCTGTTTGCAACCACTCTTTCCCACAAAAGGCATTCGCATCTTATTTTCCTGAAGTGCAGGGTAACTCTCAGACCCTCAAATCTTCCTGACATACTTGTTTTCCCATAGCTGTCTCCTTATACATCTGTAGGCCTCTAGCATCAGTTTACAGGGATTCTCATATCAGAGAATGTCAGACCTTCTTTTTTACAGGTTTCTACTAAATAAAAAGCCATTAGGTAGCAACTATGTGTCAGTGATTATGTCCTCAAATGTATTAATACAAAATCCACATCAGAGTCTGATTCAATGCCTTTTGCTTTTGACAGGGAGCAGGTGTTACGTTAAGTGGAGGTAAATTCATTTGGTCTACCCTTTATCTTGGACAAAATGAGGAGTCGGCCACCTAAGGGCAGATGTCTACAGTGTAGGCATCTCCACTGGAGCCAACCTTGTTAAAAGCACCACCGTCACTGGAGATGTAGTCAATAGGGTCAGCTGTACCTACAAAAGTGAAGTCCGATAACCCCATGCACTGTGCTCTCTATGAGGAACTCAAGCCCTTAGAATTGCAAGACTGGTTCTTCAGCTTCATAGATTTGTGACTTTTGTTCCCCATTTTCCCCTGTCTTTTTTCACTCAGTCTGAGCCATGTGTTTCATTCTACGCAGAGTGCAAAATTCCTCAAATTTCTTCACTGCAGTTTCTCTATTAATTCTCCTTCTTGAGACAGCAGAAAGCTATTGCAAACAAAAAGTGCTTCAAAATGATCTGATGTCAGAAAAAAAAGCTTCCTCCTGCCGTCTTCCTTCCCAAGAGAGCCTAAGTACAGCAGGTCTTTTGAAGGATGGGGAAGGGCTCTCACCCTCCACGTAGTCAGTGCATAGACGGGGGCTGAGGGAAGACAGGCTCAATTAGGAAATCGCACCAGCTCCCAGACCATCAGCCGCAATTGCGGTGGTGTCTGCTGGGCCAGCACCCTGCTCTCCCCTGGTGCCGTACTGACCTTCTGCCACTCCACCGAGCTACACCCGCCGCCACTTAGCACCGGATTTGCTGGGCTAAGGAATGGGAAGAAAGCGGGCAATTTTGCTCTGCTTCCTGAATTGACCCAATTACGGCCTGATCTGGATGCCTTTATTCTGTGTTAAATATACCCCGGGGCACTACTGGGATGAGAGTAATGCCTTCCGCAGGGCATATAGCACTTGAATGGGGAAAGAGCCGAGATGGTTTCTAATCAGTGACCACTACATTGGCTTGATTACCTACTGATGAACCCTCTTCAGTCCCTGGCCTCCAAGCTGAAAGAAAAGGCAGAGATGACCTTTCAAAGCTGAACTGAGATTACAGTAATTGGGCAATAATATGAAACAGCAAATACGAGTCAAAATGATCCCTTTGGCTTCAGTGAGAGGAGCAGCTAATGCATTTGGGAGTGTTCTCATTATTTCCACTTGGCATCAAGATTTTAACTACATCTGCTCAACACGTTAGGCTGTTAAGTGGATCACTCTTTCATACAAGGGAGTAACATCACCTGTGAACAAGAGCGAATCAGTGTGATTGAGGCAACCAGATGTCTGGAGTTCTGTGATTAGAGCTGCATAAATACCTGATGTGTCAGTTCACTGACCAAAACCCCCATAATGGGAAAAAATACTCTTTTTTTTTTCTTCCTTTCTTTTTTTTTCCTGATATGATAAGGTCTTGAACAAAATTTATCTCAGGTCAAATGAAATATTCTGTGTTGTCTGCAGTGAATTATTTCATTTGGCTTTCAAATTGCAGCTTCATTGCTTGCTTTTTGTTTTCTCATGTATGAATGGGAGGACCTTGTACACCACCCCCTCAAAATATTGTTTAGAAAAGGCTGAAACGGGAAGTTTCAACTTTTAAGTTTCTTTTTCACTGAAATAGTCAAATGAATTTAACATGAACGTGCAAATACATTTAATCATTCCAATTCCTGAGTTGCATTTCTCTTTCTTCTTTGTCTTCATTTTTGTCCAATCTCTGTTAAATTTCCAAATTATTTCTAGATGAAGCTTTTCACCTCAGGACATATTGCCATGCTGAACATCCTGAAGGAGTGATACAAACCAGATAAACATGAGGTCCCCATCGCATGGTGCCTGGAACCCAGACCTCTCTGCTTCATCTCTGCCTGTCCTACTGCTTCATCTTACTGAAATAGCCCCCGTATTAAGATGGTTCAACACTAGCCCACCTATGTCTTGCCCTGGGCAGGCATCTGGAACAGACAGACTACCAACTCTTAAAAGCATTTTTTCCATTCCAAATCTTACTAGAGCCTCTTCCATGCAGCGACGTGATGGCACCAGCAACAACATTTTCCGGCCCAATCTCAGTGAGGTGCGTCCAGGGCTGTGGAATCTACACATGCACAGCACTTCTATGCGTTTGCTTGAAATATTGATAGGCTTCACGCATGCTTCATCCTATTTATTCTTGCGCTTTGAAAGTAGATAGATGTTTTGTTTCTTGTCCACCAAATCATTTAGAGGGAGAATTTCGAATGACTGACTGCAATGCTAAATGAGAGTGGCTTTTTAATGCCAATGCAGTCATTACTGAGGCCATTTCTCTTGATCTCTTAAGGGTAATCCATATTCAAACAAGATTTATGACCCTGTATGTGCAAATACGTAATCTAATCATCATATACCTTTAGTCTCCAGTGAACGCACCTCTTCGGTTCTGAGCAGACAGGTAACCAAAAATGTTGCACAGTTTTGCCTTGTAGGACTGAAATTACATTCTTCCAGTCAAGGACCACTGTGTTTTATACCACCCCTGGTTCATTGGGTGACCTTAAACAAATCATTTAACTTCTTATGTGTTTGTGAACCCAGCTGGAAAACTTCACACAAAACCATCCAGCAGGCAACTTACAGCAAGCCACATGCCGTGCTTGCATTTGAGCTTTCCTCAGGGAAATAAAGCACAAATGAAAATTGCAAACCATCATCAACCCATAATAAATGTTTAAAACACATGCTGGAGTCAAGAGAAAAGACTGAAATTTAAACATGAAGCAAGCCAGACTATCAGTTACTTTTTTAAATTTTTTTTTTTTTTGGTCTGTAATTTAGCCCTGCTTAACTCTTCTTGAATCTCAGTTTCTGCACGCATGCTTGGTACTTTTTATATTATGACCATATGGGTTGGATAAACTAATTGATGAGCTGACAGCAAGCTGCACCGTGTTCCCCATCTTAATGGCTTTACCCTGATATATCTGTCACCTTGAGGCTTAACCAGAACAACCCAGTGCTTCCTTTACTGAAACAGGAGAGAAGCGCACACACCTTAGCACAGTCGCTGCCCTGCACCCAGCCCTGGCACTGCTGTCTTGGCACAGCGCCGGCATGGGCCCAGCCAGCCGGGCAGGGAGGCAGGGTGTATCAGCTTTGTTTGGCTTCATGTTTTGGTTGGCTCCACGGATCATGTCAGCCTGGAATATACAACAGGGATGTGAGCATAAGATGGCAGATGTTCCCAAAGTGCTACCACTTTGAAGAGACATCAGGATACCCCATCCTGTCTAATTATACTTCACCTTTAGCATTTCATTATATGGCAGAACTAAAGACAACACTAGAGCAGGCAGCAGAATTGATTTCACAGGGAGAGGCAAGACCAAAGGACCACGTAAGGATGGGTAGGAACCATATGATAGTGTTGAAATGCCAAAGAGCTGGAAGTTAGCCCAGTAGTGGACATCTGGCATTCCCTTTCAAGTCCTTAAGTGGGGACTTAATGCATGTGTTGGTGGCATGCTGGTGTCTGACCCAGAAGATTCACAGTCAAGCTGCAGCTTAGTGCAAGTTTGGGAGGAAAAAAATAAAAAGACGTAGAAGAAAAAAAGCCTTTATGATCAGAGATGAACTTAAATACCAGAAATAGTCTGAAAATACATGTTAAAGGATGTCAAGCTGGGGAAAGTGCTCTTAAGGTAACGAAAGAATAAGTACAAAATGCAAACTAATAATGAGACATTTTCTCCGGAACTCGCCCTGATGAAGAGCTGGTGAAGGGGAGTTGTACTTTGTCTTCCAGGGATAAACCCAGAATCAGATTTCGGGTTCAGGGCAGATCAAGAGGCAACGTAGAGAAGAATTCATCAGGGAGCTCAGCTCCCAAGGAGGTAGTTTATCTGCTGAAGAGGCAGTGGAAGAGAAATCAGAGAACAAAAGGTGAGGCAGCTTGCTAAAAATCAGGGACAAAATGATGAATAAGAAAACATTAGCAAAATACATGCTATTCTTATTATGTGCCAGGCAGGAGGGAAGCCAGTAACCTAGGAGTCACTTTTAATTTAGCACAAGATACTAAATTGTGCTAAAAAATGCATCAGAATTCTTTGATTCTTGACAGCAGATCCAGAAGCTTTGTGCAAAAAATAAGAAAGCAAGTGTATTCTGAAGCGAATAGCTAATGGCTAGTAAATGTTGGGCCTTATTCAAAAAAAATTCTTTTAGATGTGAGAGGCTTGCTTCAAATGCACGTGGGGTTCTTCCCTCGTTAGTACTCATGAGAGTCAGTGGATTTGAGCTGATAATTTGAAGGAAAGGGATTGGAAACGTACTCAAAGCAGTGCTTGTCTCAGACGGGAGAGCCTGGGGAAACGCATCACCCAACTGCCACGAGTGCAGTAGCACATGTGAACGCTAACCTGGCAGGTCTTGCTGAAGAGTTCAGACTGAATCTTTTTCTTTTAAATTGAAAACTGGATTTTTGGTGACTTGTGTGTAAAATACCTCCTCTTCCTATAAGAAAAACTTTCTATATAAAAGTCATAAAATGGCACACACAGATAAGTGTGGGGTTTTTTCTGAGCAATATTAACAACAATCATTGTGTGGCAGTTTGAACAGAACATTTGGGAATTCTTATGAAACATTTTGGAGGATTCAAGGATATGTCACTCTTTCTACAGGCAGTCCATCATTTCCTGCTCAGTTCTGCAGTACATATTCCCAAAATAAGCACTGCTGAGACACAGGCAGTGGGAAGGTTATTGTCTCCACTGGCAAGCTGATAAACGAAGAGGCGAGGTTGTGAAACTGTGCATGGATAAAAGAGTATTTAAGGCAGCATGAAGACAGTGGTGAAATTGTTTTCTGCATAGCAGCAACATGAAATAAAACAGGTCACCAGTATGTGAACTACCCAGTGATACACAGTGCAGAAACTGGGTTTTCCCTTTCTCCAAAGCATTTGAAGAACGGGAAATCAAGTTTCCAGCCCTTTTCAGCAGCAGGAAATCTGACTAAACATGGATCAAATGGAAACATTGATTTGCAGCAAGCCAATCGTCACCAGTAACATTTCTGTGCTACACAGGCTATAAGCTAACTATCTCCATTTTCTTCCTAGGAGATACGCGTGCTATCACATCTTTCCCTACAACTAACATCCGCTCCACTGCATACATACCACCTACCTTTTCTTTCAGAGATGAACTAACTGATACATCTCTAATTAAACTCTGAGCAATCATCCTCAACTTGTATTTAGCTTTCAAATCTGATGCTTCTATTCCAGACCTGAATAATGGCAAGCGTGCCTGAAAGCCTCTCTGCTTTTTCAAACTATACTTGATCTAATAAAAGATAATACTTCTACCTAAAAGCCTGGTCTCACTGTAGAAAATCAAACCCTTCATAAAAAGCATAATAGTTGTCCCTGTGGTTTTAGTTAGCATGCTTGTACCTATTGAAGTCCATACGGCAATGGGACAGTGGCTGTGTGGCCACTGAAGACATGAACAGGGGGACCAACGTTTCATGCTCTGAGGTCTAAGGAGTTAACAGGCTTTGTTCCTCCAGGGGATTTCGTCAAAGTCATCAGACCTTAAGGAGGACCTCAGACCAAAGATCAGCTCAGGTTAGACAAAGCTAATCTGTTGTTGGCCACGCACGTACTCTGAGGTACTGCCACTTCCCACTGTCCAACGATGCACCCGCCTCTGCCCCCAGAAGACCAGAAGTCTGCTTGCCCTGATGGTGTTATCGTTAAGCCTGCCACATGGTGACCTAGCCCCTCCTGGCCCTGAGCACGGCCAGCATGCAGCTGCACCCACCCGTGACACCCTGCCATAATTACTATGATGGATTCCACGCCTGGGCAATGCAACGATGGAATGCAGTTTGTAAATGAACTCAATTAATGTACTTCTGATCGGGGCTGCATCTCACTAGGCTGTTGGCCAGAAGAGTTTTCTCTGCTGCTTCCTCTGTAGGAATGGCAGGAAAGACAGTCCTTGCACCAACTGCTGCAAGTGTTTCACAAGAGCTTGTTCTTGTGAGCTTGTTCTCCGGAGCTCCAAGTCCAACGTGGAGCAATACAGCTCCTGCAGTTTCTCTGTTAGACTAACACACAGTGTAATTGCTCTCCCAGGGAAGTTATTTTCCTTGCAATTATACTCCGCAAAGTTTCTCCTGTTAGTCTTTCTTGTCTCACTTCAATCAGTGACTCCTCCACCCCTCTGTACGCAGTGTATCACCCTTTGAATAGAAGGGATGCCCTGTGAAACATAATGAGACTGTTATTCCAACGCACTCCATTGCAGGGCTATCAGTTTCATTCAAACTCTATTAGCCACTTACAATTGCTCTCAGAAGATTTGCTGTAATGAATTCACCCACCTATTGAGAAAGACTCTACAGAACTCAATTTCCTTCCGCATACCTTTCTGTCAGCCTGTGAATTCCTCCCCCTGCCCGTTTCTGCGTTGCCTCATTCATTTCTGCAGGAGGGCAATTGGGAACCCTGCAACCACACTCCCGTTAAGCACACGGACTAAAGGATTCTCGGCCTTTTCTGGTGCTCGGCTCACTAATGAAGGATTCCCATTGACTCCAGTGAGCCCTGGATCTCTGCTGCCGAACGCCTGTTCAGTCATATCCCACGCACTCAGCACTCAGCACGCTGCACTTACAGGCAGCCGTTGGGAGAGCGCAGCTCCCAGCGCAGCATCGGTGGACAGTGACTCCTCCAGAGGCCTGTCCGAGCACTGCCGAGGCGCGCGGGAGCTGGCAGGCATGGAAGAGGAGTTTGCTCTCCAGGGTTAATCATTCCTGGTTCTCTCTGCTGTGCCTCTTAACACAGCCTAGTGTGGGGGCTGCTTCTCCGCTTCAGCTCATCAGGAACTATGATAGGGCCACTGCTCTCTCCAGCTGGCTCCCCAGAGCCGGCATCAGATAGAAATAACTAACAGCCATTTATCGCAGCAAGTCACCTTCAAACCAGTGAGCTGAAGAAAAGCCCTTCCCTTCCAATACCCTTGCCCTGAGCCTTCCAGGCTCCGCTGATTATATTAATTTCCTTTAGAAATACAGTAATGTCACCTGACATCTCTTAGGGCAAACAGTGGGAAACAATTTGAAGTTTCACTCCTAATGAGAAGCAAATTGCTGTCTCCAGCCTGTGTTCTGGACTAATGATACAATCACATCAGGCACAATTCATAACTCGGGGGAGGAACAGACAGACAGCTAGAGAAAGAGCCACTGAGAAGCCAAGCGTGGTGAACTGTACATCACTGCACCCATTACGGGGTGAAACTGGAGTTAGTGAGTGTAAATCACCATGTCAGCTTTTCCTGACAGATGAAGAATGCAATTATCCCTTCACTAAACCGATACAATTTATTCAGCGTGGGTCTACCTCCCTTTTTTCAATTTAAAACTAATTTGTTTGAATGGATTTGATTACAGGCACAAAGACTACGGCAGAGCTGCTCCAGGTGAATACTTCCCGCCACGCAAGAGGAGGAATTCGGATCTCATGCTGCCAGGCCCCTCCATTGCTCCAAGGCCCAACAACATTTGACAGGCTTCCCAGGAAGCAAATCCTAACCCCTTATAATCCCTTACTAATGAGCACCGGTTCTCGCCAACCCTCATCTCCTGATGCTTTCTTCAAGACAAGTGGGTAGCACTGTCTCCTTTCGTAAGAGTGGGAAATTCAGGCATATAGCAGGGGAAAGACTTGCCCGTGGCCAGACAGGACCAGTGATGGACTAGGAACCGAAGCCAGGTCTCCTGAATTTAACTACTGGATATTGCTTTTACTAACATTTCTGATTAATTGTATGGTGCCACATAAGAGGGAGAGGGGGTTCATTCCAGATGCCTGCAGCAGTTCATGTATTGAAGCATGAGATTTGATTGTCTTTAGCTCAGCTACCAATTCTAATAATGAGAAAATCCAAGGGCTATATTTAACACACTGCTTCTGGTGAAACTTGTCCCAGCTTCTTCCTTTTTGCTGCATTCTCCGTTCTTTTGCCTAGCATTGCTCAACAAAGTATTCTTTGGATTTGGTCTCTTCATCTCCGCGTTCTCTGCCTGCCCTCACCCTACACCTGCTCTGGCTGAAGCAGATATACCTCAGGTATCCTGTATCTTTATTTGAAGGACTCACCTTCTGGATCATATTGCCCTGGCCCAACAAGTGACCATGAATCAGCACCGAGCCGCTACAGTGTGCGCTCAGCCTGCAGGATCTTGGGTTACATCAAGTTGAACTCCGCCACGATCACTCTGAAATAAACGTACCCTGTGAAAGATGGTGTGCTTGGAGTGAGAGGATGCCTAACTAATTAAAAAAAAGCAGTCTGTTTAATGTATTGCAAGGATAATTCAGAATCAACCTGAACTTTGGGAATATTCCAAGCAAATGTTTCATGAGAAATTTTGCATACTGGCGGGGTTGGAAGAGTAGAAGCTGCTCTCCGTGAGGTTAGGATCATCCTTTTTTACACAGCCATGCCCCCACAGAGCAGCAGGCCTGTTTCTTTGGAAGATGAGGTCTCAGGAGAGAAAGGCATCTTGAGCTGATCTAGTTCCTCTTTATGAAGACAATGATTGTTTCCAGATGTTTCCTGCTGTGTCACTATTGCCAGCGATGAAGCTCTGGACAGACCACGGGGTCTGTCCACATTACATTCCTCCGATGCCACTTTACTGTTAGGGTACCTTACCAGACACACATGCACCCCTACTCCAACCAGCCCTGCAAGCGAACACTGGGGGCATGGGCTGCAGAAGAGCATGCAGGCGGGGGTGGAAGGAAAGGAAGATCGGCTGCCCTGCCAACATCCACATCATTCATCCTGAAACCACGCTGGCCTCGGAGCTGCTCTCTCGCTGCAAAGAGCAGCATCAGAAAAACGGTGGTTTGGTGGCAGGTACGAGTGCATCCCCTCCTAGAACAAAAAGCCCTGATCTTAGGGCCTGTGGGCACTGTGGAAATGAAAAAGAACTCACTTAAAATTAGACCACCGGCTGTTCTGAGATACAGGAATGGTTCCTCTCCAACACCTCACAGTCTTCTCTGTTCTCTACCCCAGCTTATTTATTTTGCTTCAGCCACAGCCGCTAAGTAAACCACTAAACCAACCAGAGCTGAACAACCAATTAAAAATGGCTGCTCCAGGCCACAAGCAGCTTTTCAATTATTCGTTTGTTTACACCCCTCCCTCCCGACCCTCTGGTATTGCTTTATAATGGATAATTTGTTGAAAACAACCTCCCAGACTTCAAATCCTTAACAGCAAGTCAGCTGGAAAAGCAGAACTTCCCACAGCAGCTGGTGCATCCATGGCTCCTGTGAGCCCTGTGCTGGTGAAGAGGATTTGGGGACTCACTTGCAAAGCTCAAGGACCTGGGGCGCACGTGGGGGTCACTCCTTGAGGGAAATATTTGCTTTGTCTGTGTTTAATGAGTGTTGTTGCAACCAATATCTTCACCTTCTGGGTAAACTGGGACCATTTACATAGGATGTCTACTGTATTATCTTGGTTGCCATACAGCCCACGATGGGTACCCATCTAAATCATAGACTCCCGATGATGCCCTCAGCATGCAGAAGGTGGCTGATGTTTAGTCAGCCACAAGAAGAAGGCTCCTCCATTTCCACATTTGAACCAAGCCAATAGTATTTGCTTTCAGTCTTATCTTACCAGTAAGGCCAAAAAGTTAAGGGTCCACGTCTCAGTGATGGATATTGGACAAAATTCCAGCAGCTGCAGTCCAAGAAGATCTCACAGCTCCCCCAAGCCATGGTTTTGGAGAAGAAGTGGCTTATGAGCCACTTCAGAGATGTCATGAAGCCCCAAACAAAGCATATGGATATCACACCAGTGATGAGATATCCCAAATTATGGCAGCTCCTCAAAAATCACAGCAGATAGCCAGAGCCAGGACCCAAGAAGAGGTCAGAGGGAAACCATGTGTCAACCACCATGCACCTTCAGTCACACCCAGGGAAATGCTTGTGGGGCTGTGCTGTAACCCACGGCTGGGAACGGACCTAACTTTCACCCAAGATACAGCTGGGGATCTGGTGCACTAAAGCACAGGGAGAGAGAAAGCAAGTAGAGGAGGCACAGATGAGGAAAGAGCAGAAATATGTTGTTGCATGTTGTGACCGTGCAACCATGGCTTTATAGACACGGAAAGTCCAGGAAAGCCAATGCACAGCTGCAAATTCACTGACTGCCCAGAGCCCAGTACCATCAGTCATTCAGGGAATTAGAGGAAGAAGCTGTCTAAGTCTGCAGTACAATTTAAATTACTATCAGCTTAAATGTTACCCTGTTGAGGGCTCACTGGCAGCAAAATGTGGTTGTGCATTCTGGGTACTATGATCAATTGGCCAATACTTCCATTTTTAAATCATTTGTTCTGCTCAGCTAATTTAGAGCCAACATTTTTATGAACCAGCCGTTGGCAGGGAAGCTCTCCTCTGAGCAAAGCTGGGGCTCCGAACTCAGCTCTGTGACAGTTCACATGCCACGAAAGCTGCTTGTTTTTCTTTTTTCTTTTGACACTTCATGTGTGTGTTCAAATTAAAAGTCTGAACTGATGCCATCTGAAGGGACTGGAGGACCATAGACTTAAGGTCCTTTTTGTAATATCTCAAAATTCTTCTACTGATTTCGAGTTGCAACAAGCCAATTATTGCCAGGGACTTTGGCAGGAATGTCCGGTTCAGGTTTCAGGAGCTTTTGTGATTCCATTATGTCTTTCCTTTATGGGACATTAACTAATTTGGAACATAGTACAAGAAAAAAAAAAGCATCATCATCATTTCAACTTCTGCATCATAAGCTAATTTGGTCATTATTTCTTTTTAAAGTTATAGCCCAAGCACTTTGGAACTTACTCATGAAATACCATTTCTCACTTCTATTTCTAGATTCTCTGGTGATGTCACCCCATTGACTTCAAAGCATTTTACAATTTGGCCATGCAATGAACTGAAGAAAAAACCCCATACCCTCACATGGACATTTTGCTCTATTATTTGACCCCTGGGGATCGTGTCCCTTGCGTATAGCATGCCTTTGGTGCTGCAAAACCCTGAACCAGAAACGTTTCCCAGAATTAATTTCTGAAATGCCTTCCCAGATGTCATAAGCAAGCTATAGAAAATGGTGCAGAACAAACCAAGGTAGAGGGGTGAAAACATGATTAGGCTTATACTTAAGATATAGTTTTCAATGACTAACCATCAAAATGAAAGGATGCATCGACTGTGTTTCCACATGGGTCTGTGCTGGACACCATATTTAGTATTTGTCACATAACCAGGTGACAGAGAAGAGAAGAGGCTTGTGAAACTGACAGCAAGCTGAGAAACAAAAGCAGATGGTTCTTCATACAACAGGTAACACACCTCTGAAGGTACTTGCCAAAGGTGTAGACACAAATCACAAAGGCTCAGGAGATACTCAAGCAGCCAGGGGCTGGGAAGGCACCTATGGAAAGTGTCACACACACTTACCCTTTTCTCACACCTCCCCAGTGTGTGGCCGCTTTTGGAGGCAGGACACTGGGCTGGAGTGACCCTCAGTCAGAAGCAGAAGATCATTTCTGATATTCTCAGGGGACTATAGGCACTCTAGAAGGATGTTTTTGAAAAACTGGAGAAATTAACTTAAAAAAATCAGGATGACATTCAACAAGAAGTTGTCCTAGGTATTAGTTATGCTTAGACTGCAACATCAGCCGCATAAATATGTGCTAGATAAAACTTGTCAGGCAGCAGTTCTGCACAAAAGAATCTGAATGGTATAGTGCATCCCTGGGGGAACATAAATGAGCAATGCGACGCCGTTGTACCAAAGGCAAAAACCCTCCTGGGAGGCACCAACAGGAGAACAAGGCAAAGAGAAATCTGTCTGTCCTGCTGCTGCATCAGCACCAAATAGGTCTGAGCTAGAGTCCGAGGAGCGGTACTGGGCTCTACTGACATGAAAGCTGGGGACTGGCTGGACGATCCAGAAGAGAGTTGCATGAATTATCAGGACCCTACAAACCAGCCCACGGTAAAAAAATTGAATGAGATTCTTTAACATAATAAAAAGAGAAGGGCAGAGATAACAGGCTGCAAATATGTACGGAGTTGCTGCAGAGAGGACAGGAACAAGCTGTACTACGTGGCCAGTGAACAGGACAAAAAGTTGCAGCTAGAAATATGAGGTTAAACATTAGGAAAGCATTAAATAATTTTACCAGTAAGCACTGGAGTAGGTTGCCTGGGGAGATGGTTAGTCTCCACCATCAGAGGCATAAGCATAGACTAGACAAACATAACAATTCAGCAAAGTCAATCCTGCCTTGAGTAGGAAAAAGAACTACGCAACCTCTATGGGTTCCCTGCAAACCTTTGAACTCTCACAATTTTCAAAAGCCTCGTGCTGACCCGTTCTCTAAACGCTCTCCGTGCCCTCCAGCCTGCCCTTTTCATGGGCAGGCATCTTACAACCTGCGCTTTTCATGGGTAGGCACCTCTGCATAAAAAGCTTGATACAGTCAACTCACAATTAGTTCCAGTAATGAGGGGGTGGGTTAAAACACCCAAAGCAAAATACTTATGCTATGCAAAACATATGTAAATTAGGCTGCAGCAACAGATTGAGCACATTCACCTTTGAAAAACTTCTGAAGACATTAACATGGCAAGTGGGAACAGCTTTAAACACCAGTCAGCAGACCAAGAGCTGGAGTAAATTAAATGTGCTCTATATCCCAGCTGCTTTGAAGCTAATGTGTAACCGTGAGTGCTGGAGGAAAACAGGGCACAAAGAAACCACCACGCGGACACTCCACCTAAGGATGAAGGATATTTTGATCTACATGCATCCTGCAGAGTATTAGACCCTTAACTGAAGTGTTTAAGTTAGGAACCCTGTTCAGATTTGGTCTCTGAGCTCTGTCCATAGACGGTAGAGAGAGTGAAGTCCCTCCAGAGCGATTTCAGCCTCGACAGAGAGAGCCACCCTCTGTCCTGGGTTGTACAGTGATTCGTTGCTCCTTATTTTTACCAGGCTTCTCACTTAGGTGCTTCAGTTACAAGCATTAAGTTAGGTGGGATGTGTCCGGACCTTTGTGACTTCTCCTTGGCTCAGAGCCTAGAGTTTTCAAGACTACAGCATTATTCTAGCACAATAAAAAATAATAACTAAACCACCTGTTCTAGGGACCATCTGTCTCAGGGGAGTAGTACAAAATATGATTAATGTAGGACTGGAAAGGACATTCCAGCTGACTGCACCCTGAGACCATTAACACCATTTTATGAGTCCACCAAAATTCATTTTTAAATTATATATATTTCTTGATGTCTGCTGCTTTGGTTGGGTGGCTGTTCCACAGCCTCCTTCCCATTTTCTGGTCTATAGTCTGTCCTGTAGCTCTAGGAGTCCCTCTGCCTCCCTGGGGCCTGCCCTGCAGCGTATTTATGGAGTTGATCTTGTCTTCCTCAGCTGGAAACACCTGGACTCACTCTTGCCTCTTCTTGCTAAGAGTTTTAAGAGAGATGCCAGATGCTGGAAAGGCTGTGGGTCTTTACCTCTTGGTCTTAGTTGTGTCACCTTGCAGCCAAATAGAGGTGAGATGTGGAGGTGACACTTTCACGGCGCCCAGTGTTCAGCAGCTAGTAGTCCTGCCTTGCCCGCTGCCGATCTCCGCCCCACGGTAGATACACCATGGGCTGGTCCGTGAGCTGCAGCGGGCAGCTGAGCTGACACAAACAAAAACTGAACATAAACCCAAGGGAATTACTTCACCGGCTGGCCTGCGATGGCAGGGGCCACATGTGCAGCACATGGGCTCACGCTCAGGGGGTGAATGAGCGCTGAACAGGCAAGAAGGCTGAGCGCCGGGGGGAATATCTGAACTGGGATTGAGTTGAATTCGTCACAGAGCGAAACCACAGCCTGAGATGTGTTAGTGGCTCCATTACCCAGACACTACCACAGTTTGCATACCTCAATCCACTCAGCAGGAGCCAAAGTGAGTGTAATAGAAAGCAAATTATAGACAGACCAGCAAAGAGATTAAGGTTAAAGATAATTGTTGTATATCGATCCAGTTAATGACTTGGAAATAGAAGCTTAGAGACACATGAACAGTTTTCTGCACAAAACGAGTGTTGAATTTAATAGTTGAATCCTGGAGATGACGTGTGGTCCTCAGCAGGCAGGCCCTTCTGCAGGGGAGCTAACTGCTGGTGAGAGCAAGGAGCGCTCTGAGCCTGCCCTGGGTTTCACGGGTGACACAGTCACTACAGGATCATTACGCCTGTTCCCCAGTGTCGTGGTTTAAGCCCAGCTGGTACCCGAATACCACGCAGCTGCTCACTCACTCCCCCCCTCCCTGGTGGGGTGGGGAGGAGAATAGGAGAGAAAGGAAAACTCATGGGTTGAGATAAAAGCAGTTCACCAGGACAGCAAAGGAAAAATATAAAAATATATTAATGATAATAATAATAATAATAACATATAAGGATAATAGAATATAGAAAACAAATGATGCACAATTTCTCACCACCCGATGACCGATACAGCCCATCCCAAGCAGCAGGCAGGGAGCAGGGGTATCCCCCCCAGCTATCCCAGAACAGCAAGTTCCAGAGAGAGCAGGCAAGGGAACAAACAGCCAAACGAACAAATGGAAAGGCCCGAACAAACGATAAAAGGGAAAAGAAGGGAACAAAAAGGGAACCAGAAGGGAAGTGGCCCACTGGCCGACCCTCACGTATACCAGGCATGCCGTCTCTGGTATGGAATACTCTCTTTGGCCAGTTCGGATCAACTATTCTGGCTCTACCCCTCCCAAGTTTTTGCACCCGCACATTAGCAAAACCTGGGAAAACGATCGTTTAGCACCAAGCTAGGTGTGGCACCTAGGTGTTTCTTGATCGTTTAGCACCAAGCAACATCAGTGTGCTATCACCATTCTTCACACACTAAATCCAAAACACAGGAGGTGCTGCAGACAAAACTAGCTCCGTCCCAGCCTAAACCAGGACACCCAGTTTGCTCCTAAAGCTGGTTCTGGGCCTGATCTAGACCTTATGCTGGGACTGAGGCCATGGTCTAGCAGTGGCTCACAGTTTGGCTCTTCCTGCCTCTCTTGCAGTCTTTCTGGAACAAGGAGCTGGCTCTGGTGGGGTGGGGACTCTGCTCAGCCCTGGGATGAACTGTAAGTGAAGACGGAGATAACTAAAGGAAGGAACCACAGAGATGAAGGCTCGAGCTGACGTGCCTGTTCCCACCCAAAGCTTTTCTGGGTTTATGTTGTATCAACACAGGAGGGAGAGCTGAAGTGCTCTGCCTTGACTACAGAGCCAGTGGGGCTCCTCCGAGGCCTCTGTGCCGAGTGGCAGACAGCTACGGTTCACGCCAGCGGCCGTCTCTTTGAGGCTGACTGAGGTTCTCCCCACTGTGAGGCAATTTCAAGCTAGTTCTGATCAAAGGGAGTGGATTTGGGCAGAGCTGCTCAGTCCCCTGAAGCAGAGCTCTGCAGCTGACTGTCGGACGGAGATGACGGATTCAGTGTCAGGATCCACACATGCTGTAACCTGCGTCTGGGACTGTCTCCTAAGGAGAAGAGCTGAAATCGGCTCCCTGGCTCCCTCTCGCAGGTCTAATGGCACAGGCTCTCCTCTGCTCTCTTGTGCTTCTGTCATCACAGGGTTAATTCACTAAACCCAAATTTCCAGCTGGTAAAAAATTCACAGATTATGTCTGTTCACCGGGTTTGTCATTTGTGTGGTATAAGCTTAATATTAAAAAACAGCCTTGGAGCCGGGCAGCACTGGCAAAGCAGCCCAAGGCTCTGATTTACCGGTGGAGAGTGTTGGGCTCATCAGGATCATGTGGTATTTTGCAGCACTGAGTCTCCGTCACCCACGTTATTTTGTGTCTACCAAAACAGCCTCTATGAAATGCAGAAGTCAGCCAGTGAAAGGCCACATCATATAGCAAAGGCTTTTTTTTCTGCTTGGTCTTTTTCTAACCCGCAGTTAATTGATTGCCAATTAACTTGCAAACCTGGTCACTCCCTGCACATTAATAGTAGAATACAAATGGATGCACTGTGCCCTACAGAGACACGGATGTTCCTCGCCTGGAACAAAAGTTAGGGGGAGGACTGCGCTCAAACCAACCTTTACAAATGTGTTATTAACCATCTTGAGTCAATTGGTTACAAATTAACTCAAGGTTACTTGAGTTAATTAGCAGGTAACCCTGCACCTGAAGGCCTTAGGACAACTTTTTTGAATGTTACTCTCAACTGCCTGGGGGTGAAGAAAGATAAAATACAATGTCACCAGTATGGCTCCTCTGGCATGGGGACAAGCAAGGAAATGCACCTTCCACCCAGCCGCCTGCGGGATCCTGCTCCCTGGTTTCCTCTTTGTACCCGAATGCCTGCGCCCTGTTTTGCCATGCCCCCAACCACGGGTGGTTTACACAGGCGACAGGCAGCTGCACGCGCAGGGTCCTGGGCTGACATCAAGGAAACACAAGAGAATCAATGGGCGTATCACCTTGCAGAACTGCCAGATAGAGAGAGCAGCTTCCTCAGGTGGGAGAGTGGGTGTGCTGCGAGTTTTTCTCTTCTCACAATGGAAATGGTGTGAAGAAATTACATGGGCAAAGGTAGGACGGCAGTAATAATAGTGCTACTATGCCTGCAGGGCCTGCCTAGTTTTATAGACACATATGCACACACACTTTGCAGGTTTGGCTTGTTTCGGAATCCTGGAGTACACCGCTGGAGAGTTCATAAACTTTTTAAGAAGCCATGTGTTAGTAAGCATGCAATACATTTATTTCCGTAGACAAACAAAACCTAAATTAGGAAGGCCTCTTCAAGACATCTCCGGAAGAGTGCCTTGCAATGTTTCAACATAGTCTTGAGGGCTGCTGGGCATCCCCTTCAGCGTACCTTTGTTTGTGAAAAATTCAACGTGGTTCTGCAAACCACGTACAACAATTTCTCAAACTACTCATGGGAGGACTGTGGTTTAGGAACCACTGCTTTGGAGACATCTTCAGCCTCCCCTAACCCAGGGTCACAGCGCTGCTGAGCGGGACTGGAGGAAGCAGAAGACTGAATGTCTTGCCACCTTCCCCGCAGAGCCTGAGAGCTGGCCAGAAGTCCTCCTTGTACTTTCCATCAAATTATGCCTGTTCCAAATAAGGTCTTTAAGGTAAATTGTTTACAAAAGTGACCTTTCAGGGGGTTTTGGGGCAAAACTTTCTTCAGCCTCTAAATGATGCTATTCACGTAGGACGGTACGACCAAGAAGGAGCTGTTCTCAAGCACGTGGGAGCCTGCCTTAGCCAGTGCCCAGTTTTCTCAGGTCATTCCAGTCCTTGTAGTCCCTAGGGAGGGGAACCAGCAGATTTTTTAGAAGCCAGTATATTGGACCACTTGTACTTCACATACTGTGGAACTATTTATACGTTCTTGAGACTGACTTGTCTGCATTGCCAAGTCGATAATAACCAGTGAGACACAAGAGTTAAAAAAGTTTCCTTCCATCACCAGCAACATCACAGGTGGAGGATTGGGAAAAGAACAGATTTGCGAGTAACACATTTGGCAGGCAAAAGATACATGCCTTGGCTGAGCTAAACAGTGGCTGTTATTTGACCACCGGTAGGGTTGAAAACAACTCTAATGTTACTCTGTTTGAACAAAAATGTCCAAATAGTTCCAATAATTCATCTAAGAGACAACAGAAATGGGGCCAAGTCTTCTCAGGAGAGACAACAGTGCTCTGCAGAAAACTAAACTGGATAAAATTAGCTGCGAACATAATGGTAAACAAACTCCAGCTCAGCCTTCCTGTTGCTCAATACTGCTGTAATTCCTGCCTAGGAGCACGGCAGCTGGCCCAGAATCCCACCGTACTGGATGAACCACTTTCGTCCCTAGCCAAGGAGTTTTGAATCAAAGACAACCGACCCCACGAAAGCAGACAGCAATACCGGTCAGCAAAGCACACTGCAACCCGGTCCCTGGGGGTGACAACTGCACAGCTTTTAACTCCGCCCACCAGAGAGACCCTCTTACACAGAGGCAGCCACTCTTTGGGATAACCATTCCCATGGGAATGAGCAAGTCCCCTCTGCCTTCTACCTACTGGCTCCCCGGAGCTATCATCTCCCTGCTGCTCACCCCCAGGCTGTGCGCTCCCACCGCTGTAGTGAGGCTTCCAGAGAGAGCAGAGGGAACTCGGTACAATCCGCTGCTTGACCGTGATGCCTTGTGTTTGCCGGCAGCTTGCAGGCGATACAAGGCTTCCACGGGGAATAAGGAGGGCAGGGAAGAAAGGAGGCTCAGGAGAAGGAACGTGTATCTGCACAACCCCTAATTGTTTTGTTGATGGCTTCTTCAATGGGAAGAGCTATTCTTGTAACAGGATTGTATAATTTGCAGATGCAACATATTTTGAAGAACCTGTTGGGTCAAGATTTTTTTAACAAACAAAGCTAGATTAACACCTGCTTTGTTTCGGGTTGGGTTTTTTTCCCACAAGAAAATCAGACATAAAATTGTTGGTCGTGGGCGGGGGGACACAACTTACAATGGAAACTATTTTCAGAAGTTTCTGAGATATCCAGTACAGAAAAGGAAAAAAACAACAGCATGAAAACACAGAAGCGAAGCATTCAATTTCACGTGGTCCAAAATGAAATGTTTCATTTGCGGTTTCAGCTTTTCAATACTTTTTTTTCTTTTTTTACAAATTCAGAGTCTATTTTGAACAGAAATAGAAAAATTGAAACTTTCTGTTTTGCAAATGTCAACAGAAAATATTGTAACTTCTTCAATATCTTTTTTGTTTCATTCTTGGGGATTTTTTTAACCAGATGATCCACTGACTTTTTAGTTGACAGTATTATTTAAAATGCTTTCCTTAACCTAAATATGAATCTTCCAGGGGCAAAAAAAGTTAATTTAAAAATATCATCTACCTCTAAAAATAAAGTCACGTCTCATTCTTTCCCTTGCAAGATGTGTTTCAGTCTCCTACAACCTGTCTTTGGGCACTCTCTCCAGTCATACTCCAGGTCCATGTGGACACACAGCAGAGCTCACCCCTCTGTTTCTGGGGCGTGGGGAATCCAGCCTCCCTGCCGCTGTGTGAGGAGCGGTCGTGTTGGTGCGGCTCCAGTCACTTCACATGCAGTATTTGCAGAGCAGATGTCCTCAGCTGTCACTCTCAACTCCTTCCATGCCCAGGAGAAAGAAACAGGCAGGACTCATCTAAGCGAGTTTAGAGGTCCACTTAAGGAGGAACGACACGTGCCCTGGAAGCGCTTGCATCTCTCCGCTGACCATGAAGGGTGGTTGGCCCAGAAGAGCCCTGTGTGACCCAGGTCCCTTTGCCCACTCATCGAGCTGGCCAAACGCAAGGCAGCTCCCATGCAGAAGCACTTTATATCCATTATCACAGCAGGCTGATAAAGCCTGGTGCAGAACAGTTCTAGTACCCTGAGCACCGCACCGTGCTGGTACAGCCACACGGCTTTCACATCAGAGCATCCAGCATCTCAGATGAACAAGCTTATATCTTTCTGACCACGCTGATGTGGCACAGATCCACCTGAAAACCTTGTGGCACAACATGTTACATGGACAAAAAGGTCCATATCGCTTAAATAAATTAAATAAAAAATTTAAAAATCTTTAAAACTCCAGCTCCCACCTCTTCTGCCTTCTCCTTCACATACTTGACATAATAAATTGCCATTTCCAGAGGATATGGAGTTAAAGATCTTGGAGAACAGTGATTTTGGTATATAGTGAATGTTAATCTATTCCTTTCCTAACACATCGGTGTCTGTGAATTTTAAATGAACTGTATTAAATATTGATTTCCTATAGCTCTAACTGTGCCTGAAGGTTGATATGCCCTGAGGTGATTCACAAATGTGACAGCACGTTTCTCAGACACCCCTTCCCCACACTCATAGTGCCTCCTCTCCAGCAGGTGTAGGGAAGAGAGCACGCTACAGCAGTGAGGGGGGCTCCCAAGGAACTCAGCGTCCTGGTTTCTAACCCGTAACTGCCACCACCTTAAGCAGTTCAGCTCACTCATCTGTTCCACAAACTATTTCCATCTGTACAATGGGAATACAAATAATGAATTAGACATAACTTCTGTTGGCAGAGTTGCTAGTGTCAACAGCAATGGGGAGTTAATATTATTCCAGGATATTTCACATTGTGAGCAGAATAATTTTTCTAGAATAAAGTCCTGAACAGCATTTATTGCAGGACGTCCTCTGCCAGACTCACGCGTGTCAAATGCCCCGTGCAGTGAGGATGCAGTACTGCGGGCTGCCTATGAACTGGCAGCGCACGTGTTATCGCCTGAGAAGTTAGTCTCAAAGTGTATCTAATCTAATGAAAGTGGAGGCAGGATGAGACACTGCACTTTTTATTTATTGACTAATTTCAGTCTCTTTCTGTGATCATTACCTGAACTGTTCCTTCCTTTAAATCAATTGAAATTGCTCTCTCATTGCAAACTGGAACCAATGCAATTCTCTTTTCCGATTCATCTAGCTTTCAAGATTAAAAAAAAAAAAAAAAAAAAAAAGAAACCGTAAAGTAAGAAAAAAAGAAAATCTGGGGAAAAAATGGTAAGAGTTTTATTTGTGCACATATAGGAAATAATCTACCTTTGGTTTAACCCCTGAGAGTCACCATGCTGTGTGCAGAGATGGCAGCTGTCTCTAGCTCCTGCAACAGCTCGTGCAAGCAGCGCACTTCCAGAGCAAGGACTTTCCGCATGCCTGTGCGCAATGTTGTCGGGAGAGCTGCTCCAGCTGGAAAGTCACTTCCCACTTGTTCTTCCCTGCATGAAAGCTAAATTGAAAATGATGTCTGCGGAAGAAGTTCTGCTGCTGAAAGGTTATTGTCACCTTCAAAGGGAGAAGGGAGGAACTGAAGAGCGTGACACTTCTCTGGCTCAGGGAATGAGTCTTTCTATTCTGACAATACAGTACAAGTTCTGGAAGTCTCATATCATCAGAGAAATTAGAAATGGAATTTGTTGGCTGGGAATGAAGGCAGGATCCTTCCTAAGGGCCTGTTCTCCGGGGCCTTCTACACTCCAGCTTAATGCAAAGCAAACAACAGAACTTCCCTACTTACTGTCCGTGTACAGAATTCACCTGGACCTGTGGTCACCATGAAAGCCTACCATCCCTAGAGCTGGGGCTGAGAAAATGAGTTTTTCATTTCCTTTCCTTCTGCAACATGCTGGGCCCACCCTGCTTGTTTCCCACTGTGGGCATCCACTAGGATTTTGTGATGTATGGAAGCCTCCGGTGAAACACGTAACTTTTTTGCCCACCATCACTTTGCATCAACCTAAAGGTACATCTAGAAATTTTCAAATCCACTTGGCAGTTTCATGCTGCTCTCGAGTTTCTCCTTCCAGCAGGATTTCAAGTCCTGCTGAATTGCTCAGTCAGCTCCTAGGACAGCGACCAAGATCACTGACTTATGTCAGTATTGGTGTCCGATATTCATGGCAAGAGAAAGGAGCCGCCATAAAGCATACATACGCCTTTGTCAGGTAGCTTTTGCGGGATTTGCAGCAGCGTGGGCACTCAGCACGGAATGCCTCCCTTCAGAGAGCTTGTCATACATCAGTGCAGAAAATACCTTCTTTCTAAGAGCAGTGGGAAAACATTTAGCACATGGACATAGTGAAATGCAGCATCATTTCCCACCCATTCTTCTAGGCATCAACACAGGGCATGACGTAGCTCCCAGGAAATTTCATTCAAAATATTCTGAGGTGCAAATGCTCACAGGCAAGCTTTCTATCATCAGGCTTCTCATCAAATGCTGTCCATCCTTCTGCAGTCGCTCTATAAAAGCCTAGCAATGCACAAGCGGAGCTGAGCTCCTCTGCACATGCAACCTGCAGCCGCAGACAGAACCCACAGTCCAGCACACAGCTGGACAGCAGGGAAGCCTCTCACTCAGCCCAGCCCGCGACGCTCTTCTTTGAACAAATTCACTACGCGGATCTTTTAGAATCATAGAATCATAGAATCCTTTAGGTTGGAAGAGACCTTTAAGATCATCGAGTCCAACCGTTAACCTATCACTGCCAAGTCCACCACTAAACCATGTCCCTGAGCACCACATCTACATCTTCATCCAATTCTTTCCAGTTTTCCCATCAATTATCTTATATTCCCATATAGATTTGGGAAAAACATTTTCATACATTATATTCGCACTGTTAGAACTGCAGACAGAGGCAGAGTTGGAACTGAAGCATCAAAGATGATGTCTGCTTCCCATTCACACAGTATGGTATAAATTAGAAACAATTAATTTCTTCAATATTCTTTAAAAAATAACCCAGTTAAAGTGAATTATTCTGAATTTTTATTTTAAAAACCTGATTTTTGGTTGTCTCTAAAGCAAATCATGTGCTTGTTCCTGGCAGACTGCCAGGGCTAAATTAGTTTGATACATTTAATGCAACTGCAAGCTAATAGGCAGTCTGGTCCTCTGTCGAACCTATGCAATCTTTTAAATGTTTAATCAAGAAGCAAAATTAAGACTTAAAAATCCATTGCTTCCAGCGTTGTTTTTCTTCTAAGTAAGCAAGTAAAAATTTAAAAACCCCTCTGCCAGGGCAGCACTTTCCGTGATGCTGAAGGCATCTTTCCTTGGTCAAGAGGATACAGTGCTGGAGAATCAAACACCCTGAGAGGGGCAAAACCATGCTGACAGCTGGGGATGAAGAGTCCAGGAGAAGATGGCAGCAAAGAATCTGTTCTATATCTGTCTATGTGTACACACACACTTACACACACATACGCACTCCTACATGCAGCTCCATACACCCTGCCGCAGGGCTCGGGGCTCCCCAGCCCAAACCCGCTGCATCCCTCAGGAGTCAAGCCCTGGCATTCCCACACCCTGCCCTGACAGCAACATTCACACCCAGCTGTGAGCTCCCCCTGTACTGCTAAAACACTGAGCTTCCACAAACATGCTGCAGTGATTATATACTTCCAACACTACGGCTGGGTTACAGTGACAGGGATCTCGGAGCCTATATGCATCGCCATGCCTTTACTCTCTGGCCCTGGGTCTCTCTATAGCGTAGCGAGAGCAGGGACTTCTCTTGGCTACGGGGCATCATTACAGTATTTTGTTTTCCCTCTCACACGTGACAAGAAGAGTCTTGCTCCTCCAGCAGCAATATAGCAAAGCAATAACATAGCTAATATTATACTCCCAATCCTCCTCTAACTCATTTCAAATGTTTGCTGAAGCCCAAGGGAAGCTTTGTCTTTTTAGAAAACATATTAACCACATGTGAGCCTTGGTCCATTCCATGTGGAACCCCAAGAGAGAGGCATAAATGTTTCTCAGTCATCTTTCAAAGAGAAAACACAGTAATACCTCCTAGTAAAACCAGAAGCATAGGAACAATATATATCCAATAAACTGCATTTGGAGTACTGTGGATAATGTTTGAGTAAGAGTTAGCAGGCAAGAAGTCTGCAGGGGTCTCTCAGGCTGTCCTCCCTGCTTCCTTGTTGCAACCGCCAGATCTCAGGCTTCAATGTAAAAGCTGCACCACGAGGCTTTAGCATACACCTAGAAGGCAGTTTCTGCTCTTCATTCAGGGCTGGGATGTCTATCTTTGCAGCATGCTGTGCAGACTCTCTCACCTGAAGTTCTCAGAACATGAGAGGAAAAGCAGCATCCTCACCCTTTACAAAGCTTTGGTAACCTGCCAGCAAACAGGCTGGGCTCTCACAGCCTGGGGGTTAGTAACTCAGTTGTCCTCGCTGAAAAAGCACTCTTCAGTTTGGAGCCAGTGCTTGCAAGTGCACTTGGCTATGGGCACAGCTGGTAAGCGCAGGATAAAAACCACCCCCACCACTGAGCAGCAATGAAATGCGGCTTTTCACTGTGCTGGAACCTCATGCTCGCCCGTGGTCATGCCCCCTAAGCAGAGAGCTGCTGCATGGCTCTGCCTTTAACCCAGGGATCTTCCTCCCTCTTTAAACTGCAACATGCTCACATGATCGTATCATGGGGAGACATGAGACTGTGCATGGACATGCCCTTGGGAAGGATGCACTAGAGCTTTATTGAGAACAAGTTCTGGGAGGCACTTACAGAGAAGGATGTTATCTCCTGAGATCTATTACAAGTGGGATGCCAGGCAGCCTTCAGGAGGCAGATGCTCTCTCTTCCCTTTTCACAATGTGTAAAAAATCCCCCAATCCTGCCTTGTCACAGCTAAAAGTTTCCTCTGGCATGTCGCTAAATTAAAGTGTTATTACTTTCGTGGGAAGCTGCTGGAGATGGATTGTTCCTGCTGCAGATCTGGATTTGACAAGCAGTAGTAGTACATGGACTGGGCGCAGAGCTCTCCCTTGGACTGGGATGGGGAAGATGCACGGAGCTTCCCTCTCTAACACTAAGCACAAAGTTTTCCATTTAGAAATACCTTGGGCCCTCACTTTGCAAAAAGTCAATTCTGAACAAGTAGTGGGAAGTAAACTCTGAAAACTACCTGAATTTCCTGTGATGACTTCGCTCAAAAGAGGACTAAATTCAGACCAAATAGGTAAAGAAAGTTATCCCTTAAAAAAATTTCTGGATTCTTTCACCTTTCCTTACCACTCGGGAGGGGGGGAAGAATTTGGTATCCAAAGCTGATTTGATAGGACCATCTGCCCTGGCTAATATAACCCTGGCAAAGGGGGATTCCTCACAGTCAATTTGGGGTTTTTATCATGGCAACTGAAATGAAATGTGTCAATACAAACCTGCTGTGGTTAGCAGGAATAATGTCATAAAGAGCAGACACTCTGACAATCTATGGAAAATCCATTTTACCCCAGGGCAGACTTGAGTATTATGTATCGTCCCAACAGCATCTGCAGAAGTTGTATTATGGCTATAATTTCACAGAAAATACAACTAACAGTCAAAGGAATTGTTTCATGCCAGAAGGCAAATAGATTTTCTAAGTCTCCCAGCAAACCTCCATGGTTCTGAGTAGCTTGTGTTAGAAAACAACCTTAGTCGAAGTGTAAGTCATAGCAGCCCAGTATGCCTTTGCTTTATTCACGTTTTCTCTGATTTCACTTAGGCATCACATATTTCCAAGAGCTTCCTGAGCTAAATGCAATCCCTGCTTCACCACTTACAGTTTCCACTGACTGCAAGGAAATTTCTCCTCCTTGAAGTGGGAGAAGAGCTGATTTGCTGGGTCTCAAAATGCTGTGTTTGACACTGGGGAGACAGGTCAGGACAGTGGGGATTTACTCCAAACTCTTGGAGCCTCAAAGTTCCACCTTCAGGTAAAAAACTCATCCGAAAACCATGGCTCAGTCTGTGCTTCCAAGTAAGCATCATACAAGACATGCAGGTTTTAAAGAGTTTTTGCATGATAAATTGAGACAAAAGAGTTTATTCACGCCTTTTTGGAGATGACATGCAGAGACACAAAGGGTGGGATTCACCTCACTTAACACCAGACACCTAATTGTTAAACGTCTCCATCTATGCAAGTCACCCGTCCTCCGCCGCACACACACTTTTAAGGCTGTATAGCGAGGGGGAGCGCCAGACGGCAGTTCATCTCCAGGTGTCTCAGATGTCTGTCTGGTGATGGGCTGTACCAGCCCTGGGGCAGGCTTGTCTCTCTTGACTAGAGAGGAGCCGAAATTATTGTCTTAGACATCTGCTCAGCACCTAGATCTAAGGTGACTCCAGCTTGGAGCAACTTGCTCCTGGGCCTATTGCAGGGCAATGCAACAGCCAAGTTTTGAACTATTTCTCCAGCATACCGTGCCTTGAACGTACAGCAACCTTCCTCACAGGCAGTGGGATCAACCCATTCACTGCTGGGTCGCTGTGACTCAGCAGCGGAGGATGTGCCAGACCATCTTTAAAGGTCAATAAGCTCCTCTGCCAAGGCTGAAAACAGCAGCTTGGCCCTTTCATCTGTCAGGTCTGTTTTAGATCATCTGTCAATTGCTGGCATCCTGTCCCAAAATAACTCACTTCACCTGTTTCCAGCCTCGCAGCCCATCAGGCTGTTCCTACGCTGTCACCTCCTATTCCCCTGTGCCACATCATGGGCTTGGTGTGAGATGACAGGCTGAGACGCACTGAGCCAGGGAAGCCATAACCATGGTTCAACAGAGAGAGGGAGAGAGACGACAGGATGGGTCAGAAGTGCAATTAAACAGGCCACATTCGATCAGCACTCTAAACCCACAATAGATGAGTCTCCTTTCAGCCTTGGGCAAAGTATTTTACCATACTTTATCTCTGAATCATGGTACTTTCTTACAGCTCCCAAAGGCATCTTGTTCTACTCTTGCATTGATCATAAGAAGCCAAAGAGAAGATTCCCTCGGCTAGCCTGTGTGGACAGAGCTGCAAGGAACAGGATCCCTCTCAGCCCTCCAAAACATTTGTATCACCAGAGACTTCAAGAATGAATAAACAACTTTACTCCATATGGACCTTTTTGTGCCCAATTGGAATGACAGAGCAAACTGGACAGCGGCTTTAGCGTCACAGAAAAAGAACTGTAACAGTGAAGACGTATTAGCGCATTGCCTTAACCCCTTCCATAAAAAGCCAGTGGGGTAGGAGTACAAAGAGGTGGTGAAACTCCTGAAGAGATATACCCTGCTTTCCTGCAGGCTGGAAGGGGCAGTTTGCATATCTTGGGCTGATCAAGAGACCTCAAGTTTGTTGCTAAATAACGGTGTGAATGGATCCAAAAGCTACAGAACCCTCTTTCCCTCCCTCCAGAGACACACTGTTATTACAGGGTGTTATTAATAATCAGTAGCTATGGCAATATCATATGTGTGTAGAAGTCCAATAGCTCATAAATCTTGCGAGGAACTTCAAACTGGTAGATGAGGTTCTTGGATGCACTTGTACAGTAACATTTCCACTGATGCAGAGAGCTTGAAAGAGAAATGTCTGTTACTCGCTTTGCAGACATGTCACAGGGGATGGATTTATGTGATGCCCACAAGGCAGATACTCAGCTGATGCAAGGAGATAGCTACCTGGAAGCCAGGTGATCATCTGCCCTTCAAGGTCCAAAGGAAGAATGTGTCGTGCCCTTGGCTTGGAAATACCAGATGTAGAGGAGAAAGGAGTGGAAAAACCTGTGTATCTCTACAGTTTCTGTGAGGACAGACGGCTTTGCATGCTCCTGAAAGAATGATCCTCTTCCTTATCTTCCCAATCTTACTTTTTAAAATATCTCGTCTTTGGCAACAGGTCAGACTCCCTGGGCTAACAGAGGAAGCCTGGTGCCACAGCAGGGTGCTTCCTTCACAGGATGGCCCCTGGGAGAGGGAGGGAGCACTGCCGCCCTGCACGGTACGTGAGATCCCTCCGCAGAGCACAGCCTTCCTCAGGCCGGTGGTACCCAGGATGTGGGCACGTTGGCATGGGCCAGAACTGACCCTCTGTTAAGGATGTTACCTTGATCTTCAGCTTCTGCCCTGCAATATGCTTCTCTTAGGGCAGAGCTCCCCATCACAAAGTGGCACGTTAGGGGCTTTTCCACCTCTCCCACTTCAGCTACGGGCTCTGCTCTATGCCATGGTGCATCTCTCCTTCTATTGTATTGTGAGCTTGTACATTGAGCCACAGCAGGGAGAAAAGGTGTTTGAAGGGATGCAGGCACTTCATTTGCTGGCTGTGATGTGGGACTGACAGCACTGTTCAGCTTCACAGAGTTGTTGTGAGTACCAGCATCAAAGAGACTAAATTGATGGAGGCCTTACACGGATTGCACGTAGGCAGAGACGCTCTCCTTCAAGCGTGTGCTACTGAAATAACCAGTCTGGTGCTGTGCAATGATGTCTCCCTTCTGCGTGATTAGAGATTGCAACCAGGAGATGTCTGTGTCTTTTGTCATCTGCTCTGATAGGCTTCAGCAGGAAAAGAACATCAATCTGTTTCTTCAGGTTAATGGCTTTGTCTGTTCTACCTTATCAGGTGTCTTCTACCACCTTCTCCTCAAATGGATGACAGATTTCCAGCCAGTGCTCACGTGTTAACAAGACCAGAGACTGAATGAAAGCCTGCACGCCCCTGCACGCCCCCCTGCTCCTGCAGGCATTGCGCCATAGCATCCCATTTTTACTGAACCCTAGCGTAAATGTTTGATTTCCAAACGCACCCACTCTGGGCCAATAGCCACACTCTGCAGTTGATCAGAGGACGCTTTGAGTCATTTTTGAAAGGACACTCATTTCAGAGCTGTGGCTGCCTATGAACCACAACAGTCCTACACCAAGCCTTGCTGGTGGAAAGTGTCTTGCTAAAGGTGGCCGAGCTCTGCTGTCACAGCCCCGATGGCAACGGACACAGCACTCAACAGCCAGGTGCGCCCACAAAATGAACAGGCTGCGCACAAATCCAAGAGATGCAAACCCTCAGCTCAGGCCCACATCAGCCTCCCAGATTTTGCATGGGCCAAACACACTGAGAGCAAGCTGGAGTTCTCCCAGTGTCAATCCAGCGCAGTTTGCTGGAGTCACTGGAGCTCCACCAGCCTGCGACAGCACAGCCCATAAAGACAGTGAGATACCTCCAAACTCCTCTTTTTGGTGTTTCTGGAGCCCCGCACATGCAGGCTTCGTGTTTGAGCTCGAGTGCTCCTTACAAGTGTGGTTCCTCGCCCTGAGCTGCTACTGGCTTACTCTGGATATGAATATTGCTGTGCATTAATTAAAACAGGCCTGTGGCCTGGATGAGAAGGGAGTGTGGCCTGAAGCGTAATCAAGGCCCAGAGAGATGGTGACAACAGGGACAGAGCCTCCATGTTCCCCAGTTGGCAGCGGGAAAGCTGAATTAATTCAGCTACTGGTGAGATAAGTCAGGATGGCAGGAGGGAAAGTGCCCAGAGAAATCAAGTGAACTGGGATGGCCTGGTGCAGACACAGAACGCCTTTTAACTCTGTACTAGCTCTTTCCTTTAGTGGTTTGGAGCAATCACTGTTATTAGCTAAGTATTGCTTCTAATTCTGGACTCCGCTTCCTCTTATAAAAAGGCTTTAAAAAATACCCTGAAACAATTACCTGAAGTAAAAAGCTATTAAATAATCGAGCAGCATTTAGAAAAGAGAGTTTGATGTTCAATATGTCCACAACTGCTGGAAGCTGGCTGCTAGTGCAGCTTTCCTGCTGTGAGCAGGACCTCCACCAGAGCAGAGATGCAAATTCTGATGCAGGCTGGTAAAATAAATCTCCATTCAGTCAAACACCTGTGTTTGTCCCATCACTTTCTTACTCTCTTAATTACAACATCTGTAGCATGCCCTCTCTGCTGGATAACCACACCACAGTTGTATTAGCCCCACAGCAGAGAATAACATGGGGAGCAGTGGGAAGCATGCTAGCGAGTGGATCCAAAGAGCGGTGACACTGTTTAAGCATTTAACTTCTGTACAATAACCCTTTCTGTCAACTGAGATGGATTTCGTCCCAGGGCTTAGGAAAACTTCAACATTCGCAGGGCAAACCAGCAATTTCTGCATGCATGCTTCTCCTTTGAGAAAAATGCACTAAGCTTCAGGGTCGCATGGCCATTTCCATACATTCCCTCACAGCAGAAGAGTCTTCCCACTGAACACTTGGACAAATGTCCCCACACTGATGTCTCAGAAATGCAACTTTGATGTAACTTCCACATTTACACTTCAAAAAACACAAGCTCAGCACAGCACAAAAGGGTATAATTACCATTTCAGAAAAAAATAAATGTTAATTTGACGTTGTGCATTCTGGGTCTGACAGCTCCCAGGCTCTTGTGTGAAATGAATGTCAAAGAGACATTACGAACAAATACAGAAGTGTTTGTTTTTCCTCTTCCCATACTGAAGAGAAGGATAGGGGCCAAGCTGAAGCAATGAGTGGAAAAATTGACTGTTAAAGGAGGAGGTAAAGTCATTACAAAGCAGTTTGTGATTTTCAGAGCAGGCAAGTGTGGGAATAGTTCTTGTTTTGCAAGTAAATGGGAGCTAAAGCCCTTGCAGAATGCAAGTGAGCACACGTACACCGAGATGACTCCCACTGGCAGGAGCTGAAGTGCCTCACTTGTTCCTTAAAACCCTCTCATATGAACAACCACAGTCTGCCCTCAGAAACAACTCTCCTCTCCTTTCTGCCATCAGTTCGATGGGAGCAACATGTGCTCAGTATCTGCAGAACAGCATGAGAAGAAAAATGTAGGAGTGATTCTTGGAGTATTCTATTCAAAGGTGTATCCTCCGCGTCTATTTCCAAGAGAAAACTTCTTGTTAAGGCTGGGTTAAATGTTTCCCTTTAAACATTTCCTCTCCATCAGAAAATTCTTTTCAGAAGAAATCGAGGGTGTTTTTCTTTCTTTGCCCAGGAACCGCATGCTTTCCGTGAACGCACAGTGCCCTCACCGCCACGGGAGGGGCTGGTGGAGGAGCTAGGCAAGCACTGTCAGGAGCGGTGCGTGTGGAGCTGTTTTCTCCTTAAAAGCCAACCCGAGGGCCCTTCTGCCCCTCAAGCCTATGATTTTTGTTTATTCACTTTTTGTCATAAAAAAACCTTAAACTTTTTTTTTCCCCCTTTTATCCCTCTAGACCCCCTCTAAGAAAGCAAAATAATTCAGAGTTCGGGATTTTCAGCACAATGATAAAAAATGTCCATAAGGGGAACGCTTGGGTTTTCCCAACCTGATCTTCTTCCTAGGGAAGAAAGTGCCTGGCACAGAAAGCAAACACATTTGTTTTGCTGCTGAGAGCACATTGACTTGAGCATAAACATGTCAAACTCAATCAGTTCCAATGGGTCCAGTACTAGACAGGATGGAGAATTAGCCTTGCAACACAGAACAAGCAGAAGTAGTCAATAAATATTTCAGGTTTGTATTTGGAAAGAATTTGGATGATGTATTAATATCCTACAAGGATAATGAAGTACTTCACTTTCCAATGGCCCTAAGCAACGTTTGATTGCACAGAAAGAATTCAATATAATTAAAGAGGATGTTAAACAACAGCTATTCAAGTCAAACATTTTTAAACCTGCAGCTCCAGATCATTTACACGTAGGAGTATTAAGAGAAGCATTTCAGGAACATTCCAGAACTTGTTACAATTTTTGAGAAATTTTATATGCAGGATATCTGATTCAGGCATAATACGGCTTTAAACCTGGAGTATTAGTCTCCTAAGGGAATGCCCTAATCAGCAGATGCTTGGCTCTCCTAGCGCGATGCTGACTCAGTCTTTCTGCCTGGTATCGCTTTTTTTCTGCCTCTCTCCTCCTTTCCTCCATAACCCAAACAGATTTCTAAAGGACTGGACTCTGTCTCAGACAGAAAAGACATCCGTTATCCAAACCTGCCCCTCTTCACTTCCTTGGCCAAGCCCTTGCACCAACCAGGCGTCCTGGAGGGAAGAGCCAGGGATGCTGCAGACAGATGCAGCACATCTCAGCCAAAGAGTGAGGGTGGGAGAAAACCTGCGCAAGCAGGACTGGGGTGAGCTGTGTCTTCCCTTCTCGTACCAGGAGGAGGCACTGGCTGGAAGGGCTGAATGTACAACACGTCTAGGTCCAGTAGCCCAACCAGGCCAAGAAAGGCACAGACACACAATTGCTGGAGGGAGGCATGCCCAGATGGGGATTCACCTGAAGCCTAGACCAAGGCCAAGACCCCAGCACTGACTCTTCCTTTCCTCGCAGGGAAGGCAGGGTCTCTTCCCCTAGTTCGGACAAGGCCTAACTCAATAAATATCCAGAAACAGTCACAACGTGTTTACTCCTCTCTACTCAAGGGCTCATCTCATGAGCTAAGATGTCATGCTGACCCCTCTGTATCCTTCTCCAGACACTCCTGCCCTATATCTGATCTCCAGAGTCCCACCATCCTACTCCACAGAGACCCCCCAGCTCTCTCATGTCCTCCTGACCACTTGTTTCCTACTGCATAGAACTTCTTCTTGCTTGGATATCAGTCAGTCACCAGCACGCTTAAATAATCTCCCACCTTTGTTCCATTCAGGCCCACAGTGAGTAATTTATCAAACAACTGAGAGACAGTTCAGGTGACCTAGATGAACTTTATTAACATAGTACAAATAATTCAAGATTTCTAACAAAAGAAACGGGCCTTGGAAACACTCATTGTGATTCGTAACCAGCTTTGGTGCAGCTGCCACGTGAGGGCACACAATGACCTTTTTAGGGGAGTTGTCGGCCAGGGCAGAGATGCCCCAGATTCCTTCTGAGACCGACCCTGAAAGGCTAGAAACCTGCCTGCTGAGGCTGGGATGGCTGCAGGGTCACGGCTCCTGAACCGCTTGTCACTCAGCTGCTGAACAGAGGCACAGCACAGGCGGTGGTAATTCACCGTGAAACACTCTGCTTTAAACTACACCCGCCCAGGACACAACTGACAAGCAGCGCAGGCATCTCGGCAGAGGAGAAAGGCAAGCAGGGGCTTTGCCATCTCCTCAGGTCTAAAATAATAGTCAGCGAGAGTCCCAAATCTCACAGTTACTGGGTCCTGAAGGGGAGCTTGCCGTTTTCATCCCTAGCGCACAGACTGCCTGGATGGAGGACAGTGAAAAGGTGCAACATTTCTACATGGAGGGGAAAGCTTCCCAGGCCCAACATACTTAAGCAAGACTGAATGGGAAGTCAGACCCTTACGCCCACATCAAGGTCAGAGACGGGTGTTCAGGGAGTTTAGTCTTGAAGTCTGATTTAAACATGCAACTAATAAAGCAAGGCTTTACATAAAGCAGAATTATCCCAGGTAGCATCCACTGAATGAGCCTCTTCAGCACTAGAACACCTAAATAAGTAGATAGAGAAATACTAATGATTTTGTTGGGAGCTACCGCCTTACTCCTGGAGGGAAGAACCTGAGGTAGATCGGGCTGCAGAGCAGCTGACGAGCTGGTGTCAGCTACGCAGCCCAGAGATACGGACCAAAGAAGGAGCCCGTCCATTACAGACGGATGCCATCACCGACGAGCGAGCCTGCGATGACAGAACAACATTGATGTTCCAGCAGCCAATCAATAAGTAATTAGAATGATTCAGTGAATTTACTACACAGAGCAATTGATAAAATAATGAATTAAAAAATGAATATATAAAGTCCATAGGACAAGTGAACCCTTGTTGGCTCCCATACTCCAACTCCCACTGCTTGATTTTTCACACATTTATAGATTTTAAGGTCTCTATAGCATCTGCTCCACTCGGGCTCTGAATGCAGCTAGTAACTCCAGCACTGAGCCCAATACCACGAAGCCAAAGACTAAAGCATTTCTTCTAGTCCTCATTCAAAAAAATTATATAAGATGACGAAGGTGCCACTTAAAATTAAGGTGGTGGTTTTTTAATTCTAGGGAAAAAATATCAAGATTAAAAAGAAAAGAAAAATCATTCTTTGAAACACAAAGGAAAACCGAAGAGTTCATAGATTAATAACTAAAATATCACTCCCAAATATACTAATATTACTCAGGCATAAATTAAATATTTTATACCAATGATTTTGAAGAGCTTCATTTCACTTTTGAACATTCTGAAAAGCTTTTGCCTATTTACGTAACATACATGCCTAAGCAAAAAGCTCTTTTGAATGGAAAACCTGACCTTTGTTTTGAGAACACTGTAGATTTTTTTTTCTGTACTTTTCTCTCACACGAAAGAGAAAAATGACCTTTTACTTTGAAAAGCGATAATTGTGATGCATTTTTATTTTCAGTGCACAAAGTTCTAATTGAGAAACTTCAGGGCACCCTAACTACACCTACCTTGTTCGTTTGTTCCAGCTAGGTTAATCAGCAAGACTTTGAGAAATGTGTGATTTAATTCTGTTAGGACTTTGTCTGGCTCTCAGTAACAGGGCTAATGAGAATATCACGCTGGAAGCTGCAGAAGAGAAAGGTTATCTTCTCTGACATAGCAAATCCAGCACATGTAATAACACATTCTCTATTCCACTGATCTGGAGGTTCAGCACTGCAAAAGCCTGAAAAAATAATAATATTGGATATGGCTAAGAGCAGTTGCTGGAGAAAGCATGATCTGGGTAGACCCGGGTGGAACAATAGGTGTTTTAGCGATGGCTATCAGAACATCTTCTCTGATCCGGAATGGCAGTAAATGGCTTCCAAAGCTACGTCTCAGCCTTGTTAGGCACATTATCACCTTCCAGGTCTAAGGCAGTGTGAACAGCTTGTCTCTTTTCCAAGCAGCTACCCACCAGCAACACGTTCGGCCCGGCTTTCTGGGAAGCAGGAGTTTTGGTTTGGTGTTCCCCCCCCCCCGCCCCCGAGACAAACTTCAATGGTAATCCGAAAGGAGGCCATTTGAACATTTTTTTCGGAGACTATTCCATTCCCTTTGCAAGCAAAACCCCTATTTCGATTCCCTTTGCTGTGAGGTTTTGTCTGTACTGCTCGAGGAGGATGCTATTCATATTATCAAGGACTATATATCCTTTTAACATTTTGTAAAACTGACCTAAGTTTCCAAAAAGATACAGGTGACCATCTTTACTGACCATCTTCCTCAAGTCAGCTGCTACTCATAAATTTTTGTGGAATTCAGAGCTACGGAAGCAGGTATCAACTACTACTTCTGTTACGTTAATGATTTGCTAAGCATTGTAGCTATCAGAATTTCTTAAGTGTTTTTGAAACACTTTTAAAATAGATCTTTTCGAGAAGCCATTATGGTAAAACTGAATTTTCCACAGACTTTTTTTCTAGGAGAAAGTTTCTCAAGCCCCATGTGGATTTCTTGGTTAAAATTCAAAAAAGACACAGCCTTGAACAGACAATAAAAAAGTTTGGTCTGTTCACACCAGGGATGAGATTGTCCCTGGCAGATGTGTGTTAATCTGTTCTTAAAAATCTCCTGATCATTGGAGGTTTACAGAAAGGGGTGGGATACTGCTCTCCAGGATGGTGCAAGAACAGTTAATCCCCCCACCCGAGCAGGTCATCCAGAGAGCACATTTGGTGTCCTTTCAGCTTTCTGCTTTTATGCTTTCAGCAGCCTTGGGTCTCTCTCAACTCTGAGGAACTCTTTGGCTAAAAGACTATCAGCACTTGCAGACTCCTGGGTTGAAGCTGTTCCACTGTCCGCTAGTTAGAGCGGCAAGGTCAAGGTGTAAGTGCCGTTGGCAATGCGAGTGCCCTAAATCATCAGAAGATCAGGTGTCTCCCCGTCTTTGTTCTTAGTGCACTTTGTATGAGGCATTAACTATTCCTTGCGGTAGAATATGTAACTTTGTCAGGCTGTGAAAACCACTTCTCACCCAATTCCTGTGAAGTCTTTCTCCAGAGATCACACAACGTGACTCTAAAGACAGGATACAGTAACAAGCCTGAAGCTTAGGCTCAGACTAACCAGAAAGGTGAAGGTCTCCATCCTTTTTTGAAAGGATTCTGTGTCAGACGCAGAGGCTCGTCATTGTCTTTAACTCCAAGCAAAAATTAGGTATCTTGTAAGCTACACAAATTAATTAATTAATTCCCCATAACATTTCCTTTCGCAGGAAGGCTGGAATATAATCAGAAATATGTTAATGTGCCATTTGCTAATTTCACTCTTATTCCATCTGGGGACAGTAAGATCTTCTCCTCTGATATGTTTTCAATGTACTTGTCAGAATTACTAGATCTTGAAGAAGAAATAAAGTTTCTTACTTTTTGCAAGTATTTTTTCATTCTTATCCCTGAGTCCTCACATGAGGCAAATCAAGATAAACTGGGGTTTTTTTCCCCAATTAAGCCAAGACCATTTTAGCTGCTGCTCACGCTGTATCTTCTCTAGATATCTGGAGCGAATTTTTATTGTTATTTTTCTTTCAAGATCTTTTCTTGATCATAATTGGATTCTAAAATTAGCCTGAGAGAGGGCCAAATTCAATTTTGTGACTTTAAAGATTGGTCTTTCTAACCACAGGTTGCATGACTGCTGCTTATAGAATTAATACCAGACCATTACCTAACAAGAAAGGAATGAAGAGGTGAAAGATACTGCTCTGTGACCCTTCAGTCCCTTCTACCGCTCACATGCAGAGAAACAAATTCTAGCCTAGGACAAATTCAGGTCTTTCAGCCTGCCAAGGCTACACAAGCACAAAGCCCCTACCCAGAAAAAAACCACCGTGGTCTCCTGGAGAGCTGCTACTTATCCTCTCTGAAACCATGGCCGAGGGCTCACACCACCTGCCATGGCTAATACAAGTGGTTCATTTTCCCTGATTCCCCCCGCAATCGCTAATGAGAGCCTGGCTCCCCCAGACGAGGACTCAGAGCACCTGAATTAGGTTCTCACTCTAAACCACGTCCAGGGAGGCCCTGTCTCTCCACTGGCTACAGACAGAGGTAGCGAGTGAAGTCAGCTGGCAAAGCATCTACAGCCTCCCACACATCCTCAGTGCCAGCTAGTATTCAGCTGATACTCACAATCGGAGTTTGTCAAAGTCCCAAAATTGGGGCTGTATGTCTGTCACAATGTTTTCAGAGATTTACATATGCCTTTGGCTCCCGTCCTCTGGCCAACCAGATTACTTTGATAAATTCATACGTAGTAATTCATAGCCCAGACCATGCTTCCCTTCTCAAACAAGATGGAGTAGCTAATTAAATGCTCTTCTAAATCATTGGAGTTCTCCCTGGCTGCAGAGAAGGAGACAATGGAGAGATGCTTCTGATTATAATTCTTCCCTTTTTCTCTGACGACGTGGAGGCCTGCCCCCACTGCTGACCCGCTTTGTTGAATTCCCCGGGAGTCTGTAAGTGACGTGCGCGCTACACGCAGGCAGTATTGCCTGGGGGCTGGAGTAGTGGATGCAGATTCAACAGCCAGCTCAGCCACTGACTTTCCACGTGACTCTGGGAAAGCCATGCTGCTCTTCTGTTCCCCATCTCTCTATTGGTCTCCTTTCCAAGTGCCTGTCAGCTATGAAAGCAAGACTTTAGTGTTCTTCCTATTTTAATACTTCAGCATTTATTTATTTTTCTATTTTTATTCTGTTCACAAGACATTTTCGAGCTTGCTATCAGCAGAGATATACAACACAGGCTTTAATATTAGAGGGAATTGATACTGATGGGTGCCCTGTTACAATTTGTTAGGTTTTTATGTTCCATGTAAAAAAAACCCTGATGTGCTCAGAATTGGTGAAGTTATTTTTCAAGGTTTTAGAGTGGAGCTTAAATTATGCTTTGGCCTTGTTCTTCTCAGGGGTAGATTTCACCTGGGGTGAAATAGAATGGCCTGGTTAGTGAGGATATAGATTTCTAATAGTAACTCCTACTGTTTAATGATCACTTAAACTTGTGCTATCATGATACATAGTGGCTATTTCCCTTGAAGGTTTCAGCACAGAATTCAGGTTACCTATTACAGAACTGGGAGGGAGCACAGACACTGAAAGTGCTTAAAGGTAGAAAGGAAATAGAAGCTCATATTGCACATTACAGCGTATGGACAACCCCCATACACCCCCATGCACACTCAGGTATTAGCAATTGCTTTGACTGTGAAATGATGTGGGGAGCGTGTCCAACCACGCGTCACTGCTGTGGTGAGTTTTGCCTTGTCAGACGCCCCAGTTAGAGCCACGGGCTTTGCTTTGCCCGATGTCATTCTTCTGCATAGGCAAAAGAGATTTCTCTCACCAACTTACAGAATCAGAATCAGCTGGGAGGAAAAGACTGATTTTTCAACAAGATACTTCGAAGGAAGTGAAATTTTACCTCCCTTTTCCCTCCAAATCACAGGATCTTCAATTTCAAACTTCTTAATGAACTAAAAAGGGATCACTTGTCCACCCATTAAACTCCCCATTCTTTTACACCATTATGTGATCCACTGTGTTTCTTAAGAGGAGGGAAAGAGGGGCATAAATAAATAAATAAAGCCAAAATAAAGACAATCGTCTTGTTTTGACAGAAATCAAAATACAGTTTTTCATTTTGATGACCTGATCAACAACCATGAGCAATGTGAAATCTCTTTAAAGAAACTTTTGCTGGCAGACAGCTCTTGCCCACCTCCCTTCCCACGGCTGCAGTGGGGGAAGGCAGCTTTCCCAGAAGGGAGGCTGACAGACAAGCTGATTTGTATTTGTCTTTCTCTCCTTTCTGTTGCTTTGTCTCCATCAGATTTAACGGAGTTAACTCACTCGTGCAGCCTTCAATCTCCCGGAGTGACTGCAGAGAGCTGTCTTCTCTGGCACGCTGTACTGCAGGGGCTCACAGTTTCCCATCGCGGAAGAGGAGTACGTGGGACAGACCACGTATGCTCAAGTGGAAGGAATTTTTGCCTAAATTCAGTCTGTACAAGTCCAGTGAGAACGTTTCACCGCGAACTGATTGGTGACAACAGCCAGCCTGCTCTGCAGGAGGCTTCAGCCAAGAGGCCTTTGGAGACGGGTGATCAGGGACTTACCATGGAGGAGGGTGGAAAACACTGACACAGAATTTGGGGGGGGTTGTACTTGGTACATGAACATGAGCAGCCCCCAGCGCTGTTCATCTGGAGCAGTGATTTCTGATTGCTTTAGATTCAAATAATGAAGGACAGGTATTTGGGGACTAGGAAATTCTCTCTTCTGTTTTTAAAGCAGTTCTATTTTTTCTCAACTTATTTTTGAGTGCGCCTGGAAATATTTGCTTGGAAGTGTTTAAAGAAAATCTTTACAAAAAGTGTCTGCTTCCCACATACATTTTTGATATTTTTCTTCCTCCTGCCCTTTGCTGCCAAAAAGCAATCCTCAACACAGATATGTATCCCATGGAGAAAAATGAAATAATTAAAGAG
Organism: Phoenicopterus ruber ruber; assembly: GCA_009819775.1. Lineage (NCBI taxonomy): Eukaryota > Metazoa > Chordata > Aves > Phoenicopteriformes > Phoenicopteridae > Phoenicopterus > Phoenicopterus ruber. Next base: position 3,171,721 of record CM020238.1, read on the forward strand.
TAAAATGGAATATTTCTAGTGCCAACGCATGGCGTTGCCACAAGGAAGGTGTACCTTGGATGTGAGATACTGCTTTTTATTTTTTTTTGATTGGAGACTCTGGCCAAATATCTGTCCTCTGATACCAGGCCCGGGGACCTTTCTGTTGTATGTCTACCTTCCCACCCAGAGAGGAGGCAGCTGCTTACCACAGCAAGCGTTGGCCCAAGGCCCAGCTCATTTTTGTCTAAAGTTTTCTTTGAAAACCAGCTCCTGTTGTCAAAGTAGCTCCAGCTGTTAGAACAGTCTAACCCAGAAGTGCCTGCTTGCAGCAGCCCACCCCACAGCACGGGTGACACCCCGAGCAGGACATCAGAGCCACCAGTGACTTAGCCCGTGGTGAGGCCCTACCCTGCAACAGTGTCTTGATTCTCAGCATCATTTTCTGCAGCGTATTTGATGTTTTGAATTTGTTGGTAAAACTCCCCATTCCAATCAATACAAATGCATCTGAAGAGCCAGGCAGCCTGCTGAGACTCCGAGGTAATGCCGTTTGGATGGGAGGAGAAGGACAATTTCTGCCTTGTGTGCGTCTCTGCAAGGTGTCCTGATGGCCATGGGAGAAGGAGGAGGAAAAAGATACCAATGCCACTTCATTCTCCTCCGGGATTGAAAGGATCAATAAAAAGCATCGAGGATTAAAGAATTAAAGAGGGGAGAGAAGCCGAGATGAAAAGGTAAGAGACTCATTTTGATTCTTTAACTGAATAAATGGCACACCTGGCTGCTGCTCCCACATGCTTCAAACAGAACGCTTCAAGCTTCTTACTCTGTCTCCTCAGAATACAAGGAAACCTTTGAATGAAACCACACATATTAAATCATCATCTGCTTTGACTTTCAGCCTCAAAAGTGAGGGCAGACCACCGGCAGAGACGTGAGCTCTGTGCTTGACGCTTCCACCTCAGCGAGAAGTACCACCAGGTGAGTCCACGTCTCTCCTGCTCGCTGGTAAAACCAGGACTCACTGTGCCGCAAAGAGCAGGAGGGGATGTGTGCCTGCAGAGCTGCACGGTGCTGCTGGGAGAGCAAACACGAAGAACCAAGTCTCCTTCCTTCTGTTGACGATGCTGTAGATGAGTAACACTGGGCCAAGTGGCAGCACGCCTAACGGCGCAACAGTTCAGTGCTGAATTGTTTGCTCCACAAATGTGAGTCAGAGCCCAGACATAACGGTGAGAGCTGGACTTTGAGTAATTTACAGCATCACCCCCAGGAAAGGACTTCTGCCTGCCCAAGATTATGAGGATGACAACGCAGCAGCTTTTGTCAATATTTGTGTTTGCTTGGCTATCCTTTCTTTTAAAGGAAGTAACATTTCCTGACACATTTTTTTCTATTCAATCTTGCTCCTTTCTCCTTCCTCCCAATGCTTGAGTTAAATTAAACATCTAATTTTCAGCTCTTTAAAATCTTTCAAAATCACTATGGAAAGCTAAATTTCTAGACAAAACACTTTCAACAAGAGAATTCAGAATGATTCATTACAGAAACATCAAAATAAAATAATTTCAGCTTCTCAAAAAGAAATCCCACTCCCACTCCTGTATATATTTATAGTGGTCAGAAATATTTACCAAATCTGAGATGAATTCTTCACTGAGTCAAAACAAATGCACAGACAGATTTGTTTGCTTCTAAATGGGAAATCTGGCAAATAAACTGTTTGTCCAACCCTAGTTCCAGGTCACTCGAGGCCTGCAGAGGCCTCAGGGCTGACTGGTGGCTCAGCAGAGAGAGAGCCCTGCCCGTGCTCCATCCCCAGCTGGACGGAGGGCTGTGCCGCGCTGGTGGGCACACACCTACCCATGGTTTGCAACTCTGAACTCCAATGCTGCTCACGTCACTACTCAGCACCCAGGAGGGAAGGCCACAGGCTCTGAAAGGTTGTATATTAAGGAGGAAAAGACATAGGGAATATCCATCCCCACAAAAACTAAATCAAACTCAGGATCCTCAATGCAAGGAGTTTAACCACCACACAATACTCTAGAGAGGAAGAAGAGCAATCACATGATTTGAATGCAAGAATTTGTGCAAGAAGAAGTAAGAAACCATTGCCCACATTGCCCACAGTTACTCTCATATCTCAGCCCTTCAGCCTGATTTTGTCACACCCTGAAACAAGAGGGTATTGCAGCCCTCCTGGCTGAAAGCACGCTCGACTGGCAGCGCTGTTCTCCCTGCCAGTGAAAACAGTTTAGTTTATTACTTTTGCCTGTAACAGAGCGATGCTCAGATACTACAGAAGTGAAGTGTATAAGTGTAAATAGACAGATATACAGAACAATAGAAATAGATGATATAGACAGACAGACAGATAGATAGATGGATGCTAAGTGATAAAATAAAACCAGATGTAGAGTCATATTCAATACAGAGAAGAGACAAAGGCAGGTTCTCCCAAAGCCAGCAACAGTGAGCCTCTGACACGGAGCTGCGAGGTCAACTCCATTGATAGATGAGCAGAGGAGGAAGATGAGATTAAAAGAAACAAGTTTTTTTCAGATTACCAGATCAAGCTCTCAAAAGGAGTGCAGGTGACCCTAAGAATGTCCCCTGCTAGCCCTGAGTGACATGCAGCCACGTGTCCAGGTGCCGGTCGGAGCGTGTCACACTGTCTTAGTCACCTTGTCTTTGCAGGAGGTTTCTGTGGCTGACCCATCGCTGTTGCTGATAAAAGACTGGAGGAAGGCAGTGAGGCCTCTTACTTTTTGCTCTACTTACATGTATTTTTTTCCCTATTAAAAAAAATCCTACGTAGGTAATAGGCTCCAGAAAGGGGAAAAATGTCCCATTAATGAGGAACCAATAGAGACTTTTCAAAGCACCTGACAGGGCTAAAGCCATAAATTCTCTGAATTAACCAGAGTGGAGTTATGGATGCAAGTAGGAACTCAGCCAGGAATGAATTAAAAGAATTCAGCCTCAAATTCATCAATGTCCTGGTTAATATTTTCGTCTCTCAGTGGTCCAGAAATGATGAGGGAGAGAACAGAATTGACAGTAATAACAAGGCTGTTGAACACTCTTTGTGAGTCTTATTGGCAAAGAGATTGTGAGAGGTGGAATAGCTCACCAAGTGCCGTCACTCCTCCCGGGAGTCTGTGATCACTGCCTGCAAGCAAGCGCCTGTCCTCCAGCAAGTGCTGCTCCCTGTCGTGCCTCGGTCTTTGCTGGAAGAGAGGAGTCTGGGGGCCGTTTTGCTCAGAGCCCGTGGGAGAAATACAAGAGCCAAGGAAAATGTGCATGTGTCGGACTGCCCAAAAGGCTGTTCTTCTAACGTTTGTTTTTATCCACAGTGAGAACAGGGGGAGACAGATGTAAAACAGTAACAAAGATGTTTCAAAATTAGTCTATTAAGAGAAAGGAAAACACTTTGCCGTGAAAGTTGGAAGCTTCTTGTTTACAGCCCAAGCAGGTCAAACATCCCAGCGCAGAACTGTTTGACTTCATTTGTGAAATGGTGTCAGGTAGACTGAAATGTTTCATTTCCATCTTTCATTATGATAAATGACCCTCCATCACTGTACCTTACATTTAATTTAAATGCGGGCCCATGGTTACACATCCAGGTTTCAACAATATATTAACCCATCTGTGTTAAAAATGTATGATATGTTTTACATTTTTATTCATGTAACTTAGGAAAAAAAAATCAAACCACTTATGAAAAAAAAAGATTAGGGAATTTTCTTCCAGCCACTTCAGGTGGGATCCTTCACTCATTGGGGTGGTGGTCCAAAAATGTAAATGTTCCCCTCTGAACGAGTTATCTGTAGTCTCTTGAAGAGACGGGCAGCTCTAAAGCATGATTTACTTCACGCATTTCGATACTGACCCCAAGAGAAGAAAGAAGATGTGCCTATTTCTTTCAGCGTTCAAATAAGTCCCAACAATTGGTGCAGACTGAACTCCTACACTACAGACATCTAAACTCAGATTCAATGACACCCCTCTCTTGAGACTGTTGCAAATCTTTACAGGTCACAGGGCTCCAGGTGTAGGAAAAAAGCAAACTCAATGCTTTTTATTCACACAAATATTCTCAGCTACGTCACCAGACAATTCAACCAGCTCTAATGAACACTTGCCTTGTTTTCTCAAAGCAAGCATGCTGGGATGTAATATGCAGCTCAGTAAATTCACTCAAAGCTTTTGAGAGAAAATGATTTGGGGTTTTTTCAAAGTGTTAACAACAGGCTCATCTACTCTGAAAGCATAACTGGCATTAAGGGTAGCAGGAGTGGTGGTTGGTGGGGGGAGGAAGATCAGCTACAGCCCTTACTTTTTTACAAAGAAGTCGCTGTCTTAATTAAAGATGTAGCTGTCCGGTATCCCATCAACAATTCTGCTTGTGTCCTGCTGATTCCTGACCACAGCGGAGCAATCCATCCATCACCTGCCATTGCTACTCACTCATATCACAAGTCAGAAGGCTAGAAGGAGTATAGAATCATAGAATCATAGAACTGCTCTGGTTGGAAGAGACCTCCAAGATCATCGGGTCCAACCATTAACCTAGCATTACCAAGTCCCCCACTAAATCGTATCTGCATGATCCCACAAGGCCTGAGCTTGGCTGAGCCTGGGCTCGGCGCAGTTTCCAGGTTTTCACCTGCACGACAAACACCAACATTTGTCAGATCAATCTCACTTTTCAAGAGGTTAAATAGCTATTGAAAATTCCAATTTCCCTTCCAATCCTGCGTTTCACGCAGCTTGCAGAACTGGAGCCACAGTAAACACATCCTGATGATCTTTAACAGAGTTAGGTACCAAGAACAGCAGGATGGACTCCAGCCCTGCCTGAACGAGCCCAGGTAGCACTGTGCGGGGACACTTGCAGACAATGCTTGTTAAAGTTTGGGTTTATTCACTTTTTCTAGACTTTGTCTCACTTTACATCTCATTTCCATCAGCAAAGAATTCTTGGTTCCTTGCCATGGGATTTAAAACACACACACACGCACACTCTTCTCACTGGAGATGGAGTCAAAGTAGTGAGCGCCCTGCGGGCACGGCTCACCCGACCAGATTTAGCTGTGATGTTATGGCTGAACAACCTGTGCCTTATCGTCTTTCCTCTCCAGTGGCTGTGAAGGGAATCTAGATTTTGGTGTGGACACTTACACAGCAGACAGCAGAAGTGTTGTGAGATGAATCACACCACCTTTGTCTCCCAGCTTCTTTGGTTACCAAAATGGTCATCGTACCAAGGCCCTGTGTGCCTCCCTCTCCCACTACCCTGCCTGGGCTGTTCTCACTGAAACCTGCCTGAGCTATTTTAGGTGGGTTGGAATGCCTTGGACATCCTCAGGGATTGCATTCGCCCTTGCACAAGGAGAAGCCCAGGCTTGGAAAGGGCAATACGTCCTTGCCTGTGAATCCAGCTCATTACCAAGAGATCCAGGCTCTGGCGTATGATGGGGCCCACCCAGGTTTCCACAGCACACAGCTCTGCTTCTACTATAGATGTCATGCAAACGTATCTGCCCACAAATTCCACTCCGCTCACCCCCATAGGCCATTCTTCAGGCTGGCACAGCAGTTTCTGTTTGGATATAATCTGCCTTTTTTTTTTCCCCATTCTAATCAATCCTTCAGATTTTGTACCCAGGACCCTAGAGCTGATGGCTCTCTGGTAGGTCTAACACTGTAAAGATAAGGTAATGTTAATGTCAGTAATGATGGATAATGTTGGCTCTGCTGCTCTAGGATCCAGCTTTATCTACCTGCTCCTCTGCTCCAAAGAATTATCTATCTAATATCCTCAAATGTGTTTTGTTTTGTGTCTGCTCTTGATAATGCTGACAATGACAGGCAATGTAATTTCTTTTGCAGGCTTCAAATACGGACTTACCAGAGCTGGCACCAGGCATCTGCCCAAGCATATGACTTGTCACAGCTTCACTGCAGGAACAACAAATTGTTTCTCATTGATTTCAGCTCCTTCCCCAGCCAAGGATTTAAAATTGGAGGAGGATATAGCTAGAAAACATGTTCCTCAGACTCTAAAGGGCAATTACGACTTGGTGGGCAGATCCTGAGGAGCAAATATGCACTCAGATATTTCAGAAGTAAATAAGAGATAAGTACCTAGAGACATAGACTAGCTTATGGTAGAAATTGTTGCTGTGGTTAGGGTTGTTTAAGAACCAGTAGTGTCAAGCATAAACACACAGAATCATATGCCGGGTCCCCAGCCCTTGTCCAGCAATCAGGATACTGCCTGAAAAATCATGAGGGCTTAGGGGATTTTTAAAAATACATTTTAGGCTCCATTCACTTGGAATCTGGTTTCTGGCCATCTGGAGGGTATATATTTCATGTTGTCAACGTTTTCTCCACTAGCATTTAGAATGTATGGAAGGGGAGAGTCTCTCTGAATCCTGGATTTAAAAGATATGGACTGTAAAACAAAGAAACAACGAAACCATTCCATATTATAAGATTGATAACAAGAATAAAATTGTAACTGGCAACTGTGAAGAACTGATCTAAACTTTTTCCATGAAATTTAAGCTCAGTGAAGTCTAATAAAAATTTAGTGCAAATAATACCTTTTATCTGGAGACAATAGATATTAAAAATGTCTCTGTTGATTTCTTCCCTAACATGAATCAAGGACACTTTGAAAGTTTAAGTTGGTCCTTGCAAGTTTTGGGACCCTTGTTAGCTACTTCATCTGTGCTTAGTCACAGCAACATCCAGGCGAGTGCTTGTCCTGGTTTCGGCTGGGGTAGAGTTAATTTTCTTCCCAGTAGCTGGGATGGGGCCGTGGTTTGGATTTGTGCTGAAAACAGCGTTGATAACCCAGGGCTGGTTTCGTTACTGCTGAGCAGGGCTGACACAGAGCCAAGGCCTTTGCTGCTCCTCACCCCACCCCACCAGCGAGGAGCTGGGGGGCACAAGGAGCTGGGGGGGGACACAGCCGGGACAGCTGACCCCGACCGACCCAGGGGATGTCCCACACCATGGGACGTCACGCTCAGCGTATAAACCAGGGGGGAAGCTGGCCAGGGATCAGTCGGTTGGTGATGAGCAATTGTTTTTCATTTGCATCACTTGCCTTTCTTGGGTTTTCTCTCTCTCTCTCTTTTTGTTATTTTCCTTTTCATTACATCATCATCATTATCATTATTATTATTATTATTTCAATTATTAAACTGCTCTTATCTCAACACACTAGCTTTCTCAATTTTACCCTTCCAATTCTCTCCTCCATCCCATCGGGGGGCAGTGAGCGGGCGGCTGTGTGGTGCTTAGTTGCCAGCTGGTGTTAAACCACGATAGTCCTGCTGCCACCAGTGAGGACAATGTGACAACAGTGAATCACGCAAGCCCTCAAGACAAGGTATAATAGTAACAAAAATTATTATAAAATTTCCATTAATTTGGGAGAGGAAGAAGAGAGAGAAGGGAGGGAATTAAGGATCAAAATCCGTATTTAAGTAGATATGTTATTAATTGTCCAGATATGGATTTGTCTTCCAAGTCTGAAAATGTGGCCCTGTAGCATTTTATGTGACGTTTAAGCCAGCTCAATGGGAATCCATTTTCACATACACAGAGGCACTGGGTGTCTCAGGCAGAGATGGATTTTTCATTCCCTTCTTTTTTTCTTTCCTTTTTTTTAAGAGAACTACATCAGTGCCTCAAAGCTACAGGAATGTCAAGGGCCATAAAAAAACTTTATTTAAACTCCGCCTGCTTCTCCAGGGAATGTGTCTAAGCTTGGCTCTCTGACCTCCCTATGCACGGTACCATGAGAAACGGTGCCAGCTTATGCTTCTAAGTTTTCATTTCATAATAAGCTTGCACAAAGGATCAAAGAGAGAGCATCCCAGATAGACAGAAACGCCAACAGACAGAGGAAACCCGATACAGTACAGTTCTCTGTCCTGCACTGAATCCCTGCAAAAAAATCCTTTTTATTAGATTCTCTTTCCACTAAGCATCTGCTTGGTGATTGATGTTGCTGGCAGCCCTGGGGACAAAAGCCCCCTCTTCTCTTGCAGCAAAAACAACGAGGTGATGTATTTCGCTGATTTTTGGAGGTACGACTCTTCTGTGCTAGGTAAAACAATCATTCGCTTCATTTTGCTTAGGAATAAAGGACTCGAGCAGAGAGGAGTGGACAGCCCAGGCGAGCATGCATCTTTCCCTGAGCAAACTCCCTCCAGTTCTGAATTCTACATCTGTTGAGGACTTTGGCCCTGCAGGAACACCAGGTGCCACCCTGCCGTGTGGCTTCCTTGTTGCTTACGGCACAGCTAAAGAGACGCTTGTGACTAGATCCTGAGGTTTTAGGCGGGGGTAAAAATTCCCTTGAGGTGTTTGGAAAATGCCACTGAACCTAACAGCATTCCTTTGTCTGGATGACAAGGGGAGCCAAAGCACTGTTTGGGACGCAGTACTATCGTACACTGAATGTACTGGATGTGCCTTGTGCACAGAATGGGGAAAAGAGGAGACGTTGTTAAACCTTGGGGTGGCTCTAAGCCTGTGTTTCCACACCAGCAACAGCCAAACAGATCCTACTGCCTCTCTCTCTCCTCCCCTTCCAAGCCCAAACTGACGCACATACATATACGTACATGTGTATTTATGCCATACCAATGCCACAGCCCAGCTGTGCTAGCAAAAGCACATTCTGTGCATCCTTGGGTCACGACACGGAGCCACACGCCGATGCTTAAGAGAAGAATCAAGTTCCCACCTGCCTGTCCATTCCAACTGCCACAGCCCTTCCTCTGCCAGCACCACCAGATCAGTGACGGTCCTACAGTGCAGTGACCTGGGAACTGATTCAGTTTAATCATAGAATCATAGAATGGGTTTGGTTGGAAGGGACCTTAAAGATCACCTAGTTCCAACCCCATGCAGGGACACCTTCCACTAGACCAGGTTGCTCCAAGCCCCGTCCAACCTGGCCTTGAACACTTCCAGGGATGGGGCATCCACAGCTTCTCTGGGCAACCTGTGCCACGGCCTCACCACCCTCGTCATCATCCTAAACAATCATTTTTTTTTCCACTGGGTTAGTTTTAACCTGGATCGGTTCTCTGTGGAGCCTCACCAGTACTTGCTGGTACCAACCAAGGAGAGGGCTGTGCCAATGGCAGGAACCTCCGTCGTGGGAACAGGGGGTAAGAAGGAGCTTTTGGGACTGGTGTGAATCTGCATCTATCGACGGCAGAATTACAGCTGTAAGTATGCCCTGAGACTAAATAAGCAGATCGCAAGCACCACACAGCTCAGTTGGAGAGCTGTGCTTAAAATCTTGAATTGCTCATCTCTATCACAGTACTAAGTATAGCTCCAGATTTAAATGACACTAGAAAGTCTTTTTTCATACACATACACTCTCACCCAGAATAAGATACGCTGTCTGTCTGACATACGCATACACACGAACACCCATGTACACACGCACTCTTGCAGACTCAGTCTGTCTTTCATGTTCCCTCCTTTCCTTACCTTTTTAGGCTAAGGCGGTAATTTTCTGCAACTAATACGGATGCTTACAGAGCAAAGAGACAGGCTGTCTCTCTCTTACAGAGTATGAAGAAACTAGTAATACGTGTTTGTATGTTTAGAGGTGTGGTGGGTTTGGAGATAAGGGGTTTTGCCACCTTGCTGGTCTGCTGCTGAAGTGTAAAATTTCTATGTATGTCCATTTTACATGCTGTCACACATGCAGTGATTTCTTTTCACAGCCATTTGCCTCTGTGCCATGCCTGTCCATCATGGAACCTCCTTCTAATTAAAACGATGTCTCTCAGATTGCTTTCTAAATATGGAAACTCGAGCTTAATTCATTGGAACATGCTTTGGGAGGCTTGGTGAAGGAGAGGGGGAGTTGCAGAGATCACTTGATTTTCTCCTTTACCGGTCCTGTAGGATGAGACTGCAGGATGCACAGATCTCAGCAAAATTGCTGAGGCACAGGAAAGTCCTGACAGTATATTCTTGAGTTCTGTTAACCTGGACATGGCTATCCTTCAGTCTGAATCATCCAGGCAGCACAAAACAGTGGAAATTACATCCTTGACCTTAGGAACTTTTAACTTCTCCTAAATTAATGGCCATGGTAACTCCTCCATGGCTTATCTGCGGATACAACAGCAGGACTCTGGGAAACATTTCTTTAGACCATCTAACAAGTTCCAAGGGAAAAGCACAACAGATTTTGCTGGGGTGTCTAATTTCCACGAGAGGGAAGGTTTACCCAACCAAGAGATTTGCCTGAAAGTAGCTTTGGTCCTCCAGACCTTGTTAGAGACATGGTAGCCAAGCCAACACAGTGAAGTATCACAAACACAACACAGCTTTGTGTGAAGAGAGAGAGCTTCTCTGGTGAGTGCCTGACATTTCTGGCCTGGAAGCTCCCTCTAATGATAGAGAGAAAGGGGACTGATGGCCCTGCCTGCCAGCCTGGGATGCTGTGCCTGAGATTGCTGCTCAGTCTGGCACTGACCCCCAGATTGCCTCATGGTTGTTGCACGATACTATGAAAGAGTCCAGCTTCCCAAGGCAATTTCCTTTCTAAACTGTAAAAAGATGCTTTAAGGAGGCTTTCAGGGGAGGATGAGGTGGGCTTGAGGGAACGAAAGGCTCTTCCAGTGCAACTGAAATCTTTGTGCAAGGAGAGTTTTACAGAGAGATGTAAGAGCACAGCGCCTTTTTGCCTCCTGCAGGTCTCCTGCGAATGCCTGTCCCAGCGCCCGTCCCAGCACACTTGCGGAGCTGAGGAGCTGTGCAGGGCTCCTGGCAGAGGAGGAGGAAGGGAAGATGGTACCTCCACGCCGTGTCTCAGGGTATGTGGCCTTCCTCCCAGCCAGAGAGGAGGCTACGAAGGTGATCACCACATTGGCTTTCGCCTGGTAAGTGGGACGCAATCTGCCTGCGAGCAGCAACGGACTGGGGTATTTTCCAGCACAACAGCCAGCTCGGTGTCTGGCCAGGAGTCCAGAATGAGCTGTAGGCTACAGACCAGCTTAATCACCAGATGGCCAAGGCCCTTGGTAGCTGTTATAAATTACTGTCTTCACAAGCAATTTGCACTCATCATCAGGTACTGAATGTAGCACAGGAATGTACTGTGCATTTGACACGAGAGATGTGAAGCAGCATGTTATCTCCACCCCAGAGACTAGCACTGGGAACGTTTTCAATGGAAAGAAATGGAATTCTCTCACTTCATATTTCCTTTTGCTCTTTTAGTATTTTACAATTAAACACTTCATTTTAAAGTCTCTCTCTTTTTCCTTTCTTGATTTTCTTTCCTTTGAACTGCCCCTGCTTCCACCTTGTATTTCCACTTTCTCCTCTTTTCTTAAGGGGAAAAAAAATGAGTGAGAGAAACTGGGGCTGACAGAGAGTCCCACACCTTTCCACTGCAAGTCAGAGGAAGTCTTTTCTTTTTCTCCTTCCTCAGATCACTTATTTTTTATTTTCCTCTTTTCTGGATCTGTCCCCAGTGTGATTAGCTCAGATTCATTTTCTACTCCCACTTCTTTCAAGGAAACCTTTTTGTACTGGGGTAGAGGGGGAGCAGCTTTTGCAAAAATACCCCAAAACAACCCAACCTGTTTGATCACTTCTTCTTTAAAGATTTTGTTCAAGTTTGTTCTACTACATCTCTCCCAGGCCCAAGGAGTGGAGAGAGAACTGACACTTCCCAGTCTCTAAATTTGGGGCTTCAGAGAAAGAGGAGCTCTTTTGGGTGACTTCTAGGGAAAGGAGCTCATATGTTTTCAAGCTGTTCTCTTAGTTCTTTCCACCTGGGACTAAAAACCTTGTGAAAAATGAACACCCACTTTTCTCCAGAGACCTGAAGGAGAATTTCCCACACCCTCAGCAGAAATCTGGCACCCACCAAAGCACCAGGTGTTCCCAGTGTATCCGATGCCTGCCAGCTTACAAGTGAAACTCAAATTCTGCCTTTCTTCCACCAACTTCTTAATTAGCTAACTGTGCAATTAGGCACTCAACAGCTGCCTTCTAATGTGGCCTAGAGATATGGTGTGTCCCCAGCAGCTGACGATTTTGCCAAGTATCCACGTTTTCTGCCAGAGTGATGAATCAAATGAGGAAACTTCTGCACTCCCCTCAACTGACCTGATGAGCTTTGGAGGTGAAATGCATGTGAAAGAGGAAGGTATCCTGCTGTGAATGGCCCACGCATTCCCATGGGGAATTAAAATAAGCTCCTTTTGTTCTTTATGTGAGGGATAGCAGAATGAAGAGCTTTTCCTTGCGGAGCTCAGAGGCGTGGCAAATGTTTCAGTGCCAGATGGATGTACAGGAGTCCTGGCTCCTCATCGAGTCAAAGGCATTTAATGTAAAGAGCAGATGATTGATTTTCCAAGGGACTTAAAACCGAGGGTAAAACTCACATTTGCACTGAGGTCACCCTCTGGGGCTGGGCTTTCCTGGCGTCCATCAAACACCCGCTACGCTACAAAAGGGTACAACTTTGGTGAACACTGGTGAACACAGTAAGTGTCTTGACTTCCACTGGGCCAATGCATAGTCTTATTTCTGCCACACTTAGCTCCTTACCTATTATTCAGATATTTCAGGATTTTGGAGGTTGGTGGGATTTTTTAGAGTGAATTTTCTTTCCATTTTTGGAGTGAATTTTCTTTCCAGTCCCTTCATACCATCTAGTGGGGGATTTGGATAAAACACATCAGCAAAAGATTAATGCTTAGAAATACCAGGTGGTGCTATACCACCTGATATTAACATTTCTGCACCTCTAATTAAATGCAATGGTGATGAAGGTGATAAGTAAAAAGCCCTCAGGTCATACAAACAGATAATCACCTTGGTCTGGAGATGGAAACTGAGGGAAAACCCAAAATGTCTGCAATTAATTCTTGATTTGCAGGAAGAAAAGCAGAAACATGTGAAATGTAAAATGAAATAAAGATTGGAAACAAAACATGAGGGTGAAAAGTGATTTTTGGAAGTGAGTGGGTGTATGAGATCTGGAAATGATGTGAAAAACACAGTTCCAAAGGGGTTTTCAGCCCTAAGACTGAGTTTCATTTTAACTCCCTGTGCAGTCTAGAATCTTGTTGCTTAAACTGTATAAATACACTGTGAGAGACGATCCGTATCTTCAGAAATCTTCACCGTAGATGGAAGAGAACAAAATGGTCCTGACTTAAAGGCAGAGAGGGAAGCTGAGGCACAAACACAAATACCTAGTAAGCTTCAACTCATGCAGAAATCAATCCAAGGCCAGAACATGGAACTTCCAGCTGCTACTTTTACCACCAAATTCCATTTTCCTTTTATTTTCTGCTCTTGCAAAGCAATCAAATCTGGAATCTGCATGGCTACATTCAAAAACCGTTGCTCTGTCCAGGATGGCCAGAGGAGCCAACCCTTTCTGAAGGTTTTCATGAGCTTGTGTTTTGGTGGTTTGAATGATGCTTTCCATGGAGGGCTGCATAGCTATGAACAACACAGGGAAAACAGTAGATCTGACGGAAATCTTTTGACAAGTTTACATGACAAAACACAGAATATTGTCAAAATGGTTATTTCCTATAAGGCGACTCTAAACTAAAGCTTCTGAATCAACATTTTGAAATTTCAATCTGTCAAAAATGACATTTTTCTGAAACTAGGTATTTATTTTGCTCAAAACAGACAACGATTTTCAGGTTGCTGTTTCCAAACCAGCATTTTCCTGAATGTTTAATGCCACTAAAATGTTGATATTTTGGCTTTTGATCCAGTTAGCAGACAAAAAAGAATGACAAAATAATGGAATTCCTAGTTAGAGAAAATTTCTTTTTTAGGTTTTAGAGAGTGAAGGAGCTGCCAGTCTGAGGACAAACTTTCCCTTGGGTGGTCAGAGCTCTGAGCAGGGCAGGTCTCACCAGCTGCTGAGCTGGAGAACTAAAACAAAATGAAACATTGGGTTAAAGAAAATGATGGTGGAAATTGTGTGGTCTGAAAGCGTTGGAGAAAAGCTAGTTCTCTGCCTTTAGAGGAACAATTCAGTCCCTGGCTAATGACAGGTTTACTTTAGATTAAAGGAATTCAAACAAAAAGGCAAGGGAGAGGCCGGCGTGTCGGAGGGAATGTGCCTCCCACAGTTGCACCTCACACTGTGAGAGGTGCTATGCTGTTTTCATCACAAATCCAAAACATAATACCATACAAGCTACTATGAAGAAAATTAACTCTATCCCAGCCAAAACCAGTACGGATGCTAACCCCTACTGAGACTTCATGTTCCAGAAATGTCAAAGGCTATAGACAGAAGCAAATGGGCACTCAGATCCATCATTACATATTGTCCACTACTCTGGGAAGGTAATTCGACCGTTCCTTTCTCTGTGCCTGGGGACCCAACGAAGAGGTTGGGAGCTTACAGCATAGCCACTGTATTGGCTCATCTGTCACGTTCTGAATTTCTGAAACACTATTACTTTTTTTAGGTCCCTAAGAACTTTACAAAAGCAACCACTAGTCCCATTTCTCACTTGCACACCAGGAGCCCTGTTCAGATCACACAAACCGAACTGCCTAACATGTCATCGCAACTGCTCTCTGTCCTCTGTACAAAAAGGCCACAGCTGGCAGCCCGGGCAAAGAAGCATTGTAAATCCTTTATTGATCTCATGACCCCAGATGTCATGAGTACTCATGGCAGCAGGGTTTGGTTCCTAGAAAAGATGGTCAAGAGTCTGACCCTCAGGTGACTATGAGCTCTGGCAGCTCTAGCTACGGTCATTTAAGTCTCTTCTCTCCCCTCCCACAGCAGAGCTGACATCAGGGAATACGCATGTGCACTACAGGCCTTGCTGTTCCTAACCCAATGTGTTAGCTTAAAGTGCTGAAGAAAGTGCATTTACACAAATATTTCAGATGGAGCTAAAGCAATGTCATTTCTGCCAGTTCTGTGATGAAGATAAGGACAGAGCAATAATTTCTGACTCAGAGTTGGAACAGACAGTGGAGGAAAAGGAAAATCTTAAAACCACCTGATCGCTTCAGGGCACGTGAATCAGAGATGCAAAACCTGAAGCTATTAAATGAGATTCTCAAGAGTCCAAGTCACCCTGAAAATGCAGCTTAGATTCCTAAGTCACTGTTGGGCATTTTACTCCAGACCTCAAACCTTTCAGCATGTTCCAAACTGACACAATTTATTCATGAATGTACTCTAGCCACATCACCAGAGCATGATGTCCTGTGGCCATTTTCCCATCAGATATTATGAGATGGATCCAACACAGTGGCAAGCGTCAGTAAATATGGAAATAGGGACAAACCAGAGCCACTGAGCATTTTGGTGGCTGGTTTGGGGCCCAGAGCAGTGAAGCCATATGCTGATCCACTTCTTTGGTGATTGAGAAAGTTGACTAAAGATGAACCGTAACTAAGGAGTAAATGATTGTATATTGTTGACCCCTTTCTAAGACAAACCAAAAATTAGGAGCAATCACAGTTTTATAAAACAGATTTTAGAATGGTCTCTAAAAAGTTCTTTAAAAATCTTAACTCACCTAGCCCACAAGGGCATGCTAGAGGTCTTGCTATGCTGGGAATAGCAAAAATTCTCTTTAGAGGAAAAAAGTCTTTCTTCCAAAGTCTGACACTAAAATGTTCTCAGAGGCCATTCTTCAGATCTATACAGGACCAGAAATTTTTCAGACAAAATCTTAGCATATGCTGCCAGGACAGGGTAATTTCAGCAGAATCAAAGATGATTTTGCTCTTTATGCCAAACTACCCCCTCAGAAACTCACAGCAATCCATTTAGTTCAGATCAACCCAAATGAAAATACTTTATTTTGGGTGTCTGAATACCAGTTTGCCCAGTACCTCACGGACAATTAACTTGGTCATCCCTCAGCCACCCTCTGCACAACCCGGTTTCATGTTAAGGTAGTTCCTTTCCAAGAATATATGGGAGAAGTCACTGCTGAAGCTGTGATTTCAGATGCAAGACCAATCCACCTGCATTCCTGCAACCCTTTCTAGACACGAGGGAGTTCAAATGGGATCTAGACGTGAACAGGCTGCCTTGTTCCTCCGTAGAGGCAGCAACTCCTGCACAAAGCCCCCAGCCAAAAGAAAATCAGCCCCCAGCAGCCCTCAACAGCACTTAGGGAGTGGGGCATCTAAATGCTTTTAAAGGCACTTACCTGCTGAAATGTTAGGGCACAAGCAAGGAGAAATAACGGAGATGGGAACAGGTAAGGCAGATGGCTAGAGAGTGCAGAGGGCAGGCTGGAGACGTGTACAGGCAGACGTGTGAACTGTGGGACAGACATGTCCCTTCAGAAGCACAGCCAACTGGTGCTTCTGTCTCATCTGTGAAAGTGCTGTCCCAAAGGATTTCTGCCACACTGCGGTAGTTAAAAGCAACGTTCAGGTGAGCTGATCATAGACAGACATGAGTATGTGGCGCCTTAAGGTTTCTGGGAACATCCTTCGGCTGTGATATGTGGAATCAGTTCTATGTAATACTTTCTCAAATGCATCCTGACGCTTATGCATGGTGTCCTGGAAACGACTGGGATTTATTCAGTGTCTTAAGAAGTGTAACATTGGGGCTGCATTCTAATATGGCCTTCTATATGACAAGCACATAGCTCCTGAATCAGCATTCAGCTCTCATGCATTCCCAGGCTAGAAGAAAAGTGTGGTTTTCAACTTAATAAATGCAGGGGACTGTTCCGGCTCGCAGCAGGAGAATACAGGGCGTTGGGGGCACTTGGTGTCACTGGGGAGGCACGTTTTGCTGTGCAAACAGAGATGCTTATCTTGTATGATAGGATACAAGAATAAGCATTTCTATAGGAGGAGGTCTTGTAGACCCACACAAGCTTGCTGCAAAACAGCCGGCTTGGTAATACCACACACAACTTTATCAGCTATCAGGACTTTTTTTGCTCAGGCAGTGCCACAGAACAAAGCCAGTCAGAAAATGACCATGCAAACTGTTTTTCACCAGGAACCAGAGTTTTTAACTGAAGAAATCTTTTGGCCATAAGTTTCAAAGATCCTTGGAAATTATAAACAAAACAACTCCCCAAATGTCAGAAAGCAGAAAGAAATGTCGTAACTAGCTTAAATGCTGTGATTTTGAGACACAACCAGGTTCCCTCACAGGAATTACTGCTGTCTCCGTCACTTCTCCATTTCTTCTTCACGGTCCCAGCACAAATAAATAGCCACAGTGAAATGCTGGGGAGTGGTTAGATGTAGCCCAGATGTATATCAAAGACAGAGCATAAGCTAAGCACAGTGCTCCCAATTTCCATTTCAACCTCAACCCCTGCCTGACCTGTTCATCGTCAGACCAGATTACACCTCTGTATTGCCTAGCCTAAAATGCCATAATGCCATCTCTAGCCGTGGTCAGGACCAGACACTTCAAATAAATGCAAGGAATTTCTTCAGAGAGAACCTTCACTTCAAAAAAAAAAAAATCAAAACACATCATATCAAATTGTAATTTTTTTATCTGCTATTTCACTTACATGTTTAAAGCCTCCTATCTGATCAGAATGACATGTTTTCCTTTGCAATTTTACTCCTATTATATCCCGCTTCCTTTATGTGACTCAAAAGTTAGTTTTAAGTAGAATTTCCAACATTCATATACACACCTCTAAGTTTTGGTTTTAATTTCCTGAATTTAATCTTAATTTAATGAATAATTGCTTATTTGGGTAGCAGCTCAGGAGCTTGAATCTTAAGATCCATCAGTATTATTGTTCACTGATCCAGTATCTGACAGAGTTAATGGAATTCTTTCCACTGGAGACTTAGTGACATATTCAAAGGTCTAGTTAGCATCTCTATTTCTCTCTATATCACTAAAAATACAGCTGAGCTTTGATGTGAGTACAGCTGTGGATTAGTCAGCTTTGACAACCTGCACGTGCCCCAGTACCTGCACTTTTACCTGTGCCCTTCACCACAGGGTGCACAGGAGGTTTTTCTGTTGGGTTTTTTTGTTACATTTCTTCACCAGAAAATTTCAATTTATTGAAACCAAAGCTTTTCTTCAGTAAGGCTCCTTGGATCCAAAGGGAATTTCTGACCAACAGTAGGAAACAGAGAGAATGAATCATCAGTTACAGGCTGCTTTTCTGGTCAGACCATTTCCCTCTTCAGATTTCTCAGTTCCTGGTATTGTCACTGGCCACAGTACGTGATGGCAAATGAGTCTAGCTAAGGAGTCAGCAGCGCAGAAGGGTGGGGTCATACAGACAACAGGTTGCATAAACTCAGGAAGTGATACACATTAATTTTAAGGGCTGCAGTGTTCAAATGAAAAATACATATTTTTAAAATTCTATGGCAACAGACACTCACAAATTTAATCAAAACCTCCATTTTATGTCAAAAAGCAGTTGAGGAGGGAGAATATTTACCCAGCTTTAGTATAAAATAGATGCCATAGAGTCATGAATGGCGCTTGGCATAGGTGCTACTTATAGCTGCCTAGAGATTTGGGTCAATGAGCCTCAGGACATACCACTAGCCACTTCTCCAAGCAAATGCAGCTAACCGCTTCAGCCATCTGCATCATGGCAAAACACCCAGGAAGGCGCTGTACGGAGCCTGCTTTCCTGATGCGCAAACAAGGCAAACACAGGACTGCAGAGAAGCTGAATTCCCCATTTTCAGTTCTCTGCTGCCAGCAAAATAAAGCGCAGAGTGGGAACTGGCCGGGCCCTGCTCAGGCCCAGGGGACCAGCTCCCTCCGTAGGACCCGCAGACACGGGTGGAAATGAGCCCCGGTGGCCCCTGGATGGTGCTAGTGTTTCGCAGCTGGGCTGCTGCAGGGAGAGCGGTTCAGACTTTGCACTCTCAGAGTTTTGTTGTGAACAAATGAAAAGCATCAGAGGAGGCGAGGCTGTAAGATAGCAAGGGAACAATCTGTCTTGGAGCTGAGATTTATGGATCAACCAGCTCAGCACCTCAAAATCGTGATTTCTCACCTGGGGGATTTCATGCTGCTAGAAATAGGAATTGCTGGGTCACTAGGTAGGATGAGCTAACGGCTGAGAGTCGAAGACTTTAAATGCCATGTTGCTGGGACTGCCACCCTTGCCTGTCAAAAAGTAGTTACCCAAACTAAAGGCTTGGGGGACCGCAACAAGGTCTCTTCTCACTTTTATAAGTAAGGAAGGAGCAGCAAGCGGAGCTGGGCAGGAAAGAGAGAGTTCTCAGTCCAGTACAAAAAAATGTTACAGATCAAAACAAAATCCTCCCAGAAAACTTAATCGCACATCAGAACAAACCAGAGACTCAGACATATTTTCACGCAAAAGAAAACAAAACAAAACCCAGCAAACAACAGAAAACGGGAGTTTCGTAAATACAAGTGGTCAGACACCTCCCTGAGAGGAGACCACCCTGCTTCAAATATGGCCTAATTCAGGAAAACAGGAAATTAAGCTTATGAACTATAAACTCATCCACAGCTAAATTCAGTTATCGCCTAACAGCTACCCCAGACCATTTTCAGGCTTCCCTTTGAAGCTATTGTGCTTTGTAGGCACCATCAAGTCAGAGGAAGATGAGGTTATTGGAGAAGTGATCAGAGCACTGGGATGGGTAGTGGAAACATAAATTATATTTATGTAATTATATCTATTTATAAATTTTATATGTAATTTATATATATAATTTAAACCCATGATGGAGTAAAGCAACTGTTTCACTGGTAGAAAGTCAGGCAGCCACCATGTGCCCGATCTCTTTGCAATAGAGCAAATTCTGCACTTGGCACATTTCTTTCTCCTTTACAGGACACGAAGCCGCATCTGCACCCTGAATTCCTTCTTTGGCTACGTGTCCCAAGGGCAGGAGGCCGTGGGGAGAGAGCGCTGGCACACAGGCTGGCTACAGCAGCCTCTAAGCCTGCAACACCTTTGAAATTCAGCTAAGGCAGCTGCTTGGAAAGAGTCTTCAAAGAAACTTATGTTCACCATTCTCCACCCCAAAAGGAAAGGGAAAGGGAGAGAGAAGAAGGATCATTTCAAACTTACCCCATTGCTTGGCTAATATCTGTCACTTCTACCTGGCCAAAGGTTTGTAGCGCTCTGTGGGATGGATGTTTTCATGCAAATTATGTAATAAGGTAATTTTCCTTGCTGCAAATAACCTGCATTCAAATCTTTGTTTACAAAAAGGGAAGAAACAGGTTATGGATAAAAGACTTCTGCTGATGAAAGGAATCTGGTGTATGCACAGAGAAGCAGACAGAAGGGGAGACTGCTCTCTGCCCTGCATCCTGCAACGCCACTGTCTGCTCTGACAGCAGGTCTCTGCCCAGAGCCGAGTCAGGCTCTCTCCCTAGCCAAAGCGTCCCTTCACCTTTCTCCTAAGTTTAACCAGTCTTGCAAAGCTCGTGGAAAATCACAGAACAGGAAATAGAGACAAGCTAAACTCATTTCATGGAAGAGATTCAGCATATCCATTAAAGGCTGTCAAGCTCACATTTTGCTAGCTAATGAATGGGGGGTTTATTGTCCAGTCCGGAGCATCTCCAGGTGCCAGCCCAGGTTCATGCCTCACATTACAGAAGAGTGGCTGCAACGCAAGGCTTCTCCGAAAGGAAGAGTCTTTGCCTAGACTCCTTTGAGGGTGATGTCTCCCGGGGAGAGTCCTGTCACAGGGCATGCATGGTGGGCACAGTAACCTGGGAAGCTGACGAGGCATGTGTGAGATGAGGCTTTCCTGGGCCAAAAAGCCAGCATTTTAGCCCCACACAGGATGCACAGCCAGAAACTACGCTCTTCGTTGGTAGCTTGACAAAGAGAGATGTGCAACACAGGGCGATTTCTATTAGCAGAACCACAAAGCTCTTTTCTGCTCCTGCTCTGTATTAAAGGTCATGTACCCGCTGCACAGAAATAGATAAATTACTGGACCCCCAAGGGCTGCTGGAAGAGTAAACACTGTTCAGAAAGCATCACGCTGTGCAGGTGTGGGGCAACGCTGCTTGTCGGGATTGATAGGTCATTTTGTGCAAAACAGATTGTTGGGCTCTACAACTCCAGTGTGAGAAGCAGTCTCAGACTCAGGAGCCTCTGAATTTATTTTGAGCTTGGAGACCATGGCCTTCTCTGGCTCCTCATTATCAAAACTGAGAGAACAGTTTCTGCCACACAACACAACAGATACTGGGACAGTTCTTGACCAAGGGACTCTGCTATCTCCAGGCGACAACTACAGATGGTCAGATATGGTTCATTTGCTTCTCCATGTTTCCCAGGGAAGGTGCTGACTTTGAACTCCAAACACACAGAACCGATATTTTCCATTGTTCATCACAAAATACCAAGTTTACAAGCAAAATGGCATTTCTTCATTGTGAGAAAAATTCAGCTTTTCAGTGCAAAATATTTTGTTGGAAAAATGACATCCAGTGCAACCTGGTTTCCACTGCTGGGTGGTCCCTTGAGTTTGCTGTCAAACAGGAGTGAGCTGTGATTGATGCTTTCTCTCCCCTGCTCCCTGTACTGGATAAGGGTTAGACTCTATGTTCTCTTATAGGAAACAAGCACAGAGCAGTTCTTCCACAGCTGCAGCGTGTGCAAGGTCTCCACCTCCTGCTCAATAACTTATTTCTACAGCTGCAGGAACATAATCATCTTTACGCCTCTATTCTGCAGTCATATTCACCTGGAATTGGCCAATTTGCTGCAAAGGTGGCAGAGAGGAGACAGCAGAAGTAAAAGGGGAAAAAAGAAAGATAAATATCCTTAAAATGCAGCCCTACCAGTACCTCTCCTTCCTGCTGCTGAACAGCCCAGAGGCTGTTGCACACGTGCTCTGGGGTCTCCAAAGCACTGACAGTCCAGCTCCCGGGTTGATCAATTACTGCAGCCCTCTTGTGATTAGTGCCCACATGTCTGATGCTAATCAGTCGTTAGCAGTTATGCACAGCAGGAGAGAGAGAAAGATAGGTGTGTGCTGTTGAACTTATTAAACTCTTAGATCACAGTTGATTAACTTGGGTGTGGGGGTCTTCTTTCCAATACAGGGAATAATTTACAGAAGATTGAAAGGAAAGAATCAAGAGCTGGACTGCTCATAATTTTTTCAAAGAACTAACTGTGGGGTTCTTTAATTCATGACTGTTCCTGCGTGTTCAGCAGCTGACCAGAGCAAAGACACTTGAGCGTGTTTTCCATTCCTCTCCCTTTCTCCAGCCATCCATCTTAGTCTTCCCAAGGAGGCTGGCAGTCCTGTTCTTGTAATGGAGGGGCAGCTGAAGGGACATCTCCAAGCTGAGCACATCCCAGGGGACGCTTTAAAAACTACTTTGAGAGCTCTGCAGGAAACAGGCCACTGCCTCGCTTTTCTGTGGCATTTTGACATGGACCTGCAGAAGTGAGATCACATGGATTCGAAGTAATGATCCTTCCTAGCACAGCCAAGGACAAACATATCCTCGTGAGCTGGCTCTACTCCCTTTTCCCAGCTGCTTCACAGGTTTGGGGTTTATTTTACTGGCCTTCTGGTCCATTGCCCCTCTGCATAGATTTATCTGGAAATTCACATGGCAGATGTTGCAGGAATTTGGCTCCACCAGATCCAGTTCCCTTCTTGATTATACTGGTTTTCTACGAATTCCATTTTGTTAGGTTTAACAAAATGGTCTGTGACATTTAAGTGTTACAATCCATAGGAAAGTGAGAAGATAGTGGACTGGATTCATCTCACCTGACTTGATCTGAGAGAGATACAAGCACTGCAGGTATTTAGACTCAGCCAAAGTCTAATCTCAGAGTCAATGGAAGGAGACAGGCAGACAAATTGCTTACTTCAGACATTTTGGTATGAAGCAAATCTTGCCATAAAAGTGCCTATTTCTCTCTGCTGCCCATGAAACATGTAGGCTGAAGTGATACGTCTCACTTTGTGTCTGAACGCTCTCCTACGGAGTTCAACCCTGTGACCTCAGCGCACTTGGTGCCTTTGGCTCCCATTTCCCTCTGGCTCAAACTGGGGAAGGACGGGATGTATCTCAGCGAGAGCTGGTGTCTGCCAGCTCAGCTTAGATCAGTTCCCATCAACCTTGCCTGCAGATCAAAGCAGCCTGCCAGCATGACAGGAGATGCTCCAACTGGAGATTCTGCTGATTAAACAAAAAGCCTCATTCAAACACAAACACCAGGAAGGACAAGCTTTCTCACCAAGCACCTACAGATTCATTCCTTGCCTCTTGCCGCAGCGTGTAAGGGAAAGAGGAATAATGCACAGACAAGGGATGAGGGCCAAAACCGACTATGCTTTTGGTAGGAGATGCTCAGTTCTGCATCACACGCCCGGCAGTGTACGTGAGGGTAGAGGGCTTTGCTGATGCGGGTGCCTCAAAAGGAGCGCTGTGGATTAGAAAGCCTAAAGGGCAAGGAGAAACTGCAGAGGCTAGTAAGGGAATGCTGCACATGTATACCTAATTGGTTTAGTTATTGCAGGGATCAGGCACAGCCCTGTGATCAGTTAAACCTGACGCTCTGGTTTCCAGTTTGCCCTGGCATTCGTAGCTACTTGGCCTTGAATCTCCAGATGCACATGACTGCCTTAAACTCCAACTCTTTAGTCCCCAGCATTTTTTTTCCAGGCAGGTTTCTTGCATCTGCTTTCCTTTTGTCTCCTCCAAAATCGGATGTAGAGGAATACAGTTCTGCGGTTCTCTTGCTAACCCTAGATGGTGCAATTTAGTCAGAAAGCCTCAAGAGAAGAAACACTGATTATTAGGATTAGAAAGGTTTCTTTGCAAGTCAGGTAGGACATGTGAAGAGGTGATGGCAAGAACACATGGGACAGCCTGCACCAGTTGCAAGAAGTCATGGTATAATCAGTGGATTGGCCAGTATGTCCATCGCTTGACTGCCTTATATATACCATGCCTGCTGTCCCGCCTGCGTCAGCCCGGGATGTGGAAGTACAGCTCCATTTGTAGTTACTAGCAACTGTTGCTCCTATACTGTTGTTAATAGAGCAGCTGGGGATCTGACCCTCGAAGCTAGGGAACAATCTGTACAGCTCAGCTCTTTCCCTCGGATTTGCTATGGGATGGAAATCCCCGTGCTAGCCAAGGTCTAAACTGAAGGACTGACTGGACCTCCAAGCTCCAAAAGATATTGCTCATTAGGAGTTTATGTTGTGCCAGTAGGAATTCTTAAGTAAATAAATAAAACCCACCAGAGTAAATGCACACTCTAAGCATAGCAAAGAGACATAAGAACAAGAGCATTATAAGAAGCCAAAATTACCTGTCCAAGAAGCTTTTCAGCCTTCTCAGTGTGTCTCTAAAGCCCTAGCTCTGGGACCTCTCTTATGTTTATTGTGCTTATTTTGTGACTACAAAACACAAAGAGATGCAAACAAAACAAATTCACTCTGCTTCCCACTGGAAACAGAGCTGGAAAGTCAAACCCCTACTCTAGCTCATCTTGTTCAGATTCCTTGGGGGATATGTTCGCAGCCTGTCATCAGGGAACTGATGCTAGCGCCATCACCCACCTGATAATGCAGACGACCATTGAGTCTTCATTTTAAATGACTAAATATCAGTTAATATCCTTAACTGCTGTTATAAATCCTTTCCTGAGAGACGTGCATACTCATCTTTCACCTTTACCCACCCCCTCAAGAAACCCCACAGCAAGAGGACAGGCGCTGAAGGGCTGTGGTTCTGGTGACTGTTGCTCAGACCCTCCCAGCAAGCACCGAACTCTACACCTGCGCCAGCTACTAACAGGACTTGAATTCCTCCGTCTCAAAGTGACAAGAGCACAGCTTTGAAAAGGTTTTACGGCATCTCTCATGTTCCCTTCCCAAGAGTCTGCAAAGGCTGACCAAGCTCTGGCATAAGGAGGTTTAGCTTCAGCACTGAATCAAACGTTCAATCCAACGCTAAGGATAGGACAGCACCAGCATACATTGCTCGGGGAGGCTGCGGAATCGCGACCACTGGAGTTTAACAATGCAGACATGCTTTGCATAGAGATAATGCGAATTTAAGGCAAAATAGATTAGATTAAATGGCCTCTAAAGACCTCTTCCAGGCCTATCTTCTTTCAAGTTTTAAATGAATGGCAACAACCACCTTACTGTCTGAATTTAATCTATGAGTCGAAACCTGCTTTGGACCTACCAGAGAAAGAATGTGATGAAATGCTTGGAAAATGTCATCATATTCAGGTCTTACTAAAATAAGAATACTCCATCACCTCAGGGTTTCATGCCAGACAACAGCATGGCTAGGCAAGGATCTGTGACCACAATCAATAGATTTCAGGCTAAACAAAGGCAAGAGATGCTAATGAGAAGCAAAGGAAGAATATGAACTGCCAGCACAGAGAACGCACAGTCCTTCTTCTCTAATAGATTCTGGCTTAGCACAGCCACAGCATACAATAAAGAATAACCAACCATAAGAATAGTGGGCAGGCTCTCCGCTACAAAAGCATTTAATGCTTCCAATAATATACCATTGTAAATAATTTAATAATAATAAATAGTTAATTACAAGAGCTATTTAAAATCACTTTTCCTAAGATGAGATATGACATTTTATACAGACATGAATACATCATTTTAAATGCTTATTAAAAACCCATTTCAAGCTACTTGTAAAAGGGAGTGCATAACATTAGTTTTATGTACTTCTATAAACATTTTGCCTTTTTTAGTCATTCATACATTCAAATTGCTGTCGTATCCAAGTCACTAAAATTAATATTAAAATAAAGCACAACTCTACATTATTATTAGCATAATTGCTTCACTATACAAACAATAGACCCTCTTAGCCTGAATGGCTTTTTCAAAAATAGATGGAAACAAGTAACAAAAGTAGTCTCCAGTAGAGAGAGCAACGTATGTTTACAACTTCTGACAGCCTGCACTAAATGGAACTGGAAGCCAGCTGCCTTCTCTGCAGAAAGGCATTAAGGGCAAAACCAATTTGCCATTTTAATGATGAGAAAATTCGTCAAGTAATCCATTTCAGTGCACCACTACTCATAGCATTAGAAAGATTTCACTACTGTGTAAGCTGAATCTTGCTGCAATTTCGTTTCGCTACAGGTTGTCTGCCCTATGCAGCAGGGGCATGGAGAAGAGATTTTTTCCATTGAAGACCGCAAGAGGACTATAAAAATCTTTTTAGATTAGTTAGGCCACGATATACACCAGGAATTACATTTAAGGAATGTAGAATAAGGAAGGTGATTTATGCAAGGAAGTGTTAGAAACTGAACTTTTGACACAGAACAGTTTGATCTCCATTAACTACAGGATACCCAATTAGGTGGCTAGAAGGCAGCGGAACCGGTGCACGGCATGGTAGTGAAGCTGATCTATTGCTTGCTAAACTGGCATTTCTGTAGCTGCAATCAGCAGTCAAATTACATTAGTCCCTGCCCAGAGACGCTGTTCCTCTGACATGGTTTCTCTTGATCCAGGGTCTCTCCCCAGAGCTGTAGGAAGACTCTTGCATCCCTGTAACTCAAGCCCTAGGGCTTGGTCACGATACAACCCCAGCAGTTGCCTTAACTGCTGTCATTGCCAAGAAGCACTAGGTGGTACCACTCCTCTCTTCCCATCAGGCTTACAGATACTGGACCATGCGTACGCGCAGCATTCCCACTGCAGGATTCATCTTTTAGTGTATTATTAAGATTTTTTGCAAGGTCTTTTCAGCTTGCACCTCTGAAACAGTCAGTTCTGCTGGGGTTCCTTGAACTCTTCTCAATTCTGAAATGAACCTTTGGTGGTGCTGGTATGAACCAGTTTTTCATACAACTGAAGGATTGTCATCCATCCCTCCTGAGCTTTTCTTTACGCTAATATCTGGTGTAAACTCAGCTGCTCCCCCTGCCTATCCCAAATCTGCACTCCTAAATACACATTTGTGCACCTGATGAGTGCTGGCTATTTTGCTGAGCAGTGGCTGCTGTGTATCTGTGTTCTAATGAAACCATTCCCTGGCATGCCATTTGTCAGGATCATACACGCAGTGTTCCTCCCAGCCTTCTGAAAATGTAATAAATGCATCCACTATCACATGGTTCAGATAGTTAATGGAAGTACTGAGCAGAACTGGACACAGGACAATTCCTAATGAAACCTGACTCAATTAATTCTTCCATCCTCCTCTGGTCCACCCTACTGTAGTTTTACCTAGACTAGATTTCTCTAACATGCTTATGAAAATGTCATATTTCTTGCACTTAAGTACATTGTCTCCCATGACATCTGCTTTTCTGCTATCCAAAAGGCTTTTCTCTGTTTTAGGAGTAAATTCAATTTATTTGACATGATTTATGCTTTTCTAATCCAGGTTGGCTGCAACTCATCTGCTTGCTGTCTTTCATATGCTCAACAAGCAGTTAAGGTTATTTATTCAGTATTTTCCAGATATTGAGGTCAAGCTGAAACCCCTGTCTCCTCTTTCAAAAAAGAAAGCCTTTTAAAAAAAGCACCCCAGGTTCAGCTAACTTCTCCTTCTACTAACTGCTGGTTTCTGCCCCTCTTTCCCCATTGAATGCTGTTCTCTAGCCCTCTGCACCATACAACTTGCCTCTGTAAACTGGGCAAATGAAAAGGTTTGGGTTTTAATAAAAAACTGGCAGAATTTGAGTACCAACCAGTGTTCTCAGGACAGTGGAACAAAGAAAGAATCTCAGTGTGGAAGTACGGACGCAAGGCCAGGTTGGGGGGCTCTTTAACTGGCTGTGCCCACGCAGGAAAACTGGTGTCAGGCTGTATGGGTCCCTTCGAGTTCTCCAGCATGTTTTCACCCTGCAGAAGTTAACTCTCTCCGCCTCATCCCTCGACGAATTTCCTTAGGAGCAGCAGGTTTGACCTAAATTGCTTCTCCTCTGATCTCTCCGTGGTCTGGGCTTTGTTGCCCGAGGAGTTACCCCAACCACTTCCTCACAGGCAGCATTTCAGCGAGCGCCTCTTTAGCACTGTGGGGCTGATCTGTGAAAGGTTTTTCCATGGCCTCACATAGCACTCATTGTATGATTTCATTTAACCTGGGATTCTTCTCACATCCTGTGTCTTATTTAGTGCTGTCTGTTCTGATTGTGCCCCTCCACACATTGACTATTCTTAAAGTCCAGCTTTTCTCATCTAACCCACTTTCCATTTTCTGCAAACACAGTAAGGAAACAAGAAATCAATGGAAAGCTTATATTTTGTTGAGCTGACTTTTATTGAACCTTCTATTCTTCCTCTAAATTGAGATGATCTGTGTTCATAGTCCTGCTATCAAATGAAAAATGCCTAGCCCTCTCCTTAGTTTCTTCCCCCCGGATGTGCTTCCCATGAGGTCTCATCTCCTGCTTCTGAGTTCATTGGAAGTTACCATTATTCCATTGTTCTTCCTTCTCCCTCGTATAAGAATCACGCTCACTCTCACCCCAGCTGTCCTCCACCTTCACCTTTGCCAGTTCCTTCTTCTACAGGCAAGAATCCAGCTTTCTCTGGGGTTGCTTCTGCCTCTCTGTGTCCCAAAGCATTTCTGGGAACTTGGTTCTTGCATCAGTTTTCTGCTCTTTTCCTTTCCTAAATGTTTATGTAGCTAAAAATTATCATTTCTATCCTCCTTACCCATCCTCTCCAATCCATTAGGGGTAAAGGAGAGTAGGAGGGGAAATCAGAAGGAACGAGGGCAAGAATGGCCTCTGCAGCCCTTAGGGTAGTGACATTAATTGAACGTTTCTGCACACCAGATTGAGGACTGAAGGTCGCTGCCACTCTACATAAGCACTGTACAACCCAGCCTGCTGCACTGCCACACTTTATTGGTATGGTTCATAGAAAGGTGAGTGCACTTTCATTTTTCAAGCTAACCCAAATATTTCAAATAAACGTTGCTTCCATTTTCTATCCAGTACTGTCCTGCTGTGGTTTAAGTCATCACTTCCAAAGAAAAGCATCACCAGCAACAAGAAAACCAGAAACCAGCTGATCAGATGAGACAAATACAACTGGATCAGTCATCAGGGTCTGAAATTAAGGGTAGTGCAGGGACCCCTGAACAGCATTGCTCCTCCCCAGTGGCACACAGGCTCTGTGCCCGCTGCCCAGAAGGCTCCTGTGCAGTGTACAAACAACTGTAGCGAGCTGGACCAAGCTGGGAAGCTGTCAGAGCAGTCCTGGAGGCTTGTCTTCCATGTAAGCAGCCCTGCCCAGGTGTCTCAATCCGCAGCCCGAATCCCTCCCTTGCACAGCCGGTGCCTTTCCCTTCCCAACCATCTCTGACGGGACTGACGGGTAACAGTGAGGGCGGTCTGGGGAAGCGCACACTTACATGTCACGCAGCAGCACTTCTGTTCCCAAATTGTCTTTAGATATTTTATGTGCAATGCCTGTTATCTTCCAGCCACGAGTTTAAAATATGCTATAGCAAACTGCTCTCTAACATATCAATGCAATCTATAATCTAATCTTTTAATTAAACTACCTAGGAAGAAGCTCTTAATGGGGCTGCTTCATCCCAGGCAGCAGATTTATTCCCATCTTCAACCTTCACATCAGGATTAGTTAAAAACTTACCCAGTCCCAGCTCTATTCTGGATCTTAAAACAAGCTCAAAGTCAGAACTGAAATATATGCTTCTTGTTCTCTTATCTGAAGGAAAATTAAGATTTCTCTGGCATGGATAAGGAAGACATTGAAGTGCTTACATGTAAGAAAATAACATTTATCAGCACTGAGGTGTTGCAGAAAAGCATGATTTATGTCAACTTTTAACTGGAAATGGAACTTTTTTCAGATAATCAAGACAGCCTTTTCAGTATTTTAGGTCAAATATTTCCTATCAGATTTCTCTTATTTTCAGAAGAAGCATAAAGACTTGAGTCCACTGGATTATTTCATTTACATTCCTTGGGAAATTCTGACCTTACAATAATTTAATTTCAAGTAAAAAACAACAATCCAGATTTAGAAGTTTCACAGAATGAACTTCCCCAAAGAGAGAAATATCAGTATATTCCGTGATAAAACGAAGTGTTTTCATTTTGTTGAAAGAGCATATTATTAAAACTGATAGCTTGAGTCCCCCAGACTGAAAACTTATAATCAAAACATGCCAAGTCAGTCATATCTATATTTCCAGGCTCTGAAAAACACTGGGACACAGCTTGTTGTGTCATAAAATGTATTCAGTTTGTGATTTGCAAGGTCTTATAAAGCCAATAAAATTTTTCATGTTATAAGATGGAGTCATAAAGCTATTTCAATTTACTTCCTAAGCAGAAGGATAAATCTAAAGAGGGAAATACCCATATTGAAGGATACTTTTGCATTGATGTGACTCATTTCCAGGCAAATTAGCATTGTTTTATGTGCATTCTCACAGACAAGGAGAGGTCAAAGCAACCATGTAATAAGTCTTCCTTAAGTAGTAGCGAGGGAGGGAAGGTTGTCCTACAGAAGCGCTTTGAATATCTATTTGCATGCAGCAGCATTTAGATAACCTCCAGGTATAAGCGGAGTGGCCAGCAGGCAAAAACAAGGCAGTAAAAGATATTGCTCCAGAGGTAAAGAGCTGCTGAGTGAGCTCCTTCAAGACTTACACCCTTGAAAGGGGTGAGAGGAACTCTTGGGGAGGACCTGGGAGAGACTGCAGGTAGGTTATACCCAGTTTGTACTACTTACGTTTCCTTGCAACTTAGTAATGAAGATTATAACTCTGAATTTTGCTAGAAGAGACTTCTTGCTTAATTTTGTTTTCAAATAGACTCCAAAATCTGCTGTACTCAGAGGTCCGCAGAACTAACAAATATTGCTTTACTTGCAACTGCTAGCAAGCACTTGGGTTAGGATATACGTGTCACCAAGTTTCAAATCCAAAGTCTTGGGAGGAAATTTCCCAATAAATAGCCAGTAGTAAGATAACTGATGGCTACAGCTAAGTGCATTTTGTCAGAGAAACATTTGGTTTAAATATTAAAGCAAACACATAGGAACAGTCAAGTTAATGTAGTACAGTGTAAGAAGTATTAAGAAATATGATAACTGTTTATACTTCTTACAGCAAGTAAAAACTTGTGTTACTGCAAATGTTGCAAATTCTATTTCCTGACCAAAAACTTTTTATAAAATATATCCAGCTGGGTTCAATAAGGACAAAAACCAAGAGCTAAGGCAGCCACTTGGGCTGAGCTGCAGTGCTCCAGCAAACTGACAACATTCATGTTTTTGGGTTAGAATGAGGGTGAACTCAAGCTCAGACGTACCTGCATGGACACACCCCAAAGGAACCGACATACCAGACCTCCAAAAAAGGCACCCAGCATTTGCAGCTCTACATTTGGGGAAGGAATGCAAATGGTTTGGGGGAGATAAAACATCAATAAACTGAAATTAAAAAGCTTTCATTCTCTCTCCCCCATTTATATGCAACAGACTGTGATCCCAGAGGCTGCTGAAGTGAACCATCACACAAGCAATGAAATGCCAACTTTTGAGCAAAAAGGCAAATTAATCACTGGAACAAGCTAATGCAGTTTGGCTTGCAGTTAAAGCGAAATCTATGGGGTCACTTCCTCTGGTTCAGCTGATAAGCAGGAGTAATTTAATCATTTGCCACTGCATATCTGTACTCAGAGTCTGATTAAAAGCTCAAAACTTGTGGTTAAAACCTAAACATCTTCTGATAGGACTGTCTGCACAACCTACATTCATGTAGTGACAAGTATACATACAGTGAGCAAGGAATGAGGCTTACGTTTACGTAGCACTTTTCACCCCAAAGATGCACAAGGTACATTCCAACGAGGACAGTACATGCTGCAGCCTTCATATACAACTGCTCCTGGAGTGTGAACAAGCAGCCAGGGCACGGCAGTGCATAGCCAGAAAGAAGATGCTTAGCTCTACACATGCAGAGATCCTGATACTTGGCACTCAGACAACTGTGTGTGGCTGGGCTGCACTGTTCCAGAGACCAATCCAGCCTTTGCTTCCCATGGCCTCTTTGGCAAAATGACTGATCCCTCTCAGCAAATAATTTGTACAGTTTTGGAGGCCGAAATCCTTCCTCTCGCACTAGCTTGGAGTAACGAAGTTTACTACCCTAGGAACTGAACAACACAGCCCCCTGCCACCATGCTAAAGCAAGTACTTTGCCAGGAACAGTCCCGTGAGCTGTGCCCAGCAGAGAGCATTCACACTACCCACTCTCAATGGCGTGCTCCCTGCTCAAGGGCACTCCTGTTTGCTGCTCTCCCTCCTGCCCTGCTGCTGAAGGAGAGGTGCTGATGATGGGAGCAGGCAGAGCTCTATCCCAGACCTCCCCCATTTAGCATGGAAAGGAGTAGAGAGAAGGACAGTTACCCAACAGCTCAGAGAAATGCTGTTCCTTCTCTCGCTGCATCCTCTGGGCAAAATGGGTAGCTCTCTGCTGTCCTCTTCCTCTTTCTGCTGGCATCGCCTAGCCTGGGAACGGGGCTGAGGCTCTTCTGTAATGCAATTTACTATCTGTAATGCAATTTACTATGTGTCTTCCTCCTGTGTCTTCCTCCTGTATCTTCTCAAGGTCTACAGGTTTAAGAAGGACCTCATCTACACATCTATGAAGAGAGTAACACTGATACCGGAGTTAGAAGTTCAGTAGAGACGGGATTCATTTGGAGGCTGGTGCTCGTCTCTCCCATTGCCTTCAGGTAGCTACAGTTAAAAGAGATTAATTCCACCCAAAGTAGCAGGTATTTCTCCCAATGAAAGCAAGATCATTCCAACAAAAGAAAAGAGGAATTGAGTTAAAAGATATATGACTGCAATGGGGTGGGAGAGAAAGGAAGAAGAAAATGAGAGATCAAATAGAAATAACCCCAAAACTCTTGTCTCTAAATAATTCAAGCTTCTCTCAGTTAAAACCTGAGCAGAGACAAAGTAAGCTTTGCAGTAGAGCCACTGAAATGAATAATTGCTCAGTGAGTTAAATCGCGCAAGAAAAACAGCCTCCTTTCTCTCACTGCAACTGCAGGAAGGGGGGTTTGCTGCATGCACCAGCACCAAAGAGGTACTTTCCTGCACAGGCTGGTTATGAAGCAGCATGAGGATATGGGCAGCTGTGTTAGTGGGCCCCAATTTCATTAAAGCTGACAACCATCACACAAGGCCTGTTCAGGGCTGAACTCTTAGGCCTCTTTCAGCACAGCTGATCTGCACAGAGCAGGGCCTGGCAGCGTTTGCTTCTCAAGCATAACAGAGGATCACTGGGAAGCTCCTTGCTGAGATCTCACTCCCTTTCACAGCCTCAGATTTAGGTGGAAGGATTCCAGGTACTGTCCAGCCCTCCTGATTACAGAGAGTGTCTCAGATGACAAAAACCACTTTTGTCTTCATCAAGATCCTCGAGGCTTCAGTAAAGAATAAAGTCACTGTCACACATCACTGCTATAAAGCCAGAGCACAGGAGCTCCCAAGCAAATGCTCTCATTATGGGACACCCCTTTCTGCCTGCTGAGGCTTAAATACCCTTCAAAGTAGGACAAGGCTGATGGGACTGGTCACGAACATGGACAGCTGTCTAGGTCCTTTCCTTTCTAGACAGCACCCGTGTCCTGGCTTCTCTCCCACATTAGCTCCTCTCCCTGTCTCAGGCTTTTCTCTAGGCTTGCTGCCATCTCTCTCTCTCTTCCTCATGCTGAGCTTCTCCCTGCAATTCTGTTAGCCCTGGTCCATGTCAGGAGAAAAAAGCTTCACAGCACCTTTCCTGGGTCTCTCATGTGCACGATGTCTCTCTCCTTCTCCTCTTGGTCCCTCACCTTGCTGCTTCTTGTAATTTGCTGTAATTCAACAGCTGCAGAGACACCAGGGTGGAGTGCACAGACATGTGAAAAAAGGCAGTTCCTTAGATAAAGAAAGCTCCTGTGTTCAAGGGGAAAA
Source organism: Phoenicopterus ruber ruber (assembly GCA_009819775.1). Classification (NCBI taxonomy): domain Eukaryota; kingdom Metazoa; phylum Chordata; class Aves; order Phoenicopteriformes; family Phoenicopteridae; genus Phoenicopterus; species Phoenicopterus ruber. The sequence continues at coordinate 3,205,687 of CM020238.1, forward strand.
TGAAGTGGATGGAGCAAGAGACATGTTTCCCTCTCCAGGAGGTGGCTGCTGCTGTTTACCAAGAGGTGAAAGTTTTGAGTACTAAGAGCTTGCTCAGCTCCTGAACAAATGAACACTGTGCATGAGATATATATTTACCAGCCAACCAATGCAAAATGGCCTCCTAATATGCTTCAGAAACCTTACCCTGTTCTACTAACTCTCCCCTGATGAAGAACTGTCAACATCATATATCTATTTCTTGACTTCTAAAAGCATCTTTCTTGAGGAGTTCACACATAGGGCAAGTGCGTGGCCAGCCTTTCCAGAAATCTCCTCTTTCCCTAGCTGGAAATTTTATACAAGTGGATTCTGTGGGTGTTGTGCATTTGGCTGAGACGGAATGTGTTGAAATGGCCCCTCAAAACCTAGTAACGGGTGTGGATTTTTCTGCACTGATCAGCAGATTCCAGAGGTCACAACAGAAGTCAAGTGGACAATAAACCAGCCAAGAGTGTTGTGATGCTGGAGAATGCTTGATAAAGTCTGTGGGCCTGAGCCAAGATGGAAATGCAGCATGATTCACGCCATGGTTCTTGTGCTTGCAGTACCTCACTGGTCTTGCATGACATGCAAACTAGCATAAAACTATGTACCAGTTCCTTGTAACTACAGAAATGTGCACACCCCATTTATGCAGTTTTATACAGGTTATGCATTTCTCTTTAATATGCAATTAGGTCTACCCTGCTAATTACTTCCAAAGGTTTGCCCATTGCAGTTTGACTTGGCTTAGTTCATCATTGGCTGAACTACACACTGCTTGTGTGCTACAGGCTGTGTGATGGCTACCCTTGAAAGAGTTAAACGGGTGATCTCTAGAGCTGAAAACATGTGCAACTTGCATAAAAAAGCTAAAACCCTATGTCTGCGGTTACTAGCTGCTATCCCTGTGGGTTGGCTTCTAACACAGACACGTTGGTGGGAGCTGTAAGCCCTGCCAAAAGCTGGTTGCACAGACTACTAAAAGTGACGTGATCCTCTTCTTAGGCACCGTAAGCCTCCTGACAGGTTTTCTCATGGTGGGTTGCAGACACTTGCAGAGTCTGGGAAATCCCCATGAGTTTTACTTTGCTGGCATCTTACATTTTACCCCTGAACCCCTCAGAGAAACCCCTGATCCCTCTGCTCTTGTACAAACCTACTCAATGACAAGCCATTACCACAGCAGGTCTCGTCTCTTCCCTGACCCGGAGCCTCCCGGCGCTCCAGCCCCTGGACAGGAGGTGCTCCGCTGCTCGCCCACCGCAGCACTCGCAGCCAGTGCCACCAGCTCTGTTTAGGCAGGTCTGCCAGCATATCTCACGCTGCCAGGGAGCATCAGAAAGTAGCCAGACTGTGGAAAGCACTGAGCGTGCCTCTCCCGCAACCTGCAGGCTGCCTCAGGGCTGCTGTCTGTCCGGGGCGCTTGTGCAAAAGAAACAGCAAGGGCTCAAAATGTAGAGAATCAGACATGGTAACAACACGAGAGACAGAGAGAACTTGTCAGCACGAGGACAGGGAGCAGAGAAATCCCAGGCTTACAGATCCTCCGTACAAATCCCCCCTTCCTGCCTTGCCTCCACAGCCACTCTGCCCTCTTGTGCTTTCTGTTCTCACTAAAGGCTTTTCTCTGTTCAACCTCTCTGTCTAGCTCGGAAGGCCTTTCCCGTATGTATGGATGAAGAGGGCACACCAGAATGGAGCTCTGCAAACAATGGCAATTTTGGTTCATGAGCCATATCAAAAATGGATAGAGAGAGAAGGAGAGAGAGAGAAAAGAAAGGTGTTTTCTTCTGCTCAACCTGAAAAGATGTATTTGGGTTTTTTTTTTTCTTTTTGCAAACTGAAAATAAAAACAAATCCTTTTGGGGTTCAACAAAAACTGAATTCCCTTAAAAATGCTTTTTTAGCCTATTATTTCCTAATTAAACTGGAATAATTTTTAGAGTGAACAGCTCTTCTGAACTGAAATAATGAGAAACCCCAGTTCATGAACATCGAAATGAAACATTCTCACATTTCAGAATTCAGTCTCACTTTTATCCCATATTTCAGAGTTTTAACCTCTTGGTCACGGTCCCCTTCTCACAGAGTGAGACTATAAAGAACTTCTGATGTTTGTATACCATACTAATGGGCTATCTCCAACAGTTTACCTCTACTAAAACACCTCTGACTACTTTGGGGCCAGGACCTGAGGGCAGAGAGGGTTTGGTGGGTTTCAGTGCAGTGTGCAGGTCCTTGTCTCTGAACAATCCTCTTCTACTCCAGCAGTCCAGGCCTGGTTCCCTCGGACTACTGCCAGATGAGCAGCTGGACAGGGGTGGTAGATGTCTCTGCTCTCCCACCCTGACTCTATAAATTAGAGGTTTTGTTCTTAGCTTCAAACCTTTCAAGCAAAACAGCTGGGAAACTATCTCCCCACACCAATGAAATAAAATTTCCTCCATTTCCCTCACCCCCTTTTCTTGTGCCAATTAAAAATTCAAATAAAACGCAGCCACAAACCCACAGCTCAATCCCTAGGAACAGATTATAATAATTACCTTAAGCAGTATTTCTCTTTCTCTACATCATTCATTCATATTAAAAGACATCTTGGGAGCGTTTAAGCCAAGCATACGAGCACACAGGTAGCAGTCTTGCCCAGCCACATGAGGTTTCTTTCCACAAAGGTAAATTCTGCAGTGCAGTCCAGCAGTCTAGGGAAATACAGTTCCTGGAAAGAACCTAAAAACCATGACTGGAGGGTATATATGGGTATTTTTTTTTCTCTTCATCTGTTCCAGAGCTGTCAGAGATGAAGTGATATGCCCTCTCACTGCTATTTCTACATATCAGCAACTGGGGGGGGGAGAAGAAAAGGGAAGAGAGGAGAAAACCCAATGTGTCATCTCATTTCAGTAGCATCTAGATACTGCCCATTTAATAGCTGTTATTTATCCAAGCATTTAATCATGCTGTAAATATAGGGAGTCCTTCGAGCCACAAAACACTTCAGTTAATGAGATTAAAGAAGGATTTACAATTCAGATCTGCCTTTTCATTCTCTCCCCTGGGCTGTGCCCCAGGTTTTCAGAGTAAACATTAGCCTCTGTTTTGGGGGAAGCTCTGAAACCAGCATCCTATCCCCCAAAATCACTATGGCTGACTACAGGAATAAAGATGTTTAGTACTTGCCATTTTTCATTGCAACCATCTGGTCCCTCTTAGGGAGAGGCTGGGAAGAGGTGTTTAAGGCAAGACAGTGCCTCAGAAGTTACAGAACAACACCTACAGCATCCCAAAAGGCAGGGAGGACCTTCAGAGGTTGCTGCAAGCAGCTGACGGTACTGCCCTGCTGTGATGATGAGGAAACTGCCACAAACTCATTGAAAAACACAATAACACAGAAAATGGCCAAATTCTGCTCCTGGTTGTTAGAAATGCATCTAGAACTGCACACTTAAAACCCTCAGCACTTTTCCCTGCTTACCCCAATGCCACTGAGTGAACAGGTTTTGGCCACAGGACTGCGAGGCTGGCACTTTATCCGGCACTTTTGCTTCCTATGGATGGAACTGCGGCCGTAACACCAGCCGAGCCTCCAGCAGATTTAATCTGCATTTACACCAGTCTAGGAAGGATGAACCCTGCACATGTCCTGATCATATCTGCTGACATGATGACCCATTTTTACCCCTGTCAGCACCATAAAAGCAACACAACTCTAGAGCCACAGTACCCTCTGCCTCGGGCACCCTCAGCACAAATGTGTCAGCAAGTTTCTAATCTTGGAGCATTTATTGCTAGAGACGGGGCAGGAGAAGCAGCACAGCTTGATTCATTAGCTAATGTTTGGTCAGCACTCTGAAGGCTCCGAAGTGCTGTATAAGGACTAAGAGATACTATTATTATTTTTCTGATCTCAGGATGAGTTTTCCTTGCTGGTGGTTAGAAATATTTTGCCATGTAAATTGAACTAATCTGACTGGGAATAGCAGAGATGCTCAGACGAGGGACGTGCTGGCAAACATCCTCTGATGTGCTCGTACTCCCAAGGCTGCAGGCAGTTGCAAAGCCTGCCTGAAGCAGTTTCTCACTCCCCAAATCTGTGCTAAGCCAGGGACCCCTTTCCTCTCTGCGCATTCCTGGTGGCCTTTCCCCACCATGGTCCCATGCTGGAATCTAAATCTAGGTGCCAACTCCTTAAACAAATGCCTGGAGCAGAACTACGTATCAAAGCACTCTCAAGGGACAAGTCAGTGCAGTCGCAGCTTTGCCTCCCTAAGCTGTCAGTCATTTTGATACCTGGTGGCTGAACTGACATGTTGTTGCTTCTCATCTTTTGTATCACACAGCCTGGTACAGAAAAATTGCAAAGGTCCTTCCCAGAGGACACATTACCATGCGGATCCATGCTGCGGATAGCAATACACCAATGCCAGAGTGACAGCACAGGTCTAAGTGTGACCTGGTATAAATGGCATCCCAATGGGTAGGCACCAATACCACTGCTGTGGCAGCGTGGCCTCACTGTGAGCTGCTGTGGTGAGTGAGGTCTCCCAGGACAGACTGCGGCATCCTACCAAGCAGCATCAAGGTGAAGAACAGGCTAGAGAGGAGAAAAGGATCTTTTCCCCCACTTGCCAGCCCCAAAGGCTCACAACTCCTTTGTCCAAAAGATTAAGCGGAATTGAAAAACCTGGTGGCATCATCAAAATTTAAGTAGCTGTGACTCGCAGAGCTCCGAGGCCACATGCCACTCCACCTTCCCAGAGCCAGCAGGAAGGGCCAGTGGCAGCCTTGGGCACAGTGTCACTGGTTCACGTCTGTCTCCTTCCATCAACGTCCTGCCCGCAGAGTTCGGAGGCAGGTCTGCACGCTCCCGATGCTCTGTAGGGACTTGGGCTTCTTTCAGGTTTCCTTTTCTTTTCTTCACACAAAGCTCTCTTCTGAGGCCCAGAAAGGGACTGTGAATCTCAGAGGCAGCTGCCAGCTTTTGCTGGTTAATGGTAAATCCAGAGATATTTTTTTTCTAGCTTTCTTGATGCTCCAGTCTGCTGACTTATGATTCAGTGCCTGAATTTATATGAAATTAAAATGAGGAGAGCCAAACGCACTTGCATACTAAAATGTTTCAAGTTAATTTGATCCGACTTTGGGGTATAGAGTCCCAACAGGCCAGCACAGATTGACTGGAGCTCATTTATATTCCTGTACTTCAGATGGAAATGAACAGAAAATAGTAGTTAGGTCCAGTCAAAAGTGCTTTTGAGATCTCTTTGCTGGAGCCAACAAAACTATAATATTTGAAATAGTTCCCATATCTCCATAATAGCCTGCTGAGCCCTTGATTGACTATAACAGGGCTCTGGGCTGCTGACAACAGGTTGGTTATAAGCTTGCTGCTGGTCTAGAAAGTTGTTTATACAAAGATAGGAGGTTGCAGCCCTCACATAGCTGTTACTCATTTACTTTCACCTGCCACAAACCGATTTTTGGCAGCTAAAGCTGAAAAAGCCTTTGTGAATCTTGGCAGGAATTTTCCTTTGTTGGAAAAGACATTATGAATCTTCTCCGGCTTTATCATGCTCCGTAGGGTCAACCAATAGGCAGAGTTTGTCCATTTTTTAATAGCTCCTTTTCTTGCTGTTTTAGTCTGACAGTGACAAGCCTATTCTAGATGACACCCAATCTCTTCTTAAATTTATTTTGTGAAAAGGACCTGGCTTTAGCACCCGGCATTTGTATTAGTGCTTTGCTTTAGTGGCTAATTGCCAAGTGATGTCTTCTAGGGAGACATCAAAGGCCTCTAAAAAGGACCCCACAAATGATAAAGCATTTGTTCCTTTGCAGGAAGCATAAGGCTGGAAAGGAGTAGCCCTGGCGTTTGCATGGGGTTAAGCCTCTCTCGTGTTTGCACTGTGCTGTCTTGGAGGTTTTCAAGATCCAGCTGGAGCCAGCCCTAAGCAACCTGGTCTGAATTCCATGCTGAGCCTGCTTTGGGCAGGAGGACGGACTAGATGATTTCCTGTGGTCCCTGCCACCTCTCCTTCCCGCCTGTCCCACTCCACAGACTTCACACCCCCAGGCGATGCTAATAAGTGTTTTATGGCGAGCTACCCTGTCAAACTTTGCAGCAGCCCCTAATGCTCCTCACATCTGAGACAGTTTGTCCGTTTGACAGGGAACATCTGAGCTGGCTGTCTTTGTGGTAGTTGAGTTCTAGTTCCACAAATAATCTTTTTCTTTTCCTCCACACACTAGCAGGCCATTAGCACAACGAAGGCAACCTCTGTGCAGAGATGCAACTTGCTCATCCTGCTTACTGTGAGTCAGTGGTGGCACTGGTCATTATTCTCATAGAAAATAATAAAGAAAAGAAAAGAAGAAAAAATAGCATAAGATGTTTTGCCTTGAGTTGCCATGAAAAGTAGTTGGGAGTTTTTTTCTTGGCAGAATTTCCAGTGTTAAAAGATATATGTGAAATGTTTGGTTTTCAGGAGTTCAAGTTTTCAACAGGAAAAAGAAAAGATTTTTTTGTGGAAAGCAGCCACTTTTTCTCAAAGGCATCTGCTCAGCCACAAATCCAGCATACTGTCAAAAAGCCATTTCAGTGAAGTAGTTTCAACTAGTCCTTCTCACTCACCTATTCCGGTAATTGATTGCACACCTCTGCAAAGCAGCTTCTTTTCTGACTCTACAAGCATTTATATTTTTCCTGTCAGTGCCCACAACTCAGACACTATTTATATTTCTCTCCAGATCACTGCTCTGTTTCTTGAGTCTGTTTTTGCCTGCCTTTCCTTTCTGATGCAGATCATCTATCATTTTTTATGTTCTCAGGTTTAGGGCTGTTTATTTCTCTGCTCTTTGCAACAGTAGCTGCTAACAGCATGACCAAGATCCACCTTTCAGTCTGTTCCACTGATGTTCACCTAACACTGATGAGTTTTGAGGGAGTTTGTACCTGGATCTCGCTATCAACACATTGGTTGGGGCCAACAGCCCCCAGGGAGTACCAGAGAGTACCTTCCCTAGCTGGAGAGGGGACGCACATTCACTGACGGATTTCAGTGCCCAAGCAGACACCTGTTTACGATGCCTGAACTGTCAGACCTCTAAAAGCTAGTCTCAGTGATAGGTCTGCATACAGCCTAGCTACATATGGGTCTGTGATTTCCAGGTTGTTTGAGGAGATGTAGCAAACATTGAATTCCCATATATTATGTTTCTTTTTAATTATGGGGTTTTTTTCCTGAAGCATCGGAGATTTTAGAGAATACTCTGTTCTCCTTCTCATGACACTTTCAGGCCATTTTCCAACTCTGCTGTCCCTAATCTGGCCCTATTTTTCCATTTATTCTGGTCCTTGTATCCTGCCATATCTGTTACTTCTTCACTTGCCCTCTGCAAGTAACTCTGGGTGAGACCACTCTCGCCTAATGTACCACTCTTTAGTGAAAGAGACTGAAGCCCTCCCATTACAGCCTAAGTTTTCAGTGTCACAAGAGCTCTCCTACAATCTCATCCCTCCTTCCCATGAAGACAAAATCCCATTCTAATGGGTCCGACTGCAAGTACGTTAAGAATCAGTCAATCTGTCCATCCACCATCAACATGCTCTGATGCAGACACAGTTCCAAGGAGGATTTTCTCCATGCACTGATATTATAACAGACGGGATTAAAAATGGCTCAACAACATTGCACAACGGTCAGCGCTGCTCCGACCCAGCAGAGCTGAGAAGCAGGGAAGAAACCACCCAGAACCCATCCATGTGCATAAGAGTCTTCCCACGATTATACCGTGAAAATCGGCTCTGCTAGAAAAAACAGGACTCATTTTTCCCCAGAAATGGACTTCAGTGTTCCAAAATTTTCACTCTGTAACTTAGCAACATTTTTCCTCAGACAAGGAGCTGTTCTCAAACATATTCTGAAATGCAGAAGTCCTTGAATATTGAGCAGTTTTATGTTTCCTTGCATACAGAAATGCACGGCAGACAGATGCATCACTGCTATAGACGATTACAGCTTCTTCCTCCAAGATTCAAGAGAGGCCAATTACTTCCAAGCCATTTTGCCTTTTCCTATCTGCCACTGTTGCTTAATTGATGGTCTGTGTTTAATGAGGCAGAAAAACAGCAGAGAGAATAGCAAAGGCTTCCTTCAATAGAGGAATATTTCACATTTAAACGTGTCTTAGAGGGAAGAAGGTGAATTTGCCCTGGAGTCGGGTCTGTGAAAGTCCTCAGGTCTGTGCAGCACCCGAGGTGGGCCCAGGCTCTCTCTGGTAAACCTAAGCCAGGACTCCATGTTAGTCTAAAGGGAATCTAACTGTAAATGGGGAAAACTTGTAGGAAATAAAAAAAATAAAAGAAATCACTTGTCACTTTTCACAAAGCATCTTCATCACAGGGCAGCCTGAATAGCATGACTGTGGAAAGATCCTCAGTTTTAGCCCACGGACATCTTTCCTAGCTTCCCCCTCACTCATTACCTCCCTGGAAGTTGTGTCTTTTTTATGAGGCTGCTTCTCTCCGTTCTAGTCCCCACACAGTTCTTTCTCCATCAGTGAGAGGTGCCAGGGCAGTGGTGGCAGGGTTGGGTCCTGGGCATCGAGTGCTGCTGGTGAGCACAACTCCGAGCGGGCTGCAGTGTGTCCAGGGATTTACACAGCAAGAAAGAGGCCATGATACAGCATTTCAGAGGATGGAGAGAACATGAAAAGGGAAGGAAACACCCAAGATTTGTAAAGTCTTGTAGCATAACAAAGATGAAGGCACTAGAAAAGCCCAGTGAAGGTTCTAGAAAAGCCTGGCGAATCCCTCTGCACAACAGGAGGCATAAGACCCAACCACCCTATTTCCTCTCCTTCCTAGGAAGGGACTCAGGATCCCTCCACTGCTTTCTTCCGTCAACCTCCAGCAAGTAATGCAGGACTCCTCTTTGCTGGAATTTGAGGAAAGGCTTTCAGGGGAAACAAGAGAAAACTGGGAGAAAATCATGCCAAGCCCATGGAAGCAGCCATAACTTCCCAGCTCTCCAATGCTCCCACAGCTGAGTTTCAATTTTACAGGAAAGACAGGGGGCCTTGAGCTGATTCTGTTGGGAAGTTCCCATTGATCTCTGCCTTCCCAAATCCCAGCATTTCAAGTGTTGCTGAGAATCCCATGAACAATATGCTATCTAGACCAGTGGAAAAGCACCGTGTTCTGATTATCTTAAATCTACGTAAAATAAAATGAAATAAAATAAATCATAAGAATGGTGATATCTGGGCCAGTCCTGGGTCCAGTTGGTAATTCACAGGCTGCAGCTTAGCAGCTGCCATTGCCTCCAGTAAATATGCAGGGATAGCAATCAGCTGGTATTTAATTAAACCACAATGACTGTCTCATTAGCTCTAAACAGAATTCTTATTATGGAGCCTTCTTTTGATCACTGGCACATACTTCCCCAGGAGGTTTTGTTTTATTTTGGATTGGGTGGAGGGGGGGATGGAGGAATCGGAGGTTGTGCTGATGGAAAAGACCCCTGGCAATGCCCTGACACCAAGACCACACCAATATTTGCGGCATCGGTAAGAGATATTTTAAAGACTCACAGATCATGTTTTGTGTGCAATCAGTAGAAACATCTAAAGTATGCCTAGAGTCACCGCCCTTTGTTTCTTGAGCAGGCAGGGGGGGTGGGGGGGGGGGTGTTGGATTGGGATTTTTATTACTGCTGTTGTCATGTGGTTGTTCTAAATACTCCACCCCTAGAAAGACAAAGACAAGGGGATTTGCATTAAACAAAATACACTGATAAGGTTGTTTCTCTTACACACAAGATAACTAATTGGTGTAAGTCAACTGACAATTCTTTAGCCACTAGCTTTTCTTTTGGTTTTTTCTTTAAAGCTCTATCATATAAATTACTTTGTGTTTGTAATTTACATTTTTTTCCTTTCTTTTTCTTCTACAGCAATAATAATACAGCCTTCATAAATACAGCCTTCATAAATCACACAAGAAGGTAAAACAATCCAACATCTGCCTGTGGAAGTGAAAGAGGGGGAAAAAAAAAAGAGGAAGGTTCAATTCACCTATAAAAGCATTTGACTAGCTAATAATTCTCAGTATAAAACTAGAGGAAATTCATGAGCCTACTGACTGGGGTACTGATTGCCGACAGGAAAGAGCCACAGGTAAATTCTACCACTAATTGGAGCGGATTTATGTCAGCAGGCAAGAAGTGGAAATCATTGCAAAGGAACCAGCGTAAGAGTTGTTAAAATACTATGTTCCTGGATGTTTACTTTCCACATCTCAGAGGAACATCCTCTATTTTGGGCTCAGTGAGTGTCTTTCATCATTAAGAGAAAAAGAAATTAAAAGACTCGGGTTCATCCCAACATAGCACAAGGTAACTTTGCAGCTCCCAAAATTCCAGCAGGACGGGAAAGCTATTTTCATCTCTGTTACAGGGCCAGGGGACACTGGTGCGTGATTATAGCAAGACTGAGCACAGGCATCTCGAGAACTTTGAACTGAATCATGCTGTCATGGCTACCGTTAGTTTTGGGAAGCCTGGCTGCACCCGAGACCATGCCGCTCCACCTACAAATTACATACAACATCTCTGTCCTTGTGAGATACTTGGTTCCTTCTACAGCAGACTCCAAGCCAACTTGTCAACTCTCTGGTTCCCTCTCCAAGGTGGATGAGAAACACAAAGCGTACTCTGATAATTTGGCCGTATTTAAAGTCTCCCTATGGATTCCCTATTTTGCTCACTGAAACCTGCCCCAAAGATATTGCTGAGGTTCAACAGCCTGAGTGTTTGGCAAGTTTGGTCTCAATACCTTTATCTAAAATACAGCTTAGATGCAGTCAAACATTCTCCCTGACTTAGAGGTAACCACTTCTCTTAATTGACAATCTTTCACTAAAACTGGTATGCTTCTGGGAGAAGATGATTTTTTGACAACTCAAGATTTCACTGAAAAGTCCTAAACCCTCTCTGGAGATGGGACCTGGCCAAAATTCTCTCTATTGAGAATCATACTTTGTGCTTTTCTTAATACCCTGGCTCCTAGCGATACAAAATTAAATGAAGTCGTCTGCATTTCACTGTAAATGCTTAATTTTTATACTTAACTATTTTGAAAGAAATGCAACCCTTAACCAAATAGAAAGAAAGATTCCAATAGTTTATCTTTAAAATATTTCTTGATTGTTCAATCCATGTCATGAATGGTAGGGGAGCGTAGACTCATGATTTCCGAGTGACTGAGTCTGGCAAATCTCAAACGACACATGAAGAAACCATTCCCAAGACAATGCCAAAGCTGCAATTTGTTATTTCAGAAGCTGTCCTATAAAGAACAAAGGCCTCAATTCAGCACATTACATATGGTTATATCTATCTCTAAAGATATGTGTAGTAAATCCCCTGGAAATCCCTGGAACTACTCATATGCTAAAAATCAGGCACACGCTTAGGTATCTTGTTGAGCTGATGCCTAAGGATCATGATAAGCTTAATAAGCATTCATCCTAAACACTGTGAAAATATAAACTGTGAAATTCTCATCAAAAATAAGAGGCCTCAAGACATCCAGAGATGAATCATGAAAAACAAATTGGCAAGCCTCTTATTAAAGCAAGAGAAAACACAACATCATGCAATCAGAGCAATAAAGAATCTCCAGTTCCACATCGGCTGGAATAATCAAATCAAAGCAACATAAAAGAAATAATGGCAGACAATCAAAACCAAAGGAGCGCAGCACCTAATGACTCCTGCTTGGAATAGTACGCATCTGTTTTGGAAACAAATTCTTCCCCAACTCATCAGAAAAACTAAAAACTGCTCGGTGTAATCTATGAATGACAGTATCTGAAAGAGCTGTACATCCTGAAGCCATGCTGGGCTCCGGGGCGGCCCTCACAAGCGGGGCAGGGCTCCATGCCCATCAGTAGTAAATCTCTGGACTTTGATCCAGAATATGCATGAGCAAGAGGGCTGCATGTCTCTGAATTAACCAAAGCATGCAGGATTTCCATGAGCAAAATCAATTATCCACGGGTTTCTAGGTTGTGTTCCTGGGCTGGAGTGTTGCTTGGGGGAGGTTGCGTATTTCCGATGGAATCAAGACAATTTGAATAATACTGAAGAAAGTTGTCCAGTTTCCCATTATGGGCTTTACTGCCTAGTTCAAAGTAAGAAAACATAGTTTTCCTTAGAAAAGGGTCTGTCTGCACGAAAATTGCTCATACTTCAGCCTTACCTGAAATGCGAGAGGTGGAGATTAAGAGTTAAACTCCAACATGAAACAAAAAAACTCACAGCTCTGGAGGAGTGGCTGGTAATGCAGTGGTGGAGGATTAGAAAGTAGAGCGCCTTGGCTAAGAAGGGTACATTGCAGCAGCGCTTACTGAATGACGAGCGTACTTCATGAAAGGGAATCTATCAGCTTAGCACTTCTTTGCAAGATCATGCAGTGAGGTTCAGTAGCTCCTATAATACAATTACTCTCTCCAAAAGACCAATTCAGAAAGCAATTACACACCATTAGCAACGTATCTCCAAAGGCCTCAGCTCACCCAAGAGAGCCAGCCGCACAGCTTGACTAAGCGACTGTTCTGTGCCATTTATACCTGTTGTTCCTGAGTCAGGAAGATACTACTGGGAGCTCAGCTCTGATGATTTTACACAAAGAGGTTCAGGCAATTAAAAAATGCAATAAAATCAAGAGGCACAAGGTTGGACGGGGAAACCCCAGCAGTTTAAGCAGATCACTTAGAGACCTTTGCAAGGGCATTTTTAAGGTTTGCGTACACCAGTGGCAAAATAAAGGGAAAGAGAGGATTTTTCGGTGTTAGCTCTAACTTCCCTCACAGATGAGCTCTGCCACCACATTTTTCCACACTAGTTATGTTTATTAAGCATCACTTTTAAACGGAATTAAAACTTTTTAAAAAGACATTTGAAATAAGGGAGTTCATACATGGCTGGTCCAAAATAGCTGACCAAGAACGGCTTTACCTGTAGACAAGTCCTTTGCAGCTGAAAGCATGAGCTCAGTTAGCTAACCACAGCTTAGCCTCCACCCAGATGCCCTGGCCTGCATTGGCAATGAAGGCACGGCAGCATGGCTTTCATCACGGATTGCACAGTTTTCATGGGAAATACAAGGGATCCTGGGGCAAGCTTATGCTATCCACACCTAGGGCTACACTTGCTGTTCATGCTCTGATTGCCCACCTCGTATGCAAAAGCCAGCAAGTCTGTGTCCCTCCGTCACACAATTGCTTCTCCTGCAGCCACTTAGTTCTACCCGCAGAAGCGGCTCACACCTCCAACTCCACTTCACCGGCAAATTCAGCTGGGATACTGGAACCCCGTACTGGCTCCAGCAATGTACCCCTACCGATATACAAGAGATTTCTGTCCCACACAGAAGCGAAGGCTCGGTGAGATTATCCGCTGCAGAGCTCCACAATTCGTAACTCGGGGCATTCGTGTCAATTCCCACGGATTCCTATACAAGGCTTGTTAAACTTAATTTAAGATAGAAAGTACCTTTCACCTCTTCTACCCTTTACCACGCATAATCATATAGACTGAATAACAATACATATATTTACATTCAATTCATTTTTTCCTGATTGCTTTCAGACCTCTGAACTGTAAGAAAACGATAAAGACAGTTAAACAACTGTTCTTTATTAGATTCATTCTTCATCTGAGTTATATGAAGATTATGAAAGTTACTATAAGAAATATTACACATTTCCATGGTTCAAAATGTCAAAATATATAGTTTATACCCCTCAGTAATGTTCGCAATAGAAGTTTCCCAACCAAGCCATGCATTTAGCCGTTTCTATACTCATTAGTTTTCTCTCTGACTTGACAGAAACAGTTTAAGGGATGTGTCAAAGATCTCTCCTTAGCAGAATGGTTTTCCTGTCTCTAACTACTCTGCTTGTATCCCCAGACCATGGGAATTTATATATGCATCAGTAAACTCTATCTACTGGTTAGGTACTTCACAGTATTGCTCATATATCTTCCTCTATTGCTTACAATAACATTTGCATTATAATATCACTCCAGGAACTCGCTGTAAAGATTAACTTAGCAAACATTTGGAAAACGCAGCCTGACTTCATTAATGTCTTACAAGGACACTCACTGACACCAAACTGTCTCTATCTCCTACATTACAAACAAATCAGCCGCCTGCAGAAGTGTCTTACAAAGTCAAGTGCTTTGTTAGCAAGAACCACCCGACCTCTGTTACAGCAAACTCTTACAGGTTTACTATACTTATTTATCCAAATGTCCAAATTCTCGTTTCCTTTGCAGAATTTATACAAGCTGCAAGGGAGGGATCTCAGCAGTTTTTCTCCTTCTAGGCCTATTACAGCAAAGCATAAGATATCTCGCTGTCCTTAGCAAAGTGCTGCCAAATGGTAGCGTGATGAGGATATTTATCCTTCGGTGTATCTGCAGTTATGCATGGCTTCTTAGCAAACCACCTGAGAAAACCTCTCCTCAGAAGATCCCAAATAAAATCCAGCAGACTGATGGGACAAAACATTTCTAGAAGAGCTTTCTCTCAGCTAGCAAGAACCCAGTGACAATTCAGAAAATGCTGAAGAGCAGGAAAAAACACCACCTCCTTTAATAAACTCACCTAATAAGCAAGAAGTAAAAGAACAGCACTTGTCCAGAGCCTATGGACCTTTGTCCTATTTTTAATGCCTTATTCGGTCTTGTTCAGAGGTATGTGCCTTTGAAAGCATTTGGGAGCCAGGGTGTTGACTCATAGGAGGTGGTAGATTCACCTGGGATGCCAACATTGTTAAATTTTTGTCTTCTCAAAGAAGACCTGCTGCTCCTCCTCACAAAGATAATTGAGATCACGTAACAGCAGGGAGGAGACAAGAAATCTACCTTCCAGAGCTCCCTGCCCAGGGGCCTAGATGGCATGTCCCTCTAGAACTGCTTCCCAGATTATCTTCCAGCACCATCCTGCTTTCTACTGAACTCTGCCATTTGTCTTAACCCCTTCCTCACAGCCAAAATTAGCCTTTCCTGGTGGAAAAAAAAAAAGAATGAGTTTACTCCTTCCTGTCTTCCCAGCCTTCACCTTCTCTCAAGTTTTCTCAGGTTTCCCTGAACCCTGCAGTAACATGATCTCCCTTCTTGATACTCCCTTTAACTGTGGCAAGGTTTATTAAAGAATAATTAAGGAAACCTTTTGCTACCATGAAGATGAGACTCTTAAAGGCCCCAAATTCCCTGTCTGTCATTAAATCCATAAAGAAATAAAAAGCCCAAATGGCATAGCATTAAGGATTTGAGTATTTGAACCTTAGCAAGGTGCTCTCCGGTTTATGAACCCACCCACCCATGCTATTATGTGTCAGAGAAATACTAAAATGCTTTGTTGCTACGCTTGCAGAAGTAACACAGATCTGGTTTTGGTACAAAAATAAACACAGCGGCACAACCTTCTAAATAATTTGTGGTTCCCAGATGAGTTTTCTGCACCAAGAAGGCAGGAGATCATTCAGGGAGAAACGAAATTATAACCCCAATCTCCTTCTGTTGAAGAGAGGCTGATACTTCAATTATTTATGTGGGCTTTAAATATTTAGTTTGGCACTTATACCCTTAAGGAAACTATAGTTACCACTTCATCATTACAAGGAGCCCATCATTTATTCATGGAATCAATAGGAACGCAAAGCAGCAGTAATGCTTCGTTCCTACGTGTGCACCGTTGGGGTCAGGGCATACAGAGTTTCGGTCCTTCTGGAGGGAACAACCTGATTTCTGTGGTCAGCACAGTTACCCATAAGGCAGGTACATTGTCTTGAAGCTGTCTGGTATTGAAAAAGATACATCCAAGAAACAGGCAGCGACCCAACCAGGAGGCTGAGTGCCACACAGGTATCTCGGTGTGCTCAAGTGCGTGTGTGACTGTAGAATGGAGAAAAAGCCACATACCTGCACTGAGTGTAATAACTGAAGTCACTGAAGATTTTTGGTGGACTACTGTGCTTTTACTGACAGGTGGTGACAGAGATGCTGCCTGTGACCAGACTTCTAGCAGCTGGAACTGAACCTGGGACCTTGTAACCTGAAATCAGAAATATTTATGGCTTCCCTAAGAATCTTGGTTTTAGCAAAGCCTAAAGCAGGCCTATAGAGAGGTATATAAAAATGATTTTGCTTTGCCCTGGGTCACCTCATTTCATGGTAGGGTAGGAAAGTCGAGTTTCCATTGGCATCCTTGGCACGTTAACTCATTTTCAACAACCAGAGTGGGAAGCATCCTTCCAAAGCATGGCAGTACAATACAATGTTTACCTATTTTTATTATCCTTAAAGCTCTTTATTGCCCTTTATGTCTCCTAAATTTTCTTTATAAACAATGGATAAGGTTGGCACAGAATGAATTGAATGCAATCAACCTTGTTTCAGGTTTAACTGAACGGAGAACAGCCAAAGGTGTAACTCGGCTTTTTATCCTGTTCGTAACCGTGACTCAGAAGCCTTACACGTCCCCTTTCTCTTAGGAAGCCTGTACCACCAGCCTGTTAGCCTACAGACATGCCCGCAAAAGAGCTTACACTGACAACGTTTGTGGAGTGAGCCAGTATATTGATTATCCCTTCTCTGACAGGCAGAGGGCTATCCCCACTCCTGAGCTGCACTGCCAGAAACCTCTCTGCTCCTCGCCTCCTCCCTGCCACCAGCACCTGCAGCATTTGCAGCTCCTTGGCTCCTCGTCTTTTGGCCTTGAAGATCACTGACAATACCCCTGTTGCAAATGTTTGGGCACCTTTACTTTCTACCATCATTTATCACGGCCGCCTCTTCTGGCAGCCATACAAATATAATTTGACATGCTGTAACTTCTGCATTGCATTTCATTTGTATTATTTTATTTTGAAACATTACCTGCTCCAGGACTCAGATTGCTCTATGCCCCATTATAAACTAGACAGAAATATAATGAAAATTAATCATACTTAGGATGGGTCTCAGCAGATGCTAGGACACTATTAAAGGAGTTCTTATGGGGAAATAACGCTCTTACGACAAGAAAGGGCAGGTGGATTTGTAACTTGAATAATAATTGCATTAATACTCATCATTAAGAACTCCCTCATTGCTATAGTGTGAATGGAGATGGTGATTTTTGTAAGCCCAGTACTTGTCAGCCACCTAAAGGCCTGCCGATTGGTATCCTCCATCTTAAAAAAAAAAAAAAAGGCATTTCCTATTCAATACAGCTGTGAAATATATGTATTTTTACATATGTCTGGCACCTAGGTACCCAGTGAGTCTTCTATTGGATTTACTTTTAATGTCCCCTTTGAAAAGGGAAGTAATTGATTGTAATAGATTTATTTTTAGGTGCCATGTTAACAACTTCACTCTTACTCCTGAAACGCAGATTCATGGAGGCAATGCAAATCACCAAGGAAATCCCGGATGGAAGAATTGCAGTCCCACAGCCCAACTGGAAATAACATACAATGCCAAGAGAGAGGAGAGCCTGCCGGAGCCGAGGTTCCCTCGCTCCTGCTCTGTCCTTGATTAGATTAGAGAGCCGTGCAGTGACGGATGCGGGAGCGCGCCCAGACGGGTCACAGCCCAGGCAGCCACATGCTGCACAAGCCAAATGATTTAAAACAGCTGAACGTTAAAGCCTGAGGGTCTGTGAGAAGCCAAAATCTTGAATGTTTCTGATCCCCCCCTTGCATCCCACACTCCCTCGCCCCTTGGTTTTGTCAAACATTAGTAAATAGTTCTATCACTGACTCAGACGACAATCTCAAATAATTGCTACTTCAGCAACAAATACAGCCGTCTATGAAGTGGTAAATATTGATGAGGCCAAAGTTCCAAGACAAAGCAATGTGGAACACTTGGTGAATGAAGGCTAAATGAACGTCATTCATTTTAAAGAAGAAAGAAAGGCCATATATCAAAGAACAAAAGCAGAAAAAATATACCTAATGCTTGCTGGTGATCAGAAACTGTTGTTATTGAATTGGATTTTACAACCTGAAGCTGAATTCTCAAGAAAGGAAAAAGCGATTGAGGTCACAAAGCATTTAAGCTTTGGTTCTCTGTGCAAATTCTGGATATACAAGCTGGATGGTTAGTGGCATAGGGAATGATTCCCACCTTTTCTTCTCTGCTTGTTACTGTATCCCATGTGTGCCAGAAAACATAAGAAAATTTGATGTTCAGACTTCGCAGTGCAAATGGAAAAAACCAAACACTTTCCATGAACATCTTCAAACAGTCAAGGAAGTCCTCATTTCATTTTCTATCAAAGACGTTCTTACTGAAGAATTTTGCCTATGCCATCTCTTACTTATTCTCACATTTATAAAGAAATAGATTTGTCTGTAAAGAGGCTCCAGAAAGCTAAGTATCAGTGACAGAGCCCACTGACTGCAGATAACATTTATCCTGGTCCAGTTGCCCTTTGTGCGAAGCACTGGTAACTGTCTTTGTCTCACTTCCCTCCCCCTGAAGCTGTCAGTAAAACCTCACTTGATTTCTGTGACTGCAGTACCATCTCAGCTTTGTTGTGTTTACTCCACCAGAAGTGGGAAAGTTTGAACAAACCAACATGAAAGCAGCTGTAAACTGAGAAGCAAAATTCCCTTCCTGTGTGAAGAACAGTGGTATTTTAACATTTTAAAATGCGAAAGCTCCTGGCGTGATGAGAAGCTCCAAATGAGAATTTCTGTTCAGGGATGCTGGTGCATACTGGCTTTGATGTCTCTTCCTCTTTGCTTGCCAAACACAGCAGCAAAACCACTTATAGTTTGTATTATTCATCACGATGCTTTCTGGTGACTAAATTGCATCGTGGACTTCTCATGACCACAGCGTAGGGCAGAAGATTGCTTTTGGCAGAGGAGTTTTACCCAAATGCGCGGGTTTTTTAAAATAAATAAATCAGGAGGCATGCAATCAAAACCCTACAACTCTCATGTGCTGCTGAGACAATTCAGGTCCAGAGTGATGCCTAAATCAACACAGTACAATTTGCTGGATTGTTTCCTGGCAGGAAAATCAAAGCTGGTTTAGTTTGTCAGCTTTGGCTGCATTGATATTTTCCCACATCAAAGTTTCATTTTGCAAGAACCAACTCTCCTGCACAGAAACACTGACAGAGCAGAGGAGCTGCCTTCAGCCCCATCGCTCGGCTGAATCCATGCCCCGGCATACAGGACTCCAATAACCCTCTCTGCCTAAGCGGCTGGAGGTGAACTAAGACAGAAGATGGAGGGAGGGGGAAACAGGCAGTTCCAGTGATTTCCAGCTTCTTCCTTTTGCTCAGAAATGATCTAGGAATTAATTTCCTCAAATCCTAGTATTTAAAGTATAGCCCTAAAAGTTTGGTTCATTCCTCCAGATTTCTTTCTCAAATCTGAACCTGTCAGTGAAAGGAAAACCAAGGGAACGTGACTGCCAGCAGGCAGCAGGTTTAAACAAAATCTATAAAAATAGCAGTAGCTATACAGCTGGTTCCATCCTTCCTTTCCTCTAAAGGAAATGTCTGCTTGTTCCGTTACAGTGCTGTATTCTTGCAAAGGGCTAATTACATCAATATTCCTCAGTAAGACAAGCCTGCTGTCACTGTACATTTGACACAGATTAATATTAAACTGGATTTAAGATGCTGTTTTTACATGATGGGCTTATAATTACCTGGCTAATAGCAATGACTGTGATGGAGCAGTATTGTTAGTTACTCAATGGAAATTAAAATCAAATCCCAATTCCACACTCACTGAGAGCTTGTCTAGGAAATTCAGTTGAGTTCACACGAAGGATTTGCTTTCTGTTGCCTCTGAAAGCACAAGCGGTTCTTGTCTTCAGCTACCGATCCGCAACACCAGCACAGACGAGCCTGAGTAACATCCACATAACCTTTTTGTGCTACAGAGCTGCTGGCTGCTAACCCCAGGGCTGGCCTGGGCCTTCTCCACAGCAGTAATGACGATGCATTGTCAGGAATAGCAACCCACAGCGAGCAGAGAGGGACAGAATTATCTATGGGAAAACTGTCTCCATGGAGCTCCGTATCTTGTCCAAAAGGAAAACTGAGACAATACAAGAAACAAGAGCAGTGGTTTGAGAAAGAGAGTCTAAATCTGACTTGTGAACCACTTGTAACAATTGTGTTATTCCTGACTACAGTCAGAAATAAGAAATTGGGCTCAGATTGTTTCTTAGGTTTCCAGAAGTCACTGGTAGCTTTTTATACTTATAGCTTGTCTTAAACAAAAAAACAAAAAAACAACCAAACACATACACAAAACAAACTTTCTCTGTATTGAAGCACAGTACCATCAACTCCTGCAAAATTAGCCTGCAATATCGTCACCACCACCGTTTACTTCTTTAGCATGTCACTCGTAACTTTCTATACTCTACCATCAAATTATCCCTTCACATAAAGAGAAGAAAAGAGAATTACAGTCGTCAGCAGAGAACACACATAGAAAGGAAGGTTGTAATTCAAAGAAAGCTTCCAAAACTTGAAAGTCATTAGCTCTCCTTTCTAGAAAACTCCAAGAAAAGTTCACCGCCCCCTTGTTAGGGTGACAGCAAGGCCAGCTGGGGTAGCAGCTTAGATGCCGATTTCCTGGTGTCCCCTGTCTTGGCCTGACTACTTGACTTCTTGTCTGGCGAGTAAATCCTCTCAGGGCCTTCACTCTCAACCTCCAGCGACACAACCCTGAGCTCAGTGTAGGTAATCCGCCCAGCCACCTTCTCCACGTAGCGTGCACAAACCGCACACGCGTGTCCAGGGAAGGGAGGTGGCGTATGAATCCTTCGCAATAACCATTTCAAACCCCAAATCTCAGATCCTTCAGCTTTTCAGCTTAGTAACAGTGGTCTTTTGGAACTGGGTGCATCCCTTGCCTTCCCCACCCCATCTGCTCAGCAACGCTAAATAGCTAGAATAAGACTATTGGAAAGCCTACATGACAACTAACTGCTTATAGAGCAAAAGAAAGCACACAGAGTACTTGGTCCACGCTATATTCCTACTTGATTTAGGATTTGACTCTTAGTTAGGGAAGAGTATTTCTTTCTCAATTAAACAAATAACTGCCAGCTTGGTAGATTACATCTCAAACTTTAAAGGGTAAAAAAGAAGTCATATTTATTTTCTTTTTTTGTTGCATTGTAGACATTCTTGCTTCAGTTGAACCTTTGAAGTTAGACGCCCTGTATTTAACATCTTTATTGCAATACTTATTACTGATATTACAGAGAGATCACTAAAAAACACAGCACAAACACAAGAGCTGAGTACTAGACCCCAGGCTGAGCCATAGCGTTAACGATTCAGTGGAACTGCAGCACTTTAGATCAGTACAGAATTGACTCCATAGCAGACGTGGGAGTGCAACCTGAAACTCAGTCCAACTGTATCCGTGAGCGTCCTTCAGTGAAAAGAAGAGCGTTAGAGATTTAGTAAAACAACAGCAATATTGTGCAGCAAAAGCCAGTGGCGATCTACATGCATGCACCATGCACTCAGATCTCTGCTGCTTCCTCAACTATTCACACACCAATCTGACAGAAATTTCTAGCCCTGATTACACCCCAGTGATCATGTAACTCAGGACTGCTGCTAAATGCAGTGGCTCTGCCTTACCTCTGCGCTCCTATCACATCCATAAAGATTTTATATGTTCCTTGTTTCACTTTAGGCTATAGAAACTGCTGGATTTTTACTTGTACATACTGGATTTAGCAGGGATGTCAAACGTGGAGTTGGAAGACCAGATTTAAGAACCCTAACTTTCTCTGTCCAGCAACCAGTAGTATCCTGCCACTGTCTGTATTGGCAGTCAATGGCCTACATAGATATCGATATGTGCACTGTGGTAAGAGAGAAATTTTTATAAAACACAGATGAGCCAAAGGACCAAACTCATCTTTTTCAGAGCACTTGTATATCAGGCCACTGTTTAACTAAGAAATAAAAGATCATCAAGCTGCAGTGTCATGAAGTCAAGGACAGAATTTCCTCTCCAATGTCCAATCACACAAATAATGATGCAAGACCAGTAGCCTTGTGTAGTATCAGAATACTCTATAGTATCAGAAATGGTTTCCTTAAAGCATTATACTTTGAAGAATCAGCTGGTTCCAGCAGATGAAGGAATCGATGGTTTTCCATTAGCGCACTTACTACCACAGTATTTAGAAAGGCATACAGTCTTCAAGAGAATGAACGGACTTTCTCAGAAGTATCAGGTCTCGGCCACAGCTGGTGGGAGATACTAGATTGGCTAAGCCAGGTCACCGGTTGAGAAGAGTGATCCGATTCTGCATTCTTGCACAAAATTGAAATGTAAGTACCTAGCTGGGGCCAGCCATAAGTACTGCACTTCTTTTTTCCAGAAATGATATTCATAATGGTTTGGATAGTCAAACAAGTCCTAATCGTGATTTAATGGCTTGCACTGTAATTAGCCTCCAGGGAAAAGTACTTTCAATTAACCAATGTAAACATACCATCTACTTGCACCATTACATGTTCTGCTAAATTTCCTGATTAAGAGATGGAAGTCATATAGCATGGGGCCAGAACTCAGGGCACAGAGGAGAAGCACAGCTGGGACTGGAAATCATCCCTTTTCTGCTCTGCATGAGGCTGCCTGATAGTCCCTAATGTCTCCTGCTACCATGGCTAGGAAGGAAGTGGTGTGGCTCGCGAGTTTGTCGGTTGGCACTGAGCCAACCTGCCTACCAAGACAGTTCTCTGATGGATAACCTTGCTCTTATGCAAGGTCCCAGCAAGCGTACAGCACAAAGTAGGTCTGCACGTGCTTACGCATGGGGTATGTAAAAGGAGTAGTAGGGCCATGAAGCACAGGAAGACTTCACTGCTTTATGTTCTTACTCTATTTGTCCTCATCAGCTGACAGAGCAAAACGATTAGGATAAGTCTCTTTCCCCCGGTGCCAGGTGAATGTACATGGCATCATTCTTCCTAGAAGCAATAAAAAAATCAGAGTGAACGTACCGCAGGTGTAAGCTACTTCTGAAATTTAACCAAAGGCCAACAGAAATTGAATCAGAGCTATTGTCTCCAGCAGCCTCTGGATGTGGGAGCAGGAGCCCCTGTGGTGTCCGAGAGCCGGTCTAAGACAGATCAGATTTCTAGCAGGGTGCATTCACTATTTTGCCCCCCACCTGAGTTGTGTCAGTTCAGCACTTCTGTAAACTGCTTTTCCAGCATTTCACACGGGGGGGGAAAGACTGAGGGGGCCTGGAAGAGGGACTGTCTGAGGACTGAGTTCCTGTGGCAGGGGCGGAGATACATGCCCCCAACGTGCCTGTAAATGCTCTTATCTGGGAGACGGGAGGCAGGATTTGCCCCTTAAGCAATGGGCAAGGCTTATTGCAGGATGTTACTTCATTCTGCCCTTGGTTTATTTCAAGTTATGCCTTTTTATAAAGCTTAGTTTAGGAGCCAAGGAAGGGGAGCAGAAGTCCAGCATACGCTGCTCCTCGCACCTGCTTCACTCCAAGACAGGTCTGTGTCTTCTGCTCAGGACAGCCAGGGCTGCAGAGCGGAAAGGCCAATTCTGTGACATTTTCCCCAGGCAATTCCTTTCTAGCTGTGCACGTAAGCTGAAAAGACAGACTCGCAGTTTCCTGGAGCTACAGGGAAGTGCAAGACATCCCACTTGGGTCTCTAATGTACCTTTCTCCAAGATATTCAGCAACAGGTACAATTTGCACACAACAATAACAGCCCGAAGTCACTGAATAAATTGCTGATTTTGAAATAGCAAATGACATGTTAGCAACAATGCACACTGAACAACATGTGAGAATAAAAGAATACGTTTCATAGCTCTTTTTATCCTCTCATCATGTATATTTGTGTGGGAATTCTTGCTGCCAAAGAGCTAACATGTCTAAAAGCATCTTGAAGAGTCTTTGACAAGCAGTTCCAGTTTATAAATAGAAAGTTTTGATGGCTTTTTTTTTTCTTTTACCATTTCCACAAAATATGGAATTTACATTTTCTACATTTCTACACTTTGTTTTCTACCCGTCTTTGATTTCCTCCCTCTAGCAAAAGTAAAAGTCTAAAAAAGAACAAAAAGACCAGGACTATAAAATAGCAAATGTTCAGGGTCCTATCCAGTAACAAATTCTTCAGGAACTGTTTTTACAGAAGGAACCTGAAGTTGTTTAAAAACACAACAACAACTCCACACAACCACACACACCTCACTGGGGAAAATCTGCATGCAGAAAAAAGGGTTCATGTTCTGCACAGTGAGCTTTCTGAAAATGATCGATTCCCCTGGAAAGTCCTCGCTTTTCATCAAAATATTCACGTACTACTTTTAATTAAGTTTTTGTGGAAATCTGACTGCACTTCTCTATTCCAAGTTATTATTAGCCCCGCGCTGGTGGTTGCAGCTGGCACTCACCACAGTCGACTCTTCGCTCCTGTCTCCCCACTGCAGCCTTCCCCACTCTGCTGCTGTTCTCCTGCTGTTGCACCAACTGCCTGGAAGACCAGCGTCCGCGGCGCACAACACCGCCCCGTTGTTAGTGTTAGCGTTTGCTACCCGGGCTGTTGTTTCAAGCAACAATTTTACAGTGAGGAGCACAGTTGGCCAAGATCATCTTGCAGGCGTCAGATCACCATGATGGTTTTGAAGAGCCTTTGCCCTTCTCAAAGGAGGCTGACAAACCCAGGGAAATTTACAGCCTTCATGAGAAATTTCCAATAAACTGTCAAGAGACTAAAATATAGATGTATTTTTTTCTCAAAAAAACCCTAAAGTAGTGCAATAATTCTTCTCTTAAAGAGAGGAATCCTACTGAAAATAGTGAGCTCATATATATCCATTTGCTATGCAACTGCATCCTACTTTTCCTACAAGATTTTATTTCACCTTGAATATGGACTATTTAATAAATGAAATGTTAACGCTAGGTTTCCTTCCAAGAGACTCAAGATAGTGCCCCTTTCAAGAATGCTTTCTTGTGCCAACTAGAAATAAAAGAAAAAAAATTAAATTACAAAATAAAATGAGGGCTTGGAATAGATTCTTGTTCCAAGAGAAATGAAGGAAAAAATTGAGGCCTTGGGAAACTTGTCAAAAGACAGTTCCCTCCACTGCCCTTGTATCCCCTGCCCGCACTTTTCACCTACTGCCTCTGGTCACTCCTATTCCAGGAATCAGGGAACACACTTGCAAGACATTTATTGACCAGGATTTAATTGCAGGGCCTTCTGCTGGCCATTATTGCCCCGCCAGATAATTGCATTTAGTGAGCTTCACACTCCAAACTAGGGGGAAAAACCCACACGTCTCACATCAAGAGACCTTCAAGCTTGTGTCTACTCTATCAGGTAGATAGAGCCGGGTCTTGAACTTGCATCTCCCAGAGCCCCACCGGTCCGTTGGGCATCTGCAGTCCCAGTCAGCGGCGCTGCTTTTACCCCGCTGACCCCCGGCCCCGCACACAAAGCTGCTGTGCGTGGGCAGATGGCTGCTGGAAGTGGAGATCTTGCACTTCATGGCCTAGATATGGATTTCTTGGATGTTCTTGTCTGACTTGACTTAAAAATAGAAATTTGTCTCCAGACTTTAGAAACAGCCTCCCCCTCCCTGCAAAAAAAGAAATTCCCAAAGCCAACACTTTGGTTTTTCCCCTCATCCTTTAACCTCCTCTTGTATTCAGTGAATTACAATTCTATAATTCAAAGATTTTTAACTAGAAAAAACTCTTTTCAACTACAGTATTTAATAATCTTCTGACCTTCAGAATTCATTTTCAGTGATGGAAATCAGAATAAAGGATTTAGTTTTATCCATCTTGCTCCCTTGACACAAAGAAAAAAACTGCAAACTCTGCCTTTTTTTTTTTAAACCAAAAATGAAGATGACAACATTATGTTCATAGTTGCACCATCCCCCAGTACTCTCAATATGCCAAGGCCAATTTAGGATGAGGCATAAACTATCAGTACCAAGGATCTGAAGTATTTAATTTCTCACTCTCTATACAACACTGCAGGAGAGGATATTTACAATAAGAACTCAATGACTTACTCATACTTGAGCTGAAATATTCAATTCTACTTCTCATAGAAGCTTTGTAGCTTAAAATAGTCTGATCTACTGAGAAAACTATCCCTAAATAGTATCTTCACTTCAAATATCAGATAACATGGACAAAGTGTAGACAGCTCGTGTGAAGATGATACTGTCAAAGGAATGGCTTGACACGACAAAGATAAAGGGCAAGTAACAGGGACACTAGTTAAAAAGTTTAGAGATCAGAGCCGATTCTGATTTTCATTGAGAAATCAACCTCATCATATCTGAAGTTTCAGAAGGCTTCGCTGCCCATTTTCTGCAAGTGTGACATTTGCTTCTGAAGCCCACCCTACGTTACACACTTACCTACACAAGACAGCCCCCTACGAAAACCGCAGGGCCATCTGCCCCACAGAAGCGGCCACAAAAGTCCAAATAAATCAACGCATATTCTCCAGCTGTGTTTTACATCCTTTCTGTGTGACAGGGCTTCATTGCTTCAAGTCAGTCTCCTCTCAGTAGGTGTTACTCAGTTCTGTCTGACTGTTCATTCATCTTCAAATCTAATGCACGTTCCCAAAAGCTTTCGTTTGCTGGGTACACTTTGCAAGCATCAACATTCAAGGCAGCAATCCTAATGTCTTCCTTTCAAAGGAAGCAAAAGGCCCTGCTAGAGAAATCAGTCAATTCTAGTGAAGCATCCAACCACCTATTTTTCATTTCTTTGAAACCTACTTACTCGACAGGTTGGTTTCAGTATCAGTGCAGTTCCCCAGACCCACTTTATCCCAGTTACAGACAATGGAAACGTTCGTCTCCCGTTCTTGCCTGCTCCTACTGACCTGCTCCTTAAATCTGTCTCCCTGCACAGAAGATGGGAAATTAATTTCCTAGATTTGTGATCTGTTTGAAGTGGGTGCAGTGGCAGATCTAGCCGTATCACTAATGGGCCATCTGGTAAGTGGCATTATCAAAGAAGTTAGTTTCCTAGTCATGTTCTGCTCTCGCTTGAGTACAGAGACATGAATACAAAAGACAGACCCTTTCCTGTCCCCTTCCAGCATAAATATGAACCTAAACAATCTGCATGAAGCATTACATCTCCTCCACTGAACTCCTTGTTTGAATTCCTAGAATGTGCTCTCGTCTCTTCCATTTATTACCTAGTAAGCTATTCCGCTCAGGCACTGCCTTCATTTCATTTCTCCTAGAGCCAAGTAAATTTTTGGCACTTAAAACAATAATAAATATTTTCCGCTCATTTTGACATTTTCATAGCACACACAAATCAATTGTCTGGCATCCACCAGCAGCAAAAATACCACGAGAAAAACAGAATTGACCTCAGGAGTGAACCTGCCACACCAAGGGGGGATGAATGGACACCAATTTGTTTCAATGGTTCATAAAACATGGCTTAAGTTCCTGCCCATCAACAAGATGAAAATAGTCCTTTAGGAAGTAGAAGCTTCCTGAACAAGGCATCTGCTTTTGCTGAACATTTGTCTTCAGAGTAATTCTAGCGCCAGCTGAGCAGTTAGAAACCCAAATAGTTCAATGTAAAAATAATTTGTGAAGAGCATGGCAGGTGCTTCCTAGAATCTACACGGATGTAACTCACACATATGTTTTCAAGTGACCACAAACTTCATGACAACTTTTGGAATTAAGAATAAAACATTTCACAAGTCTCAACACGATTTTTTTTTTTTTTTGATGCCTCCACTTGAGTAGAAGTAACACATGACTTCAGCAACACAGTACAAGGATGTCCATCTAGAAAGAAGCTGGCCATCTATGTCATATGCATACAAGGAACTAAAAAGACCTAGATATATGGCTTGCACTTCCTCGTTAGGCAAAAGAAGATGTCAAATGAATAATACATATCATCCTTACTGAGCTGTTGGAGCTATATCACACATCTTTCCATTGGGAATGGGAGAGACGCTTTTCTGGGTGAGGCTTCCAGATGGTTTCCTCGCCTGCTGGATACAAATGAACCAGTTTATGAGCAAGCCTTCTTTGAGCTTCACAGGATTGCTTATGCTTCACAACATATGGTCCTTGAGCTAACTTGCTTAAGTTTTAAGAGTCTTCAAATGAACCTGGGTATGTTAAATTTATGACCAAGGATCATGATTTTCTTACCGCTTTCTGTTTGCACACTATTTAGTACAAAGAGGAGTCTAGTCTCTACAGAAAGACTCTTGGGCATCACAGAGCAGGTAATAAGCTGTGCAGACCTATGTCAGTAGATCCGATGTCACTGAGGAGAGAAGCTCCAGTGCCGGCACGATCCACAGCAGAGTGCTCCAGCACGGTGCACAGGGGGGGTTCGCAAATCAGGGAAACATCAGGAGAGAGGAGAGAGCCGCCAGGAGCCGGCAGCTCGTGGGACAGCAGCTGATGAGACCTGGTGGAGCCAGGAGGAACAGTGGCCAAGCCCCTCCGCACATATAAAAGAAGCCCTTAGAGATCGTGAGCAACCAGAGCAGGCAAACAGGTGCTGGAGCGTGTCCAGAGACCGGCAACGGAGCTGGGGAAGGGGCTGGAGCACAAGTGCTGTGAGGAGCGGCTGAGGGACCTGGGGGGGGTTGGCCTGGAGAAAAGGAGGCTGAGGGGAGACCTTCTCGCTCTCTGCAACTCCCTGAAAGGAGGTTGGAGCCAGGGGGGGTCGGTCTCTTCTCCCAAGGAACAGGCGACAGGACAAGGGGAAACGGCCTCAAGTTGCGCCAGGGGAGGTTTAGGTTGGATATTGGGAACCATTTCTTCCCCGAAAGGGCTGTCAGGCCCTGGCACAGGCTGCCCAGGGCAGTGGGGGAGTCCCCATCCCTGGAGGTATTTAAAAAACATGTAGATGTGGTGCTTGGGGACGTGGGTTAGTGGTGGCCTTGGCAGTGCTGGGTTAACGGTTGGACTTGATGATCTTAAAGGTCTTTTCCAACCTAAACAATTCTATGATTCTATGATCCAGTACAGATTCAATATCACAGTTTTAAATCTCATCTTGCAGCAGTTCCACAGTCTTCACTGCTAACTCTGTCCTCACGCGCATTTCAAAACATCTTTCTTCTTCACTATAACTCCCTGATGCCAAAGACAGTCAGCAGTTGGCGAAGACAGATGACAGACTAAAGCATGAGATAAAAACAAATTCTGCTGTCCAAGAATAAGGAAGAATTATGAAGCAAACTGCCAATTCCTTCAATCGTGACCAAAGGGTCCTTTGAGCCCATTTGCAAGGCAGAATTAGCAGTGCCCATAAATGCTTTGTATGCTGCCTCCCTTTGCACCTTTCAAACACAATCTCTCCCTCGGTCACCCGGGGCACCTCAGAAACCTATTTAAGACATCACTACTGTTTTGGCAGTATTTGTTATTTCAAAGAGAATATTTATTCTGTCTTCCCTGGGCAGACAACATAGTTAATGCAGTAGGATGGTGTGAAGGAAGCAATATGAAAATGACGGTAGCGGATTATCTACTCTCATAATTCTTTACTTCTCTGTGGAGGTGCAAAAATACAGATGTCTTCCTTTTGTGAGATTTCATTCATGACTGTTCCATTTAACTTGGTGTTCCTGTGATCATCTTAATTTCTATACAAAGAACACACCTCTGGCAAAATTCTGGTCTTTAATAACTGCATTGTAATTCTTACATCTACATCTATTACTCTTTATTTCCATTGTTTGCATCTTTTCAAAGGCAGAAAGAACCAGGGTCCCAAAGGATGAGATTTTCCACACATCGTTTCTAACGATATCAGTGGAGTCACTCAGCAGCGAGCAGAATTAGAGCCATGGTTATAAATTGCTCCTGGGAATGGGAGAGAACATGCAGGATGTCAGGTAATGATTGCTTGCTACCCTTAGGGCAGGGGTGATCTCACCTAATTTTATGCATCCACAACAATCCTTAGTCAGTGAACAAAAACACCCTTGTAAGGTGCGGTTCGGCTTCTGCTGCAGCGGGTCAGATAAGCTGCAAACTAACATACTTATTCCCTCCCATGGCAATTAAGAGATTCTAAGATTGTGCAAAAGGAAATGCCCAGATGACAACTCAGACATTTAATCTCGGGGGAATTTCTCTCCTATTTGTGCCCAGTGAAGAAGATGAAGACCTATGTAAATTTGTCAGTTCTCAGTCTTCTCAGACAGCAAGTCCAGCACGGCAGAACTTATGGAAGCAAAGCACCATTACCTAGATTTGGTTTCCCAACCCTAACCTTATTACAGTTTGCTGGCTAGCAGAGATTTCGAATGTAAGGGAACCACCCACTCTGCACACAGAGACACAGGTCATCTATACTTCCCGGGGAATGATGTGCCAAGGATTCAGGTCTTCAGAGAAGAGCCAGATGCTAAGGTCTTACAGCTCAACAAGCACCAGCAGACAGCAGAAGAGCACAGCTGGTACAAGGATGCTGAGCATTGTCACTGTGCTCAAAAGATAAGTCTATTCAGATTCTTTCCATATTGTGGGGACCTTCCCGCCAAGCCCCCACTTGCTGGAAGATATAGCCAGGAAAGTTTGCCCAGAGACTGTTCTCTTCCAACAGAGCCCCAGTGGGGAAGAGAGAACAATCAATTGTCTACCTAATGGGTTTTAAAAGAATGGAAACATCTGTTAGCATGAGGATGACAGCTTGTTGGCAGCTTCCAACCAACTAAATCCACTGTCATAGCAGGGTAGCAGGTCTGCCAAGCAAACACACCACACAATACATGCAGAGAGCACAGTGGAAGCTGCCTGTGGCATCTGTGGGTATGAAATAATCCAGCATAGGGCAGACAAGCATGGAAGAGCATCACACTCCTGTTCTCAGCCACCTACAACCATCACAAGCCTCTATGTCCTTGTGAAGCTCTGAGGTTGGCTGTAGGACTAAGCCAGGCCCTGCCTCATCCTGAACTTTGTAGGAGTCTTAATGGGGACAACAGGTCAAATCCCTGTCCCAAAGACAACTGTTAGGATCTAAGTCACAGAGGCCTCATCTGCAGTCACTGAAGAGAAACGGGTATCACTGAGGTGTCCCGGGCAGATAAGACACAGAGTGCTGCAGAGAGGCTATTTCTCTTCATTGCGTATAGGAGGGGCATCAGCCTCAGACATCCAGTAACAAGATCACCAAAACGAGGTGACATATCAGGAGGAAGCGGTGCCCTGATACAGGAAGCCATTAGCATGATGGTTACCTCCCATCACTACTGCAGCTACATGTTTCCATGCCTCTGTAGCAGTCCCAACCCCCAGTTCCTCAATAAAAACAGCAGAAATTATTCCTATTTGTAGGGCAATGCCAGAAAGAACTAAAGAACTAATTTCATGTTAATAGCAGATATATGGTACTTATCTAAAGCTTTACATCATCTGAACAAACAGTGGGACATTCCCCTCTGTGTAATGAGGATTACAGGCCCAGTAAGTGACTTGTTCACTGTTGGATCAAAAGGTATCGCACAGTGAGGACCTGAGCCCAGCCTCTTGAACTACATTCACTTGACCTCTTCCTCTCCCACTGCTATAATCTGTTACTTTCAAATTCCTGCATAAACGAAATGAAACTCTGGCACTTTAATTAAGGCCAGAATTTACCCAAGGAATCTCCTCTCTTGGTCTCTGCAGCTTTTGCAGATACTCTGTATAAAAAGCACATGGAGTGCTGGAATTAAGGATGTAAAAATAATCCATACAGAACAGCACAGCAAGAAACACGCTGAGAATCTATCAGTCTGAAATGCATCTGGATGCCCTCAGCATGGATGGCAAAGAAAGATGGAATTTAACAGAGCAATACTTAAAATTCAGTTTTCATCCAAAGAGCAAAGCACTTAACAAATTAATTGAGCTTCGCATCCATGTTGAGAGCTCAGCACTGTTCTAATCATCACAGGAGAAAGTCTATTTTGTGACTGGCTGAAAGACGGACAAGACGACCTGAACAGACTAATCACCACCCCTTAGAGGCCAGTAAGATAGAAAAATGGTAGTCCTTGCAATTTTGGTACAGCATAACTCTGGCCTTTTGCTTTTTACCCAAACATTGAACCCAACACTGTCCAAGTTCTGTCCCCAAGAAGCAACACATCTTAGTCAAGTATGTGACACAGTCTCTGCTATCGCCTTGTTTTTCCTGGCTGCTTATCGAAATGTAATACCCTGGGCACCACAGACCTTTTGAAAGGAATTGTTGTTGTTGTTGTTTCTAGCTACACCACCACTAGCTACACACCCCAATTGGCTACCACAAGCTGTGAGACGCTCAGTAGCTCTCCTCCCTCACAACCTACCTCTCTCTCCCCCCCACACCCTGCCAGATGCTGGTGGGAATGTGTGGGGTTAGACAGAAATCTCTCCCTCCTCCCCACGTTGTTTGAACTAATATAACACCAACTAGGTGGAACAACAGGGTTCTGTTCCAATGAACACGATTTATCGTTCCTTTAAGGAGATACTGACTTTGCCTTTCCTCAGTCAATAATTTTTTGTAGTCATCCACAACTCCCCTTACAACCCGTAATCCACCACTCACCTTCCTACCTCCAGTCCCAGAGGGGCTGAGCTGTTAATAATTTTTTCTGGATCACAGAAAGAGCAAAATATCCTTCCCTGAAAAAGAATCATCACAGAAGGGATAAGAGCACCAGGCTGTGAAAAACCCTGAAGTATATGGCCACTTAGTGATACTTGGGTAAGTTTTCCCTCTTCACTGTGTTAACTATTACACTGTGTGCATCTAGCCATAGACTATTTTTGATGTGTTCTGCAAAGCATTCAGTATACAAGGATAATTCCATACTAAACAGTACATTAAAGAAACATTAATATTCCAAAACAGCATGCTGAAAGTTGATAAATGCTAGCTGTAAGGTCACTGTGGCCGCCCTTTCCTCTCCAGTTACCTAATGATATATTTTCTCCATGTCTCATTCTCAGAAATGACTGAAACCGTTCAAAATAGCTCAGATGGAAGCAGACACATACACAATTTTAACCCAAAAGTGTTTGGCAGAGTGATAACTGGAACTCCAATAAGTCTAAATCAAGTGTCATTGTGTAGTACAAACTATCTCAAATATCCACCAATTCCATCTACAGTAGGTAATTACTGCAGGGGTCACTGACTCTCCGTTTGTAAACTGAAGCACCGAGCATTTCGGCAATTTTCCCATTGTGACAGATGGCAAAGGGAGAGCACGGTAATCCCAACTCTCAGTCCTCCACAAACACAGCGAGTCCACCTTCCTTCTACACAGGTCTTGGAAAGCCAAGTTCCTAAAATGTGAAAGGGATTCTATGGAGCAACCAGAGCAAGAAAGGAAAAAAACACCAGCTATCGGGAAAATTAGGCTCCATTCCCCAGAAGGAAAGAAAGATCTGACCTAGGGTCGCTGGTGTACTCTGAAGCCAGAGTATTTAAGAATTGCTTTCACAGCAAAGTGGATGAACACAACAGCAAACAAAGAGTTAAGAGGGTAGTTCACATCAGATCAAACTTTCAAGCCCAAAGTGGTTTTCCTCTCTGCTTCCTCAAATTCCTGAAACAAGTTTGGCCAGGACAGGTTTTCTCTGTTTCACCCTGTATGCAGGATCTGAAGCAGTTTATTTTCCACATCACTGCTGAAAAAGCCAACTGCATACAAGTGATAACAAGCAGTTTTCAGGATGTCTGGAGATGTTTATCATAAACGCCATAAAGTCCATTCTGGTTTGATAGAAGACAGCAGCTCACCTCTGAGCCACAGTTTCAGGCAGCTACAAAAGATTCAGAAAGAGTTATTCAGCAAACATGTAATCTCCCATGATAAGAAATACCAACTGTCTGGAGCAGGATTTCTCTGTGTAAAGTGAAATCAGGTCTGTGTAAAGCTGAATTACACCTTTGTCACGTACTGCAGACCTGTCAGTTATATTCTTCCAGGTTAAGCTGGCAACATCCATTGAGAACACAGCCTTTGAACAGTACTTTTACTGCAGTAGTTGCTTTTAGAATAACAGCAACAATAAGACGATCTGCTCTTCAAAATCCTTACACGATATTGATTTACAGCACAAAATAATGAACTGCACCATGCTCTGCTTAGATAACTGTTTCACAAGCAATACTGATTTTCTACTGCTTTATTTCCATAATTATCCCTTTGAGAAATTTTGTTAATTGTTCCTCCCTCTTCCCCTAGTTTTAATTCCAATTTTCCCTCTGCAGCGTAAGGGAATAAAACCAAACAGTTTTCATCTAGAGTTTGGAAAGCTGGTCAGCTTTCATTATGGCCTAAGTCACTTTTAATCAGCTGTCCCAAAAAAAACAATTGAAAATAATTAACTGAGCTTCTCCTGGGCTTTCAGGTTCAATAGAAAGGTGATCAACTGAAAATAGACAAAAGGATAACACTCCTGTCAAAGTCTGGACACTTTCCAAGGTCTGAGACAAGGATAGAACACTAAGCTTCAAAATCTCTGTCCGCACCAGTTAAGAACCTATGCAAAAAGTCTTGCAAGATTTGTATGTGATTTACAAGCGTAGCTTATGCTGCTGGTTCCTCTGGCTTTGCCCTGGGTATTACTTCTCTAACAACATGGGTAAAGTGTGCTCCTGCATAGACACATAACCTAATTTTCAAATCTCTCCAGCGCACGCTGCAATCATTTACCTGATAGTTGAGGGCTGAGGTGTTTGAAATGAAATGTGAGGCCTGTGGTGGCTATTCCACATGGAGTAACGCACAGAAGAGATAAGAGAGAAGAGCTCCAGAAGCAGCAGAACAGTCACAGTTTCTAAGAGCAGCAGGGAAAAATACAGCATTGCAGTACTTAGCTTAAAGGCTTTGAAAGCTTCAGCTTCACCAGATGGGATGAGCTGATCTAACAGCTCCTAACAGCAGTCTCTGCTTTCCCTTTGCTCCCAGATCTCTCATCTCTCCCTTACCTCACACCAGCTCCAAGCCTGGGGCAGTCCGTTCGTGAGCAGATTCATCTCACTAACCCAACAACAAGCCTGTTTCCAGCTGGCTGAGTTGACCCATCAGATGCTTAATGAGCACCACCAGAACTAGCACAAAGGAAGGAAGAATCTCCCATTCAACACTCTTGAGTCACCAGCTCAGCCCAGATGCTTGTGAAGCAGGCTCCTCCTGTGCAGGATGCTGCGGAGACAGAAGGTGGTGATGGGGTAAGCAATGCCCACTGAAAGGAAACCAGGAGACAGATCACCCATGGAAGCTATGAGGCTACTGTCCAATATTACTCCTCAAAATTTAGTTTTATGCTTATGGAGGACAGGACTTAATCATTATCTCCATCTCTGTACTGCAGATAAGAGACGGTTACAGTAAGCTTTTTGTTATTCAGAAGTAATGTTCTCTGGCTGCAGGATCTTTGTAGCTGTGGTGTGAGAAAGGCAGGGGCCAGCAGGACTGCTGTTACCCAAGGGAGTGATGGTGCTTGTAGCTAAAGGGTAGTGTTATTTTTCTTGCTAGCTGAGCATGTTCAGAGAGCCAGTCGTGGGGGGAATACCCATAGAAAAATAAAGCAGCCCCATGGCATGTTTGTATGGTGTTATTATCTGAGTGGAAGTGTAGTAGCAAACTCCTATAAAATCTTCACAAATGGGGAAATGTAGGCAAGGTAGGTCAGATTGCCCAGCAGAATTCAGATTAGGACTAAAGCCTACCAAGGCTCTTCCCATCGCCCACCCATTACACAGTCCTTGATCACCCAGTGTAAATCTGCTCACTGAATTCCTTTGCAGCAGAAATACACACTTAAAAGAATCCCTATTCCCTGTTACGTTTCTGCCTTCTTCATCGTGAAATCCTTTATTACAGTGAAGTAAAATCACTCAGAAGCTCTTGGCTGTTGCAGTGCAGGAACAAGAAGGTCCAGAGGCAAATGGATACTGGAGGCATCTTCACTGTACTGTGTGCCAGAACCGCCTCCCCAGAGCAAAGCACCACGATGGCTGGAGGGGAACAGCTCTGTCCCCGCTGCCTGTCGCCTTCCCTCGAAACAGGTTAAGTGCATATACAGAAAAACCCACCTCGACAGACTGTGCGCCTGGCTTACCAGCAATTAAACTGCAGATCAAAAGAAACATAAATGTGGATGTTGCTTTGCTTATTAGTATCAGCTCTGTCTTTGATTGCCTGAAGGCCTTTCCAACAACCTTGACTTTAATTACTTTAATGAGAAAGAAAATGATCTGAGGAGTGTCAGCTCAATGGGGCAAGGTCCGGATGAAAATGCTAGGTCTAGGATCATTAGTTTAGCAGTTAATAGTACATTATCTTATGTTATTGGAGCTAAATGTAAACAGCTACTGAAGCCCAACTGCTGTCAGGATCGAAGCTGGGGAAACAAATTAGAAGGAGCTTTGAAATAAGGTTGTATTGGTTCTTCTACCCACTTTCAACAGAGTCTGCTCTTTATTGATCCATTGTAGAAAAAAAATGCTTGTAGAGAGAAAAGAAAAGAAAATTTAATACGCTGTGGGCTTGTCTTCAACAAAACACTCATGGCAATTATTTAAAATGAACTTTTTGAAGTGACTGAGCTTATCTAAAGCAAATTAGGATAAAGCAAATCAAGGCCACTTCAATTCTTAAGGGAAGCCCAAGCTGCTAAGCAAGAGACCATGCATCTGCTCAGCAGCGTTAGCAGTCCTGTGTGCCTCCTCCCAAGCCAAGACGGAGCAATTTAGCTTCATTTGCAATGAAAAGGGATGAAATTGCATTGTATGACCTGGTATCTGCTGCAGGTGAAAAACGTGCACACCTACCACAACTCAGCTGACACACAATTAATTTTAGCAGGGGTAATGTGATTATGATTCTGAGCCATGAGGATTTGATACAAGGATATAATATGGTTAAATTATTCCTATTTAATTTTTTACTAGACTTGGTGGTGCCTGCACTTGTAAGTACAGCCATTCTTTGTGTTCCCATTGTGGAGGATTAGAATTGCTGGTTGTTTCACATTGGAATTAGAAAGGAAATCACATGAAAATAGACGAAACTAAGAATTTTACTTCCCAAGGAAAAATCCCTTCCTGAACTTTCCTCTAATGGCGTAGTCCTGTGCATAAGCCAGGCACAGCAGACATCAAAGACAACCGAAGCCATCCTTGGAGATTCCAGCTCATCAGACACACAGATTCCTATTTCAGGCTTCATTTTTTCTCTGTCTTAGGAATAATTTTGGGGGTTTGTACAAGTCCTTTGAACAACTTTACTGGTTTGTGGCTTATGGAAGCAAGCTACACCTTTTAAATAACCCTGGAGTCCTCATCTATTGCAAAAGCCCTCAAATATGTAAGTAATGTCTAAGAAGCACAACCAAGTGGGTCATTATCAAGAACGAAGACTCTTCTGCAGGTAAATGAATTCATTCAGCACTTCAGAGGCCAGGGCTATCATGCTCTTTCCCAAAATAAGGAAGTTCAGTCTTGAAGGACTGAGATGAAAAGCTAAGCTCTGGGCCTAGTATTCCATGTTTTTATTTAAACAGAGATTGTAATGGCAATTAGCATAGAGTGGAAACAAGAAGTTGTCAAGGGGGAAGTTAAGTAGTGACCTGCTGACTGCAGAGAGGTAACTCTTTCAGTTCTTGCTTTGAAAATGGCCGATAATTGGTTCTCTGGCCTGCTCCAATCTCTGGGGCAGGTTCACGGGGAAAACAACAGCACTTCAGGCTCAGCTGCCTCTTCCCTGTCTGGGAGGATGGGTCTCCATAAATAGCTGTCTGCCCCTTAAGATACAAGGCTTGCCTAGGTCTATCTGCTAACCCAGACAGTACCTTTTCTGCAGTTTTACATGCTTTTACATTTACTAAAATGAGTGGCAGTATTTAATATTTGTTTGGCAGGCGTGAAGAGGAGCAGTCCCAGGTGTGGAAGGTCTGACAGAAAGCATATGAATCTGAATACATGACAGGGTATGAGAGTGGGGTGCTGGCTGTATTACTCCTGTGGGACAATTATAACCAAGTTATCCAGGCTGCCCCCACGGCTCTCATGCAGAAACGTGTCTTGTCTTCCTCACACGGGCACCAGCAGAGACCAAAGAAGCTGCTGCAGCCTGGACTAATAGGGCCAGGCTTTAAAGCTTACGCAATAGAGACTAATTCTTCTAGCTCCGGATGGTGTAAGGTTTGTTCTGCTGTTGCTGCGGAGCTGCCTCAGAGCCCAGAGCTGCCCTGTGTGGCAGGTACAGCACTCCAGAAAAAGGGCATTTTGAAAATCTATTGGCTCTCTGAAATTACACTGTCAAGATTATTTTTGGGTTTTGCCATTTCTATCCATCTATAAATCCAAGAGTCTGAATTATCACCAAGAAAACTACACCGGGTTTGCAAGGAGCTATAAAAACCTCTTCAAATAACATAGTGCAGCTCTGCTGATTGGAACAATGGCATGATTTTACAGCTGGCTAGCTCGAGACATTCCAGGAACGGAAGCAAGTGGCCATGCACCTCATTAGGAAGCCAGTAATTGGCTCATTCCAGTGATCTTAAATACCTGTTACCACCTCCACATAGCAGTGAGATCGGAGCCTTCTGTCCGTCCCAGCTATGTGCTGCATGTGTTGAGCTTCAGGATGGAGCCAGGACAACAAAGGACTGGGCAGAAATGAGGGAAGGAAACTCTTCTGCAGATTGATCACTGAAATAAAAGTGGCTGTTGGAAGTTTCTGAGTGCTTTTGGCAGGGGGACAGTGCCAGAGGAGATAGATGAGCAGGGAGAGTGCTGGTGACCAGGTCAAAGCATACTAACCATAAACACCCTGTCCAGACCACTGATGCTTCTCAAGTGCCTAATACCTTTGGCCATCATCAATCCTTGAGCACTTTCTTCCTGCTATAAGAGGAAAAGCCAAAGCTGAATGCTGCCTTTTACAGTCTTGAGAGGTTTATACTGCAGCTCTGAACTTGATCGTAGGTCTATGTGAGTGTGTGTGTCATTTGGAAGGGTCTGTTGCCCGCTGCATGAAACGTAAATGCTACTGTGACAAAGCAGAGTTTACCTCTCAGAAGTATGGTACTTTTAGGTTAACTCTGGCCCATTTGTATTGTAGCTCAGTTTTAAAGGCATAATACAGGAGATCAGACAATTTCCGTGGTGGAAAAGCTGTATCTTTTTGTGGTATTTTGCCCACTAGGCTGTCTCTCACGGCTGGCTCTGGTCCTCTGGTTTGTATAGGTACTCTGCCTGATACTAGCATGTATGTCACCTGAGAGCATCACAGGAAGCTCCATGTTCAGACTACAGGATGGAAAGCAACGGTATGCGCTTCCAGCGATGTTAATGAGGAACTAACACGTGGTTGTAGAAAGATACTCTGAGAAGGACACACGGGTGCTTCTGGGGATTTCTGAGCTTAAGAGAACGGGAAAGGAGGAACAGGCTGCAGAGCTGAGCCCAAAGGATGCTTCTTTGCAGAGCCAGGGGAGCAGCGCTGGAGACCAGAGCCTGACCAAGAGTTTAACTGTGATTCCGGCCAACTTGAACCACCTTTGGTGGTTCTTACCTGTAATTCTTAGGGATGCTTCAGGATCCCTCTGTGCTGACTGTCCCCACAGGGTGCTGTGTGCCACCTAATACTTTCCTCATCCAGGTGAAAGAAAGAAGACACAGAACATGGCACTACCTCTCTCACACCTAGCACCGCGAGTGGAAGGAGGAAGAGTGGAGCTAGGGAACATGCAGGCATAGCATGGCCTGTAGCTTTTGGTACAAAAGCAATTTTATTTAACGAAGGAGATCAGACACTTTCCAGCCTGTCCCTTTAAGATCATGTTTGCCAGAGGAAAGACAAACATATTGTTAACCAGAAACAACAGAAACTGAAACCCTGTGATCTGAAACATGACCCTGATTCATCAGCCAGGAAATCCTGGGGAAACCTCCAGAGGCAGCATAAAATCCCTTGCCTTGGGGTGAAGCAGAAGGAAACAACCAACATATTTATGCAGACTCAGAAAGGATCAGCCATTTACAGAAAACAAGCAGAGCATGTGCAATGACAGGAGTTAGGATCATAATTACTAGGGCACCCAATTCTTCTCCTTCAAGGCATAAGCTGATCAGTAGATGGCATCCAAAGGAGCTCTCCCATTCCAGTGGCATACATGGCATAATTAGCCAGGGCATGGAAAGTCTCTGACACGGTCACA
The DNA here is from genome assembly GCA_009819775.1 of Phoenicopterus ruber ruber. NCBI lineage: Eukaryota > Metazoa > Chordata > Aves > Phoenicopteriformes > Phoenicopteridae > Phoenicopterus > Phoenicopterus ruber. The sequence goes on from CM020238.1 coordinate 3,246,005, forward strand.
ACAGCCCTAGAGACAAGCAGCAACATTTTCTGATGCTGAAAACCTGACTGCAAGAGAAAACTGTACAAATGCAACCATGTTTGAATGTGGAGCAGCAAGGGGTTGATGACCCAGCCATTTATTCCTGCCTGTGTGGACTGGGAAAAACAATCGAATGATGAATGTGTTGGACTGATCCACTTGAAAGTAATCTGCTTTACCCATAGCAAAAAGGGAGTTCGTGACTTGACAGCCCCAGGGAGAGTTGTACCAGGAATCTTAGATATGAGAAATTGTGGGGCTTATTGGTGGAAGCAAGACTACAGAGAAAAGTTAATTTTTGAGAGGCCGGAATTGGGCGGTGTTACCCAGTTCAGTGGTAGTTGATTTTTTTCTTGGAAACCTCAGATAATAAAATTGAATGGCATAAGAAACGTGTGCATTTTTTTTCTTCTTTAATTCAAGTCCTTGCATAGATCTGAATGCAAATGCTGCTGTGCTTACCACTGGAATTGCTGTATATGCCAAGTAGCACTCTCTGCAGGATAGTGCAAAGATTCCAGATGCCTGATAGGTGCTTTATAGCGGATATGTCACTGCCTCTTTTCTTTTACATCAGGGACAGAGACTAGCCCTTTCTAAAGCATCCAGAGATCTGAAATGTTTTATGTCCAAGGAGGGCTGAGCAGCCTCAGTTTGTCCTGACTTCTAATCCAATTCTCTGGGCCTCAGGGACAGCCCTAGACTTTCCTCTCTCAAGCTGCATCTTTTAAACTCATCAGAAATCAAGTTTCTACTTTGCAGGAAATGCCAGTCCTTTAAACCCTACTTTCATCTCAAACCCAAGGGAAAACTAGCATTTTCTAATGAAGAAAAGAAATGGCTTGTTTTCTTCCATGTGGAGTTAGCACACCATTTCATATGGATGGTGCTGGCACTTTCACGCACATACTGCAGCACCATTTTAATCTGAATGCACTACACAGATCGTATCATATCCATTTTGCTGGGATCAAACAAAATACAGGATTACTCGACCACGATCACTATCGACATGTTCTCCTCAACAGCTTTCATTTCAACAAAATGGCAGATTCTGATGAAAAAAACTACTATTGACAGTTTTCCTTGTGGCTCCTCTGTCATCTATAGCTGTGCATTTGGCTCGGCATTCGAGGTAATGAATGGAAAAAAGCTGCACCAACTTAACCTCTCTGCAGTCCCAGTATCTTGGTTCACTCTTATATCCACCATTATGGTTTCCCCTAGCATTTATCAACTACATTTAGTAGAGTCCTGATTGGCATGCCGGGGCTGTACATGCTTGGGCTCCTGCAGTGTGCTTTAGGGCAAGCAGAATATCCTTGACAAAAGTTACTCCCTTGTATTTATGCCTTAGGCATTGTCTGGTTCCAGCAATAACTGCAGGTTCTGCCGTTTTACTACTTAAGAACTTTTGCTGCACTAAATTCAGGACATGAACCATGGGGATTTCTCATCTCAGGAGTTTAATTACCTCTTTGATTGAAGTAAATGTTGTATCAAGTGGATAGAGGGAGGTCATGGTTGGAATGATCTCCTCATACACAGACGAGAAGCACAGCCTCCTATATCTACCATTGGCTTCTAATGAGGAATTTCAGATTCATCAGCTTCAAAGTAATCTCAAAAATACAGATGAACAGTGACGGCAGAGGAGATTCTACTTATTTGTTGCTCTGAATTTTGCCACCATGCCCCTTTTTTCTCTCCTTTTTTCGCTGTTTGAAATTGTCTGTATTCCTTGTGCTCCAGAAACTCTGCATCAGAGACTTTGGGAGCAGCAGCTGGACAATGAAAGTGATTAAACAAGCCAAAGGAGTTGGTTTGTCTCTACTTGAGTTTGGACAAGGCAAACAAACTTGGCACAGCTTCATAGAGGAAGGGTTATCAACAGCTCCACAGGGGAGGAGAAACATCTTGTTGACATTATTTATTTAGTGTCCCACCTTCCCAGCCCTGCCACGTTGCTCATAACACCAAATCCAGCCTTACCTGAGCACAGGGTGAGTGGAGAGAAAATACACTAAGAAATGTTGCAATAAAATAAAGGGAAGAAATGTAGCTTCACAAGTTCATTGAATCTGAAAAGTTTCAATGCAAGTCTCCGGTAGTCTTGGTGGATCAGGCCAAGGGCTGGAGACTGGGAAACCAGGCCCTTGTCCACTAGCTGGTATGCCCAAAGCTGAAGTTTTAGAAGATGCAGCTTATCAGCCCTGGGGAAGGTAACGGTCTTGAGCTCCAAAGTAGGTGCAAATTCATGCCGAGCACTGTACCTGCTTACAAAGTTCCCTTCAAGAACATACATCTTAAAAATCAGGGAGGAAGGTTGTTCAGCAACAAAACTTCCCCCTTGGTTCTCATCTTTAAACTTCTTGAACCAGGTTCCTTCAGAGCTATAAAACTTATTGCAGAAAATTCAACCCCTGAGTGCCTCAGGCTGGGAATCTAATAACTGAAGGCCCTTAAAAAGTGCCTAAAAGCAGGAATTTAATAACTGAAGTCTAGTTTTGACCATAACTCTGGAGTGTGGGTACCTTCCAGATCAAATTGTTCAATAAGAGACATCCTGGAGGATGGTGTATTTCTTTTTCAGAAGTCTCCTCAAGTATTTAATGAACGAGAATTCCCCCCCACAAATACCCAAAGTTCCTTCTGTTCCCACTCTGACACACTGCAGCAGGCTTTCACCTGCAATGCATCAGGGCTTCTCAAGAGTACAAAGCTAATTCCCTTTTCCTTCTCCATATTATTCTGCCTGTGTGGTCAGGGCCAGAGACATCCTGTCTGCCCCAAGAGGGCAAACAGAGGAGACATATCCTGCATGAAGACAAGTTATTGCAAAGCAGGTTGTGATGATGTCAGAGCTCCCATCCCAGCACAAAGCAGGCCTGAATTCTCCCAGATTGCTCTCCCTCCAAACACAACTCCCCAGCAGTCTTCCTCAAGGAGGATGTCAGCTAGGGCCTAACGCATCTGCTTACCTCCATGCCACATGTGCTTGAAATAGGACCAGTCACCACCAGAGTCGTAGACACATAGACTCTGTGGGCTGTCGTCATATATGTTCTGGGTTCAGCTGAGGTAGGTTAAGAGCTTACCAGCCTCTGACATCAGCTGGCACAACTGATCATATAGTTGCTGTCTAACCTGGTTCTGTCAAAATGGGTTTAAAAAATTCAACAAAAACCTACTATTAGCAACGTTTTAAGCTAATCCAGATCATTTTGATAGAATTGGGCTAGTGAACAATTCTAGCTGTCAGATCAGACGGTGTGCTAACCTCTGGCAAGGGACACAGCAGTGAACAGGTGGAGAAGGGCAGAGACCTGTGACTTCTCACTCAGCAGCTCTGAAGAGCACGCAGAAGGACTAGGCTGCTCACACAGCCTGTTTCCAAACCCTGGGCTGCCCAGTTTGCTGCAAAGCATATTCTGCAGACAGGTTCAAACCGGGTCTGCATCTAAATTAAGAGTAGAACAGGACAAACGGATCTGATGGAATCAGTACAGGTCATACACCTTGCTTTGCTCCTCAAGCCAGTGCCGAAGTGTCCTCAGCCAGCCAGGAATCACGGCTGTTAGAGAGATCTGCCCTGGTTGGTCCGGGAGCAAGTACAAAGGAATGCATGCGTGGTTGTGACAAGGCAATGAGCCGTGCCACAAACACTATTCTAACATAGGGTTTGTAAGATGTTATCAGGGCAACAGCAGCATTCTGGTTATGATTCACCCTTGGCCCATGGGTCTGAATAATTCAATATTTCAATGATACCACACAAGAGTTCAAGCAGATCACCACATATGTCTAGGACTGAAACAGCAGACTCACAGCTCCCCAGCCCTGCTGTGGGATCTGTATCTAGGTGATGTTTCTTGAGAAGCCCAGCCTTTCCCACCACCGTGACTAATAAAGAATTTGGCTATAATGAGAGGACATCCTTGACCCAATTAACAATCTAGGTAGGAGAAAATGTGTAGGGAATATTTCCCTATGCGCAGATGGGGCACTGAAGCACAGAGACTTTAAGGAGCAGACTTCTGGCTGTGCATTAATCAGAAGTGGGGACAGATTTTTTTAAAGTGACAAGTTCCCAGCAGCTAAGCTTACATCAGTTGTGGACAGATTTCCAGTCAGTTACCGACTGGCACGTCAGTGCAGGACTCTATCCATATATCCTCAAGTGACTTCTAACTAATAGCAACCTCCGTTCAGGCCGGCTGCTGAACAGTCCCCAGTTAGCCATGTCTGATCATCAGTACACAGCAGTGACCTTGCGGTGATATTGCTAGGACTTGGATAAAGTCCTTTTGGCTCTGACTTGAGAGTGGTTGTGCCAGTGCAGACACTAACCTCACAGACAGTCCTAGCTGAGCACAAGGAATATCTCTGCTCCACAAGATGACTCCTTCAGCATTCTCCTTCGATCCTGCTGTTGACCCCATTTTAGTCCAGTGCTACTCTCACCGGGAGTTACAGGCTTTTAAGTGGATGGTTTGCTGTGAAGCTGAGCTCCATGGAGAGCAGAAGATCTTTGCAGCTGCCTGGGGATAGCAGACGTGCTCCCAAAGCTCTCCACCTTAATAGCTACTTCAGCATTTTCAAAGAGAGAGGACTGGGGGTCTTTACTCAAGATCCTTTACAGATTTCTTACATGCAAAAAGGCCTCCTCGGTCTTGTTTATACTTTGCAAACACAAACACGTCCAGTAAAAATTTGCCTTCTTGACTTGAGTAACTAATTTGATGTCACAGGCAATTGTCAGACACCATGGTACCATCTGCCACATTCATATGACTATAATTTGCAAGACACTGTGCATCACCTCCTTGTTTAAAATAATCATTTCCTCTGAACAAAGCCTGCCTTTAACATATGCACGGTACATCTAAAGGAAAGGAGGAATATGTAATGACTCTTTACCATTATCCACAGCAATACATTATTCATGCTTCCCTCCGCTAGCAAAATCTTTCCTTCCCTAATATTAAAGTGGTACATATTGAAGTAGAATGGCAGACCCTCTGGGATTCCAGATGACTTTGCACCAGTCTCATTAGCATAGGCTCTCAGATTAATCAGTATATTCATTATATAGCAATTTCACTACAAGGACTTATTTGGCAACATGTGCCATGCTGCTTCACCTGGAGTCAGAGCATAGCACCAGTGTCAGCTTTTATGGCAATCACAGAATGAACTGGCACCATAAGCCACCGATTAGGATAAGCAAGTTAGCAGCACACCAATTTCCAGGTGGGGTGCTGAGAGGCTTGGCACTTAGAGCGTGTTGGTAGTTACTCAAATCAGGAACAGTTCCAGGAGGCAATGAGATGCTGGAAATGTCCTTCATATGAGATACTATGCAGGCCCTGTCAGCTCAGGATTATTTAAAGGGAACTTAATTTACAGGAAGTTAAATCCTTGCCCTGCTGTCTTGGCAAAATCTCAGCTTCCTTCTCCAGTTCCTGATTTATGGCATACCATCTTCTTCACTTTCTATCCCAAAATGTTGCGGTGAGGTACCTCTACTGTGTTTTGCTTTAGAGCTATATGAACATGGGGCAGGATTTGATTGTATGGACTCCTGCTCAGGTTGCGGTTTTGAGAAAAAATAAAAGCATATCCCTTTGGGCATGCTGCAGAGCCTCTGGAAACACATGTGGCCTGTGAGCCAAGCTGTGAGTCAGGTATGCCAGAAGCATGGCCAGCAGGTCGAAGGAGGGGATTCTGCCCCTCTACTCCGCTCTGGTGGGAGCCCACCTGGAGAACTACATCCTGCTCTGGGGCCCCCAACACAAGAAGGACATGGACCTGCTGGAGTGGGTCCAGAGGAGGCCACGGAGATGATCCAAGGGCTGGAGCCCCTCTGCTATGGAGACAGGCTGAGAGAGTTGGGGGTGTTCAGCCTGGGGAAGAGAAGGCTCCGGGGAGACCTTCTAGCAGCCTTCCAGTCCCTACAGGGGGCCCTACAAGAAAGCTGGAGTGGACTTTTGACAAGGGCATGGAGTGATAGGACAAAGGGTGATGGCTTTAAACTGAAAGAGGGCAGATTTAGATGAGATATAAGAAATTCTTCACCATGAGGGTGGTGAGGCCCTGGCACAGGTTGCCCAGAGAAGCTGTGGCTGCCCCATCCCTAGAAGTGTTCAAGGCCAGGCTGGACAGGGCTTTGAGCAACCTGGTCTAGTGGAAGGTGTCCCTGCCCAGGGCAGGGGGGGTGGAACTAGGTGATCTTTAAGGTCCCTTCCAACCCAACCCATTCTATGATTCTAAGAAACCCAATTCATCTAAAATTGTCCCAGGCTGGATCTCTACAGTACCAGCTATTGCCTGTGAGATGGCAGGTGTGGCCCTGGAGTGGCTGGGTCACAACAGGTTTTTGGGAGTTGCTCCCACTAGCAAACCAGACCCCCGATTCCGATCTTGCATTTAAGTTGGAAACATTCCTAACACACGTGGTGGTGAGAAGCTAAGATGACTTATCCAGAGCAAAGCTCCGAGGGCAGCAGTCATCAGCACATGAGCCAGCGAGACCGCCCTATATTCCATAAAGTGACCACAGCATCACCTCAGTGGACAGAGATAGCCAAATGTGGCTTTGCGCAAACACATTGCTACTAACACTGTTAAAATAACACATTGTTATTTTACTTGCTGGTGCACCAGAAACTGAGGTGTGTGTCGCAGAGACATTTCAGGGATGTTCCCTGGTGGCTATGGAGTGGGACCTGGTGCAGTGGAGTTCAGTGAGAGTCTGGATGTTGGCACCTCATGGATTTCTCATCTACAGGGGCCTGCCCACTCTGCAACCAACACAGCCCCACTCACTGACGGCTGCAATCCCAATGGCTGCCATGCAATTTGGACTCAGTGGGTCCTGTAGCCCAGTAACCAATCCATGGTGTTGGTTCTCATGCAGCCCCAGCAGTGATCCCTGCCTGAGATTACCTGAGCACAGCCTCAGGCTGCCCGGGCTGTCTTCCTCCTGATCTTGAAAAACCAGCACTGCACTGGAAGTTTTGGGCCCCCCGGCTCAAACACCAATACACAACTTACTTCCAGCTGTATCCAAAGCCATCACTGTAGCAGGGTTGAGAGGTGCTTCCTGGTGCCTTCATTTTGGCCTTTCATCCATAGCCATTAGGTGACAAAGGTGTCATTTATTAGCATTGTAATAGTGAGCTCTCACAGCCATGTTGCAGCTGTGGTGATCTTAGGATATTAGAGAGACAAGATTTTCAAGGAGAGGTAACACTTTTTCTTTGAACAACTGATGGACTGGGGGGGGAATAAGGCAAACTTTCAGGTACACAAACCTTCAAGGATTTGTTTGTTTTCTTCCAGCTGTATCAGTAGAACTAATAAAAGATATTACCTCTCCCACAAACTTCAAGGGCTGCATGCCTGAAAGCCTGTCAGTCTTTTTTTCTGTACCTATCAGTTACCGTCACTGCAAACCTCACCTCTTACAGCTTTGACTAGCACTTTCCCTCCAGACCTCTCAAAGACCATGGTGAAACATCATTATTTTCATTTAGCAGGCAGGGAAACATATACTCCAGGAAGTGTGAAGTTCTCCTTTATTTCATCCTCCCTCCTTTCAGTTCCTCTGGGACCATGCATTTTGATAGAGAAGCTATTTTAAAATTGGTTTGGGTAACAACGTTTCTAATAACATGACAAAGTCTTCATCTCTTTCAACTTATAAACAACAGCCCTAAGCTAAAATGCCAGTGAGGTGCAGAGAAGGGGGAGTTCTTGGTGAACTAGCACGAGTCTCACAGGGACCTCTTCTATGACCAGACTTTTACAATTTATCACTATGCTCCGCTCTGCATTTAGGTCCGTATCTCACACTCCAGTATCAAGGCTTCTCTCTTTTGTTCAAGGAGCACATGTGCGAGACACAACTCATACCACTGAGATATGATTCACTGGCCCGCTGGGTCAAAGCCTGCAGCAAACAGCCATGGAACAGCACTCCACTAAGAGCAATGAGAAAGTGGCAGTCCAGGTGTAAGAAAAACAAATAAAACCAGTCAGAGAACTGGAAAGCAGATTCCTTCAGCCAAGCACTGTGTCTGTCAAGGCTGTTATATCTATGAAAAAGAGATCAAACAGTGGTCATGGGAGATCACTTGCACAAAGACACAATTCTGAGTCCATAAGAAGTCTTATCTGGAAATGAAAGACCTACTGAATCAAGATGAAAGCCAGAGAAATTGTAAGGTGAAATTAATGACAAAAGAAGAAGTGAGCAAGGAAAGGGGTGCATGCCAGTTTTCGTGATGCCTCCAGCTAAGGAGGAGCAGGCTTCCCAGTTGAGAGGTTTTAGCCCAAGACCCACTCCCTGAGGAGCCAGCTGGATTTCTACAGTTTCCATTTTGCAGGAACCAGTGTGGGAGGGATGATGGAGGATGGCGTGCTCCATCATAGCCTTCAAGCCTCTTCTAACTACCATGCTTCAGTGACTTCTCTATAAAATCTTAAACGGCTTCTTCATAAAACAGAAGGTCAAGGACTTAAACTATAACAACTGTGACCTTTCACAGTCAAACAAATTCCCCAGCCAAATGAAAAGGAAAACTTCCAGCACCTCCTGGATCCTAGAAGCTTTTCAGGTTTACAGCCTTATCCCTAGGAATAAGCCACAGTGCATTTTTTTTCTGCGTGTGTATTCTTGCAAATAGCAAAGACAGTTGTTTGCAATATGACAAAAATCCACCATCTGTAACCAATTTCTAGAAAAGACGGTTTAGTAGGCAGTGTTCAGACAGAATGACCAAAGCTACAGTGACAAAGGCCAGTGCCTCCAGCTGCTACAACATTCCGATCACAAATCTAAATCCAGAAAAATCAGAAACTAAGGAAAGTGCAAATTGGTCTTATCCCTCCTGCCAAGCCTCCCTCAGCTGCTTCTAAGGCAAGTACAAAGGACGAATTGCATAAGGTTTCAAAGCAATCTAGCACATACAAAAGGGATCTTCTTTAGAAGTGAAGGGTAGAGGTGAAACAAAATTGCAGCCAGTTGGAAAACAGTGCCTACACTTCTCCTGGCCCCTTTCTGTCTCCATCCTGTCATTAGAAAATTTCTGATCTTAGAATGAAACTAAGAAAACTTGTAAACTTGAAAGCCTCTATATATTGAAAAGCAAAACTGTAACTTCCCTGCTAAAATGATTCAGTGGGAATTTCTGCCAAAAAATAATACAAGGACAGAGAGAGAGAAGGCACTGTGTTCAGTTCAATCCAGGTTGTTTCAAATTCCACCTTGTAAACACACAATTTATTGAAGCTTTATTAAATACAATCTAGTGTTCCTGCTCACATCTGCAAACCTTTTACAAGTTGCAAATGATCTTTTATTGATTTGTCTCTTTATACAGTTGTTATTATTTACTTTATTTTTTTTTCCAGGAAAGCCTTTACCCAGGAGCTAAAGCCCTGCTGGAAAGAAGGTTCATTTCACTGCAATTTGAATGAAAATAACTCCAGCAGTAACTGCTTAATTGTTTTGAATTATTATTGTTAATTGGAATTGTGTCTTTGATTTGCTGAAAGGCAATGATCAACGATTTAACTTGCACTGCAGCTAATTAGTAGCATTGATGATTACTGTGAGCTTCAAGTGGCACTAACCGTTTGCAAACAGATTCTCGAGTGATTATTTTGCCAAACATCACGGGAGGAGACAATGGCAAAGCTGCCATCAGGGGAAAGCAGAAGGACATCTAATCGATGGAGAACGGTACTCTGAGAGTAGCTGAGCTCTACAGACAGAAAAATCCTCACAACCAGGAATATGCGAGCTGCTGATTGCAGGGGAAAGGAGGAAGAACTGTGAGCTGTAGTGCAAGTATGGAGGTAAAGTTTAGCCCTTTATATGCACCAGGCTGTGATGTCTGGGAGCGGAGATATTTTTCCTCGATGCAACATTCATGTTTAAATTTCTGTGCATTTGAACGGGAACATTCCCATAATCTGAGTGGAAGGGTTTGGCTCCATTTTGAGGAGATCTAGCATTGCTGGAAGTGGAGATGTGTGTAGGAGGTCTGAAATCCAGACAGAAACAGGATGGAATGAGGCCAGCTCTACCCAGCAAAGAAATCAGCACAAGAATCACTAGAAAGAAAAAAGACATATATCCTTTTTTTAAGATCATGTATTTCCTCTCCACGAGCAGCAGCTGCTGCCTTCATGTGTGCTTTTACAACACCTGATCAAGAATTCTCAGTGCTTGCTCCTGTCATACACAGCATGAGTCAGCTGTGCATCCAGAGCCGCAGCAGGGCCCTGGGGTTGCGCTCAGCACTGCAAAACTTTTACAACTCATGAGTGGTTCCAGGGTGCTTCCATTGATGCTCCAGCTCCCGGGGTCACACAAAGCAAATGAGAATTGAGCTTTGAAAAATAGATGTAAAAATGACTGGAAGTAGGTGTCTCAGTTCCTCATCGCTGATTTGAAGAATGTGTTTCAGATGTCTCAGCGCTACTGTTTCAGGCCAGCTGCAGATTCAGGAAGAGAGCTCTGCGTTGCTTCCAGTCAGGTCACAAACTGGGGTGGGAGAAGAGAGCAAATATTTGAACTGAAGATTTACTATCTTTTACAAATGTTTAAGTTTTCGGAATTGAGACGGAAGATGACAAATCCCCATTCTGATGAGTTAGCTGAGAAGGGAGGGGACATATTTTCTTCTTTTGTACTGAGGGGGTCTGAAATTCATCTCTGTGTGCTCCAGATTATCCAAGAGTGGGGAGCAAAGTCACTGCTGAGAGTTCTCCACGCGCTGAACTCCCCACAGCTGACCGCTCTGGTGGCAGAGGAGCTCTGTGCTTCCCAAGCGCTGCACCAGGCCCATGGGAAGGGGCAGCTTCCACCACAGGGCCCAGTTCACAAAAGGTGGCAAACCAGAAGGAGATCTGGATGGACTAGTGATGTAATTTTTTTCCCACTCCCGCTTCTGCCTCCAATACAGCAATCCAAAAGATTTTTTATCACAACCAGGATTCAACATCCTTTAAAGTACTAAAACAGGAGGCAAAGAAAAAGAAGCATGACAATACTGACTCCTAAATCATTACCAGGCAGGATGGGGAGGGTACAAAGCAGAGCCACTGTGCTCAGTCCTTCATTGATGTTTCAGTGGAAACTCTTGTTCAGGGAAGACAAGCTGCCTCTGGAGCCTGATTTTTCACCTATCGTGAAGACGTTGGTTATTTCCATATGAGCTGGCAATATCTCAGCTTCGTTCTACCCTGAAGTTGTTGGCCTTGTTTGCCAATTAGAGATAAGAAACAATTTTTCGTGGGTGGGAGGGAGGAAAGGAGACTGAGGGAGCATTGGAAAGCTAAAAAAAAAACAAAGATACTGAAAGCTGTTGCCAGGTTAAAAGCATCATCTTGCCAGGATGCTTGACCATTTTTTCAGTAAATCCCAAAGATCTACAAGAAGCAGGGATAAGGTAGTCCAAATGACTGAGGCATATTAAACATATAAAATAGTTACTTTAGAGGCTAAAAAGGCAAGTCTGGGAAATAGTTTGTCCCCAAGACAAGACCTCTAACATTTCTCCATCCTCCTCTTCTGCCAGGTTAAGTAGGTTCAGGATACAAGAAGGGTGAAGGGCCAGACAGGCTTTGCTTTGTTAAATTGTTTTCTTAAATCTAGTGAGAAAAGATAGTGATTTGGCCTTGTAACTTACGCTTAATCAAAATTGGGACTGTGATAATGTGAACACGATTCACTTTAAAAGACAAGCAGCTGCTCTGAAGCAAAGGCAAGCTGCATTAAGTGGCCCTTGCCCCTTTTCAATCTGAGAGTCAGCTCTTCACAAGTTTCCTGTTTTCTGTGATTCCTTGAGTCCAGCCAGTCAATGCAGGCATAGAAGGAATAACAGCCAAAGCACTGGGCATTACACGACGCACAGACATGCAATACACAGCTGTAACTGGGAGTGTGCTGTAGGTGTGGGACTCGGGATTTCTTTATCCGACATTACACTGCAGCTCTGCAGCCTTTTCTGTAGGCTGCACCCCACTCAACGGTCAGAGAACCACAAATCTGTCCGATACTGTGCTCAGAGAGAAAGAACTGTCTTCTGTGCATGAGCTGTAACTACAACTACGAAGAAACTTCAGTGGAGTGAGACTTGACAAATCTCTCTATTGCAGTAACACGACCACTTCCCCAGCGTTCCTCAGAACAGCACTGTGCTAGGCACTGCACATACAGCTCCCAGTCCGGTCCCCCCCAGAAGACAAGCAGCCTAAATTGCACTGATTTGAAAACACCATAAAGTCTTTTTCTCTGCAATATAAGTTGTTTTATAATTCACTAGCTAGCACTGCTGTATTTGAGCTGCATCTCAGATTATTATAAAAGAGGGAAGCCACAGAGAAAAAGGCCAAATGTGTCACAAGGAGTGTCCTGAGGGTCATATTATTTGGAACAGGAGATGTTATTTGGAACAGGAGTTGCCTGGCTCCTATCACTGAAGAATCTCTTATGGGAAAGAAAACATAATCACCGCAGTATTGAATTTCACTGAAAGATTTATGATCTAATTTAAAGGTATAGGGATTTATTTGCTAATTGTAATAAACAGCAAGTTCATTACACTCCAGCTTCCAAAGAAAGAGCATATTGTAGACAGGGGATAAAATACTAGTTTCATTCGCTTGCAGGGCAGAAGTTAACCAGAGAGATGCCAAGAACTGAGAACAAAACCACCACTACTCCTCTGCCAGTAAATTGTCTTCCCATACAAACCAAACACACATAAGAAGAGGCTCTTCCTTTGAGTGAAAGAAATACCCGACTCCTCGATAACACTTTCATCTTGAAGGACCACGCAACGGAGGTAGCTGTTGTTCTCTCCTTTGTACAGACAGAGAGAGAGAGGCGCAAACAAGGTGAATCAGGCTAAAATCAGGATCCTCTGGGATTTTGCACAGAGTTTGAGACTGTAATGCTCTGGCTGGAAAGTCGAGCAGGGTGTCTAGTCCAGAGGGCAGCATTTTACCTGGTCCACATCATCTTCTACCATAGCATCACATCTCCCGAAGTCTCTGAACTTATCCTCAGGATCAATCCTACGTGCTGCCCTTTTGCCAGTTTAGGAGGAGGGGTCTGTGATGGCTCTGTGTGACTGGTGTTAGTACCTCAAACCAGAAGATAAGCCCGTGGCATAGACAGCACTGAGCGACACCTTTACCTGAACTCACCAAGGAGCTATTCCAGTTGCCAGTGGGTAAGGACTAGACCTAAGCTTGAGCATTCCAAGCAAATTTTTGCATGTGAATAAACCCAAACTTTTGTAAGGAAACAGATACATATTTCCCTACATGCTCTTCCTCTGAAAAACAGGAATTCTTTCAGAGGAACAGCACCCTGAGAAGCCTTCCCAGTTAACTTGCTCAGCCACTTCGGTGTTGCAGCATACTATGGCCTTTCTCAGCACTCAAACCATTTTGAATATATTTATATACGTGAACTTCAGCTCTTCCTTGCAATGAAGACTTAGCCTTGATGATTAAATACTTCTATTTACCTGCTTTTATTCATACACCTTTTGATGTTGCCTGTTAACAGCATGTTTTCCTCTGACCATGAATATTCATTGGAAAATGGCATTGGCCTCTTCCTTCACTCTGAATGCAAAGATTTATGAGCTGGTTCATTCAAGAGCTCGCTTGCTTCAGCATCTGGATGCTTGGCAATGATTCATTATTAAGGGGACCTGCAATTTGTCATGGGCTTTTGTTGTTGCCTTGTGCAATTTGCTGATTATATCTGCAAATCACAATTTAAAGTTTAATCTGATCAAGGGGATGGGCTCCATATGACACGCTCTGGTGAAAATCAAGGAAGCCTTTGAAGTAATTCAGTGAACAAAAAAAAACCAATAAAGAAAAATAAAAGATATCAATCAGATGCTAAAAAAATGAAACCTCTCTTAAAAGCTGAAATACTGCTTATCAGAATTAATTCAGTTCCCTTAGGAAGCAGAAGAACATTGTGCCTGGAACATAGGTAGTCAGAATTACTGCTGGGTTGAAGATGGAGGCTGTTATTATTTTTTTCCCTCTGGAGTTCTTGCAGGGAAATTATAATTTGAATTTTCCCACTGGGAAATAATATCCCACTTGAAATGTCAAACTAGGAAAGCACAGAGAAAGAATACAGCCTTCCCTCATATTTTTCTGGTCATCTTTACAATTTTTTGGCTGTCTGAAACACAGCACTGAATGGTACCAGGTGGTTCCTTAACTTGCTTTCAGGCCACCACACCACTTTTAGCTGGCATTCCACTGGGCAAAACCTGGAGATACATCAGCAAGAGAGAGGAGGGTACATTTGACAGACTTGGATGCTTTTCAGTTCTTCAGACAGATGTGGACTTGCCAGCAGTGCTCAGGGCCCCTTGTCTCCCCATTCCTTTTTTCCTGTCTCCCACTCTTGCCACAGAACTGGCACCATTCCCAGGACCATGAACCATACCGGTTGCATGGCATGACACCAAGCAATGCGATAAATGGCGAGGGCAGGAGCCTTTCCTTTCTCTGCAGCAAGGGAGGATTTGTTTCTCTCTCCCTTCGTTAGTCACACCGCGTTTGCATCTGCCCTGAGCTGGAAAACACCCAACAGTCATTGCAAGTGTTATTTCTCACACTTTCACCACTCAATACCAGTCAGATTCTGCAGTTTAGGAAGTGAAAGTATTGTTCCTAAAAAGGAAAGCAACATCCTACATCTCCTTCAAAAATAAGTTTACCCCAACTTCCCTAAGAAATTAAGATGAAAAACGTTTTCTTTCTTTGGGAGATACAATCGCTGTCCTTCTTCCCAGTATGTTTATTTGATTCCAAAATTTTATAAAAATTCCAAATATTTTTCTTCTATTTTCAGCAAAACTCTATTTTTTAATTAGCACAAATTCACTGTAAGAGAAACAGGCTCTCACTACTGAATACGGAGGGTGGATCCACCATCTGGACAACAGACCCAGTATCCACAAAATAATCTGGTGTCATCATTGTTCAAAGTGTCATCATTTTTCTTTTGCAACTTTACAACTTACTTAGGGACATTTCTGACTAGACAGAGGGAGGTTTGATGTTGAAAAGTCAGATACCATTCACCTCTGCCCAGGGTTTCTAACAGGCATCCACAGGAGGACCATGGACTACAGACTGAAGCGAGAGCTTCGCTTTAAAAGACAGAGTTTGGGTTTGCAGAGATGTGCACAACAACGCTTTGGGCTCACTGAGCCAGTCCCTTGCTTGTCTATAGGAAACTGCTTTGACTGTATTAGTGTGCTTCACCTAATGTCTCACAAACCCAAAGAAGTCAGGCCTGGCAATACTTGGAATGGGGTTTAAATACATTAAACCTCTGCCTCTGTGGGATTCATTTTCCAGCACGTTTTCTACCTTTACTCAAAGAACTTTCAGCTCTTCGAAACTATATTAAGTAAGACCAAGTCAGACGTGGCTGTGATTGGGAAGACCATTCTAGCTGCCACAGAATGTGCTTACAAGAGTGTGGAAAATTCTTTTATCTGAATCAAAGCTGGGTCAATGCTATGACATGGAGCTAGAAGGTGCTGTGCTATTACAGATGCTGTAGCTCAGACAAGATGTAGAAGCAAGGTCTGCTTTGTTTTCAGTTTTTACGGCCTGTGGCAGCTCCTGTATGAACTCTGGTATTAAACCTGCCCAAACTCTGTCACAGCTAATCAGAATATGTTTATTAATCTATCACAACAGAGGAAAGACAGGCTGTAACAATAATAAATGCAAAGGTAGGAGGTTACAGAGGCTGCTGGACTGAGACTCATCCTACGGTTCTGCCAGGTTTTCCAGCTGAGTATCAGTGCCATAAAGCACTGTTTCCTCAAATCCTCAACCATATTAGACGGGGAAGAAGATACTGAATAAGATAATCATCAGTATCTTCAATTAAAATTATGGCTAAGTGAAAGTGCCTGAGAAGGTACTTACACACCATAATGAAGTCACCGCTTTTAACACAAATCCCAGGTAAACAGTTCAGACTCGCAACTGGAAAGAGTAAATCAGAAAAACAGTTTCATTAAAGAAGCCAAATACAAAAATATTTACAGAAAAAAGTTTTTGACTTCTGCTTGTGGATCAAAAACGTCTTAAATAAAGCCTGTGGGAAAAAAACTGCTTCAGTGAAGTTGGAGAGAAGAAAGCTAAATCCACCAAAAAACAAATCAGAAAACTAACTATTAATATTCCATAAAGCACTTCTCTGGGCCATAAAGTCAATCAAAATTGTGTTGGCAAATCCTGCTTCAACACATCTCCTCCCATAGCCCTTCTGTGACATTCTCTCTCTGATGCAGCAGTGCTGGTCACGCAAAGAAAATAACCTGAGACTGCCCAGAGTTCATGGTGGGTGAGCAGCAGTTGGCCAAAGCACGGTTGTCTATATAAATTTGCACAACCTTTAAAATATTAACCTGCTTCAGAGATCTACTTAACTTGCTCTGTATCCATGATTGCTTCACCTGCAAATGGAGTTTGTGAGGAGTTTGCTAAGTGGGTTAAGAGGCCACTTCATATTTCACTGTGCCTCCCATAGGCAACACTCACTGTCTCTTCTGCTGAACAGCTGATTCATAACCTTTAAGAGTTCACTGCACCAAAGGACTGCTTAAGTCAGCCTCACTGTCCAGCTGTCTAGGAATCTACAGAAAGGTCAGTATAGAGCTATATGGAGACAGTCCAACAGCAAAAGAGGAGAGTTCACAAGTACCTGAAAGGTTGCGTACAAAGGGCAGGAGCTGGCCCTCTAGGACAGGATATTTTCAGGTGGCTGAGAAGGATGAAACCACTCATAATGTCAAAAGAAAAAGCTTAGAGGAACTCTACACCAGGACTGCCCTGCCTCCAAGGTAACAGGCAGAGGGAAGAGGCAATCAAGACGAGAATTCCCTCTAGAAAGCATGTTGTAATGGAGAAAAATCCTTAAAGAATCAAAGCTTGCAGGCAGGAGAGGGAAAGGCATTACATGCTTGAGAAGGTTTTTTTCCCAGTCCTAAGGTGGAGTATATAAAAATGACTGAGGACCCTAGATGGTTTCTGGGACCTTTGCACATGTACACCTCACACAAGTCATATATTGTATTTCTACGGAAGGGTTAGCAAATCACAAAGCTACTTATGATTAATGGTTATTACTGGAGCTGATGGGGACTCTACAACCACGGCTGGTGCTTTATTCCTGCCTCAGAAGGCCCACAACTTAATTTGGGGGAAAACACACTAGCAGGGCGCAGGGAAGAAGAAAGGTGCAGCAGTCTCGCATCCTTTATGTGTATGAGTGCGCTACTCGAAAAAAGGAGAGTGGTGGTGGGTAACAGAGTCATCTGAAATGAAACACTTCTCGTTCAGTTAGAACAACATCATAATTCCTGCCATATGTAGCAAGTCCTAGTTCTGTCTTCATTTCCCTCAGTGCAAGCCAGAAGCGTTTGCTGAAATGATGAAGGTGATACAAGTATAAAACTAATTCAGACACTGAAGCACAGCACAGGGTTCATTGGGGCTGTTGGCATTACTGCCACACAACGAAAAGAGCTATAACTCCAGCTAAACCCCCTTCTACCAGGCAGCACAGGGAAACGAGTGCAGACATTTGTCAGAATTTTTTTTAGAATTTGTACCTGATTAAAAACAGCCCAGAGAAGCTGTGGTAACAGCTGGCTAAAGCCAAATGTACTGTTCCAAGTGGCCAGGCCACACTGCTTTGAAAACCACACCCCAGCACAGTACTTGCAACCTATAGGGTCAGAGACTGTGCAAAATACAGACCAGATTTAGGCCCTAATTTGGGGAACAATTTCTCCCCTCCTATAGCACAATAAAAGCGACCATTCTCTGGGTACATACTGTCAGGTCATTCAAATCTCTTTTGGAAGCAACCAGGCCAGGATTACCCTCTGCTCTTGTAGAGGCAGAGATATTTGCTCTTTCCTTTCCTCTCTTCCCAGACTTCAAGAAAGCCTCAGAGCAAGTATACAAGTAAGGGGTTTTTTTAATACTGATCACTATCAGACTTAAGGTCAGAGCTGATGGATAGATATTTTCAAGACTTTCTTGGGAAACCAGGTGGAAAATGTCACTGAGCATAACACCAGCCGTAATACAGATGCAGGAGCTGACCCAGCAGAGGAGAAAGGTAGTTCAATGAGACATACCTGGAAGCAGAATGGAACTCGGATTTTTCATTTGGCCACTGGGCAGCAGGGAGCCACGGTCAGTAATTCCTCAGATCAGAGTTTCATTACCAGACTAAAGCCCTCTGCTGTGATTATGAACTGATGTGAAAGTCCAAATCTGAATTCAGGATAAAAAGACTTAGAGAGTTTCCAGACAAGATTTTCTGCCACTCTGAGTCACAGAGAAAACCACACACTTCCCTTGTTTAATTCTGGGCAATGAGATGGGCTGTGCATTGCTTTCTTTGAAACTGCTCACCCCATCTGTTTGCTGCTTTATCTGTAAGTATGTTTGCCTAGGTTCCAGCCTTTCCCATTCTCTCAGCCCTTGCTTTGAGTATACAGCTCCTCATGGTTTCCAGCTGATAACAGCCCTGAAGACACCAGCAGGCAAAGGTCAAGTCTGTCCTGAAAATCTACCAAGGACAAGTTAATGCATAAAAAACCTCAATAAAATCCTTCTTTTCTATCCTGTGTTTTTCTTAGAAATAAGAGCCTTACTGAAGCCAGAGGGGCTTCAAGAGAGTCATTCAACAAAAAAATCCCACGAAAAATCACTGCCTTGGGACGATCTACTTTTTGTCATGAAAAACACCAAATAATATTTGAGAACATCCACAAATCATTCAGCATTAGGAGGTGGGCAGAACCAGTGGGAACAAATACTTTGGAAAGAGCCACATCCTTATTGCTGGGGTGAATATTTACTGAAAAATAGAATTCATTTTCTTAAGTCCATCAGTATTCAAACAAAGGCACAATCTACATGGAACCAAGAGGCCTCATTAGCTAGAGCTTCAGATCCTTCAGATGAGATTTTTTGTTTTCAAAGAGAAATAGCCAAAAAATAAAATTAAGATATCCTCCCCTCCTTCCCCCACATACATCATTGTATTATACTTGTAGACTCTGTGGATTTTGCTCTGCAAGAACGGAAAACAGATCTCTGTGGATAGCAAAGGACAGCAAAGTTCATGTATTTCCAAAAGAGGTGCTTTGATCTGAGCACAAACTGGTTGCCTGTCTCTCTGGAGAGTTGGTAAAGGTTGATAGCCATTCTCCAGCTAATTACACCAAGCTTGGCCCGTACGTTTAATTGCACAGTCCAAATTCATGTGTTCAAGAGCTTACGGACCCTTCACTCCTTCTCCACCTGGACTGCTCAAGGTGGAGCAGTCTTATCTCTTCTTTCTTGCCAGCTGCGTCTGCCCAGCACTCCGCTCCTCACTTCTTTGCACTTGAAGCAACCAGCAATTATTCCTCCTGAGGCTCTTGACCGGACAGGGCAGTTTTGCTGCCCCCAGAACTGGTGCCCAGCAGCTGCTGAGACATGTGAGCAGAAGTCCCCTTCAGCACCTGGGTGCTGGGGTACCACAGGCTCCAGCTATGCATGAGGCCGGCACTTCACACTGTGTCGTCACCAACCTCGAAGCTGTCATGTTATAGGAAAACTGCAAACACGATCTTAAAAAAAGGAAATTATAATGGAACTTCCATAGTAGATGCCAATCCCTCCTCAGATCTGCCAGCAGCAACTCTTCATAGTTGATTTCTTTAATGTCAACTTTTTTTTTTTTTTAATTTAAAAAGACACACATAAAATCACCTATCATTCAGGAGTTTCACTGTTTGTTTTGGGGGGTTTTTTGGGGGGTTGGGTTTTTTTGTGTGGATTTTTTTATTTTTTAAACTTTAATCCTTTCTCTTGCCTCTACTTTGTCAATCCTTTCCTGTTCCCCACCTTTAAGTAGCACCACACTAGTACATCTTCAAAAGTCTAATGATATTTTTCTGGGTTAAGTTGTCTGGTTGCTTCTTGTGTTTTAGCCAGCTCAGATGAGAAAGCAGACAAACCATTTTTCATCCCCTGTATACAGTCTAACCATTTTTCATCCCCTGTATACAGTCTCTTTCACTATGGCATCCTCAGTTTCTTAACAGCTTTATTTACCTGGCTTTCACAAAAACAAATGAGTCTTTACATATTTTATGTGCATTTTTCTTGAGAATCATACAATCACTACATTTTCAAGTCTTAATGCTTTGATTAGCAAAACTGAACAAATACCAAATAGAAAGGCATCATTTTATCCAGGGAGTCTTGAACCTTTCAATGTTTACTTTTTGATTTTGGTCTGACTTTTTTTTTTTTTAATTTTCTGGAAAAAAACCTTCTGTTTAAGTGTGAATTAATTGGCAGGACTCCTTTCAACACTCTCCAGCTCTTCATGTAGCTCTCAGCTGGTAATGTATGTTCTACATCCTTTGGACTTCCATGCTACCTTTCATCTGAAAATCTCAAAGTGCTTTGCAAAGGACTAATTAATAAGTTTCAGCATCGCTCGCAGCAAAGCAGGTAAACTTGACAAGGAAAAGTGCTAACATTCTCGCAAGAATCAACACAGATACATTCCCTAGACATCCTGGGCAATCATTAGACCCACAGGAGTTATCGTGCTCTTTGGTTTAACGTAGTGTGTTTGACCTTGCTCTGTGGAATGCAGCGCGAGGGCAGCCTGTCTCAACACGCAGGTCTTTGCAGCCGGTTTAGTCTCTGTTTGAAATGTCTGCATTAAACAATGTATTGAGCAATTCCCAAGGAGCCAGACACTCTAACTGAACAAACACACAAAACAGATGATTCTCTCAAGCCAAATAAAGAATTTCCAGCTATCTGAAAAATGTGAAGATTGACCCCAGCAGATTTTCCTGGACTTCTGCAGAACGTCCAGCCAAGAGCCTCACACACTCTTTTTTTATTCATGGGTCTTTTCCCTACCACACATTATTTTACCTCATGTAATACTGGATATAGGAAACTCAAAATACCAAAAGAAAAAAGGCGGGATTCATCAAACAGGGTTTTCTGCAATGTGACTCACCAGATGCAGACATCTACTCTATGAGAACACAATTCTTACTCTGAGCTGCACTGGCTACACAGGCATTGGCTAGTCACTCAAAATCCCCCTTACCACAAGTCAAATTAAAGTAAAGCTATTTGTTACTCAAAATCTCAATACAAGCACCATTGTTTCAAGTGTCAAGGGTGAAGATGAACAGGTACTAGCAAGCAAACATCTGATACCTGTGCATTAAAAGTGCATATCCTAGAGACTTCCCTCCCTCCTCGTTATCCTGCTGACAGCTGTTTGGACATTTATCTAACCCTGTAGTCATCATTCCAGTTCTGGTACAAGTTCACATCCTTGGGTGGCATTCCCAGAGGAGGATCTAAGCTTAGGGGAATAAATTTGTTTTTATGCTCAGCCTTTTCCTTGTGGAAATGTTTCCCAGAAGTAAAGTTGCCCATGATGAAAGCGCATGGGCCCATTCTACAACCAAGATATAAAGGCTACACCTCCCATCCCAGGGACGTATATTCCCTATTTCACAACCCAAAGACATGAGATGGGCCCCTTTTATACAACCCTACGCTTGGCATAGGTTCCCTTTTACATGACCCTGTGCCTAGCCCATCTTCTTTTTCTCCAAAAGGCAAACTGGTCAGTTTATTTAAGTCCACATCTGGAAGCATGCTTGCACATAACACAGACAGTGGAAGAATCTGGACAAGCGGTCTCAGAAGCCCAAACAACTTGAGTGTAGATAGATGCTCGAGGATGATTACTGCCCTAAAACAGGAGGCCCCAGCTTACAGCTGCTGAAACCCATTAGCAAGTGTACTACAGTGAGAGCGTGCCTTGTGGCAGCCCTCCGTCAGAGACAAAGCAGAGCACAACCACCTCTTGGTACTCTTTCACCAGCAAGACTTCCAGTCAGCATCCCAATACTATAACCATCATCCTCAGCTCCAAGTGAGTTAGCTCTATGTCCTGACCCAGAGTTCTGCCCAGGTTTTGGCTTACAAGCCTCCCTCATTCTCTTCACACCTCCAGAGTCTTTTCAGAATCAAACCTCACTTCCACTGTGCCCCTTGCACTGGTTGTGGTTTATGTGTTCTCACTGAAATCAGTTCATCAGAGCCCTCACGGGTTTAAGCCAAATGGGGAGTGACAGCTCCGAGTCTGTTGAGGAAGCGGGGTTGTCATCTCTGAGCAGTTTGGCTTGCTGACAATGCCGTGGGCTAGAAGACGCTCCTGTCACTTTGAATTACCATCACCCATGCTCCACGGATGCAGAAGCTATTCACAACAGATGAACCCTAAAGCCCTGCTGTGGCAGAAGACGCTTCTCCAGTTGTTGAATGCATAAAGTCACTTTTGAGAAGCGACATGGCAAAGCACAAAATAGCTTCACACATGCATGGCCAGTCCCCCATACACACCCTCCTGTGTCCTCAGACATGGGGAGGAATTGCAGCTACTCATGCTCCGACAGAACAGCCACCTGCCTCTCTGCTTGCTGCTTCCACTTTAAGAATGCAGATCCTTCTCCTGAAGGTTAGTTTTAATTCACATTAATGTCTCCATCCTGGAGGGACTGCAAATGAGGAATACATGCTATACCCATATTTTAAAGAATAGCTGTTGTGTTTATAGGCTGATCCAATGCTCTTACATATGGCTTGACATTCACACTTGTGGTGGATGGAGATCTGTAGCATCACCTTGTGTAATCCATTCCTGAGTGTCTCCGTCCATAGGTGGATAAGAACCAGTGTCTGTTTCCTGGGACTCCACAGCCAGAATGGCAGAACTGGGGTTTTGAAAGTAAACTCCCTGAAAAGGTAGGATTCCTATCCTGAAATTTAAAGCTTTCCACATTTACTTTAATCCCAGTGCAGGAGAGGTTCTGTGCAAATATTCTAAATCATGCTTGGCTTGCTTCCTCCTATACAGAGAATGAAGACACTATATGATAAAGCCAAAACATGTTCTCATGATTTCCCAAAGAAGTTGACGAATGTCAACATCATGCCATGAAACGCAGAGCTGGTGCTTCTCTTTCTTACAGAAAATTACTCCAATGGAATATTTTTGGTACACCTTTTTAAATGGCTCCGGTTCTGCTAGGCAACCTGAGAAAAGTGAGCTTTGCTGTCAGTGGACCTGCAATGTCTCCCTGGAATGAGCAGTTCTATTGAAACCACGAGAACTCCTACTACAAACAGAGTCCCCTGAATGAGCTGGAGGCTGGCAGGACTAGGCTGTTTTTCACACAATAAAAAAGAATTAAGCTTTTTCTCATTAGTATCTGTAGGAGTCCGATAACTAAATTTCATGCCAGGCTTCAGATCTGAAGCTGTGCTTTAGAACCATGGATGATTTTTGCTGAGATGTGCTAGAAGATGGCACCAGGTACCCCTGCCCACAGCAGTGGGGTGGAACTAAATGATCTTTTAAGGTCCCTTCCAACCCAAACCATTAGATGATCTATGAAACTGGAAGCAAATAGGGTGTCTTAATTTAGAAGCACCTGAACATTTATTACTTCAGAGGACTAAAACCTTTCATAGGATGTACCAAGACCTGCAAATTCATATTTTAATTTTGTCACCTTCTCCTTAATTATACATCTACAGAAGGTTAGAAGAATTATTGGATTTGGAAGTGCCTATTTCCACTAATTCTGAAAACAGCATCACCCTGAGGTAGATGCCTTGCTGCTGGCATCTGAAGCAAGATGAGCTGAGTCCCTTCCCCACATTTGAATTCCAGCATAAAACCATTTCACAAGCAAAGGAACAATGTAAGCCTGATTCCCTATGGACGGGAGTCCAAGTGGAGCCTTCTAGCAATCACAGAGCATACCTTCATGCAAGCTTCTTCCCCTTAAGAATCCTCTTATGACTAATATATGAATTCATGTTGTTGCCATTTCCTCAGTGGAGACACTTATGGGATCTCTTGCCTTTATCTACCTTCTGATTTTCACAAAATTCATAGGACCTTTATCTTCAAGACCTCTAATTCTTTGCCAAATTCACTTGAACTTGATTGATGGGTTCGAAACACGCTAATGGAAAGACAGACAGACCTGCAGAGGCAGCTCAAACACATCAGCCTCATTTTCTTAGAAAACTAGGCTAGAGAATCTGAAAAGTCTTATGAAGTTCAGAATTCCTATTTCACCAGAAATTAACATTTGGCAATTCATTTTCAAGATATAATACTTCATTAAACAGAAATTTTGTAAGATATCAGCTTTCTAAAAATATTCCCCAGTCTCAGAAAAGGAATTATGTTCCAGTTTATATTAGTTTTATTATTTCCCCATTATTTCATGAAACACACTGCTCCCACTGGCATAGATAATATGACATCATATAAGAGTTAATGTAGTCTGGTTTTTAGGGGTTTTTTTCACATCATTAAGTGCTGCTGCTATTCAGCACTGATTGAAATGTCTCATCTCTTTCTAGATGAAAATGTCTGCAGCTTGGTGTAATCAAACAGTTTGACACTTTACAGTATAAACAGGAGATATTTGTAGAAAAGATGGGATTTTCAATCAGTGCTAAGTAACTGCTGCACTTATCTGAAGTATTATAAACTTTTTAAATAGTTGTATTTCATATTCATTCATAGTAGCATCTGTTAAAGTCTGCTATTGACAAACAATTAAATACAAAATAATATAAAGAGAAGAAATGCACAATATAAATGCTGGAAAAGTGAAACAATGTGAGAATGTGCTTATATGAACATATACATTTATTAAATATTTTCTTATAGGAATTTTTCATCCAAATCACAATAGGCTTTTACATTGGGAAAAAGCATTCAGCTAGCGACAGCTGCATGAAGCACGATACTGTGCTCTGAACTGGGCAACTCTTTCAGAGAAGTCAGCCAGCTACTTGACCTCATTTCTTCCTCACTTGTGGGAAACCTCCAGACATGTCTGGAGCTTGGGCTCCACTGGCTATAGAGGAAGCTGACAGAGATCAAGGAGATAATTAAAGCAGACACTGAAAACAGGAATGTCCCCCTGAGACAGTAACCATCAGCATAACACCTCTAATTCAGTGCTAGTTCATTAGTCAAGACCCGTTCCGCTATTAACGAAACTACCCATGTGTTCGGTTCATTGGTGCCCAATGAATGTAAGGAGCCTTACAAGGAAGCCTGCAAATAATCTGAAGGAATACAAGCTGTGTAAATACATACAGGTTCACCTAGGCCCATTCTTACAGTTCCTGAAGCTCTCACAGCAAGCACCGATACAACCACCCTTCTGCTGGCAGAGGACTACCGTAGCACCAGACAACCAGACATCTCTGACATCTAACACTTTCCTCAAACATCCATCACCTTCTGTATTTCAGGGGCCTTGAAGTCAGCACTGTTCCCAGAGGTGAAATCATCAGCTCTTGTTGATTTATTTCCCTCACACACCAAAGAAAATCCTTTGCTAAAAACCACATCTCTGTCAACACGCTGTGTCCCAAACTCCTAATAGCCAGATCCCTAGAGCCACAAAACACTGGCCAGAAGAGGGGCGTTTTGTTCAGGGAGGGAGGGATTTTTGTAGGGAGGTAGAGGCATTTACAAAGACACCTTAATCATTTGCAGCATGGAGAGCAGTCAGTACGAAGGCAGCTCTAGGCCACTTGCAAAGGCAAGAGAAAGTGTTGGAAGGGAACTGTCGGTCACCCAAAAGGGACAGGAGCATCTTGGCATACACACAGTGGTGAGAAGAACCAGGTATGCATTATTACAGTTGAGGAGCATGTTGGCACGGGTCCTGTATCACTCAAAGACAAGGCTGTGTGTATGAGGGAGTTCCTGGGTCAAACATTTGGGGAAGAGCAAGGTGCAGCTCTGGTGCTTGCTGAGAAAGGAAAGGCTTGTTCTGGAAAATCATAGCTGGCTGGGAAGAATCAGAAAGATTGGGCAAACCTAACAAGAACCAAACACAGCTGAGCACCCTGCAGGTCTCCTGCCTCTGTGCAGAGTCACTGTGGAAACCAGTAGGCTAGGCCTGCTGAGGAGACGAATATTCAGGGTGCTAAATCCCCCAAGGCTTCCCCTATGTGTCCAAGCACACCAGTCGTATCTGCGCATTGTCAAGCACACGTCACCTGGAAGCAGGAACAGGCAGGTGAAGGATGAGACATGATGTGTGCCTATGAATGCTCTACAGACTGCTCTTTCAGAGAGGCACAGATTACAGATGGATCTCACTTACGTTGCCTCCTGTAGTCAAAGAGCAGCTTGTCCTGGGCCCTTCTTGCAAGGAAACCCAGCATGGCAGGACTGTTTATTCGGATGTGACCAGCAATCAGCATGCTGCTATCGGGTCCTCTCTCCCTGAGACACTACCCTACAGGTCTGCAAACACAGCCCTTCATACATCCCAAGGAAGAACAAGCACCTTCATCCCTGCATGCTTCAACAGAGGATGCCAACTTAATGCAGTAGATGGAGAAGAGGAGAAAAATTACTGGCAGTTTTTACAACAGAAAAGCACTGTTCCCATATGAAAAAGCAAAACTTTTTAGTACTTCAGAAATAAATTTTTAAAAATAGGTCAAATGAAAAGTTTAAATTTTGTATGGTTTGTTCTTTTACAAACTTGCAAATTTTTCCTCCATTTCAGCATCTCTTTAAGGATTTAGAAAGATTAAACTCAAAAGTTTTGGAATGAAAATGCAAGTTAAAATATCAAAACATTTGGATTAAACATTTTACTGTTCAGTATTTGTTTACAAGTGCACATGCACTCCTCCCATCCAAACATATTTCAAGTGAAAAGCAAAAAGCTGTCCCATAAAAAGGTAAGTTCACACTAATGAAAGAGAGATTGCCATTTATCACTGTTAGCAAAATCAGCATCTTTGCCTGAAGTGATTCACATTCATGAGTTAGCAGTTTCTGGCTGAAGTTTCCAATCTGCTTTTGCACAGTTTGTGATGTAGAGCTTTGCGGCAGTTGAGACAGGGTGCACAGAACCTGGGAAGGCTGTGATGCAATGAGTCTCTCTTTGAGCTGCTTTTTAAAGGCTGAAGAGCAACACATGCTCTGCCTGTGGAGTTACAAGTAGTCTGTTTAAATGTATCTCACAGTGAGAGAGCACATTACCCATGATGAATATGGAATAGGCAGGAGCACTTGCTAGAAGAGAGGCTGCTTTGGGGATGCAAAGTTCACCATTCATTCGCTTTGCCAATAATGCACCCACTGCGTATATAATTGGAGTAAGAGGGTTAATGTATTTTCTGACGGGTGTATTAGGCATTTCATAAAAGTAAGTGCAAGCTGAACTCCAACAATGGCAGGTTCAAGATTGCACAGTGTTTAACAAAAAACCTGCTTATTGTGGAACATGTGTTGATACAGAGAGAAACCCTCGTCGATGATGAGGTAATCTAATTAGAAGAGCTGCTCTCTGACTCTCATAACTAGCCAAAGACTTATGGATTCTCTGTTGAGTTTGTGGGAATATCTTTGGTTGAATTCAACAATATACAGATTAGCATCCTTTAAAACATCATTCTAAAGGCAAAGGGGCAGAAAACGCTGCCACAGGTGAGAGAAGAGTTCATTTAGAGTTAGAAAAAATAAAATAAAAAGTATCTACTCAGTCAAAAACTCGAACACTGAAGATTTGTTTTAATCCCAGAACTGGGGTATAGCACTGTTTTGTGTGTATGCATGTATCTACAGACTGAAACAGACATTTCAACCTTGTCTGCTTTAAGTGTCATGGTCTGAATGAGTCCAGCAGTGATTTGTATTATTGTCCTGAAAGAGTTATTGCTTATGGGAGACTGTTCAAAAGCAGGTGCCCCAATTTCGCAAATTGGACATTTTCTTCTTGCCCGACTAAAGTCCCTCAACGCACAGACTGCATTTAGGGGGCTTTCAGAAGAAAGCCCATAGAAAACAGTTTCCCTACATAGCAAGCCAATCTCAACAGGAGAGAAATAACAATTCAAACTACAAATCTCAGAGGTAACAGCTGGCAGCGAAAAACATTTCAAGTTCTGTCAAAGCAAGTCATAGACTTCAGGGCAAAAAGGGATCACAATGAACATGAGATCTGATTTTCTGCGTAATACAAGTCATTGACTTTGCCTGAATTATTTTGTATTTCAACTGGAAAATATCTTTCTGGGAAAAAAGTGGTGGTTTTTTGTTTTTTTTTTTTTTACTTAAAAATTGCTAGTGGTTGAGCATCCAACACTGCCCTTAGTGAATTGTTCCAAAGCTTGATTAACCTCTTTTAAACATTTATGTTTTACTTGTAGTCTAAATTTGTCTGGTTTAACTTCCACAGGCGTGGTGTCCTTCTAACTTTGCCTGGTAGGCCAAGTCATCCATCATCAAAATGTTATGCCCCACACACTTTAAATTTAAACTTAAACATTTGAAGTATGAGTCTTACAGCCCTGACTCCTCTTCCTCCTTGGTTTGCATGAATAAGACCTGATTTCCAAGGCTTTTAACACTTCATTGTGCAAGAGGCATTTTGTTTGGTGGTGGTTGTTTTTTTTTTTTTGCGGGGGGGGGGGGGGTGTCCCTCCTTAGACTGAGTTGAACTTTGGGAAACATTTAGAACAGTCCCTTTGTAATCAACACTCCCTTTCTAAATATCACATTTCGCTACTCAAACATTCACAAGCTCCCAGAAGGAGACAAAGAAATGGTGAACGTGAACTACTCTTACAAGTAATTTTCTTGAAGTGACAATGCAACAGACTCTTCACCAACATCAACTAGTCCCGTTGCATGACGCTAAGCCAGGCATGACCCTAGTCCCCTGTGCCTGAGTTACTGAATACTCAAACAAAATGCAGGGCTCTATAAAGCAGAGTCCTCCATACCCAAACACATACATTTATTTAATTCTCCACAATTGGCCTGCTCTAGCTGGTGAGCAGAGGGCTAGAGCCAGCCTAGGCATACTGTCCATTCTGTGTTTGCATCACTTAACACCTCCTCAAGATTTTTTTCATTTTTGGTTTTAAGGTTCCCTTCTGCCATGGTGATTCTCTCATGTCCCAAAGTTGCTACTTCTGCATCTAGACCGTTAGGGAGTACCTGCACCCCTTATCCAGCGGGAAAGCATCCCATCTGGGATGGTCTTAGGGAACAGCTTAATTAGCTTGTGATACCCCTTAACAGCCTGACCAGCACTGAGCAGCACCCCAGTGAAGACAATCGGGCTGTGTCAAGCAAGCAAGTTCCCATATTCCTCTGATTCTACCTAAGGTTTTGTCATTACCCAAGAATCCCACAACAACTACACAAACAACAGAAGCTGCAAACACCAGATAGCTGAGCTTTGACTAAGCTGCAGTTTTAATGGAATTTACTAGAAAGGACTAAAGCTATCCAGAGAGATCGATAAATACAAATCATTCTTTTCTTGGGCAGGTGTTGAATCAGGAAGGAAGGTGGCACAAATAGGTTTGTTCTTAAAGTTACCAAGGTGTTGCATCTTCCTGCAATGGGAGTAAAAGCCCAATCCCCTATCTTTGTTCCTCAGGAAAGACAATATAAATACACACAGCAAATAATTCCCTATATCCAATTACACCAGGAGCAATAAAGACAGTTCTCTAAAACCAAGCTATCTTCATCATATAAACTCCCAGACTGTAGTCACCAATCTCTCTTCTTAATTACAGGGCATCAGTAAAGCAAAATAACGACCCTACTTAGATTGCATAAAGCTTAGTCTGATCTCAGAAAGCTGAAGGCAGTATTAAGTAATGCCATCAAAAACATTTTTGAGACTTCAATCAATTTTCACCAGCTCTGCATCACAAAGTAATGATAAACCAGTCAATCACTTTAGGAAAAAATAAAATAAAATCAAGCTATGTCACATTAGCATAATAAAGAATAAAATAATCTGTGCTCTTATAAATTATTTGAATGGTCTTTATAAGGCACCCAAGCACGGTTTAGGCTCATGACAAGTTCTGCTCCAAAGGTTTGAGTAAGGGCACAACTAAACACTACCAGTGCAAGCCTTCCCACGGCCATTTCTCTTTGGCTGTAGGCACTGACCAGTTTCTCAAAGGCTGCTCCAACACAAACCTGCACGCAGCTGTGTGACAAGTGTGCATATGCATATATACACACATGTTATATGTTTTTATATATATTTATACACACACAAGAGATGAGGGCCAAAGGCAGCACGGTCATATATAAATCGACTGGAAGGATATCAGCACTTTTGTTTGTGTCTTATCACGAGAGGCAGGTGGGCCACCTGGCGAGTATTCCAGCACTGGTAATTTAATGGTTTAACTGCTATAGAGGTAGGGTCATTTCCTCCAGGCTGGCCACCAGTGGAAGACGAGCTGACTCTCCAGGGCATGATAGCTGTATAGCTACGTAGCAGCTCATGTAATGCAGATGAGAAGTTGAAATGTTGATTATTTTCATCAGCTGAAAAGCCAAGAAAATACTGATTTGGTTCAGTTTAAATATTTTTGATAATTTAGAAATGTTGTATTTCATATTCAACTATATTTTGTGTAGCAAAAAATTAAATTCAAACTCTGGCTTCAAAAAGAAAAAACCAGGCCTGGCCAGTAAAACACATTCACAGTTTAACAATTTCAACCTCCCCTCTCCATCTTTTTTTTCTGTGTTGAGAAGGAAGTTAATTAGACTACTAGACCAATTAACTACTTGGTTAGACTGAAACCATATTGGTTTCAATGAATTCACTTTATTAAAGTGGAAGTTGGCACACCAAAAAATTACCAGCCACATCCAGTAATGTTCTCTTTTTCTACACTCTTTGAAATCCACATATAAAGTCTACCAGAAAGGCATGTTTTATGATCAAGAACGGGATTATCTCTTTTCAGCCAAGCTTTGTCTCTTATTTTTAAATTATATCTTAAAGTCAAAAATTTTAATTTATTTCAGATCTTGGTCAAAATTCTCCAAAAGAACTCTAAAAATTAAAAACACAAAATAAGGAGTCTTACCAAAAAAAAAAGGAAGAAAACAAGAGGAATGAAACCATAGAGGAAGTTGAGACATTCACTTTGAAACGTAATGAACTTATAGTTCATAATATGTTAACATATTGCCCATCAGCTACTTGTACGAACAATTAGTTGTGACTAAGAGGTATGTACTATTAAGTGATCCGTAGGAGGTTCATGCAGAAATTTTTTTCGCTCACAGAAGCTCCATCCCTGAATCTCAGAAGGACGCTTTGAAAATGCATCCTCCTAAACGTCTCAGTCTGCTTCTGATTTAACAAGAACCTAATTGCCTGATTATTGATTATCTCTTTGAAGTACAGTAATCATGATATTGCAGCAAATTTGCCATCTGCCTGTCTTGTTAACAACCCATTTATTTTCACCACAAGCTGTCTTACCAAATGAAAACACATATGGTTTCATTGCAGTGCATGTCCCTAAAAAGGGTTGCAAACACAGATGGCTTTGGAGAGGAACACAATGGGGTGACAGCTCGAGTTTGCCACTCCTCTGGAACTGTTGCGATCATCTGCCTCCTATCAGTGGGTCTCTGTCCTCCTCGTGCGGTGCCTGGATTGCCTATGGAGATTGCTAAACTTCCAGGCTTGGTCACCAAGAACAGGGAATTGTGGCTTCAACCGTAATTCTCATAGGTGACATATAAATATCCAGAGACCCCTTTTGAGCCAAGCAATTGACTTCGAAGGATTAGGCAGAATCCAGGCCTCCCACCTATTTCAGCCCTATGAAACTGAATTTCTTTTGATACCCTAATTACACTCAGAAGAGCAATGATTTCCCTAGGATCACCGTCTTTGGCATGGGAGCCACCGCTCCAGTTTGTCAAGAATTATTTCAATAGAAAGTGCTTATTTCCAGTAAATCTTATTCCTACATGCCAGCAACTCCTCCAATTTAAAAGGCTTTTGTACCAATACAGTTGTCTTCATGCTGAGGCTCGGATTTCTCTCTGTTAAGGTTAGATGCCTATAATATAGCCATCCATGTCAGAGTAATTCCTGGACACAACTTATCTCCTTCTAAGGTAGATATCAAAAATAAGCTCAGTTCTGTGTCTAGATGTACAAAATAGCTCCAGAAAATACCCTAGAGAGCTGACCCAGGTATTCCCAGCCCCAGGAAGACAAATTCCACCACCAGTTCTTTTGCTGCTACCACCAAAGTGATATACCTTGCACAGGTAGAAAAGCCTTCAAAGAAATTAAGACAGAAGCAACAGGCTGACGATGAGCAACTAATGATTAGCAGAGTAATTAGAGCAGGTAGTGTAAGGAAAGAACTTGCTAGCTATGCTCCGTATGACCCTGAATGGCAAGGACCCTAGAACACAAAGTAAAATGAGAACCGAGAGCAGAAGTGATCCATGTGCAAAGCAGAATGGAAATACTCCCAACCAGCAGAGTGGTTTCCCAACACTGACAGCAGAGCTGGGGCTGCATATGCTGTTTTGAGCCCACCACCAGTCTCCTGGAGATGGCACTTTGGGAGGGATGTGAGAGATTTAATTTTCACCTAAAACATTTCTCCTCCTATTAGCAAGAATTACCTTGTGCCTCCCTTTTCATGCTAGGTCCACTACAAACTTACTGAGGAGGGATCTGTTCAAGTCACTGTTTTTTTAATTACTCTGTGCTCCCTGCAGCCTTCCCCTTTTCCAAGAAGAAAGTCTTTGGAAGGATTAGTTCCACCACTGGCTTACTGTTCAGAGCTAGGTGGTTCCGAAATGTGTGTAAGAGAGATTAACTTGCTCTGGGACTGAGCACTCTACTGGGAGATTCAGGTAGCTGCCCCCGACCTCATGTGATGCCCAGGAGCAAGCAAAAGATGCCAAAATGAGGACTTTGGTTTTATTACAGTTTTATCCAAATGTCAAATAAAACCCGGTAAACTTAGCAGCTCTGAAATGCTAGCTCCCAGGAAAGAAGTATGTAAAAGGAGAAACTGGTGGTCAGTGAGGTTAGCAGGGCTTGGTAAAGCCATCTGCAGAGCGTAAGTTCACTGACTGTGTATGAGGAATTTCTCCAGAGCATGACTTTAGGAAGAAAGATTACCTAAAGTTGAGAGCCATGCCTGTAATGACGGTGTTTTCCAAAGCAGGAATCAAGCCTGTGCGCAACAAGATGATACAGTTGGGATGCTGTTTTCATGGAAGTCATGCATTCACAGCTGAACATCAGGCTATCCCCTTCCTAGATAAAATTTCTACCCTGAGCACATTGTTCACTAGACTGATTAAATCAGCCCCTCTACACCTCAGTTCCTTTTTTCCTTATCTGCAAATTGAAAGTAAAAAGGCACCCTTGAATGTTCCTTAGAGAACCCTGGCTGGATTCTTGCTCTACCAGTAGCAACAAGAATTTGGAGCTTATGACAATAACACACTGCTGTTGGCCACATCAGGAGAGATTAGAACCCTTCCCAGAATATGTACTTTTTAGATCACATTTTGGAAACATCTGACTCTCTCCATTGGCCATATGGGAAGAGGGGCTACATTATTTCAGCTCTTCAGGTATAACCAATTTGGCAGAGAACTCAAGAACTTGGGATCCCAAGTCCTTTATCAAAGGCTGCACAGAAACTTTTCAGACACACCAAATCACCAAGCCCATCAGTGCTTCAATCTCAAGACACTGTTCTCCTTTCAACAAACCTCCTTCCTCTCCCTTAGTTATCCAGCTTGCCCATCTGGTTCTTTCTACCAGTACTTACAGGGGAAAATGAAGTTGTCAGACTTCAAACAGACTTTCATTGTCTGAATTGATTTGCCAAAGCAGCTGTGCTGTTTGGAAAACTCTCATAAAGGTTTAACATAATTGCATTTGAATAACAATTTCTCAAGCTTCAAACTGAATCTCCAATGCGATAGCCTAGATGTAGGGATAAATTGGGAAAGCGCAATCCCTCAACACCAGTGCTTGCAAACTAGACACAGGGGAAAGGTTTACACCAGAAGAACTCCACACCCAGGACCGTTCCCTCACTCCACCCTCCTCCACCTTTTCACTCACTCCACACACTGAACACTAACCAGTAATCCAGTCGTCCTCCTCTGTCAGCTTTAAGTCCTTGTACGAAGAACCAGTGGCTGGATGAACATACGTTACAGCCTGCACCTTTAACTGGTCCTGAGGCACCTTCTGCAGCTCGCAGCCTTCAAAACTAGGTTTCCTGCTCTTTATATGAAATGATGCGCTCTGCATCAGTCTTAAAACACCAGCATATTGTGCTGTTTAGCCTTCAGAGAGACGTGTCAAGTAATTGCTGCCTTCTTAAATCATTGCTGAGCACTTTAAATATACAGGAGATTAGCCCACGCATTTGAGACATGGGTTTTAGAAAATGTTGGGGAAAATGTCCATAATACAATTTGTCTTGTTAAACAAGCACAGTTCTTCAGGCAAGAGAACCCAAAGACCCTGATTCTTGGAAAAGACGGCACAGAGAACATAGCCCCGGTGCTCCAAGCGAGTTACTCCAGCCTCGAGCCTGCAAACAGCTCCATGTGGGAAGAAGCCTGTTTTTCTGCTGAGCTCTGTGTACCCAGGGCGCATCTCCAATGCGGACTGCAGTGGCGATACTCAAGCAAGCTTTCCATTTGTTTGCTGCAATTTTGTACCAGTTATGGTATGCAATGGCTTTTTCTGGGCTCTTCTATATGTTCACATTCAGTCTGGAAGCTGTGCATTACCAGAGCTCCAGCCTGGGGCTTGCTCCTTCTTGCTATAGCTTGCCTGCTCCCAATCCTTGAAGCTTTTACATTAAAACTCTCCCCCATACATTTCTGCAACACCAAGTCTCCAGCATGATTGCACAGCTCACTTGAAACAGAGAAACCAATACGCTTAGACCTTCAAATGCTCTCTCATCTAAACACATCTCAGGTTCCCTGACTTCTGGCCACCACACCATGATTGATAAATTAAGCATATTAGAAAATAAGTCTGACTAAAGTTCATTACAACTTCTCATTAGCTCTGGGGGAGAGCTGTAGTGAAAGATGCGATGCCAGCGCACTTCAAACATTGGCACGTCCTTCCCATGTGGCCCCTTCATCTGCTATTAGCCAGCTGCTTCTCTGCATAGCTGGCAGCAGAGTTGGATTCGCTTCTACTCTGAAGTCTCAGATTCTTGCTGGAGTTTTTCAGCGTTTAAGCAGATCAGGCATGTGCAAAGAGTACTGTGAACTGCCTGTCCAATGTGAAGCTGGAATAGAAAAGAGAATCAAATTTTTCAAGAGAGATCATCTGGCAGCAAGGAGCTGATGCTGAGCAGAGACCAATGTCCTTCCAGTTACGCCAATTAGCTGAGAAATCCTCTTTTAAGGGTGACAGGAGTCCCTCGCAGGAGTCAGGCAAAGCCGAGGGGAACTTCCCATCCACAGGTGTTTTACAACGGCTGAGAAAGCACTTGGTGGTCTTTGAGGGGCGTTTTACAGCTCTAAGGGCAGACTCAGCCTGGAGCTGCGCTTTCCTTCAATAACAAGAAAAGGCCCAGAGAGAAAAGCCTAAAACAGAGGGATTTCACGCGAGCAAACTTTACGTGTCCTCCGGGAGGGCAGCGCGGGCAGCAACATCGACGACGCTGAGGAGACGCGTGACGGGGCGCGCAGCTTCGCGCGCGCTGAGGCAGCAGGCCCGAGCGCGAGGGCCGGCTTCGCCCGCGCTGGCTCTGGGCGCGGCTCGCGCCGGCTGAGGCCGCGCTCCTCCGGGGCAGGGCGGGGCGGGCCTAGGGGCGGGGACGCTCCGGCAGCAGGCGAGCGGCCGTTGGCGGGGCGGTTCAAACAAATGAGCGGCCGTTGGCGGGGCGGTTCAAATAAGCACGCGGCGATTAGTGGGGCTCTTCAGACAGGCGCGCGGCGCCCTGTGCCCTGTGCGCGGGCTCTCGGTGCGCGCGGCAGCCCCGGCTCTTGTCGCCGCTCGCCTCAGGGCCGGTCGGGTCCGGGCCGCTGCTGAGCAGGGGAAGCGCAGAGCAGCAGAGGGGGATGGAGCTGCTCTCGCGGCGCGGGGGCGCTGGCCTTCTGCCGGTGGCTGGGCAGGGCTGCGTGGGGGTTGTCCCCTGTGGCCTCCTTTTCTAGTTTGAAAGTGGGTGACGGCACACTGAGGGGAGCAAGCAGTGTGTTGGGGGGCAGGCTGGTGAAGCAGGCTGATGGAACCTCAGGAAGCTCAACAAGAGCAAATGCGAGCTCTTGTTTCAGAGAGGAATAACTCCATGCAGCTGTACAGGTTGGGGCTGACTGTCCAGGAAGCAGCTCCTGAAGAAAGGATAGGGTCTCGGGGAACAAAAAAAAAAGTAGAAAAAGAACTTAAAAAACCCCTTTAAGCTGTAAACAGATCAGTATGAGAAGAAGCGCTTGTAGGAGAGGCGGCTGACTCTAGACTGTCTCTGAAAGGAGCTGGTGTGGCTGCTGCCAGACTTGGGTGCGACACGAAGAAGTGGCTGCTGAGCTCTGCACCAGCAGGAGTGCCTGGAGAAACTCCATGAGCGCAGGAGCTCTCACTCAAGCCACAGTTGTTGCACATCTGATAAGGGTGACGAGGTTTCAGACATGCTGCTCATGTTGAAGAGCTGGGGTTATTTATGTTTCCAGGCACAGTGCTATTCATCTGCATAAAAGATTCCATATAGTGAGAGCGTAGTTGCATGTAAAAAGTGTAATTATGGAACTGCTGAATCATTATTCCTGTACTTAACATGGCTGCAGAATGCAGTCAGTATTATCGCAGGTTGCAGGTTAATTGTCAGCATCCCTGCACTAAGACTCATTACTGAGGAACTACTGGGACATTTAATTGCTTAAGCAATTAATTACTGGGCAAAAATGGAGAGATATATGTTCCCATGGGTGACTCCCTGCAAGCGTTAGAAGTTACAGCAACTAACTGCAAAATGAACCATAAATGTGAGCGGTCACCATCAGTTATTACACGCTGATACTGAGCAGGGAGTTCACAGGAGAGTTTGGAGAGAGCTAGCAGGAATTGGAGTGTGGAGAAAATCTCTTCTAGGGCCTCCTCAAGGACAACAGACTAATGTTTCCTTCTCTACCTCCTGCAGCTTGGGTGGGAAGGACTGAAGCTGATGGCATGAATTCTGATATTCACAGGGAACGCAAAAGAGACCTTTCTAAGCCCCTGCAAGCAGTGTTGGCTGCTACTGGGAATGCTGCCTCCACGTATTCCCCAACACTAAGGTCAGCCAGAAAGCAAAAGTTGCCTTGGCCCTTTTCATTTAGTCTTAAGTGGTTACAGCTCCAGTGAGTCACTCCACAGCCTAGAAATGCCAAGTTACGGGGCTGCACGCTCGTGCCCTCTGACATGCGTGTGCTGCTTGGATCGACACCGCTCCTGTGGGTGGATTTGCAGAGGGTGAAATTCGTAACGAGCTTGCTCCTGTGTGCTGCTCCAGCAGCTGCAGAGGAAACCAGAGGCCAAATTCTCCATGGCCTCCGAGCATGCTGTGCTGAAGATGGATAATCCACTCCTGAGGAACATGCTGCATGGCTGTAAACAGTAGTAAATGCTTGAAGATCAGAACAGCCCCAGGAAGGAGATAATGGCTAGGGTACAACAGAGATCCTCTCTGGCATAACTACACCATCAGACTCTCCTCACGTAGACTCAGTGTATGGCCGTTGCCAGCTTCATTATACAGTGCCCTCAAGTGCCATGAGCTGAGCTGACAAAAGTGGTCCGTTGCCAGTATAGCCCCATCCACGCTGGGAGTTTTGCTGGCATCAGTAGGTTGGTGATTTTCTTTTTTTTAACATTTCTTAGCTAATGTAGTTGCACCAGCCAAATTCTGCTGCAAATATCAATTCCTTGAATTCAGAATCGCATCTAAAGTATCTAATCCTCTCCTCCCTGCAAACACTACTCTCCGAGATTCATCCCTACTTCATGCTCTTCCACTTACCAGCAACACCCCTTCAGGGGACCAGGCAGAAACACCACAGAAGGGAACTGGGCATTTCAGAGCTGCTACGCTTCAGTTTTAGGAACAGAAATTGGTGATGGTTATTCCTCATTTATTCCCAAATGCAGTGATCTACTATTCACAAGCTAATATTAAACTAAACGAATATAGTGGTGACAATTATCCTGGCAGTCCCCAGTAACATCAAGGAAATTTGGTGCCTTATTTGCCTATTGTGAAGGAAGAGCCGAACGCTGAACCCAAGCATGGCTGGGTCAGACCCAAGTGCTATTCCCCCACCCCTAGGACTTGCTCAGGGTTGATGTAAAAAGCTGCAAAAAGTCATTTGTAGTAGAAAAAAACCAAAAAAAAACACAACAACAAAAAAGAAGGACATTTTCAGTTCTTTTAAAGCCCCAAGAACAGTTGCTGCCTTTGAGTACCATTTTCTAGCACCTTAGCTATTCACTATTTAAACAAAGAGAGGCAGACAAACTCTTGTAACCTGACCCAGCTCAATCAATTGGTTTGTGTTTCTTGGCAATCTGAAAATAGAGACTGAACAATACACTTTTTGAAGCTACTCTTCTGGTCATCCCTCTTCTATGTGCTGTGCTAAAAAAAAAAAAAAGAGAAAAAAGAAAGAAGAGAGAGCGAGACCCAGGTGTTGTATTTTTCTTTAGTGAGAAGTGAAAAGGGGGGACAGCTTGTGAATGCAATTAAATAATCTAGCAAAAAGCTGAAAATCAGCATGTGTGAAAAGAATTTGAAACAGTGAGTGTGGGTCTATATTTAGTGGAAAGTTTCCATTTTCCTTTGCAGCTTTTGCATAAAGCCCAAAGGCATTAAGAGAATGGATCTGTCTATAGCAATCTGTAGCCCAAAGTGTCAGAAGTCTACAGTAAATATGTAATGCCACCAAAGGAGGCTTTTGAAAGATGAATGCCCCAAAGCCTCTGAATTCAAAGAAAGGAAATCTTTGTAGTGCACAATACCACATCTGTACAACTCAGGGTAATGTTTGCCTAAAATAAATCTGTGTATATGACTCACTAACTCCCTCCTACTTACACTGATGGGTTACCCATACATACCCTGCGGGAGCCCGATCTCCATAGGTAATCAGATGTTCCAGGAGCACACAGCATAAGCTCACATTCAGAAGCAGACACTTGCTTTAATCCTGGGTCATTTCTTTTGCTGGTCGAGGACACAGCCCCAAGACCACTGTAACATTCTTAATAGATGGTTATTGTAAGAATTTTCTTATGTACAGCTTTGTGTTAAATCATTTTCTGAGGGAACTGCACCATAAGATTCTCTTGCCTATTTCAGGCAATATAACAGATTGGCTTATTACCTGGTCAAAAATAATTGTCCCACGGGTTAATGATATTTTTTGTAAACAGGAATTTATGAGAGAAACAGGAAATCAGATTACAAGAATGTTTCTGGCATTCTTACTAAAAGACTGTCAAACAAAGGCCATGCCGTGTTTGTTTGATCGGGCAACTGTTACTCAAGGCCCGGGAGCTCACCGTTTCACGTATCCTTTCAGCCTTGCAGCAGAGCAATGCTATTACTCCCACTTTATGGGGAGACAGACAATTATAAGGAAACCTGCTATTATGGTGGTAATGATCTTGCTTGATTTTGGCTCTAAAAGCTAGGAGTCTAGGGTAATCTAAGCTAGCCAGATATGCTACTTGGGAGAGAAAGATCCAGAGGGCATTTCATCACACCCTAAATATCTAATATAAGCGAGATGTGAGAGGTTGGAAAAGAAGGAGAGGGTTACATAGTGCCTTCCTGTACCAGGATATTCTAAGCACTCTAAGCCTACGAGGAGGGAGGCCCATGGCCATACGCACACTGCCCTTGAAGAGCCAGGCCTAAGGTCCCTTCCTGGATCCCCATCTCTAGACTCTGCTTTGAGATTTGCTGTAAAAGTGACTGGGGACCTGTCACCTTGTGAGGTGCGAAGTGGTGGCAGTGCAGCACCCCATGAAAATGTATCATCAGGGGGATTTATACAGTAATGAGACCCAAATTCAAAGCCTACCCTGTGGCTGACCTTCAGTGCACCCCCAAACACGAAGGCAGTAAGGGAAGGCAGCAAATTCAGTTGGTAGGTGTGGATTTGCAGCTATGGACACGGGGCAAATGCTTTTATGCGCATCTTTTCAGGAACTCTACCTGAGCTGTGTTTGAACCAGGGACCCTAAAGGCACCAGCCTGGTCACAGTAATACTCCTGAAAACCATTTAGATCCCACCCTGAAAAAAGTTCTTTGAGCACGTGTGTCTCTGGGAACAGACGGGCATTCTTCCTCTCGCTCCGCAGCGTTCAACGGCTCTGGCGTGTCCTGAAAGTCTGCTCAGTAGCCAGTCTCACACCTGTGGTCTGGCAGGACTTGGGGAAGCTGCGAGCACCATTGGTGACTGCCAGACATTGCAGGGCTTCATTTAAAATGCAATTAACAGGCTCTGCAGCTCTCCGTAGAGGAGAGAGAAAAGGCTGCATTTAATTCTGCAGGCCTGGTGAGTGAAGAAGTTGTGACTAAAAGTGAGTGCTGGTAGGAAAACTTCTTTTGACTAAACTTCCTCCAGTTGGAGGAAAAGGGAGAATAACAAAACCGAATTTTATGAAATCCTATTCTTTCAATAAGAAATTCATAGGTAAGCTTTCTTTGGATACAGTGGGATTGATCCTTGGAGCAGGAAACAGAAAGCATTTCTGGAAAAGGAGAGCATGGAAGGATGGTAGGATCAGTGTGACAAGGCACAGGCCCCTCTTCCAGAGCCAAAATAAAAAAAGCAAGGCTTTATTGCAAACTTACTGTTTGCTGTTGCAAACCTTAGCTATTCCACTCATTAGAAGATGACTCCCATGACCCAGCTCTGTCAGACTTACCCTTCCTTCCTTTGGAGGGATCGGGAGAGAAAGCTAAAACAACTGCACGCTGGACAACGCTAGCCAGGCAAGCTGCAGCATCTGTCTCCAACTGCTTCATCAGCTGCACGGATGACATTAGCAATGGGCTCCATTCAGTCCTTTTACTGCGTTATTACTTATTTACTCACATGCAACTCCCAGAAGACTCCAGTTCAATAAGCACCATTAAAGAAAAGAAGATTTGGAAAGAAAGCTCCTTCCCTGCTTCTCATCAGCTCCCACGTCAGTCCAAGTTTTCTCCTTTTAATTCTTGAAATCAGACCCAAGTTTGTGGCATGGATAATATTTGCCTGGTCACGCAGTCCCAAATTATTACAGTGACAAAATAGAATTAATTGCATGGGGGACTTTCAAATGAGCTTTAAAGGAAGAGTTCATAGTACAGTTTTAACCAGCAGTTCTCGTCCTCCTGAGACTATCTGAATGCTGTGTGCTTCTTCAAAAAGATAAAGGTCCCTTGGCCCTCCTGTGTTTTTAGGAAGCGTGTCTGTCATTTGATCTGAAAGAGCCCCTGCATTGAGCAGTGTGGGTATCAGCAGGCTGCTGCCACTTGGAAAACAGCTTGAGAAACACCATAGGAATTGAAAAAGAGGGGAAGAGGAAAGGGGACTTGAGCAGAGAAAATGGGATGGAGGAAGCAAAAAGAATCCAGAAGGGAAAGAGGAAAAGTGATGGATGACCTTGGCTTTTGGAGAAGTGCTGAAGGATCTGAATTCCAGTACCTTGTCCCAGGAAAGAGAGAGGCTGTTTCAGGTGACATAGCCCCCGACTCCCAGAGGCTTTG
The DNA here is from genome assembly GCA_009819775.1 of Phoenicopterus ruber ruber. Classification (NCBI taxonomy): domain Eukaryota; kingdom Metazoa; phylum Chordata; class Aves; order Phoenicopteriformes; family Phoenicopteridae; genus Phoenicopterus; species Phoenicopterus ruber. The sequence goes on from CM020238.1 coordinate 3,287,814, forward strand.
GGTTGCCTTCTCACAGCAGACGTTCCCGGACAGCTGCCCCATAGCACCCCCAGGGCTGTCAGAGGGCAGCCGGGGCTGATGGATTCAGCAGCTACGTGAGCGGAGAGGCAGCCAAGTAGCCCAGCAAGCAGGTTAGGAAAACAAACGGGAGCTCACCTCTCAATTCTGACTCCCTTGCTGGAAGGGGAATGTGTTTGCTCGTACCTGCCAGCAGAGCTGCTCTGGTGCCATCTCTGCCTGCCTGCAGAAAACGTGTGTTGTCATTTTGTAGAAGCTGAAAAACACCGTAATGCTGCATCGCCTTGCATTCGTGCAGAGTAAGTCTGGTACCTAGCTCTGTTCATCCTCTCTGCTCTGTCCTTGGGTTATCTGTCATTTCCAGACCAGCAGCTTAAAACATCCCTTCTTGCAGGAACTCTGCTTACAAATCTAAGGGATTAAATATTACAGAGGAATTTCGAGCTACGCCTGCTGCATTTCTGGTGCTTGCCAGTGAGCAGGGCTGCCTAGCCAGAGTGCAACTGTACCCTCCCCAGAGCAAACTAGTCTCCCAAGAGCGTCTTTGTCAGAAAGCTCCAGATTTTGCAGTCATGTGGCTATGGAAAACTCGAGAATGTGCTGTTAAAATAAAAAATAACCTAACAACAAAATAATTTTAATGCAAAATTAATCTAAAGTTAAAGTAATTGTATACAGGATGAAAGTCAAATCAAAAACTATATGAATAACATGAAATAATTTTCCTCTGTTTAAACAGAACACTTTGATACTGTAAAGTCAAAGATAGGAGTTGGAATAATTTGTACTGATTTTTCCTTTAACAAACGGTTATGAAAAAATGAATGTGTTCCCATGAAATGATTTGATTAAAATGAATCTGTATTTTCTAACAGAAAGACATTCTGTCAGTGTGTTTTCCAGGCACCTCTAACAACAATAATTAATGGAGTGTGGAAGAGAGGGATCTTATGACTGAGCCATACTGAGGGCTCATCTTTGGTGTATAGAATAAGTGGTATAAATGTATAGAATAAAGAGGTACAGTGTCTTTACATTGCTTCAACTTCCATTGTGCTTCCAAACTCTCAGAAAGAGAGTATGTGACCAGGCTGTGACCACCACAAATCCATAGTCTCTACTTTCTGCTTCTATGACTGTTTCATTGCAGCCCATCCACAGGGACAAGTAGTAACAGTGGCAAATTTTAACCTACTGTAAAATCACAGCAGTGACACTTCTGTCCTGCTGCCACCCAAAACATTGCTTGAAAATCCAGGGCTGGATCTCCAAGCTCAACACGGAGCCATTCAACCTGTAACCAAACCCTCACAGTGCTAGCGCGAGATCCTCACAGGAGCAACGGATGATCCCCCAAAGGGCTGAACTGTACATTTAAGAGTACTTTTGCTGAAGCCCTGGTAACTGTAGTAAAGTGGTATAGGCTGGAGGCTTTTTCAAAGTGCTACAAGTTTTATGCATGGTGAATGCTACAGATAAAATCAAACGTGACCATATATATAACTGTACTTGTTGCCCAGACATGTAAGAAGTATTAGAAATAACAATGCTGATCATTTTAACTGAGGAATAGCATGAACGGTTTGTTCACAGTCACGATATTAAAAAGTCGCTGACTTTCTCTGCAAGGAAGATTTGTCAGGCCAACAAGAGACTTGCAGCATAAACATGGTCCTTGTACAACTGCGTGAAGCCAACAGAGATTTCTCTTCCTGCCTCTTGTAACTGCCGGTGCGCCGCAGCAGACCACCTCTTGATGCCGCTCCCTGTTCTCTTCTCTATGATTCATACAATTTCTTCCAGCAATGCTTTCCTGAATTTATGCTCCAAATGCACTTGCATTTTCTGGCTAGTCATGGAAGAGTGTGGCCAAGTCAACAGCTTGTGGCCCAAAGGGCTCAAACACTAACAACAGACATGGTCCTGCTCTGTATTCATTCTTTTTCACTTAGGAAGTCCTGGCCCCACAAGCCCTGCCCTCCAGAGAGCTCAAGTTTGATCTTCTTATTACACACCAAAGAACGGCTTGGGGAGGGAAGGATAGCGTCACTGAAGCTCAGAGCGTTGGTATAAACACCACTGAGCTGAGGGGACAGGCTTTTCAGTTACAAATTATCACTTTATTGGGCTCAAGGAAGAACACAAAACCACATTTGACTCTTCCCTTCGTCTGGGAGAGAGAGAGAATTGTATTAGCAGTGCAGGGAACTGGGCTGTCATTAAATCCTCTTGAAATGTTCTGAAATACAGAAGCGTGAGTGACTTTCAGGGAACATGGGGCTGCTTTGTTGTGGGGAATGGAGTGGGAATTCACGTCATTGCATAAAGCGTGCCAATCTTTTCACTGAATTTAAACACACTGGACTCCTACATCTTTGCCTAGCCTTGACATCTGGATCCATTAGGAATTTGCAATTCTAATTTGAATCAGTCACACTAATTGTGCTTTTTTTTTTTTAATTGGCTGCACTATTGATTTTACAAGATACGTGATGCTCTTCCACCTGTGTGCAAGGCTCCTGCTGGGAGCTGCTAATGGAAAAAAACACCTCAATTAGCAAGAATTCCCTCTGAAATCCTTGAAAATCCAATATTGCTGATTAGTTTGTTAAAAAATCTTATTAAGAAATGCTTGGCAACTTCCCTAATAATATCAAGAAGCAGATCCTCATGCTGGGCACCCTAGAAGACTAATCTCTCCCTCTCCTTTTTCCTTCCCTGCCGCCAGCAAGGCTCAGACTTTGCAGCATGCAGGAATTAATTTCCCAGCCCCTCCCTGGTGAACCATGGAGGAGGAGAACTATGCTTCCTTTTTTAGCCCCATGTGGGAAATGTAGCTGTGTAAAGAAATTAATGATGTTAATCCAGATGCAAGGAGAGTGGTGGAAAGTAACAGAAAAAAGTCCCTTTCATCCCTTTAGTGCTCCATCAGGCAAATTAGCTGTATCCCTAGCTTATCCCTTCCCTACTTCAGTCTTGAATTCATGTTAGCTTAGTCGAGCATCTCCTCCTGCCAAATGGAAAAGGTCTGTTCTTCCTGCATCTTCTCTTTCCCATCACCTTAACCGAAGAGATGGCAGAACCCAGAGATAACAAGGCAGTTTGTGTTTGGGACACAAGCTAGTGTTCACTCAAAGCTTAACGATCTCTCTCCCACAGGCGTGAGTCCGCTTCCCTTGCTCTAACTTGTGCCCGTGGTATCAGGTAACAAGCAAATTAATACAATGCAGAATTAAGGCAGTATATGCATCCGCACGCAGTTTAGCCTATTCCCTTTATTTTCAGATAATCATTGCAATTTCTGTGAGCCAGCCAGACTTTTAACTTTCTTAGAAAAAGGACTTTCCCTCCCTTTGTATTTACTTTGGCCATATCAGCATTAAAGAGACATACTTGGAGAAATGGAGGGATCATAAGTGGGGCCTTCCCCTTTGACTGCACGAAACTGCAACCAGAGGTCTGCAAGGGAGGTTTGGCTTCACGATGGTGCTCTCTACAGCTCCCTAATGTGGTTTGAAAAAGTCTGTGTTGGTGCCCCTGTCAAGACAGCGGAGATAACAGCTCTTATCTCCAGAAGCATTGCTAGGTGAAGGAGAACTCAAGCGAGCAAGCACAAACAGTTCTTCCCTTTTTCCCCGTCTTAGTTAACATAGCAACAGCTTACAGATGTTCCTGTCAAGCTGAAGACACATTCAAGTCCAAAGAGATCTGAAGCGGTGCCTCCTATCAGAAAGGCTATGCATTATAGAATCATAGAATCGTTTAGGTTGGAAGAGACCTTTAAGATCATCGAGTCCAACCGTTAACCCAGCACTGCCAAGGCCACCACTAACCCATGTCCCCAGGCACCACATCTACACGTCTTTTCAATCCCTCCAGGGATGGGGACTCCCCCACTGCCCTGGGCAGCCTGTGCCAGGGCCTGACAGCCCTTTTGGGGAAGAAATGGTTCCCAATATCCAACCTAAACCTCCCCTGGCGCAACTTGAGGCCGTTTCCTCTTGTCCTGTCGCCTGTTACTTGGGAGAAGAGATTGACACCCACCGCTCTACAAACTCCTTTCAGGTAGTCTAAGTGCATTCCTCATTTCCTTAGCCAAAGAGTTTGGCTGAAACATTTCCACAAAGTTTCTACAAAACAACGTTTTGTACAAACAATAAGCCACCCAGAGTTTTGGGAAGGACTCCCTGACCAGCTCTAAAGTTTAACAAAATACCATGCCTGTTCCAGTTGTGAGTTGTTTTGTTCATTTTGTTTTAAACACAACGTAGGCATGGTGAAAATTAAAATGGTAAGTCAACAGCTGGTTAGGAAGCAGTGAGACTGAACACAAAGGAGCCTTCCCTACCTTGGGGGAACCCAGGAGCTCTGGAAATGTGTGTGGAAACCTTCATCTTTTCTTAACTTTAAAGCCTACCCTTTGCTGAGGAGACGTGTCTCCCCCCATCAGTAAGTGAGGAAGGAGGACACTGCCACAAGGCAGTTCAGAGCAGGAGCCAACTTTTGGTCTTTCTCTTCTCATGTTACCCCTCTTGAAAAAGTACCAGCTCTGGCAAAAATTGACCATATGGTGGAGTAACTGCTCTGTAGACAGTAGGTAGGAGCAGCCACAATGAGAAGACTATTTATTTCCCTTCCTCAGACTTTCTTTTCCTTGCTCCTTCTGAGCCTCTGGACTGTAGCTGGGGCCATCCAGCGTTCTCATTCAGCACATGCTAATTTTGACATTTCCATAATGTCTGCTTGTCATCACCAACTCTTAATTTAACCTCACTGCAGAAATGCCTCCTGCATTTCAACCAGACAGGCTGGAGTTTAATTACACAGTCGGGCAGCTGGACTGTGTTGCAGTATATCCAGCCAGTCTCTGGTTTCATGTGTGTAATTGCTGAAATACTTCATTTTCCACCCCTCTCTCCCCCCTCTCCCAATCTACGTTCTCATTTAGCAACCACAGTCATTTGAAAATATTTTGCTAGCAAAACAAATTGCTGCTGAGTTCAAGCAGGGCTTTTTTTCCCCCCCTTGGATTTCTGCATCAGCCTGTTGATATGGAGAAGATGCTGCAGGAGTCATTGTGTTAATGGGGCCCAGAATCCTGTTTTTCCTCATACCCAGCTGACGCCATGCCTCAGCAGTGAGCACGGTTAGTCTCTCACATGTCTTACTCCTTGACACAGCACAGCACAATTCTGAATTCCTCCTTTTGAGATGAGTGGGCACTTGTGCTGCTACAGTCTTTTTTTAAACGCTGTAAAGACTCCCCTGCCTCTTGAGAGCTTCATCTGTCTTTGAATCCCTGGCTCTGGGTGCCTCAAAGACACACCAGACCGCAGCAGGAAGGCAGGCTGCTAAAGAGCCAGAGACGCAGGGAAGCGCAAACCACGAGTGCTGCCAGAGCTCAGGGTTACCCAAGGACTTCAGCCAAATCAAACCCTTCTGCGTGATGCATTTTCCCTTTGCCACATTGGGAAGTCCCAAAACCCCAGTGCTGTCCAAGGGAAAAAAAAAAATCTTACTAGCTTTACCCAGTGTCACTTTAGCAGAGCAAACATCCAGCTCCTGCTGAAAGGCAGGAGAAGTCTAGCTCCAGTCTTTGCAAATACCACCACCCCAGCCAGCTACTCACATCTTTCGGTGGACTAAACCCATTCATAATTCTGGCTCCCTCTTCATAGCTAGTCTGTCTAAACAACAGTCCAGAACATGAAAAAAAATAACCTCAGGACTGAGCTGAGCATTGCGGGGTTCAGTGCCTGGCTCACAAGATCAACTGCCCTTGCAACAAGGGTGGAAATCGTGAAGGGAACTGAAGGGATAAACTGATGGCAGGATCATATTTCTCTTAATTAGTGCATCAAAACCCAGACTGAGGACTTATTAAATGCTTAGCGAGGCTCTTCGGACCTGACCTTATCCATGTGCAGGAATTATATCACTCACCTGTGAACTAAAGTCACTGCTGGCACAGGGCATGGGAGAGCATATCCGAGGGATGCTTGAACATGATAGGACGAGGAAATCAGGAAATATACTGTATCCAAACCACATCCAAATACAAATCATCAGCTGTGTCCAACTGACTGGGCGTGTGGAAGTAATTACTCCTACACTTACCCTGTACATTCCATCCCAGATCACCTCTGTGTGACTCAGTGCAGCCAGCTGCAGCCATCAGGAGGCTGTAACAAAGTGAAGACAAGGAATAGGCCTATCTCTTGTAAATAGGTGATTTCTCTATTATTATTCAAATCAGCCTCAATCAGCTACTGCCATTCCTTTGATCTACTCTGTTAAACAACAGCTAATGTCGGTAAGGCACATCCAGACTCCTTTGGATCCACAGCTAAAAGTATTAACGCCTCTGAGTGGCAGCTGGAATCAAACTGCTTAGGCGAGGAGGAGGAGGGAGAAAAGACAGTAAATGGAAAAATGCAATTCTCCAAGCAAGCTGTACCATTGAAATACCTGACTTCCCACTGCTCTGCCAGGCAGCAGAGAGGAACTGAAAAGGGAATTAAGCTGTCTCCTGTCACAATCTTAACTTGTGCTTTTGCATAATCAGCTGGAGTGACTATGTCTCTACTTCAACATTTTACTGTGTTTAATCCCAAAATTCGACTCATTCCCTCTCACTGCCGGGGATGAGAACGCCCCTTAGCGATGCATTTGCTTAGGGCTTTACTTGTTATAAAGATGCCCAAATTTCCAGGAGACTCCTGTGAACCTGCAACTACCTCCAAAGAGAGTCTCAGACATTTATTAAGGACAGCAAGCCTTTTGGCAATGTATACGGGAAGTTATACTGCTGTGTGGACCCATAGGCGTTTTCCCATGGCAAAGGAATTGCTTTAATTAATTCCTGTTTAAACTAGAGTACTGATTTTCAGAGCCAGTATCAGCCAGTCTCTCTTGGCCTTACAGCCTGTTACTGTATGAAGTCTTGAAATCAAGATTAAACGTCTTTCTGAAAGCTCTGTGGCCTGTAAGAGGAGAGCAATGGAATGGCATTTGCTGACCTGTGCTATTCAGCATTCCTCTAATTTTTATTTCTAGCTTTAAAATATGTAATCCTCTAAAACTGACTCACTCCACAGTCTGCAGTTAGGAAGTTCATAAAGAAAAGATGACTTTGCCCCAAGCACTCTGCACCTTTATCTACCAAGATGTCTGCTTGTTTGTAGGAGCGCTCAGTAAAATCCCTGAAGACCTCAGTGGAGGAAGCCTGTTCTAGAGAGAAATAATAGTGCTTGTAATTGTTCTGTAGAATCCTGGAAAACGTCTTGTTTCCATTTTCCTTTGCTAGTATTAAATTTTAATGCAGGAGTGTCCATTGATATTCATTATTCATCTGCCCTTGAATTTTTAACCAACATGTGCTCGAGATTATTTCAGAAATTCTGTATTTATAGAGAGCTGGGAGTGAACAGCTATTCAGCTGGGCTGATAACTGCTGTTGCACTTCAGTATCCATTTTCAGCAAAAATAGGTGGCTGATAACCATAATCGGAAAAATTGTTAAATTTCACAAACGAAAGGATGCCAGGAGTCATCTGCTCAGTAAGAGTGAAATTCATCTCTTCTGGGGATCTGTCTCAAGAGCTGTGTGATCTCCCACACCCCCAGTGTGAAGACTCTGTGATACATAGGCTTTGTGTTGGCTCTCAGCATGATGATGAATTTCACTTTCTAAGAGCCAAGTTACATGATTCGTCACAGAGATTTTTTTTTCTCAACTATAGCTTATTTCTTCATTATTTTCCTCAGGAGTAATCCAAGTGCAAGCTGCACCTTTCTTTAAAAGCATTTGGAATTCAGCTTTATTTTTTCTTTCCTTTTTCCACTCTATAAATAGTTTGCAAATCAGTATTCACATTTCAGTTGTGTTGACTTGATGTCTCTAGCACTCTTCACTTTTTAAATAAGAATCATGATGTTTAGAGCCTTTTTTTTTTTTTTTCAGCCACAGCTCTTGGAATCATGTAATTGTGTGAGAATCTCAGTTTGCACTTAGAAGGGTATTTGTAGCTTTGTATTGCAAAGGAAGTAGGAAAATATCACACAAATGTGCTGAAAAGGACTGACAACTGGAAAGCAAATAGAAGAACTTTAGATTTATTCTCCAAAGAAAACCTGCACAACTTCCCCTCTCCCCTCACCTTTTTATCCTTTATTTATAGTTTTTGTGGGAGCAGGAAACAGAAAATACCTCTCTCCTAAGATAGGTGGGATTCATTTTCTTCTGGAGCTGCCTGTTGCCTTTCCCGGACTATGCAGAAAGGCTAAAGGATGGGGTTCAACCTTCACAGCTTTGGGGGACCAGCCCAGATGCAGAAGCCTTTCTTAGTCACTGGAGATCTAGTAAATGGGGTTTGGGTGTCGTGCCTGTCACCAGATGTAGATGTTGACTTTGATGATACAAATCTGCTCCCCATTGTAGTCAGTAGAGCATTAATGAACACAAGGCGACCTGGGGGCATCTCTGCCGGGGCAGATTGGTAGATTGAGTTACCTACTTTCATTGACTGAGTGGGTAAAACCTAGAGCTTGCAGGTGACAATTTGATCTCTAGGAGAGCAGAGCCATGGTAGAGATTAGAAGCAAGCTGATAGGTAAAGTGGAGTCTCCATTCTTACCTGAGGCAAAAGCGCTGGATAAGATGATTTATAATACTTCAACTTCTGATATTTCACCAGACTTTCCCATCATATTCCTGCAGTTTAAGGAGTAGGTTTTAGACTGGGGCACAAGCCACCAGGTTACCCTGGTTACCAACAACATTGCTTGCCCTGAGTCCATACAGCTTTAGTTCTTGCTAGAGACCCTTCTGAGAGCTGTGACCACTGTGAAAGTGCAGGAAAGCAGAACACCTTGCCCCGAACAAGGAACTGAGTGAACTCTTCACTTAAAGAGGTTTACCATAGCAGTCTGGCACACTAAAATGAGTACAGAAAAAATGACAGAGAGGAACAGTGCAAAGCTGCAAATTCCACCTGAAAGGCAACAGAATTTAAGAGGTGCAGACAAAAAACCTGGATGGGCAATTTGAACAAATATTTGCAAAGCTTTTATTTCAAAAGTCATAGCATTATGGCTGTTTTCTTCTCAAAATTCTGCCTTCTTCTCTTTGATAAAACCATTTGATTGCTGCTGTGGGTCAATGAATAATAAAAACACAAAGAAGTGGGCATGAGTTTCTTGGGATGCTCTGTGAAGTCTACAGGCCAAGAATCTACTGGGGGATAAAGAGGAAACAATCACCTTTGTGATTCAAAATTGAGACATCTGTTTAGTTTCAAGTATTCCCAGGAGCCATCTGCTGAATAAGAGCAGATAAAATGAATTACCCTAAACTCAGATGCCAAAAGTCTGCTATGGCTAGGATTGAGACAGTACTAAGGGCAATCTGAATCTCAAACTGCATCTGAAGAGGTGCCCTATTTACCAGGGAAATGTGTTTGCCTGTGAAATAGATAGCAACAATGGAAACTCTTAATAGACAAAACAGTGCAAGTGCGTCTCTCCAGACACTGGTCTCATGCCTGCTGTTACTCACCAAAAGACCTCTCCTTCCTCTGCCTGGCCAGTCTGAAACACTCACTCCATGTACGGAAGCTAGCATAGGTTGGACCCAGGGCACTTTAGCAAGGCACTGATTTGCAGAGGCTTTGAAAGCCAGGCTGTTTGCAAAAGTTTTTACGTATCGATCTGTCCTTGTCAACACATACGGTGTGCCAGGCTCAAGGATCAAAGCAAGCACTCTCCCCGAGTTAGAAGTTCTCCGCAGCAGTGAGGAGGGTTCTGCTCAGGGATGCACACGATGCATTTGTAGAGGTTGGTGGCCGGGCACCATCCCCTGTGTGTTCACTGAAAGGCAGGCCACTGCGCCTCCCCTACGAGCTTGATGATTTCAGCCCTGACATGGCTGCAGTCAGTGGGAGAGAAAGGAGGGCAGTAAACAGGATAAAAACCCACTTCATAACAACTCCGTTGCACTTCATTACCCCCTCCTCAGGCACTGGTCTCCTCTCCCCAGGTACACGCAATCTCCCTCCATCTCTGAGGGGCTTCTTGGCCAGGCCAGTGATTTCCACTCACGGCTAAAGCCCTGCTGCACCATCACTTTTTGACTCTTGAAGTGGTTTTCAGGCAGCATTGCTGCCCGAAAAAGCTGCCCAGACCTCTCCAGCCGCCTGGGTGCTTGTTCCCAGTCTGTCCCTGCCCTGTGCTGGGGCTCACATGGGCACAGGATGGACGGAGTCTGGGAATGTGTGCAGCAGTTACAGAGCTTAGGTACATGCAGTGAGCACGGGTGACCTTCCCACACAGTCCTGGCTTTTTAATGATGTATTGCTTCTCCCAAGAAATATCAGGCAAGATTCTGTTGTAATGAACTCAGAGGTGACCCTTTCTCAAGGCCCAAATGCTCAAGCGTAGATCCAAAAGAAGAATTTATCTAAGTCATACTAAAAATCAATGACAATTACGCATTTAAATGCTTTGCAGAGTTGGTATTCTGTGGTGACAGCTATTGAGAAATATTTGTTTTTTAATGAAAATCTGAATTTTCCATAACCGTGGCAATAAAAAGATGGATTGCAGCAAGTTTTTAGTTTTCTTTTTTCATTATTATTATTTCCCTGAGGTCAGAAGCAGAAACAAAGTTCTGAGTAAGGAGAGCCTTTTCCAGAAAAAGTTACAGATATTTAAGCTGTGTGGGGAACGGAAGAGCCATTCACTAAGGACTGTGTATCTCTGGGAAGTGACTGTATCATATCTGACTAGAATGAAGCCAGTATCAAAAATGTGATCTGAAAGAATATTGAGTATACACATTGCATATATTTATTAGCATAAGTGGTATATATTTTAGATCAACATTTCATTCTGAGAATTTTTTATTTTTATTGTTTTGTACAATAGTATAAGGCACTTGGTTTGCACTGAACTTTAATCTACAGATGCCTGAGTATTGCACAAGATAAATGTGATCCAGCAGAAGTTCATTTTGTGTTGGCCTTCATGGAGTATTTTCTAACATTGCCTAAACACAGTATTTTGTGTTTCTTGATGGAAAAATACTGTACAGATGTTGCTGAAAGAAAAGAAAAAATGTGAGGTAGACATATAGCATGAAAAATCTTTGCTGAAATGTAGAATCAGACACGTTCCCAAGCAGCTGAAGGCTAGGTACTATAATGAAGAGCATTAGGAAATATCAATATCATTACCAGAAGAGCACGCAAGAGAGAGAGAGCATCAGTTAACAGGGAACAAATTTGTTCCAGAGATTGTTCCATGAGTTTAGTAACAATCAATCTTATTCCTATGAGTCTCTTGAATTTACTAGTATAGATACAGCCTTATTTTCTCAGATAGTAGCTTTTATTGCCCCTTGAAACGTCACTCTAAAATGGCTCCTTCTATTCACCTTGAAATAATAGTGGTTTGTAAATTCATTTGAAAAGCACTACGATTCCCATTTCCCTGACTTTTGGACTTGCATGTTAACCAAGACAGATTGTCCTCCCAGGCCGTAGGGAACAGCAGCATGGGACCACAGGGACATCAGAGAACCAAAGTAGGAAGATGGCATTGTTCAACAGCTTGCAGCTACTTCAAACATGAAGTGGTTTTCCTTAGACCAGCAAAATTGACTTTCTTGATGCCTGAATTATGTTAGAAGTGACAAGTAAGTATCAAGATCCTTTTTCAAAGCTGTCTGAGATCTTCAAAACCAGTGAGAAAAATGGACACTGGAAAGGTTTAAATCTTGGATTCCTGCTGATCTTTGAAGAGTTTTAACACCTCCACAGCTGATAACAAGCATTTAAAGCTGGCCTTTAGGAAAAGTCTATGCAAAACCTGTAAAAATATCTCTTACTTATGCCTCTTATATGTGCTCATGTGTAAGAGTACTCTGTTCCTAATTGTGTTGTTCTTTGAAACAGTCCAAACAAACATCAACTCATCCTTAATACATTATTTTCTGAGCTTGGCTAAATAAGCAAAAGATAAATCTACTGGTAATGCAATTAAGTCATAATTATACAGAAATACATATGCAATTACTTTCCCATCCTCATTAAAGTTGAATGAATGCTTAGGGGTTTAACTACCTTTTAACTACAGAGCAAAAGAAAGTTAATTAGATAGTTGCGAAAATTTACGTTTTAACTTTTCCTAGTAGAAGTGTGACAATAACTGCCGCTGAAAAAAGTTGCTCTAGTTCTTGGAGAGACAAATACAGCTAAACATTTTGTGCGAAGAAATTAAGAATGCAAGCAAAGTGTATTAATAAAAATTCAATTATACACTTATTGCATGTGCAATTTTCAACTAATTGCATTGCAGCAAGATTTCTGTCTTGGATAGGTACTACATTTCCACCAGAAAAAAGAGCTCGAGATGATATCTAATGAAGCTTTGTTAAAAGAGTGCAACAAAGGAGATTAAGTCTTGTTAAGGGCATGCCGAATGAGGAGTTCCCGAGTGTCATGTGAGAAAGCTCTCTGAAGAACAGGAGTGTGTACACATGGAAGTAAGTCCTTACGGAGTTAAATCACCCCAGCAGACACAGGGGGCTCGCACAAGTGCACTAACGTGGCTTTGACCAACTCGCTTGTCCAGAAGCATGGAAGGGGTCCTGCTGCCAGGCATGTGGGAACAAGGATAAACTCTAGTAACACCCCCAAATTACACCCCACAGTTAAGGTTTTCTCTTGATCCACAGTTCTAAGTTTGTAGGCTTGGGGAGCCCATCCCCTGCATACAGGTGGTGGATGATCAGGATGGTACATTCTGCTCCCAGTAAGAATTTTACAGGAATGAAATTACATCCTCTTAAATCCCATGTTAGAACACCAGGAGCTAAAGGGCCTGCAGCAGGGAAGCTGGGGCTTCTCAACTCATTGCTGTTCTTCGGGCAGTCAATCTGCTGAGCTAAACCCAAGGAAAATTGGCTCCAGTGATCCCCAGTCTGAAGGCCCTTCATGATGGGAAACACTGGACTCGGTGTGAGAGACAACTCTCACTTGGCAGGAGAGCCAATTAAATACCTGGTAAAGGCTGGCATGATGGGCTGGGAGAGGAAGAAGAGACTCATTTGGAGCACCTGACAAGGCTGGCCACCACAGGAGTCTTCCCCAGAGGGAACGCTGTAATTAACATCTCTTAGAGACATGGTTTGTCACGGAATTGTCTTTCCCTCAGGCAGAAACATGCAGTACTTGATTATTCTTTCTCCCTCCCCAGCTGGTTAGTTGGCTGATGAAATTACATGATCAATATGTCACACACAGACTAATCAAAAGTCTGGCTAGACAAAATCAGTTAGCATGCAATTACCTTTGGTGTATTAGGGGTAATGCAATTCAGCAGGCCTTGCCTATGTTTTAAAAAAAAGCTAGCAGTACAGCGTCACCTTCGCGTTCTGCCAGTTCCCATCCTGTGCAGCGGTGAGGACCCAGCTCCCCTCTAAGCCCACCTGAGATGCAGAGAGCGGGCACTTCTCTGCTGCTCTCTCATTGCAAGCTGTTTTGCTCACCGGGTGTGCAGTCTCAGCACTGCTAGAGCAGCAGCTTTCAGGCCACTTGACTTGCTTTCTGAGAAACGTATTGCACATTCTTTGACACCTAAGGAACAACAATAGATTTGTAATGGTGCAACCGGGATAAGTATCTGGCCCTTAGGTCCTGTTCTTTCTTTCCTCCACTGTCAAGTTCTTAGTCATCACCCCAGTCATCCAAGGTGCAGGTCTGCAGTTGCCTGCACCATCAGTGTGTTCCTTTTGCCATGTCCTTTACCAGGAGAAGATAACTTCCAAGTAAATCCAGAGAGGCGAGGAAAAAATCACAGCTCTTTGGAGAGGCTCTGCTGAAAGAAGCAGTAAGCAAATTGGGAGTTCCGTCCATCAAACGTATACCCTCTGTGCCTTGATCTGGTGACTGTGTCTGCATACAGGCGTGAGCAGCCAGCTGTCAAGCTGTTTTACGAGGATGACAGATGAGTCAGCCAAGCAGAAATGTACATTCCCTTATGGGATCTGAAGTGTGGGTTTTTCCAGAGCAAAGAAGCAGGCAACCTCCTTTCTTCCCTCCTGTGCCCCTGCCACTATCCCTGGCTAAAAGGCATCAGGCAACCTGTCCTGGCAAGCCTGCCATCAGTAGACAGCCTGCTGAGCAATTCCAGGATGGAGCAGGATGCAGCTGTGATGGCGACGGAGGGCAAATAGGCTCACAAGGGTACAACACCCATATCTTCAGTCCTCCTCACCTCCAGTATCTTGGGCTTGTCCTCAGAGGAAAGAAGATCCTTGGCCAAGAACACCAATCACTTTTGGTGACACTGAAGATAAGCCCAGATCTATCCATACTGGAAAGAGTTGGATGAAGATGTAGATGTGGTGCTTAGGGACATGGTTTAGTGGTGGACTTCGCAGTGTTAGGTTAATGGTTGGACTCAATGATCTTAAAGGTCTCTTCCAACCTAAACGATTCTATGATTCTATGTTGCTCTGTAGGGTTTAAGTCTTAATTTAAGAAATATAGAGGAAAAGCAGGGAAAGGCATTGAATTACCAGAGGGGTAAGACAGTCAGCAGCTTACTGTGAGTCCGTCTGTCCTCATGGGGCCTCCAAGGCCACGATATGTGAGCTATTCCCTGGTCACAACTGCAGGAAAAGAGTAAAAGATTAGCTTTGGCAGCCAGGTACTGTGGGGATTGGCACCCCTGGGAGAAAGAGCTTCATAGATAGATAGCAATAAGTCAGACAGACAGATTGTCAGCTAGGGATGTCCAGCTGGACACACATGCAGAGGCTCTCTCTCAGAATCTGTCTCACTTCTAGCACGTTGCAGCCACAACATCATGACCAAAGCAAGTTTCCATCCCAGAGATAGCTGCCAGCCAGGAAGAAAGTTCAGCGCCGTAACGACAGTCTGAATGTTAGCCATGAGAAAAATGCACTTTATCAGCTGCTCATTCCTGTCGCTGGGAATTTATGGCTGAGAAATCATTCAAGGCAAAGCTTTCCAAAGGGTTTCGGGGAGATGATGATCATGGTAAGGCCACAGCTTTGGTACCATGGCTGTAACGGTAGGGACAAAATTAGGGAGTAGGTGTGTGAGTGTACTAAGATGGTAGACCAAGAAATATCTGGTGTATATGAAGCTTTTGTATCACCAGACAGAGTGGGATTTAAGTGAAAGCACAAGAATGGATATCCCTGTAAAAGTACTGGAGCCTGCCTGTGCAGATCTGGATGATCTCAAGAGTCAAGCAGATATTCATCCTTTTTGCTCTGTTGGTTTTTCTCTATTTTTTCACTTTTTGCCCTTAAACACCTCAACCCTCAGAACGTAAGGTAACTAAAAGGCACTTGACTAACACATTTTTGGATCTCCTAGTGATCCTTCGGATGGAGTGCCTTCCTACTCCATCTGGCAGCACAAAGGATAAATAGGAAAGGCCAATCTAGCATCTTTACACTGGCATTATTTCATGCACTCCCTTATTTTGATTTCTCCTGAAGCTCACAATTTCAGCCTTTCAGGCTTTTGTCATTTCTACTGCCTGCCCTCAGCCAGGGTGAATTGACCTTGGACCAGAACAGCCTGGCAGAGTGAAATTAGTCTTTTGTTGCAGACAAAGAGCTAAACTGATTTGAGGAAAGGTAGATGACAGAAGCTAGTTCAGGAGATGTTTCTCTTGATTTTCTGTGGAAGTAGCTTAGATGTTATGACGGGTAGTGGTAAAAGTTCTCAGTGACAGATATTTTCACATGCATCTTTCATTAGTCTCTTGTGTTACTGAAAGCCACAATATTGCTATACTTTCATTAAAGTGAGTGAAAGCAAACAGAAGAAATAAATATCTTACTCTAACTCTTATCCACTCTCTGATCTGCCAGGAAATGGTTGTTGCCTTTCAGAAGGTTTTCTGAGGCCAGCTGCAATCAGTTCAGAGGCTAAGAGCAAAGCGGCTGCTGGGCCACAGATAGATTATAGTCACATGCGGTGTTAAACCATCAGCCTTGCTACAAACTGAATTTAATATTGTCAAAACCCACTTCCTACTTGCCCTCCTACTTCTCACATGCAAGTAGACATTTATCAGCGGTCACTGGTAGCTGTGAGCTTCAGTGGCCCGTGCTAAAATGGCTCACACTGCTAAATGGCTTGTTTTATTCTAATAAAATAGCAGTTTTCTGGGCTGCTGGAAGGGTTTTGTCAACACCGGCCTGCTCCCAGCAGCTTGTATTTCTGCCACCACTTACTGGTGACACTTACCTGGTATCACTGCCTGGGCATGTACAACCAAGCAGTTACAAGGGTGGTCCCTGTAGACGTTCATTGAGGTCTCAAGGATAGAGAAATTTATTCCTACGTTATTTATGATGTCCTGTAATATAACCCTTTTATAGGAAGTCAAGGGATTGGTTTATATGTCTTCACTCAAGCTGTTAACCACTCCATGCCCGCCTCCAAAAGTGGGATTACCTGTTTATCCCCTTGTTAGCATGCTCAGCAAGGTTGAGGACGAATTAATCTAACTCCATGTCTCCAATACAGACGTCTACAGCCCTGCTAAGAGTCACCTGAGACTCCTGTTACAGCCAGTGTATAAGGAGGCTTTCTCCAGTGAAGGGCCTGGAGTGATACGGAGGCATTTTTTCCTCTCCTATGGCCATTAATGCTCTGCTTAAAAATAGAGGGACTTGTTTTCCAGAGCTCTCAATCCTGTATGTAGAAGTGGATGGGGATTCTGTGTCAAGATGGATTTGCATTTCAGGAGAAAAAAGGCTGACAGAAAATGTGGCTTTGCTCCATTTTCAATGTTTCAACATTTTTCCAGGGGAAATGCTGAATTTTTCATTTTTAGTTGGGGAAGTTGAAACAAAACAATTTAGAGATGGAGCACTTGGGCTGATCCTGAGTCTATCACATACCTCACATGAATTTCAGCATGGATACCATGTGCTTCTCTTTTCAGTCGTAATGCACCATGGCCGTACAGGACTGATGCATTAGACCAAAGAAGATCATGAGTTCAAGGCAGGAATGCGTGGGAATGAGGTGCTGAGTATCAATTCTAGAAGGAAACACTCGCAAACAATCGAACTGCCTAGTATGGGAAGTGTTCTGTGTGGTAGTGTCAAAAAGGTCTTTTTAATGCAAGTCCTTTGACACTTTCCATTTTTATCCTTCGCCCAAGTACAAACAAGGGAGAAAATATTGGTGCTTCCTGCAGCAGGAAAATTCCAATTTTCAATCAACTGCTTCTGCTGCCTTTTACTGATGCTCTGAGTGAGCCTGGGTTGCTGCGTTCCCTTGCAGATTGAACAGGGGATGAGATGCTTTGATCTTTCACATTCTAATGGATTAATTTGTTACCTTCATCTGAACTGCAATGAATAATTTGAATTACAATTAGCAAACCTCTGTGCAGCGTCAGCACCTGGCAAGAACAATACTAGGAAAATAAAGGACCTTCTAGGTGAGACATGATGAAAATATTATCAAGAGAGAGAGCAGTTGGGCACTCGGCACGCTCCCAAGGGATGCGGTGAAGGCATCATCACCACGAGGAGTTGTGACAGGCAAGCTAACATGTTAGTGTGATGGAGCTCAGAGCTATAAATTCTGTGTGTCATAACTTATGACTGATTGATACACATTTTTACTTAAGCCAGTCAGTTTGTCCATCGCCCTACTCATTTGGAGTATAGTCACTTCTAGGTGTCTGTTGTTAACATGAGCAATGCTATGAAACTTGTTCCATTTCTGGGACAACTTGAGGAGGGTGACTAGGATTTCACAAGGCTGCCTGCCGTCGAATGTTCATTAGTCTCATGGCTTTTCTCGCTGCGTAGCCCATGTAGCAGCTCTGGCAGCTGACTGTAAAACCAGCTGTCATTTATTTCCCCCTCCAGCAGCCTGGAGCTGTGAGGAACAGAGTGAGCCCAGTGAATGACCCTGGCCTTGGGTAAATGAGCAGGAGGAATGACAGCAAGACATGCTTTTCAGCCAAGAGACCCCCTTTCTTCCTTCTCCTGTTAATCCAAAGCCTTTCCCTGGGTTTTCTCCAGGGGATCCTTGCTATGCAGTGATGTCTGCAGAAGCGTACCACGAGCACTATCAGTTTGGATGCTGTCACCAAGAAAGCTGGGCCAAGAATATGCCCAGACGCAGAGCTACTACCAGATGGGATGCTCCGAGCCCAGACTGGTACTTAAACTTGCCAGGAGACCATGGGGCCTGGAGGAGGAGGAGTTGTATTCCTCTGTAGGTGTTTATCATCTGTGTAGGTTGGGAGTATATAAAGAGGTCACAACTGAGTCAACTGCAGGATCTCCTTTCCTGCAAATGCTGTACTCCAGAGTTTTCCTTTCTTAATACACTGTGATTTAAATTTGAAAAGCTAAATTTCATTTAAAATAATATTTTCAAACAAGTGGATAATGAGTTAACAGTGACCATAATGTTCTTTTCCTGTGCCATTCCCCATATGAAACTGTGATATGATTCCTGAGAAAGCAACCTCCACAAACACCCTACATAAATCTCTCATTCAGAGCAGCTTTTGAACCTGTGAATGAACTGTAAAGCGGCTATGCAAGTCCCAAACACAAGCAGATTCTCCAACACAGGGTTGAATCAGAAACTCTTTTTTTTTCTCTTAAAAGGTTCTGGTTTCAGCCTTAAATTCTGGGTCTGTTGCACAACAAACAAGTCACTGAATCAGACAAAGAAAATTAATTCTTTCATTATTTGGGGACAGGATTTCACACATTTTTGTGCATAAGCATTCAAAAAAGATTACTGCAAGTGTTAAATTCAATTCAGTGTCCTGCAAGACATGTGTATGTATGACTGCCTAATTATAATAAGAACCACAGAGTTTAAAAAAAAACCCCTCTTCATTAAAAGAATGTAATTGTCTTTGTTAATTGCCGTGAAGTTGCAGATCTTTCTCTTAGCTCTGGCCTCAATGCTTGTCTTTGATTTTAAATAGAGGCATTGTACTCCAGAAGCTTTGTTTAAATGATGTGGGTTTTATATAGCATTTTTAATACTTTTCACAGTGACGACACACGAAAAAATTATAGATATCAAGGTTATCAAGCATGCAAAATAATAGCGTTACTGAGAGTTTTCTGTGCTGCGATGCTGTGTCTGATGAGAGATGTAGTTTGGAGGCCAAATTCCCCGTTTCCCTGTAGGCATGGGGCACCAAGTGTTGCCCCTAATAAGCAAACTTGACTACAGTCCAGGACACTAGAGATGGATTCAACTCATGTGGCCTTTGGTCACGGAACGTGAGCACGCACATCTGAGTGCTGATACCAAAGGAAAGCTATCAAAGCTATATAGGCTGTAGCATAAGGACCTCATCAGAACCCAAATAAGCTCTTGTCCATTCTTAACGCCTTTGTGAGATGCTTCGAATGTGCACCTAGGGATTCTAATCATCTAAATCCTGTTTATTAAGCTTAGTACTTCAACATAAAATAGGAAAGAAGACACCTAGAAATAAATTCAACCCAAATTGGAAAAAAAGTAAATTCTCTACAGAGAAAAGGAGAGTAGACCTGGTGTGTCCTGCCACTGCCATGCAGAAAATCTTCAATTTAAGGCAGCATTTACACAAAACTATGCCAAAGGCAACCTGAAGATGTTCTGTCATATCTCATTTATGCTCCAATGCCACAATAAAAAGGAAGAAGTCCCTGTTAGCACAACAGTCCTTCTCTTTCAAAGGCTAAACAAAAATCACCAAGGAATTGAAGTCATTGATGAAGGCTATACGTGAAATATCCTTCTTTTTCTGACCCTGTGGAAAATGCCTTTCTTCAGACAGCAGAAAAGTAATAACAGAAATTGTTGGGGTTTGACTTCCGTGCCATAGGAAATGGCTAGCTTGCTAATTTCCTTTCAGTTAGCAGGTTGGGGGGACACTGGCTCGTGAGTACTGACAAAGTAAGCTCAACGTATGGTTGCAGCTTGCACCTCCCTCGGGCATTGCTGGAGCAGCAGAGGTGCACGGGGAGCTACTCCTGGGCCTCCACTTCGTAGCTCATAACATTAAACCTCTGATACAAGGGGAGACTGTGAACGCCTGGAGTTCAGCAACACTTTGAGAAGGAATCTCCAGCTTGAGAAGGAATCCACCTTGAGAGGGAATGAGGCATTATCCAAGGTCCAGCTGCCATTTCCCTCCCGAATACCACATACAACTATTTTCTTCTTACCTCTGAGGAAAGCTGTGGTGTACCTCTCTCAGTATTTCAGTGGAAAGGAAGTACTGCTTAGCTTCGGTCCACTTCATTTCCATCAGCCCACTGGCCAGGATTTGGTTGAAAAATCAAACATGGTGAATATGGGACAACGCAAATGCTAAGCTGAGCTAAACTTTGCTATATTTGAATAGTTGAGGCACCTCCCATGACTGTTAAGATGGAACAATTATGTTAGTCTGCTAGGAAATATTTTGTATTGAAAATTATTCAAATGTTGTTGTGCTATCCATCAGGAACGAATCTGTGCCAACAATGTAGATTTCTCCTACATCCCAAATCTTGCTGTTTGACGCATTGGGAGAACATGTGTACGTGCATTAAGCTGCCAGGAGTACTTGTTGTAAATGAGCAAGCAGAGTTAGTGTTTCATCAGTGTGTTTGTTGGCTGTCAAGGGAAAAGTCATAGAATCATAGAATCATAGAATGGTTTGGGTTGGAAAGGAGTCTAAAGATCATCTAGTTCCAACCCCCCTGCCATGGGCAGGGACACCTTCCACTAGACCAGGTTGCTCCAAGCCCTGTCCAGCCTGGCCTTGAACACTTGCAGGGATGGGGCAGACACAGCTTCTCTGGGCAACCTGTGCCAGGGCCTCAGCATCCTCAGAGAGAAGAATTTCTTCCTTATATCTCATCTAAATCTGCCCTCTTTCAGTCTAAAGCCATCACCCTTTGTCCTATCACTCCATGCCCTTGTCAAAAGTCCCTCTCCAGCTTTCTTGGAGGGCCCCCTGTAGGTACTGGAAGGCTGCTAGAAGGTCTCCCTGGAGCCTCCTCTTCTCCAGGCTGAACAACCCCAACTCTCTCAGCCTGTCTCCATAGCAGAGGTGCTCCAGCCCTCGGATCATCTTCATGGCCTCCTCTGGACCCACTCCAACAGGTCCATGTCCTTCTTGTGTTGGGGACCCCAGAGCTGAACGCAGTTCTCCTGGTGAGGTCTCACCAGAGCGGAGTAGATGAGGAGAATCCCCTCCCTCACCTGCTGGCCACGCTGCTTTTGATGCAGCCCAGGACGTGGTTGGCTTTCTGGGCTGCGAGCGCACAGTGCTGGGTCATGTTGAGCTTCTCATCAACCAACACCCCCAAGTCCTTCTCCTCAGGGCTGCTCTCAATCCATTCTCTGCCCAGCCTGCATGTGTGCTTGGGATTGCCCCGACCCATGGGCTGGACCTTGCACTTGGCCTTGTTGGACTTCATGAGGTTCGCACAGGCCCACCTCTCAAGCCTGTCAAGGTCCCTCTGGATGGCATCCCTTCCCTCCAGTGTGTCGACCTCACCACACAGCTTGGTGTTGTCGGCAAACTTGCTGAGGGTGCACTCCATCCCACTGTCCATGTCGCCGACAAAGATGTTAAACAGCGCCAGTCCCAACACCGACCCCTGAGGAACGCCACCGTCACTGGTCTCCACTTGGACATCAAGCTGTTGACCGCAACTCTTTGAGTGCGATCATCCAGCCAATTCCTTATCCACCGAGTGGTCCATCCATCAAATCCATGTCTCTCCAATTTGGAGACAAGGATGTCATGCAGGACAGTGTCAAATGCTTTGCACGAGTCCAGGCAGATGACATCAGTTGCTCTTCCCTTATCCACTAATGCTGTAATCCCATCGAAGAAGGCCACTAAATTTGTCAGGCACAATTTGGCCTTAGAGAAGCCATGTTGGCTGTCACCAGTCACCTCCTTATTTTCCATGTGCCTTAGCACTGTTTCCAGGAGGATCTGCTCCATGATCTTGCTAGGCACAGAGGTCAGACTGACTGGCCTGTAGTTCCTCAGGTCTTCCTTTTTTCCCTTTTTAAAGGGCTTTATCCCACGGCCTCTACCAAGCAGATCCCTGAAGAGGCCAAAGTCTGCTCTCCTGAAGTCCAGGGCAGTGAGCTTGCTGTGCGCCCTCCTCGCTGCCCTAAGGATCTTGAACTCCACCGTTTCATGGTCACTGCAGCCAGGGCTGCCCTTGAGCTTCGCATTCCCCACCAGCCCCTCCTTGTTGGTGAGAACAAGGTCCAACATAGCACCTCGAGCACAAAGTCCTTTGAAAGGTTTTGGGAGCAAAGAATTGGAGAACCTGCTGACATTTTTAGGATGAGAGAGGAGAGGTTGTTGAAGACAAGGCCTGAATAAATAGTCTGGATTTATGCTCAGATATAGTTTTCTATGAAAACTGAACCATATCTTTTCTTGTCACTGCACTGATTAGTTAGCCTGCCTTTTTTATGTCACAACTGAGACTCTCTCAAAACAGTTTTGCTAATAATTTGGACCCTTCATTCCTTTGCAAGAGTTAAGAAGTGATGACAAGGATTATGAGAAATATCCCAAAGCAGTCTCTTCTATGTTGGCTGCATGAGAGGAGACAGTTAGGAGATTTTAAGGCAACAAAGGATGGTTTGGCTCATTCTACATCACCTTTAACATCTTCTGACACTGACAATGTCTCTTAGAATTTTGTGTTGGAAACACTGATAGGGAAAATTCATCGTGGCCCTGAATGTCAATTCAATAACTGTGAACTAGAATCTGGAAATTTGTCCCCTAAACTGTCTCCTCAGATGCTTGATCTCTGCCTGTGAGCAGGAATGAACCAAATGGGTTTGAGTAGTCTTCTCCTCTGGGCTTAGTTGTACACGAGTACTTCCAAAATCCTCAGTTCCCTTCTCAATTCCTCACTTCTAATGGTGTCAAAATCAGATTTGCATGATGTCATGGCTAAAAAGGACATCCATAAATCCCACTAGACTGCAATCAAAACATCCTGATTACAGTCAGATTTATTCTGCATTAATTATAATGTAGTGCAAACTAACTTCCTACTCACTGCTTTAGTCCTTTTTAAAAAATAATCATCGTAACATCCAGCAATAACAATGCAACAATCATAAAGCAGTTCAAGGGTCATTTCAGAGTCTGCCTGGCAGGCAGAATGACCACCACTGGTTTAATACGTATATTATATGTCTGAAGAACAGATCTGAAAATCCCCTGAAATTAAAGGGGAAAAAAATCTTTTCCATTATCACTAAATGACCAAAATGTCTACATCAGAATTAGAGTTAACAACACTAATAATGACTTGAAATCCTAGCACAACTGTCTAACCGTAAATAGCCATTCTATCTGCACACTTTTTAACGATGTGGTAATGAGCACTAGCGAGTTATTAAAACAGTATAATAGGGAAAATAAAATACTGGGGGTTTGCTCTGTCTTGTGAGCCTGTCAGCTTGCAAACTGCATAGCCTGGCTCTGTAAGGGGCCGGTTATCTCACAGGGTCTTGGTAAATGGTTGTGGTGGCCTGCGTTCCCTCCCTCTCCCCTGCCACCTCCCTTGTTGCCCGTTTCTCCCCTCCTCACAGCGACAGTGCCCCACAGTAAGGTTGGCAGAGCGAGCATGTAACAGCGTCTTAGTCATTTCAAGGAAAAAATCACCTCCATGAGCAGAGGGCTCTGCCCAAGCTGGTAGTCACCCCAGCTGAGAGGCGTGGGGAGGGTGCGCGAAGAGGAAGGGTGGAAACGATCCTTTGCACATGGAGAGGAGACCTCGTCTGGAACTGGAAACCAGACAATTACTTTCCCAAAAAGCTCAAAAAAAGCATCTTTTTTTTCCTTTTCTTTTCTTTTTTTTTCCTCTTTTTTCTAAGTTCAAGAAGGTCCGTTTTCATCCTGGAAGTCTCTGAAAAGGAACTGCCCTATTACCACAAAAGTGCTTGTCTTCCTCTTCTCCTTGACAATAAATCCTCTCAATGTGTAGTTCTCATGAGATTTCCTAGCAGGGAATCTTGGAGAACTGATCTAAAACCTGGTCTCTACCTTAGGAATCAGCTCCTTGCCTGTCACTCCTACCTGATACGTTGAGACAGCATCAGACTGTACCTGCAGACTTAATGGCATTGATGAAGAGACCCCTCGAAGTTCCCCCGCCTTTCACGCAAGATAAGGCCCTTTAGTCTTTCAGATCCTGTCTCTGCTCCATCACATCTCACACCACAGGAAAGCCCATTCTGGGACACTTTTCTTGAACATTAAGAGACAGATCTCAACGTGACACAGATAATGTATGATTTTAAAAAATTAAGACCATTTAAATATTCCGAGAGAAGCAGAAACACATTAAAGTGTGTTTGCAAAGTACCTATTTATGCCTGGCATACAGACAATCAAAAATTGCATTAGCTGGTGAATTACTCGCATTCCTTCTCTCCCCCTACAGTTCCTGTAAGCAGTAAACTTGGGTCTATTGAAGTTGTCTTTTCCATTTGACAACTACTTTGACACTCTGACTAATGTAATCAGACATATTCAGAGAACTACAGAATGTAAAGGCACTGCCATTACAGCCAAGCCTGTGGATGTATTTTTGCAAATTATATAGCAAAACCAAGCAGTAAATCAGTGTCTGATTAGCTCTGGGATTCGAGGAGGTTCTGATATGAAAACTGATGAGAAAATTCCCCTCTGGAATGATAAATGGGCTAACTTGTAAGGTCTTTGTTAGTTTTGGGGAGAGCAGACTGTATTAAGTATCTTCCCAAATCACAGCTGTCCCACGGCAGTGGTTAGGGGCCAGGAGATCTCGTCATGTGTTTTAACTCCCAGGGGACACCAAGGCTGTGTTACACTGCAGCAAATACTGCAAGCATGGACTAGACGAGGCAGGACCTAAAGCAGGAACCTTCCCCTGTCACTACAAGGTCGGTACCCAACCTGACACCGCTCCCGGGGTCTGTGGACGTGCCCTTGCCTGAGCTTCAGCTTCAGCGCTGAACGTGTCAGGGCTCAGCAGTCTGGCGTCCAAGATACCCTGGGTCTCAGCTCCGTCTTTCCAGCCCCTCCGGGTTCCTGCCTGGTACTCAGACAGCAAACTTGTAAGACCTGATGCCGGCTTTGTTTTCTGTTTATCCAGCATCTAAACACACTGGGATGCTGCTCCAGCACTGTAACACTGCTATTAATAATAATGAAAGATGCAAATTACCCCTTGGATTCCCCCAAAGCCAAAGCTTCCCTGCAGTCAGAGATCACCTCACCTATCACAACTAAGAGGTGACTCACCGCTCTCCTTTAAAGATCACATGCCGGTTTAGTTGTCAGTCGCTGACATTGTACCCTATCGATATTTTCTGATTAGTCCTCCCTGGTTTGGTGTCCATGGTGACAACTGCTTTTCTTCTGCAGCCAGAATCCCAGTGCCAGCGTGGGAGTGCTGATGAGATCCCTCCGACTTAGCAGTCACTCACACTTACTAACAGGGGCTGATCTTCCCCCGTGCTCGGCACCTGGGGAACCACGCAAGATCAAGGGAAGCAAGGAGGAGGCACCCCCCCTAGCTGGGCTTATTCATTTAACAAGCCAAGTTCAGCATTAACACTTCAGAGCACATTCAACAGCCTCGAGCATGCTGAAAAGAAAAAACAGCGGAGACCAACAGTGTGTGTTCACTTTTACCTGCAGTCTGCTGTTAAGTAGTTGATGGAAAGGAAGAAGGAGGAAGAAGAAATCAAATATGAGCATTTTATGGTGCCTGCTTTAGCTAATTGGACTGACAAAATTTCCAGTTACACTGGACTTTAATTAATGACAGTGGGTGAGTTGATATAACATTGCAGCTGTCTTTTCTGTATTTTATTTAGTTATTTCAGTGCACCTTGGATGCTCACTGCTCAGAAAAAAACACACTTTGAAAACACTAACACCTCCTGCAATGAAAAAAAATTAAGAAGTGTTGATCAGAGTTGATCTGATCAACTCTGCAGAGTCTCAGCCAGGCAGTTAGATGCTAAAGAAAAACATTAGCATCATTTCTAGCTGTGCAAAGCTCTATAACCAAAGTATCTCCGTGCCTTGTCAGGAATACATTCATGTTCTGTGCCGGTTTTGGCTGGGGTAGAGTTAATTTTCTTCCCAGTAGCTGGGATGGGGCCGTGGTTTGGATTTGTGCTGGCAACAGTGTTGATAACCCAGGGCTGGTTTCGTTCCTGCTGAGCAGGGCTGACACAGAGCCAAGGCCTTTGCTGCTCCTCACCCCACCCCACCAGCGAGGAGCTGGGGGGCACGAGAAGCTGGGGGGGACACAGCCAGGACAGCTGACCCCGACCGACCCAGGGGATGTCCCACACCATGGGACGTCACGCTCAGCGTGTAAAGCCGGGGAAGAAGGAGGAACGGGGGGACGTCGGGAGCGATGGCGTTTGTCTTCCCAAGTCACCGTCCCACGGGATGGAGCCCTGCTCTCCTGGGGATGGCTGAGCGCCTGCCTGCCGTGGGAAGTGGGGAATGAATCCCGTGTTGTGCTTTTGCTTGTGTGCGGCTTTTGCTTTCCCTGTTAAACTGTCTTTATCTCAACCCAGGAGTTCCCTCACTTTTACCCTTCCGATTCTCTCCCCCATCCCACCAGGGGGGAGGGAGCGAGTGGCTGCGTGGGGCTTAGGTGCCAGCTGGGGTTAAACCACGACGTGTTCAGATGGGTAAACTGAGGCATCAAGAAACTGAAATTAATTAAGAGATCAACAGGACCTCGAAGGTGCTGTTCCCAGTGTCATGCTGTTTCATTAGAGCGTTTTCCTGTTTAGCCAGGCATTCTTAGAGGATTTCTGAGACATCAAGTATAGAGCAGCCATCACATATTAACATAAAAGATTTAAAGTGTGTCTGCAGTAATGACAGCGATTATAAAATGCTGTTCTGTACATGTGCTCTATGAGCTGGAGATATGACTCTAGCAAATGCGTGACTATGTTACAAAGACTTGTTAGGATGTCAGTAGACATTAAATGGAAATAATGGAAATAATCTGATAGAGGGTACATGAGCCAGACCCAAGTCACTCTCAGCCCACCATTCAGCCATTCCTCATGGATTCCCCTACAGAAGGGGAAAGCAAGCAGGTGGTTCCATTTGTAAGGCAATAATAGTTGTCCTGCTACCTGGAACTGCTAGCAATATTTAGAATGTCTGAAAAGAATTGCTGCTAAGCATTCAAGGAGAATGCAAATATAAAGAGACATTTGTAAGAACAGAGGCAAGGGGAGTAAATGGTTTCTTTCCTCTCTCTAACATGCTCTTCAAATGAATTTTGGATTTGAGGAATGAGTTTACAACTGCAACAGACAGCAGCCGGACCAGGGCAAAACTCAAACGTAGAGGTTGGTACAACGTGTAGCTCCCCGTCTCCAGTGTCTGAGCAGGGGTGCATGGAGTGGGAAGTGCACGGGAAGAACTGGACGGTTTTACCGAGCCGCAGAGCTGCATCCTGGCTGGGATCGTCGAGAGGTGCTTGCATGGCAGGAGGGCTGTAGCGGATGGTTACACCTCCCTTCAGCCATCTGACAAATCTCCCGATCTTCAATGATGCGACACCGACTTGGAAGAAATGAGAATGGCCCAAAATCCAGGGAGGGAAGGGATTAGCAAAGACAAGACCTGTGAAACCATCCGCTGAAATCTTTTGTGAATCAGGGTCCCTGCCTCCTGTTCTTGCTCTTGACTTTATAATACATGATGTAATTTTCAAGTTGATTTGATTTACCAGAGCATGTACAGTACTTCATAGCCCTGCAAGTGCTTTAATTCTAGAGCAAATACTGTGAGTGCTATAATCGCTCATCTGACTAGGCAATTATACTTACAGGAGATAAAACAACACTTTTTATATTTATATGTCATGCCCAACACAAGCAAAGCCTTTTGCTGGCTTCCAAATCCTCATCCGTGACTGAACCAGGGACTTCATGCAATTGTTTCAGTCTTCACAGAGCTAAATGAGGCAATCAATTAGCTCAGTTCTGCCAATTGCAGCGAGTCCTCATTTGCCCTGCTGTGAAAATCAAGGGAGTAACAGTACTACTGGAAATCTGAGAAACCTGCAAGTTGCCGGGGTTTGGGAAGCACCAGGTAACCAACACAAAACAGAGAAATGGGAAACCAGGTGCAGAGCAGCATGAGAAAACATGGAAGGGTTTGTTCTTTAAGGGACGGTTACAAGGATGACCAGAAACAATAATATTTCAGGGGTAATTGATATTTGTTGCAACTTGGAATGAAAACAAGCTTCGAAAAGTCAATATTTCTCATTTCCTGCGGGACAGCTGTGAACTACGTAAATATTTTTTTTCCCTTTCAAACTTTGTTTAAATAGGAAAGTTTTATGGCAACATTTACATATCACAATATTGCTTTACATTATAAATGCTCACCGTGACTGTGCAAAATTCATCATCTATAGGAACATTCAGGTTTTAGCAGAATGCAAGGGGTTTTAGCAAAAGTCAAAATAGAGCCTTTTAGCTTGTTGCAGTGAACCAGCAGCAAGAGGAAACCAAAAGGTGGGAGTGCACAGTTCAATATGATGCAAACAGTCAAAATCTAAACATCCCCACAAAACGGTAACTTTTTGATAATTTTAATGGAAATCAATTGGAGGGATTTGAAAGGGAAAAACAAAGAAAACCAAAACAGCACAGAGTTTTCCGTTAGAAATACTAGACCCTTGGTGAGCTGAAATTATCCCAAATCTTCCAGTCTGACCCACTGAGCACACAGCAGCTGAAAGCTGTCAGTCTTCTAGAGGGATATAAGGAGCACAATGAAATCTTAACTCTTATTTATAGCCATTATTTTCCTCAGTCGACATGTTTCAGGAGAGTCAGACCCCACACTCATGCCAGGTCCTGCAAACCTCTGCTCTCCTCTATGGGAGTCACTATTTAGCACTTTTAAGTCAGGTTTGAAATGCGGCACCTAAAAGTTCCCCCAAAGCCGTGCTCTGTCCTCAGCAGCAGCAGCGCTAGGAAGCGGCAGAAAGCAATAAATAAGCGCTGATGCCAGCCCATCACATTCTGCTATTACAACTAATTCAGTCCTTTGATGTTTATATTGTTGCTGAAATTAAGTTAATGAGTGTTCACTTCACTAGAGGAGTAATCAAATATTAACAGCTGAATGGGATGAAACTCCCTGCCAGGGCTCACCATAGAGAAAGAAATGGGGCTGTGAGCAGAAGGATCAGATGAACATCAGCGGGTGGGCAGAGATGAGTAACGGAGGCAGCGAGGAGCCTGAACGGTGGCAGCGGGAAAGCCTTGCCCAAGGGAAACTTCTTGCTGCTTATCCTGACGGCGCAGCCTGGTGCCTGCCTTCCCTGGCTTGCTTTGAGGCGGTGGGGATGACCCCAGGCAGCTGGCTACTGAAATCCGAGGGGCGGGAGGAAGAGGCGGTGGTGTTTCTCCTCCTCTCCCTTGGCTGCCCAGTCTGGTGTTCCCTGCCGAAACGATGACTGCGTAGAGACTGGCTGAAAAAGTCCTCACCCCTTTTCAGCATAACACTGTGTTTGCCAAACGTGCCCCTCGCCTTCGCTTCTGTTTCTAACTTGTCTTGCTGATTTTCTGAAGCTCGGCTGCAAAGAAGGTGGGAACTTTTGCTTCATCTGGAGTAATCCCTTTTCATTATTATTACCTACTGGGAATAAAACATGATCTGCTGAAGGCAACGTTATTTAATACAAAAAAGAGAAAAACTAATTAAGTAAACAAGGGTGCATAGCAACTTTTGCTGAAAGGACAGAGTGTGCAAGACAAACAGGACCATTTACTGGCTGTGCAGGTTAAATAGGTGTGCTTGCTCTTGCATTACAGAAATACAACCATTTTAAAAAAGAAACTTTTATTTCAGCTTGAGCATCCCTTCCTCATCTGGGAATGAAATAACTACAGTGTACCAGCATCCTTTTGTTTCTTAGTAACCATGGAGCCAGGCGAATGCATTTAATTTATGTTACGTCCACGTATTTCTACTCCCATTAGACAAAGACCACAGGTCTATTAGTAGCTCAAACACACACGCAGCATTTAATTTCCACAAGGATGTTTTGTCTGGTCTTGTAACAATGGCAAACATGGAAGAATCTCTTTGCTCCTGGACCAGTTTGTTAAGTGGAGGTGCACATGAGCCTTTCACAAGCCCGATGGATTGGCAGGGACTGAACGTTGTGTCCAACTAAGAATGGAGACCCTTCCTTAAGTAGAAAAGCACATACAGCAACCCTTGAGGAACAGGGTTGCAAAACCCATGAGACTTCTGAAATTCTGGAAAGGGACGTCACAGCTGACATCCTTAAGCATCAGAAGATGGAGGTTTATCCACCAGGAGCTGGGCGGGCAGGACCTAACCGGCAGCAGCAGCATGGGCTTGCTCAGAGGCACCGTCTTTCTACTACCTCTCATTTTTCCATGGAGAGTGTGGGAGAAGACAGGAGACTTACAGATCCAAAGCAAGCAAGAATCAAATCCCTAGTAAGAAACCCAGCTATCCCGCTAAAAGATTAAGGACACACTCCAAGAATCTGGCGTGGCTGGAAAAGATGAATTGTGAAACTCTTTGAGATTTGCACATTTGTTTTCATTTTGCATCAGAACAGTCAGAAGCTTTAGAAAAGTTTCATTAAGAACAGAAAGAGACCAATCCATCCTAGAATAATGAACAGCCCGAGCACCGGCGCGCTCAGCTGGGGTACGGGAGACTCCACGTCGAGCCCTTGCTCTGGATGCGTTGAGAAAACACCGTCCTTGGAGGGCTGAGTGTTCTGAACACGGTGCCGTCCCCTCCTGCCTTCAAGCCCCACATGCTGCCGTAGTAGTTATAAAGATGTGGGACTCTTTCATCACTTTGACCTAAGACTTCTTCCAAGGATAGGCTTAGTAAAAAGAAATGATGCAAAGAAGTTTTTCATTTCAATTAACAGAGCTTTCTCTATGCAACATGCAAGATCCAGGATTTTAGTTAATTTATCTCTTTGCAGCTTACATTTGCCTTTGTATCCATCCCCACACAGTCGTCTATTTGCTTGCTGCAAAGAAATCTCAATTTTCTGATCCTTATATAAATATGAAACCTGTACTGAAGAGAGTCCTTTTTTTAAAAACAAACCAGGAACCTCACAATTTATACAAAGGTTTTTCATGTCACAAGATCTTCAAGATATCTGGATTTTTATCTGATTGTTATCCTTTATACAAATACTAGCAGAGAATTTAGAGATAACCTTAAACTGCATTACAAAATCTAAATTACATGAGTGAATGAGACTTAGGTGTGTATTTTCCTACTGATCTGTGGTCAAAACCTGAAAATTCTGTAAATAGCATGAGAGGAGTAATTCAGAACTGAGCGATTCAGGCCAGGCTTCATCTGTGCAAGTGAGATACCCCAGGCACTAGGATTCCCAAACACCATTTTTAAGGCTAGGACTTGACCTGACCTTAGGCAGCTGCCCGGAGTGGCAAAGGGCCCCCCCAGGACCCCGTTCCTTGCTTTACTTATGCCCAAGGAAGTGGTGGCCAAACCTTCGTACAGAATAACTGATGGATGTGTTTCCTATCAGAACAGGGCACAGACGTGCCGCTCGCTGATGACGGCTGCCACCAAGGCAAAGGCTGGGTGCAAGGCGTGGAGGCGTGATGTTTTTCCCAGCAGCTGCACTTCTGCTTCTCTGCTGGCAGAAAACCCAGTTCTCCACGGCTCATCCCACCTTGCTGTCCTAGAGAAATTTTGTCTTCCTCTCTGCAGATCCAAAATTTGTTTTGCCTACAGAGCCCCAAATCCTTTCGCCATCTTTCTATGAGCACAGGCCTTGTGTTTCATAAGGTTGTAAGATGAAAATTGGGCCCCTGCATGGACTTTCAAGCTTCCCAAGCCTTAAATTTATTGTCAGATTGATAAGGCTCATTTAGATGTCCTGACCTCTTGCCTCCCCTCTGATTAAAACTAGAAGTTGATGAATCTCCAAGGAGCGTTTGGGTATATGGGGAGGGCAAGGCATGGCTCTGCCAGCTGAATAACATTTCAGTTAAAATGTAATATGATGCTGACATCCTTGCCTGTAAATCTTCTTGATTTATAAAAATATTAAAAGGAAAAACAAACTTTCTGTGAACAAATGGAATAATTCAACTACTACAAACCACATCAGCTTCTTGGACCTTGCATTGGTGAGGGGAATCTCACACCCCTCATCAGTGAATGCATCTGGATCAGCTTCCAGGGAGCAGGTTTTGAATCACTGGTGCAAAGAAATAAAGAAATCAAGGGCTGAGGGGTGGCAACCGGCTGCTTCCCCTAGTTTAAGAACTATTTCAGTCTTCTCGCCTTTTGCAAACTGCAGAGCAGAGAGTAGGTCAGAGAACAGCCTGACTGTCACCTCTAATTGTTTTTTTCATATTACCCCAGTGCTTTTTATCCTGAGAAGTACTATGGTTGTCATCAGTGGCAGCTCCAGAGCCAGGAATCTTTGAAGCAGATGAAAGGATCCTGCAAGAAGCCATTTCCATGACAGTCACCCAGGCAGATCCAGCCAGTGTTAAATGGTTAATTAATGCAGGTCCTTCCTTCTGAGATGGTCATCCTGGGCTCTGATGAGGGCTGGTGAAGAGAAATAGGTATTTCAGCTTATTTCACCAGGGAGTATTGAGAACTTGAGGAATTTACCCGGGACTATGAAGGGAGCATGGATTGCTAGCCCAAATGGGAGGGCTGCTGCTGGAGGTTTGGGCCAAAGCCCAGGAAGAGTCATAGTTCTGTACTAAATAATATGAAAGGCACAGGATAAGATAAGGCTGAAATGGGTGCTAGGTGACCACATTTCACTTGGTCTGCATGAAATGGCTTGTACCATGGGAAAGGTAGGTGGCAAGATAGCCATTCCCATGATACAACAGAAAATGAGGCATGAATAGTAAGATGGGCATTATAATTTCTAAAAAGTCAGTTATTGCTGGCCTATAGCAATAAGAGGTTCCAGTAGAACACAGTAAAAAAAAAAATCTCTGCTCAATTTATCTTCCTCCTATCAGCCAGACAGAAGCCACAAAATAAATGCACGTGAAGATAGATGTCTCCCCCAGAGCGAAGCTCCTTGGTTCAGGCAGAAGAGCCTTTGTCAAGAACACGCCTCCGGCAAGAGCTTTCGCCTGTATGCAAGCCCTACTTTGAGTCCTGCTTTCAGCAGGGGGTTAGACTAGACGGATCTCCAAAGTGGCCTTCCAACCAAGATCTTTGTTTGGTTTTAAGTTAATTTCAGGTAAAGAAACAACAGATGGCACTCCAGAATATATCATAACGCTTCTGGGGTTTAGAACCACGAACGCAGGCAGCCCTGTACAGTCTTCTATTACTTCTCAACAAGACTTCAGCCAAAAAGGGCCCTACAGACTGTCCATGAAACAAGCTCAAGGCTGAGCCAAACTCTCCAGGGCATCAATCTAGAATTACTCAGCCACACCAAAACACACAATAAAATAATAATAAAAAAATATTTAAAATACATTATTAGGTGACATGCAAGTGGAATTGTACCCTCCCCTTCTGTGGCATTAATGGGTATTGAAATCTACGGATTAACAATGCTGTGTAACAGCTTGATGTTACTATATTACCAATACCCTAAACCACCTTATCTCCTTTCAGAAAGAAATACTGACTCAATTCTCTTTGGAGTTAGAATAATATAAGTTTGGTCTAAGTGGAAAATCAGGCCCGTTTTCTTTCAAACACAGTACCTTGCATGTACTTTTGTATCACCTCTTTGCCAGAGTCTAAGCATGTGAAACGAGACCATGTTGACTTCACCCATTATGGTTACAAGTGATGTTCAACTGGGGCTACATGCTACTCCCTTTCATCACAGCCTAGAATTATTCAGTTATTTAAGTTATTAAACGTTCAAACATTTTTGCCCGGGGTCAGACTGCCTGCTTCAGATTCCTACCAGATGGAGATTGTTGCTAAGGTAACAGCCAACATCAGCTCCCTCTGCATCCTCGGTCCTCCCCCAGCAGTGTACTCAGAGGCTTATTTCTTTCTGACTGAGCTACTTGCGTGTTTAGAGATACAGATGCCCAATGTCAGTGATCTATTTGCTGCTAAACTGTTGTGACAGGACATCAGAGTCAAAAGGGGGGTTAGACTTTGGTCTTACTGTTGCTAGAGTCTGGGGAAATTCAGTCATCAGGTTCAGAAGGACTAGACTCAGGTGATATTTTTTCCCTAAACCATCAGTAGCAGAGCAGAGCCAGACGAGCTGCTGACAAATGATGATGTGTGACCGTAGACCTGGGCTCAGCCATTGCTCTGCAATTGTCTGAGGCACTTCAGCTAAATCCCACCCTGAGTCATCTGCAAAATATGTATTGACATCTCAGCTAGCCATGTTGACTCCTTTTATAGCCAAAGGATAGATTAGTCACCCTCTCTTTCAAACATCTGAGAATGAGTTGTCTCTGTTGAGGAAGAAAAAAGTCTAGATGCCTTGGCTCAGCCGTTGACATCCACTCTCTGGACACCTAAAGCGTGATAAGATGAATCTCATCCCTTAGATGCTCCGGACTGATATTCTTTGTCCAAATGTAAATGTCCTCAGTGTTGACATGTCCTTCTGAACAAGTTGTCTGGACTCCCTTGACAGTCAATGGAGAAAACCAGGCACCCACAGGACACAATTCAGCACATTGCAAGGGAGACGTGTAAAAATAGGTTAGACAAAGCGGGTAAAAAATGCCTGGTGTTGCATAGGAGATAAAGACAGGAGAATGATAGCAGCCAAAACCAGCTGCTGTTGGTGTTCTTCTCTTGTCACCCATTATAGTTTGGAGGGGAAATTTAGTCAATTGGAGGAAGGATTGGAGAAAGAGAGTTGAATTTCCAGAAAAACCTAGTTAGCAGTGGTACGAGCCACAGGCATGGAGGCTAATGGTCAATCTGTAAGGGAAGAGACACGTTCCTCTCTGTTACAGCAGCTCCCACAGATGTTCAAGGACCTTCCTGCAACTCTGGGTGACCCACCATTGAAGGTGATACAGAGAAATAGTAAAGGCCTCTACCAACTCACTTTTCATTCCCTCTTGGTTTGGTCTCCATCTGCAGGAGGTGCCGGCTGAGAACACAGAATAAACAGCCAAAGTCCATTGGAGTTGGTTGTATCAGTTCTTTCAGTGATGTTCCTGCCAGAATGTGTTTCCTTGGGCAGTGGAAGAAGATCAAATTGTTTTGCACAAAGAAGAGATTTTGCCAAAGTTTTAAAACTTGATGGGGAGGAAATCAGAGGGTCTGCTGCCAGCAAAGGCTGCTGGAAATGGAAATGAAAATGTCAGCGAGGTTTATGTAGTGGCACGTGGCCAGAGGTGGACTGAATTAACTCAGCCAGGGTAACACTAGACACGATGTACTAATGGGCTCTCAGAGTATATTTCAGACAGATGAAAGCAATTGTCCCTTGACCTCATGCACCACAATTCACCTTTGGCATTTACAATAGCCCAATAATATGCATTTTGGAGGAAGATTATTGCTACCTTGGCAAAACTATTTCACTGTATCCAGAGCTCTTTATAAACTCCGCAACACAATAGACTTCTCTTGATAAACCCTGGATGAAGCTTCTGTGTGCTGAAGACATCACACCCCATGTGGGCCATCTAAACATCATCCTGCTAACCTATTAGGCTCTTTCCGCAGTCTATGGAGGAAAATGAGACGAATTCTGCACCTCTGTCTGTTCTGTCCCCTAAAGCTTAACTGCTGGAAGCAACACAGAAGAGATGCAACCAGAGGAGAGGAAAGTCTTGGGTTCTTTTTCTGCTTGTGCAAATCCCAGACCTACCCTTCAAGACTTGCAGCCAGTAGCATGTTTCAGGCGTGCAATGTTTTATTGGCTGCTCCCGGCTCAGTGCCATTTCTCCATTGCTCCCTAGGGAACGAGCAGTGATTTCCAAGTCTTCCCTGGTGATGAAAGCCCTCTGCAGCATCACTCAGTGGGACGTGAGACAGAACCTCTTTGAAGCATGCATAAACGCACAACGTTCTTTTATTTACCTCCTTTTTTGGTGGTTGTTACTTTGACTTTATCTGTTGGAGCACATTTATAGCTAATGTTAGCAGAGTGGATCTGGAGTGGACTCAGAAGTGGTAATGGACATGATATATTTTTACAGTGAAGACTTTAAACAACTCAAAGACAGTCTGCAAGAACTGCACATTCGGAAAAGATGTCGTTCTGCTCGTTTATCCTAACAACAAAGCAGCCATCACACGTACAGATTCACATTCAGTCTCCAGCTCAATTACAGAACTTTATTCAAGAGATACTCCATGAGCTCGGCAATCACTCCGACCGGGCCAGAGGGTTGTGGGTCTTTCTCAGCACAGTCACTCCCTGGATTTTAACCCTCTACAGCTTCATCAGCATCTGGCAAACTTGACCAACATGGACTGAGGCCAGTGAGAAAAACAACTATGAAAGTCTATTACTGTGAGCAGTTTCTGTGAGCCTGGAAGGTACCTGCTTTGCAAACTCAGTGCTGGGACAGTGCAGAAAGGTGGAGGCCCTCGGGTGCTGCCCTGAGCTAACATGTAATTGCAGAAGCCTCTTCTGGCTCATCATAGCAGCTCCTTGCCAGGATCAGAAT
Organism: Phoenicopterus ruber ruber; assembly: GCA_009819775.1. Taxonomy (NCBI): domain Eukaryota; kingdom Metazoa; phylum Chordata; class Aves; order Phoenicopteriformes; family Phoenicopteridae; genus Phoenicopterus; species Phoenicopterus ruber. The sequence continues at coordinate 3,324,581 of CM020238.1, forward strand.
CAAAGCTACGAGCTCAATTAAATCAAGACAGATTTCCTGCTGCCTTCCAGCCTCCAGTGGCCAGCACAGCCCTGGGAGAGCTTCACTGGAAGTTCAGGGGAGTTGGAAGCAATGCCACAAGAGAGACTTGAAGTTTGAAAGACCAGCTAAACAAAAGCAGGATCAATAGGATGCTGCAAGTACCTGGGCTCTTGCACTGCCTGGTCTATAATCCTGTCACAGCACAGAACTCCTGCATTTCCCACCAAGTCTCCTAAATGCATCATTGGTGTTTGTACCTTTTGGGGTTTTCCTTGAAAAATATTACAGCGTGCAAGTCTCCGCAAGAAAAAAAGCCCAGAGGGGTATAATGGCAGTTGGCATTTCTCATCAGCTCCTGCTGGCCTTGAAATTGATTTCATGACTCAAAAGTTGGGAATAAAAATAAGAACACTAATAATCAGGTGTTCTGTAAAACTCTTTGGTTGAATGGACCTATATAGCTGACATATTCAAGAAGCTGAAAAAAATGACAAAATTACAGAAGTCTTACAAGAACTGCCAGGGACAAACCTTGCCCAATTCAGGCATTACACAGGTCTGGCAAAGGCCTCAAGAGTCATTTAATTTCTAGGTCCCGGAAAATACAGGTTAGTATATCCAATCCTCTGTGAGATAGGGTACATTAGAGATCCCATGGCAATGCATTAACTGGGCCACTCATGCCAACAGGGCACCTTGAGGTGTCTCTCCACCATGGGAAGGACTCAGCATAACGTGTACGTTGTATATGGCTTTAGCATCTCCCCATGCAGCCCAGAACCAGCAGGGACATGCACATGCCCTACTTCAAATATGCAGGAGATTTACACTGTGCTAGGTGGACCTTGAGTATTCTGCAAGGACAAAGGCTGCTGAAATCCTTCAGAGCGCAGATCAGCCAACAAAGAAGTTTATAGATGTTTCTTTTGCTAGGAGAGCTTTTCTTGGTTGTGCTTTCAGATGGTTTGAATCCTGGGAGCAGGGAGCTAACAGACTCCCAACCTAATCTATGCCTGAACAAGAACAGCAGTTCCCATGTAACACTTTTCGTGGCTACATCTCCCAGAAAGTTATGGAGGAACATAGCACTTGTCTCCATTTCACAGATGGAACAATTGAGGCATCCGATCATGCCATTCAGCTTGGCACATGGCAGATTTAGGAACAGAAGCCGCCTCAGTGGCTACTCGGCCTGTCTTGGTTCATGCAGCAGCAGATGACACACTCTCACAAAGCAAGTACACAGCTGAGGGAAGCACAGATTAAAACAACTCTCTGCGCAGTTCTGGCAGGATGACCCAGACACGTATTGGCTCAGTCTTCGAGCACGATGCGGTGTTCCATCACACAGCCATCACCCTGCAGTGGCCCGTGGCTGTATTGACTAGCAAAGCTGTCCTGGCCCAGACTGTCCTCTGGCACCGATGGCAGGTGATGGGGAACCGCCCAGGTCACTGTGATTTAACTCTTACTCTCTACAGTATGATGGGAATTGTTCCTTGAACTGCGTTAGGGATTTCTCTAAGAAACACCCATTGGGACTGGGGACCAAGCTGGGGACCAGGTCTAAATCTACCACTGGGTATACTTGAGTCCTTATGCTCAGGATTGTTCCTTGACATTGTAACTCAGTAGCTCAGATGTTGGAAGTGCCACAGAAAAGTGCAAGAAAGCCCTCATGTGGGTAATCAGAGCAGGGGTCCCTCCTCCCAGCTTGCCCTTTTCCTCAGCACCAGGCAGATGATGAACGAAGAGTTTACAGCCCAGATTCATTTTTGCGTCCTCCTACCCAGGAGGAGTTTATTATTCTGCTGGATTGACTTTTTCAGCCTCCTCCTTTTCCTGACTTCTCTCTCCTGGGTGATGTCTCCCAGCACTACTCATCGCAGTCAGGGCGTCTGCAGTTAATTACCAGTGTTTGTTTGTTTGCTTTGGAGAGGACAGGGGAGGTGAGAGGCTGGAGTTCACTGGCTTTGCAGTCGGTGCCGGCTGTGTCTGCTCTGCATTTCCCTCGCTGGGGGCAGCTCAAGGCTAAAGCAGCAATTAAATTCCACTTAATCCCTCTAATAATACTACGGGGAAAAAAAAATAAGTAGCTTCACCCTTGCACCATGCTCCACATCACTGAGGGGATTTCACCCCGTCCTTCATGCTCCGCAGCCATCTATCACCTTTAGCCTCCCACACTCGCCTCCCGGCTGCTGCATAAAAGCCAACTCCACCTCTGCCCGTGTTGTTTGGCTGGACCAGCCCCCCCAGTTAAGAAATGAAGATGCTGGAGCCACCACTCTGCCATGCTCATGGCTCAGGCTGAGCCCAGCCGCACAATGAGCCTCTCCTGCCCAGTGGGCGAGCCCTTCTACCAACCCCTGCCAGCAACAGAGCATCTTTCCCTCTCCAGAAGAAGGAAAATAATTCTGGGGCTCAGGATGGGGGAAAAAAAGAGGCACAAGTCAGAACAAAATGAGCCGACAGCTGGCACTTGCACACAGGCTGTACAGCACCTGCTTCCACCCGCAGCTGCAGACGTGTTGTTGTATGCATGTGCAGCGTTTGGATTTCCATCATGGTGTGATCCTACACACAAGGATGCATTGAACAGATGCAAATGGGTGCTGAAACGAGCAGAGAACAGCCAAAACCAAACCCCAGTGTCTATGCAAAGACATACAAACCCCCACGCATCCAAATATTTATGCTTTACATTTGTATGGGGTTGTTTTGATACATGGAATTGTTTTTAACCCTTCAACATCCTCTCTATAAAGCCCAGACTATCAGCGTATTGGGTTTGCGTGGCAAGGTTTTGGTAGCGGGGGGCTGCAGGGGTGGCTTCTGTGAGAAGCTGCTGGAAGCTTCCCCCATGTCCGACAGAGCCAACGCCAGCGGCTCCAAGACGGACCCGCCGCTGGCCAAGGCCGAGCCCATCAGCGACGGTGGCAGCGCCTCGGGGGTAACAGAGTTAAGAAAGGGGAAAAACTGTTGTGCAACAGCAGCAGAGAGGAGTGAGATGTGAGCACAACAGCCCTGCAGACCCAAGGCCAGAGGAGAAGGAGGCAGGAGGTGCTCCAGGCGCCGGAGCAGAGGTTCCCCGGCAGCCCGTGGTGCAGCCCATGGCGAGGCCGGCTGTGCCCTGCCCCATGGAGGCCCACGGGGGAGCAGATCCCCACCTGCACCCGGGGAGGACCCCACGCTGGGGCAGGGGGTGCCCGAAGGAGGCTGTGACCCCGTGGGAAGCCCACGCTGGAGCAGGCTCCTGGCAGGAGCTGTGGCCCCATGGGAGGGACCCACGCTGGAGCCGTCTGTTCCTGAGGGACTGTGCCCCGTGGGGGAACCCAGGCTGGAGCAGGTCGTGAAGAACTGCAGCCCGTGGGAAGGACTCACGTTGGAGAAGTCCGTGGAGGACTGTCTCCCGTGGGAGGGACCCACGCTGGGGCAGGGGAGGAGTGTGAGGGTCTCCCCCTGCGGACGAAGGAGTGGCAGAGACGACGTGTGATGAACTGACCACAGCCCCGTTCCCCGTCCCCCTGTGCCGCTTGGGGGGAGGAGGGAGAGAAATCAGGGGTGAAGCTGAGCCCGGGAAGAAGGGAGGGGTGGGGGAAGGTGTTTTAAGGTTTGATTTTATTTTTCATTATCCTACTCTGATTTAATTGGTAATAAATTAAACCGATTTCCCCAAGTCGAATCTGGTTTGCCCATGATGGTAACTGGTGAACGATCTCTCCCTGTCCTCATCTCGACCCACGAGCCTTTCGTGATATTTTCTCTCCCCCGTCCAGTCGAGGAGGGGAGGGATGGAGCGGCTTGGTGGGCACCTGGCGTCCAGCCAGGGTCAACCTGCCACAATCAGATGAGATGTTGTCCCTTGTGCTACTCCAGCAGAGGCTGAACCTGCCTGTGTAGGTTGGCAGTGGATTTATGCAAGACTCATTATACTCAGATTGAGCAAAACATACTTTTTCTCCTACTGAAAAAATATTTGGGGGAAGAGACTTTGTGCGGGACATTCTGGAAATTTAATACATGTGGACACCGACACGACTTTCACTTAGATATTATTTATATACAAACATTTCATCAGCTGCCCCATTAATAAAATCTCAAGCTGCTTTCCTGGGAAGCAATACAAGTATTATATATGTGTAGAATGTTTTTCCCACACACATTTGTATTTCCATGGAATGGCCCATAAACTGCCCTGCGTTTTGCCCGGCACACACGAAAGGACATTAACCCACTGGCTCGAGTCCTCCCTGGCGAGTCCACCCTGACCTGCACGAAACTGCTGAACCGTGGGAAGGCTCTGACCTTCCCGAGGAGTTCTGGCGAGTCAGGCCCTGGCACTTGGATCACTTGGAAAAAAACAGCCCTCGTTTTGTGCGAGTGCTGTCTTTCCCCTGCAGAGAGCGGTAATCATATTTCTCATCTGAATTTCCCCTAAGCAGGAGTTATTGCCCATACGTTTGATTTGTGAGGCAATTAAGCAGGTTGGGATTCTCTCCTCATACTTTTCCCATTTTCAGGCTCAACTGCTGACTCCGGTAGATGCAGCTTATTTGTTCTTGCAGATAATCTCATTTATACTGCTAAAAAAATAATTTCTGAGCGCATGGATTCAATGGCCCATGAGCTCTGATTGTATTTTCATAGATGCATTTTTTTAAGGCCAGAAGGAAGTATTATCATCACCATCTAGCCTGACCTCCAGCATAACACGGGACATAGAAATTCACTCCGTAATTTCTGTACAGTGCCTTGTAATTTCTCCTTCAGCTAGAGACATGAAGAAACGTCCATCCTTCCCTTTATTTTTTGCGGTAAGAATATACCATGTCACCAAGCAAGGTAATTCAGCCACTTTGATACTGAAAGAATTTGATTGACATGTGTGAGTATATTTATATCAGATATATTACCTCAAACTTTCTTTGACATATATGGTGCTTTTCTGTGACTGATGACGATTCAGTGTAGTATTTTTTTTTTCCTCCAGCAAATTTATTACTCTTGAAATTACTAAGCTAGAGCTGGTCAGAAAATAGTTGCATTTGTTTTGCGGGCATGATGGCTTCTGCTGCCGCTCGTAACTGAAAATTCTGTGTTCATGAAATCAAGTTCCACATTTTTCATTTCTCCTGCTGGAACTTTCCAATCAATATGAAATGAGAAATTTTATGTAACAAGGATTTTTCTTCCGGTGTGACATTTTGATTTGTAATTGCCAACATTTAAACGCGTTTATTCTCACCTTTAAGAAAGGGAGCAGGAGGAAGTTTACGCCAACAAGAGACGTTTCCCTCTCTGACCACGACCCGGCGAGCCCGACAGATGTGCTTAGCAGGGTCAGTGTTTCTGGCAAAAGAGGCTGTTGAGCATTTTGCTTTAAGGTAAAACGGTGTAGTGATTCAGAAGTCTGCAGATGGCAATATGCTAATGCACACAGGATTTAAGTTTTGGTAGGACTATTTTATTTTCCTACACAATATTTTAATTACGCTGTAGCTATAATTACTTGAGTTAAAAAGGGATTCATAATGCATTTAAAAGGTCTTTTCCTGTCTTCTCACATTCACCTAGACTTCTCAGGTGCTTGGAAAAAAAAAAACAAACCAAAAATCAAGCCAGCTTAGTACGTGTGTACACTTAATGAAGCCAGTGCGTCCCGCGAGCAGCGCTGCAGGGTCTGGATCCATTGCATTTAAGCTGCAGAGTAACATGCAATTAGAAAAAAAGACTCGGAGGAGCCAGTTAAAACACTGCCGTACAAGGCATTTTATTGCTCTTACATGGATTCCAATTCTTCTCAGCCAGAAAAGCTCTCGAGTTTATATCAGAGGCGAACAAGGGAGCTTTTTAAATTAACAGCAGCTTAAAGACTGAAAGTCAATGAGAGAATATATGACACGCCAAGGCCGAAAAGGCGGCAGTCATAGTGCTGGATCCAGCTCGCAGGAGGCTGCTGAGGCACCATCATGTAGTCAGTATCCCTCTCCTGCCAATAAACTGCATGGGATTGTTTGTCTCAGGCACTTTTCCACCTCTAGCTACTGTGAGCTTCCAAACATTTGGTCTCTGATGTATTTATTCCAGCTCACCTGCTGTCTTATGGAAGTGCAAACATACACCCAAGCACACCAAGGCTTGAGTCCGCCTTGCTGTTGGCATGGCCAGCTCCTGCAGCCTTAAATATTCCCTCTGCCGTAGCATGTCGCCCAGCGTTGCCTCTTAAAAGAGTCACTGTCCTGAAGACTAGAGGAGCCCAAGCATGCGCAGCATCAGACGTGGCCAATATCCTGATACCCCATGCCAGGCAGATGCCTGAACGTGGCATAGTTGAGAGTCGCGGGGTAACTGAAGCAGAGAGGTGGGTCTTTGAGAAGATGATGGAGACCATCTGTCCCTGTGAAACACAGGCAAGTTGAAAGAGGAAAACTGGTACTATGGTCAAGTAATTGCTAAAAAAGTCTTATGAGATTGGGTCCCAACCCTAGACTGGCTCAAGTCCATGTCAAAGGGAAGTTCTTGGGAGCTCTTCAACTCAATTTCTAAATGTCCCTTTTGTGACCGAGGTTCCCAAATGACCTTCTGAGATACCTGCCTTCAGTACCTCTTCATGCTTCAGTTACCCAACTTCAAATAGGGCTAATGCACTTTCCTTTGCACCCTGGGGTGGCATGAAGAGCCCTAAACCTCACAATAACAACGTACAGACAAAACCCTTGAAACTGGGTTGAAAACCAAAAACTTTCCAGACAACAGGACGGTGCCTCTGGCTGATTTGTGGAACTTTTTTCAACAGTCTTTGTCTTCATTGTTTTGGAGCAAATGGTGGAGATTTTAACTGCTGCTGCAATGGCAATTACAACAATGATGTGTCACTTTTAGCTTTACTGGTTAAAATCATGCTAGCTGACACTGGCAATTTCTTGTGCGATAAATTCTAAAAAAGCAACTAAAACAAGCTTCTAATTATGTACAGATCCTGCTTTGGCGTTGATTATAATTCCCAGTCCTGCAGAGCAGGGTGTAATTATTATTTTCTCGTATGTTGACAGGGGAATAAAATATTAGAAATGTTGAATACATCGCTGTTTATCAGAAAGGAAAAACAGTGCAACTCTTCAGTGCCAAGAATGTGAGCCCATGGCCACGGTTGCAGGGTGCTGAGATTTGGAATGATGGACCTTGTCTAAGATGATACTTCCAGGAGGCAACAGCTGAGACAGCACGATTGCACGGCTGGCCACACGTAGTGAGACCCGAGACCCAGAAAATGGTCGCTATAAACAAGAAGAAATGAAACTGATGTTTTGAGAAGTTATAATGGACCCTGGAGAATCTGGTTTACAGTTTATCAGAAAGACGGTAGAGAGGAATGGAAATAACAAAGCAGCAAACTTGGTTTTCATTAAAAGTTTTTTAGTTTCTTGCCAGAACTTTTTGATATCTCGTTAAAAGAAGTCTGTGGCCGTGAGGATTTTTATTTATCTAGAGAAAATAATACAATGAGGGAAGTCAGGCTCATTCCATGAACATCTCTGCCTCATTAAAACTCCCGGTTTTCTCTGGAGAAACATCATTCTGCTTTGAGTAATGTCAATTTGCAGTACTTCTTAGAATCAGGTCTCCATCTAGTAAATCAACTTTGGGCAGCAGCTTTGGTCACCAGACCATCCAGAACCTGCATCCAGAACATCGGCTGCATTAGTAGCGCTAAATGGTGTTTCTGACAAGATTTCCTGGCTTCCTGATGAAATAATCCTCAGTCTGTCCTGAATTTTTAAACTGAAAACAGCTCAGAAATGTCTGGCCCTGGGATAGCCCAAGTGGAACACTTTCGTCAGTGATGCGTTTTTACTTTTTCAGAACCATGTTTGGCGAAAAAGTGTGGATAGTCCTAACTGAAAAGAAAGCTTTTCTTATCGCTGACTCTGAAAGAATCAAAGGATTTTCTCCCCCAGCCAAGTAAAATCACAAAATCCACCAATCTTTGCATTATTCAATGTTTTCCATCTACAGACTGCAATCACTTATCTCTGCTCTTTTAACAAGCGTTAAAGAGCCCTCATCCACTGGAGTGGAAAGCTGAAATACTAAGCTATGCATGAAGATAATTTATTGACCTAAAATATCTAGCAAGGTTACCAGGTTTACATTTCACTCATTTATTCTTTTGCTTGCTACTTCAAAGAGAAAATCAAGACAAATTATTATTTGTAAAAACAGTAAACTAGGTCATTGCAAATGTCATAGAGGAAGCATTACAGCAAAATATCCACCATTAAACTGCCAGAAGGAATTATTTAGGATAACTTTAAACTTAAGTGGAGTGGAGTGTACTTTTAAACTGGACCTGTGGGAATTCATTTGTACATTTTCAACCCTTTTACTCAATGTCATGCACAGGATTAGGGGTTTTTTTGGTTAATTATACAGGTAGCGGCATTAATCTGCCCTGAGTGAGCCAAACAAAGAACCATCTAGGTCTGAGTGGCCACCTTTGTAGTTAACAGAGGGGAGGAGGCAGCCCTGAAGGAGAAGAGACGCGTCTCTTGGGAAGTGGATGTAGGGAAGGGAAGATGAACTGCCCTCCAGGAGCATCTCGCTCCTCAGTAACTACAGAGCGAGCCCAGAATGACTACTTCAGACTCACACATCTGCAGCTCGATGAGGTGAATGCTGTACTGCAGAAAAGGAAGGCTGTGAGAGTCAGGGCCAGGCAGGATCAGCGCAGGGAGGCAGCAGCTCAGCTGCATAGTCTGCTTCTAAAATACGAGTGAGTGTGAGCAGGAGGAGGAAACGCTGGCGAAGGGGCTATGCTGTGGTACTTCTGAGAAGGGCAAGCTGGCCTTGCCTCTTGGAAGTGTTTTTGGGTTGGGATGAAAGCGATGTTCTCCCTCAGCAACCAGTGTACATATTGAAGAGACAAAACCTGACCACCTGTCAGCTTTGAAGCTCCTCCGGGCGTGAACAAGCTTGTTTGGGGAGGAGGGGAGGACACCTGCAAAATCCAGAGCAGCAGAAGAGCTCGCGCAGGGTTAAACAGAGCATGGGCTCAGGAGGGGCAGGGGGGTTGCGGTGAAGCTGACAGACAAAACAACACAGTAACAAGGGTTCCAGCTTGCAAGCGGTTTTGAAGTTGGGTGGTTTTCTTACTATTAGGAACGATCTATCTCTATAAGCACAAGAGGTAAAGCCTGCATTCCTACCCTTCTATCTCCTGGGCAGGAGACATTAACACGTACTGTGACACGTTCCTGCCTTTTGGCCCGTTGGCAAACAGAATGGATGATAACCATTTAATTTGTGCCAAAGTTCTTTTTTTTTCCCCAGCAGACAAAAGGTCTCTCCTAAAAACCTAGGTGGGTAGCTACGTAGGAAAGACGGATGTAAAGAGAATGTTGCAAAAGATTTCTGCAAAAGAAAAAAAAACCCTAATCCAAGAAAACTCAATAAAATTAATTCAAACACCAGTATTTTGAAGCCATTTTTCAGCAGTTCCACTGGCCTCCTTTACAGCCTGGCTGATTACAGTGGATCTAGCTTGGCTGGACCAGGGAGGCTCAGAAAGAAAACTCATCGTTGTGCAAAGGCACATGAAGATCAAGCTTGCTCCTCTCAGCTGAAAGGTAACAAGGGATGGAGCTTGACCACACCATGGATGGAAAGAGAGAATTGGAATGGAATTGGTTTGGACGCTGTAGAAATAGAAAAATAGATCTACCCTTTGTGGATGGGTAGACTGAGGGACGGTGAGTTAAATGGACAGAGCTGACTTACAAGCAGAGAGCCTGCGGGACAGATCTTTAGCACTCGTGACATTTATTACTAACCACCGCGGCAAGTGGTGATGACACTAATTGAAACAAGACCCCGCTGTCCTGGGGGAAGCTGTCACCTGTCACCCCCAAGGGCACCCTGTGTCAGGCTCAATGTGACGATCAGGAGAGTCTTAGAGCAAGCCATCTACCGCAGCGCTTTCTCGGCAGTCACTGAAAGAGGGTGTCAAATCTGAAGGACAACTTTTTGCAAGCAACAGCTCGAGAACATCCTTCCATTTCATCATGCCCCACCAGCCTTGCTGCCCGCAGCTGTACTTCCCTCCCAATAAATCCCCTTCTGAGAGCTATTTTTTCCCTTTAATCTACAGATGATCCAGGAATCTTTTCCAATAACCAAAAACCTCTAATTGCAACTTTTATTCATGAAAACAGAGACTTAACCTTCAGGTGCTGCATTGTCTTGACAAAGCTCCAGTCATAAAAATCTCTCGTGCGACTTGGGCGCTGATGGATTGGAAGCCATAAATTTTGCTGTTATTAGAGCCACAGTTCTCCACGCTCATTGCAACAAGTACTCACCAGCCATAAATCCCTGTCTCCTTTTCTAAAAGAGCCCATTTTGAATGCTTCAGTGAGATCTGGATTATTCTTCAGCTATTTGGGTGCTTCTTAAAAAAGACATTAGAGGCAGTCTCAGAGAGAAAATGAGTCTCCTGGTGAAGCTTTCAAAGGAATTCCAACATTAACACAAACATCATTCCCGAAGCCACAAGGGAAGCAGGTGAAGAAGTTTCTTCCTTAAAATATTTTCCTTGTTCTCTAAACACCAATTGAGCAGAACTGGAGACCGGACACTTAGAGATCCATTGCTTATTTTCAAATAAAGACACCCAGAAATAACAAACAAACAAATAATTTTGACCAGATGTAGGGTGATATTTAGATGTAGAGATGTCTTCGTTTAGATGTAGAGGTTGTCTTCAGATCAAGATAGAAATATGCTCCTGAAGTGATCTTCAAACCCCAAAGCATTCCGTGAAAAAAACCCTTTAAAACAGCATTTCCTTATCTTTCGTAGACAGTACCAGAATGATAACCAATTGCTCCCTAAGCAGATAGGGCAACTTATTTTTTCCAGGAGCAGTATCAAAAAAGAGTTAATTCAGTTTATGAAGTGAGAAATGCATTGATTAGTTTTGAATTCTGGCTTGTTGCACTGAGTAAAAAAACATTTTTAGACCTTTACAGAGCCTGAATGATGTTTGCTTCCAACTCTGTGTCCCTGAAGAGATGCAACACATGCCAGGGTGTTCCCAAGGCCAAAGCTCTGAAAAAACTGTGTGAATAAACCCGTGAACGCGGACGGCAGAAGTGGAAGGGATGAGCAGCAGTAGTGCTGACATCGAGCCGCATGTTCAGGTATCCTCCTTAAAGATCTCACTCAGACCTTCAACAAAACCCAGGAGCACTCTGCCTAGATAAATGGTGATGGAAGACCTCCATCTCCTGTGTGTCTTCATACAGCTTTGAATATATCAACATTTATGAACACGCATGTCCTCACGCCTGTGCAAGTTCACGTAGGTATAGTCACACACTATACACTCTGAAACATCAGAAGACTCAGTGCCAGAGACCTGTGCTCAACCTCACCAAGAAGAACCTTCTCATTTGAAAGGTAATTCACTGGGACCACAACCATGGAAAGAAAAGAGACGCAGTGTCATCTGCTTCCCGAGGTAAGCGTCCCTTGGGCAGAAGAAAGAAGAATCCAGCCCTAAGTCAAGGCAAGCACTTGGACGCTGCCGCTAACAAAAATGTGGGAATTTTTGTTGCTCTGTCAACAAGTTGCTTTGTTAAATGGCGACTGAGAGCTCTTGCCAATTCCTGGATGCATTTGGGTCTTTGTCAAGTAATTCTGGGTTGCCAGCGCTGGTGGACACACGTCCATATTGCAGATACGAGTATGGTGATCTCTAACATCCTCAGTAAGAGGCTCACTGGGGACACCAAGAGCTGTGTCATGCTGTGCCCCAGCAGGTCAGGGCTGGTGCGTGGCAATAAGGGCAGGAGAAGGACAGCAACCGGGGAACCACCTTACCTCTGCCACAAGGACGCAATTACAGGGAAGGAAACTACCCACCCAGAAAACTCCAAGTGTAATTTAACTGGAAACATTAATGTCTCTAAGCTCAAAGTTCTTTCAGACAAACAGACGCACGCCCTCAAACTAGCCATTACAAGTATTTTCCTCCTACTCAGCAGAAAAAGGCACTAGGGATAATTTAATGGCTTGAGTCATTAGTTGCATATTGATGACAGAGGACGACACCAAATCCTGAAGCTTGGCAAGGAGATGGAGATCCCATTATAGTTTCTATTACACTTGCAAGCCCAGAGCGTGAAAGCTCCTTACTATAGCATAAAAAAGGTCTCTTTTTCGCCAGTGAAAGCTCTTGCTGACCAAAATACCTTCAGCTAGTGTATTCCCTTTTATTTAGAGAGGGGAGAGCAATGTATATGCAACCTCCTGGTGCAAGTCACGTAGCAAACCCGATGATCCCCCTGCACTGAGCGATCGGCAGCTCGGCCCCTGCCCTTTGCACCAAGCGCGGCCAGCAGATCTCTCTCTTGTTCCCAAGGCCCTCAGCCATAGGGCAAAGAGACAGTTGGGGCACGGCCCTACAGAAAGCAGCAGTCGTGTCCCCAGAACACAAGACTTCAATAAGTATTGGCTTCTCTTACTTGTTTTCTGGTGCTTGAACTTTCGGGTCGTTCTTGGGTCTCAGTTCAAGCTCCCCCTAGCAACCAAGTCAGTGGAAAACTCGCTGCTGGAACAAAAAGCAGCATTTCTCACTGATTCACAAAAGCATTCAGAAAATCACCAGTTACCACAGGGCAATAAAACCCTGAGGGCCAGCCAGGGAAGGATTGCCGTAGGGTACATGGAACCCATCGCTGGGGACTGTTTTCAACGAGCATGATTTTTCCCCTGCGTGAAAAGCAAGCCCCTCACCTAAGCCATATCAGATTGATACCCAGGACTCAAATTAAGCCCTTATTCATTGATAAACACAGATTGCCAAGCAGGTGGTATCTGAGGAAGAAAATTCTCTGTTGATAGCATATGTGGAACTGCCTGCGACCCCAGCCATATCGAGAAGGAAGCAGATTTGCTCTCCAGATGGCAAGCTTTACTTATTCTAATTACAGATATGTCCCCAAACACCTGAACACTCTCCACATACACGCTGAAACATCACTCTACAGGCTGGTGATTTGAAGTAAAATTTATTTAGTTATTTAGCAATTTTTAAAAATCAAAATTTCGGCTCTCTTTGCTGCCTGCTGTCTTTCTCCAAACAGCCTTTTGCAGTCAGCGTGTTGGACAGGTCTCCTTGGCCGCAGCGTAGGGCATCTCTGGAATAACAACTTTCAGAAAGAGGGAAATAAGATTTAAAATTAATCCTGGGATTAATTAGGAGGGAGATAGAAGTACAGAGTTCCAAACTGCCTTACTTCCTAATTAAAGACTGCTCACTTCACAGCCTCGTGATCCTGAAGCAGTAAAGACAGGGCCAAGTATTTAGCAGTACAAGTCGATATATCCCCATTGACTTTGCAAAGTCAATTTATGCCTCTTCTACCCAACCTGACATACTCCGAAATCAGCGATGAGACTCACAATGACTTCCATGGCACTTTGGGTCAGGCCAATAAAAATGATCCATACTTATTAATTCTTACAGTGTTTGGCTGGTCATTAAGAGATTTTCCCCATTGCTTCCCCTGCTTCCCCGTTCAAAGAGGCAAATTCTACTTTTTGTCAGCACTGGGCTGTCTAAAGGAACATATTTCATTTTAATTCATCCCACTGTTTAACAGGATGGGCCAGTATAAAGCCTTATTTCTTTATCAAAAAACTGCTTTACTCAATTCACAGGAAAAGCCCAAGGTTTGCTGAAAAAAAAAGTTCTCATGTCGGGCTGCGTGGTGTCTGACAGCGATGCGCAGAGAAGGAAACGCCTTCCCCGTTCCAAAGGATGCTTGAGACGTCACAGCGGATTTTTTTCCCCTTTTTACAAAGTAGCAACTAAACTTTGAAACCTTAGAAGCTGGTGTGAATCCAGTCAACCCAAACGTTTTCCAGGACATGGTGCCTCAGGCTGTGATTTCAAACTGTGTGAAATGGAAGTCTTGCGTAAATTAGTGTCTGTGAGTTTAAACTGAAGTGATTTTTTTTTTTTTGATCAGGACAATGATGATTTCATTACATCTCTAAAGATGCTCTCTGTTGCATTTTCCAGAGGTGGAGACAAGTGGAATTCATCAGCCACGGTTCCCAACCGCTCTGACAGCTCTGGAGATGATAGACACAAAAAGCCAATACCCAAAGTGTATCCAAATGAGATAAAAATCAAGGATTTTTGTTATAACCCAATGCACGCACATTCCCCTCTGCATGTCTAATGCCAGGCGTTGCTTTGTGGTGACTTGAAATCCAGCAGCAGTTTTTATTGACTGAACATATGCCAGAAAATCATTTCGCAAACGTCAATGGGCTTGAGAGAGAAAATGAAAAATTCATCTAGGGAAGGAGACAAATGAGCTTAACTCGTTTCTTCTCCCAGAGTTAACAAATGTTTAAAGGATTTTATTCACCAGTGTTAAATCTGTGCGATGTGCTGTAATGCAAATGCACCTTCCGTGTAAAGCCGTTTTACAATTACGGGACCTGTCTGGGTGTTCAATGAAATACTTGGTCAGTGGTCAAGCGCAGAACTCAAAATTACTTTCATGCATGCAGCAGTTACGGTGAAAACGAAGTGGGGACGTGGAAACTGCTGAAATGCATTCCTTTTAAATCAAAACGTTTCATTTCAGACTTAAAAGGACTTTTCTGTGAAGCATTTTGGAAATGAAATATGATTTCAAACCTAGATCGAGGTGCTCGTGGTGTCTAGGTGTGTGAACCAAATCCTTCCATCTTCCTCGTCGTTTCAAGTTGAAAGTGAAACCTTCACAGTGAAATAAGCAAAAAGATTCATTGTGGAGGAAGAGAAATTTAGTTTCATGAAGAATTTTGATTTTCATATTTTCTTGTCTGCTCTGAATGGGAAAAGTATTTGATCTGTCTAGTAAAAATCAAAGAGAAGCTGTTTCTACATCCAGCAAGGATCTTGGGTGCAAACCGTTTGTGTTCTGTAACCAGGCGTGTGGGGCCAATGGGTGTTACCTTTGTAGGGCAGTTCCGCTTTATGTCTCTAGTCCTGGCCTCCCAGGCCAAAGGTAGCTTGACTGTAATGAGTTTTTCAAAATATGACTCTTGTGCTTCACTAAGGCAGAAAACTGAATTATTAGGGTCAAGTACAGTGCAGTTCATTATCCATCCCTGCCCTGCTGTGGCCTTCGTGATGCTAAAGAGTGACAGCAAGAATGGATTAGCTTCGCGACAAATTTAAAGCGATAATGGTGTTGCTGATTTTAGGGCTGATGACATTTTCCACTTGAGCCTGGAAGGATTGTCTGGCGTGATTGGAAAGCAGCACTGTTTGCTACAGCCCACAAACAGCAGAAGCATGAGATAATCTGATTCTAGAAGAAATACGATTTTTCCATACTCTCACCAGCTATGTTTGTCTACAGGCGAGTTATTTACTATCTCTGAGCTCCAGCTGAAGCGTTTCTAGGAAGTTGGGAATTATCTAACCCTGACAAACGCTGCTAGTCCAATCCCTCATCTCTAATCCTGGCACATATCTGTTCTTCAGAAGGCTGAAAACACAGTAGTATGCACATCTGGGGTTTTTTTAAGTGTCTCTTTTAAATTTTCAGAAAGTCCCCTTGTTCTTAGGGTCTGACCAAGGCAGAGCAGAAGCTTCTGTTTCCCAAGGCTGCAGCACACATTTGCAGACCCATAAAGGAGCTATATTCACATTTAACAACTCTATGGGGTCTTAAAAGTGTTGGGTAGCTAATGGATATGAAAGGTTTCGGCACCCAGGATAGTGGTTTGTTATTTTTGAGCTCCATAGAGCTAATGAAGGTGCAAAGACTTATAAAAGCACAAGGATAGCCCATGGTAACCTCATCTCTTAAACACAGGAGAAACACCAAGATGTAACGGCTCCTGGTGATCCTCAGATCATTGCTCTGGCCATGGAGAGCCAAATACTTCTACCACTCCTACTAAGAGCAAAACTTTTGCCATCAGGAAAAATACATTTTTGTGTAATCAAGGTTTTCTTAGGAAGCTTCTCAGTTTGGATAGCAGGGGGTAAGGACTACAGCCAACTGTAGTTCGTAGCTTCAGGTTTGCCAAAACTGGAATGCTCTTTTATTCTTGTTTATGTCATAAAAGGCAGGAAAAAAACCCCTGAAACAGTATACTTCCAGAGCATTTTCGTGACTCTCATACTTAGGTTGAGTGTTGTGATTTTCAACCTTGGAATCACAGGTTCTTGGATGCGCTATGCATCGAATTCTTCTCGTAATCACGGCTTAAAACGCTTAGAGCTGGAGATGAAAGGAGAGCATGCTGTCTCACAAAGGGACATTGAGCCCTGGAAATGTTGTGGTCATGCTCACTGAGGCCTGGGGCTGGCTATCGGTACAGGAAAGCATGGAGGTGAGCTTCAGAAAAAACCCTACAAATTAATGGGAGTGGAACATGATAAAATTCATAAACTGGATATGACCAGGGCACCTGCTTCCCAAATGCAACATCAGAGGGGACAGGGAATGCCCCAGAGACCTTTCTAAGATGGTGGCAACCCTTTCATCCAGTGCATGATCAAGCTGCAGCACTCATCGACACAGGATTTGAAGGGTCCAAAGTTGTCTCAGGAGGGGATTAGAGAGGCTCAGAGGCTCCTGCATGGAATTGAGCAAGAGTCCAGAGCCAGCTCCAGCAAATCTGTCTGAGCTGGGGGAACCGGGAGGGTGACAGGCCGGGCGATGAGTCTATTCCCACCTACTCCTTGTGCTCTATCCCAAAAAGCTCATGGCTTGCCAATGTATGGGTCCTGCCCACGCTGGTGGCCTAACCAAAATAGGAAGGATCCAGGTAACTACAGATGATAACACCTGGAAAAAGGAAGGTATGGGAATGAAGGGGCCAAAGCACAAAGGGGAGGACTAGCAGTTGTCATTGACGACTGATCTAGATAGTGCCAAGATCTGAGCCTGCGCAGACATCCTTGTGTGCTCAGGGCAAGTGAGGAGTGGTTCTCCTTGAGGGGCAGATCTTCGGGAGCTAATGAGCCTGGAAACTCATCTAGACCCAGCAGCTATAGGATGTTTCTTGGTCCTGACCCACCACCCAGTTCAGAGGATGAGCAGAGGATGAGCATCAGTAGACTTAGCTTGCTTCTGCCCACAAAATAGCACATGGACACTGTGCAAGGCACAACATGGACCATGTTGCATGGAGGAAAACCCTTCACCTCTACCTACCTGCCATTTCCACTGTCAGTGCTCCCTTGCGATCTGCTCTCTCCCTCCTAGTTCCAGCTTCCCCATCCTCTCGGCCAGGTGAGTTCGCACCTCAGCTCACTTGCTACAGTTACAATGGATTAAACTGACGCCAAAATATGCAGATGACCTCGAGATGAAGCGCCATCTAACCCAACCTGGGCTGTCCGCTGGAGTCTCATGTGCAGATGGGCTCCGTTTCAGCAGGCATGGCAGAGCATTTGGGGGTTATTTGCTTTTGGGAAGAGAACCGGGCAATGGAAAGAGTCTAAAACTGTCAGAGAAAAATGCAGCAACTTGAATGCAGCTGTAAAAGTGTTAACAAGAGAAAAGCAACTTCCCTCCCAGCTCAGCTGTGGGACAGGGGTTTGGCATCACCTTCAGCATTTAACTTCTTGGCAGCTGTTTGGACTGAATAAAAAAAACACCCTTCCCCCATATGATTACAGGACCCTTTCCTGGGGTTTCTATGGAAACCCAGCTGCTTTTAAAAATATCTGCTCCTTCCTCCAGTGGAAAAGACTCAAACAGCTACTTTCCTCCTGACCAGTTCTCCCCTTTGGATGGGCTGTTTGCTCATTGACCCACCAGACCAAGGGCTCTCCCTCGCTCTGGCTTGGCAGTTGCTTTGCCACAGGTTAAAGCAGCAGCTAAATTCAAAAAGCCATCACAGGAGACAAGCACTGGAAACCTGGACCACGAAGAGCCCCCAGCTCCCAGGAGGCAAAACCCAGGAGCCACTTCCATATGTCTCCAGCCCTTGGTCAGGCCATGGGCTGAAGATCCCTGGTCCTGGCCAGTCCCGCACCCACGTGGCAGCTCAGCTTCGCTCACCACACAGTCCAGTCACTGGGAGTCTGAAGGACTTTGGGGTCTGGCCCAAGTGCATCTTGGCACCATTTCGCATGAAAACGTGCCAGAAAATACCCTGATGTGTCTGCGCCTGGTGCACCGGCGTTGGACCCGGACCCGACAGGCGGCATCCCTGCCTCTCCCGGGCCACGCACAGCCTCTGACCCTGCTGAACTGGGCATCGGGAAGGAAACCCCCCCAAGCCCGCTGGCTTCCCGACACTCATTCCTTCTGACAGGCACCGCTGCCTGCCCGTGTTTGCCATAACAACCGTTTCCAGGCAGTCGTGCGTCCTGGAAGCACTAGTCCCCGCGCTTTAAATCAGTCTAAACCGTTTCACAGACAAAACATCTTGTCAGCATCTACACAATCTCTCCTGATTGAACCAGTGATGGATGTGACACATCAAAACCACAGTGCTTATACTTTGTCTCTGCTTGCTAAAGCTCTCTCGGAGGGGCCGAGGAAGCAGCGTAGGGAAGCGCAGGGCAGGGGACCCTCACTTTGCTGACATACAGAGCACATTCAGAAGACATCCTGTGATTACTAGCTTGCATTAAAGCACAAATTGTTACTTATCCTCCCGTCTTCTCCTGCAGCCCTCACAGTTTCTCTAAATAGCACCACAGATGATTTAGAGAGGGCTGCAGTGCTTGGCAGAGGTTGGGGGTAGTGGGTTTTGCAGGTGCTTGCACTATATTTTGTCAAATATTTGCTCTGTCTGGCTCTCCAAATTTCTGGGACAGAGTGAAAAGAAAACCCCAGGACAACAAGATCTCTAGGGCTGAACATCAGGTTGTGCATCATTTAAAGGTTAGGACATCTGCGGACACAACCCTTGCAATGAGGATTTTGCTCGGAGGACTGATCCCAGCACTGCAGAGACTCAGCGAGCTGCTTGCGGGGAGGGGAGGGGTGAGCCACTCTCAAGGGCCGGCTTGAGGACCGGCAGAGGATTTGGCATGCTATAAGGGTTTTGTGGGCCAGCAGCGTGCTAGCCCTACCCCTCTCTCCTGCTAACGGATCAATATGCTCATGCGTTCGCAGGTGCGCGTGTACGTATGTATGTCTGCGTTTATCTGGGTAGGTACTGAGTTCTCTGCCTCTCCAGAAGCTCTGCTCTAACCGAGCGAGCTAGTTATCCACACAGTAATGAGATTTGGCTTTAAAGTAAGGAGATTTAGATGAAAAAACGTGAGTATCTTTCATTTGCTGCCTGGCTTTTCAGCCTTTTCGGTCACACTTGCAACCTTTGCTCTGCAACTCAGAGCCAAGAGCCGTGCTTTGTAATGACATCGGCGCGCGAGTTCACATTTCATCAGAAGAGCTGAAGCTTTAAGGAAAACATTAAGTTTTGCAAGATTCATAATAAAATCACTAGAGCTGGCAACCATGTAATCTGAAGTGTACATTTCCAACCCTTTTCCCTGGCAAAGACAGCTGTCAAGCTGATAACTCACTGCCAAAGCTAGAGTTTGTCCAGATTATTTAGCAAATACACACAAGTACTTCAGGAGAGAATCCACAAACAAGTCACTAATCCAACGAAGCTGAATTCAGAAGGATGACTACAAGTTTGCTATTCCTGGCACGCTGAGAGCCTAGAGATACAAGTAATTCTGGCATTAGGATTAAACACAATTTATGCTTTCAATCCTGTGACAGAAAGTGTATTAGGTCTGCAAGAAAAGCCACATGACTGAGGTTTTTTTCCATTTTAATAGCATGGGACTTTCACCTAACGTTTTACCCTGCCTCTCTCAGTACAGGGCAGCCTTCCGGCCAGCCCCTTGTGCCACAGGAACATTGCGGGTACCCAAACAGGGGAGAAAAAGGCTATTTGCATAATAGGGCAAGACGCTATTGTAAATAACTTCTGATGAGCTGAATCACAGGGGAGCGCAGGGAGCGGGGCCGAAGTGTAGTACCTGTTGCATGGCCCATTATATATTGCTTTAATATGTCATTAATATGCACCTCCCCAAGGCGTTCCTGTTTTTTCTCATGGAAGATTAAAGAGGAGGCAAGTTCTACCAATCATGCATATGTTCTAGATTGCTCTCTCACGTTCTGCTGAAGGGGAAAGAGAGGACTGCCTCTTCTCTCTCCAAACATCCCGGCGATGGGGTTTATTTCCCAGCAGAATCATCCCGCAGCAAGGCATTCCCGTGCTGCGCCAAGGGAGCGACCCAGCTGCCTCTGGGATGGCAGGCGCGTGCCGCCACGCTCTGCGGGCAGCCCCTCTGCTCCTGCCTGCTTTTCCAACTCTTTCCACTCCAGCCCCTGCCCCCCGGCAGGATGTTTAGGATGGAAAATCCTCCTTCAGCCTGTTCATACAGCACTGAGCCTTCCCGTCATAGCTCTCAGCTCTCGGTGAGGTTACTCAAGGCTTCTTATTGGGAGGAATAAAGGCAGCAAACCCACTTTTTTGGCTGTTAGCCTGTTAAAAGCTGGTGCATGGACTACATGAAATGATACCCGAGGAGAAGGGCCCCAAAGCGTGTGGGTGCAACCAGCGCTGGGTGCGAGCATCCGCGGGGCCACAAGCGCTTCCTGCGGAGGCGGCTCTGGCTGCGAGCGCAGGGCTTTTGCCTCACCGCTTGGCAGTGGTTTATTTGCTGACTCCTGTCAACCACCGTCCTGTCCTGCCCCACCGGGGCGAAGCCAAGGGAGGGGAAGGCAAACGGCCAGCCCTCCCACTGCTCCCACTGCCTCGGTCTCCTTCTCCTGCCAAGTGTAAAACAAACTCATAAGGAGTGACGAGAACTCGCTGAAGGGAAGTAAAATACAGTGCAGTTCTTTTGACAGCATGGTTTTTCCCATTAAAAAGATGTCAAGTCATCAAAATCAAGCTTTTTTACATCTTAAGGACAGCGCCTGGTGCACAAGGGAGGATTTCTTTTAAATAGAAGCAAACAATTCTTTCAAGCTCTGTAAACAAGAAACATATCCTTTCTTCCTTTTGAATCAGAGTGACTTTTTATTTAGCCTAAGCGAATGATTACATCAAAGAGGTAACGATGGCACCTGCAATCCCAATCCAGCCAACTCCACGCCTCTCGAGTCCATACTCAAGACCGCTGTCCCTGCAACACCATGCTCAGGACCAGGATCAGTCTTTTCTGCTACGTTGCTTGGTAGACACAAACTCCCCAGACAAGGAGGTTTTTGCACGATTCCTCTTTCTGCGATGAGCTCTGAGCAGGAGGTGCTTCTGCTTTGGCTGCGAGAGCCCTGCCTCGTTCAGCGTGCAGCCCAAGGGGGAAAGCCCTTATCTTCCGTGAGCACCATCCCCTAAGGATCCAGATGGAAAATCAATAGGAGTGCAGAGATTTGCTGGCTCAGAAGTGCTAAGGAGATAGGAGCCCGTCATGCATGATTAGATGTGCTGATTATCTGCTGATTTTTAGCGGAGGGATTCCCTTAGCTGCTGCCTCTGGCTCCTCTGTCCCTCATCTGTCCTTCTCTGCCTCTGCTGCCACCTTCCTTGGGTCAGCACCAGGTGTGGTTCCCCATTTTCACACATCCCTGAGCTCTGGGACCTTGTGCAAAGGTCTGCTTGTGTTTTTAGAGAGAGCGAGGGAGCACAGAGGAGGAGTGGGTGGTCCTGAAAAGGTCCCCTTTTGTCTTCGCTCCTGGGATGCCACCTCTTACTGCAAATTTTGCGCCCATGTCAAAATTCAAGAGTAAAGGCAAACTGAACTTTTCCATGTTAAACTGTTCAGGATTCTTGCTCCCTGCTATTTGGGATGCTCTACCAAGTTTCACCCAACTCCAGTTTCAGCTGCTTCCCAGACTTGGTATTTGGTATTTCCTCGACTCAGGATGACAAGGTTGCCTCACGGGCTGCAAGTGATGGCTTTGATAAAGAAAACAAAGGCTCCTCTTGCAGGACAGAATGGGTTTTTCTAGTGACCAAAGCAATGGCAATAATTGACAGCAGCATGGAGCCCCACAGCTGGTTGATGCAAATAGTCCTCTACTTCCTAAATGGAGTTATTAGCATATGCGCATGGTCATTTGCATATGTAAACACTATCTCTACATGGGCTCCGCAATCAGCTGGATGCGGCTACCATGCAAAGCGGACAGATTTTTGGTTTCTACAAGTTGAGTAAGATGCCTGGAGCAGTATGATCCACACCTAGAAATATTGTGGTCAGATTTTCAGGAGCTTATCGTGCTTCCAACCAGGCAAAGCTCCAAGGTCTTCCAGAGGAGCTGCAAAGGAGGAAAAGCATCTACTAGTTTAGAGCTGGTCATTACCGTTCTAGCCTTTATCTCATCCTGAGACAGTTCCTGATTCCACACAGTCTTCAGGGAAGAGGAATAGTAAATGCTCTGAATAGGAAAAAAGGGAATTATAAAAATTATGTATCTTAACGGCTATCAGCTACATTGTCGTTAAGCTTAATAAATTCCCTCTCTTGCCATGCTGGGAACACTGGAAAGAGTATGGTATCGAGTGATTAGACAGAGCAGTCCACTTCAGCCTTCCAGCTGGGCTCTGCTCTTGGCTGTATCACGGAGTCGTGGTACAGCCTCGCGGCTTGTCTGAACTCCCCTTGTCTCCGTTCTCCTTCAGCAGCCCAAGGTTGGTAGCAGTTAATCAATCCCCATCTTTTTCTTGCCTTCTCTGCTTGGGCTGCAAGATGTTGGGCAAGAGGCTGCTGTGGTCCGTATTTAGTATCGCTGTGTTCTGCCCTTCAACAGGGCTTCCAAACGTTTTAATGCAAATATCAGGGAATCTATAATTAGATCTGCAATCATTCCTAATAGTGGCTCATAAAGGCTATTTTGTGTTTCCATCCCTTTTGTTGCGTTGGACTAAAAGCAGTGGGTATGGCAGACAGCAAAGCATTTCACTGCCAGCCAGAGGTGAGAAAGAAAAGGAAAACAGCGAATTCTGCTTTTATTTCTTCTGCAGTTCATCTACTCTTAAATATTAGTATGAGCAGGTACAATGCGAGTACAGTGCTACAATGCTTTTGTCTTTATGATGTTTACAGCTGTAAACCAGCCAAGTATGACATGCAATTTCCCTAAAGAGCTTAAACACTTGCAAGCCTAGTCACATCCACATGAGCCTCAGCTCTTTTCAGAATAAGGCAATTGCACTGGAATATTTCTACTGAACCCCAAAACCGTTGCCCAGGACCCACCTCTGGAAGAAGCAGAAGACTCATTGCAGGAGGAATAGAAAGTGCATGCCCTCAGCGGAGCTGTAAATCCTAGCTCTGGTTTTTAGGCTAAAGGAAATGATTTTTTTTTGTATTCTGGAAAGGCAGGAGTGCTATGTGTGGCTTACAGTACTTACGAGATTAGACAGCAGAGGTCCCTGCTTCAGTATCCATCTCCTTTACCACTGTTGTAGCCATTAAATAGAAACAGGCACTGCCTAGTTTAGGGGAGAAGGAAGCTCAGAAGGAATAGTTACAGATACCTACAATGATTATCTTAAACAGAGAGAGCTAGCACTAAAAAAATTGAAGTTTACCCTAAGGAAGACCTTAGATACAAGCATCGATAGCTGGATTCATGGATATCAGAAAGAGCAGAGAAATCAGAGCCTGCAGCTGAAACCCTGAGCCCCAGGAGGGAAAGGGTCCTGCCAGCACCCTCCCTGCCAACCCTGAGCCCCCCCAAACTCCATCCGCTGCCTCAAAACAATGAAACTTGCCCCTGTTCGAGTCTAACGTGCCCTGGGCGCATGGGTGTGCCTCAACGGGAAAATATTGGAAGAAAAGTAGGAAGGACTAAGAGGTCTCATTAGCAATTTAATTGCATAAAGGAAGTCCCTGGGATTACTAAAAGAACTTTTGCCCAGTGAATAGCTTTTCTTTTCAATTACGGGGGAATATCTTCCTGCTCAGATAAGGTGCGTGGCAATGGGATGCTCATTAACCTGGACGTATTTGCTTTGTTGGACTTGGCTGACAATCAAAGTCTTTCCTTTTGCTTCCCTCGGGAATGAAAGGGGCTTACAGTCTCCGCATAGCTCCGTTGTGAATAATCCTTGAAGCAACAGGCTTCTCTGGGAGAACGTGCCTGTAACAGGCAAATTGCCGTTCTGCCGAGGAGCCTAAGCTGGGACCTGCCCTGGGCCGTGCTCCTCGAAGGTGAGCCTGGATGAGAGCCGAGAGAGGCTGGAAGCAGTCTTCCCTACTTGTGCTGGCGGGGGGTTTTGGACCTCTGTCCTGGCTCTGGATGCTCTGCACAAAGAGGTGGCTTCTGCTGCTCAGGGGCACTGGGAAGGGGCTCGCAGCTTGAGCCGGGCTTGCGGCTCCCCCTTGCAAGAGCTGCAGAGCGGTGGTTGGCTTATGAGGGCTCGAAGCGGTGCAGCCCTCGGCGTGGATCAGCTGAGGGATCAGAGCGGGTTCCTCCAGCGTCACCGGCCACAGAGGCATGGCCGGGCTCTCTGAGCCACACACACGGGGTCATCACTCCCTGGGCCGAAATCCCCAGCCCACTAAGCCTTCCCCATCCTACCACAGCCATGGGGCAAGGAGCTGAACCTTCCTTGGGGGCTCCTCCTTTGCTGGACCCACTGCCCGCCAGCGAGGGGGTACAGTCAGTGCCCTGCTAGAGAAACCTGGGCTTCAGAAAGGAGAAAACACCTTCTATTCCTCCCCCTTTCTCCAAATGGATGGAAGTCTCTCCTTTCCTTTTGCCTATTTCCTGGCTCTGGCAGGTCCAACGCTTATTTGTCCTGACAGTCATTAGCCAAAATCTCTACTATAAGCGACCCTCCCCAAGACAGAGTGTGAAAGGCTGCCAAGGAAAACAGCTGGTGTTTTACTGTGGGAGTGGGAGCGAGCTCCCACGCTGTGGGGTAGGCAGCAAGCAGGGCGCTTGCGTGTTCCGTGTCCTTTGAACCCCAGACTATACAAAAAGAAATGATTCAACACAGTCCCTGCGAGAGGAAGACTCCTGTTCCTCTCCGAAGCAAAAGGCCTTCACCTGCATTCAAACATCCTCATGCTACATAGACATGGGGATCACTGATGCGGCAGCCCCATAAATCATAAGCCTTCAGGGCAGTGCCTGTGCATTCACCGGCTCAGCAACCTCTCAGAGAAAAACTTTCGGGCTGCCCTTGGGCCCCACGGAGACACAACTCTTTATTTAAGGGTGAGACTGTTCTGCTTCCAACACAGCACTGATAGCTGCAGCGGGCTTTGCTGCAGCAGCTCCGCACCCCCCCGCCAGCTACGGACGGCTGCGGTGCTCGTGCAGTGAGTAACGAAGCTTCAGTGGAGCTGGGGTGGGAGCGAAGCCCCACATGTTCAGCTGAATTCTCTTGGGTGTGATTACCCCAGGTGTAAGCGGGAGTGTCAGCACTCTGGTGCCGTGGGGAGGAGGTGCTCGTGGGGCTGCATCTGTGAAGGGCTGCAAACGGCTCCAGCCCTGCTGCGGGTTGATGGCTTGCAGAGGTGAGCTTGAGGATGGGGCCAGAGGTGGATTCTCTTTCCTGCATCCCTGGAGGCACCTGCCTGCACTGTTTCTTTGGTAAGCATTTTAAAGACTATATTCTCTGAGTACGTCTTTGCCTGGCAGACCCCTCATACCGAGATGACTGAGCAAATTCATCAAAGACCAGAATCCCTTAACTCTGAGATACCAGATTTTTCATTTCCTTGCACAGTCCTTCCTCTGTCAGGCTTTCCAAAGGCATCAACCTGGGCAGCTCAGCACTGCCTCTGCCTGTTCTGCCCCCAGTGAGAAAGAGGGATCAGGCCCAGAGAGGTTCCCTGTGTGTTTGCTGGAAACCGGCGCTCCTGCCTGCACGCTGCTTTCCAGCTCAAGGACTGATGCTGAGAAAGGCACTTTGAGCACAAAGTTAGCTAGATCGCTTCCGAGCCAAACCTGTGCCTTATACATGAGATTAATCCTTACCTCCCGAATCCTTTCATGTTAGGGAGGAAAAGAAATGTTCTGTCAATGTCCAATAAATGATTCCAGAGATGAGCTTCCCACTGGAGGGAAACAGAAATAAAATACGGCAGCCCAGGATTTCAGCATCAGAGGTTTAACTCCTTCAGAGCTGGACTGCTCAACAGCCGTCAGGGGCATCCCTTGCTTACACCCGGAGTAGTTCAGCACCTCCTGGTCACAGATGCCATCGGGGTGACAGCAGAGACCCCTTGGCAGGGCTCCTATTAACCTCCGGAGGTGGAAACATCTCCATCAGGTGACAAACAAACAAGCTGCCTCTAGCTGAGGAGCACCTTCAGCCGGGTGCTGGAATTTGGCGCAGCCAGCTCTGAGCTCTCCAGAAAGCCTCGCTCGTGCGTGTGTGGGGGGTGTCATCACACAGACATGCCCGTTGTAACACCCATGGGCGTGCAGAGCGGCTGGGTGCTTGTGCAGGGTCTGTGTGCGCGTTTGGTCTGGCTTAAATTGCATGTAAAAGGTTGCTGGATGGTTTTGCACAGGTACCTACACGCTGCAGCCTCTGCAACGCGGTGGGTGAACCCTTCCTCTCCTCCTCTGCTTGCTCGTCAGGAGCAAGGCACCTTTCTGCTCTGGATTTTAACCCATTCCTTATGCAAAGCTGGGGAAAAGGCTAATAGGCATCCACACACCCCCCTGCCTACTTGACAGAGCCTTGTTTGAGCCCATGCCCTGGGCTGAACCAGGGGAGCTACAGAGGTACCAGAAATTCGTAGGTGTAGGGGAAAAAGCCATCTCTGCCCTCTCCTGTTGGGGTTCGCTGCTGGTGAAGACTGAAGTGACGTTTTGCTCGGCTCCCTGCGAATGCCGGGGCAGGCGCTGCTGCTCGGCAAGGAGGTGAGCGAGCCCCGGGCGAGCGGCCTCTGGGGCTGTTTATCTGCTTTTTCCCCCGTGAGGGTGTAGGGTTCACGGCCCGGCCTCCTTGCTGCCCTCCCAGCGCTGCCGGAGCATCGCAGGGCTGCGCGGGGTCCAGCCAGCGAATGCTCCTCCGCGTTTCTCTCCTTCCCTGCCGTGCCCGAGTCTCTCTGAGGGCATCTCTGAGCCATCAGGTCGGACCAGGGGGCTCTGCAGGCCTACAGCTGTGCTGGTCCCAGCTTCCGAGCTGTGCTGTTTCTCAGACACCTGCTATTTCTGAAGGGATTCAAAGCCAAAATCCCCGGAATTCAGAGGAACTCAGACTTCAATAGCTTTGAAAAAGTGATTGCGAGCATGAACTCGGAGCAACAGGCCATGGCTACATGAATGATAAACTCTGCTCCGTGCCCAGACTGCGAGTACATTTTGCGTGCGTCTTGCTGAGGTCCCGCATGTGCTGACTCCAGCTTTGCTCGGTTCCTCCGGATCACTCTCCTCTTGACACAATGCCCTCAGAGCAGGGATGAGGAGCGCCTGCAGTTCCTCTGCACTGCCACTTGTTGCGAAGCCTTTAAGTGTGTTTTGGTGAAAGAGTGGGAAGCGGCATGGGAAGAGTGGGGTGAAACGTCATCCCCAGCTATTTCAAAGCAAGACTTAGTTGAAGGCACTTACCGGACATCTGTCACCAAGTCTCTCAGTCTCATATAAAAATGTGAAAGCCGAGCCCGTAGGATTCATGAGGTCAGGTAGGCAATCCCCCCCCGGCAGGCTCCGCTCTCCCCAAAACCACTGCAGATGTTTGTCTAACATATCGTTAAAAACCTGAGGTGATGGAGACATCGCTTCCCAGGCAGCATATCACAGTTTCATTTTCCTTTCCATTAGGAAGCTTTTCTTAACGTCTAACCTAAACCTTTCTTCCTACAACTTAAACCCATTATTTCGCATGTTATCCCCCCTGGACAAGGAGAACTCTTTATCGCCTTCCTCTTCAGTTCTCTCGCAGGCACTTGAAGGCTATATTTATCATTACAACATCTCTGGAAAACACAGCATTCCCATTATCTCTAGCAAACAGATGGGAGCAGAGGAGCTAAGGGTGGGGTTTCTTGCTTAACTTTAGATATCCAGAAGTCTAAACTAGTTGTGTGATGCTCGCTGTTGTATCCAGCACCGACTTCTCCAGCTGGGACTAACCTGAAAGGGCTTCCCCATGCCACCCCTCAATCCCACCGCTTTAGTGCCGTGGCCTTTAGCTTCCCCATCACGAAAACTTTTGTCCCAGGACGAGGGGAATGCAGGGTGCTGCTTTCCAAGACATGTCTCCGTTTCTGTAACCCCAAAGCACCCATCACCACTAACGAGGGAGGAGAGGGGGGTCTGCCGAGGGGTGCAAGCACAGCAGTGTCGTGGCCGCGAGTGCCGCGTGTGCTGCTCGGCATCTGGGAGAGACATCCTCAGGTGAAATATCCATTTTGAGGCATGTCTCAGGAAAAAAATGTTATTTTCAGGTTTACTTAGAACGCTGTCTTTCATGTGCAAAGCAACTGTCTCATTTCATCAGAGCAAACAGCATCTATTGGTTGTCCCTTCCCTTCGATTACTTTTTAACACTAAGTCTGTGTTATGTTTGAATTTTGGCAGAGCATAAGACTGTAACAAGTAGGAGGTAAAGCTCGGTTAGTTTGGAGAAGGGGAGATCTAATTTTTTTAAACTGGAAAAAAATATTATTTTGATACCAATACATGTTGTAAATTCAAACTGCTAATTGGAAAAAATGAGCACATAAACATTTCAGTCCTTTTAGTGTTTGTGTCAATCTGGCACTTTGAGAAAAAACAAGCTTTGATTTTTTTTCATTTGAAGTGATGTTTCATTTCAAAACTTCTTTCAATGGGACTTTTTATTAACTGAAAATCACGCAAGAAACGCTAGAATTGTGAAAGATGTATTCAGTTTGTTTCTAAACCATTTTTGAAAGTGTTTTTTGCATTCGTTAATACTTTGAAGGTCAGATTTTTTCCCCTCTTCCTCTAGAATCACCAGCCTACCATCCAATTGCTTCTTTCCTCGGCTCAGTGCCGGTGTGGGTTGGAAGGGGAATTCCAGCCCCCGGCAGAGGCGGGAGCGGGAGAGCCAGAGCTGGGCTGACTCGCTGCCTGAGCTTGCAGAGAGCCGCCACGTTTGGGCTGATCAAACCTTACCACCCTCTCTCTGAAAAATCCCAGCGTTTTGCCAGTTGCTCTTTGCCGAGCTTGAGCAAAGCAAAACCAAACTCAAATTACAAAAAGAAAAAAAAAAAAATGGGGAGAGAGAGAATTCTTTGAGATGGAATGTTTTATGTTTTGGTTTGAGATGATTTATTCTGAGTAGGGCCTTCCTTAAAATAAAAAGGAGGTTAAGAAAGAAAAAAGCTCACTTGACCTCGCAGTAAACCAAAAGCATCAAGGTTTTGCTGTACCGATGGCAAATAGAATATTCCTGCTCTTAAACTTATTTTCTAAAGAAGACTTTTCTCAAACACCACCACATCGCAGTTTTAGCCCCAAATCCCAATAAAACAGACAGAAACTAATCGAGCTGGAAAACTCCGAGCCAGCTCTGCTTGTGAACCCGAGGACCTTTGCCAACGAAAGCTGTGCAGGATGACGGCTCCAGAGCCCAAATAGCTCGTATGGTTTTCTCTGCTGAAATGCAATGTTAATATGGTCTCGTCTGAAAGCGGTGGCGTGTCCCTTCCCCAGAGCCTTGCCAGGGCGGCCTGTCCTGCACTGTCTCTGGCAAGCAGCCCCAGGAGGACCCGGGCGTGCGTTTGTTGGTGCCGTGGAATGTTAACACTCGCCTCCATCTGCTGTCGTGACCCTCTACCTCCCTCCACGTCTCCTGCCCGTTGCATGCAAAGCTTTGCAATGCTTCAAGTACCAAACAAATCTGGTTTCGCAGGGCAGCTTGCGAACCCACTTAATGGGCCCTTGTTACCCAGCCGACCTGCTTCCCTGGGAAGTTTGCCAAGGAACTGGGATCAGGGTCGTGCATTTCAATGACTGAGTGACAGCTCAGCATCCCACCAAGCAAAACAATTTGTGGTGTTCACGTCTCCTGGCTGCACTAGCTGCGAGTACTCTGGAACCAGGACTCGGTGGCAAGAGTTTATGGCTCTCTTTGCCTCACTTCCCGGATCCGGTCCAGCTAACGCAGAGACCACTGCCATGGCAGGACATCTTTTTTGAGATCGGTTCTATGTAGTTACTAAAATAACTGGGATGTGAAGCAGAACAGTGTCTTTCTCTTCCAGAACCAGGCACAGAGTGCTTGGATGATGCCTCCCTTTCTCTGGGAACACAAAATCTCTGCAGCACCTTCTAGCAAGTGTAGTCCTTGGCCTGGGTCCATGCGAAGATTGGCCTGGCTGGTTGGATCCATATGAAGTAACTCTAGAAGAAAACCAGCCCCCCAAGATCTGTATCTTCTGGGATGGGCTGTGATGAGCTTCAGAGCCTGCATCATCTCCTCTGATGCAGCACTGACAGATAGCATGGTTGGGAAATGTCTGTCCTGCAGCAGAATCCCTCCAGGTGATCATGAGACAGGAGAACCATGCTCCTGCTTTCCACAGCTTCCTAAAGTGTTAGGTGGTAATGACAATTATCCTCAGTTTTTCCCTGTCCTGGTATCAAAGATCTGCCCTCCTTTGGTTCTGTGTCTGGCTGCTGGAGGGACATTCCCAAAGGCTCGTGAAGGGCAGATAATACATTTCTGGAGCTGAAGAGGCACCGTGCTCCCCATTTCCAGGCGGTGCTGTGAATGAAAACAGACTGTGGGAACCAATTCATTGCTCACAATGAAAAAGCAGCTTATGTGTGGTGGGGAGAAACACAAGCATCATCCAGGAGAGAGAATTTTTAGCGAAGTCTGCAGTTATCATCAGTGTTCATTCATAGCAAGTATCATTTGCAAAAGACCTAGATAAATAATCTGTGCTTCCAGCCCATTCTGTATTGAAGCAAGGGAAACTAGATTGTTCCCTTTTAGCACATACCACAGGTGTCGGAGCAGAAATGAAAGCAGATTCCACCCTAACATCTCTAAAGAGGAGTCTCGGCCACCTTTACTAGGTAATTCTGTTGGCTGCATGCTCAACCCAGACAGGAACGTGGTGCTACGGAGTAAGAGGACAGTCTGAACTGGAGAACCTGAACAAGAACCAGATACGCCTGCAACCATCGGTCAAACCTTGCAGCCATCAGTCAAATATCACCACCTAGAAGCGACACAGGAGATGTCTCATGGGAGACCCGTTTCTCCTAAGCACACTGCACCTCAACCACACACGCTATGACATCATCAACCCAATGTACAGTAACAATGCAAGAGATCCTACTACAACCATTGAAATGAGGAACAGAGGGATGCATTCACGTGTACTTCAGTGTCTGCAATTTGGAGGCCACGTGGGCCAGAAGAAATGATGCTGAGGAGCTGCGTTTGGGAAAAGTTTTCAAATTGAGATTTGAGTCTGTCGTGCAGCGGCTGAGTCTTCTGGAAGCTGGTGGAGGAGGTCTTGCTTTTGAGATTGTATTTTTTTAGGTATTTATTAACCTAGAGATGACAACTGTTTCAGGGAATGGGGAAAGACGACATTCACAGGCTGTCTGAAATCCAAAATTGAGTCTAACGTTCTCTCCTTAAAATACAGACTGTGAAATGATTCTTCACAAGACCATGAGGTATTTAGTGTTGTGGGTGCTCTCCTCCTCATGAAGCCACTCCTGAACCACTGTCCTCTTCTTATGGGCAATGATTGAGTAGGTGGCACCTCCCGGGCAATGCCTGTGGTAGAGATACCACAGTGACATCCCTCTTTGGGATGGCTGGTCCAAGCTTGGGATGGTGACAAGTATCGGGTTCAATGCTTCTCCTTCTCCCTGCATGGCCACACCACATAGCTGTGGTGTTTGGTGATTCATGTTACTCCCATCCAGTGGCAGCTGTGGAGAAAGGAAACACATGACACTGACACAATCCTTGCTCCTCCCGTGCCAACATCCCGTTCTGCCTGGCTTGGGGGGTATCCATAGTTAAAGGGCCAGGAGTTCCTTTCCCTTTGGCATAAAGAGCTTTAGCGCTCTTCCCTTCCATCTGCTCTACCTCACCGCCCCCTTTCCCTCCAGAGCAAACAACATTCAAAAGATTCAAGCTGATCTTATTAGTGCTTTGACACTGCCGCAGCGTTCTGGTCTAACACGTCAAGGACAGACTGCAACCGTGTCCCTGAGATGCGCCATCAAGAGAACGTCAAACACGTCAAGACTTAACTCCTCCTAGGATATACGTTACCGCACGCACTCTGCCTTTCACCTCCTCAGTGGGCGTCAGGACCTCACTTATGGACCTCAAGCTGCAGAATAGCTGAACCTTCAGAAGGAAGTGGAGAGGTGGGCTGCCTACTGGCTCTAGCATTTGCTGAGAGGGGGTGTTTGGCTGTTCCTGCCAGAAGCAAAAGCTGCTCTGCATGGACCTGTTAAAAAAGAGTAAGTCTGGCTGTAAATAGGCATTTCACCATGATCGCGCTGCTTACAAACGTAATTGAGGAGTGGTGACTTCTCACCAACACACATGCAGAAAGAAGAGAACTATCCTAATGTAAACCCAAAAGGGATAAAACTTATTCTCAATCAATTATTTGCCCCGAATGAACACGTTGAGGTAGTGAAGCTGTAACAGTGTGCAGTACATCAAGAGCAATCCAAACCAGTGTTACTTCCATGAGAAGGTCCTACCAACCAAGCTCAGAGTAGAGCCTGCCAGCCATCTCTGAGGCAGCGGGTTATATCCTCCACTGTTGCAGTTACTTCAACAAAGCTGAGAAAAAACCTGCTATGACACCCCTTGTAAGGTTCCCAGGTTCCCACTGCCTGTGCTTGTGGTCTCTACGATATCAGAGAGGAGGAAAGCAGTATGAACGCTCTTGGATCATCAGCCATGATCAGTGTTTGCAGCCAACTGAAACAAGGCTGAAAAGGTGCCGTTGTTTTTCTATAGCTCATTAGCTTCAGAGGACGTGAAGCTGCCTTCCTGTTCTTCCTGGCAGGCTGCTGCTATCATCACTTGTCTTTATGTGGTAGAGGTCCCAAAGAGGGTGAAAGACTCCCGAATGTGCCCAGAGCCCTGAGGCATCCTGCTCTGCTGGGGATCGAGTGATCCAGATGTTGATATGGCTGTGGACAGTGAGAGGGAGGAGGTGGGAAGGCAATCAAAGTATCAGTAGCTATCATTGCCGAGAGCAGAGTCTTGTCTCAAGAACATAGTGGCCCATCCATCACCTCACCTGGAAACGTGACATTGGTGGCAAGTCAGACAGGTCCCAGGCTAAAGAGTTGGAAGCGGGTGAATCGACCCAGCAGAATGGACTGGTCATGGAATAAGGGATAAAAGTTGGCTTAAGTGTGGCATGTTTGTCACCTTCCCTTCTCTTTGGTAATCATGACAGGTATGAATTGCTTTGCCCTCCTCAGCCAACCTTCTTTGGGCAGGCTTGTCAGGCACATACCCTAAACCACAATCTGGTCATAGCTAGTGGCATGGGTGAGTGATTTTAATATCTTCTCGTGCTCATTCTAGAGACAGCAGTCTCGATGACTGGTCACCAGGACTGACACAAGATGGCTATGGCCCACCCAGCCGCACCAGCTATGGCCACCATGAAGTTCCCCAGCCTGTGACACTACGGGGACCCTGCCTGAGATTTTAACTGCAACCAAAGGGCATGGCATAGCTCCTCTGTCTGCGCACCTCCTGTCACTCGGGTGATCGGAAGGGACGGAGGTGGTAGCTAACGTGTTTCTTTCCTCCCGAGGCGCAGAGGCCATGTGCTTCCTGCCTGACATTATGCTCCCAACAGGAGCAGCTCTGAGGTTCAATTTGTCCTCTCAAATCTTGCACGCAGTATCTGTAGGCTCTGGGCCAACTCTGGTCTTCATGCTGCTCCAAAGTAGCTGATGCTGCTCATTGCTGCTGTCATTGATGCCGGTCAGTCATGTACAACTAACCAAACGAGAGATTTTCCCATGAAACTTCATAATGTCCCCACTCCCCAGCCTCAGATTCTTCCTGCATGCCAACCGTGAAAGAAACATTGCTATTTTTAGCTTTGAGGTGTTGGCAAGAAATGCAGTATATGGATCTGCATTACAAACAGTCAGGTAATAGCACAGCCCCTAATCCTGGGCCTTCGTTTCATTCTGCCTGCACCAAGGTCTGCAAACCTTGGTGCTTAATCTGGTGCCCTAATCGCCTGTCAGCCACTCTCCCAAATGCAGATAAGATGGAACAATAGGTGAGTTTTTTTTCGTGAGAAAGTGCATGAGGGATTGAGAAAGCTTTATGTAGGCTGTGTTCAGCAATGTCTGTGTTTAAAGTCTGGAGTGCTTATTCTATCAATTTTCTCCTTTCTCCCTTTCTGAATTTTATTTTCAGACAGGGAAAAATCTTTTTCAAGGTCACAGAGAGGTTATATTTTAAGACATTCGCAGTGCATAGCTTCAGGCTAGGTTAAAATTCCCTTAATGATCGTAGCCCGTCTTGACTGGGATTCATTTCTTCTGCTATCTTTCTCTCCTACCTTCTTGAATCCTGTTAGAGCTATGATGCTGCTAATGTGGCACGACACCAAGGACAGAAGACACTTTTCTCCCTCTTTTTTTTTTTTTAAACCTAAAAAAAGGTTTGTTGTCTCTTTTTGTCCTCCTCCCTCTGCTTTCTCATGGCTTCTAGTTGACAGAAATGAGCTGCTTAGCTCTGCGGTCAGAATGCTGGCAAAAATGCAGCAACACTCTTTATTCTAGACGAAACTGGGTGCGTTCTCTGTGTATTAGAAAACCCATTCCTTTTCTCCAGTACAACAGATTCCTACTATGTGCCACCTGTGTTGTCTTTCAAGTTATAACCCCAAAATGGGGCAAAAGCACCGCACCACCCCTTTTGTGGGATGCAAACCCAAAGTCTTGACTATATTCAGCAAAGGCCTGTGGCATTGTGCTGTGGGAAGATTAACTGTAAATGGGGAGCAAACCCATTGAGCCTTCCTCCGTGCTGCCTGCAGCTCCAACCCAGCCTTCATCTCCTGTCACAAACTGCTTTGATTACAGAGCCACAGTCTGTCTAGCTGGTGAAATGCCTTTGGAGAGGAGAAAGATGCCCTGCACTAATAAATAATGATGAGTGATGATCCCATCTGGGGGCTAGCAGGGAGGCAGAGCTGCAAATTCAATGAACAGGTGCAATTTGCATCCCCAGAACCAAGTACATGAAACAGCCTACAACTAAATTAATTACTACTGAAAGGCCAGGGCCTCTCGTGGGACAACCAGCGATATGTTTTGGCTTGGATCTAGATTTAAGGCCTTGACTTAAGAGACCTTGTTTCCACTCTCGTGCTTTAACAGGGGCAGATGACCCTTTATTTACAAGGACAGAATATAGAACAGATAAATTGCTTCTGTATTAGCTAAGGCCTGGAAGCAAAATCACTGGATAATAGGCTGTCATGGCCATTCGTTGCGTGGGACAACTGCCAGGGCCCTGCTCGAGGTCCCTTAAGGGCTGTCACCTCTGGGTCTGCATTAGCTGCCATCCATCAGCTCAGCTCCCACCCAGCATGGAGCAGCCCCAGCCAGAAGTGACGGGTGAGCACCCCGAGAGCTCCCCAAACAGGCTCCCGCAGCAACGCCAAACGCTTTGTCCCTCTTCCCTCTCTGCCCACACTTATGTTGATCCTCTGCTGGGATTACTCTCTTCTTGGACTTTGGGTCCCTTCCAAACTGTGGTGAGCATCAGGGGCACCTGTCTGACATGTTTCTTTAGTAGCTGTCCCAGCTTTCATCCCACTAGCTTTGCTGGGACACAGTTACGCAGTTCCAAGTGATTTACACGCTTAAGGGCTCTCCTAACTGTCCCATTTAAGATTATGCTTCCCTCCCACCACCTTTGGCGTTGGCCGGTTTGTCCCAGCAGCAACCGGCTGTGTGCAGAGGAACTGCTGGGTCAATAATTGTCCATTCTCGGGCAAACAATCTGTACCAGGAAAATGGTCTTTTTGCTCACTGGTCTTGTGTTGCCATTGCTAAAGATTTACTGCTACTGCCAGGACAGTGTATTCGGGCTGTTGCCAGAGGAACAGGCAACCTAAGGAAGGTCAAGGGAAGTCCATTTCTTCTATGATTTCTTGTTCGTGTGACCAGAATTTCTCCCTGTACGAGGGCATTAATATTCTTCTATCCCTATTTGAAATGCTTTGCCTTGGTCTGCCTTTGCCTTTATCCTCGCTCAATCACAAGTGATGCCCTACACTTGTCCCTAGGCCAGTGATAACCTCTGTTTCTTCCTCCTCTCTCTTCTAACCGGTGTTCTCATCACACAGCAGAAATAACATAAACATAAGCACAGTCATAAAATACAAATGAAGAGGATAATGCAATTTCTGAATTCCGTGATAGTCATCAAGACTATATCGGTAATAATTATAGTGTTCCATATCTCAATTGTTATGTAGCTACCATTACCTCTGGTGTTGAATATTATCCCACTCCTGTAGTACAGGAGGGAATTTATACCGAGACCTGTGCTACCACATCGATGTACAGTGTGTACATAGCCTGCCCTTCAGTTACTTGCACTCCGCATCCTCTAGTAAATTCAGCGAGTGAATAAAAAACACAGGAGAATAAAGGTACCTGATTCATCTATGCTGTGCTCCAAAGTAAAAGCAGAAAGCAGCCTTATGAATCTTAACTTTTCTGGCATTCAATACGATGTCTCTATCTTTAACACTTTCTCTCCCACGAGCAAAAAAACCCAGATTAACAGATTCTTTGTTCTTTGACATGCTTATACTTCTGTTACGCTCCTTATGCCCTGCTGAGACTAGAAGCAAAACTGCAGCCAGCTCATGCTGGGTCAGGGACACCAGTGCCACCACCAAGGGAGCGTGAAGACGATCATGAAGAGCAGAGCAAGCATCAACACATTTTGAGACGGGCTGTTACGCAATGGCTGTAGGAGCTGGCGTACGTAATTTCCCAGGGTGAAGGAGACGACTGTATCTGCACTGCAAAATAGCTGTAGTATAACCTGTTAACTGCAGGACAGCATCCAAATGATGTCAAGACAATGATATTAGCTAGTTAAATGCCAGTATCAGCAACAGAGATTGCGTGAGGGTTCAGAAAGAGCCAAACGTGCCAATAAATCCCACTGAAACAGTGTTAACGATTACAGAGCCCTGTCGTTACAGTCCCTGATGGGACCCGGGTATATTTTATACAAAACAGTGTAGTGTGGGCAACACAGGTCACCACTCGGGAGCTGACTAACCCCAATACAAGGCTAACTGTCCTCAGTACAAGTAAGAATTATGTCTCAGATACTGAGGGTCATCTGCAGCATACCCTCCTCTCCTGGGCAGTCTGTGCTTTGATGCAGAAATGGCTTAAAAAGAGCCACAGGTCACAGCAGAAGTAGATTGTATTCTCCCGGTTTCCCAGCTTTGAGACCAGTGAACTTAAACGGGACTGAGACACACACACAAATGTGCTCCCTGAACCTTCTCCATGGGTCATGGTCACTGTGGGTGCACAAGAGAGAAAGAAAATTTAAAGCTTAGCCCTATATCGAGAAGGGAGAAACAGCCCCATTTGTGCAAAAGTAAATTGGGAAACAATTACATGGTGCAGGGGGAAAATTACAGTAGTAGTCAGTAAGGAAGACTTCTCTTCATCATCCCGTATTAGCTCAGTGAGTCGGAAAATCGTGGCAAGTCTGCCAGAGAATATACTGCCCAAACCTCGTATCAACTGCCGAGCTACATAATATTTAGCTGCTTGGACAGGGAAATGCATTGCTTCCCATAAAGCATGCCTCCCAGAGAATTACAATCTCTTATTTGTCATGCCAAAGTGGGTGTGTGGGGGGAGAGGATTGGAAATAAATGCTACAAACACTCTCTGTTGCAAGTAGGGAGTGAGTTTATCTCTTCAGCCCAGAACATAAAACCCACAGCTGCGAGTGGAAACAAGGGTTATTTACAGTGCATCTTTTTTGATGAAAGCCTCCTGGAAGGGGTGAGGAAGGTGTTTCTTCTTCATCTCAAGTCCGACCCTTGCCTTGTGTGGATATGGGAGGAATAAAAAGTGTGAGATCCTTGAAGGGAGAGGATAAATAGTGTTTTCCCACGCGATGTCTTCCCAGGGCCACGCTGACAAATCTGCAGCGCTTTTCATCACAGTGCCATGGAGCCCTTAACGAATGCGCCCAGGAGAATGAGTTCCTCCACGGCTCCGAAGCCACGGGGGTACCTGCGGTTGAGAAGCCACCGGCAGTTCAGGAGAGGAACCTTCTGGGTGTTTGGACCGAGCTCCGACACCTACCTGCCCCCCTCCTATATGCCAGTATATCCAGCTCAGCCAGGCGTTTGTCTCTGCCTTGGAAGCCGCAGTGGTTTCTGCGGTTGGACACCCCCGGGGTAGCTCCTAACCAGGGGCTTTGGCAGTGGTTAAACCATCAGGCTGGGATCCAGGGGACAGTTTGCTCTATCACACATGGGTTGCAGAGCCAAAAGGAATCTCTTCTCTCTTTCATACTTTCCCCACTGATAAAAAAAAAAAGAAATCAGCCCTGGGGGAGGAGGGAGGTTTATGGTCCACTGATTAAGAACTCACATTCACATTAATCCTATTTTAATGACCATAGAGATTCAGAATTTCCCCTTCTGTTTGGGGAACCTCCCCTTTAAGGTGAGGAGCTCAGAAATCAAGCGCTTCCTTGAAGCAGTCTCAGACCTGCTGGCCCAAAATTGCTTCTCCTGCTGGCTTGTCTGCTTTCCCAAATGCTTGTCACTACAGGAGCCAAGAGTGGAGCCTGGACGTACACGACACCTTGTCACAGGTAACCACCAGACGAACCCAACTATGAGAACTGGTCTGTGGGCAGGATGAATAGAGCTGGTGTACAAGAAAAAGGAAGCTTTTGGCACTTGCTCTTGACTTTGTGGGTGTTCTTGCTTGGGCTTTCTGCCTGGGCACCTTCAAGAGCATTCGCAGGTCCTCCTTGCACCGTGTGTGTATGCGATTGCAGAGAGAACTGCCCAACTAATTGAAGCACGAGAGGTCCAGGGCACTAAAAGGCGCCCGAGCCTTGCCACCTCTCGATAGCGCCTTCCATCCAGGAGCGTCATCACCCAGCCTGTACGCACGTGCAGCTGGGATTAGGATCTGTTCGGCTGAAAACTCTGCATTTTGGGAAAAAGAGCCCGTTTCCTGCACAGGGATATGACCTGAAAGAGAATCAAGCTCCCACGCATCTGTTTTATGGGAAAGCAATTCACTGTGTCTTTGCATCTGTGAGCTGGGAAACACAATGCTAAATCTTATGGCAAGTTGCTCTTTAAAAGCAGCTGAAGCATACTCAGAACAAGTTTTTTTCATTTTTTTTTAATAAGCAAGGTTGTAAGAGAGAAGCTATTTGATATGTAACTTTGCACGAGCTAAAAGAATGTCTTTAGCAATGCTTAGCGGGCTCCTCTCATGAGAGCATCTTGGCTCCTAAAAAAGGGCTAAAAATGCGTTCTAGAAAACACCTGCCTTTAAAGGACAACTTCAGAAATGCTATTCTTGAATGTAAAGAACTGAGCTTTGTGGATGGTAACGGACTTGCAAGGGTAACTCACAAAGCTGGTGAAAGCGTGAGGTTTGGGGAACACGCACAAAGGCGCTGATGCTCCATCGTCTTTGGATGGAGACGGCTATTTTTGCAGGTTTCCCCCGCCAGCCTGGTAACAGGCAGCAATCAATAGTAGCAGGAGAACCTGGAGATCCCCGGTCATTTCAACACAAGACAAGCTTCTTCCTGCTCCCAGGCCGTGGCACGGAGCAGGGGAGGAGAAGGGGAAAGTTGTCCACTGTGGAACCAGCTCTTGGCTTCTTTCTGTGCTAATTCACCAGCTCAGGGAGCAGTTAATGGAGTGGGTTTGAAGCTAATGGGTGGGTGCATCCTGCTACTCTCCAGGAAACTTCTCTTTTCTGCAGCCTTCTCCTGGGTTTTCAGAATTGCTTAGGGCACATTAAGAGGGGGAGAATACAGATGTCCCCTCCTCCATGCAAGGGAGGGGATGCGAAGAGGCGATGCTGACCCACCACTGATGCTTTCAACTGCTTTTACAGCACAGATGCACCTGCGTGAGCGTGAGACTCAGACCCCAGAGCTCCTGCTTCGCTCCCCCCTCACTCCTCCCGTGGCTTTGGCCATCTCTCCTGTATAGGCTGTGAAACTTCGGGACCTCCCAGTCCCTGAGCCCAGAGCATGGATGCTGGAGGAGAAAAGAGCCCCGGGCACTGCCTGCTTCCCCAGCCAGGCTTGGGGGAGCAGGGATCCGTGGGCAGGCCTGAGTCCCCGCTGCAGCCCACATCCCTCTCTGATGAACCCGACACAATTTCTGGCCCAGGAGGTGGGCACCAGGAGCAAACAAACCGCAGAGGCTTGTAGGGCCTTTTTACTGCATCCCTTGAAGGACATATTTAGAAGATCTGCTGGGCTGTCTGAGCCCAAACCTGTCATGATCTGGCTAGGAAAGTTTTCGTGGCTCCTTAAACAACCCTCCTCTTCCTCCTGCTGGAAGCCATTGCAGCACGGAGAGGTGTCTGCTGCCTCTCCACATTTCACACTCCTTGCTTGGTTGCTAATTTTTCCTTAGGCTTCCCCTGGGGCCGTGTCTTGCCCGATAAACAGAGATATCAGCAGCAGCCCTGCAGACACCAGGGACAGCAGAGCAGATTGCGCAGGGTTTTCCATACGGCTCTC
This sequence comes from Phoenicopterus ruber ruber, assembly GCA_009819775.1. Lineage (NCBI taxonomy): Eukaryota > Metazoa > Chordata > Aves > Phoenicopteriformes > Phoenicopteridae > Phoenicopterus > Phoenicopterus ruber. Next base: position 3,365,369 of record CM020238.1, read on the forward strand.
ACCTTCAGCTGGCAGAGGCAGCCCTCACCGCATCTCAACCCGAAGCTGCTTCAGAGAGTTTTGCTATAGCTGAATCAGGCCGGGTGAGCCTCATGGATGTGCTTCAGGGAGGCAAAATAGCTGCCTGCCTCCCCAAGTTTCTCTCTGCTCCATTTACTCAGGCTCTCCAAAGTTCAGCAAAATCCCACAGCTCTTCTGAAATCCAACATCCAGAGACAAAGCTAAGCAAAATAAATTCCTCCTGTCCCAGGTTGTCACTCTGAGTGGTTTATACCAACAAGGCAGGCAATAGTCACTAATACCACAGGGTCTATATGTACATTTGTGTATTTTATGGCATATTTTTTTTGCTGTGTGTGCCGGTGGTGGCTGTGTGTCAGGAGGCTCAGGTGGCTACCAGGTAATGGAGGGTCTTTCGGGACGTCTGTACTCATGGCGAGCCCTTCTCTACCTACGTGTGCCGACACAAATGCTCACACATGCACCCTCACACCCCCCCTGCTGCTCTCCAGCTGCTGCCTGGGGAATGCCAATAGCACGGAAAGCCCAAGAGATAGAATCACAGAATCATAGAATTGTTTAGGTTGGAAGAGACCTCCAAGATCATTGGGTCCAACCATTAACCCAGCACTGCCAAGGCCACCACTAACCCATGTCCCCAAGCGCCACATCTACACGGCTTTTCAATCCCTCCAGGGATGGGGACTCCCCCACTGCCCTGGGCAGCCTGTGCCAGGGCCTGACAGCCCTTTCGGGGAAGAAATGGTTCCCAATATCCAACCTAAACCTCCCCTGGCGCAGCTTGAGGCCGTTTCCCCTTGTCCTGTCGCCTGTTCCTTGGGAGAAGAGACCGACCCCCCCTGGCTCCAACCTCCTTTCAGGGAGTTGCAGAGAGCGAGAAGGTCTCCCCTCAGCCTCCTTTTCTCCAGGCCAAACCCCCCCAGGTCCCTCAGCCGCTCCTCACAGCACTTGTGCTCCAGCCCCTTCCCCAGCTCCGTTGCCCGTCTCTGGACACGCTCCAGCCCCTCAGTGTCTGTCTTGGAGTGAGGGGCCCAGAACTGACCCCAGCACTCGAGGGGCGGCCGTGCTAGAGAAGGCAGAGGAATAATCCCACATCAGGCCATTTTTCCCAAGGTGCTGAACATTTTCCTCTGCAAACACCGAAACCCCTTGCTCTGGTGGCTCCCGCTTTCCCACCAGCCTCCCAGCGCCCACGTGGCCCTGGCTTGAGGCTGCTCACTCCCAAGGCTGGGATGGGGCAGGCGCTGAGTGGAGAAACCATCAGAAAACCCTCGAGAGAAAAACGTGGCCTCATCTCCTTTCTAGCATTTCACAGCAAAGTGTCAATTTGATTCAGTGAAATCCACTTCAGGACAAAAGTCTAAATGAATCACTTGGACTTTCTTGTTTAGTTTCAGAAATGCTGAAGTATTTTATTTTAGGTAGGTAAAACAGACAGTTCCAACTTATCACTTTAATCCCTTTTATTTTTAACATGTTGCTGTACTGAAATATTGATGGCATTTTATGATAAACCCACGTAATTTATACTAAATATCCACTTAATAATATATGTGCGTAGAAACCTATTTAATATCATATTTAACATAAACTCTTTATAATATATGAAGCCTAGTATAACACAATATAAAACCCTATCAAGTTATAATATAGTTTCATATTTTAAGGCGATAAAGAAGTAAAATGCAAACAAGCCCACATCAGCGTTACCTTCCTGTTGCTCTGATTTTTAGTCTGATTTATTTTACATGCATCATGAAGCAAAACGACGGGAATTGGTCCCGGCACACTTTGAAAAGCAGGTTTGGCTGGGCTGTGGTGCAGCGGGACAGGAACCCATCACAAAGCAGCGGCATTTCCGAGGGAAGCCATCAGGCGAGGCTGGGAAACGAACCTACCCCAGCTGGAAGCTCTCGACTCAGAAGCGCCATTTCCAAGGCCTGCCTAGACAGGGAGAGCACGGGGCTAATTGCTGCCTGGCTCAGCAGAGCTTCGCTGGCTCAAATCATAGAATCATGGAATCATAGAATTGTTCTGGTTGGAAGAGACCTCCAAGATCATTGGGTCCAACCGTTAACCCAGCACTGCCAAGGCCACCACTAACCCATGTCCCCAAGCGCCACATCTACACGGCTTTTCAATCCCCCCAGGGACGGGGACTCCACCACTGCCCTGGGCAGCCTGTGCCAGGGCCTGACAGCCCTTTCGGGGAAGAAATGGTTCCCAAGATCCAACCTAAACCTCCCCTGGCGCAACTTGAGGCCGTTTCCTCTCGTCCTGTTGCCTGTTCCTTGGGAGAAGAGACCGACCCCCCCTGGCTCCAACCTCCTTTCAGGGAGTTGCAGAGAGCGAGAAGGTCTCCCCTCAGCCTCCTTTTCTCCAGGCCAAACCCCCCCAGGTCCCTCAGCCGCTCCTCACAGCACTTGTGCTCCAGCCCCTTCCCCAGCTCCGTTGCCCGTCTCTGGACACGCTCCAGCCCCTCAGTGTCTGTCTTGGAGTGAGGGGCCCAGAACTGACCCCAGCACTTGAGGTGCGGCCTCGCCAGGGCCGAGCACAGGGGGAAATGGAGCCGGGGAGGGCACCGACAGCAAAGCCTGCCCGGGGAAGACGTGCTCTCCGGGGCCGTGGGTCCACATCCCACGCACGGCTGGTCTGACGGATCCTCCCGGCTGCTCTCACCTGGGGAGATGAAGGGAATGCAGCTATGCCTTCGTGTCCTACAGCCTCAGCTCAGTGGAGAAAAGAGGATTTGGGGTTTAAACTGTCTGTTAAGAGCATGTCTCTGAACAAGAAAACTTGCTCATCCGGTGGGGGATAGCATACAGCACAGAGGGCCATAAATAATGCATAGATCCCTCACACAGAGTTTGCTTCAGCCTTGCGTTCCTCAGAGAGGCAGCAAATATTATTTTTCTATTCTCTTTTGTGTTTCTGTTGAATGGTGGGCGGCTCTGGGAGAAGGGAAAGTCGCTCAGAGGTGCTGTGCTGATCTGCTTTTACATCTTCCTCCTCCTCTCCTCTTCACTGCCTTCCCAAAAAGCCTGCGTAGCCGAGCGCTGCCGGCGCGCGGTGCCAGATCGGCAGCGCTGCCAAGCTCCCCCGGAGGGTTGTAGCTGCAGCTGGGTTTGGGAAACAGATTGGTTTAATGTGTTAAACTACACGCAGATTTTTAGAGCACATAGCAAACAGGACAAACTGCAGCTCAGCAGTGGCGGTGCCTGGGACTGCTGCCTCCCAGGAAAATGAAGCAGAAGGATTATTTGGCTGCTGGGGAACGACAGGAGACAAAACGTGAATTTCTCTCCAGGTTAATGGAGACGCTTCCCTGAAAACAGGTTTGAAGCTCCCTGGGACTGCTAACAGGAGGGATCCAAAACTCACAGCTGCTGAGCAGGTGCCTGAAATCATGATTCATTGGTGTTGCCTTTCCGATTCCCGAAACGCTAACAAGCTGTTCAGAACCCTAAACTGCTAATTATGTGTCTGAGACCTAAAAGGAGTGTCCAGGATGCCTTCATGCTATTAAAATAGTCCAGACTGAATTGCTGACAGACTAGCCAAAAAAATCTGGGATTACTTAATGAGACACTCGAGTCTGAGTGCATAACTAGGGTTTTGGGACCCCAAATCTGCCAAAAAGGTGCTCAGGACCTGGGTGCTTCTCCAAGTCCACTTTTTTGGAAGCAACTAGAGAATTTGAACCTCCTCTCCCATGTTTCTCTTGCGCTGTCCTCATCTCTGCTGGAGTCCATCCCTTCAGGTGGGATTTGTGGCCCATGGGTTGTCCCGGCTGGGTGCAGCATTTCTGCTGTGTCACAGCCGCCATCTGAATCGCATGGATCAGTAAATGGAGAACGACTCTGTTAAAAGTCACTGTACGGAGTGGTGTCACACTGACATGTATTTCTTCTTCTACAGAGCATCCTGAGGTGACTTCAGTTCCAGAGTCTGACCCACTTTAAAGCCAAGCTGATTTTGTCCAAGCAGCAGCTGCATTGGAGGGGAAAGAGACAGAAGTAAAAGCTTCTGAAATGCGAGTTCAGTTTCCTGGTCACAGGCTCATGGCCCCAGCACGATTCAGAGCTGTTTGACTTTGGCGGCCGCTCTTCTGTCCGCTCCTTGGCTTTCCTGACACGTCCTTCCCAAGCGCATGCTGTAGCCTTGGCTTTCCCAGCGCAGAAGAAAGGAAAGCAGTCTCTATTAGTCATTGCATCATTTGCACAGCCATCAAATGGGAGAAGTAATTAACTCGAACATGTTTATCTACAGTAATTATGAATTTGCATTGCTCTCTCTATCAACAAAGTGGATTGGACTCCCAACACTCTCTGAAGTACTCGCAGAGCCCGTGCATTCCCTTTTTCGCATGAGTCCTGGATCTTTAGAAGAATCACATTCAGTCCTGGCTCTGTCTATATCCTTTCTGTCTCTCAACACCCTCCTGAAGATCTGGGGCGCCTGGGACGGTTCTCAAAGGCCATTCTTCCCCATGCGGTCAGTAGACCCTGGTTTGCTTCCATTCTCCATCTGGGTGATGGGAATAGCAACCCAGATAACGAATCTTGCGGTAGGAACAGAAGACAATGAGGTGCTTCAGGGTGGTATTGACTGAGACTATATTTGGATTTTAAGGGAATTTCAGCAGGGCCATGATAATCTCTGGGATTTTCCCCTGCATTGGCAAGAAGTATTCAATCTGCATGGCTCGGGAGTCTTGCAAGACTCCCATTCACAGAGTCCCCCTCCATCTCACACCGCGGGCGGCGCATGTCACATAATATATTCTTGATTTGTTTCCAAGCTTGATTCTTCGCCTTAGATTGTGTTGGAGGCTGCTCGGATGTGGGCTGGCTCTGTGCACCACACACACTCCCTGGAAAATGCTCCAGTGAACAAACATTCATTAAAAAAACGGCAAATGGGAATTATAACTGACTGCGTAAAGGTGCTGGTGAATTGACAACATATGCACACAGTCAAAGCAAATGATTTGGAACACAACAGCGAGAGATGGAAAACTCTCTCCCGTCCCAGTCTGACACGTATCTCAGGGGTGATGCTGAGCTGCTGGCTAGGGCAGATCCTTCACGCTTCTCTCCTCCTGCGTTTTCACCAGCATGAACCTTTTACTGCTGACCAGGAGAGGTGATTTCTACGTCCAAGGGAGCTCCAGCAAAGCCACCCCCACCCATTCAAATAGCTTTATTGTACTTTGTACCAAATGACCAGTATGGATTTACTTTTTAGTCTCTCTCATTGCTGGCTGCATTGGTTAAGCAGAGCATCCCTCCTTTTGCAGCAGGACCAGCTGAGATCTTGCCGGCCTGATCCGTAGTTCTCCTTTACATCAGGGTAATCCCTCTGGAGATGAGTCGTAGGCGAATCCAGTGAAGCACCAAAGGGTTTCAAAAGTACTAGCTCGGACTGCAGCACAAAGCGGTGTTAGCAGGGTCATTGCTGCCCTTGCTTTGAGTGGAGCTTTCCAGCACAAAATTTAGGATTCAAAAGGGGACAAAATGGACTCAGAGCAAAATCCCAGTGCCGGCACTAAAACCAAGAAGAAAAGAGGTCGAACTGCACATTCAGCACAAAGCTGGGATGCTAGTCCCAGACTTGTTAGATAATATCCCCTAAGTCAACAGAAAATGAGTCTTAATTAGTCCACATCTGGACCTTGCTTTGTCCTAAACGCATTCCCATGTCGCTTGGTGCCAGATCTCTGGCTCGCTCCCTCCCTCCCTTCAGGCATCGCAGTGCATCTTTCAAGGGCGCTGATTTGCAATTTAAGCCTGTAACACAACCCTGCAAGGCGTGTTTGCCGGGGCTCCGGGTTTGCCTGTCACTGTTTCCATACAGCTCCAATTAATAGCAACAACAATCGCTCTTGAGCCATGGGAGGGAAACCCCAGCGGGGAGAGCGAATATTTCTCTAACTGCTGCCACAGCCTTGTCTCTCTAGGAAACCCGAGGGCAAACTTCCAAATGTCTTTCCTCTCCTGCAGTATGTTCCAGCCCTGCAGGGGAGCCATGCCTTGTAATGAAAACACGGTGCATTTGCTCTCCCTTATTTATGGGATAATAGACCAGGTGCTCTGTTTCATGAGACAATAATCAGAGTTCCCGGGTGGATAAAACCAAGACCAACTAACTCATTCCTGCAGAGGGAGTGTATTATTCTCTTTTCAAATAAGGTTTGCATTTCTCTCTCTGTTGTATTACGAGTACTGGAAAGCTGTTGGTCGGATTCAATCTAGCTGATGCTTTCCCCTCTTTTTCTCCCTTGCTGCTCAGAGACCCCTTAAATCAGAGAGAACATTATATTACTTTTAAGCAATAGAGAGGACAGACCATCTTGCTGATCCATTTTTGTACAACGTCTAATACAACAGCATTCCAGGGGCTCACAGATGCTATATCAATACAGATGATAATCAAAAATCCCACCACATCTAGTGCCTTGATGTCAGTCAAATTGGCCATTAGCAAAACCCCCGGGATGTTCTTACCACCCCTTGAAGGTGAAAACATTGAATAACACTCAGGGATGTCCTCAATTTGACACTAGCGTGTAAGTTTGAGAGATTGTCCAGCAGGAGATTGCCTGTGGTCCAGATGTCTTGCACTCGTGTTTTGGGTAGATGCTCGCAGCAAGCAACGTGAGCACCCTCAACACAGAAGCTGCTTCAGCCTCCACATGGGATCTTCACGCAGCACTGGACAGGGTTAAGCACCCAAAGGACTTGCACCCTGATGGACTAAATATTAATATTAATAGGCTCTCAGTTAATCAAATTTCCAGATCTGACAAGCTGTGTATTAAAATCTTCCCGTGATCAAGAAACACAGAATTCACGCTACGTGTCTCCAAGAACTGAGGGGAAAGAGCTTTCCCGGACACAACTATGTTTTTCCAGGTTTCCCCGGCACCCCACCACCTGCTGAACACAGATCAGATGTGCCACGTACACCCAATCCATTCCTTCAGTAAAGGAAAGTTTTGGTGTGCACCAAACCGGAGAGGTCTTGGAACGCAGCCTCCTGTTACTGGCAAGCACATCGTATAATCCCATCCACAAGGGATGATCCTGTTTTAAAACCCGCTAGGCTTTTTATCCCCATTATTCCCACCAAGCAGTTACTTCAGGATTTCATTCCTTCAAGCATGAAAAAACCCCTTTCTAACTTCCAGCATAAAGTTATCCATGACCAATTTATACCATTTGCTCCAAAGCCAGCACCGTCATTTAGCTGAAATAGCTCTGTTTCCCTCTCAGTGCTTATCCCCTTGACGTATTTTCTACAGAGTAATCACAGCCCTTCATACAGCCTTTGCCTTGCTAGCTTAAACAAGCTAAATTCTCATCATCTTCCCTCCTAGAACAGGTGCTTCTTCCCTTAATCCTCGTAGTCTCTCTCTGTACCTGTTCCAGTTTGGGTTCAGCTGCTTTTGAACGCATGAGACTAACTGCTCGCTCTGAACTAGCAGTTACCCCTGCTTTCTCCAGTGGCATTAACGTATCCTGGTCTCCATGAGAAATAGCTTTGTAAAGATCCTTGGCAAGGTACATAAAGTTAAAGCAGCCACTTAATTAAAAAAAACTAGCCAGAACCTCTGCCTTATCATCCTGGTAGTTTATATATTGCACAGAAATTCTCAGGTATGGACTACTCTGAGCCACTGCATGTATCAGCTGGGATGGACACGTGCAAAACAAACAGGCAAGGATGGAGCACCAAGAAGGTCTTTGCTCAGTGATGTTTGAGATCTGTGATCTTCAAAATATTTTCTTTTTAATGCTCCATGATGGTACAATCTTCCCCTACGCTGCAGAGTCCACAGCCCCTGCTGAAGGCTTATCCAACCCGCAGGGAGGACAAAGCTGGGGCGGGATCGATGAGAAGAAAAGCCACCAGTTGGCTTAGGGGCAGACGATGGTTTCGTGAAGGCAGGTCTGGTAATACCAGCTGGCAATAGCAGCTCCCTGCTATCAGCTCCAAAATGCTCTCGTAGACGGAACTCCACAAACCAACAAAAACCTCCTCTCTGGAGCTGAGCCTGAGCCGCTCCACGTGGCTCGTGCAGGGGAATTTGGTTTCTGAAGAGAAAACCTTTTACGTTGCACTCTGAGGTCTTAAATATTATTGTTCCCCATTGAGTGTGGGTTAAGGGAGGAAAATAGTGGTACTTTTCTCTTTGGCTCTTTTGCAGCTCTCATAAAGGCATATAAAAACAATAATGAGCCACTCCACCACTTTAAGCAGTCAGGCAATGATGAATGAGACCCACTAAAACACTTCTGTCTTTGCCAAGGGCACTCTGGATTATGCTTGAACCTGTTTTAACCTTAGCACTTAACCTCCTTTTCCACAAAGTTGCCATTGCATGGGAACAACTGTGATGGAGCTCAAAACAACAAGTCAAAGGAATGGTTCCCTGAAAGGAAAGGAATATTTACTTCACAGTCAGGGCTGGGTTTTTTAGAAGTGTAATTTATCTACTTGCTAAACATCAGAATTTTAAAGAAACAGGAAGATAATCCTGTGTTACTAGTAAAGGAGGGAGGAAAGCTATGAAATTCAACATGGAAGTATTTTTTAATGACAGTCTGGCGTGAAAAATACGGGGAAAGAATAGAGCTAAGCATTATTTCCAGCAATGGAGGCTCATACAAATGTCCCTCAATCCCTTGAATTCAAATCCTTTCTTGGAGTCAAGATCAGGCAGGCAGCAGAGCAGGGAGTTGACCTCAGGGTTGGGAGAATATCAGCTGACACCATTAGAAATGCTTCTGCTTGCGCTTTTCCATGGCCATCGGTGCTGCACAAAGTGATACGGTTTGCAGGGACCCCAAAATGAACTGGCTTCGAAGAGCAGAGCCTGGGTTCCCAAAGGTGCATTCATGCGATGGGGACCCATTCCTGCACCCCTGGGAATCGCGGTAACTCGAGCAAAAGCTTGATGTTGATCCTACCATGGTGTATCTTGCTTTTACTGTGTGGAGCAGAGGAACACACATTTCCTCTTCATCCCTGGACTCAGCCAAAGACCTGCACGTTGCTTCCACCAGTACGCAGTCTGCCCAGCGTGCTCATCCCACCCAGCGCACGCTGGGCCAAGGACCAAAGGCACATCTGGCAGCTCCCTGGTGCCTGCAAGAAATGAGCTGAACCTGCCCGCATGGTCCCTAGGGAATATCCGCTGCTGCCTACAGCAGAGACAGCAGCCTCCCCGGTCCCCTCCAGCCCGGGCGCTGCTCCCACCAGCAGGCTCCCCTTCCCCTGACCTTTCCTTCCTCTCCCAGCTTGCACTGGGTAGGAGCAAAACCCAGCGTGGTGTTACTGGAAGCTGTCTCTCAACTCGGGAGCAAGACGCAAAAACCTCCCCTGCGGGGCTGCCCGGATGGGTACTCCAGGAATGTGGGTTTCCCCGCGAATAGAAAGCATCATATGCACAAAACCGGGGTTGGGTACTTCACTGCTGTAGCAAGCGATAACAAAATCATCACCTGCATCACCAAATCATTGCCGTCCTTCACAGCCCAGTGAGAGAGGAGCCAACATCCTGACTGAAAAACATCGTATCCCTGTGGCCTGAGGGGGACCCCTGGTCGCACACCCGGTAGCTGGAAAATGTCAAGCCTGGATGTGCCCGGACAGAAAACAAAGAGAAACTGGTCCAAGTGGGACCAGGAAACCCTGCAGGGAGACGGAGCTGCTTGGGCGTGCAGCTTAGAGGAGGGGCAGAGCGAAGCGAGGCAGCTGCATGCCGTTTTCTGCTTTTATTGCGTTTCATGAAAGTGCGTGTGTCTTTTTTGAAAGACAAGTGCGATTACAAGAACATACCTGACTCACACATTTATTTCTCCTCCTGATAGAAAAAAAGCATGGAAGGAACAGACAAGCTAAAAGGGCAAACAGCAACAGTGTTAACAATTCACTTACGCCTCTTCCCCCGCTTCTGAGATTACTTTGCAAATGGGGACTGTGTCCGTACCTACCTGGTTGGCAACAAAATAAATGCACAACACATTTCCCTATCCCTGGCGACAAAATTGTCCTTGCCTGATCTCTAGAAGTAGTTTGCCACATGAATTTACTTGTGGTAGCTGCGCTTTACTTTAACCCGCTGCAAGGGGCACCATTACAGATCGTTTTGAAACACGGGAGGGAAATATTCTGCAATTAATTGGACCAACAAACAGCCAACTGCACATGAAATGGAGGAGTAATCTTAGGCTTAGAAATACCCTTCCACATGTAACAGCATTCCAAAGTGGAAGGGAGGCAGACGTTTTACCTAGGGATGCTGTTTAGCCTGCAGGCGCTTGCAGAAGCTATCTGGGGTTTGCAGAGCTGGGAATAGCTACGGACGCTCAGGTACGCTGTGGATCTGACTTGCAGATATAGTAAGCAAGGCTATCAAAATGTTTTTTGAGTGAAGACATTCGTAGAAAAATCTGTTTGGTTTTAATTCCTTCCAAACGGGAATGATGGATATTCTTGTCTCTGCACAAAATCACAACCCACGTCATTCTCTGAGGCAGGCTAAAACAAATCTCCTCTCTTGTTTAATTTTTAATCAATTTTAAAAATAAATATTTAATAATAAACATAAACCAGGAAGACAGTCCTTGCCCCAAGGACCTGACAATTTTATCATCAATCCCGACGGAGGCGTGCGAATGCTGTACCGACGCGGAATTACAGAGGCTCAGAGCTGGGCGGGCGGCTGTTCCTACCCACGCCCCGAGGAGCGCGATGCAAAGCTGCGGTCAGCTCGTGCATCCCGAGTCCTGCCGCCCAGGTTCACAGCAGCACCGCGGGCCCGCTCCCGCTGCCGGGAATTAGGCAGACTCAGAGCTAGTTGGCTGGAGAGGGAAAGCTGCTGTCCGTGGGGTTAAGCTGGGAGCGGATCCTGGTGAGACAAAGCAGCATCACCCCTATATGAGTTTTGGGGTCTTCTCCTAGTTCTCCGCAGTGTGGCCACACGTACATCGTCTTTGGTGATGACTGTCATGGAGAGTGGTCTGGTCCCTGGGAGAAGGTGTTGCAGGGCAGCTCCCATCCATACCGTCTGTCCCCGTGTATGCCATGGGGCAAGATATCAGCACCCTTGTTTTCAGCCCAAGGAAATTAGCTGCTGGCCCACTTCATGTTGGAGTCCATGGAGGGAATGGGTCAAATGGGTAACCTGGGTGTTGCAGTGAAATGGCAGTATTTCTGCTCTCAGCCTCCTGTTGTGGGGTGGAGTAGATGGCACAGCAAGAGCAAGGCTGGAGGGCTCCATACAGGAGCTCTTTGCCTTTTCCCACCTCTTTTGGAGAGCCGTGAGTCACAAGTGCAAAACAAGTCACACCAGGATGGTTGGGGACTAATCAGAATGGCAGAGCCCAGCAAGAGAAGGTGCTAAAATGGTTTGAACTCATACTTTTCCTGCCCTTTCCCAAGCTCAGGAGGGAAGAATGAGATTCATGCCATTTATCTGGGCCTTAGCTTAAAAATAAAAGGATGTCTCCACTCTCCCAGTCCCTCTTCCACATTCCCACCTTCCTTCTGAGAGATGGGGTGTGGGCATTTACTGCATAAACCATCTAACACCATGAGATTCTGGTCCCCCACAATCCTCTCGGTATAGCCCATACTGTATGTACAGCGCCGTTTTCCAAAGCCATGCCTCAATGACAAACCAGCATGAGCGTCTCTGACTTTCTGGACAAGGTGGTGGTTAAAAAATCAGGATGCAGCAGCCATGCTCCCAGCAGGAATTGCAGCAACAGCCCGGCAGGTGGGTTTGAGCAGATATAGGTAGACACACGCGTGTGCATGTTCCATTACCCACACGCTCAGCAGAAGAGCAGCTCTTCAGCAAATGCAGGGGGGGAAATGAAAGCTTCACATAATCTGTGAAAAACCAAATTCACTACGAAACAAGTTGTTCTTGAAACAGAAGAATTACTGAAGCTTGTTTTCCTAAGGATGAGGATATTTTGTCTTCTAACCTCTCCCTGCTCTGTCCCAGGTCCCTTAGGATCCCCACCAGGCAGGAGCGGCAAACATCCACATCCACGTACCTACCTTCACGCGCACACAGATCCACCTCTGGGTTGTTTCTCCATGTCCCATGGGTAGCACAGCCCCAGGGATACTGATTTTTCCTTCGTTGTGCTGTCTGTGCTGTCAGAGTGTAAGCTGTCTTGTTACTGCCAGGCTGCTTTTGGAGAAAGTGGGGCACATATGTTTGTTGGACAGCTGGTCACTGTCGGACAAAATGTATAATACCATCGTTGCCCCTGCTTGTCCTCGGTGGACTTGAGTTTGGGTCTCTCCCAGCTGCCAGTTTTCATGAAACTTGTAGAAACCAAATGTTTTTGAGACTTCTTCTGCTCTTTCAAATGGAGGCAAAATTGCTGAAACCTTCTATTATCAGGAAATAAGGCTAAAATGGAACCATCTCCAGAAAGCTCAGAGGATGGTCTATCAGAAAGCGTCTTGCTCTGAAACCTGCCCTTTGAAAGAGGGGACTTGTTTGAAAGCAGAGTATGAAATCCATCTCTTCAGGAAAAGCCAGGTATGAGTATGTAACTCAGGGTTCACCCTTACTAACACTAGATGATGCCAGGTTTTGCCTCAAAACCCATGTAAAATAGAGCCTGGGGCGTACCTGGCCTACAAGTGGAAGATGTAGAGACTCCACGTGGTGGAAAGTTCCCCAGGTCCAGGTGACTCCTTCCATTATTCATTCAGAACTAGCCCAAAATCAGAACATCCATTTAATGAGATATCCCAGAGTTCCAAGATTTGATTTTGCTCTGAGATTTTTTTTTTTTTAATTAATTCCATGGAAAATAGAAATACTTTAAGACAAAAAGCTTTCATTTTTCTCATGGGAAATCTCGTCCCGGCCACTGTAACTTTAGGAAAGCAATTTTTTGCATTCTGAAAGCTTTTCTGATAGAAAGTTTTGAATGGAAATGTTCAGACCGATTCCAGGCTCATCAATCTGCGTCTCAAAAACCCATGCTTGCTTCTGATCTGAATTTGTTTTTCTTTGAGCCAACCTCAGGGCTCTGCTTCCTCATGCCATAACCACAGTTTTCTCCCATTTCTGTCTCACCTTCCCTCTTCCTCTACTGCTCGCCCCTCTTCCCATCCTCCCCCTCATTTCACCTGCACCTCACACCCTGCGCAGCACCCCAAGACGCACAGCACACGTTGAGAACCAGCAGCTGGGAGCCACGGCTCAGCCTGACGCCGCGCCAGCAGAAGCAGGGATGTAACACAAGTTTCTGAACGCTAACGTACCCGGCAGAGACACAGTTTTTAGAAACTTTAGAATCCTATAGGCACTAGGAAACCCTCACGCATTTTTCTAGTATCATGCACGAACACTATAGACAAATCCTTTCCCTCCTTGATCTATTTTTCCCTGGAGAAATGCACGTGTACAGAGACATCATCATAAGACTGATCTCTAAGGGTCTTTTTGTACTACCAAGTGATAATGAGAAGAGAATGATTTTTCCAGGGATGGATGCAATTGTGGGGGCTAACAGCATGATCTCACTCTCATTAATGTCTTTCGGAGGCAAACTCCACCGGGGTTCAATAGAAATAAGATTGGTTTGTCAGCCTGGGACTTGCTTTTTCCCACAGCTCATCCTTAACAGCCATCTACACCATTGCATCTGCGCACTCACGGCATCCCTCCGCTGTCGTTTGCGTCCCTGTAATTACACGCGCCCTACAAGGAACTCGTTGCGGTTGGTGTGGAGCAGCAAACGGCACTCGTGTTAATTCAACTGCCATCCGTTGTCATTGCCTTGACAGAAACAAATTCATTCGTTATTCATGTGGATGTCGCTTGTATTTCAGGAGATGGTCCATCATAATTTAGCATTAGTTAATGGCCACTTAGAGTGTTCCTGGAGCATCTGTAGAAGGGATGGTGTCTGTGGGATCCATTGCCGGGGCGGAGTAGAAGAAATGCAGTTCAATCAACAAGTATGAAGCTTAACGTCTGGCACAGCAACGCCTTCTCTTAATGAGGGCATGACATCCACACCCTGTCTCATCATGCAACCGTTTCAATTTTTTACATAAAGATTGGTTTAGATGGGAACATTGTTTGAGAAGCTACCACAGCAGCAGTTTTCACAAAACCTTTTGGGAAAACACTTTGTTTCTTTTTATTAAAAAAAAAGGAAGAACCCCCAAACATTAAAAGCTTCAAAGAAAAAAATGAATACATCAGGATCGTGTGACTGCTGTAACCAGCCATCACCTCCCTGGCAAAGGGGAAATAACATGTTATGTTCTGGGAGATATAATCCAACCAGCGTGTCCAGAGAAAAACAGCAGTACGATGAATAGAAACTGCCGTTCCTAGCAGAATTCACAGTAACATTTCTGCTTCATATTTTCAGAGAAAAAACCCCCAAGAAATCTAGTGGCAAAAATTCTGTTCTAATCCAAGGCCCCCCTCAAATAAATCAGCACTTCCCAGATGGCTTAGAGTCTCTCCCATCCCCCAGAACGTAAGGCTATCACCATTTGAGGTCAAACTCAGCCTCTCTGGTGTCCTTGTTCAGCTCTCACGGGTTTCTCCATCACTGGCAAACTGCTGATGAGTTAACAGCACTACTGACGCCGCCGTTTCGTGCACGGTAGGCAGAGATGGATCACACGTGCTGCTCTTCCAAAGCGTAGCAGGTGGCGGTGGAAGAAATACAGAGGCTCGAATGGATGTCTCTCTATATACCATCCATTTTGGTGCCAGGGAGCAGTGGAGTGTGGTGTTGAAAGTTTAGCTAATTAAGGGTTAAGCTAACATTAATTCCTCCCACTGGTCATTAACTCTCCTCTGCAATTAATTTAGTCCTTTATTGTCCCGCCTATGGCATACTGCGATGATGTTTTCTTGCCTGCCGTTGAGTGATCCCACACGACAATTACACTCTCCTCTCTGCCGTACCAGGCCTTCAGCTCATCATTTTCTACTTGAGCTGGGGGAAGTAAGTCACCCGTCACGGTGGCAGAGATTTGAGCCTTTAAATTATCCTGCTCACAGTACATGCCGTTAAGTCACCAGAGAGCATTTGCTTGGGTTTATTTATTCTCTTCTCCTGGCCCAAGATTAATTTCCCTCAAATGTTCAGGTGAACAAACAGTTTGAATCCCTGTTATGGGATTCAGCCCCATCAAGTGAAGTCCTTGCATGACTGTCCTCCACCGCATGAGTGTGGGATTTCAGAAAGCTTGGAAAGAACAAGGATGAAACATGAAAATGTCTAAATCGGTTGTTTTGACTTTGTTCCCCCAATAATGTCAAAACCTTTAAAAAGGCAAACACATTTGAAATTCTTTTAATTTCATGCCCATCTTTATATTACATTAATTTATATATCAGTCTTCAACATTGTTGAAAGACCATCATGAAGATTCAGATTTTTAAAGCAGCTGAAACTTCATCCCACTAAAATTTTTGGCCCTCAACATGGCGTTTTTTTTCAGATATGGCGGGAGGACAGACTCAGAACTATTGGTTTCCCTAAGGATAAACTCCATTTCCCAGCAAATTCACACTGGAACTGAAATCTGAACAACCTTTGGACTGACTGAAAGGGAAGCCCAAAGGCTTGGCGTGAGGCTCCCACCACTTGGGCAGAGCCTGGAATCACCTTCTTGTGCAAGGTCAAACCGATCTGAAGAAGCACCCGAGGAGTAGATTGAATTTGGCTCAGTTTCTCACTTCCGATTTTCTTTTCAAATTCCAGTCTCTGAGGAAATCACAGCGCAGAACTGGCTCATCTGACAGGAGCAGACAACTGAGCAACTTCTACTGCACGTGAAAACGCCCCGATCGGCAGGTCCCCCTGCGACGGGCTCCTCTCCGGAAACCTAACCAAGTGCAGATTAAACCTCCTTTCATCTATCTCACCCTGAGCAAATATATGTGCATTTTCCATTACCGTTCACTTCTTCACTTCACGCTCCCTGACTTAACGCACAGGCTAAATCCTTTCTTCAACAGCAACAACAACAACAACAAGTGATCAAAACAATTCAGCTTTTCTTCAAATAACGGAATGTGCTTCAGTTATAAATATTCATGGCTGGATAGAAATTGTTCCTTGATGGGCCCTGAGCATACCGGTGTCAATCTGTTTAAATGACTCACAGTCTCTTTTACCTCCAAGGGGCAATTTTGTATTTCTGATGCTGGTCTCATAGATTAATCCGTGGCAGATGGGAGTCAGACATATCAACCTCATCTGGCTCATTTTCCATCTTAGCTTGTTGAGCTTGTGATCCCTAAGAGGTTTCCTCACAGCTATTCGCAGGTCTGGAAATCCCAGTGAGCTTTGAGAAGACCATTTGGGTTATGCTCATCCCTCAGTAATACATTAAAGGCTTTTTTTTTCTTAACCTCTCAGCAGATTCAGGTGGCAAAATAGCTGCTGACTTTTGCAACCTGCAAATATAGCCACAGTTCATGTTTTCCTCCCTCTGGAAGACCTGCGTTCTCCTCCCCACCCAGCTCTCTCATAGCTGTGCTCATCTTGTAGGCAAGAAAGTTTCTCATGGATCTGTTTTTCGAAAGAGCTCTTCCTATGGAAACCTGCACGAAGGGTCACATCAGCCCCGTAGGCAAAATACTCTCCATATCTTTTGAGTACTACAGACAGTGGGTATAGCTGTGGCAGCAACACGTCCATCTGGCACCCTACTTGCGCCCACCTTATCACGGCATCCGAGCAATATATTGCCTTTTATTGCCCGCACCCCGACCACGCGTCCCTCCTTGACGGCCAATTAATGCGTAATTCTGCTGCGCCGGCCAAGCTGAGTCTGGCTGGCACTCCAGGTATGAAGTCCTGGAACAAACGCTTTTGTGAAGGCGTAGGAGGGACGTGCAGACGCGGGGCTCTGCCGGAGGAGATGGAGATGCCTCAGCTGACCTCGCTGTCCCTGCGGCTGTGCAGCCGGCTGCGCTTCTCGGGAGCTGCAAGGCACATTTTCTCAGTCAAGAGGAGCTGAATGATGGATCTGAGGGTTTTTTCAGGGAATCTCTGTTGTCTCCTCCTAAAGCAAGCGGGGATGGTTCCGTCAGATGGAAAAGGACAGGGGCTCGCTCAGAGAAACCGTGACAGGTTCATTATGGAGTCAGAGCTGTGAATGCCTCGGATGCTCAATGCAGACAGAGTTGTCAACAACTGTGCATTTTAGGCCAATTTTTTTCCTTAGGTCAGTAACGTGAACTCAGACTTGTACGCAAGGCTCACAGAGGGGAAAGTAACCATCTTCCAAAATTGGCTCTCGTTCTTCGTGCTCTCAATGAAGACTGACAGTGAATTGAGCGTGAAACAATGAGACTCCCCCAAAACAGCAAAAGGGGATAAGACTGAGCAGGTATGCACCTACTTTTTATTATAGAATCATAAAATAATTCAGGCTGGAAGGGACCTCAGGAGGCCACCCAGGCCAGCACTGAAATCAGACCTATTTTCTCCTTTAATCAAGTGAGAACTTCTCCTGTTTCACTTCGTGACCGCTGGTTTCGATTTGTGCCCATTGCCTTCCACGGGGCTCATGGACACTAGTGGTCAGGACCTTGCAAGGAGTGTTTAGAGCAAACCCACAGAGTGTTTTACAGCTGCCACATCATGTTTTTTCACAGGGCATCACTGCACTTGGTCAGATAAGCACGAAGATTCTGCAAGGGGGAACATCTAGGAGGTTATTTATTATTTGTCAGGAAATCTCCAAGGGGCACTTGCGTGAGGTGTATGGAAGAAGGTCAGGACGAGCTGTGTTGTTCCAATTTTCCTCTCCAGATGGAAACCATGCTGGTTTTTTTACAAGTTCCTTGTATTTCCTGGCCTTCACTTACAGTTTTGGGCATGACTAGGTTTAAGTCTTGTTCATGTAGAAAGAGCACAAGTAGTTTGAATGCTTCCCATGGTTTCACCCTTCATCCACTGCAGACAGCGAGCTGTACCCAGGAGACCCTGTGAGATGAAATGTGTTAGTCGTAGAGAGCCACGGGCTAAGGAAACACCAGGACATGGTGGCTGAAAGACATCTATCATCCTTGTTCTCTGTTTTTTACAACCTTGCCTCTCCACAGCTTTCCAGCACTTTAGTTCTCAGTGTCTCTCTGGAAGAAAGGGCTATTTCCCCCCGTTTCGCAGGTAGGAGAGCTGAGGTGCAAGAAGGTCTCAGAGGTATTTCCAATGCAAAGGAAAGCCTTATGCAATTCCCAGGAAAATGTTGATAAAGCCTTGCAGCCCTCAAACATCTCCTCTGTCCTCGCAACTCTAATGACATGCTTCTTGCTCAGCATTTCTTCCTCATCTCAACGGCGGCATTTGCATTTTGCTTCAGCTCCAGATGCTGTTTTGAGTGCAAATCCCTCGGCAGGTGTGGTACGGATCAAGGGACAGAGGAGCTCTCGCTTGCCCTCCTGATGAATAATTGCGATGAATGGGAATCACTTAGAAGACAAGAGTGGTTCTTGCTCTCCCTCAAACGAAGTGTCCAGGTGCACGGCATAAGCCGAGGCCACGGACAAGCGAAGGCTGAGCCCACATCTGGCCCTTATGCACAGAAGTGCTTTGTCTTTCCTCCCCCAGGGCCCCCCCTGTGCCTCATCTCCCTTTGCGCTCACAACCCTCTGATCTCCAGCTGGCTCTGACACTTTGTCTGTGCTCATTCCTGAGATATCTCAAAACTTCAGATTATTTCCCATCTCAAACCCCTAGTGAGGGCAGTGTACCTGGTGAAGAAACAGCTCAAACCAGAACAAAACACAGACCTTTTTTAAAACAAAATTAAGGAGGAGTTTATCACCGTGCTGCTCAAGTCTTGAGTCAGACCAATATCTTAAACATAGATCACCCACGTCCCAAGTAAATGACCAGCAGCCACACTTCTGAATTTTCTGTTGTATGAGAGTTGTTTCATCCCGTGTGAATACGTTCAGTATTAAAGGATTTAAAAATGGATTTGCCATGAAAAGACCGCATTGAGGTTCTACAGCCTGTTCTTCATTAGATTTTAACTCCAGTAACCATTCAAGACCCAGGAAGCTTTTTTAATGAACAAATGTTCATCACAACTGGCATCTTCCCATGAAACTTTCTGGTGAATTTTAAAGCATTATCCTACCATTTTGTAATAAATAAAGGAAATACAAACCCCATCAGCTCCGTGGGGAAGCACTACCACGCTCCATTTACAGCTAGATGCTTAAGGGACAGAGAAACTTACTCCAGGCAAACGCTGGGTAGAATGAAGGTCTGCATTTCTCAAGGGCATGGTTTGCACGTCAGCCAGATACGTGACCCAGGAGTAATCCACCTCATTTCAGACACCCAACCGAGACCCCTACGACAGCAACACGATAACCCTGCGCTCCCTCCTGTGCCTGTGCCCGTGCACCGAAACCCAGCAGCACGTGCAAACTCAAGATGTTATAGTGCAGACTGGGAAGGCTGCACAAAGATTTGGTGTCCTAGTGGAAGAGCTGTCTGTTTGTGTAAAAGGTATCACGGAATTGCAGATCTCGTTATGTTGTCTCATATTCTGGAGCAAACTTTGGAAAAAGTCATGATTTTCCAGAAAAATCGTTAAATAGAAAGAAGTAATGTTTTTCCAAATCAAGCAGCCACCATCCTGATTTTTTTTTTTCTTGAGGAAAGTGGAAGTTGTATAACAGGAGATGAGAATGGACTAATCAGTCTAAAAAGCAAAAGCTATTTACTAAATACTGGCCTCATGGGCGCGCTAGGAAGAATGGGAGAAAAAATATGCATGGAGAAAGACAGATAGATTGACAGGAGCTTGTGTCTCAAAATAGAAATATTCACATGAGATGCTCTCCATTATGTGGACACTGTCTGTCAGTAAGAATGTGTATTGAAAATAAATGAGTTATATCCTTCAATTGTCATGGCCACTGAAAATAAATAGACATCCGGCAACGAAGGTGTAGCAGGCACAAGCTCGGTTATTGTGTTACCTCTGAAATGAATTGGATGTGCGAGGAAGCACACGCTAGACATTCCATTTAGCAAATGACCCAACTGAAAAACATGCTCACACACCAGCACGCGCACCCACTGCCGTCCTCTGGATGTGTCTGGCAGGGCTTGGCTGCTGGGGCTGATTTTCTCAGCAAGGTGGGACTGAGGTAGCCCGTTCCCCCTGCTGCTCATCTCCTCGGTGGCTACACCCAGGTCATCCCATCAGTCATTCCGCCTTTGCCCCATGGGCTGAAAACGTTTTCACAGACTTTTCTTCCCAGTTGGCCCATGCGTTTGCTGTGCCACACACAAAAATCTCCTGCAAGGCTCCCCTGCCATGGCTCAGTTTGTCCCGTGCTGGAACAGCAAAGGACCATGAGCCACAACAACAGGCCCAGGAAAGAGGCTTTGTTCCAGCACACCCACAGAGATACCCAGAAAATCACAGCGGTGTGTCTAGGGCTGATGAGCCACAGCGTAACCACGCTCAGCCCCAGTAGGATGGGAAGACCTTAATGTCATGTCGAGCAGCATGAGCACAGCTCCTCCAGAAAAATGCCATCTGCGAGGTCATTTTCAACCGAGACCTCCTGGGAGGAGCAATGCACTAAAAAAGGAGGGGATTTCCTCGGCTGCTGCTGTTATCAGGCTTCCCTCCTCCAAATACTCCAAGGGAAAGGGTTTGCTAAAGCGTGTTCTGCCAATTTTCTATTCCTCGTTGCTTTGCCTACAGCAGAGGTCTGCATTATCTTATCTGCTGCTCAGTGCGTTGCAATGCCAGCTCAGGAATCAGCACATACTCTGCTAAGACCTTGCTGTTCCCTTTGGATGTATCTCTGCAGAAAAGCTTAGGGGACCCACTCCTCTGAGCAGACCATAACACAGGGAACTGTTGTCTGAGAGGCATTAGACATTACCCTGGGGAGAAGGAACAGAGAGGGTAAGGAAAGCACAGCTCAAATCCTGTTAATAAAGCAGCGGCAGAGAATTGAAACAGGGAAGTGGAGGAGGAAGGAGGGTAAAGTCATGATTTACAACGTGCCAGGACACTGCCATTCCAGCTTCTGCTTTCCATGCAGCAAAAGCAGGGCGTGCTTTATTCTGGGGACACACCGCACACCCCCCCCCCCATGCATCAAAAGGGCCGCGACACGGCCCTGACTCCTTCAGCAGTACCTCGTTGCAGCGTTAACCGCTTTGATGCAGCCTCCTGCTGCAAAACTCCTGCCTCTTCCACTCCCAGATGCATGGGTTTGGGGAGTACAGAAGAAGAGTTCTTCGCCATGATGACGTATTACAGAACTGCTCTGGGATTTACACCCTTTGTTTCCTGACAGGAAAGAAATCAGGCTTCAGCGACGACGCTTCTCCTCCTTTTCCAGCGGGTAGTGCCGCAGAATGGATGGGCTGTCACAGAGCCTGTATGCACAGTTGCAACAGGTCGCTGGTGATTAAATGCAAAATTCATCCAGGACACGAGGTTCTGATTCAGCCCGGAGGCAGTTCAAAGACCTTTGCAGCATGCTCCCTGTGGAAAGACCTACTCTGCTTTCAAGCAGACACTTTTTGCTGCCTTTTATCTCTGAGAGGTAAAGTCTGGAAGGAAAACAGGGTTGTTGGGTTCCTTTTGAGTGCTGCTCCCTGGATTTCCATAACCTGAGGGACTACCTGGAGTCAGTGAGACTGAAACTCCTGCCTCTGATAGAAAGGCACAAAGGCAATGCGGGGAAGATGTTGTCTTCTGGATCATCTAGGAGCTGTTTTGCGGAATGGACTGAAGTATTTCACTGCCCTGTTTCTGAATCTCTACAGTACTTTGACAAGGACAAGCACTGTCAGTCCGTAATATCCTATCTGTTTCTAGCTGGCCCTAACCTGTTTTAGCAGAGCAAGGATTTATGCTACAGACGGGGCATGTTTAGTCTTTCTGGAAACTACTGTATCCCACATGGAAAAAAAGAAAAATCACTGTTTCAGAAGCAGCTGCCTCAGAAACCAAAATGGCCAGGGAGATGACACCCCACCGCGTCCCAGGGAGGCTGTCAGGAGCTCCCGGCTTATCTGAGAACAGGACCTGCTTTTTTAAGTCCTGCAGATGTTTTCAATGTGCTGTTTGCTTGCTGGCTTTGAGGCTTTTGCTTTTGCCTGGTGTTTATTGTGTTTTTGGGAAGCCCACGAGCAGAATACCTCCCTCTCCCCACACCCTTGCTATGGTTAGGGGAGGTCTGTCCATCCTGTTGGGATCTGTCCTCAGTCTCCACCTCTTCTGTCCCCTGGACTTTTGCATCCGTTTCTCCTTTCTATCCCATTCTCCAGACTTAGTCGCACATAGCTTTTCCTTAGCAAGCTCTTCTCCTAGTGACTTTCTTGATACCTTCCCACGACTTGCATGGCCCAACCTCTGCCCAAAGAGCAGAAGCAAAGGAGCAGCTTGCCTGGATATCCAGTTTGACATGGGCAAGGCATCAGGGTTATGCACAGGCAATAACTGAAGCATCAAATTATATGTTCCTGCTCAGAAGTTTAAAGCGAGCCCAGTCCAGGTGATGGCAATGACTTTGTAGCATGAGTCAGTTGGACTCATTTGCTGGGAGATCCAAAAGCATTAGAGACACAAAATATGCCCTTCTCCTAAAACCAGACAAAAATCCTGCTGACAAACCAGACCAGCACGAAACCTGTTACGGCACCTGCGTGTCTGCAGGACAGTGAGCAGTGAGCAGAGCAAGCGGCATTGCTCCCAGAGAAACAACCGTCTGGAAGCTGTAGCGTTACTGACTCCAGGATTACCGAACCCCCCAACCGGCTGAATCGGTGCGAAGGGACTGGCCAGCGTGGCCTGAGAGCGAAGTACAGCTTAGCCCAGCCTCCAGCCCACACACCCGCATCTCTGCCAGGACAGGACTCACACCACCAGCCTGGGGGGAGCAGACCCCTCAGCAGCCCCTTGCCCAGCCCTCACCTGCCCCGGCCGCACACCGGGGGCATCGCTTCTTCCAGGCAGCCTACTTTTTGTTTTTATTTTAAGCAGATAGATACTTTCTGCCAGCCGAACTACCCAGGCCAGCCTGCACTGCCATCGGAGCGTCATCCAGAAGCTGTAAACTGAGCAGCGTCTGCTTCCTTCGGGGTCCTCAGGCTACTCGGCTCGCTCCACCTCCCCGCCAGCCTAAGAGCAGACTGGGCTCAGAGCAGAGTCTGATTTCTTTTCCTTTTCTTATTCCCCCCCATCTCTCTAACACAGCACCAGGAAGGGACCCAGCTGCTGCCCACACTGCGCAGCAAACTAGGATTTATGAGCCATGACCACCAGGAACAAGCAGAAAAATTTCCCCTTTAAGATTTCAGCAAGGCTACAAACACCCGGGGAAATACAACTAGCTAATGGACACCACTCAGACCATCCCCGAACGCCTGCCTTTCTTGCTGGCCTCTTTCCAGCCCTCTCTGCTTTCCTCAGCTGGCTAACATTCACTGGCCATAGCAAGAGACCCCCAAGCCCCCTCTGATGCTCAGCAGGACCCATCTGAGGCCCTGGTCTGACACCAAGCAGCCGCCCGGGAGCCGTGGGCCTTACGCAGGACGGAGGCTGGACCCGCTGCAAGCCCCTTGCAGGGCTGGCCCCACGTCATCCCTCGTTAGGACTCCAGCAAACAAACTTCAACTCAACAGGCTGCCTCCTCCTCCTCCTCTGCCGTGCCAGAGCCCAGCAGACACCATTCACTCATCGTACCGTGCCCACACAGGTTGGCCAGTGACCTCCAATGCCGTCCTGGTCCTGCGACACCACCACCGTCCGCACACCCAGAGAACAGAACAGCAGAGTGTCTGCTCATACTCACAGTTTTGAAGTCCTCATGGTTGCACTCCTGGCCTTTGAATTTGCAGTACAGCATCATATCCTTCAGGTCGTGGCCAACCCGCGCCAGGAACTCCTGCATGTTGAAAACTTTTGGTTTATACTGCTTAAAGTTGGCCTTTTCTTGGAGGATGGCTAAGACAGCCGGGTCAGCCAGGTGAGGGTTGGGGATCTGCAGGTTGACGTCAAGCAGAGCCAGGAGCTCCCCGGCGTGGTACAGGTCGTTGGTGGTGAGCCGGGAAAAGCGGAACTCGTTGAGGTTACAGATGGTGACAGCAGGGAAGACCAGGCTGTTTGCCACGACCTCGTCCACTTTGGTCACGTGCTGGTAGGAGAAGTAGAAAGCCACCCGGTCTGAGCTCTCAACCAGGAGGAGACCCAGTGAGCCCACAAAGGCCAAGGTCCAGAGCAGGCGCCGGATGGTCACTGGCCCGTAGACAAAGACATGACGGATCCCGTGGAGCGTGGAGGTGTTGGCAAAAATCTGGATGCTGGAAGGCTGCAGGCTGCCCATGCTGCCCTCGCTGGTGCTGTCCTTCAGATCCATGAGGGATAGTTAGTTAAATCCCGGCACTGCTTTTTGGGTCAGTCTGTAGCTGGAACTGGGATCCGGATCTCTCCCCTCCCCTCTCGAAAGTAATTAAACCCTTTTAGGGGCGGGAGAGAGAAGGAGAGTCTCAGGCCAGCTGCTGCGAGTTTATCCCACAATCTCAGCAGTAGCTTCGCAGGGGTAAATATTTATATAAAATCCATTCAAACTCTCGCTCTTGATTTCCTCGGTGCGATAAGAAGGGCTGGTTTTATTTAGGGAGACACCAAGGTGATGTGGAAGAGATGTGGGTGGGCAGCAAAAGCTGAGCCAATGGAAATAAAGTCCTCCCCCTACACACACACACATGCACACGCACACCCGCCGAAGGGAGATGAGATTAAGCGAGAGAGCAAGCTTAAAACAAGTCGAGGCAGCTCGCAGCCTGTTAACTAGTGCGTAAAGCCCAAGGATGCCGCTTCCCAGAGCTGAAGTCTTGCAGAGCAGTGGGGCTTTCAGACCGATCGGGCGATGCTCCCCGTGCTCCGGGGCTGCGAGCTGCTGGATTCAGGCTTCTCTCCTCCTCCCCACCCCTCCATTTTGGGCAGGGCTCCAAGAAATACCACCCCGAAAACCCACCCTGTGCTGCCGGTGTTATTTCCAAGGGCTTCTCTCAGAGAAAGGTGGCAGCTAATTCAGCAGGAGCACGAGAGGAAAAGGGAGAGGGAAAAGGAAAGGCTGGGAAAAAAAAAAGAAAAGGGGGAAAAAATTGCTGCTCGGCTCCACGCACACACACATACGCAGACCGAGCAGGGGAGAAAGCAATAGCGTGAACCCTCTCTCCTCTGTCATGCAGCAGCTCAGAGCAAAAAATCAGACAGGGCAGGACTCGGTGGGGAGAGGCAGCGGGAGGAGAAGGGCTGCAGCATCTCTCCTCTCTTCTCTCTCTGCCTCAGAGCTTCCCTTCACTTCAGGACTCTCGACAGGGCGAAGCGCTGAGAGCCGTGAGTCATGCATCGATCCGGAGCCCCGCGGCAGGGTGAGAGCCCAGGGGAGGGCAGGGAGAGGGGGGCTGCGGTCGGAGACCCCCGGCTCCTGCCTGGGGGGTGAGTCAGTACGCAGCCGTGACTCGGCGGGGCCCGGGGGGGGCTGTGCCGAGCAGCTGCCGTAGCCCCCGGGCTCAGCCCACGGAGGACTCGGAAGACTTCCAGCCAGCAGGATCTCCCGATGTTTTATTTGCTGCTGAAAGGCAGCTGTGATGGATGTGCTTGGGGAGGATGCTCCCAGATGTGCGTTCAGCCAGGAGGGCTGGAAGGAGGAGGTGGGGGGGGGGGCAAACTGGGAAAGGTTTCCTAGCCAAGAGATACTGCAAAGTCCTGTGACGATGCCTCCATGCGTGAGAGCATCCTTAGTGCACACCGCAGGAGGTGGGAAGGAGCGGGGTTCAGCCCAGAGAGGAAAGGTGCTGGGGTCTGAGCAGGGTCTGGAGTAACTCCCCTCCATATTGCCTCGGTGCACAGCAGTATTTTTGCTCGCTTTTGTTCAGATCCAGAATTAAAAAGCAGTTTCTGTCTCTGCACAGCACCCAGCACTACAGCAGGTGAGGATCCCAGGGGCCATGGTAGCACCCAGGAGGCAACTTTCCCAGCTTGGATGAGGTGGGAGCAGAGGGTCAAAGCACAGACAGAGCCTGTCACAGTCTATGGGGCGATGCCTGGCGACTCTCAGCCACCCCTGAAGTTACCTTAAGGACAAACCCCAAGATTTCTGGGACAAAATGAGCCCAGCTTTTGAATTTATAACCCCAAGTGCTGTTATCATGAGAGCAGACCCTGGAAGAGCCTTTGCACTTTGCACCGTTTGGCCCCTTCAGCTCTTCAGGTGCGTCACCTCCACTGACGGACCCCCGAGTCCCTTGTCCCGCGGCCATGAGCCACCCTGTCCTCCCCCTGATGGTTTGTACCCAGAGATAAGATAAGTTGCTACCTCCAAAGCCACATTTGGCCCTGGCAGCCAAAGGCAAGCCCAGCTGTGACATCCCCCAGCATAGATTATCCTATGGGAATATCTCCCAGGCTGAGCTACTCATCCCAGCACTGCTACACAGCAGCGCAATGCTACTCGCTCCACTTTACACTGGGGAAACTGAGGCAAAGAGAGGACAAAGGCCTCGTGAGCAGACACCCAGAAAGCTTGCATGTAGCCGTGAGTTGAATAGGTTTTTTCAGCGTACCAGGTTGCTGCCCTAAAGCTGAACCCTCCTTCCATAGCCAGAAGGCTCCAGGACCGTGCCGAGACCACGGCCGGTCCTCGCGGGCAGCTGGGGTGCAGAGGGAGCAGGAGCTGCCACCGGAGGTTGGTTTCCTCTTCGTACAAATCCACATCAGCCCTGAAATGCAAAAAATGGTCCCTCCTCCTGCGTCTCTGCCCATGACTGAAAGCCAGGCTCTCAACGCAAGCCCGTTTGTGGCTGAACAGAGCTGCGCCCCTTCTTTATTAAGCAGAAATTCAGCCGAGGTGAGGCCTTACAAACCTCTTGCATCTTGTCGTGCCCTTTCCAGGAGGGGTGGAGAAGACAGCGCTGAGCAGACCCAAGCAACGTGTGAACCAGCATTAAAGCAGCTGAGGACAGAGCGGCCACAGCACCCTTGTTCCTGGGCTCCAGACCCCGCTGCCTGTCCACCCTTGTGCTCACCATCTCCCCCCAGCCGGGGACAAGACTGTTCCCCACCTAAAAATTTCCTGGCCTGAATGGGCTCCCTTTCCCACCCATGACCAACCCATCTGCAAATGTCCCTCCTCTCCCTCATCTGCATTGTTTGGCCTGGTGCGTTAATGCTTTCATTGGTTCACCGTGCGCGCTGCCTTTACAATCCTGTTTTCTGTAATTCATACCATATACCATCTGCCGCCTTTTATTATTTAACTATATGTAGAGTGATTTGGCTGCAGTCTGGAGGGAAAAGCGCCATGCCCAGCGGTGCTGCCTGGCACCGGCGCTGGCTCGCCAGGCTCCGCTCCACTGCTCGGGGGGTTGGGGACAAACCAGGGAGACAAATGCTCTCCAGTGAGTGCCCGTGGCTCAGGTTGTCCCCAAGAGCTGGGATCGGCCAAGGTGTCCTGAGAGCTGAGGAAAGCAGCTCTGGTCGTGCCTGGGGATGCACTATGGGATGACACCAGCAAGGATGGGGGAGATGGGTGGTAAGGGATGGTAAGGGGTGGTGGCACCTCTTGCCACCCATGGAAGCAGCCTCTCTGGAGGTGGATGTGCATGGTAAGGACAAAGCAGCCGTCTGGTCCCATAAAAGCCCCTGAGATGGCAGAGCCCAGCTAAGGAGACCTGCACTCCCCTTCCTGGGGGACACCCAGGGAATGGCAGTGCATCCCTGGAGGGTGAAGCAGCTGCTTTGGGAGCTCGTCGCTCAACCTCAGCTCCTGAATATTCCTCGCAGACCTCGCCGCTTCAGATCTCCTTCAGAAAGAAGGAGAGAGGAGCCAGGCAGGGCCAGAAGACATATTCCTCAGGAGAATCCCTTTCCCCCCTCCCTTACAGGGGTGTGGTGGTGGAGGGGGGCAGCAGGGCCAGGGTGGCTGAGGGACTCCAGGAGCAGAGCTGGATCCTTTTCTCGTTTGCACAGCCTGTGCCTGCCCTCTTGTGTCTCAAGCCCATGCTGCACTGCTCAGGGTGAGGGATCCCAGCCCCGAAACACGCGGGGAACGGCTTTATTCGGGGAGGGAGAAGAGATGGAGAGGGGTCCCCCACCTGTGTGAGCCCCTCTGCTGCCGCAGCCCCACCTGAGCCCTCCCAGAAGCATGTCCCAGGAGAAGGGTTTGCGCTGGGAAAGTCAGGACTGGGCTTGCAGGCAGAGCAATGGGCTGTTTTAAAAATAACAGGAGATGCTTTGGTCCCCTGTGTGGTTCAGCGCACGGTCCCCACTGCCCTGGGCCAGAGTCCTCTCCTTAGCACTGGAGATTGCTGCGTTTTCTGCCAATTTGTTGGTTTTATGTTTCCCTCTGGCCTTGATTAGGAACAGAAGAAAAAGAAGAAAAGAAAAAGCAATGATGGGTGCAGTCCGGGAGAGTGGTTCGTCTTCCCTGGCCCAGCTGCAGATCATTCGTGTGGCTGCATTGAGCACCAGGAAAACGTCCCCATCGGTGTCCCACCATGTTTCCAGTTTCACAGGACGCTGCTTTTGCCGCATCTCCATGGGCTTTGCGAAAAAGAAGGACAACAGGCATTTGGAGGAGAAGCCAGGTAGCACTTGGCCCGTGATGACGACACCTGGAAAAAGAAGGACTTTGCTGAAGATGATCGTGGTCCTATAAGTCTCCCTCCATTTCTCAGCCTTTCCCCAACCTTTTTGGACCCCCTTGTCACCCAACTGCCTATTGCCAGTTATCTTCAAGCTGTTGGGGACCCAGAGCTCCACTGAGCAGAGGGAGCTCGGCTACTTAAATGAGTCTGCCCTTCCAAATGGGAACATAATTATGAATACCGATGTTTCCCCTGAAATTAAATCCGATCCCTTCCAAAGTAGCTTTGGCTCCATTAAATGGCTTTTAAATATATATATAGAAAATTGAAATTTTGATTGGATTTCAATGTATTTAATATTATGCTTGGGTTTATAATGGGGTATAAAATGAAAGCAATTAAAGCAATTAAAAAGAAAAAAAGTCTCCTTGAAAGAAAACCAAAAATAGTCAAATGGCTGCATATTGGGAAACACCTTCTAAGGGAAGGTGTTGGAAGACAATAAGATGCTCCATTTCGATACTTCTGCCCCCCTAAATAAAGGTGCTGATTGATTAAAACATATTGACGGAGCGTTGAATCAGCATTTTCCAGTGGAAGAACTATTTTGGGGGGAAGATTTCTCCACCAGCTGTGCCTGGCATCCCCCAGCAGCAGAGAGGATGCTCCGGGATGCCTTCCTCCTCCTCCTCCTCTGCCTGCAGAAACATTATAGTGCATTAATAGCTCAGCGGTGGCAGAGCCGAGCCTCCAGCCTCCAAATCTGGCTGGTGATGGGGGAGAGGCTTCCCTGGGGCACAGAGATTACCCTCAGCCCCAATCAGCCCAGAGTCTGCAGACCGACTTACACCTACAGATTTTATTACAGAAAGGGAATATTGGATTTGCAGTAGTGGTTTTCAGCTATCGGAGCCTGTCCCCCTCGCTCTGACATTCCCGGCTTCTCTGCAATAACTTAGATTTATCAGCCCTCTCTCCGGGGCCGTGTTTATCAGCCAGGGTTCGAGGGTGTTCGCGTTAGCGGTGACTTGCACGGCACCTGCTCGGCGTGCAAAGCGAGCTGGCGGGATTGCAGGGGCCGCCGGCTCCGTCCTCGTGTGCCAGCGCTTCGCTGCATGACCCTGAGCAAGCCACAGTGCTTTCTCGTTCTATGCAAAATTAAAGTAATGGCGCTTCTGTCCTGTGTCTTGCACCTAGAGATTTAGGGATGAAGAATGCAGTAGAAGAACGACATTTTCCTTTGGCGCCTCCCCATTTAAATAGCCCTTGAAATCATACTTGTTCTCCGTTAAGCTTTACGTGATTTTATTTTGAGTTATATGCATTAGTTCTGCCTGATACTCTTATTCCTGAGAAAGTCCATGAAAGCATTTTGAATTACTCATGAATAATTGAGGTTTAGGACCCATTCCAGGCCCTTGTTTCTGGATAACGCCAGGCATTTGTTCTTGTCGGCACATGAAACAGGCCAGGAAAATTCACTGAAATATATATTTTTTCATTCTTTTGCCCAAAAATGTCTTCATCAGCTTTTCTTTCTTTTTAACTTCTCTTTCAGTGCCAGTGCAGCTCCGAACTGAAATTCTCCAAAGGCAGTTTTCATGGGATTACAGTTCTCGGAATAATTAAGAGAAAGAATCCCACAAATTAAGAAGTCATCCTTTCATTGCCATGGCAACCCTGATTGTCCTTCCTCAAGTGGCAGAACTGAGAAAACAAGAAAAAAAAAAAACAATCTAAAAGTTAATTGCTATCCTGCTGCCAAGGGAGCAAAGCGGGGAGGGGAGATGGGACAGACGGTCCTCGGCGCTCCCCGGGGGGGACCTCTCTGTGCCATTTCCATCTGACCTCGGCATGGTGCACCTGGTCACGCTGGTGGCTTATACCGCGGAGGCTCTGCTTCGGGACAAACTGATTCGGGCTCCCCAGGTTGGGTTGACCCAGTCCCCAGTGACTGCAGAGGGAGCAGAGACACCCAGCACATGGGGACGTTGCCATGTTTGGGGGGTCCTGATGAGGACATCCCCTATCAGGACACCAGGACATCCCCCATGCTGATGGAGCATTTGCTTAGGGAAGTGCTGTGGATAGGAAACTCAAAACCTCTTTGGCACAACGAACAGGTCAGGCAAAGAGGGATTTACCCCACTGGTATGCTCCTGCGAGGAGAGGAGAGGAGAGGAGAGGAGAGGAGAGGAGAGGAGAGGAGAGGAGAGGAGAGGAGAGGAGAAGAGAAGAGAAGAGAAGAGAGAAGAGAAGAGAAGAGAAGAGAAGAGAAGAGAAGAGAAGAGAAGAGAAGAGAAGAGAAGAGAAGAGAAGAGAGAAGAAAAAAGAAGAGAGAGAAGAGAAGAGGAGAAGAGAAGAGAAGAGAAGAGAAGAGAAGAGAAGAGAAGAGAAGAGAAGAGAAGAGAAGAGAAGAGAAGAGAGAAGGGAAGAGGAGAGGAGAGGAGAGGAGAGGAGAGGAGAGGAGAGGAGAGGAGAGGAGAGGAGAGGAGAGGAGAAGAGAAGATGCTGTTACCCTCATGGAAAAGCTTATCCTTAGGAGATGTCCAGCCTGGCAGTGGGATAGTTTGAGCAGAGAGGGGGATTCAGCTCTGCTCCTGGCACACCGCAGTCCCAAGCAGCTTTCAAATCCAACTCTAACCCCCCTGAAGTGCCACGAGGACACAGCAGGATTTCCCAGCCCTGATTGACTTTGCAAAGCCAGCGGGTAGAAAAGGGGTTTTTTTGCATTTGTATCGAGAGCAAATCCCAGCTTGAATTAATTAGAGTGCAATAATGAGGCTGCCCGGGGCTTTCGTCACCAAGGTGTGATCCTCACCGCTCCGTCATGAGGGCTGTACTCCCGTCCCCAGTGCCAGGTCGCCCCGGGCTGTGACGCTGGCAGTGCCAGCGGTGCGGCAGTGCCCGGTCCCAACCGATGCCCAAAGGGGAGCGGAGCCAACATTATCGCACAAGTTGTGCTCGGCCTCTGCCCTTCCTGTCTCTGGAGCTTGGGTTAAGTTAACTGGTGATGCACTGGAGGACAAATGTGAACCTGAGACCACGCCAGCCTGGGGTGTTTATTTTAAGCCTATTTCAACTACATTTGACTAAAATTGTTTACTTCCATTTCCATAAATCAGCAGAGATCTCCTTAATGGGGTTTTGGGGGACTGCAGCTGATATGAAGTGACTTGACTTAAAGAAGCCCTATAAAGCCTCCTAGAAACACTATATTTTGTGGGGAGAGATTGATATGCCAAGGCTGTGTCCCATGACATTGTTGGACCTCTTGTTATGGAAATCAGAGCCGTGGATAAGGAAGGGGTGAAGTTTGCTGGAGGCCAGCTGAGGCCATGGTGGCTGGAAACACGTCATTTAATTTCTTTGTGCTCCCCCATGTGCTGAATGGGCCTAAGCCTTTCCCCTCCTCGGGGCCGTTGGATGGGTGTCCTGGTTTCGGCTGGGGTAGAGTTAATTTTCTTCCTAGTAGCTGGTATAGCGCTGTGTTTCGGGTTTAGGATGAGAATAACGTTGATAACAGACGGATGTTTTAGTAGTTGCTGAGTAGTGCCTGTACTAAGCCAAGGACTTCTCAGCTTCCCATGCCCTGCCAGCCAGGAGGGGCACAAGGAGCTGGGGGGGCACAGCCGGGACAGCTGCCCCAGCCTGGCCAAAGGGACATTCCACACCGTAGGACGTCATGCTCAGCGTACAAACTGGGGGGAGCTGGCCGGGGAGGGTGATCGCTGCTTGGGGACGGGCTGGGCATCGGTCAGCGGATGGTGAGCAGTTGGATTGTGCATCACTTGTTGTGTATATTCTTTTATTATTATTATTATTATTATTCTCTCTTCCTTTGCTGTCCTATTAAACTGTCTTTATCTGAACCCACATTTTTACTTTTCCTTTTCATTCTCCTCCCCGTCCCACTGGGGGGGTGGAGTGAGCGAGCTGCTGCGTGGTGCTTAGTTGCGGGCTGGGGTTAAACCGTGACCATGGGTTAGTTAATGTTTATTCCATGGTCTGAGAAGCAGCAGGGACAGGAACTCAACCAGATTATGGTATTTACTCTTCAGTAAGATTATATCCACTCCAGAGAGGAGCTGTTCCTGCACCGATAGAACAAGCCTCATCTTAAATCCTTGCCCTTTCCGAGCAGGAAGAATACATGAAATTTCTGTGTTCCTTTTGGATATAATTTAAGTCAGTGCAAAGCGACACAGTAATAACTGCGCCGAGCTTTTCCTTTGCAGAACTGAGCAGCATAGGCATTGTTGCTCTATGGAGCTGCCCAAGCAAAACAGATCCCTTCAAATTGTCTAAGATGTGACGGAAGAGGGTCTTACCATGAGCCCTTTGCTCCTGTGGCGAGACGTCACAGGTTCCCTGAGATGGTACCCGATATGTTGGGTGAGAAGAAAGGCCCAGAAAATCTAAAAGAGGGTTTTGTCTGCTTTCAGCAGGGAAAAAATGCAAACTGGGCTCTACAGATCTTTTTTCCAAGCTCATCTCTGTCTTTTCAAATACTCTGTGTCCAAATTTACAAGAAAAACCTTTACAAATTAAAACCCAGAGGAGAAGGACCCAAGACCTAAATTGAAATGCCCTGTTCCATCTGCAGTTGACCCTTCCTCCTTGATATTCAGGCTTCCCAAAGCAGTGAAAAACAAGTCTCTTTGGCGTCAGTTATTAATAACGCTACTTGTGCAATCTGAGCTTCGTGACCCAGCAGTAAAAGGTTTGTGAGTTTACTCCTACCTGACCAGACAGCAACGCTCACCCTCGCCGTGATGAGCCCATCGCTGACATTACGCGTTGACTATGTGCTGTGATGATCATCCTCGTATGCTCATCCAGGCGGGATCCTCCCTCTCTGCTTCCCCAGACCCCGGGACCTGCCGGCACAACCCCCTGCCAAGCGCAGGGGGAAGCGGGGCTGAAGAAGCTGATCTCCTGCCAGGACCTGAAGCTCCTGCCGTCCTCTCCCCACCTTCTTTTGGTTTGCGAAAGGCAAGGCAGAGCCATAGGTGTACGCGTGCATGAAGACATTCCCTGCAAGCACGTCCTTGCTCATTCCCATCTGCAGATGCATCTCCAGTTCTCTACCCTGGTGTCTTTCCTGGTCTCCTGTCTACAGAAGGACAGAAAGTTCAGCCCAGAAGATGAAGGAGGGATCTGTTTTCCCTGGTTTAATGGCATCAGAAGGGAAAAACCCCCCTTCTGAGCACTCTCCGTCTGAAGGTGTGGGCTCTGCTGGCCTGGCTGCTGAAGCAGGCTGTTGCCAGGTTTGTAGAGACATGAGTGACTCACTGCTCTCACTTGGCAGAGCATTTAAGATGAATTATCCGATCAGTGGAAAAGCATTTTCAGGTCAGCCAGAGCTATTTGTAGTGAAGCTGGTGAGTGATATCTGGGCAAAAAAAGGTTGCCAGAAGAATCAAATGAAAAAATGTAAACCTTGTGTAACAACAACAAAAAGTCCAAACAAAAATAAAACATTGGGATTTTTTTGTTGTTTTGAAACAAAGGATTAAAATTAGATCAGGCTCAACATAACAGAAGAAGATTAAGATCCCCTTCCCCCACCACCTTCCCTGCGGCCCTTCCAGCCATGTCTCAGCAAGAGCAACGTTTCTGGGTTAGGATTTTGTAGACAGAGAAAACTAACCTGAACGTGGGTTTCTGCAATACAAATACCCACACTTAAGAAGTCCATCACTTGATTTACGGGTACAGGAGCTCTGGGCACACAGCAAGGCAAAGGCACGGCCCGATGACCTCTCTGCTGCCTTCTCGCTGCTGGTCTGAATGACAGCAGAGCTGCCCCTTAGGATGAGGGTCTCTGAGTGTTTTTGCCGACAAGTCCCTGTTGTGGTGGCTTATAACACTGAAAACGGCAAACCGGCAGGTTCAGGAAAATCCGGGTGCTTTATTAGCGCTGCTGCGAGTGCTTGCATCCTCCGTCAGCGACAGAAGAGGCCAATTCCCCACTTCCATTTGCAAAGGTAACAGAGGCGGCTCTACAGGCAACCTGATTTAGAGTTTTAATAACAGCAAGCGAGGAACAGAGCCCCGTCTTTGCTTTCTCCGTTATTCATGGTTTAATACAGCAACAAATCAACTTTTAATGGAAGAACAAAGCAAGTGCTGCTAATTTCAGTGCCGTGGCTCGGTGTCTGGCCATGAATTTGGCCAGGCGGGACGTGATGGGAGGTTTGCTGCTCGCTGAAAATGAGCCAGGACTCAGATCCCCTGAGCTGGTCAGGGTAGTGAGGAAGCAGCTCTCCAGGGCAGATGGGAAACTTCAGAAGCAAACCCCCAACCAGCTAAAAATTGGCCATCGCTCATCTTCACTCGGAAGACAGACATGATAGCAGTTATCACCAGAGCGGCGGCTCGTGCTTTTAAGATTGGAAGAGCATTTCAAGGCTTTTGTCTCTAACAAAGTGACCAGGAAGGCCCTCACTTACCCCGTGCTTGGTGAAGGTCAGCGTGAGCAGAGCAGAGCCCAGCCAGCAGGCAGGATCCCCACTGCAGCTGCTGTAGCTGACCGGGAGAGAGCAGCAGGGATGGAGGCAGCACCGGAGGCTGAAGCATCTCCTGAAAGCACCTTCCTGAAAGCATCTCCCGTGATGGCATCAGCCCAACCCTTCAGAGACCCACCTTTGCAATTATCACTTCAGCTGTGGCACCAACAGGGAACCCCCATCCCCGGGAGCCTGGCTGGGAAGGAGCTGTAAGTACAAGACAGACAAGTTTGCAAGCAGCAAACGCCCTTAAACAGAAAACTGTGATTCGGTTGAGTGAACCATGCCAAAACCTGCTTTGTTTCCTCTTCTCTGGGAAATTGCTGATGACTGTGAGACAGACGCAGGGCTGACACCCATTAATCAAAACCAGGACAAGGCAATGCGACCCATCCTCTTCCAGAGCTCGGCGTGGCAGAGCCAATCCCTCCCCCGGGTACTCATCCTTTACGGCGCTCAGGGACTGCCCGGCACGGGGACGGGCCCAGGCGGTGGGGAAGTCATCTTCAGCATCACGATTTTTGGCTGACTTTCCACGGGAGGGCTGCTCCGTGGTGGTGTCACTCAGGTATTTGGGAAGCTGAAGCATTCCTGTGTTCCACCCTCTGCCCAAGTTTTACAAAATCAGGCTGTTTCGAGCAGTGGGATCTGCTGGCTGGATGAATCTGTCCGAATGGCGCATTTCCATTTGCCTTGTTTCAAACCAGTTTAAGAGGAATCGACACAAAACCACTCGAAAGCAAAGTCAGAGTCCTCGCAAAGCCCTCTGACCGTGATTCACGTCCCCCCTGTTAAATCATTGTCTTCCTGCAGGCATCAGGTGTAAAAATCCCTGCTAGAGATTTCACTGGGGTTCCCAAGGCACAAATCCTTTGGGTGGTCATGTCGCTTTGTCACTCATTCTTTCAAGGATTGCTTTTTATTTGACAAATACCAGATTCAGAAATCAATGAAGACCAGTACACAGGGTGTACGTCTCTGCCAGGCAGCAGGGGATGCTCTCAGTACTCATTCCTCAGCCCACCCTGTTGCCTCTATGCGCTTGTTCATGTTACAGCGAGACCGAATTTCAAGTGCGTGGTAATCGCAGAATAACTGTGCGAGTACATTTATTCCAGAATATAAATGCCTTCCTCTGGGGCAGGTTGATTTGTTTTCAAAGGTTGAACCAGAATAAGTCTCTTCATTGCGGTGCCAGAGCATCCAAACGGAGTTATTCCAAGACCATCTATTTTTCAGAAAGACATATTTGGGGCTGTTTGGTAGCAAAGTCAATGCCAGCAAAATGATATAAGTCTTTGGTCTCTGACCAACACACCTCGTTTTAGCAAACAGGGCTTTAGTCGTCTGCTGAATGGGAGGTTTAAAGAGAGAAGTCAAGTCCTTTCCGAGAGCCTCGTAGCTTTTTGCGGACTTGCTGAGTCCAGCTCAAAAGAAAACGGGTAGAAATACTTTGGAAAAGGCAAGACTCTTCGTCTTGCCGCTTACAAAATGAAATGTCTTGGTTTCTCATTGCAGTGCTTCCATCTCAAAGACTGCCGCAATGCAATATTGGGAAAGCCAGACAAAAGCAGAATTTGAAGGCCTTTTAAAGTAAATAGAAACATTTATTTTTTGTTGAGTACAACTTTCTCTTTCACTTACCATTACTCTTATTTTTAAGGTGGGTAATAGTTGTACTCATATTTTTTTAGTTCACCTTTTAGGACAAAATGATGCATTTCAAGCAAAAGCAAAGCAAAGTAATAATTCCTGAGCCCAGATCATAAATAAATGAATATTTTTGTATTTTCATATGATTATTTTCCAGTGCATGTTCAGGAGGAGGAAACATTAGTTGAATTTGCAGGCAAAGGGTTGAAGTCTGTTAATTCAGTCCCTGCAAGGGATTTGAAGTCTCTCAGACCTTTCATGTTCACTCCCCTCTCGTGCCAGTTCTTCCCAATTTTTGAGAATAGATGGCTTCTAATTAAATCTGGCAGAAACCAATATATTTTCACTGAAGCGGTGGAAAGACAATGTATTTTTCATTAAATCAGCTCTGGCTGGAATAATGTCATTTTATTTCCACTGCTTGAAACTTCTGCTTGCGTGTGAGCGAACGGCAGGGATGGAGGGCTGAGCACCAACGCTGCCAACAGGCTTGGAGCTCTCTGCCCCACGGTTCCCCCCCCCAAAGCACGTCAGCCCATCGCTACCCCACGCTCAGGTCGTGACCATGAGCGCGCTGCCACGGACGGGGAGGAACAGGGCACATGCCACAGCTTTAGATCATGCTTTACCCAGCAGTTCTCCACAAATTCTGGAGCTGGGGGCCTCTCTGTCTTCTTATTTGGGAAAAATCATCTTCCATTTGAAACCAGTGCTGGAGGAGCATCACAGAGCAAACAAAAATATAAACCTACTTAATCTGTCGGTGCGTAACAGTCACATTGCTCCCTCTTTACCTAATTTTGGGGGAAGTGCCAGCACTCTGGGAGGAAAAGCAGGTCCTCCAGCTTAGCCTGTAGCCTTTGCAGGTATTAGATCGGAAGGTCCTTAGCTAAAGTCATGGCACAATCCACTCAAACGCTGAGACACTTCTCAGGAAAAGAAAAGCCGGCCTGGCTTTAACAAATCTCTCCATTTGCACCTTCCAGTTTCATTTTCTACAACTGACCCAGCAACGGGGCTCTGGGAGCAGAAGGAGTCGGTGGTGGCCCAGCAGCAGAGACCTCCTGCACCACCATGCCAGTGTTGCATCCTTTTGTAGGAATTCATATGAAAAATGAGCCGAATTGTAGAAATATGGAGATCTTTTAAGAGTAAATAGATAGGGTACCAAGCATCAAAGGAGAGGGCTTGTGCAGATGGAAGGTTCTGACTCAGGGCACCTCTCACCAGCTCTCTTGAGAGATGTCCACACCCTTGACTTGCTGGTGCGTGTCCAGAGATGGGCAACGGAGCTGGGAAGGGTCTGGAGCACAAGTGCTGTGAGGAGCGGCTGAGGGACCTGGGGGGGTTTGGCCTGGAGAAAAGGAGGCTGAGGGGAGACCTTCTCGCTCTCTGCAACTCCCTGAAAGGAGGTTGGAGCCAGGGGGGGTCGGTCTCTTCTCCCAAGGAACAGGCGACAGGACAAGGGGAAACGGCCTCAAGCTGCGCCAGGGGATGTTTAGGTTGGATCTTGGGAACCATTTCTTCCCCGAAAGGGCTGTCAGGCCCTGGCACAGGCTGCCCAGGGCAGTGGGGGAGTCCCCATCCCTGGGGGGATTGAAAAGCCGTGTAGATGTGGCGCCTGGGGACATGGGTTAGTGGTGGCCTTGGCAGTGCTGGGTTAGTGGTTGGACCCGATGATCTTAAAGGTCTCTTCCAACCTAAATGATTCTATTATTCTATGACTTGCTTGGTGTGCGGTTCACACACAAGCCTCCCAAGAGGTGATGATTTCCCCTTTCCCTCGCCCTTGCTCACGGCTATCCTGCCTGCCTAGGTCGTGCAGACAGGGACTGGGTCAACTTCAAAATCCAGAAAACGCTTCTCCTTCGAGAGCAGCTGGTGTGATCACTTTGCAAATTCCCTTTTAGAGACAATGAATCCCACAGCAAATGTTCCCATCATCATGGCTTAGAAATCATGCCCACTTTGCGAACTGTTTGCAATGGTTATGAAGAATAAACAGCTCCGTGCAGTGGCTCATTTATTAAGCTCCAATTATTCCACCAGCTCCAACGATCGATTGCGATTGCAGAATAAAATCTTAAGGGCAGCCATGAAGTTCCATTGTGCTGCACTAGATGGTGGTGCCTGCAAAGAAAAAATCCTGGAGTGGCTCTCTCCGGGCTGCTCGGCTCCGGGCAGCACGTCTGTGCACCTCCAGGTCACTGCCCCAAATTTAGGGTGAGGTACGCAAGAGAGGCACATTCCCCCAGTGTGCGAGGGGACAGGATCGGGCCCTTTCTGCTCCTGGACTGCTATAGACAAATTTGCCAGCATCCCTCAGAGAGCAAACAGCACCATGGATCTAAGGAGAAGGCAAAAGAAACCTTCTAAGAAAAAAAAGCTTCACCTTGCGAAGTAACGAACACAAGAACTAATCATCCCTAGCCGAGCGTATGCACCCTTCGGCAGCAAACCTCAGGTCTTCACAAAGCACCACAGAGCTGTACGAATGAGGAAAGAAGACACAGCAGAGGTGGGGGGGATGTCTTTCCCCAAATTACCTCCCTGGCAATGAAATGATGATCTGCGTCCCAGGAGACATAAATGATGACAAAGCTGCAGATGGAAAAATTGACGTGGCTTTAGTTAGTGGCACTCTCTGGGTTGTGCTGGTGGTGTCTCCAGATCCAATTAAGAGGCCCAGGTACATCTGTCCATCCTCTGCTGAAGACGCAGGGGTATCGGCGCCGTCGCACAGGCCAGCGCGAGCCCTGCGAGCTTCTGTCGCCGGCCGCGATTCACAAGGGAAGAGAGCGGCTGGGCGCCGGCAGCACAGGCTGAGCTTTTGGAGAGAGGGGGTAATGACAGGAGAAAGGCTCTTGTAAACTGTGAGCTTGTTTGCTCTGGAGTGACCGTCCAACAGCGAGTATTGCTGCCTTTCAGCCTAACCGCACCGTCTGAGAGCTGTGGTACGGGGTGGGGGAAGAAACAGGGGTTATTTCCGTAGTATCCAATTCCCAAGGAATATCCCCTCCTATGGCAGCATTAATAATTCACCTGGTGATCAATATCTTACTGTCAGCTTTGCCACGTGTTTCCCTACGAAGGGATCCCAGTCACCCCACGTCACCATCTTTTTTTCCTGTGAAGGCCAAAACTCAGCTAAAAAAGGTTCTACTTCTTAACTCTGTGTCATCGGCTGTAGCCCCGGGGCCTCTGGTGAGGGCAGAAATGAAAGAGAAAATAACCAAACAGATCCATTTTCTTTGCAAGCTGCTCATTTAACCCTGACCCGCTGTGCCCCGGTGCGCTGCCCCACAGAGATGGGGTAGAAGAAGTGGGTGGGGGCAATGGGGGGTTCGCACCTGATGTTCCTGGCCCCCAGCGATGGACCTGGATGGACATCCTCACCCTGTTCCCCAAAACAGCCAGCTGGGAAGGCCTGGAAAAGCCCAGCGCTTGTGTCGGGCAGGAGTTTCCAGGAGCTATAAATGGGTATTAACGTGCTTCAGGGTCTGAGCATCTCCTAAACAACCCGGCTGATAATTTAACCAGCTTGTTTCCCTTCTCTTCACACAAATGACCCAAAAGCAATTGCTGGGGTGCAGCAATCTGGGAGCATTTGGAGGAAACGGAGGAAAGTGTTGATGTATTCAAAAGGCGTTTAGATGAGGCCCTAAGGGATACAATACAGTGGGGGACTTGGTGATGCTAGGTTGATGGTTGGACCCGATGATCTTGGAGGTCTCTTCTAACCAGAACAATTCTATGATTCTATATTTGCTTCTGAGCAGGGCAGCAAAGGGATCCACCAGAAATGCCCTTAGAGCAAGTTATGGGCCATTCCCATGGTCACGATGAGAGCAGAGGGGTCTTCTGGTGTGAAAGTCTCAAATCTCTGCTCTGGTTTTTCACCCTCAATTGAAATTACATTTCTGGAATTTCCTAAATTCCTGGCATTTGCCTCAGAAATATCACACTGTTTTGTTTTAATAATGTCTAAAGGTTTGGGTAAAGAAAAAAAAAAAAAAAAGCAAAACGTTCAGTGCTCTTAAACATCTGAGTATATTAAAAAGCACTTCAGTACATCCTACAAAATGTATCAAAAATACCAGCATCAATATAACAGTGTTAAAATGTAAATGGAACAAGGAGGGCAAGGATTTTCATTCTGTAGGAGTGAGTCTACACAATTTTTTTAAAACTTTTTCCCCCGTGCTGTTATCCAACCCCGTGTGTTACTATAAAACATTTCCAACAGATTTGCACTTGCAAATGGGGGCAACTCCAGTTAATTTTGCATCTACTGAGGACATGATACAGAATTTGGCATTTGTAGATAGTCAACTGGGCGCAGTATGGGAGCAAAGTCATAGCTTTTATTAGACTAGCTAGCATAGTTGGAATAAAAAAAAAATTTGGGAACAGCACCACAACTGTCACCTAAGTGATGACATTGCTCTCTTGCTCCATTTTATATGATTGAGCCAGTAAGTTCATTAAGTTCATATCTTTTCTTCCTCTGCAAGAATCTGGTTTTCATATTCAACTCCTCCTCAAGGCTAGTTCGCTGTGACTTCTCATCTGCTGAAAGTTAAACAGAATTGCTCAAAAAAGGATTTTTTTTTCACTCCAGGAAAGTTCAACTGTGTGAAAACCAACCTGCTCAAGTTTCTCCAAATCACGACAGTTTCTAGACCAATCCACAGCATGTTCAGACCAGAGCCATCAAAAAAATGGTACTGTCCTCAGAGAAAATGCTTTGATATTCCCTCTCGGGGACTGCATGGGGTGGAGAAGCATGTTGGTCTTGGTGTTTCCCACCATAGTCACGGAAACCATGGCTTTGAAAACCTCCTTTTCCACCAATTCTGATGGGAATTTTCAAGATCCGGGTAGAAACAATTCATGTGCTTCTCTACAAAATCAAGACCCGTGAGTTATAGAGCCTGGGAACAATTCTGCTTGGCTTCCCCCTGCCTGTTTGACAGCCAAGGGGTTATCAGCAGGTCCCTCCACTCAATACCACCAGTCCTGGGCAGCCCGTGTCCCACCGCTGGGTCTGCCCGGAGCCGGCTGCGCTGGGAGAGAGCAAGAGGCCATTTCCCAGGTGAGAGCTGAGCTGTCGAGGTCTTAAGTCCTTCAAATGTGGGCAACCCAGTGCAGTTCCTTCACCCAGAGGATGAAAGCCTTGTCACCCGCGCTGCTGGATGGCGCTGGCTTGGCATTAATTTTTCTCCCTTGACTTTAATTCCTGCAGGGACCATCCTTTACAGCCTCGTAGCCAGGAACACAGTAGGGCTGTAAAGAGCCGTATCCTTGTATCTTGTATCTTACATATCCTGTAAAGAGACCTTATCACTCCCTGCAACTCCCTGAAAGGAGGTTGTAGAGAGATGGGGGTCGGTCTCTTCTCCCAAGGAACAGGCGACAGGACGAGAGGAAATGGCCTCAAGCTGCGCCAGGGGAGGTTTAGGTTGGATATTGGGAACCATTTCTTCCCCGAAAGGGCTGTCAGGCCCTGGCACAGGCTGCCCAGGGCAGTGGGGGAGTCCCCATCCCTGGAGGGATTGAAAAGCCGTGTAGATGTGGCGCCTGGGGACATGGGTTAGTGGTGGCCTTGGCAGTGCTGGGTTAACGGTTGGACTTGGTGATCTTAAAGGTCTTTTCCAACCTAAAGAATTCTATGATTCTCTGATTCTATATAACATTTATAGACCTGAAGAAGGGGGGGGGGTGTGCTGAAAGCTTTTGCATTTTCTAACTATATCTGTCAATCCAATAAAAGATATTCTCCCTCTGACTGTAGTCCGCCTTTGCCACAACATTTGTGGTCTCGCCACGAAAGACTGCGTATTCTGTAGCACCAGGCACGAGCGCTGCCCCAGCGACCGCTCTGCAGCGACACAATTCTCAGCGCCACAAAGGCAATCTTACACAGCTCCGGCCGGGAAGCTAACAGAAATTTTCACCCTCTTCAATGCTCCCTCGCCTGACAAGTAATATAAAGCTATCTTGTTGTCGACAGGAGTCGGGGCTAGACATTAAGTAAACCCCTGACCATGAAATCGGCTCTGGGATTAGGGATTTGTTGAGCCACGGGAAATGAAGCTCAGCAGCTTGTGAGCAGAGGGACCGGGGAGCTGGGAGGATGCCGGGACGCTTTGAGCTGCCACCAAGACGCAGCTTTTCCCACCGTCAGAAGATCTGCCCCTTTCCTTCTACGCAGCGTATGTTTGCAAAGCCCTCAAGTGATTTTTCTCTGAATTTTCTTTTTTTCCTGCTTCAGCTGGAGGCAAATAGTCAAAAGTCCGAAGTTTTTCACAAATGAAGAACCTGCATAAAAGTGCAGAAATTCGAGTGCTATCCAGTGCTGTGTTCTCTCAGCATTATTTTTTAATATTTGTAACTTCTGGTTTATGTAACTTCCGGTTTATGTAACTTCCCAGATTGAAAGTAATTTTGAACCAAAATGGAAATTATTATTTTGATCATATCAAAGCAAATAGTAGATAGTCTCAGAATCTCTTTTTTCTCAGCTTTTATTATAAATATGACCTTTTCCCACAAGTAGCTGTAAATCCACAGAGGTGGCATTTGAGGAAAAGACTTTCATCAACAGATTCCCAGCCAGCTATTACTCCAGGTGTGGAAGCAACGTGTCTCCGACTGCCCATTCAGCCCTGCTGTAAGAAATCACACAGCGCCGTGTGCCCCATTTCCTACATTAATCCAACAGCTTTTCCAATCCGTTGGAGTCCAGCATGAGTTACCGTAGCATTACATTTAATACCAGCTGATCATGCTAAGGCTCAAACCTCGATAAGCAAAAGTATTGGCCAGGCCATGACACGAATCTCTTAGTTTATTTCTGCACATGGCAATCTCTGGCTTTATTTTTTTTTTTCCTCGTTTTTCAGGAGCGAGGCTGCAGCAAAGGGCACGGGGATTTATTACAAGCAGAACAAAAACTGAGTAGCAAAAGGAAGATTAACAGCAGCCCGCTTGCTGAGTCCTGCTATCGGGGACCTTATAATTCACTGGCTTCTCTCAACTTTATGCCTTTAGTGGGATACACCGAAGCAGCTCGACAGAAACCAACCCTAGAGCGAGCATAATAGATGGGTTTGCTGCAAAGCAGTAGTGCAGAAATTGTGTAGTGGAGGTGGGAAGGTGCAGAAACCTTCCCCACGTAGGCTGGGGTTAGCATTGCCGGCCAGACAGAGCAGGTCGGTGCGGGACAGCAATGCCCACAGGTTCATTTTCAGGTGGTCCCTCATGTGTCCTTGAGTTTTTC
The DNA here is from genome assembly GCA_009819775.1 of Phoenicopterus ruber ruber. Lineage (NCBI taxonomy): Eukaryota > Metazoa > Chordata > Aves > Phoenicopteriformes > Phoenicopteridae > Phoenicopterus > Phoenicopterus ruber. Next base: position 3,409,504 of record CM020238.1, read on the forward strand.
CTTGAAGATCAGGCACGCTGCAGAGCAAATCACGCGTCCTCCTGGCAGATTCTTTGGAAGGTATCCTCGGCGTGGATTCTGGTGAGGGCCACGGGGGTGCTTTGGCCATCCTACTGCTCCGCCATGGGTTTGCAGCACTGGAACAGGGAGCTGGGAGTGGAGTGGTGGGGCTGGCCCCAGCTGGGGAGGGTTTCCAAGTTCCAAAGACGTTTGCTGAATGCAGACTCCTGGGGTTTCCCTACAGTGAAACCAACCTAAATTGACTCGAGCAGCCGGGCTGTTCCCAGTCCCAGCTTTATCTTTATCTTTTATTCAGCAGGCTGAACGTTCTTGCCAGTGGCGCATCTCATGTTGCAGCGTTTGCTTGGCCGCTCTGTGCCTCATCAGCCCTTGTGATAAAAAAAAAGAATAAGCAAACCAGCCTTTCCCCCAGTCTCCGGGCAATTTGCTATTCTGATTCAGCAGTTTGTTTGGGTTTAATTGCAATTATGTTCTTGTATGTTTAATTAACCCAGTGCTTTTGTTGTTGCTGCCAGGCTAACAGCAGCACCGAGACACTGCAGAACCAAATGTCTTCCTGGGGAGAAGCTCTGGCAGGTGGGAAAGGAGGGCAGCTGGGCTGTGCCATCCCAGAGCCACCACTGGAGGGGTTTCTGCCTGGCTGTAGGCACAGCCATGCCCTCTTCCCACAGCAACTCCAACCTCCCTTGATTCCCAAATGCCTGTGCTGGACCTCCACAGCCGTGCAAGAGCTATGCCGTCCTCCTGCCTTTCTCCAGAGCAGCAGAGGGACCGATGCAGGCAGCGCTGATGGACAAGGCAGAGGAGCAAAGGGCAAAGAGCAAGACACCCCTTGGGCTCATTTGCACCCGGGATGGTTTCATAGAGTTGTGCTCAGCCAAGTTCCCAACGGATCTACAAACGGGAGTTCCACCCTTGTCCAGCAGTAACAAGTCCGGGTCCATCAGTACATGGATACAGGGATAAGAGAAAGCACTATGGATGCAGAAGAAAGTGGGGACAAGGAAAGGGTAGACAGCATCATCTTGGGATGGACCTTCAGGCGTGGGCATGTGGCACCCAGCACCAGCCATCACAGCTCTGCTCACCCGAAGCCTGGCCGCTGCATTTTCTGACGCTCTCCAGCTCACCCCCAGTAACACATCTTCCAGCACCGAGGATGAGTTGAAGCTTCTCACTAAGCAAAGCCTCTGAAATGGGTGACGAGTATTGACAAACCTTGAAATGCTTCACTTCGACGTGGTCACCTGCGTCCGTGCCAGCGGCAGCTGTTTGGTTCTCCACCTGAATTTTATAAAAGCAGAAGGAAAGGCTTAAATTCCCACTTCAATCTTTTTCTTGACAAAATCAGTCCATTCGGGGATACATTCTAGTTTCTTTAAATCCTTATTTTCAGCTGAAAAAACGAACCTGTGGGGGACTTCTAGCCAGTGGTGTAAATTAAGAAGAAACTCCTTTGGAAAGCAAAGGAAAGCTGCCTTTTGTGTACCCGGCAAGTTTGGAAATGTCTCACACGACCAAAATGTGCAGGCTCAAAGTTCCCTGCCTGGTTCACAGCAATACTTAGGTCTAACATTTGTGTATTTTGCCCCATTTTTTTCCCAAGGACATTGATTTTCAATTTTCCTTAAACCATCTTTTGGTTTGGCCAAGGGAATGAAAAATTGGATGTCCCCCCCCCCCCCGCCTTCTTTTTTTTTTGTCTGTAACTTCTGGTCTTCAATACTTTTATTCCCAGTGTTCACGCACGCGTTTAGCTTCTCGAGGCAGCTTTCCCAAGAAACTCACCAAGCTGCGACAGTCCAACGTGCGTGTGGTGGTTCCATCCCTTCGTGTAGACGCTAATAGAAATGCAGTCGCCCAGAGCCAGAGCCAGGCTTTAAATCAAATCAAAGAAATAAGTAACTAAAGGCTATTAGCCTGATAACGATGCGCAAAGTCCACGGGAATTAATCACAGGGAGCGAGAGTCTTCGGAGGTGGAGACCCTTGATGGGAAGGTTGTCGGAGGTGGAGACCCTTGATGGGAAGGTTGTCGGCATTTTCAAAGGCTTTGCTCAAACACAAGGACTTGAGAATCTGGCAGTGAACAAACACTTGTTTTAACCTTTTCTTCATGCCATTAGAAAGCCTTGAGTTTCCGCTTCCCCATCTCTCGAGCTATTAAAAAAAAAAAAAGTGGTTCATATTAATCACACTCTGAGTTATTAATTTCTCCAATTTTCTTCTGGCTTGTAGTTTAATAAATTAAAGACTTTTAAAATATACCCCTGCCTGTTTCTGCCTCTAGATAACATTGCTTCATTTAAAGACTATATTCAAGAGCAGAAATAATCAGCTGGCAAGAAGGGATTGGCTTTTCGATTGAAGCTGAAGCAAAACTGTATCAGGAACTTTTTTTGCCTGGTCGTACAGGCATGACCTGCTGTGTTTGTTTCCGCACAGCTTAAAAAAGGCAATGGGAGGAAAAGGCTATTTCCTACACCTGAGACAAATTGTGACCATTAACACATTGACATTCATGGGCAGGCAGATAAGAGAACAATTCACAATGTAGAAAAGACTTTTAATTATGTTTAATATTCAAATTGGGACTTATCATGGCTTTCTCTAGCTGTACTTAGAATAATTGCTGTGAAAATAATGGATCTTTCTTTTCAGGGATCAAATAAAAAAAGATGAGGAAAGAATAAATAACCCTTGGGCAGGTTCAGTGCCCAATCCTTGTTCAGTTCACAACAAAAAAAAAAAAAAAAAAAAAAGAAAAAGAAAACCGTTTACTTTGGGTTGATTAAAGCATTTTTCTCAAGCTGATGCGAAATGTTTTCTCCTCATTTTCAGGCTCACCTTTTGTTTTAATTTATCCAGAGAAAGGATAAATTGATTTCCGAGTCAACATTTTGTTCCAAAAAACCCAAAATAAAATACTCCAACGGCTCCATGCGAATCCAGAGGCTGCAGATACATGTGCGCACACGCCTTGTTTTCCTCCTTCGTTATTAACAAAAGTCGTTTCACTTCGAGGATCACAGCTAAGACCGTAGGTGTGACTTTCTCGTTCCTGACTGCAGTGTTTACCTACTGTATCTTCCTAATGAGCCGGTATCGTCATTATTGCTTGTGCTGGTAACACAGATCCTTCATAGGAGGAACGACGCAGGCACACAAGAAGAAAACGAATCTTCAACCTGTTCTACCCTTCCCTTGTCTGCCTTTCCTATACATTTATTGCCATATTTTTCTCTCCCTTTTCTCCCGCAACACTCTCTGGCATAATTAGTAGCACTCAAATAGCTGTAAACACTTTTTTTTCGGCTTCATTTATCTTCTCTCATTAAGTCAATGAGCTTACGGCATTCATAGGTTGTGCAGCGAGGAAGAGTCATTCTCCTCTGTCTCGCACTTTTTGCACAAAACACAAGCTTGGGTCAAACAATGACTTTCAAGAAGGTGCATTAATCTCCACAAACTGTTTTCTAACAGGGAAAGAGCGGAAACCTTTTAAAGACGCCAGGGAACAAAATCTTTCCTCCCCACCCCTAATTAAAAAATCATTTTCCAAGCGAAAATGACATTTTCTTTGGAACATTCTTCCTTTATCAGAAACCAGTGGGGAAAAGACTAGAAGACATGCCAGAAGAATTGTCTGAGCTGAGGTCCAAGAAACACTTGTTCAAGCCAAAGTAAAGTCTCATTAAACTCCGGATCAACAAGTGTGTTTCAAGTAATCATTCTAGGCAAAATACTAACACAAATAAAGATGATGACAGTGGTGTCAGAACTGTCACTCAAGTGAGGCCGCTGGCTTTGACCCAGCCCTGTTCCTGCCTCAGTACCAGTAGCCTGTGCTATGTTTTCATCCGTCTAAGTGATCTTCCTGCTCCGTAGCTCTTGCTGGCCCTGCTACCCGCCGCTGGCTCTTCCTTGCTTTGAAAAGCCCAACAAGGGAGCCGTCCCGCCATGGGTTCCCAAGAAACCCCTTGAGATGAGGCCATCACTGCCCTGCAGGAAGGCCGTGTGCCCAAAGCCTGTCTTCTCCAGCTCCGCCGAGGCCCTTAATAAGAGCGATACCCTCATCCCATTGCCGTTGTCTCGGCTGGACCCGACACCCGACATTTTGATGACTAAATTTCATTGAGTTTAATTCCATTTCAGTGCCTTAGACTGCAAGAGAGTCATGTACTTTTTAATGCATGAATAATTCCATACAAAATACTTTAAAATTAGCCACTTTGCAAATCCCAGGCACTCACTGATTAGGGGATAGCAGACTTCACTGTTCATTAAATATTAATCTGCCCGGCTCATGCATATCCATTCTGATACAGCCTCTCATTATACCAACACACTCTACTTTTTCCAGAGTCCCTGCCTGGAATTGCTATTCCCAAAGAACATCCCTGAAAGACATTAAGTCTGCCAAGAAACTGCTCATGATATTTCATTTTCATAGAAAATGTATTGTAATGCCCCTTCCTAATCCAGCCCTTTAAATCTGTCTTGACCATAACATGGCTTGTTTTACAGAAAATAAACCTTGTTGTGCCCTTAATAATAATGACAATTAAAAAAAAAATAATAATCCTAGGAGAGAGGAGAAAAAGCTGCAGCAGCAGTTTTGTCAGCTAACTTACCTATACAGAAAATGGTGGGGAATAAAAGAAATGCGGGTGTGAGCTCGTCTGCTCCACAAAAAGCTTTTCTAAGTGCATCTCCAGGATGGAGGGAGCAGCCCCAGATGCGCCTTCTGCCTTTCTCCTGTGCTGCTCTCTGTTTTGATGACAGTAATTGAGAAAGGCTTCGTGTAGGACGCAACCCTTGAGACTCTTAAGGTTCCTTGGTAATATGTGCAACACCAGCCTGTGTCTCATAAAAGCGCAGTGCAGAAAGGCTTGGCATTTTGAGCCATTTGCAGCTTGAAAACAAAAAGGGGGAAAAAAAAGTATAATTCAGTTTTAACTTCAAACATCTATGTTCTCTGAAGGCTTTCTTCGACACCGAGAACCGTGTTTGTCTTCCTCAGGCTTCCTATATAATCACATGGCTGTGGTTCATAAGCCTTGTCCTAGTTTTAGGTCTAATATCCAGCTACAACCACGATGCTGGAGCAGGCAATAAGAAGTATTCCCGAGGGAGATGCCGCCCTGCTTCACGGTGCCCAGCATGGTCTATGCAGTCTGTGTCTCCGCAGGGAGCTCAGCCCCGGGCCATGCTCCAGCCGCTCCTGCAGGCACCGTGCTCTTCAGCCTCGGCCGGATGACGCAGAGCCGCAGGACGGAAAGCGTCGCTGACATTCAACGCCTGTAAAATGATTTAGTAACTGGCCGTTCGGCACAGAAGGAGGCACACTCAGGTCTCCAGGACCCCCAGCAAGTGCCCTATGGGCCGTATCCTGCAAGCCAGAAACCCGCCTGGAGAGGCACGAGTAGCTCTCCTCCAAGTCACAGCTACGAGCTGCGTGGCCAGGGCCCTTCTCCAGGATAATTCCAAGGGGCAAACCAAGCTAACCCGGCAGCCAGAACGAAGCTGGCTAATTCAGCATCCCCTCTGCGCCCATCAGAAACGGGAGGCGAGAAAGAGTTAATCTGCCCCCACTGCGAAGGGTTGTGGGGAGCAAGAGACAAAACTTTCCAGTATCAGGCGAAGCAGCTCATTTCAAGGAGCTGTCTCCCAAGAATTCAATTCACAGGTGCCAAACCGCTTCCTCCGTAACCTCGGCTAGAGATAATTACAGAGCGTTTAAAGCAGAGCCTCTGACTTCCCTGCGCTCACGTGGTGCTTTGACCCAGGATAGCAATTCTGCAATTTCCATAGGTAGATATTTGCTTGGAGGCTAACGAAGTCAAGGCAGCATTATTGAAACCACAGGGCATTAGTTACAGGGCTAAGGAAACAAAATCTCGCAGCATAATCCCGAGGTGCCTTTCATGTTCTAATTAAACCTATATATAGAAGCTGCAGGCAGGAAAAATTGCATGAAAAGTTTCTCATCTGCTGAGTATTTTTCCATCCTTTCCCCCCTACCCCCACCCCCACCGCCCTTAACCCCGAGAGGGGTTGAAAAAGATTCCTCGCATTGATTTTGATGGAGAAAGAGAGAGAGAGAAATGCCAGGCAGATAGAGATCAGCGGCATTTCCATTCCCTGAGCCCTGTCTGGAAGGCACAGCCCTGCCTACGCTCCCCGGTAAGACCGACTTCTGCCCTGACAAGGCAAGGCCAGCCCAAACCACTCACAAGGGGTCGAGCCCAGCACTGTAGGCATCAGTTTTTTCTCCTCTAATTGCAAGGCGAGGCTGGAGATGGGACAATAAACCCGGGGAAATCACGAAGGCTGTCCAGGAGAATTAAGTGTTTAGCAAAGGATGGGAGCGGGTCAGGGCGAACCTCGCTGCCTTGCAATTTAGGAAGGGTCACAGGAGACAGATGAGGAAGGAAGGCAAAAGCCGGCTGTATCTTTTGCCACTTAGCAGAGCCATCAAAGTGATGGACGATGAGTTCGGGAGGTAGGAGACACTTTGCACCGGCGGAGGCTATTTCATTGGGGTGAGAGCTGCTGGGACAGCAAGGCCACCCTGGGATCCTGGTGTCTGCAAGGGCTCGGTGTTGCTCGAGCTGGTAAACTTCCACCCGTTGCACACATGGTCCTTTTTCATGTAATTTACCATCTGTGTTTTGAGCTTTTCTCCACAATGCAGCATTCGCGTAGGGCCTCGTGGAAGCAGCACGGGGACAGTGAGGTTCCACTTCCAGGCTTATGCAACACGAGGAGGCTGAAGTTAGTTTAAACTGCAAATCTTGAAGGAAAGAATCACAACGCTAGCTGAAACCTCTTCTAATCATGTCAAACATTATCCAAAACCATTTTTTTTTGTCACTTGGAAGAAACGTATCTGCTTTAGCAGAGCTTTCACTAATAGTCACGATGCAGTGGGGGGTCTCGCTCCAGGTGGAGCTCCCTGGGTCGTCCGTGCTGTGACAGACATGGCAGTGAGATCCTATTTCATCATGCCAGGGCTGTCTGAGACCTCTTGCTCCTTTCTTTTCTCTCCCTTCACAGGGTCCGCTTCAGAGCTAACAGCCAGGGGTATCTTTCTGTATCCCTAAGGCAGCAGAATGAAGGGCTGAGCCTGCTGACAAGGAGGCGGACTGAGATGTTCATTACCACCCTCTCCATGCCAAAGGAGCCCCTCCCACAGCAGGAATTATTCTATAATTAGCTTAGAGAATAAAGCACTTTTAATTAAGGACTGAAATTCAGCAGGCCATCTGCCTCGGTTTATTTGCAAGCAATAGGCATCTTCTGCCGGCAGCAACATTTTTCCCAGTTCCTCTCTCCGACCCTCCAAGGCTCTCTTGGGCTGAGACCAGGACTGAGCATGTGGGCTGGAGCCAGGACATCACATCCATGCTGCCCAAGACTGCACTGCAATTTGTTGGTTATTACATTGCAAGGCCGCTCTCGGAGACAGGCGTGGCAGCAGGGAGGGCAGCTTGCTCTGCTTACAGTCTTGCTGCCGCCGCTTCTGAGCTCCATGACAGCCCCTGCTGCAAGAAACCCACCCAGAAAATCTCGGCACATGATCTTGCCTTTAGCTGCTGGATAAGCCCTTTGCTCTGCAAATACTCAGAAAAGCCAGGAGCACAATTCCCGAAACTTGCCTGTCTTGCACAATTGTGGGAGGTGAAGCAAGTTGGGTATCTGCTGATTTGGAGACCGCCTTGACCAGCCTGCAAAAAGATGCAGGAGCCAAAGGGCCTCCTACAATTACACAACACTTTTAACCCCTCATTGCATTTCCTTATATACTCCAGGAGATTCCCAAATCACATGGAATAAGCCATTTCTCTTTTGTAGTGCCCTTTCTGTAACTGCCATCTCGTTCTTACTCACTTGAGCAGAGGTGAAACAGCATCTCATGGTCTTGCAATGAACACAAAAGCGACATTTCCATTTTCACAATGCTGAGATCTTTCATGTCAATCAAAAACTGTTAAAATATTTTGACATTTCCAAAATTACTATTTTTTTTCAGTCCCTCAGAGTTTCCCTTTATCGTGCTTGTAGAAATAAGGCATATCCAGCTTGTCTGTGCAGGAAAGAGAAGAGAGAAATGCTAGAGTAAATCCTCAGTTTGAGGTTTGGATCCCACAGGAATGCCCACGGGCACCTAATAGCCAGGAAAGACCTCACTAACAGATGCTTTCCTGGTCCTGCCACATCCACCTTGACACACCTCCAGTCCCTGCAACATAGCAGCCCACGCTGCAATATTTTGGGGGAGCGGAAAAGAAAATTGCAGACTATCTCCTCTCCTCATGCCACCTCTCTCTGCCTTTTGGTTCCTTCTCTAGGAGGAGAAGGGCTCAGAGTGGGGCAGGGGAATAGTCATTGGCCAAGAAGGAATTAGGCTGCATTGGGATGTTCCCAGCCATCAGCTGAGCCATAGTCCCTGCTCACATGCACCGTGCAGACGGGTTAAATGGTTCTACTGCATTTCTTACCTGGGCTGGTTAAGAAGGGGCAAACGGTTGATCGCTACGTCTTAACAAAAGGAGAAAAGCTGCTAATTTGATAAACTGAGACTCTGACTATTCCCAGAATGAACACCAGCTCATTTTGTAGCAGGCATTGGATCAAGTCCACACACAAGCTGTTAACAGGGCATCCAAAACATCTCTGATATTCATTCATTCTACTCACGTGAATTTATCCAGATCCACTCAGCAGCTACAGTCACCTACACAAGGAGCAGACCCTCGACAAGATGTCTGCACCGTGTTGTACCGCCAAGCCCCACCACCCAGCCTCATCCCTCCTCTTTGCCCTGCTCCTCACGTCTCATGTCCAAACTCCGTCATTCTGGAGGAGATTTCTCCTGGGGATGAAGTGAAGCATCCCAGATCTGAACCATCTCTGAAACTCTTCGTAATATCTGTCATCCGGACTTAGAGGCATCAAGCAGCTTTTCGGTGCCAAAAGATAAAAACGAGAATCAGTCTGCCGGTGATGCCTGAACTGAAATTCAGGCATCTGAAATGGGTTCATAAATACACTCAACCCATCTCAGATGGCGAACCACCGCACAGGAGACACACTCTGCTTGTTGTGTGAAGACAGAGGTACGGAGCAAATCCATCCGACGACTTATCTCCACAGACCACTTGAACGGCTCACGAAAGCATCTATCCCAGCAGGCAGGCTTTCAGGCAGACACGAGTGCTTTGTGTGGTTTAGCAGCACAGCTGCTAATCTTTATTCATTTATTTATTTTCTTTACAAAGGAGAACAATTAATTTTTAACCAGCCCATTATTAGCTTTCGGCACCTAATCCTCAGATCGAAAACTGCTTCCAGAGTAACTTGAAGGAGGAATTATGAAACACACAATAATGAGAAAATCAGATAGTCAGTGACTTAGTCAGGCTTGAAACAGATGATCCCCCTCCCAGACTGAAGAACTGGTACCAAAAAGACAGTGAAGGTATGAAAACAAAAATTAAACAAAAACTTAAAAGGCGGCTGAAAGCTTTCCCTGTCGAGAGGGGTGTTTGCAGAGCACTTTCCACTGTCTGTCACAGTGACAGCTTCAAGAATCAATAGGAGAAAGGAGAAAATAACATGTCAAGATATTTTTGGAGCCTGGTGAGGCTTACAGGGAAATTCCTTTGCAGACAAAGAACAAATATTTATTGCCCTTGCTTTATTTCTTCTGCCCACTCCAAGACACAAAAGGCTCTTGCTCAGGTCTCAATAAACAAGAGCTGACATACATCCTCTGATCTTTTGCTCAGGTTTAGATCGGTGCTGAAAGTCACCATAAGCATAAAAATTATTCCTTTTTTTTAATTAGAGGGACATTAGTGGAAAATACCAGCATTAGAATCGAAGGAAAAATGTAATTGGGATTGGGTTTTGTCACAAAGTTTGCTGAGATTCCCAGGCAGGGATATCGAATGCTAAAGATGCAAACCCTGGTCTGTCCTGAACTAAATGTCCAGGCTGAGAATCTGCTCCAAACCAAGACATGGAGAGATGCTGTGCAGATGTGGTCCAGTCTGAAGGCTGATGTTCTGACAACCTAACAATTTGTCTCCCCTTACAGTGGAAAACAGCAAAATTCAGTGGCCAAATTGAGTTTTACTTGTATTTAAGTCCGCAGGCATAGTATGAGACTGGAGACCCATAGGAGCTGCCACGAAAGGGAGATCTCTCTGGCGTTCATATGGCCCTTGGAAGGGCGTAGGATGAGTTGGTCTCACACTGGAAGACCACGGATCACTCTGTCCCTAACCCACGGCTGCCCAGCTCGCTCCCGGGAGTGCCAGACACACAACCAGAGCCAGCAGCAGATCCGTCAGTTGGGTTTCTCTGTCAGGCAGCAAACAGCAAGTGTAACCTTCTTCTGCCATCAGCTGATAACGGCAGGGCAGTGTAAGCTATCCAATACCATAAATGTAACCTACATCTTCCCTTTGCGTGCATTGAGCCTGTCCTTCAGACACAGTACCAAGCTGGTTATCTTCTGTCATGTTTCTGCTTAATAATCTATATAGCAAATGCACAGCAATAAGGCTTGCCTTGAATTCAGGCTAATCCTCCGTAAGAGCTACGTTTGGACATTTCCCGGTGTCCACATCCTTCTCCACACAATAGCACAGGGTCTTTCGGAGACCTGTGCTATTCCTTTGACAGGCTACAGTCGTGTTGTTTGCTAATCTAGTATCTAATTGCTTATTACTCACTCTCAGCGCCCTTGTTATTCCCGTTGCACAGCTACAGCCAGCATTTCTCAGACCATTGCACAGCGTTGCCAAAAGGAGCCAGGGTATTTGTTCCAGTCACAGGAACTAGAAGAAAGTCCATGACGTTGCTGGGGAGGGATGAAGACCTCAGGGACATAGCACCGGGAGCAGAGAGACAATGCAGAGGGCAACCCACTGAGCTCTCCCCTAGAGACCTGTGGTCATGCTTGTTCATCCCTGGATGAACTGGTGTCTCACACCATGGTTCACTTGGTGTTTGAGGCTCCTGGCCTGCAGAGCATTTCCAGACAAGGAAATTCCTGGAAACCAGAAGCAGCTTTTTCTCCCCACGATCCATAGCTGCTGAGCTCCTGCCCCGTTCAGGTGAGATCTGTAGGCAGGAGCTCAGTGGTGTGGCAGCCGCTCTTTGAACTTCTTAATAAGGCGCGAATCCTGAGTACCACCTAGGCCCACGCTTGTAACTTGGCTGCCCAGTACAGGCAAGTCTTGCCATGCCTGAAACTTTTATGGTTTCCTCCTTTTGCTTCTGGCCAGCATGACCCCAGTTCCCGATTGCTCCTCGCAGCCGTGCCTGGTAAGCTTTGCTTCCTTCGTCCTGCCGGGTCCCCTCAACGCTCCTTTGTTTCTCTTTGCAGCCACGTTCCTTTTGCAGGGACACCTGCGGGCACCGGAAAGCACAAGTTTCTTTTGCTTGTTGTTGATTTCCCAAGAGGAGGGAAATCTCTGGAGTGTGAAGCAGGGGCTGGAAAGGTCACAGCTTAGTGGGTTCCTTTCACAAATGTAGAGGTGCAACGAAATAACGACTTGCCAAATGCATTGAACAAGTCCTCCCATTTGCTGAGCCCCTCCTCCTTATGAGAGGCAGGAAAACAGTTACCTCTTCCCACCCTTCATCTGTCTAATTTGGAATAAGGTCCCTTTTATCAGCTTCCTATATCTGCTTTGACCTCTCATCATGGCCACAACATGATCTCTCCCATGGCGAGGTGGATGAGGCAGGGAGAGAGAAGCATTTCCATATTGGAGCTGCAGCCTTGCGTTGTGTGGAGTGGGACTCTGGTTTAGAAGGACAAGTATGTTTGATGAGAAGATGTCTTTGCCCAGCAGGATGTCTTTTCAGCTTCTTTCACCTGCAGATGACTGATTTAGGGGAGAAGATGAGGCAACAGGGGTTTTCTTGCAGTGGGGAATAGCATCGTCAAATGTTTGGAGCTCATCAGGTGAAGAGCCCTATCTGTTCTCCACGCAGGGAGTACCTCAGCCCTTTGCTCCAGACCTCAATTTCAGGTGCAGTTCTACCCGAACAACACTTTTCTCATTTGCACCTTGCTGATTTGCATGATTTCTGGCACCTCCCCCGGCTGCCAGACCTCCGCCGCAGCTCAAACAATACATCCGTGGAGGAAAGTACCCCCCATCCCAGTTAGGCTGGCAAAGACCTCTGACAGCTCTGATGACAAACCGCTGTTGAAATACTATTTATTCCACTGCAAAGCTCACCCTCGCTTTCATGGCACATTCAGCAGCACAGCTTTCAGCGCTCTGCAGCATTCGGAGTTGCTACCACGTACTGGAATAAGTATGAGACGTGCACTCCGGAACAGGACCTGCACCCCGTTGTGTTTTGCTGCATTTGCTCATGTCACAAATTCAGGCACTTGAAAGCCGGGAGGGCTGAGTCATCCTCCTTGTCTTGGCTGCCGAACACAGGCTGAGGGATTTTGTCCATTTGTTTCTCCTATAAGCTCCTGGGGACTTTTTTTTCTCTGGCAGCCTACTTCCGAGGGTGCGCTCGTCGCAGGTTCCTCGTCGCAGGTTCCTCGTCGCAGGTTCCTCACTGGGAGCTGGCGTGAGGTGCCTGCCTGCGTGTCAGCACACGGGGCTGGTGCCTAAGCTTCAGCTGCAGAAAGGCGGTGAATGGAGCCAGAGGAGTGAGGCAGCTCACCAGCCACACGGCTCGTCGTGGTTGCCTAGACGGAGGTGTCTAGCCCCGTGTTAGATGCCACAAGGTACTCAGGCTGTCTCTTTTGAAGGGTGCGCTATTTCCACTGGTCCTATGCTATATTTTCCGGCCCCAGGAACCTCGCAGATAGCTTGCAGCACCTCAAACAGCAATAGCCGCCTGCGTTTGGGCAACTGAACTCAATGCGTCTATTTTAGGCACCCTCTACTGAAGCCATGTGGCACCAAGGAAGCATCCCTGACCCAAAACAATTGGAGGTTGTGCTGAAAGACTTCCATTTTCTGCCCGCTACTCTAATTCTACAGTACCCTCCCAATCTCAAAATACGGCATGGGAAAACACCCTGTTGCCCCGGCTCCAGACAAGTGTCCCCACTTTCCAGCAATCCTCTGGCCTCGTGTTCAGCCGTGCCTGGGATGAGGCCACAGGAGGAAGGTGAGGGCAGAAGGGATGGTTGCCTTTTTGATTTGCGCTCCACGGCTTCTGAGCTGCCGAACTTCGTGGTTGTCATGCGAGGAACATCATCGTGCTCAATGGCTGGTGGGCGGCTGTCTGGAAGTGGAGTGGAAGTTGTTTGTGGAATATGTAATGAGGATTATGTATGTATGCAGTTCACCCGGAGATTGGCTGAGCTTGGCATCTTGAGAAGATGCAACCTCCTTCTTGTCTCATTTTGGTTTTCTTAAATGCAGAAGGGCCCTTCCCCCACCAAATTGAGAAATCGAGATTCATTCTTCCCCTCTCCACCCTCTTCATCAAATTGAGGTGACTGATTCAAGTCACAATATTTTAGAAATGATAATCGACTCTGGGTGTCTTTTCAAGTTGCTTCTTGATTTTCTGAGTCAGGAAAAGTAAAGATTTCAAACTAAACTGCAAGCACAAATTATAACCCACCCCCCCCGCTTCAAACTGTACTGGATTTCTAGCACCATCCCCAGTTGGGTTTTGATGGGACCACTGAGATTTGTGAAGGGAAGGAGCACAGATTTCATTTTGCCGTCTGTTCTCAGTGCTGCAGTCTGACATGTCAGAGCAGCCTTACAAGACAGACAGCGATGGCAGAGAGACACGGGAGGCTCGGGGCCCCCGGCTCCAGGCTAGCAGGGTTAAGGCATGCCTGCGCCCATCATCCAAGGCTCCTGAAGAGCACTTGGCTTCCCATGACTGCATTTGCAGGTAGTTGACAGGAAGAGGAAAGTCATTTTTTCCTCAAATCTGGAAATCAGTCTGAACTCGTGGAGTTGGGACACCTGAGCCGTCCTGCCCCTAAACTTCACAATGCACTTTTGGGGGTAAAATTCCATTTTCTTTTGGAGCTGTTGTGTTCCTATGTCCGTGTGTGCATTTGTTATGAGGAAGGGGCGCAGTATCTGCCCTACTCCCTTCCTTACAGCCTGGATGCACTCTGTGCCCACCCTCACGCAGTGTACCTGAACCCGTGCGCTGTGCAAGGACCCCTGCTCCCCGCTGCCTCCCATCCCACTTCGCAAATCCTTCATCCCTCCTTCTTTGAGCTGAGCTTCTAGGCAGGTGCTTGCTACAGAAGTGTTGGCTCAGGATGGAGAGGTGGGGAGGGCGAGGAGGGTGAGCCTTCGCCGGGCAGGACACGGGGATGGGATGTCAGCAAGGGGGTGGAGGGGAGAGAAAGGCAGTAGAAGGGCAAGGTAGGATGGATGTGTTTGTACTTTCTCCTGCAAGTTTCTGCTTTGTTGACCATGAAGACCCTGTCAATAGAAAGAGAACACGCTTTTGCCGGTAAATCAGCTGCGTATCCACTACAGCACAGGAGCCCAAGTTCCCATTCGTACAGCTCTGCTGTCCCTCAGCAGAGCACTTCCACCGACAGACATCGAGATGTCCAGGAGCACCACAGGTGTAGCTGTACTCACACCCTTAGCCCTTAAATCCGACTCTAGTCAGCGACAGAGGCAGGGAGGAAACTTCTGAGGTGTCTGCAGAAACTCAGATTCAAATTTCACACAACGCTTCCGGCTGAAAGTCTCACTATCCGGGGCACAGGAATTATCTTGGCAGCCTTGGGTATGAGGAACGCTCACCCCTTCCATCACTTCAGCTGCTTGCTGGGGAGGGAGGGCAGCTGGTGGGTGTCCGGGATGTGTGATGTCCCCCAACAGAAACGAGTGAGTCGTGGGATAGTTACTGCACCGCTTCTGTGTCCTTCTTCCTTTTCATTTAGCTTTTCCCGGAGGCTTCGGTTTCTCACATCGTGTGCTATAAACGATCACTTGGGGCTTTAATGTGCTCTGTGTAATTGTATTATTTCCAGAACAAGAGTCAGAGGTTGCCTTTGGTTTTTCTTTTAAAGTCCTTTAAGAAATAGCTTCCTCTCTCGCAAAAACAGTGGTCATTTTTTCCCTCTAAGAACATTAACTGGGTTATTTCCAGACTTGTCCTTTGATGAGTTTTCATTCCTCTGTACATCTCCGAGGAACAGATACTGGCAGTCTTGAAAAGATCTCCAATAATATTTATTTTTTATATTTGCGAAGGAGCGGAAAAACATGCGTGCATGACATGAGAGAAATAAAATACTTTTCAGTCCATTAGTAACTAAGGAGGTTGGAAAGCAACACCTGATAGGAAAAAAACCTATATTTATATAATTTCAAATTGATAATCCAAGATAATTTTCATTCAGGAGTCTTCAAAAAGCTGGTCAAGGAGTTCTCCAGCACACTGATATTAAATGCTAATGAGTGAGAAATCCTTCTTAGGGGGGAACTTGCAGAAGTTAATGGAACATTGTGCAGAGAAGACAAGCAGGATGTCCCACACCACAACACATTTGCTAAACAGGTGTCAGTCAAGGGCAAAATAATGGGAAAGCTGATCATGGGATTCAGTTAACTGGGAACTAAAGGCTGGGAATATCTTGCCATGGATTGACTGAAGCTGTCTCTGGTCAAGTGGATTTTCAGTCTCACACTCATGGTTGATAAAAGTCCCTGCTCTGATACAGTGGATTTTGATTTCCAAAAGGCCTTTGGGTTAGTACTGATTAAATGATGAGCACTGAGCCCGAAAATGACTTTGCCCAACTGGACCGAGAAAAGATATTACGTCTCCTGACAAAGCCTGGCTTGCCGGTGTTAATGAAGCAGATGAATAAAGAGCTGCCAGGAGAAGTCACCTTTGGGTGGGATGTTTCTGGTGGAGTGCTGCAGAGCCCCAACCAGACACTTCCCTCCGTTTCATCATCACCGTTGAAGCAGACAGAAAATCACATGCAATAAAGTCACGTGCAAAGCTTGAGAAAAGGGTGAATAGCAAAGAAGAGAAGACAGGCCGGTGATTACAAGTGTCCCATACAATAAGCCTGTTCTAATCCGTCTGTTTATTCATCTTCCTTCCCTTCATCTCTCTGCAGAACCAAAGCTCTGCATCAAAGGACAAGCCAGGCTTACCTACGGGGGTCTGTATGCTGGAATTTAACAGCTCAGAAAATGAACCGGCTACATAAGTGCCAAGCACCAGCCTGGCTGAAAGGGCTGGAGGCAATACGTACCCGTGTGAGAGCCAGAAATGGCCAGGTAATAAGTGTGCGCTTCCCTGGCTCTGCCTACCTGGGCAGCTCAAGTGGAAGAGAGGGTGAAAAATCCGAAGGGACTGAGAGCAGGGACCAGGTGTGGCTGGAGACCTAGGGAAAATGCCGTACCGTGGGAGACTGAAAGCGCTCAATCTGGCTAGCTGATCAAAAAGAAGAAAAAAAAGGAAAAAAAAAAAGAAGCCAGATTGAGAGGTCATTTGATCACAGTGAATAAGTGTCTCCCCGCAGAGAAAATACAAGGTACTCAAGTGCTCTTGAATGTAGAGGAGAAGGAATCCGTGGTGAGGATCTGAACCCAGGCAGCTTTGCATTGGAAATGAGGCACAAGCTTTTTTCCGCCACGAGCGTGACTAATTGATGCAACAAGGCACTAGCCATCCTTCTGCGGTTTCCAGAGCAAAGTTGGATGCCTTTCTAGCAAACAGGCTGTGTCCAGCAGAAACGATCCGTCTCGAGAGCTTAGCGATGTGAAAACTGAGTAGTGACTTTGCAATCCCATCTGCGTGTAACAGGCTCTGCAGCAGCGGTGGGGCTGGAAATCATGGGCTCAGCTATGAGAATGAGCCTGTGGCTAGAGCAGCCCGGAGCTGGGGTTTGTCCAGCAGAAAGGCAGGGTCCTCAAGACACGTTCTTTATCCAAACTTAGGCATTCTGCAGAAAATGGAAAAAAAAAACCTTTAAGCACAAAAATATTGTGGTTTTTTTCCTCCAGGTGAGTGGGAGTGTCATATTAGACCATTGGCCTGTGCTGCAACGGTCCAAGTACGGGGAACTGGACACAGATGTGTGCACCTACTCCAAAAACTCTGCAGAGAGCAGAAGGAGCCCAGCTCCTGCCTTTAGCTTCCTCAGGTCAGAAACACGGAGTTTTTCCCAGATTTATACTCAACTAATACACACTCCAGGTTAACTCCTGCTGAGCGAGTGCCATCCTGGTGGGGAACACACCGCAGCCGGGCGGCTGTGAGTGACTCAGCCCGAGTGGGAGAATGTGCTGAGTAAATGGCATTGGGGGGATGACTCACAGCACAGGAGCGGGGGGGGGGGTGTCTGCAGGGCCAAAGGCAGCAAAGGAATACGCCATCCCCGGCACCGGTGGACGGTGTGACTCAGGCACAACTTCACCTTTTTCATCCGTTAATGGAAAGTAAAAGCGAGACAGGTTTGAAATACCTGGAAATTGAAGCTCTCCTTGGGCAGGGCTGACTCAAACACTGATTTAGCTCATTGCAGCTACTGCAGCTGTGTTCTTTGCTGCTCCCGAGGGTATTTCCCTCCACCTCTTTGGAATTGGCATCTACGATGAGGGAGAAATTCATGCAGCCTCTACCCAGGACAGCCGCCAGACAGCACCAGCCTCCTGCCGTCTCTAGGCCGAACGCCGCTTGTCTCCGCGCATCGCTTCCCCAGCACTGCCCGCTGCACCCCGGGGACCGCCCGACAGCCTCTCCTCGTCCCGAGCACTCTTAACACGGTTAAAAAAAGATGCATGCCACTCCTGCAGTGAAAGCAAGTTCATCAGATACATGCTAGAAACAGCATAAAACTTCACAAAGGAGCTAATATCCCCCCTTCCGGAGTGCCGTGCAGTCTAAATGAAATCTTGCCGACTAATTAAAATCCCTTCATCCATCTCATAAACATCCCGGAATCATTTTTCCCCCTGACTGAATTATTTAAGAGTTCATTCTCTCAGGATTCAAGATGATTGTTTCTGTGTTGCATTACTGCAAGTTCAGTGCAGTGAAAACCCTTTGGCCTCTAAGGAACTTCGTTTGTATAATAAACCAGCAAAGAGATGCTGTCGCTCTGCATTCAGATAACTTCCTTTGGTGAAACCTGCCACCGGTCCTGGAAACCAATAAGGGAGAGCATTTAGGGACACCTCTCCTGCTCTCGTGCTGGTGGAAGTACATGAAAGAAAATGAGAGAAGGGAGCAACTCAAAGCTTCAGCTGGTTCCCTCATCCACTTGACTAAGCAGACCCAGGAATTGCACCTCCAGCACAACCGAGAGCCTCATATCAGACTGGGAGTGAGGAACGGGGTGAGGGGGAGGCAGGAGCTGCTTAATGAGGCACTGCCACCATGGAAGATAACCGTGGCATCGCGACCAGATGGGTCACCAGAGGCAGCGCAGGGAACGTGCAGGATATAACTGCACAGTCGAACCGGGGAGCCTCTGCTAAACTGCCCCAACAGACTCCCAGGTTGGTCTCTCCTGCATCTCCAGTTGCATTTCAACCATTTAGAAGGTGGCAGCTGGACACAGTAGGGCACTGACGACTGTCAGGGCTGGCTGAAGCCCCCAGCAAGACTGTTTTGGAGGCCTGGAGTCCAACCACACCTCCTGGTATGTGATGGTACTGTTGGTACCATGCAGCCTGCTCAGGGGATGCCGCCCTGTCTTGGGCAGAGCCGTCACGGAGGGCTCTCCAGCCTGCTGCAGCAGACCCATCCATGGGGAAAAAAACATCTACAGTTATGGCTTAAGCTGTATCTTTACTTACGGGTAAATTTCTTGCTAGCCCAGTCTTTCCAAATCTGTTTCAAAATCCTCCCCTATTCCTTTTTGTGACCCTTTTAGTAGGTCTTGACACCAGCAGACAGCCAGAGGCTTTCAATTCAGGCGAAGCTCCACGCTCACAGCAAGAGACAGGCTTACTTCATGGAAAAGAGCAAAGCACTTCCCATCCGCTTAGCTTTTTGGCTCATGAATGATGTCTTCAGAGCACGCATTTCCTGGGTCAAGCGAGTCTGTGCCAATGGCAAGGAATGATGCTTCCAAATGACTTTAATAACGTGGAGAAGCGATTGAACAAGGCATTTCACATGAGCACTATCACTTTGCCTGTCTCACATTCACTCTCGAATTGCTAATCATGGTACATCAAATGCAATTTAATTTCAATTACAATCTCTCTGATAAAGCTTATGGCTTCTTTCCCCATCCCCCTTCGAGCACCCTTGTGCACTCCTGCTCTCACACACATAACACAGCACAAAGCACTTTCAGAAAAGAGAAGATCCAATATATTCCTGTTGCGTTACAAAGGCTTTGTGCTGGCATTATCTCCCCTGCATGCATATATGGCATATTGAGAAAGTAGGAATATTATTAACCGAGCATTGCTCATAACATTAGGAGTTAATAGATTCCCACGGGAAGGAGACACAGTTCTGACTTCAGTCTGACACTTTGGAGGAATCAGAAGGAAGAACATTCCTTTATTTGGCTGGCACTCAGCTTGGAAAGCTGCAGAAAAAGGTATTGATTTCATTGAGGCTGTAGAATTATTACGAAGGCTCGGGCTAGAACGTATAATGGGTATTTATCTATTCTGCAAATGACATCGGCAAGTCTTCGTATGTTCCATAGAAGCTGGGAGAGTCAAGGAAAGAAAGAAGTGTTAGGCACCTGCAGCGCTCCATGGCAGCCCGGAGCTGGCAGACCAGGGAGCTGTGAGGAGGAGGAGGGTACGTGGTGAGCAAGGGCAGGCAAAGGGTGGGGAACTGAGGGGGACAACCCAGCCTGGGAACTGCCGTCGAAAGTGGGGGCATTGGAGAAAGCCTGGAAAAGACCAGAGGGGACAAGGCCATGGGCAATGGCAGCAAGATGTCGGGTTTTTCTTGGCTTTGGCGTGCATGGCTCCAAGCCTGCTTTTTAATGGTCAGACAAACTTCCCGATGATGGATCTCACCCTACAATCCCCTTCTCCTCTATCCTAGACCTGACACATGTACACACATATACGTGTGAATTTTATAATTAATTCCTACTTTTAGTCCAGTGGGGCTTTGACTCTAGCACTTGCACTTCTTTTTTTCTTTTTATTTTTGTCCTTCTGTTTTGCAGCTGCTCCCGTTTGCTCTAGAAACCTAGTTTGCTTTGGAAAAGAACATGAAATGTGGAGAAGACAAAAGCAGCAATTAGCCACATGGCCCTGCACACAGTCCTTAGACCACGGTAGATCAGCGCCTCCCTCCAAAGAGCAAATTACGGCTGGTGGCTTCATGGGGGCAAAGAGACTCAGGCAGCTTCCAAGGAATGTCACATCCAGGGTTATTTTCACTTCAGTTCCTTTTCAATCTATTGCAACTGACTTTGATTCAGAAGATGCTGCTTGAAAGAATAACAAATGGGAAGCCCTAAGTTTGCAGTCAGTGCAAGGGAAACGGTAAACAGTAAACGTGCAGGGCTGGAGGCAAGCTCAGACAGCTCAGGGCTGGGTGCCCACGGGCCACCTGAACCCAAGAGGTCGCACAGGCAGACCACCACCACCAACAGCCTTGGCCCTTCTCCACCGCACAGGGGCAGGGGCGTGGGGGCTGCAGTGTGGCTGGATCCCCCGCAGTGCAAAAGGATGGATTTTGGAAGAGGTTACTGGCTATTTTATTGTGTGCCAGGGGAGCACCAGAGCCTTGAGACTCTCCAAGACCACCCTAGGCCCTCCAGAGGTGACGGCTAGGAGGACAACCTTATAATTTGTCTCTCTTCCCTCCCGTAAAAGAGAAAAATTTGCATTTCTCTTGCAGGAGATTGAAGGGAAGAGAGAGATCGCAGAGCACTGCTTTCTCTCTCACACCTGTATCTGTCCTTTTTTCACCCTTGCTTGTTCATTTTCTCCCTATTCCCCCTCCCCAACACACCTTTTTCCTTCTTCCTCCCCCCAACCCACGGGCTCCCAGTTTTCGGGACTTGGCCCTAACTGGTTGCAGCCCTTTGGCACTTCTCCCCGAAATAAGCCTTTTTCTTTATTTCATATGCAAATACTTTCCAAATTGCGGCAAAGCCGGGCATCTGCCTCCAATCGAAAGAGCTTTTCAGAAACGTGTCCGAAGCCGAAGTGTGAGCCTCGCCGGAGCTCAGTACCTGCGGAAGTGAAAATGGAAGTTGTCAGGAGACACCGAGATTAAACCTTCGCAAAGTGTGAATAGCAAATGCCCAGGCTGCTATGAAAAAGAGAGAGTCGAAGGTACAAATTGCTTCTAAATACCATTTCTATAGATTCTGAAGATGAGTTATAATGAAGGGAAGGGAAGGGAAGGGAAGGGAAGGGAAGGGAAGGGAAGGGAAGGGAAGGGAAGGGAAGGGAAGGGAAGGGAAGGGAAGGGAAGGGAAGGGAAGGGAAGGGAAGGGAAGGGAAGGGAAGGGAAGGGAAGGGAAGGGAAGGGAAGGGAAGGGAAGGGAAGGGGAGGGGAGGGAGGGGAGGGGAGGGGAGGGGAGGGGAGGGGAGGGGAGGGGAGGGGAGGGGAGGGGAGGGGAGAGGAGAGGAGGGGAGAGGAGAGGAGAGGAGAGGAGAGGAGAGAGGAGAGGAGAGGAGGAGGAGAGGAGAGGAGAGGAGAGGAGAGGAGAGGAGAGGAGAGGAGAGGAGAGGAGAGGAGAGGAGAGGAGAGGAGAGGAGAGGAGAGGAGAGGAGAGGAGAGGAGAGGAGAGGAGAGGAGAGGAGAGGAGAGGAGAGGAGAGGAGAGGAGAGGAGAGGAGAGGAGAGGAGAGGAGAGGAGAGGAGAGGAGAGGAGAGGAGAGGAGAGGAGAGGAGAGGAGAGGAGAGGAGAGGAGAGGAGAGGAGAGGAGAGGAAGGTGGTGGTGCCAGCAGGGTGCAGTGGACGGGACCCTGCTGCTCTCTCTGCATGCTTGAAGGAATCGGTTAGCTCTGTCACGGAGCTAACCCACACAGCCTTTTCAAGAAGCTCAAGGAGAGCATTGGAAAGAAAGCATGTGGGAACTGACTGGTCATGCACACATGGACATCAGAAATTACATGGCTGGAAACGCTGCCCGCAGCAAGGTCTGGGGCAGCCTCAGTGGTCAGGGCAAGAGCGACGGCACTTGCTTAGCCTACTCCTGGGACTGTATCATGTCCTCCAGCACCGTGTGCTTTTGTCAAGTCAATTAGGTGCAGAAATACTCCGTGTTCTAATCCAGCAAAGGTCCCCGCAGGCAGTTCCCCGTGGAGCAGAGCAGTTATCACAGCCGGTCCCACGCTGCAGACAGGCAGGGCTCTCCTCTGCCGATCTGCCTCCCCCAGGCGCTGTCGCTGGACCCGGGCGCTCTGCCTGCCCGTCTGGCACCGCTCGGTGTTTTCCATCTGATCCTTTAGATTTGCTCTTTGCCTCCGGCAATTCCCTCTGCAGCGGCTGCTGTGCTGTCAGGCTGGCTGAGACAAACAGGTCCCCGTGCTGTTTGCAAGGCAGCTGCCTGGAAAAGTCCCTCCATCCCGGTCCCTCTTGGGGGACAGCCCTGTGCGGTGAAGCCCCCCCTGACACCGTCCCATCCAGTGGTGTGTGCTGGTTTGCAGTGAGAGAAAAGGGGGGGCCAGTCCTTGGAAACACCAGCTGTGGCTTTAGATGTGGCATTGGGGGCCTGTCTCGTCCTCACCACCTCCACCAGCAACACTGTTGGGGGCACAGAAGGGGACAAACTCAGCCCCGTCCATCTCTGCTTTTAAGAGGTGGGTTGGATGCTGCTTGCAGATAATCTCTGTCATGAGTAGAGCTGCATTCAGTCGTTCCTTGGACCCTGTGAGCCATTCCCCACGCCTTCATTTCATCTGAATCCAGCCAGTCCAGGCAGATGGAGAATGTCCCCTCCTTGGCCTGTTGGCTCCAATGACCTGCAGGTTGCAAGGCGTCTTCCTTGTGAACACACCGTGCTCCTTCCAACCCTCACAAACACAAACAGCAAACCTCTGCGAATCACAGCGGAACGAAAGCCTCCTTTTTTCCAGTTCACGTATCACGCTGTGCAGCGTGAGAGCCGTTTCTCTCCTGCTGGTACCAACTCTTACATCCCCAGGGAAAAGCTATTATTGAAATAGTGGAGCTGGGGAAATAAGTTCATACATACCGACATACATACAGGCAGAGAGAGAGACATTGAATTACTTTTTGAGGACCAGCTCTTTTGCTGGCAGGATCTGACTAAGATTTATTGGCTTCCAGGTTATACCAAAGAGCCCAACGATGTGCTGTAGCTCACCAGCGTACCCCGGACCAGCATTTGATCCTGCCTGGCTGGTTTTCTTCCCCTCCAATATTCACGGAGCATGCAAGCTGGAAACCCACCACCCCCACCCACCCCCACCCCCTAATTTCAGAGCAAATGATGATGCAAAGCATTTGCTGACCCAGCCAGGCTATCTCCTGCCATGGGGCAGTGCCAGCGACACTGGTTGTCTTTTTTGCCCTCTCTGAGGTGTCTCGGTGTCACGGCTGAGCACAGGGAACCTCTCTCTAGCTCTCGCTCACACTCTCTGTGCTGCTGCATTTAAGTGGAGACCTAATGCATTGCAGCAGGGAGCTTGTCACAACATATTAGCAGAGTATCTCTGGATAATTCCCTTCCATCAGCTCAACTACATCTCGTTTTCCAGGAAGATTTTAGGAAATTTTGGTATGTGTTATACAAGGCTCAGCAAATAGCTCTGACTTGCTTTGCAGAGCTTTCGCACAGCCTGGCCGGTCCTTCACTCAATGCTTTTGATGCATTCCTTGAGCTGATTTTTTTCCCCTCTATCGGACGACTTTCTTCCCTCTTCGAGCTTTGCCTTGCCGAGGGCTTGATTCATCTGACCTAACGCAGATGTCTCCTTCGGGTGGGAAGAAGGGAGCTTGAGGTGACCAGCCCCAGTGTGGAGACCTCGACGGTGACAGATGATGACCTTCCCCCGCCAAGCAATACAAAAGTTAAACCAAAATGAACAGAAGGGACAAAGGTGAAAGGTGGGGGGTTGCTTTATTTCGGTGCCTTAATAAAAAATCTCCCAGGCCCAGTACTGGGATGCCCTTAGGCCTTTTCCGGAATGAACCCATCGTGATCGCTGTTCCCCACTGAACGGCATTTCCCGGCCCCTGAATCATTTTGTGTTAAATAATCCCAGTCACCATTACAGGGCTGGTTAAATGGCAGGCAAACATCCATAGATCAGTCTGTCTCATCCTTACGGCACGGTGATTACACGGAAGATGTATCGGCTGGGTAATATCCGCAGAGCAGCCATTAAGCTGACTGGGGGCTGATCCAGGTCCTTTGGCTGGAATAACGAGGTTAATCACACAAACTCATTTCACAACTATTACTTTTATGGCTCGAGCTCCCCATGCACCTTCATCACAGCAGCATAAGCACAGCAGAGAAGCCACTGGGCATGTCACAGAGGAGATTCAGGCTCTGGGCTCATCCCGCTATTGGGAAACGGGATGATTTCAGCTTCCAGACACCAGATTTAGAGATAGAAATCTGTCTGAGCCATTGCCGTAGTCCCAGCATCCCGCGGCCAAACCCTGGTCTGCATCAGCAGAGTTTCCCTTCCTGACCCCGATGGGAGCTGCAGCCCTGTAAAGCTCAGGTTGGAGGAAAACCTAAGGCACAGTCAAGCTCTTACAGAGATTCACATGAAATAAAAGCAACTTGAAGAGGCCAGAGCAACCCCAGGATCTGATGGGATCACAGGGAAGAAGAGCTGATCTCAAACAAGATGCACAGCACCCCCCCCCCAAAAAAAACTAAGCCAAGTGCCTCTGGTCCCCAGCTAACCAAGCATGCTAAATGATGATAAGAGAGTGAGAATAGGGAAAAAACCCACGTTGAAGCCTGGAAGAAAAACCACAGCTCATCAAGATATCTCTGGCCCAGGCAATGCTTAAAACTGAGGTAGAGTTTAACAATATTAACATTTTTCTGGGCACCCAAGGTGAGACCAGAGCTTTTTGGTTTGCGGTGGTGGACCTCTGCTCTGAGAACAAACCTCCACCCTCTGGTGTCTGTCACCGAGAAGCCATTTGCCTCTGCAACCCCTTGAGCCCATAAAAGCCGACAAAGGTCCTGGATTGCCTCAGGTTAGGCAGGATTGTATCAACGATGCTATCTCGTTACAGCATAAACATCATGGCTGTGCACATTAGTTATATTCCTGTGCGTTTTTCTTCTTCCCTTGCTAAAAAATTCTGTGTGCAGAGACCAGAGTCATGTCTCAGCAGCCGGGAGGTTATTTACTCATGCGTCTTTTGGTACTCCTTTGCCCCCTAAATGGGGCAGGACATCCCCGTCGCGGCAGCACGTGCCGTTCCTGCAAACCACAGTAAAACCTAAGCCCAGATGAAACCTGCTCAGAGGCGGGTACAGCCTCAAATACAGAGAATTCACCAGAAGACTCACGGACTAGCGAGGAGCCCTCGTCGGCCGGCTGAGCACCAGGTTGCCGGCAGGTACCACGCAGCGGTTGTTTCTGGGCCCCCTATTCTGGGTCTTGCGTGATTCTTCCCTGCAGACGAGAAGGTCTGGCGTGTGTCCCCTAGGTGGCATCTACAGACTGTGCAGTGACCGTCCCCACGCCATCCCCGCGGGGGTGTCAGCCCTGGCACCGGCCTGGGACACAGCCCCACACCCAGCAGCAGCTCGGTGCCTCCCGAACCCCCCGCCAGGCACAAACCACATTTCCTTGGGGGTACCCTTTTTCTTAAACGCAGCACGACTCTTCCCCCTGGGCTTGAAGCCGGGTGCTCGTGTTTGTGGTGAGAGACCCTGTGAAGTTCCTGCGCAATCACATTGGGGTCTTGCTCTGAATGTCACCCTGTTAAAAGCAGTGATACACTCTGCCTTGCCTCTGTAACATCCTTTACAAGCTGGGCTTTAAGCTTGGTTTGCGATATGGGAAATGAAAGCACAGGGGAGCGAGCCCCTGGTGTGCCCAAGAGGATTGCTCGTAGGACTGGAAAACACTGGAAAAGGCCCTGACTTCCCAAACCGCCGCTGCTCTCCAGCAGATGCAGGCGGAGCGAGTAGCATGGGGTGATGCTGGTCCAGGTCCCTCTCGTGACGGAGGGGTTGGCCTTTGGGACTCCAGTTTGGTTTAGCCCAGTTTTCAAAAGGTTCCCACCTGCCTGCAGTTTGCTCTTCCAGCCTCGCCGGTCTGCTGCTGTCACTGCTTCCCTCCTTCCCAGCACCCGGCGCTGTTCCGTCAGCCCTCCTCCTCCTCCTCCATCGCCCCACGCTCCCTTTATCCCTCCTCGGCACCAGTCCCCGCCAGCCAGCACCCCCCGGGGACCCCTGCACCTCCCAGCCAGGCTGGTGGCAGCTGCCCCTCTTTGCTCTGCCCAAACTGGGAAGGGGAAAGGGGAACCTCTGGGAAGTCTCAGCTCTTGAAGGCAGGAGCTGGGGAAAAGCCAGACAAGCGTAGACTCCTGCAAGCAAACATCTGATGGATTAAACGCACCAATGTCAGATTGTAGGACCCTAGAAATCATCCTGGACTTTGTCCTCTCCCCCACGGGAGGGGGGCAAAGGGATGGAGGTGCCCAGAGAAGCAGCTCCCTGACCTACATCGCTTCGCTGGAGAGCGAGGTGTTGTCTCCAACGTGCTGCCTATAGAGCACACGTGTGAATTCGCTCGGGAGGCAGTTCACCCCCCTGGGACGGGACGGGGTGCAGCAGGCTCCAGTGCTGGCTCAGCATGTTGGCAGTGCGACACAAATCATCGCTGCTCTCCCTGCCCGTGCTGCTTTGTCTGCTGCGAGCGCAGGACACGTGTTCCCTATAGGTGCACCATGCGGGATAATAAATGTCCGATCTCTGCCCGGAGGCAGTGCCAGATCAGCGATTCATTTAGCTCTGACCTTCTTGCACGAGGCACCGTGCGGGAGCCGGGGATTCAGCCACGGCAGAAGCCATTTGGACATAACTCGGCCAAGGACAAGAACACATCCCTCCTCTTTCAAAAAATTTTACCTTGCTAAGGCATTTCTTGAATCCTTGTTACTAGGCATCTAAGGACACCAAGACCTTAGAGCTTCCCTCTGAGGCTGGACCAGGCTCCCATCCTCTTGCAGAGCCTCGGCTGTAACTGCCCAGCAGCTCCACGTGCTCATCTAAAACCCCAGCAGCCCAGAGAGGCTTTTACGCTGGTCCCTGACCTGAGTTGCTTGTACGTGGGGAGGAAAAGAGACCTCTAGGCAACCCCACCACTTACTAAATTACTGAATCCACAACCAAGCCGAGCTCGAGGAGACGGGGCAGGTGCTGCTAGAAGAGCTGGTGTGCTTCTGGGCTGGGATTAGCTGTCAGAGAGATTCACCAGCACTAGAAATCCCAAGAACAGAGGAGAACCACAAATGATGTTACTGGAGACCCGGGTGAGCAGCCTGAGCAGCCGCTGCACTCACGGTCTGACCTGCTTCCCCCCGCCTGCTCCCCTGCCTGCTGCTCCACGACTAATTTTAGGTTAAAGGCCTTTTATCAGCTGCCAAGCCTCCAGCACGCCCCAGGCACTCTGTAAGAGCCGAGTCTCCTCCCCGTGGTTTTCCAAAGGGAAATATTCGTGAGGTTTTGAGGGCAGCAGAAGTGACAGTTTCCCGCCAAGCAGCCGCAGCTCCTGCGATTTGCCCTTGGAAGCGCCCAGGAAAAATATCTCCTGGACCGGGTCTTCTTGAAGGGCATTTCTGTGCCTCACTCCACCTGTTTTGGCACCTTCAGCTTCAGGGGAGCCTCTCACCTGATGCTGAATGAGTCACCCCCACTGACCTGAAGGCCCCTGATATTAAAAAGCCTAAATTTCCAGGTGATTTATTAAAAAAAAAAAAAAAAACAAAACAACAAAAAAACCACTTTGGAGTTCTTACTGCCCTAGATTGGGTGCCTTTGGGTCACATTTTCTAGCCTTCATTTCCTAATTTTCCCGTTTGAATGGAAGGTGACCGTTCCTGCAGGTTCAGGAGCTGGAGCCTGAACACAGACTGAAATTTTGGGACTTATGGTAAACCTGAGCTGCACAAACACCTCCCTGCCTGGGAAGCAAGCAGAGCCAGTTCCCTCCCATGGGGAGGAATCCACAGACACGGTGCGGACTTTCACAGCAGCAGCAAAGCTTTCCGAGTGCAGGGTGCTTTCATAGGCAGCAGCTCGCTCAGCCTTCAACGGCGCAAATTTTGCATCTTGCATCTTCCTGAGCTCACCTCCCAGCTGGGGGTAGCTTTGAGCAGACCAGCGCCCTGAAGTGCCAAGCTGGAGCCAGACCTTGCAAAATTCGTTCATTTAGATGCTTGTGCTCAAGCTAATGGGAATGTGGAGGCTTTAGCTGTGTTGAGTCATCCTGTGTAGCAACAAAACCCCAAGTAGTAAAAGACTCATGAGACCATGGCCCTGCTCCGGAGTGGATGCGATTGCCTTTCTGTAAAGCTCATGAGCTGGGACGATGACTGTGGCTGGCAGAGCTGAGCGTGGGTTTCATCTGCTCGCGGGTAAGAGCGCTGCCCGTGCACCTTCTGCCGGCGCACGAACGAAGGGGCAGCTCCAGCTGCTGCCCGTGTCCTTCCCACGCTGAAGATGTAAACCTGCAGGTATCTGTGCGGCTGGTTTCTGAGCTGCTTCTCGGGATAATTGGCAAAACACAAGCAGCAAGATTGATTGTAGAATTGAATTAGATGCTGAGGCTGCTAGCTGCACATCCCGGCCCTGCTCCGGGGTCCCAGCACCCTGGAGGCTGTTATCCCTGCAGCAGGCAGGAAAGAGCAGCGGAGATGGATGGGAAGAGAGGAATGAGCTATAGCAGACATCTGTCAGTGCATCCATGAGGCTCCGCTGCTGCATTCAGTCCCGCTGAATTGCAGTGCTGAGAGGTTTGGGGCTGGTGTCCTGTCTTGTGGTTCAGCACGCCCAGTGCCAAGCGGCTGGGACATGGCGAGGGAGGACCGCCCTTCCCCCGTGCACATCTGAACTACGAGGTGGGCTGGTGACCTCGCACAGTCTGGGGCTGACCATGGTGGACTGGGAGGTTTGGCTTTTCTGCAGCCCAGCATCAGCATGGACGGAACCTGGCCCAGGCTGCTTTTTCGCTAGTGAGCATCATTCCTGCCAGCGGGCATTCCCTGCTGGCCTGAGGTCAAAAACTCCCCCCGCAGAAGCCTGGATGTGAAAGATGCCTCTAGCTTCATACCTGGCTCTGTCCCAGATAGCCTAGGACATGCACAGGGGAGGTGGAGGAGTCAGGCTGCGAGGAACAGAGATCTGCAAGTGGATGTGCTGCTTTGCAGAGAGGTGGGAAAGGAGGAAAAGCAGTTTTTTTCTTCTCCTCTCCTCTCCTCTCCTCTCCTCTCCTCTCCTCTCCTCTCCTCTCCTCTCCTCTCCTCTCCTCTCCTCTCCTCTCCTCTCCTCTCCTCTCCTCTCCTCTCCTCTCCTCTCCTCTCCTCTCTCTTATTTTTCCTTCTTTATCCAGAAAAGGAATGCGCTGCTCCAAAGGCAGCTCTGCCCTGTTATTAACTGCTCTGCGGAAGCGATTGCTGCAGTTGCCACAGCAATGCTCCGAGCGCGTGGAGGGAGGCGCGGGCAGCCACGCGTGACTTTCCCATCCCCAACGATGCCCACCACAAAGACGGTCAAGAACATACGCTGAAAAGGGAAATATATCCCTGTCCAAACTGGATCCCTGTCTGCAGACCAGCTTTGTGATTTCCTCTTTCCCCCCGTAATAAACCGCAGCCCTTTGGTTGACCCTCACTCAGCAGTTAATTATTCTTAATGAAGCAAAAATCCTGGTTGAGCAATGATAGAGTAAAACGTGCATGAGAAATACAGTTAACTGCCAAGGACCTTAAACTCTACGGAACGAAGCATTATGGGTATATTAATAACCTCTGTGCTTCTCATGGACCGAGGGACTTTATAAAACAAGAAAGCAGACCAAAAGCCATACCAGGTAAATGACTTTTTCCCCAGTTGAAGCAGTGAGGACCTACAGGATTACAGTTAACATGTGCCTGGAGAAAACCATTTGATGGAAAGAGGGTTTTTACCTATGTGGCCAAATTATTTTATCACTGCAGCAATAGGCAAGCTAGCTTTCCCATCATATCCCACAACAACCGCCTCATCCCTACACAGGCCATGGCTGGAGAAACAGCGAAGGGGGAAAGTGTTTGGACTCATGAAATATCAGGAGATTGCCTGGGAGACTGTTGTAAAGAAGAGATGCGCCAACATCCCCAAACACGCAAAGAAAATGGGTTGAGAGGATACAAAACTGGACAACACTTTGCCAGACTTTTTTTGGCTGCGTGTGCAAACTGTTTGTACCAGCACCATCCACAGTAGCCACGAATGTTTTCCAAGGGCCATGGTCTTGGGCTTAGAACGACGGAGGAGCATGGCTTTGGAGGACATAGTCATGCAAAACACCTCCAACACCGGCTGCGTTCGTTTTCAGGTTGCATTGCCCTGAAAGCAGATGGAGACGGGGCCTGGTATCAGCCTCGCGCTTTGAAGGGAGACATCCCCGTATCCAGGCTCTTTCCCCGCGCGACTGCCGGTCCCCGTCATGCCGAACGCCGCGGTTGCTACGAGTAACAGCCGGCACCACCTCCGACACATCCGCCACACATCCACCGTCTGCCTTCCTCCCGTCTCCGAGCGCAGTGGCCCAAGCTGGCTGGTGGCTTGGCACCAACCCACCCTCTAATTAAGGCATACGAGAAGGAAGGGGAAACCTTCAAAGAAATCCCACCAACAGCCCTTGCAGGAGAGCTTAAGACCTGCCCAAGCAATTGCTTGATTCCAGTCCTCCTCATACCCTTCCCAGCCTGATCTTGCTCAGTCTCCCAAGCCCATCTGCCCCGAGACACCAGGTCACTTCATCTCTGCCCTTCGTGCCACCACAGAGATGCCTTTTATAGAATTTTACATTATGTTTGGATTTTTATTTTATTTTTATTTTGCTGCTTTTTGCTCTCTGCATCGAGGCCCTGTGCGTCACTCCTTCTGGGTTTTATTTGATTGCCTTTTGGAGATGAGGAGATTAATATTTCATCAAATGTACAGGGAATAAATAGCCGGATTTGAAAGACATCCAGAATCTCTCCTGCCTTGACTGTCATTTACAGACCTGATGAGTGGGGAGGCATTTTGGCCACAAGCCGTTTCTGAAGAAGTCACAATCCTTGCCTTGATCTCTGCAGGACATTTCCATCTCCCGTGACATGTCCGTGCCCATCATGTTGTGGTCACGCCCAAAGGAAGGGTGTATCGGTTGCAACGTGTGCAACACCGCGGATGTGGCTCTCCACCCTGCCGTACCACTGGCAGGTCCCCAGGGGCACAGCCACATCCCTGCGTCAGCAGAGCTGCACCAGCCACCGTCCATGCAACAGCGTCGTGGACACCCATGCAGCAGCAGCACGTACACCCATGCAACTCATGCACATCCATGCAAAAGCATCGTGGACGCTCATGCAGCAGCAGCACATACACCCATGCAACTCGTGCACACCCATGCGACGGCATCGTGGACACCCATGCAGCAGCAGCACGTACACCCATGCAATTCGTGCACACCCATGCAACGGCATTGTGGACACCCATGCAGCAGCAGCACGTACACCCATGCAATTCGTGCACATCCATGCAAAAGCATCGTGGACGCTCATGCAGCAGCAGCACGTACACCCATGCAACTTGTGCACACCCATGCGACGGCATCGTGGACACCCATGCAGCAGCAGCACGTACACCCATGCAACTTGTGCACACCCATGCGACGGCATCGTGGACACCCATGCAGCAGCAGCACGTACACCCATGCAATTCGTGCACACCCATGCAACGGCATTGTGGACACCCATGCAGCAGCAGCACGTGCACCCATGCAACTCATGCACATCCATGCAAAAGCATCGTGGACGCTCATGCAGCAGCAGCACGTACACCCATGCAACTCGTGCACACCCATGCGATGGCATCGTGGTCACCCATGCAGCAGCATCACATACACCCATGCAACTCCTGCACATCCATGCAACGGCATCATGTACACTCATGCGACAGCATCGTGGACACCCGTGCAGCAGCATCACATACACCCATGCAACTCGTGCACACCCATGCGACGGCATCGTGGATACCCATGCAGCAGCAGCACATACGATGCAACAGGACCTTTCAAGGGAGGACGGGTCCCCGTGCTGATAACGGAGACACAGCCACGGGCAGGATGGCTCGATGCTGCCGGGATCGTGCGTCTCTCTGTCCCATGGTGCAGGAAAGCGGAGCGCTGTCAGCTGGTGGATTGATGGGATCAGTCTCCAGAGCAAAACCGTGGAGTTTTTCCCAGTCACAAACGGCGGTGTTTTGTTTGATGGGAAATGCCAATCTGCTGATTGGCAAATTTCGGTTGACTTAGCTAAAAGCATTTTGATTGAGGAAAATAATAATTATGACTATTATTATGATTAGTTTAGCATTCTGCCTTGAGGGTTAATTAGCTGTAAAACAAAAGCTTTTGTATTTCTGTTCTATTCAAAATTGACACTTCCTCCCAAAAGGAATTTGAAAAATATGACAAGCTATTTTAAGAAACTCAGAAATCAAACGAGATGTTCAGTTAAATCCCAGATCTTTGTGGGTTTCCCAGCTTCCTTGAGTTTGCTTGTTTTAATTTGCAGTTTCGGTGGTTTTGTTAACGTGGTATCTCCTATTGACGCACACAATCTGGGGAGGGGGGAAGAAAGGGCAGGAGGGAATTATTTGTGTACTGAAGGAATCAGTCGTTTGCTGCAGGGAGCAATGAGTCAGAGCAAAACCCAGCCCAGCCCGCGTCTCAGCTGGGCTTTCCTTCTCCCAGGAGGACGCTGGTTTCTCTCCCTGCGTGACCGCATGGACAACTTCTGCATCTCCAGCAGAGTCTGATGGGATGAACAGGGGTCTGAAGCGTCCAGAAGCCACCCAAGCCTTTTGCAAGGACTTCAGGACCAGGAAACCTTTCTGCCAGTGCAGCTCTAAGGTAATAACCATTAAAGGAGGTTGTTGGTTGAGTAACAAGCCTTTGACTTCCCTCCCTGCAACGTATTGAGCGGGTCTGTGGTTTAAGCTTTCCTGCTCTTCCTTTCAGAGCGAGCCGTAAGGCTTGCAGGGACGAGGCAGGCTACACAGAGCGGTCAAATACAACAGGGCTACCCGAATTTGGGGCACAATTATATGATGTGGTGACCTGGAATGAGGGAAACCTGGTCCCAGCAACTACTTTCTTTTGCCAGGCAGAATTTGAGAGCGTGTTCTTCCCCTCACTGCAGGTCTAGGAGGAGAGAAAAGGGTCAGACACAGGACAGAAAGCCTGAAACTGGATTTTAAAACCAGTGCAAAAAGCAAATCCCCCAGGAGAAACTTGATGTGTTGGGCTGGGGTTTTTTCTCAGCCTGCAGTTGAGCAGCTCCACACACTGACAAGCATCCTCTGCCTCACTCAGTTTCTGCAGGAAAGAAACAGCCCCAGCCCACCAGTAGGGAAACTGAGGCAAATTGCTGAGCTCAGCCTTGGTTTCAGCTCAGAAGCCAAACTCCACTCTTCCAGCAACCTGATCTATATGTCCATGACACCGAGGATTACTTTTTTCCCGCAGATGTCCCGCTTGGAAGCAAAGCCCCGTGGCCCACATGCTACCGATGCCCCATGCGGGAAGCGGGGACACACGTGCCGCGTTCCCCCGGTGCAGGGACGGGCCCCGGTCTCATCCCCGTGTGCAGGACGGACACAGGCAGCAGCATGTTTCTCCCCAGCAAGGGGAGGGGATGGCTGCAGGGGACAACATAGGAGCACCGCGGGGGTGTAAGTCACCCGAACAGCCCCACGGAGCAGCCGCCGCGGAGCTGCTCAGACACAGAAGTGGCAAACCATATGCAGTTACATAAAATAATAATAATAATATACCAAAGGCAGATAAAGTCAGGCTAAATCGCTCCTCTCCCTCCCTCCTGGCGATCCGATATTTCTCTTCATTCTCCCCATCCCCAATATCCATCTCCCACATTTGTCTCTGTGCCGCACCGAGGAGTTTGAGATTAACCATGACGAATGGACTGATTTCCTTGTCTCAGGGACTGTTTTATTTTTCCTTTGCCACATCTGACAAGTTGCATTTTCCTATAAATCCCCTCAATTAGGCCTTTCAAACTGCACTGCAGCCGTTTCCCTGATATATGGGGAAGGAATTATCTTCACGTCCCTGGCAACCAATTCCTTGACTAAAAATAGTTGATGTTCACTTTTGCATTCCTCCCATCACCTCGCACTTGGGGCACCTGGGAAGAGCGTGGCCATTGCATGAGTCCCACTTGGTGGCCATGGGCAGGCTGAGATGAATAAGGACGATCCTCAGGGTCTCAGCAGGGAAATGGGGTCTCCGGTGCTCCCCACTGCAAGGTGCCTCCTGTGCCCTGGGGTGCACAAAGCCCTGAGCAGCCCCCCAAAACCAGAGCGGGGAGCTGTGTCCTGGACCCACGATGCGCTCGGGGAACGGGATGAATCCAGGCTGCTCGAGGGTGCAGGAGCTTCCTCGAGCCTCTTTTAGAAAGTTCTGCATTTTCAGTTGGGCTTATTGAAGCGAAAGGTAGCGCAGGGGTGGCTCTGGAGAGCGGCTCATCCTGTCACTTGTCAGGGGTAGGGACGTTAGGAGATCTAAGAAACAGAGAATTTACCAGCGCTTTACATATTTTCAAACTTCTTTGCCAAAGCAATGACACAATTGATTAAATCCAGCTAATGCCGGAAGATTTATGTCTGTGTTGTTTATTCCCTTTAATTACTGGGTCAGGAGCATTTACCCTTTGGGGCCCGGCATGGGCCACTGGTTGCACCCACGTGCTGGGATGCAGCCCTGGCTGTCCATTCACGCCTTGGTCCAGCAGATGCAGGGAGGACCTTGTTCACCTCCTGCCCTCTCCCATGCTTCGGAGACAGAAAGTGGCTCAGCGAAGACGGATGGAGGCTTCGGCCGTGAATCCATCAAAGGACACTGCCCTCCTATTGATCTGTCTGCGATACGCTGTGCTCTGCAGCCGTTCCCAGAGGCAGAGGCTGTGGTCGGGACGAAGAGGGAAGCGCGGTCCAGCACGCCAGGAGAGGCTGTTGGTGGATGCACCAGCATCAGGTAGGGGAAACATCTTTGGTCCCTCCAGGCTGGTGACCCCAATGGCAATGTCTTCCGTCGTCCCCTTCGCAGCAGCACACCTCGGCTCTCCTTATTGCCTCAGAAAAGAAGAAACCGTAACTTGCTGCCTGGCTTTCTGCTGCCAGGTCACCGGGGGCAGGCGCAGCCTGGCTCACTCCCCAGGGTGGGTGCGGCAGCCACAGCTGGGACAACCCCCCCAAGCCCCAGGGGGGGTGGAAGGGATGCCCTGAAACTGCCTGGGCACAGAGGAGCAGGTTTCACCCACCCAGAGATTCATCCAGCTCAGAGATGGACCCAAGCCTGGCCACGGTGTCCCCAAGAGAGAAAGGATGTGGGGGACCCCTCCCCAGGAGCCCAGGCTGGAGGCTGCCGGGGGCGGTGGGACAGAGAGGCACGGCAGAGAGCCCTTAACATCTGAGATGGGGTGGGGGGTCATTAGCCAAGACCCCGGGAGCATCATCCAGGCTCCCCTGCACCACCCGCTCCTATTCCCCACCCTCCCAGGACACATGGCCCCCACACCAGTGCCCCTCTCCTCTGCCAGTTCAAGCCCCCCTGCTCCTCCCCCATTGCCTCTGCCCCTTCCACCACCATCCTACGAGAACAACCACCCTCCCAGCACCACCCCCACCTCCTCCGTGACTCAGTTTCCCTCGTTACGATCAAGTACCCCCAGCGCAGCCCCATGGCGTGGAAGGACCCACATCCACCTGCCCCACGTCCCCTCCGTGTCCCAGGAGCATCTCCCTCACAAAGAAGGTCTGCAGCCCGTTCCACCCCCTCCCTGTGGGAAGGGGAAAGGGGCTCTCACCTCCCTCCGAGTTCACCGGCCAGTTTGCAAAGGGGCTGCAAAGGGCGGCAGCGGGGCCGGCACCGCGGCAGGAGGGGAAACCCCCCCTTCCCAGCCCCTCTGCCAGAGCCCCGAGAGCCAAATCCCCGAATACATCAACCCTCCCGCAAATGGCAGCCCCAAGCCCCTGGCGTACACGCACGGGAGCCCACAGCCTCGGCGGGAGAGCCCCCAGCACCGGCTGCGGCGTGGGGGTGCGGGGGCAGAGAGGGGAGAGCCTGGCCAGGGGGAGCCGGGGCGGGGGGCGGGCGGGGGTCCCTGGGCCGGCGGGACGTTTCTGCTGGTAAAGATGCTGAGGGAGGGAAGGAGAAAGGGGAAAGAAAAAAAAAAATACGAGTTGGAAGGCAGTAAGGAGGTGGAGGAAGGAAAAGGGGAGGAGGAAGAGGAGGAGGGAGAGAAGGGGGGAGTGGGCGGCTGGTGAGGAGGGATGTAGCCCATCGCCAGGCGAGCTGGAAGGTGGGAAGCCAGAGGACCGGCTCCGAGGGAGGTTATAAAAGGCAGGAGCGGGTCGCTGAGCAAAGGGGAGGGCGAAAGGTGCCTGCCCGCCTCCGTGCAGCCCCGCCGGCCCCGGCCCCGCTCCCGGCCCCGCTCCCGGAGGATTTTCTCCCCGGCGGCAGCGGGAGCCCAGCAGGAGCGGGGGCCGCTGCCAACCATGCCCCGGAGAGCTGGGCGCAGCGGGAGCTAAGGATGGTGCCCAGCCTACGTCCTGCCCTCCTCCTCCTCCTGCAGGTAAGATGCTTTTAAGTCCTCTTCTCCCAGAAGGGCCCTTCTGCCTTCCTCCCCATCGCCCCTCCGCACCCGGCACCGCTCGCTTTCTCTGCAATGACTTTTCCGTTTCTTTGAAGGAAGGGAAAAGTAAAAGGAGAAACCGCTACACAAAGGGCCCTCGGGAGAATTCCTCCAGTCGAGGCACGGGGGCTTGGCAAGGGCTCCTGATGCCCAAAATCCGGCGAGGAGGGGGCTGGAGTCAGTGAAAGGACCATTAAAGGGAGGGAGACTTGCAGCCAGGTCCTCCCGAGCGCAGCCCAGCTCTCCCAGCAGCTCCCTGCCTCGCACCTCCCAGTGAAACCAGCTGCCACCAGTTTCCCTTAGGCTGCTGGGAGGGGGTGGCCGCTCTGGGGGTGTGATGGATGGGGACAACACAAATGCAATGCCTAATTGTACCCCCCTTAATTGATTTTCTGAAGAAAGCTCTCCTTTTCCCCCCACCCGCAAAGCGCAAGACTTTCCTCTCCAAATTGCTCGCTGTGGAACTGTGGCCGCTGCTAATTTTGCAGCTCTGCACAAAATGCAAATGCTTTGTCAGAAGCAGTATTCCTCCTCCCCAAGGGCTCATCAAGAAAGGAAATGTTCCCAGCCCAAAGCATGTTTAAATCCCAAACCCTGTGGAAACAAGGAGACTAAAAGGTTTCCGGTGAAATGTCGAACGTTATTTGAACAAACCTATGTAGGCAGGTAAACAAAATGATCGGGTTTTTGATTAAACCTCTGTGTCAAAGAGGATGAAAAGAAAAAAATTGCCTGGCTCTCTGCAAAATGCTGTCTCAGTGGCCCAGTTGTGACTGCAGAGTTAAAACGGCAGCAAAAGCGGAGGGTCAGCCCTCCCCGTTAGCACCGTTGCGGTTCGTACCCCGCGGGCTGGGTTCTCACTGTGCATCGCCGGCGGTAAGAGCAGCGAGGAGTATTTAGCTGCACCTTTGGGATAGGAAAGTTCTCACCTAAGCGATGAGAAGAGCTGATACGCACCAGGCGACCTCCTTGCCAAGTTGGTGTTGCTTTTAAAAGCTCCTCTTCTGAGCAGCTGCTTTCCCCTGTAGCTGCACACCCCTAGTCCTGTTTTACAGGAGCTCTTTTGCAGTTATGTTCCCCGGTTCAGGTTTTGTTTGGTTCTGATGTAAGAAATGAAGGTGAGACAGGGCAGGATCTCTTCCCTCCAGCCCAGCTCCTCCTCGGCCAATACGTGGGGACACCGTTGGCAAAGCCGCAGACCCGCTGCAATAGGGGCAGGGTCTGAGATGGGGACAGCCAAGCGAGCATGACAGCTCCCGGTAGTTACTGTGTGAGCAAAAAGTGGTCAGAAAAAAAAGCCCCAAAGTCCTGAGACACAGCTCCCATCCTCTGCTAAACCTCCTCAGGCTCAGGGGTTTCCCTAGCCATCCCTAGGTGTTCCCCAAGGATCGTCTCCTTGTGAAGACGGGGGGGCAAATCCTCCAAAAGCTTCCAGAGTTTGAGAGCAAAACCACCCCTGCGCCGGGGCTGGGACCGGGAGGGGGTCACAAAAACCAGCCCAAGCAAAGAGAAGTCTCTCCCAGTCAGCTCCAAAAAGAAACACCCAATCTACAAAACACCCCTTTGCAGTCAAACTATCTATTTTTCCTTATAAATACATGCACTCAAAATTCAGACCCTTTTCCAGCGCAATCCCAACCCTCTCTTGGGGACAGCATGGGCTAAAGGACCGTGACACTCCAGCCTTAAGCGAGCGCGTCCCTGCAGCCAGGCGTATCCCCAGCAGCGTCCAGCCCGCGAGTGCGGAGACCTGCACCAGTCCAGCTCCAACGGAGAGCTCAGCAGGGGCGAACCCCCCCTGCCTGGGCAAATCTTGTAGCCTGCAGATCCCCGGGCTGGCACAGCTAAGGTGTTCCCCGTGCATCTGGCCAGCAGCTCCAGTTTAGCGTCAGTTTGTCTACCTTGCCTTGCTGGGTTGACATCCCTCAGGGGGTCGGACAGACAGACCAGGAGACAGGCAGCCAAGCTTGCTGCAAAATACTCTCTGGCACCCTGCAAGTCATTTAAACAAACAAAACAAGTGGTTAAAAAGAAACAGTTCCCCAGCGGCTTTGTCAGGAACTGATGACATTTCTGGGGCTGATAAAACTGTTTGCAAAAGCGTTTTATGAAAAAAACAGAGTTTGAGGCTGGGGGTGGGGTAGTTTCCCCTCTCCCTTGATCAGCTCCAGCAGTGATAAGCCCCAAAACCAGCCCTCTGCCCCTTCGCTGCTCAAATCCTTGCGTAAGACGCGGAGCTGCAGTAGCAGGACACGCTGACCCTGGGGATCTCTTCCAGTCCTCGCTTTCCTTAAAAGCCGGAGTTGATTCAGCGTGTATGAAATCATCCCCGTGGTTTCGCATCTCCAGCGAAGAAGTGAATGGAAATGGCACAGCCTGTTCCCAGAATAGCTGCTCTATCGCCATAGGATGAGTATATAGAAATACGATGAGAATAGCCTGCGCAGCCGGCTCAACCCTGCCCTGAAACACAGCTCTGCTCACCAGGAATCCTGCACAGAGCTGGCCCAGAAGTTTGTTGCGAGCGGCAAGCTGGAGCTGAGGTCCAAGTCTGCAGCATTTAGAGAGGCCGCATCTGTGGTTTTACCTTGGAGAACAGGATTGGGACCCAAAGGAAAGCACAAATCACTAGCGTGGGGTTCCCTCAACAACCCGAGCCCAGGAGCCGGTGTCCAACACTTGAGAGCTGTCACTCAGGAGCGGGTGGCTTTTTCTGAAGAGATGGTATAAAATACCCAGAGGCCCATCTGTTGTTTTTCTTTTTTTCCCTAACTGTCTTTTGAGCTAATAGAAGCGAGTCTCCTTCTCTGCAGTGTCCTGCTTTATCAATGAGTCACCCACCCAGAAGCAATCGCCTCCATTCAGCTGGCAGTGGGCAAAGGGTGGTGGCCTTTTGCAGATCGCAGTCCCTCTCCCACCCTGAAATCCCGTACTGTTCGCCCCGGAAAGGCAACGGCAGATGCAGCTTTGGTGTGGCCAAGCGCTCCCTTGCTGTGAATGCAGATAAACCGGAGGAAAATTCTAGGCGAATTAAAGGGTGGATGTTCAGCCCAGGGTATGACCCTACAAAGGTGATATCTTGGGAGGTGTCTTGGGAGGCAGCTGGGGAAAACAAACCTCCAACCCCCAAATGAAAATATCTGGGTATGCGCACAGGTCCCACGTGTACAGTCTGCAGGAGAGTTTAACACAACCACCTTCGAAAAACAGCCTTCCCCCGCGCTTGTGTCCCTCACGCCATCTCTTCTTCAGCAGCCTTTGCTCTGGCAAACCCGGATGCCATAGGAGCCGCTTTGATTCACGCCGCGTCCCCTTCCCCAGCTTGTTTGTGCCTTTAGCTTCCAATAGCCAAGTGCCATTATTGGTTTTTTTCACCTGTCCCCAAAAATCCATACCTCTTTGATAGATAAATGAAGTCAGAATTATTTATGGCAAGCGAGAGGGAGACCACAGCTTAATCCTGGAAAACCTTTAATTGCTCATAAATCAGGTTTTACAGGGCATTCATTTAGCCCTGATTGATATTCTTTTGTTAGGGTTTGCATCCAGCACGCTCAGAGAGAGACTCCAAACAGAATAAATTCTCGCACCAAAGCCTCTGTCTACACAACGACATGGGCTGGCCCCCTAATGTGGCTAAATTCATAAATTCACAGATTTTAATGCCAGATGGAGGCTTTCGCACTGCCTGCTCTTCCCCTGAGTAACATCAGCCACAGAAAATCCCCCCGTGGTTCTTGCTTTGAGCCTCGGTCTGCTGCCTGCGCTTTGCCTTGATGCCTCGACACTAGCAGGGCTTCTGATGTGGCTTTGCACGAAAGCAAGTGAAGGAGCACCGGGGTGTTCGGTAACAAAGTGAGGGTCTTGGAGAAGCCTTGAGCTCAGGGGGTGGTACAGCAGGTCACTGTCAGGGCTAAGCAAGGGTTGGAGAGGGGTCTTTCATGGGCCAGATGTGCTCTGGGGGCTTCATTCGTGGCTTGGACTGGGGAGGGGACTTTTCCAAGGGAAAGCCCTCAAGGTGGAGGTGATAAGAAGCTCAGTAGCTGCAGAAGACGGTGCCTGGAAGTCAGAGGAGACAAGGGCAAAGGGATCCCCCCCAGCAGAGTGAAGGCGGGGGACACGGAGGGCTGGGCAGCAGGGGCTGGAGGCACATGTGAGGAGGCAGCTCTTTCGGTCAGGCTGCGGCGTTGGCAGACGTGCTGCTCCATGCCCTCCCTTCCCGCGCCGCTGCTGTTCCTGTGCCATCCGAGGCTGGCATCCAGCTCCTTTAACGCTCCCTGTATTTAACACCCAACATCTGGCACCTTTTCCCGCAGGCTTGGGGCCAAGAGTAGGCTCGATCCCCACCTGACACCTCAGCGAAGGTGAGGGAACCTCACCGAAGGTCCAGGGCAGAGAGAGACTGTGCTCAGCCCTTCCCCTGCCCGTGTGTCCCGGGAGGTCTTTCTTCTTCCACCTCAAGTGTCCCAGGGTGGGAGCAGAACCAAGGGATGAGAAAGGACCAAGGGATGAGGAAGGACGACTCCAGGGTGGCTGGTGTTGACCACCCCTCCCGAGGGGGTCTCAGGGGCCATCACCATCCGCCGGTCCCGCTGACCTCTCCAACTTCGTGCAAAGCCACTGGCTCGCGCTGCTTCATCCTGCTAATCGCTCCGCTCTCCAGTTACAGCCCTGGCGGCAGTGGAAAACCCGAGCCCCATCTTAGATTGCTCATTAGGCTACGAGCCATCTATCTCGCCGCTCAGAGCTGTCAGCCCTTCCTGCCACGCAGATCCGATCTTGTTTGAGGCAATAAGATATCAAGAGGGGACAAGCCTGTCCCTGGGTAGTACGGGGCGGGGGGGTGATATTTGACTCGAATGTGAATATATTAATTAAGATCTGTGGATTGCTTTGGAGAGGGAAAGCACCGCAGGGGGACATTCATTCCTAATTGTTATTAATTGAATTTTGCTGCTAGGTCAGTGGCAGGTCAGAGGGACTGATGCGGGGGGGGGGGGGGGGGGGGCGGTGATTTTGCTGCTCACACCCATATCAGCAGCGAGACCCCCAGCCTCCTCGTGCCAAAGAGCTGACACCATCTCAGCCTCCTGCGCTGCATCTCCTGGCCCGGGGCTGGCCACCCCGTGCCCCTCGTGGGCTCCAAAAAACCCATCGGATCAGGGCATTGCATCAGGGCACGGCTGGTGGGTCTGGATAGGAGTGACCAGCCCCACACGGTGCAGCACAGCCCGAGTGACCTTAGGCAAGCGGCACTCAGCGCCTCAGTTTCCCTTCTGGGACAGCATTGACTCGGTGGGTGGTGGGACACTGACTGCAGCTGGTGTTTGCCGTGTGTGGGATGCAGTAAATGCTGGAGCAGCGTCAGGTTTTGGTGTCTGAGCCGTGAAGCCAGGCCTGGCGGGGGCCGGCTGATCCCGCTGCAGGAAACGTGGGGGTGAGAGGAAGGAGCGTGCTGCTCCGTGAGGTCCGAGGTCAACCCAGTCCATCGGCGTCTGCTGCGCTGCCTCCCCATGTGTAAAACGGAGACGCTAGCAGAGCCTGGAAGGGAGCTGGGCGGATGCTGAGGCAACAGCGGTGGAGCCATTGGTGGCTCCTGATGGAGGAGAAGGTGCTGCCAGTGTGGGGCCTCATGGGGTTCATGCAGCTCCCAGCAGAACCATTGTCCCCACAAGACCAACTCCCCAGGCTGACCGGGACCTCTGTGCAAAGCGGCTGCTTCTAGAAAAGCAGATTGCTTTTCTTTCCTGTGCAGCTGAACACTCAGCTGAAGCTCTCCAGGATTTTGGCAGCCCGAGAGAGGTCGCGGAGGTGTTCTTCACTGCAGAGCATGATTTGCCATAGCCTATGTCAAAGCGGGGCCGGGAGGGCAGAGGGACACGGCCCCTCTCTGGCCCGAGCACGACCCACCGCCGTTTCGGGGCTGTTGAGGCATGCTTGGCTCCAGCCCGGCCAGGCTGGGACCTGCTGGGCGCCATGTGGCAGCTTACGGCAGCGATGCTCTGGCAGGCGAAGCTCTTCAAGGACGGAGCTTTGACCTATTCTCTCTGCAAAGCCTGGGGAGGGGTTAAAGTAACCCGCAAAGGACAGAACATAGAAGAGAGCCCAACCGTCAGGGTACCAGATCAGGATGCTTTTGGCTTGTGCAAATCCACCTGGAGCTGCCGCCTTCGCCAGCTTATCCCCCTTGAGCTGGGGCTGACAGGAGCGGGAAAAAACCTCTACCTCTGTTGAGAGCATCGGCCACGCTGCAGTGAGACCAGACTCAGAGCCTGGCAAAAAAGCTGTTAGGGTTTGTTGTGTTTCGGGGAACCTTTTCTTTCTTTCTTTCTTCCTTCTGTAGCAGTTTCAGCTCATTTACAAAGCCTGCAAAGAGCCCGAGACTGCACTCCATCCATACCCCCCTCTAGCTGCAGCTTGGTCCATGTTGCTGCTCAGTGCCAAGACCTCTCCCTGTGTCTGGAAGGAGAACGGGCACTGCCAGGCTGGAGCAGGCTCCGATCAGGAGAAACACATCCCATTAACACTTGAGAGCCTGTTCAGGTAGGCAAATCATCCCGGCCCCTTTTGGGAGGAACTCTTTTGTCCCAGCTACCCACGCAAAGAGCCACCAGGTCCCACGGGCATCAGCTGCAGGCATCAACGCAGAGGGGAGCCGACCCCGCTACACCCCGCTTACCCCACGTCTGGGGTCTGGGTGGTCGCAGCTTTCGGCAAAGAGACCCAGGAGGGGCCTGGCTCGTGCAGGAGCCCCATGCAGCACCCGCACTCGGGGCAGGGTTTGCTGCCGGATCCCCTGTGCCATCTGGAGCAGTCATAACAAGGAAGCTATTCTCAGCTCCATTTATACGTCTGCCTGACATCTCTCTTGCTGTCAAAACCAGCTTCCCAAAGCAGTAAATAGTTGTTTGGAAAAGAGCAAGTGGGTGCTGAGCTTGTCTCAGTGTCTGAATAAATCCTGCTAATGCTTTAGTAAGGCGCCGGGGATTGCTGGGTGTGCCAGCAAGAGCAGCCAGTGTTTATACGGCTAAAGGGCAAGAGGAGGACCATCTCCTCCCTACCCAGAGCAGTTCGGAAGGTAAACGGCACTTGGGAAGGGAGATTGGGCACTAGGGACCAGCCTGGCCGGTGGGGAACGCAGAGGTGGTTGTTCATTGTATTGGCTCAGCGCAGGACGGCGTCCGAGCCCACCGCCCCGGGGAGCTGGGAGCTTGCTTGCAAGGAGAGGAGGCTGCAGCCTTTCCTGCCTCCAGGTCTGAGCTTCCCAAGGGATCTGTATGTGCTTGTATTTCGGGGAACGGCTCTGCTGCTCAGTCAGCAGCGAGCTTTCCTCCAAGGGGTTTGGGCAGTCCTTGCAGGGCAGGCTTGGGGTGAGAGAAGTGGAGTTCAGCCTCATGCGCCATTGGCATCCCTGAGCAGAGGGGATCAGCCTGGGTCACCGTGTCACCCGTCTCTGAGCCGGAGGAGAAAGTGGGCTGCCCTGGTAGAAATCCATGTGTTTTGCAAAACAGCAGGTCCCCTCCTTCCCCCATCTGCCTCCCTGGCGAGCCTTGGGTCTAACAGCACCGTCCCTCTGCCGTCTTCCACTTGCAATTGCCTTCCTCGGTTTTAGTTTCCCCCAACTCCTGCAAAGGCACAATAATTCAGTAGTAGCTTTTCCAAAATAGCTCCCCATGCAGACGGAGTTGATGGTTTTCACTTGCAGCAGAGCTGCAGAGCCGCCCGGGAGCTGCTCTGGAGAAGGGA
The DNA here is from genome assembly GCA_009819775.1 of Phoenicopterus ruber ruber. Lineage (NCBI taxonomy): Eukaryota > Metazoa > Chordata > Aves > Phoenicopteriformes > Phoenicopteridae > Phoenicopterus > Phoenicopterus ruber. The sequence goes on from CM020238.1 coordinate 3,454,134, forward strand.
CGGGATAGATCCTGGTCAGTGCTTCCCAATGCAATGGGAATGTCAGTGTCTGCAGATAAGCCTTTCTCCTGAAAAAAAGGCTTTAGCCAGACCTGGTTGACTGTGGATCAGATCTCCTTAAGGACATGTATTAACATCTTCCCACTGACAGCTTACAAGGCTGTGATTTTAATAAGGTATTGAAAATCTGAGCGTGGTGTCAGGCTCATCATGTTTCCCCTGTCTGCTCTCAGGATGCAAAGATGCTAAAACTAAAAGTGTTGATTAAATTGCTAAATAGCAGAAGCTCCGCGACCCGGCAGGGGCTGTGCAGGGCTGCAGTACGGTTTGCCGAGGGGGATATTTGGGGCAGGAGAGGATCGGTGAGTGGGAAACAGAGCAGAGAGCATCAGTCCCACAGCCCCAGGCTGGATAAGCCCAGCTCCTCTGGGCTGGGAAACCCATCCTGCAAATGGGTACGTGTGCGTCGTGCAGGTTTGGGGGGTGGCATCCACCAAGACATGGACAAGCTCAGATCTGACCCACCCGCTGCCGTGTCCAAGGAGGGACTGGGGGCTGAGGAAGCGGGATATTGCACATATAACCTTGCCTGTGCTCTGCTCTCTCCCCGTGCAGGCGTTTCTCCTCTGGGATAGCCCAGTTGCAGCCTCCATCCAAGAGCAGTACTGCGAGAGCCTGCCGCCTGTCACCAACCACACGGGTGAGTGTCCTGCGTGCCCACCCATCCCCAGGGGACCCCAGCGGCAGGGATGGCTGGAAGAGGGTGTAGAGGGGTGTCTCTGGGCTGATCTGCAGCTGCCCGGCTCCTTTTTGGGGGGAGGTAGGATGTGCTGAGGCTGCACTGCAGCCCCGTGCTGGCTGCTGCAGCAGCCTCTTTGCAGGGTGACAGTTGAGGCAGGTAGAAGATGCAGAGCTCAGGAGAGCTAAAAATAGAGAAAATAAATGTCTGTTGGGCTGGGCTCGAGGGGGAGGTGGGCAAGGAGACATCTGCCTGGCTGCTGCTCCCACGCTGCCCCTTCTCTGCCATGCCCAGGGACACCAGGACCTTTGTCCCCTATGTCACCCCCCCTCTGCCATCCCCCTGCCCAGGGGTGACAACTGGAGGTTGTGACTTTCCATGGAGACCACATCACCAGTGCGGTGTGGCCACCATGTGCTCAGGGCTCGGCCACCCTCCATCCCCCGGCACTCCTAGATGTGTGCCATTGAGCACTTTGGGAGGCCACCGGCTACAAGGAGCTTCTGGGGACATGGCCATGGCCAGGGCTGGCTCAGCCGAGCTGGGTGAGACCAGCAGGGCCATGGGCAGCTCACTCCTACTCAACACCCGTACATGGGTTTGCATCCAACCGGATCAGGCCCAAGATGTGTTTGTGCCAAAACTGGCTTTCAGCCTACATTCAAGATGTGACTTGGATGTCACCTCAGCAGTGACAGGCTGGTTCAGTGACAGGTTTTGGGGGAGGAAAGGTGGCTGAGAGAGAGGAGAGGAGCTCACAGGGACAAGGAGAAAAGTCCTCCCCAGCTCAGGGATGCTGCAGAGTTCGTTTACCCATGACTGAATGAAGACCAGAGCAGGCACCAGGCAATTGCCCGGCTTGCCCCGGTCCGTGCTGCTCCGAGCAGCCCTTACGTCAGGGTGACGGATGGCCGCGGAGGCCGGGCGCTGATGGATGGCTGCCCGCCACCCGGCTCCCATTAACAGCAGCATTAAACACTCCTTCTTAAAAAATTACAGCTTGGCACCAGCTGATTTAGTGCCTGGCTGAGCCCAGGGCACCACGGCCCTGCAAGGAGCATCCCCAGAGCATCCCCCGCCCAAGAAACGGAGGCAGAAAGCCGAGGGAGAGCAAGGCTGCCAGTGGAAATGGAAATGCCCGTGTGTCTCTGGCCTGGGCACGGTGCAGACAAGAAACCTGGTCATCACTCACGTGCTTTGCTCCCCGAAGGTCTCATCACTCTGCTCGGCACGGTGGTTGTCCTTGGCCATGTTAGGCTGTGATATATGGCATTTGTTTTCTTCTTATTCAACTCCCCTGGTGCAACATGTGTCCAGCCCTGGGGGTTTGACCCACAGAAGCACCAGCCAAGCACCGCAGGGCTCTCTTGCGATGGACAGACCAGCTGGTGGCACGACCCAGGGCAGCAGGCAGGTCCCAGAGCCTCCTCGTGCCCAGCTCATGGCCTTTGCCACCCACTGCTGGACCCTCCTGAGCCCAGGGGAGAGGGCAGAGAGGGGGGAGAATTTCTGCCACGGCTTTGCTGATGGATGTGCGCTGCAGTCACCACCATCCTCAAGCAGCAGGTGCTGCTTTCTGCAAGGACTGGGCTTTGTTCAGTAGGGATTTATTAGCGTGAATCCAAGCAGGATTTAGTGCACCTCGGTGCCCATCACCCTGGGACAGGGGAGCGCAACATGTCAGGCTACAGATTTGCGAAATCTCCAGCGCCTCCACGCATCCGACCTGTCATCCCTGAGTAACTCATTAATTCGGGATGGGGCTGGCACATACGAGAGCCGCTTCCAGCTCGAGGAGGGGGCTTACAACAAGAGGTAGAGATGAAACTAATTGTCTTATATGTCTGCTGCTCGGTAAGTGGAGCTCAGCGCCAGCTCGCATCCTTGGGGTCCATTTAAGCCCTGCCTGATTCAGGCAGCGATTCCTAGGGAGGGATATTTACAAAACTGGAAACTTTGTTTCGAGGCTATTTAACATGGAGAGTTGTTAGGATGACGCTAATGAGAATTGCAGCGAGGCCATGAGACTTAATTTGTTAATGTCTGCATAACCCCTGGGAAATGGCACATGCCGATAACACGAGCCCGGCGGTCCCCCGGCACGCGGCTCGGCAGGGCATCAGTTGGATGCACGGAGGGGCCCTGCCGCGTGTCTGTGTGCAGCATCCCTCCTCCGAAAAACAGCCCAGCGTGGGCTCTCCTCCTCTCTCGGGTCACCAGTGCCTTCATTATTTAATCTCACACTTTTTAATGAGGACGCATGGCTGGACAGCGGTATCACCGGGGTGCCAGCACTCTCCGAGGCGCATGCACTGAGCTGGAAAGGTCTCTGCTCACAGCAGTGTGGTGGAGACAGACGCGGGGTGATGCTCACCAGGCTTGTGGGGTGCAGGCGTTGCAAGCAAATCCTCATCCCAGGAACCGGAGCAGCTGAGCCCCACAGAGCTCCCTTGTCCTGCCCTCATATCAGCATTGATTTACCCGTCTTCCTCTAAGCACACTGTCCCCAACGCAGGGCGATGTCCCTTGGCATTCAGGCTCCCTGCACCGGCGTGATGGTCCCACCTGATATTTCAGGTACGCGTCAAAAATGCGTCTCGGGCGGCCCCTGATTCTGGCCGGTGCTGGGACACATGGGCACCCACGCACAGTTGGCCACTCCACCAGAAAGGCTGCTTCCCTCAGTAGCAGTGAATATTTTCTCCTCCAGGCAGCAATCGTATCAGGCTGGGCTTGAAGTCAACGTGGTGCATTAGGAAAGTTGGGTCAGCTGCACCCCCAAACATCTGGAAGCCAAGAAATTCCCAGATTAGGCTTGAAAAGGAATGCAGAGAGGATCAGCACCCCTTGTCCAGGGTGGATAGGTGCCTGTCCCAAGGGCTCCCAGTCTACAGATTGCCTAAAGACCGCGAAATTTGTCTTCCTGATGATTTCAGGTCCCCGGGGTCTGTGCGCAGCTGCTTCTCGCCTCGCCCTGCCACGAAGCCCGTCAGGGAGGGACAAGGTCATTTCACCCGTCGGGGCAAAGCATCCCTCTGCAGCTGCAGGACCGCTTCCCATGGTGGCACGTCCCCGGGGAAGGAAGGGGGAACCTGAGCAGATGGGAAAGCCTCTTCCTAATTAATAGATGAGGCTTTTCCAAAGCAGCCCAGCAGAAAGCACTCGAGTGGAGCGAGCTCAGAGTGCTCACGGGGTTGTTTTGCTGTTCGTACCATTCAAGCTTGGATCAACCCAAGGAGTTGGCACCCAATTGCTAATAGCCCCGGCTGGTCCTGGCCGCACGATTCACTCCGTTAAGCTGTTAAACTGTTATCACAATAAATTGTTATCATCCTCAATCCCTCTCAGGAGAGAGAGGGGAGCGCAACTGATCCTTTCCCAGGAAAGAAGTGTGTCCTGCCACTGCAAGTTCACCGAAAGCAAAGGAAAATGACACCAAAACTAGGCAGAACTGAATAGAAATGTCTTTTTGGTTTTTTAACTGGAGGTTTTTTCCAGGAGGGGAAGGGAGCGTAGCTTTTTGCATTTAAATAAAGCAAATCAAGTTGGTCCAGATATAGCAAAAGCCTGTGGCGGAGAAGCACAGGAGAGCAGCAAGCGATGAGAGCATTTCTTTCACGGGCACTTTATCAGACAGGTTTGGAAACACGTTTCACAGCGGGTGACAGTTTGACCAAGACTCTTTCCACCCGCTCCAGCTCAGCCTCCCAAACCGCTGACGCTGCTCCAGCAGCCCCTTCTCGTGCCACTGCCGTTTCATTCACTCACTGACTCCCCGGGGGAGAGACTGGAATTTAAATTCATAAAGGTCAAATTAACAACATCAGCGCCTCTTTTTCCGTTCAGCCTCCTTGGCATCTCTCCCACCAAGGCAGAAATACTAATAAAGGAGCTGAGCAGGGGCTAAAGAGGCAGCGATGAGTCCCAGCAGGGACTCAGCACCGAGGGAGAGCGGTGATACTGGGGCAGGTTTGGGAACCAAAAAATGAGCTCACCTGTAGGGAAAATCATAAGGTTTTAAGAGTATAGTGGTACTGATAAAGCCATTCTGCTCCATCATCTAGGAAACAGGGATGTCAACAGCACCTTGCTTATATTCATAGATTTTATTGTGGTGGAGGAGGGAAGAAGACGGGGAGGTTTTCCGGTAGGAAACAGTGTCCTGGCACAGCTCAGCGTGAGCGGCAGCGACGGCAGTTAAACTGTACTTTGGACGGGATGCAGTAAAATCGTTGCCAGCTGCTCTGTTCGGTTGTAGCCAAACTAGAAGTCTCTGCTAGGAAAACTCTGCCAGGGAGGGATTACACGGCTTTGCTCACCCACCAGCAAAGCCCAGCCAGTACCAGGGAATAAACCACTTGCTGCTCACCTGGGTAATAACACAACTCCAACCACTCTACGGGTCGTATCAGGAGAACAAGATATGCCCCAAAGCCGACTCACTACATTATATATTCAATAAATATATGTGCTCCACAGAAGCTGTACACGGATCAGTCTTAAGTGACGACATTGAGCAGATGCATCAAATACCAATGGCAGAAGTTGGTTTGATGCCTCCTATTTATTCTTCTCCAGAATAGCAGCAAAGACCCAAGGGGACAGTCGATGATGGTGAATAGCAACAAGCCGAAAATTCATTTGCAAGGACACTTTGCTATCATAACGCTTAATTAGCCTGTGTAATTATTTTACATTTGAGGATCATGGAACTTGAATGCTTGGGAGGATTGCTGGGGATTTTTTAAGGACTGGTCTCTTACAAGGATAAACAGCAACACCCAATGCCACTGAAAGCAGTGCTGGAGGCAGGGTGTGAGCAAGGGTCGAAGTATTTTGAGACAACCACAGATGGTCCCAGCCGTATTGAGTACCCACCCCTGACTCAGAGGGAAGGCGAGCAGCTCCACCACCCCAGCTTCAACCCCCTGTTAAGATAAATTGTCCCCCCACACTATTTCCCTCAATGCCTCAAGGTGTTACTCAAGCATTTAGCACCTGAGTGGCTCCGCAGCTGGGATCCAGCCACCCCCCCTTGGCACATCAGCACCTTGAAATAGGAGCATCCCCCCAAAGGCCCTTGTTTTGGGGCAATAAGGTGTGAAATGGCGCCTTCTGCTCCCCACCAGTGTGGTGGAGCTGCCCGGGCGGGACAAACAACCTTTTGCGCATTGGCTGCAGCGAGTATATTTTGATTAGATGTGGAGATGAAGCCCTGATTACCAAATGCAAATGCTGCAGCAGGGACGCCCTCAAGGAGCCAGAGGCTTCAGCCTGCTCAAGAGGCAACAGCAGCAATGCAATCACTGAGGACATCAGGGATGGACAGAGATAATTGTAGTTGAGTAAGAGCTCAGGACAGGTAGAGATATGAGCTAACACCTTCCAGCTGTTACTCAGCCTCCTGAGACACCTTAGATAAATAACCCCATCACTCCCAACCACGGGAATGAGCCTGTGATTCAGATCTCCATCGTCTCTCCTTGCTCAAGGGGAGACAGGCTTCCCCCTTCCAGCAGCCGTAGTGTCGCTGGGGGCGCGGCAGCGAGCTAGGATGCTGTGGTGGTGCATAGCTTTGCCCGGTGCGAGATGAGGACGTGTTTACCAGCACGGTTATATCAGCGCAACCTTTGCTTTAGTCCTCTTCATGCCATCCCAGCAATGGTTTGATGGTACGATCACGCTTCAGACCTCCCGGCATCAGCTCAAGAGCCCCGTGGCCACACATCTGGTGGTGCCGGCCTGGGATAAACATGTTCCATCCTCTTTAAATTTGCTCTAAATCTTTTGGCAAATTAGCTGGGACTGGAGAGCTTTACCCTGCCAGGTTGCATGGCTTTCGCTTGGAGGCATCTCAGGGGCCTCTGCGAGTGGTGGAAGCAGGCTGGAGAAGGATGTTTTATATAAGCAGGAGGGATATTGCTATAGTTATCCTGAGACAGTTATTGGGATATAGTTGTCGCAGTGTAAGTCCCTGGACAGGTACTTTTTTTCTTCAGAAGAAAGGAAATGCTTTATATTGCTTCCAAGCAGCACAACCCAAAGGAAATAGGGTGACAAGGGATTTGAGTGACTTCCCCCCTGCCACGCTCCCCGTCCCAAAGCAGGACCAGCTCCTTCCTGCCCCAAATGCCGTGTTTCTGCGTGGGAGAGAGCCAAAGCAGGGGGACTGGGTGCAGGTAGGAAATTCATTGACCTTTCTTGCTGTAAAGCTGCAAAGACCAAAACTGTCTGCGCAGCCAACGGTGCTGAGAAAGCTGGAGCAGACGACTGCAGAACCTGGGAGAATAATCCCCCTGCAAATACGCATGGCCCGCAAAGCAGATATGAAAGCATTTAGCACTGATACATATAATTTCCATGCTAAACAGTGCTCTAAATGCCGGGAGCCGCGTGCCGCTGGGGAGCAGCTGGAGCAGACAGTCGTGCTGGGCGAACGGGACGTCGCAGCCCTCACGGCACTCTTCGCCTTTGCTGTTTTACTTAACCCTTCCCCAGCAGGACATTATTTTTCTTCCCTATATGCTGGAGAGAGCCGAAAGAGCAGCATCTGCTTTCTGCAGCTTTTTTCATCAAGCATTTCTGAGCGTGAGCCCAGGTATCATATTAAAGCCACCCATTAGATTAAAAACTGGGGGGACAGCCCTCAAAATGCTGCCTACAGCGAAGGCTGCTGTGCACAGGGTGACGTCCCAGGAGCCTCCGACAGCCTGGCTGACCCTGACCTCTGCTCACCCGACTGCAGCCCCCAAGCCCTGATGTCACCCCACACCACAACCCCAACCCGTGGGACGAGGAGGGGGCCGAGGTCCTGGTGATGCTGCTCCACCTTCACCCCGCATCCCTGCTGTGGTGGGCCTGCAAGACCCGTCCACGCCGTTTGTCATCTGGTGGGTGGCCATAGCGCTTTAATGGGAGTGCCAAGCAGCATTAAATCGAGTGCCTTGGAGAAATGCGGAGATATTAAATCCACACTTGAGCAATGTAACAGAATGATGCCTCCTTTGTCTGACCACATCATTTCCATGAATCTATCTTGGTTTTCGTTATTAATGGTATTGCTGTGGTTTTGTTTTACTGATGGAGAGTCCTGTTGCTGCCGCTCTCTGGCTCCGCTGGCTTGTAATTACTGAGTCTTCCTGAGCAGTCTGCATCTGTGCCCCAGCACAGCCCCTGGGATGCAGGAGGGAAACTGAGGCACGAGGGGACGGGGAGAAAATGGAGATTGTGCTCAGCCCCACCGGTCACAGGGAGGGTTTTTGACGACGGCATGAGCTGCTCTGAGCATTAGCACTGTGCAAGCCCCGTTTTCCTACACTGGGTTATTCCAAGTGAAGCTTTTCCTATTCCAGATGTTCATACAGCTTCTCACTTGGGCGGATTCCCAAGCGGCTAACAGGGAGAGCACTTGCAGTTTAACTTTGTCCTTAGTTGAAGCAATTACCGGTTGTCTTTTCTCTACCTGGATGAATATTATCATAAAATTTTAAACAGGGACTTCATTTTCTGTGACCCACTATTTCTCTGTCAAATTTGGGTCACAACAACTAAGGAGCTCAACAAATGCTAATGGATGCAAATAAGCACAGACACGCACACTACACGTGATTAAATGCGCCTTGTTTCCTAAGAAATGCAGGCTTACAACAGTTAACTTAAAGTGAAGGTTGCCGCAGCAACCATACACATTAGCAAAGCTAAAAGCAAAGGTCATCGTTAAAATTAATTTCTCACTACGAGCTACGGAAGGCAGAGGTAACGCTCACCACGCTCGGGTGTTTCCCCAGCTCGCAGGCTTGGAAGTTGTTTTCCCTTGCAAAGATGTTCGAAGAAAGCCCTCCTTTTCTTTGCACTGAAAATTTGCTCTGAGAACATCCCAACAAACGAAGGAGCCAATTTTTTCAGATAATCAATGAAAACAAATATTCCTTCGTGAAAACTTTCATCACATTAATAACAGAATATTTTGCTTTTTTTGTTCCGTCGCTCTTTAGTCAGCTCTATCCATAGGAAGTCTCTGGAAAGGCATTCAAATAACAACCATCGAGTCCGGGTGGAGTGGAAACGCCGTGTTCTCGCACCCAGAGACCTGTGAATTGGGGTGTTTTGTCTTAGGAAATGGCAGCGTCTGCCTCTGCGCCGGCAGCACAAACATCTCTGGTACCCAGGAGTGGTTTGTGCCGAACTCTGCCCCTTCCAGGGTCTGCTGCCCGTCAAGGGTTGTATTATCTGGATATTACAGCCGTTGTGCTTCCTACCTCACTTTGAGATGTAGCTAGGACATATTTAGCTACAGTACATGTTGTTCTAAATATACACAAATTATACATAAAAAAGCCGGCAATCTGGCCTACCTAATGCCTACGTTAGCACACTTGTGTAGCTGGGAAAAGCACACAAGTCCTGCTTGAAATCTGAAATAGCAGCAACAGACTTGGAGTTTTCTTCCTGGGAAAGGCTGGAAGAGACCAACGGGAACGGCTAGGAAGGAGATCTTGCAGCCAGGAGGTGTGAAAGGATTGGAGGGGCTCTGAGGAGCGTCCCACCAGCACCAGGCTGGAGTCACCACTGGGAATGGGAAAATCTGGCTTATTGCTGGCTGTTACAGGGCTGGGTGCCAAAGTCACGGTTGAAGAAAGGAGCAGGGTGGGAAGACCAGAGCCAGGGAACCCCAAGCCGACTTGGGAAGCCGGGTCAGAAAACCAGGCTTATGCCAGAACTGGGCTTAACCCAGGTGCTCAGACAGGACCAGGATGATAGTCATGGCCAGGATGGATCAACCCGCCCTTGGGGAGTCTTGGCACAAACCCCGTTTGGTGCCTGCCACGAGGCTCTTCTGGGGGCTGAGCTTGCAGAGACCCATCAGCTCAGCTGGGACTGCAGCCCCAGTTCTCCGGGCAAACCTTGAACCTTCAACAGCCTGGAGGTGGCCCACGGTGGCCCACAGGCCTCCACTAACTCTCTACCCTTCTTCCCCACAGGTCCCCACTGCAACGCCTCGGTAGACCTGATCGGCACGTGTTGGCCCCGGAGCGCAGTGGGACAGCTGGTTGCTCGACCCTGCCCCGAATATTTCTACGGCGTGCGGTACAACACCACGAGTAAGATGAGCAGCACTGGTGGGGACATGGCGGACGAGGGATGGGGGAGTTCAGAGAGCATCAGGGGCTGCGGGGGCACGAGTGACAATACATCTCTGGGTACAGAGCTCGTTGGGGGCTCTGTGGGACCCAGCAACCAAAACAGAAAAAAGCCATCATATCCCCAAATTCAGGGAAGGTGGTTTCACAGCAGCAGCTTTATAAGCAGGTCCTCCTGGATGTGCCCTCATGAAGGTGGAGAGGGCTGATGTCCCCATCTTGGGGACAGGGGAAGAAGAGTGAGCCTGCCCTGCTGCTGGAGGTGGCACAGTGGTCTGAAACCACTGGGTGAGCAAGGACTGGGGGACCTTGTGGCTCATCCCCTCCTGGCACAGGTGACTGCGTTGTCACTGCCAATGACATGCTGGGAACAGGGGACAAAGTAAAGGCTCTTGAAAAGTGCCCAAAGCCATTCCTAGCACATGGTTGAGTTTCTGACCACCCAAGTGCTGCTTTTGATGAAAGAAACATCTTGCTTCCCGCAGAAAACATCAGTTTTTCTGTCCCACATATTTCCGCGGCAGCAGAAGATCTCATGCATACGGCTCCTGCTTTGTGGTGCCTCTCGTGCCGCTGCAGGAGTCTCTTTGCATTAATCCATACTTGTGCCTGCCTAAGAGCCATCCCCATCCCTGTCCCATCCCATCGCCCTGATGAGGCTCACGGTCTCTCCCGTTAATAGCAGAAGCCCAGCATCGCCCCAGCGCTGACACTAATCGGAGGCTGCTCCAAGGCTGTCGTGGCCGTTCCTTCCCAATTAGCCTTGCCGCTCGCCGTCCTTGCTGGGAGGCGAAGAAAGCTCCTAACGCAGGGAGAGAAGTGAAAACTTCACGCTGTCGTTGCAGCAGCGCTCGCAGGATGGCACGTGATTGCTTGAGCAAACGGCGCCGAGGAGGGGAAAAAGAGAGTCAAACTCACGCTGCTCCCACTGCATCTCGGTGGTGGGAGGCATCAGGGTCCCTCAGTGCCGAGCGGCAGAGCTGGTGCAGACCCAAAGCCCTTGAGTGGGTCTGAAATGTTCCAAGGATGTTGGTTCTGCCATCGCAACCAAGGCAACATCTGAGCTGGCTTCAAAGCAGAAGATGCCACTGGCTTGATGCCAGTGACCCTTGCATTAGTGACGACCAACAGGTCACATCTTTGTGCCCATCCCGTGCCCATCCCCACGCACCGTTAACCCTTCAACCCTCTCTTTCAGATAATGGCTACAGGGAGTGCCTCGCTAACGGGAGCTGGGCAGCGCGGGTCAACTATTCCCAGTGCCAGGAGATCCTCAGCGAAGAGGTAGGACCTCGGTAGCCCCTCAGCTGGGCTCTTGGCAGGAGGGTGAGGGACAGACAATGGAGTTTTGAAGGGCAATAGCATCCAGGTCAGGAATGGCCCAAGGGACCTGTGGGCTGGGCGTGCAGCAGTATCCCAGATGTAAGGTTGCATGCAGCATATATGACCCCCCTCTTGATCTGCATTTTTATCCCCTGCCAAAAATAAAGCCACACCTGTTTCCTTCCCTGTTGAAAATCCAAGAAGATTTGCAGTGTGAGGTCTCCTGGCCCCAGGGCTGCCCTCCAGCCCCATCACCCTCCTCCAGCTCCCTCCTGACACAAGCACTCAGTGCAAACCCTGTCCTTCCCTGCTGGCAATGAAATAAAGGAGATGTTTAGAAAGCTGAAAGGGATACAAAAAATGGGGAACAAGAATTACAAGCCCCTGAGTAGGTCAAGCAACCCCTTGGAGCAGAGAAGAGATACGGGCTGTTCATTTGCAGTTGATAACCACCTCTGGTATTTAAAATGCTGATATCTCTTGCCAGGAATGGTTTTCTCACTCAGTTAATTGCTAATTCACAGGTTGGATGAGTGCCTAATAGCAGGAGCAATCAATTAATGTAATTATCACTCACACCTCCCTGAGATCCCTCTGCCCAAACTCATCCCAGCCTCTCAGCTGCCCCCAGGGCAACGGGGAATGAACTGAGACATCAGATGTCACACTGCCAGCGAGCTCCGCTGAATTACAGCAGGATTTCCCCAGACGATGGGTTAGGGACGTCCCAGTGCTGAGCAAGGGTGATGTAGGGGCAGCCACCACGAGCTGCCCTGGCATGGGTAGGGTATGAAATTCCTGAGCCCTTTGCAGGGCCAGACTGGTGCCTCTCCTGTCCACGTTAGCCCCATCCGACCTGCCACATCCCCTTCCAGCCCCATCTCCGCTGTCCTGCACCAGGTGGGCTCCAGTTGCTTTCTGAAAAAGGACCCAAAATTTGCAGTGCGGCTCTCGGAGGTGATGTGGTGGAGGAGGTGGGTTTGTGGTGGTACCTGGGGCTGCGACTGACCCCTTCCTCATCTCCCCCCCCCCCAGAAGAAGAGCAAGCTGCACTACCACATTGCCGTCATCATCAACTACCTGGGGCACTGTGTCTCGCTGGGGGCCCTCCTCGTGGCCTTCGTGCTCTTCATGCGCCTGCGGTGAGTGACCTGACCCGCTGCTGTGCTCCTGCCGGGGGGACGAGCCCAGGGAGGTCACCCCACGGCCCTCGGGCTGGGGATGGACTCAGCCCCTCTGTTTTGCCATATCCTCCCCCATGGCCATTGCTCTCCATTCTGGAGGGATCGTGCCTATCTCAGGGTTATTTTCCTCCTGCTGCTTTTTTAAAGCAGTGGGTTATGGAGGCAGAGGGTCCTCCTTGGTGCGTTCCAGCTCCTGGCCTTGGTCCTGCACACCTCACCCAGGGCACGGCCCCAGCAGCTCACCCTTGGGGTCCCAACAAAGACATCCAGCTCCACAAACAGCCCTGTCCCCCAGCCCACACGTGGCCAGCCCCCAGACACCCACCACGCTCTGATGGTCCCTTGTCCCCTCTTCTCCAGGAGCATCCGGTGCCTGAGGAACATCATTCACTGGAACCTGATCACAGCCTTCATCCTGCGCAATGCCACGTGGTTCGTGGTGCAGCTCACGATGAACCCGGAGGTGCACGAGAGCAACGTGGTACGTGCAGCTCTGCCAGGCAGCTGGCCTGAGCCCAGCCCCGAGCGGCTGGGGGGTGTGGGGAGCTTGAGGATCCTAGATACGAGGCCACAAAAGCAGCTTGAGGGCCCAAATTGGGCTGCCTCGTGGTTGGTGGACAACCCAGGCTTATGAGAAACGTGGGTTCACTTGCTCTGCTGGGGTCTGTGTCGCTCGGTGCATCAGTTCCACCACTGTAATACAGAGCTCTGCTCTTCACCCTCCATGTCTCCTCCTAACCTCCTTGGCAGGTCTGGTGCCGCTTGGTCACTGCTGCCTACAATTACTTCCACGTCACCAACTTCTTCTGGATGTTCGGCGAGGGCTGCTACCTCCACACGGCCATCGTGCTCACCTACTCCACGGACAAGCTCCGCAAGTGGATGTTCATCTGCATCGGCTGGTGTAAGTACGAGGATTTCCCCTTCACCCTCCGGGTACCCAGGATTTTAGTGATGGGTGATGCTCATTCCCATCCTCTGCTCCAGCTCTTCTTGCACCCAAATAGCCGCAAAAAGGCAGCCAGGAGCAGGAGGATGGGTTCTGCGTGCCCATATCAGCTCACCCAGTGGTTTACCCTGTCTGAGAAAATTGCTGTTACAGCATAATTTGGTGGCAACGTTGCACCCCTGAGACCCATCTGTGTGTTCATCTGCAGGTATCCCCTTTCCCATCATCGTCGCCTGGGCCATCGGGAAGCTGTACTACGACAACGAGAAGTGAGCCCGATATTGCTCTCATCCTCCTTTCTCTCCCAGTTCCCCAGAGCTCAGCTGTGCCGGGGGCTGGGGCAGGCATGGATCCTGCCTGGAAGGGCTGACACAAGGCAGGGTACCTGGAAAGGGTGGGAGGGAACAAAGATAATATTCCTCTGTTCCTTCTTTTATCCCACCTTTAGGCTCTCTGCCGCACGAGCCCTGCCTGCAGCCGCCTGCCGCTGCATTTTTCTCTTCAAAAGGGCAAATGAGTTTTTTTTAAGGGGGAAAAGGCGAGGTTAAGCCAGAACTCCTACAATGTGTTTGCTAAATGGAGCTGGGATTTAATCTACCAGCAGAGATATAAACTACCACCACCTGAGCCGTTTTCACAGAGACTTGCTAATGGAGGTCTTAACAGGCACCCGAGAGTTCCTCACGCGGACTGGGAAGTTAAAAGGAGCCCGTTTAGATGAATGGCAGCCTGTCTCATTTTTCAGTGCTAGTTTTGCCCCGACTTCTGCAGCCCTGTGCGACACGGGCAGGCGCCGCACTGACTTCACAAAACCCAACCAGGTGCTCCCAGGACACGGATACGCCCGCGTGAGCTCCGGCAGGGTTTGCTGGGGACAGAGCCAACCCCGACCTGTGTGCATCTAAGGTCGTCCCTGCTTATCCTCCAATAACCACTGCCCGCATCCATATGGGGCCCATAAACACCCCCACCACCCCCCAGGCACCTTCATATACTGGGTTTCCGGGGAAGCTGTTCCATAGTGGCTACAGCTGTTTAAGTTGTGGTGCTTTCACCCTACGGATGGGGACTTACAGAGATGGTGCAAGGATGGGAGTAAATCCAGGTCACTCACGCTGCAGGCTTGTCCCCGACACCGCTCGTCCTTGCCTTGCAGGTGCTGGTTCGGGAAGCGAGCGGGAGTTTATACCGACTACATTTACCAAGGTCCCATGATCCTGGTGCTTCTGGTAAGAGCAAAGCGACCTCGCTTGCTAAATATAGGGTCCTTCCCGTCTGCACGTGGGATAAGGCTGTTCCTGAGCAGGGTCTCGCCCCCTCCTTCAGCACTGCCCCACGGCAGCAATGCCGCTCGCCCTGCAAGCCCGGCTCCCTTCACCCAAACTGCACCTTCAGCAGATTTGGGCACCTCAGCCACAGCGAGAAGCAGCGTGCATGGATCCTGCTGGCTTGGGATGGGCTAGAAAGGGAGCCTGGAGACCTCGCTCTGATAGGGATGCTCCCATCGACAGACTCCCACATGCACCAGTAAGTCCCTCCATCCCTGCCCTGGCACTACTTGGGTGCAGGCGGGTGCTTTGCCAGGCATTCACAGCAGCCTGGGGACCTCAGCCCCATTCCCTGACCCACATCGCTTTGCTCCTGGCCCTCGGCTGAGCAGCGATGCTTGAACCAGGGGTTATACAGACCATAATTCGCTGGGGCTTTGCCCTTTCGGGAAGGGACAAAGAGGGGCAGACGTGGCAAGTCACAAGCAGCAGTGCCGGGGGTCCAACCCGTGTTTGTAGGGGGAGAACTGCGCACAAGGTCCCACAGCTTTTCCTCCCTCCTTGCCCGATGCTGAGAAAACCCGAGGGAGTACTAATCACTTGCACCAACTGATCTCGCTGAATAATTGAGTCTGCTTCTCATTTCCCAGCCCGTCAGGTAGCCAGGCCACTTCTAATTCGTGTCAATTGTGCTCAGCTCCCAGTGCCGCCTTCCCGTGCCCTCATTAGCGGTTCGGTGGCTGGGAGAGCGGCCAAGTGGCTCCTTGCTGTGATGGCAGCCACTCTCCCAAAATCCCTTCGGCCGCCTTATATTCCTCCTCCCCCTCCCACTTTTTCACCAGCAGTCCTTTCTCTAACGCTTGCCTCCCTTGCCAGTCTCCCGGTGTGCCCTGCTGCCCCGCTCCCTTGAACAAACTCCTTAATCTTATCGCTAAAGTGCTTTAAAAACGATAAATCCTGATGTCCTGTGCCAGTACCTGGAAGGCAGTAGATCAGGTTCAAGAGGAAACATTCCCATTTCTCCTGGCATGGCCCATTGCCTCTGCTGAGGAAATGGGAGGAAACATTGGGGGAGCAGACACTAACCAGGTGCCCTCTTCCTTCCAGATCAACTTCATCTTTCTGTTCAACATCGTCCGAATCCTCATGACAAAGCTCCGAGCTTCAACCACATCGGAGACGATCCAGTACAGGTAAGAGCATGAGTGACCCTGCAGAAAGCAGACCTGGAAACTGCATTAGCATGATTAGGGGGGATAGGAACAGCCCCATCAGCCAAGTACCAAGGGGATGGGAGCATGGGGAGACATCTAAGAGCACCTCAAATGCTTTTTGGAGGCACATGGCCATTGCAGCTGGGGTTGTTCAAAAATCCTGGCCAGTGAGAGCTTTGTGATGGAGACCATGGAAGGCTGGATCTGCCTTTGAAGGGAGCTTTTGGGAGCTGAGTCTCTATGCAAAAGCCTTTGCTGATGGGATCTGATCAGCTCGCCAGGCTTGGAGCTGCAAATCCTGGCACGGAGGTGAGAATTAAATCGCTGCTTGGCAGCAAAGCAAAGACCGAGGAAGGAGTAATGAATCGATGCCACCGCAAACACCTCGTGAAGCCGCAAGGAGAAGGCAGGACTCTCAGCAGCACAAGGCAGGACGATTTAACCCTTCCCTGCTGGGGAGTATTTTGCAGACAACTTGGGAGGTGCACGGTCAGAGCAGCTCTCCGAAGTACCTGGAACAGGAGAAGACACCTTGGTCTTCATCAGTGCTTCTCTCTGGATTGTTTTCTGGGCAGGAATCAGGGAATCTCACTGTGTGCTGGGTCAAGAGAAGCAGGTTTGGGGTGGAGGGTGGCTTTTTCAGCTGCGAATGGAAAAATTCAGATGCTGACATTGGGAAATGCCAGCTCTCCTCATCACGGAGTATTGAGCTGGGATGAACGATTCAGCTTGGGCTGAGCAACGATAAAGGTTATTGAAATGGGCTGGTTGGCCTCAGTCAGCAATTTTGAGAGACTTTTTGTTTTCCAGTATTTGCCTGATTTTGGCAGGGAAGGTTTTTCACCTTTGGGCAAAAGAACATTTTCATTTCCCAGAAACATTTTTTGGGACAGGAAAACTCGGAGAGTTTGGTAGGTTATAAACTGTGCAGCCCTGCTTAAGACAGGCAAGGGACAGCCCTGGAGGGCTCCTGCTCACCTTAGGTGATGGCTTTTGGTAAAAAGCCGACGGATCTCCTGCTACCGTGGCTTCTCTCCTGGAGAAGCTACACTGGTGCATGTGCTGTCCCATAGTTTGCCGGCCTGAAGACGCTCATGTCCTCGGTTATTTCCAGCTCCTCTGTGCCGCCTGCCAGTTTGTGGCGGTGGCTGTGGCTCTCCTCCAGGTCAGCGGTGCCGCGCAGTCCCAGGCCCCGTCCCTGCCCAGCCCAGACCTGCCGGGGATGACTTTTCCTGTGTTCAGCTAATGTTGCAATCTGTCCATTAACAGGATCTTTAAGCAAAAAGTGTTGCCTTGGCATTGTTCTTGTCCCCTAATCCAAGCGAATGAGATGCCAAGCGCAGATCCTTCCCGCGCTCTCGTGTATCAGCACTATTACTTTCACAAACCGCACTTGTAATCTCATCAAGAAAAGATATCAAATTAATTAGCTGAGAGAAGTTTTTCATAAACCCATGTTGAAGGGTGTGAATTATTTTATCCTCCTTAATTCCTTTTTAATTGAGCCCTAGATCAGCCAAGCAATCATTTCACGCCAGCTCAAGGTCAGGCCTCCACTATCCACCGCCCTTTTCTGGATGGAGAAACCACAGAAGGTGCCCAGTGCTCAAACCAGCGCAGTCACTTGGGGATTGCATTGGGAAACAGCCCAGCTCTGCTCCATCCTCCCCCGGTCACTGGTTTGCCCAGTGCCAGACAGACCAGTCTGGTGCTGGGAGTGGGATGGGGAGAGCCCCCATGCCCAAGGCTGCACTGCAGCAGCTCAGGTCCACGTTTTCTCCCCAGGAAAGCAGTCAAGGCCACACTGGTGCTGCTGCCCTTGCTGGGAATCACCTACATGCTGTTCTTTGTCAACCCGGGGGAGGATGAGATCTCCAGGATCGTCTTCATCTACTTCAACTCCTTTCTGGAGTCCTTCCAGGTATGCTCCTCAGCACTAGCTTCCATCACAGTCCCCCCACCAAGGGATGTGGAGGAGCCCATCCTGTGGCTGCTGCCTCGCCCTGCTCCTGCCCCCTCCCAAAAACAGACCTCCCCAAAACCCAGGGTTGCTCCAAAGCTCCTGAGCCTGGGGGTGGCTGCTGGCTGTAGCTCCGCAGTGACTCTGCTGCTTGTCTCCTTCCAGGGCTTCTTCGTCTCTGTCTTCTACTGCTTCCTGAACAGCGAGGTGAGCACCAGGCGTTAGGGTGGGGTGGGTCTACACCCTTCCTTGCAAGCAGACACAAGCTCAGCCCGAGGGTCTGCCCCTGCACAGAGCTCAGAGGGTGCTGGCACCCAATTCCCCGGATGAAGGTGTTTGCTGTATCAGTCAGTGCGTTACCTCCAGCTCCAGACACATCTGCAGCCACAGGTTGTGTCCAGATGGGAATGGCTGTGGTCAGTCTCCTCCTTTGGAGGAGGAAAATCCACCCCTGGGAACAGATGCTCTTGGGATGCAACCATGCAATTTGGTGCAGCAGAAGGGCCCAGGGTTCCCCCAGCCCTGGGAAATCCATTCCCAGGGGGATCCCCATAGACACGTGGGTATCCGGCACACGGATGGGGCCACCTCCCAAGCTCTGACCCAAAGCACAGATGGCAGAAAGCAAATGAGGTGAGAGCAGAGGCCAATCCTGGGGCCGATCATTTGGGCAGCTCTTTCCTCTGGCTCCTCCCAAATGCCCTTGCACCTTTGCTGGCTCAGGAGAGTTTGCCCCAGGCAAGCTTGCTTCGTTACCGAATCGTAACTAATTGATGCAGGAGGAAAAGGGACTGGAGCAGGGCTAGCTGGTGAACCAGGAACATATCACACCATGCCATTCATGGTCCTTCATCTCTCAATCCCAGCTGGGCTGGCTGGGGATTTCGGTGTTCACCCAATGGCACCGTCTCAGCCGCCCGCGTCCAGTGCCCATCTCCCAGGGCCATCCCACGCTGCAATCAATGAAAAGGCATTTCTTCGCTGTTTACCTGCCACGCAAAGCACTTGAGCTGTTGTAGGGCAGAATTAATGTCAAAGAAATGCCGCTAGCATGAACCAGACAAGCCATAAAACCTGCCCGACTGTCCCTCGCACCCCTCCCAGCCCCTTGCAGCATCCGATGCAGCGTGTGAGACGCTGGCTCCCTGCAGAGCCCCTGCTCAGGTTTATTTCTCCCTCTTGTTTCCACTTTGTTCTCAGAGGCACCGTTGATCGGGTTCACCTCTCTTCACAGCTGCAAGGGCTGCGTTTCACCGGCATCACATCAAAGGCGGCTGGGTGCCCTGGGAGGTGACAGGGGCTCCCCGGAACCCCCCTGCTCCCAGGGAGCTGAGCAGGGTTTCGGAGGCATTTTTGGTTGAAAGACTGAGGATGAGGATGGCTCGTGCCTCTAAACACCTTTGGACAGCCACGTGGTGACTGAATGTCCCCTTCTCTGTCTCACACCCCCAGGTCCGATCGGCTGTGCGGAAGCGGTGGCACCGATGGCAGGACAAGCATTCCATCCGTGCCCGCGTGGCTCGGGCCATGTCCATCCCCACCTCCCCGACCCGCGTCAGCTTCCACAGCATCAAGCAGTCCACGGCCGTCTGAGCCAGGAGCGAGCTGCCGTAAGGGATGGGGGAGCTGGCGTCCCTGCTGCGTGGGACCCCCGACATGGCACAGCCCAGAGGCCAGGTCCTGCCTGCACCCACCAGTCCTGCAGAGGATGCACAAACTCGCCGCAGCTATGGGAAACCCCACAGAAGCTCCTGTCCCACTTGCTGGGGCAGACCTGTAGGACAGGACAGCTGAGATGCTGCTTTGCCATCTCCCTGGCAGCGGTGTGACGCGCTGAGGTGGCAGAAGGAGCCAGAGGAGCCCAGAGAGGTTGCAGCAGCCTCTCTGCCGGCCTCCATCCTGGGCATGATGCCCCATGTCCCATCGCAGCCTCTCTCCAGTTTGTCACTGCTTTGAGGTGACAGGACACCAGGACACTTCCAGGACAGCTTACGGGGCTAATCCCTTGGGAAGCCGGGGCAGCCCTCCAGTGAGTGCGTGCTGGGATGCTGCTGGGGGGGGCAAAACCCTCTGGGGAGACCAAAGCCCTCTGGGTTAACAGGGGATGGATAGAGAGCCCTGGACTGATTGCAGACGTTGCTTTATGTGGCTGTGGGTTTGTACCGCTGGGGTTGTTTGAGCCCTTCTCCTGCCCCTCGCCAGGTCCCCAGGAGGTCCCATAACTGCTGCTTGGTCCAACCTGGTCATTTCTCATCTCGACACTGAGAGTGTGAGGCAGAGCCATGGGGTGGGAGAGGGGAGGGAACCATGCAGGGGATGGGGACGGGTCCCAGGGGCTCTGAACATCCACACAGAGGGGGATTGGTCTGAAGGGAGGCATGAGGTTCAGTTAATTCTGTGGTCCATCCCACCCCAGATGGGTCTACAGGTCTTTGCAAAGACCCTGGACCTCAGGTTGGCTCCGTGCCCCTGCTCGGGGCTGGAAAGGCGAGGGAGAGCTGCAGCGAAGCGGTGGCTCAGCTCCCCAAAGGCAGCTACCGTGGGGCCATGCCGTGGCTTTGCTCCCCTCCGCCCTGCCCTGCTTTTACCCGTGCAGGCAGGCTCAGCGCCAAAGCTGCTCCTTGCTCTTACGCAGGGGATGGGGCCAAATCATTCCCATGCTGGGTTAAGTGCCTTGGAGGAGCGGCAGCCTCCCTCCCCTTGCTGGGGACCACAGACCGTCTCCCGTGCAGCTCCCACCGAGTCCCTGGTCCGCCCCCGATGCCCCCTTTCATGTGGTCACCGAAAGCAGCTGAGCAGAGAGGTCCATGCAAGGCGGAGGGTTTTCCCCACCCCATATGAGGTCGGGGGATGCCCGGGCAGGGGGGGGATGCCAGAGGGGTTATGAGCTGAGTCTGCTCTCTGTATCGCAGGGATTTTGCCACTGAGGCCCTGCGGGGTCTGGTATGAGTCCCTTCACACTTCTGTGCCTCAGTTTCCCCACTCTAAAGAACAGGCAACAGTATTTCCCACCCCGGGGAGTTTTAAGCATCTTGGAAATTGTAGTACTATGTGACTTCCTCAGGATACACCACCAGAAAGGAATAAAATCTTTCTGTTTTTCTTTAAAGCAAGGCATAGGCTAAAACCTCCAGGTTCATCCTTTAAACGTTCAAGAAGTTCAATAGTGTGAAGCAGATTCCTCCCATTTCCCCCCCGTTGAGATTTCCTACCTGCATGTCTACTGTGCAGCCAAACCCAGAAATACCCCACTGCCTCCAGTAACACGCCGGGAGCAGCGACAGCTCCCAGTATGACGGAGTGACCACAACGAGGACCGTGCCCTGCACAGAGGGCAGGTTTTGGTCCTTGTACGAGCTCGGCCATCACCAACAGTCCCAGAAAATCCCCCTTATCCGATCTATGGGTGAGAAAAAGACCCCCAGAGTTATGCAAAGGGAAAACTGGCAGCTCCTGGTTTTGTGGCTGCTTT
Source organism: Phoenicopterus ruber ruber (assembly GCA_009819775.1). Classification (NCBI taxonomy): domain Eukaryota; kingdom Metazoa; phylum Chordata; class Aves; order Phoenicopteriformes; family Phoenicopteridae; genus Phoenicopterus; species Phoenicopterus ruber. The sequence continues at coordinate 3,475,383 of CM020238.1, forward strand.
CGGAAGGGGCTGATGCCCTGCAAGGAGTAGACTTGCTCTGTCCCCACCGTTGGACAGTTTGATTTCTCTGCTGGGTGCTTTGGCAGGAGCTAATAAAGATCTGCCAGCTATAGAGAAGGGGAAACGCCCCAGGGAGCTTTTTCATTGTACATACAAGTGATGTTACCAAAAAGCGATGCGCTACATATTCAATTTGGATTTTTCTAAAGCAGGGTCATTTTGGGTGGAAAAGAAGATGGAAATTGAAAAACCAAAGAAAGAAACCCAAACAGAAGCATCTGTGTTTGCATCACTGTTTTTTCCTTCTCCTCTCGGTGGTCTACTCCGACTGACGTGACTTTGCTTTCTGTAGCTGGAGAGGTGTGTGTATTCTCAGCCTTGTTTGATTAAAATTACTTCGATTCCTCTCACAAGGACTTGTGGGGCACGTTTATCTTTCGGAAAAGACAAGCCCAGCGTGGCCCCTCCCCACTTCCCATGGGAGCATCCTCGTGCTGCAGCGGGCTCAGCATCCCACTGGCCACAGAGGCACCGAGGGCAGCGGGTGGCTTTTTTGTCTCCTCTCTACCCCAAGTCCACACGCCCATAGCATGGAGGTGGGATACAGGCTCTCCGAGAAGGTATCGACACCATCTCATCTAAGGGGGGTGAGGAGCACCCCATGTGGGTCTCCCACACAAGTACCATCAGGGCTAGAGAAACTCCTCCAAGTTTTCCGTGATGCTCCCTCTCGCCAGCTGAGCTAAGACAGAATAAAAATGTAATGTGCTTTGCAGCAGGAGGGAGGGCCAATTAAACCCGAATTTCATTTCATACATCAATGTTTACGAGTGAAATTCAGACACAAACATCTCTTTCTGGTCAAGCTCTTCCGTTGCGGAATTAATTTGCTCATCACACAGAGCCTTGGAGAGCGCTGTAATTTGGTAAGCACCATGCACATAAATAATAATTACAGGTTCCTGCTGATTACATGATTGTATTTAAAGTTATCAAGTAATTCCAAGATTAATGACCTGCCAATCCCGCGCTCTTGACAAGGTTGTAGCCTCTTGAGATAATCCTGTATTAACCCTTGATGTTATCCTGGCACCTCTCGGGGCTGGGAGAGGCAAAGCGGGACCCCAAGGAGCTACGGGGCATCCTGGGCTGGGAGCAAGGCAGACTCACAGGAGCCTCTCTGGCAGACGGGTGTGGAGTTGGATTTAGCTGCTTTATTTGATTAACACATGAAACCCACCACAGAGGTTGCCTCCAGCCCCGGAGTTGCTCCCCAGCCTCAGCCCTGGCACCTGGGGTCGAAGCTCGGGGGTCCCAACTGCCCCGCACGGCTTCCCCAGCACACCGAGAGCCGGCAAAGGAGAAAACCTGCTGTCCAGAGCCTGAGCCAAGGGAGGGAGAGGAAAGATCATGGTCCTGACCCTCTGTGGAGGATCTGAGCTTTCATCCCACCCTCCAGCCGGGCTGCCCTGGGCAACCAACCTCATATTGCCAGAGTCAGGACCTCCCAGTTCCTGCTCCACTGCCATGGGCACGATGCACTGTCCCTCAGCTGGAGGGTTTATAGCTTGTGTTCAAAGCCAAGCTGAGACTATCATTCCCCTTCCTCCATCCTGGCTCAGACCCCACATTTCTGTCTGATTGTCCACAGCTTTGGGCCATTCCTGGACGTTTAACCCTCTCTGTGCCTTCCCAGGCTGGCAATAACCCTGGAAGGGGTGGGAGGTGGGGAGGGAGAGGACATCTCGTGGCGGTTTATAGCCTCATTTGTGGTTTTCAGCACCGCCCGCCCCAAGATGCCTCTCGCCTGTGGTGTGTCATCCTTTCAGCGCTGCCAAACCCCCAAATAAATATTTCATCCTTTAATTCCGGTGCCCTCTCGCTCGCTGCTTTCCCCCCAGCGCGAGCCTCCCGCTGACATTTGTCACTGCAGTCACAGTTAAATGGCTTTCAAAAGTGCGTGGCGGCGAGAGACAGGCAGCTCTCCGCCACCCTCATGAAATTTTCAAAGGGCTGTTATTTTCCCAGTTTGGAGGAAATCTGAAGATCAGAGACGCAAGCGCGGTGCCCCCTGATCCCGCCAGAGAGCCCGTCTGTTCAGCCCTGGAGAAAAGGCTTTTCTGGCCGTTCCTGGGGGAGCCCCAGGGCCGCGCCGAAGGCAGCAAAGGTGTGTGCATCACACAGCGTGCTGGAGATGGGCATCTGTCAGGAGCAGCGACGGGTCAGTCCCAGCGACCAGGAGTCACTCACGCTTGTGGCTCTGGATCTATCCGCGGCGGTCACCCACACCCGAGTCCACCCTCCCGGCTGGAGCCCTCAGGGATGCTCCCGTGGGGGTGTGCGCCAAGGGTTGTCCAGGTTTTCCAGATTGGTTTGGAAATAGGTTGGTCCCTTGCAGTCCCCAACAGCCCGCTCCCATCGCAGCACCAGCAGAGCCCCTGCAAGGCCCCTGCCCTGCCCTCCTCCCTGTCACGCAAAAGTTCCCATGGGAAACTATTGCTTTTAGGCTGCTCTAATCTGCTGCTGAGCCTCCTGCTAGTAGGGGAAACTGAGGCATGGATTTGCACCGTGTTGCATAAGGAGATGCTGGGCTCTGCCTGCCGAGCACCATCCTGCCAGACACCTCTGCTGCAGAGCATCCTCCAGGCCCCGTCATCCAGGTCTGAGACCTGCTTCAGGAGACGTCAGTGTGATGGGGGGCTCAGGACCCTCCTCAGGAGCCCGCAGCCTCCTTCTGCCCCCGAGGAAACCGCCCCAGCGGGACGTACCCCATCCTGACCCGGCCTCAAACTCCAACAGCAGCAGCCATTTCCAGCCAGCTTGCTGATACATTGAGCTGCCCTTCCTGGCTCTCACGGCAGGAGACCCTAATTTTGGGTGCAGCAGGGGAAGGGCCACAACTTCCCTCGCTCAGCGCTGTGCCCACGGGGACCAATGCCCCGTGGGGTCCCCCAGCAGTGCCAGTGGCAAGCGCCTGAGATCCAGAGGTCCATGTCCTCTCGCGGTCCCTGGCTGCTTCGTTTGCTGCCTCCTCAGTTTTGCGTTGAGGCAAATCACAACCGGCTGGTCCTCACCTGCCCTTCCCAGCCCGTGGTGTCGGTGACACGGCCGTCCCAGCCGTCGGCACAAAGCCTTTGGGGTTTGTCTGCAGAGCGCGGCTGAGCTCCGATCACAAGGTGTCAGGGCTCGTAGCCCAGTCCCAAAGGATCGTCTCCGACTGCCGGAGACTATTAGCATCTCTCTGCTTCCAGAAGGGCTTTGGCTTTGCTTGGGATGAAACCAGCCTTCAGCAGAGCAGATGATCCAGCCGTGTTGCAACTAAAAGAGGGTCTCCTGTCCTGTGCTTGCAGCTCCAGGGGTGCTGGGTGAGGTCTTAGAGGCTGGATGAGGTCCTTCTTGCAGGAGCATGACTTCAGCGGGGTGGCTGCAGAGTCCCAAGGAGCTGATGGCCCTGGAGAAGCCCGTGGGTATGTATGTGAAGTACGGGACAAAAAGGGGAGCCCCACCTTAAGCGCTTGCAGCGTTCCCGATATTGCAGAGGGGTTGTCGGCACAGCAGGAGCCAGAGACCTGGAGGAACCCAAACAAGGAAAACCGCAGGCTGAGAAGCAGGTGTAAATGAAATATGCTGCAGACACAGAAGCAGGAGCTCAGTACAAGCCAGGAAAAAGCAGTCTGACTGTGCCTGCTGGTTCGAAAGGAAAATAAGATGAGATATTCAGGAGAAGCCTTGGATTATAGGCTAGAATGATTACGTCCTTACTGAAGTCTGACCGGTGCTGCATCACTAACCCAAAGCCATGGTAATAGAAATGCTTATGATTCTGATGAAATGATTTGGGTGGCTAACAGGAGCTATATTTTAATGCATTAATATGGTTAAGATGTGCTTAGAGACCGCAGATTGACTAAGCAGATAAAATAGCCCTTTTTTGCTCAACGGAGAACGGCTCGTTCCATAGAGCTTTCCACACAGGGATCTTTCTGGCTGCTGCCTTTGTGCCAGGCGGTGCTGAGGGAAACTCATCCAATATTACCAGCAATAAAAAAAAATTGCAAGTTGAAACCAAGCAAGCTCACGCACAGTGACAGGGAGATGAGCTGAGCCACTGCAGCTTGTCACCTGCATGCCCCGGAGACGGCCCAGCCTGGGCAAGAGCAGCCCACGACCACGATTTCGGGGCAGCCTCCAACACACGTTGATGTGTCCTGTGCAGGTACAGCCTTGAATTAGCTGCTACCTCCCCTCCCCGCTGCACGGGCGCTGCCGGGACTGCCGGCCCCTCGCTGGCATAGCTGGGAGATGCCACCATCCATGTGCTTTTTCCCATTCACTCTCAACATCCCCAGGGATGAGCTGGATCAGCAGGTAGATTCCAGTATTTCTGTGTTTCTGGTCCATCTCCCCAGGCCAGTTATACACGTGCATTATAAACTGGATCTAAGCGCATCTCACCACCTCCCGGAGCAGCCCCACTGCTGCCACGCAGCATCAGGTGCTCCCAATGCAATTGAGTCCACCTGGGTGCTTGTCCCCAGCTCGTTATCACAACTCTCGTTAGCTGCTGCATTTCAGTGGCAGGGAGGCACTTAACCCCTTCCCTCCTTGGTGTTAGCCCTTGCCCACAAACCCACCCTCAAGATGGGCCGAACCCAAATATTTTAATTCAGATCAGCCTACAAAAGCTTCATCCATCTCCTTTGACCTCCCAGGGGAATATTTTTTTGCTTAAATGCTAAATTCTGTTTGGTTGTTATTATCTCTTTTTTAAAGAAGGTGTGTTTCCTGCCCCTAAAATTTCCCATCTGTGTGTAATTCCCATGCTTTTCTAGTTCTTTTTCCGCAAGCCGTGCCCCAATACACTGTGTGATAGCAAGGAACAAAGGCTAGCCCGGTCCCCAGAGGTTTTCTCCTGTAAAAGCTGAATCTCAGGCACATTACACCTAAATTGTGTGGAGAGATTTGAAGGCCCCAACACAACCCGAAGCATCGCAAATCCCAGCCTGGCAAAACAAGACATGAGTCAAGCACCGCTGGAGAGGAGGAAGTGTGGAGCCAATGCCATGGCAATCGAGGAAAATCTATGCAAAATGGGTAGCAATTAAATGAGAATTAACCAGGTTGCAAGAGGAGAAAATTGCTTCTTTCAAACCCTCTTGATTATAGAGCTGAAATGGCCCAGAGCTCCCATGGCTTATCACCAGCGTGAACAGATGAAGAGGCTGTTAATCAAGATTGTCAGAAGCTTTCCCAAAGCCAAACATCCTCGCTGGAGCGAGGGCTCGGCGGGGACCTTCGCTTTGCCGCAGCTTCATCTGCTCAGGTATTAACCACAGAAGCACTGGCCGGAGAAGGCGGACGGCTTGTTGGTTTCTCCAGAAAAGGGCTGGGGATTTCACACTGGCGGCCGGGAAGGTGACACCTCTGGTGGGGTGGGATGGAAATGGGCCCTCTGCAGCCCATCCCCATCCCACGCAGCCCTTCTCCTTCCCTGACATCCCGAAAGGCCAACGGTGTCCGCTGTCAGTGCTGTGGTGCAACAGGCAAACAGGGTGTCAGTCGGACTGTCTCACCAAAAGCCAAGCCCCGACATGGGCTGATAACCTGCCAAGATGGGCTGGGGGCTAGGGGATGGCTGGGGGTGGGCAGACCCTGAATTCCTCCCCCTCTCCACCCTCACCCCCCCAGCACAGCACCCAGGCGGACGGTCACCTCTAACATCCGCACGGCCCCAGGGAATAAAAGGCTTTGGGAGAGGATCTGCATCCAGCCAAGGTCAGATCTGGTCCTCTGACCCGCTAAAAGGATGGACCCCAGCTCCCCCAGTCCCGCAGCTCTGGGAAGCGGCTGGGACACCTCTCATCAGCTCCCCTAAACAGCTCTGGGGGTTTGAAGCAAGGCCAGAGGGTGGAAAATTGCTTTGCATTGTGGCTGAAGCAAGCAGGGAGCGCGTGTGGGTGCACAACCAGGGATTCCCACAAAAACCAGCCCATCCTGTGCTTGGAGAGGTGACCACCAGCCATCCCTCCTCACCGTGCTCACACAAACCCCAAAATAGGTGCCACTTGGTGCTCAGCAGCTGAGCTGCAGCTGCCTTCTGTGCCAATTACATACTTACGCTAATGCCACAGTGCTAATTGCATTAATAGGAGACTAATCGCGCACCTAACGGATGTAAACGGGAGCTAATTACCCGACAGCGACACCGTGCTCTGCGCAGAGCTGTCCGTCTCAGCGAAGCGCGTTCGCTGCCGGGAGCATCCCGTTGGCAGCCCCGGGCATCCCGTCGGCAGCCCCGGGGCTCTCCGGGTGCCCGAGCCGCAGCCCCGGGTGAGCGTTGGTGAATCCCAGCGTGGCTCTGAGGCCACGGAGGGGACACATCTGCCCCTAACCCCCAGCAGGAATAGCTCCCTCATGCCTCATCGTATTGTTCCTGGGGCAAATTAAGCCTGTTGCATTGCCAGGAGATGTGTTTTGCTGTTCCCACACTCCTGAGAGCACCTATAGGTAGAGGTATAGACCATGTATCCAGAGCACCCAGGATGAAGGGAGCTGCCAGTGTCCATCAGGATCTTGCCCTTGTCCCAGGCCACTAGCCCCCTGGGTATGACCACAGGCAGTGGGTCCACCCTGGGGACAGCCGGTATGTGGGGCAAGAGGGTAGGAATTGGGTTATTCCTGCCTGGAAGGAGCAAACGGGAGCTGGGGAAGGCGCTGACCCCGCTCAGAGGTTGCTCGGGTGCTGTGAGGCCGGGTTTTGCACTGTGTTCCCGTTCCTGATGCCCGGCCCCGTGCTCCTCGTGCTTCGCAGCGACTCGCTAATACCCATCCCTGGGGCTCCTCCAGCTCCCTGCCTCCGGCACATGAAAACTGAGCCGGAAACTTCGCGCACCCCCAACCACGGCTCCTCTTCCCGAGGAGCATCACAGCCCCGTGCTAAGCGGGCAGCAAGCAGGACAGTCGCGCAGGCTCCTTCCCCGTGGGCTCTGTGCCCTTCTCCCCGTTGCTGGAAGGTAATTAGTGCCTCTTGGCTCGATGGTGTGATAAACTACCCGCAGCAGCAGCAATTTGCAGTGGCAAAACACGGGGAGCGGAGGGGGAGCGGGAAGCAGACGGGTGTTGGGATGCCTGGCTTTGAAACCCAGCCTTGAGTAAAGGAGTCATCCTTTAAAAAAGGGTTTTGAAGGAATTAAGCACGTTTAGCCACCCATAGATCTACGCTAAGGAAAGGCAGGGCACTCGGGATGTTTGTCGCTTGTTCAGACACCGTTATCAGCCCGTCAAAGCAGTGCGGGCCTCCAAATACCCTTAAGTCTGCCCCTGTGATGCTGTGCAGGAACCAAAGTGTTTGACAAAGTAAAACGTGTTTGGGAAGGAGGGAAAAACTGGATTTAGAGGTAACACGTTCAGATAACTGGAGGGTGTGTTTCGCAAGTGGGCTAAAATCCACTGGAGCTGTTGGGCCAAGGCAAAAATGCATCAAGGAAGAGACTGAACAAGGCTCTTCCCAGGGCACGTGGCGTAATTAAGGTCAGGACGTACCGTAGCAAACCACGAGCAGGAGGAGCGTAATCACCCACGCCCTTACAAACAGGGAAGGCAGTTTCTCCATCAAACACATATTGTTCTTTGCAACTTTTCTGCAGCCGCGGCTGAGTAAGCAGCTCTGCGCAGTGACCGGTGCCGCAGCAAGCAGAGCGTGCCGGTGCCGCTCGCCGCAAGCGTTCCCGTGCTGCAAAGCAATCGCGGAGAAAACCCCGGTTGGGCTCTCGCCGCGTTCAGAGAGAGCGATTGTGTGGCATGAGAGGAATCCTAATGGGAGGGCAGGCGGCTGCGGCAGCGTTTGTCATGTCCCTCCCAGGCAGCGCGGGATTGCGCTGGCCCTGAAGGCATCCAGGGCGCTGCAGGAAGGGGCGCAGGCAGCGCTCGTGGGGCACGAATGGCGCAGAGGAGCAGCGTCTTGTTTTTTCACCGCGATGCTCTGTGCACGAACAGTGTCGCGGGCTGCTTGAAACGAGCCGAGAAGACGCTGGGTCCCCGGGTTTTGCTGCAGGAGGACGGTCCATCTGCTGCCCCGCGTTCATCTGGCGAACTCGGCCACCCAAGCCACACGCCGGAGCTGCACACTTGCACAAGTCAAGATCACAGCTGGGATTTAGAAGAGGGGTGGAACTCTAGTAAAGCATCTCTCTCCCCCACCTCTCCCAGCACTGACTTTGTTTTGGGGTTAGGAATTACTCAGTAGATGAGAGCACCTGTCCAAAAAAAAAAAGAAAAAACTAAAAAAAGGCTTTGGAAGCAAATTTCCACCCGAATTAGTATCCTGGGAGGGATCCACATCATGTAATTTTGAAATATCACAGCAAAATATTTCAAGCTTGAAGGAGAAAAAAGTAATTCTGGGTTTTAGGGGAGTCTGACAAATTCCACCAGAAGCCCTTACACCCTGGTGTGTGCCAGCACTGCCGTAACACAAAATACTTTTGTCTGATTTCATATTTCCAGCCTCAAACAGACATTTTCCAGCAGGTACAGACCTGGGCAGACCGGCTGCATTTTCCTCTCGGTGCAACATTATTTATTTTCCCAGCCGGTTAAACCTTTGCGGCTACGCCGCGCTGCCGACCTCTCTCTAAAGAAGGGGCTGCGTTTCATTAGCCAGGGGAAAGCGTGCAGCTTGCAAAGGAAAATCGATACCTGTCATCTGTATTTATGTATGAGCTTTTATTAATGTGGACTTTGGCGTTTGGCTGATGTTCTCTGTATCTGTCCCTAATACCTGCTGCTCCGCGCGCTCTCCCTGCTCCAGTCAATAGCCCTTCCTGTTTCCAAAGAGATGCACTTTAAAAAGCATCTGCAGCGCTTACTTTACCCAAAGGAGTGGGATTTTTTCAGCAGTTCAATAATATTCATGTACAATATAAATGAATACAATATCCTTTGGTGCCCTGGCCAGGTTGATGGTGTTTCTCTCTTTTCTCCATCATCTCTTTCCTACAGGAAAGGGAAAAAATTAGTCAGGGCTCATCAAATGCTCTCAGTCAAAAATATTTTTTTTCTTGAGAGGCATTTGGGGATTGATTACTGTTTTCTTCTTTAATAAAGTACCTATTTCTTTCTTGTTTTTCTTTCCCACTGGAAGATCAAAACCCCAAGCATTATTTTATTGGCAAAGCTTTCAGCTTTCAGTTGCTGGAAACCTAAGATGTTTTGGCCTGGAATCAAAATCATGAAAGTCTTTCCAAGGAACATTTTTAAAACCTCGAAACTCTTCTTAGTTTTGTAGGTTTTCAGTTAAGATTTATTTTTAACAAGTCCTGGAACAGATGTAGTCTGGGAGGGGGCTGTGCATTCATCACCTCTGTTCTACAGGTCGCGTCTTCCACTGTGCTCATGCCTATGGCAGGACGAGAGCTGAGGATGCCCTGGCACGTCCCTCCCCATCCCCGTTCCTCCTCCACAGCCACTTCTGGGTTAATTCGGAGCTCTGAGCTGGTTTCTCCTTCCCTAAGCCCAAGCAGGGATCCCAAGATGGGACATTTGGCAAGGCATCCGTTTTGGGTAGCAGCAATGCGCTAGCAGAGGCAGCTTTCTAACTTGGCATCTCTCCACAGCAGCAGCGAAAAATAATCTCAAAAAATGAAATGGGAAGAGAGAAATGCAGAGAGTCGAGTGCCTTCTGCCTGCAGCTGAGCCAGCCCTGCCTTTCCCCCGCCGCTCCTGAGGATGCTTTGAAGTCCCGGACCCTCCCTGCCACATCTGGATCCTCTTTCTCTCTTTCTTCACCCCATTCACTGCCCAAGAGTGGATTTAACCCGCGGAGCTGCTGGTTTCCCTTTGAAGAATTATTCGATTTAAGCACCCTCATCCCTCCATCCTCCCCATCCCTCCAATCCTCCTCCTGCAAAAAGAAAGCGATGGCTGTAAATCACGTGTGGGGCACTGTTGGCATTGGCCTTGGCATGCACGGCACGGCACGGAGCCACGGGCCACGGCAGCGCTGGGAAGCTTGATTGCCTTCAAATTGAAAACTAATGACTGAACATCGGCGTCTGGGTGCTGGAGACATTTTCTCCTCATTTACTCAAAAACAAAAAGGAGAGGCAAGGTGAGCTTTGCTCGCACGGGTCCTTGACAAGACTGGAGCGCGAGGGGCTTCTTTTCACTGTGTTGCTCTCCATTAAAGGGGTTTCTCCGGCAAATATTGATGCTGGAAAGGTGGTGCGGGTGTGACCCCATTCCTTTTTTTTCTATTAAATTGCTTTCACCTCCCATTGCAATTCTTGCAAAATTAGGGGTTTTTCATTCACCGGGAAAACTCCCTTCTGCTCCTTTCACCTGAAGGGAAATTGCTGGCAAAGCCTCTTATCCATGGAGGAAAGGCTGGAGGCAGACCCAAGGCACGCCGTGGGCTTCTCCGGGGCGTTTGCATGCCACGCATCTGCACCTCTTGCTGCAAGGAGGGTTTCCCGAGCTCCCCTCTGCTGCGACCTCCGCTGCTCTGCAGCAGGTCCTGTGCGTGGTGGGAAGGGTCCTGCAGCTCCTGGCTGGTCCTTGAGCATCACCTGAAGTCAAAGCTCCTGTTGAAACAGCAGCAGCCGGGATAACACACGGATGATGTATACCTTCACAGGCAACTGCTTGAGGATCCAGGACAGGAATAAATAGGAGAAAACACCTTCCTGGTGCAAGCTGCACAACCTGGGTCGAAGGGCCCGTGGTGCCGGGCTCTCCTGGCCGCGACAGCTCCGGGGAGATGGATACACAGAAAAACAACGGCACCGCGACCCTTTTATCCCCAGGGCAGAGCCTCTGATGCCTGCTGGGACCCCCATGCCAGGGGACCGGCTGCCTCCGAGAGCCACAAAACTGGTGGCTGGTTCAAAATGAAAAACGAGAGGCCGGGCAGACTGCTGACCCGTAGCAGCTAAACACGAGCAGCGGGGCTCCTGCCAAAGGAGACGGAGACCTGCTCGTTTTTTAAAGCACTGGACAGATCGACACGTCTCAATGAGTTCAGGCAGCTCAGACAGTTCCTCTCTCCGTGGGGAGAGAAGAGCAGAGGTAAAGCGGACTCCTGGCCCTGGAGGCTTTGCCCGCGCTGTAATTTCATCACGCAGACAGGACGAGCATTAATCGGTTGGAGGTGAACACCCGGCATATTTATTGCTGCCTGAGCCAGGTGCACTCTGCGCGGAGCATCTTTCCTCCCAACGCAGTGCTCAGAAACGCCCGGCTGATTAACAGAGCAAACAGCCGAGCGAGGAGAGAGAGGCCTGGAGATGGGATCTAAACTTAGAAGGGGCGGCAGCAAAGCCCAGAGGCAGTTACAGATGACAGAAGCTGCATAGGAAAAGGAGCCAAAAAGGAGCCAAAAAGGAGACTTGTGGAGAGCTGGAGGTGGCATCAGCTGGAAATTCCCCCTAGGATTGCAACCAGCCGTGATTTTATCCAGCTCCTGCTGCCTCCCCATTAACTCTGTGTGGAATAATCAGGTTTTCTAGTTTCATTAACATGCAAAGACAATCTCCCTGAACTCACTCCTGCTCTGCAGCAAGCTCCTGGGGGAGCCGTGCGTGCACACCTGCGAAATTAAAGGCGTCACGTTAATTCAGCATCCCAAGCGCTGGGGCGGGCACGCGGATGCTTGCACCCGCGTCCAGCCTGATGCAGCGCGAGAGCCTCCACGTCGCACAGCAGCATCTGTTCAGGCAGCTTGGTTTGCTCTTACGGTGGCCCTCTGAGGATGATGCCGCCGAGGAAGGCCAGCGTGGTCCCAGGCGGGATGGGGCGCGGAGTGCAGCTGGAGCGTCGCCGCCCCAGCCACGTGCCATGGTGGTCACCAGCAAAGGTGTCAAGGTTATTTCAGAGCATCTCGGCCCGCAAGAAAAGCGGGGCTTTGGCAGGTGGGTTTCTTGGTACTTCCAGGCTGAACCTGCCGCAACAAATCTCCAAGCTGTGGGAAGAGCCCTGCAACGCTTCCTCCCGGCTCGGACCGGCCACGGGTGCTGTGTTCAAACCTCTGAGTGTGAGCTTGCACCTCGCTGCCAAACCAAGCGGCTGCTGAACGCTGCTGGGTCAAACACGCAGGCACATGCAGAGCCATCCTCACCGCCCCGCGTTCCCAGGACGCTGGGGATGCTCCGGGATGCAGGGCTGCGAGCAGGGAGAGGGAGAGAGAAATCACCTTGTTGCTCTGCCAGTACGGGGCTCGGCAGGGGAATCCGTGACAACTTTGCTGACAGCTGAGAAAAATTGCTGCTGCAGTCAGTCGCCCTGTGTTTGCACAGCGACAACACAGTGTTTATCGTCGGGCTGGTTTTTGTTGGCTTCTCCCCTTCCTTCAGGCGGGAGAACGCCAGCGATGCAAAGATGCTGCGGGGTCTTTAACAGCGGGTTAAATATAACAAATTGCGGGGAACTTCAAATCAAGCCATGCCATTGCTCGAAACCCAAACATGTGAATATCCATTTGGGAATTTATGTTATACGGGTGGAGAATTTCTTGGCCTGCATAGAGATATCGGTGAGTGTGACAGAGCATTAAAACACCTCTTAGACGGGTGATAAATAGGAGCTGGAGCAGAAAGCCAGGCTCAGCACGCGTAGCGCGATCCTGAGGACATTTTACTCTGCCTTTAGCTTCCTCTAGTAATTACTGAATTTATTAACGTATCACCCCTGATTAATGTATCAATTCCCCATTCTCCGTTTCTTACAGATGAAGTTTATCTTTAGGACATCCTAAACCGGACCATTCAGGCAGACGTTAAAGCAGAAAAGGGGAGGAGCAGGAGCACTGGCCGTTGCAGTGGAGGAACGCTCTTCCCGAGGCTGCTCCCCCTTTCCTGCCTGGGATGCAGACGATTTAGACCCAAGCATGAAATTTTTGCTGACTTACACTCTCTCATGGGATTTTTTTTGCCCTTTGGTTCTTTGTTCACAGTTATAAACCCAGAAAAAAACTTCATGTCCTGCAACCCCCCAAAATGTGTTGAACAAAGTGCCTGTTTCAGCAGGTGAGCAGCAGCAGCGGGTCGCAGAGATTTTATTTACCTTTATCTGCCGCTCTGTTATGAGTGTGCTTCACTGGGTGTACTTTATGTGTTAATTACAATAACCGCTCCTACCTAATTTTTGCCCTATTATCTATTTTTCACTGGGGCTACAAAGGGCCCACCAGCTGCTAACAAATTGGATTAAACTGGAATTGATTCCACAAGTGTAATCAGAGATATGAGAAACTCCCAAAGGCCTATTACGGAATCCCGCAGCAGTAAATACCCAGTAGCTCATAGTATCCATGCTGATGCTCCGTAAGACCTGGGATGCTTCTTAGGTTAAGGTGTCCGGTACTGTCCCACTTTAATCACCGTTTTTCCATGGCTGGAGGAAGCTGCTCCAATCGTGCTACCAAATGGGGTTGCTGCTCTTCTGTGCCCATACTTGGGACAGGGGTAACTTCGGAAAAGAAAATGCATTTAAAATCCATACAGCAGCTGTGGTGGGAAGAAGACAGGGATGCCTTTGCCACCAGGACAGCGCTTGGGGTGTTGAACCCTTGTGCCACGGCACAGAGCCATCCCCTGGTCCATGGGATGAGGCATCGGAGCCCAGCACCCAAACGGATGCAGGCTGTTTTTAAACAAGTGCTCCAAAATACCTTCCTACAGACAAGCTACGTTGAAAGAGTCACATGTGCAGATGTTTGACTCCAAACAGCTGCCTTGGCTTATTTCCCAATATTCTGGGAATTTCAGTGGGAACTGATTTCAAAGCCGTGGGATTTGCCTCTGAGAAGGGCTCCAGTTCCCAGTGCTCAGCTCCAAAATCAACTGAATGCTTCTGAAAACCTCCTGCTTTTCCCTATTCAGTAAGAATTTGCTGGTTTGAGGTTGGATCACCTGCCAACCCTGGCAGTCACCTTCTTATCTGTCCCCTGGGGCTTTCCAGCCCCTGTTCCTCCGCACGGGGAACAGTTAGTCCATCCTGCTTAAGGCTTAATCTGTGGGCTCGACTCTCCTTTAGCCAAAACAACATCAGCATCGGGAAGCAGCACTGAGGGGAGAGCTGTCTTTGTTGAAAAGCCACTCAAAACTGCCAGCCAGGTCCAAAAACCAGAGTCAGCCCTGGTCAGGCTCAGCCGGCCAGTGGTCCCACTCCGTGCTGGCTGCCTCCCGGCCATCGCAGCCAGAGGGAATTTGCTGTGGATATGAGAATTAAATATTTTGTTAACACAGCTGATCTTGGCTAAAACCCTGCCTAGCCCAGCTTCTACCTGATTTTATTGCCTTACAGGTAGCCTGTTGCTATCTGCTTTAGCAAACAGATCCTGCTCAGCTGCTGCCAAGGGATGGGCACAGAGAGCAGCCAGGAGCAACCAGGGTTTGGCTCATTGACTCTGATGGAAAACCAGAGTTTTCCCAAATAGGAACACTGGTGTTCCTGAGGCCAAAGTCAAGGCTTGCATAGAGGTTAAGCCCAGTCTTATCTAATAAAGGCTGTGTCATAGCTTGTGCAGTCTGTCGACGTGGGGGAGCTCAGGAAGGTACTTGGTGTCCCCAAGAGCTTGTGGCAAGGAGATCCAGCTACATCTGCAGGAGTACAGGGGGGGCCAGATAACCATGCGGAAGGGAAATTCAGAGAGTTATTACACAGAGAAACCAGCTCTGTCTCACAAAGTCCCTAAGCCACAAATATCTGGAGGCTAAGAACACACCTTTGTGTGCTTCTGCTCCTTCCCTAGCACTTGCTTTTGGCCACTGACGATGTGCTATGTGGTGAGAAGGACCTCTACGGTGAGCCATGAGGCTGCTCGTACGCTGGGCAGGAGCATGACTGCGACGTGGGGACCCGAGCTCATGGCTCAGCCATCCGCTCAGTCCCAGGGCCAAGCTCGAGCTGCCCGTGGGGCTGCGGGAGTCCGCCGTAGCCTGTGTTTGCTGGAGGAAGGCGATGCAGGAGCATCTCTGATGGCAACGTAGAGACCCACAGATGACAGCAGCATCCCCCTCCCGGTGTTAACAGGCCTTCAGGCATCAGGGTAATAACTCAGACAGACAGGATCAATCTTTCTTCTCTTGCTGGAAATGGTAAGGAGCAAGAACAGAAAGATCCTGAGCCTGCATTTGACATCAATCAAATATGCATGGAAATAGTTTGGTGGCGGTAACAAAGCAGCGGGGAGGAGGAGAGCAGGGAGGTGCTCGTGAATCACAAGCCAGGTGCGAGAGGGGGTGGTCAGCTGCGCGGCCGGCAGCAGCAGCCTGAAACCCGCTCCCCGCTCGGCCCTGGCACCGTGCACGGGGCTGGGCTGCTGGTGACCCACGGAGTCCACGCATCCTGCCCAGCATTGCCGTGCCAGCCTAAACCCGAGTGCTGCCCAGGCAGGGTGAGACGCCTGGAGGCAGACAACACGCTAATGGGCAGTAATGGGCACCTCCTCCCGGCTGCCTAATGGGTTGTGCCTGAGCTAAGAGGGAACCGCGTGGGACACCCCAAGGGAGTGGGCAGACGCTGTGGATGAAGTGAGCAAACGCACCTGATTTAATCCTGAAACTCTCCGGGTAGGCTCTGAACGAGGAGAGCGTAGCAGCACCATCCTCATCCTCAAGCTCTGCAGGGCCACTCCACATGGGTGACTTCAGGAGCTGCCACAGGGTGACGCTGGGAACCGAGGCAGAAAAACAGCGGGTCAGCCAAACCAGCCCTGCACAGACAAGTCTCCCTCCAGCCTCTCCTGCTCCGGCCCTATCGATCTCCAGCCATGTATAACCTCCACGCTCTCCCTGGCTTCTCTCACATTAGTTTCACACCATAGCTTCTCCCTCCAGCTCTGCCAGAGCTTTGCAAATGGGCTGCGGCATCACCGCGTGCCCGTGAGCTCTCTGCCTGCTCCCGCGTGCAGCTGCAGAGGAACTGCAGGGTCGGGAGCTGGTGGAGAAGTCTTCACGAGAGCGTGCACCAGTGACAACTCCGTAGTAAACCAAGGGAGTTAACAGGGATTAGAAATAAGAGCTTCTGTTGGTGGGAAGCGATTCTGGGTCCCACCATCAGGCTGCTCGCCAGCAAACCTGGCACCCACAGCCCTGAACTGACTCCGCTCCAGTTCATCCGCAGTCCTGCTGCTGGGACTCTGCTCAAAATGAACATTTTCCTTCTGATTAGCAAGAGAAAAAGCTGCAAGTGTTCACCTAAATCTTGCGGCTGCAAAATCTTCAATCTCCATCTAACAGTCATTTAGATGTAAACACCCTCCTGTGGATCCAGAGCTGCTTACAACAGACAGATGATGGGGTTTGGGCTCTTTATGCCATAAGGCTGTGTTTTATTTACCTGCCTTGGCAATAAAGTCTGGAGGTTGTTCAGCAGCAACAGTTCAGCAGCAGTTTCTCGTTAAAACTGCCACACTCACCTTTAATTTTATTTTTTTGTGTGCGTGCTTTCCTCCCTGCACTCCGGTAAAGCCACCAGGTTGGATGCAATAAATCAGCGTTTCCCAGGTGATGTCAATGGTGCAAAGCTGATTCACATCGGCCTCGGATCTGTCCTGCCCCGTGTGTTTGGCTTCCTGGCACAAAACAATAAGACTTGCAACTTCTGAAGGAAGCAGTTATCGAATGAGGGCAGAATTTGTCATGAAACAAATCATGCACATCAAGAATGACCCCTCTAACTTCCTCAGTGCAAGGACACTGCCAAGGTCACCAAATCAAACCCACACCAGGGATCTCTCCTCTTCTTTACGTTTGGCTGCAGAGGTCTCTGCAGCCATATGCAGCAAGGGAGCGTGCGCCTAACAGGAACATTTCAGTTCATCGCTTTCCATTAAGAAAAACCACACGCACAGAGAGTCGAAGTACCTCTTCAGTAACAAATCCGCTGATGCAATCAAGTCCTCCTAAGTAATGTTGTGATCATAAACCTCCATCTAGATTTCACTGCTTCTGCGCCACCAGACAACAATTAGGATGAGTGGGCAAACACCCGCCAGCGCAAAGAGGACAAAGAGCCGCCACTTGCAGCTCGATGCTCTCGAGCCTCTGACGCTAACGCACGGCACGTGCAAACCAGCGCGTTAGAAATGCTGCAGCGAAAAGTTTGATGAGACCCTGTGCAGCCACGGAGAAGGGTAAAGGGAGAGAGAGATGGAGAATTGCCCCCAACCACCGGCTCCGCTCTCCAAGGAGGGATCAGGAACACAAAACCCACCACGACTGGGGAATCTTCATAGATGTGTAGGCACAAGGATCGATGTGTGATGGCAGTTTATAGGTTCTCTGTGTCCTCCAGTCCTCAGTTTCTCTCCTTCAGTGTTTGTGGGTATATTTTCCTCTCACTGATGGTTTGTTGAACCATTTCCAGCTGCTGTGGGGCAGGTCTGAGCATACAGCACCTGACACACGGGGCACACCCTGGTAGCCCCAGACAGTCCTTGAGGGCCACCACCCTGTGCTGTGCAAGGCTAAGTGCTGCCGTGGCTCTTCACGTACTGCCCAGGAGCTTATTTAAAAGGGGACTGAGCTCCAACAAGCTCATTTCATGCAGGTTAGAAGGCATTTGCAGGTGGCAATAACTTTCTGTCACTGTTGGCCTAGTTGGGGTTGAATTTGAACTCCCACTCCATTCCCCATGCCACAGCTTGGACCTGAAGATAGAAACTGCCACCGATAAGAGGGTCAAAGATGCCATGTCCCCGTTCGAGGTGGCTCAGGGGCTTGCGATGAGCAGATTCTGGTCCCAGCCATCCAGCCTTGTAATTCCCCACGTCCTTGTCTCTCACCCACCTCCAAACCAGGTTTGAAGGCAGACCCTGCTCCTGCTACCATGTTACGATATTGATGTTCTCCCGGATTCGGTGCTTTGCGCAACAGCAGAGTCTGAAGGCACGTCTCTCCTCCCTGCCACCACTAATATCACCCAGGATGCAGTCAGGTTTTCAAGAGTACAAGCAGGTTGCCTGAGGATAGCCTTTCCCTACCTCCCAAGCTGAAGATGATTCAATTATTTACAGGAAGAGGTTACAAAAATGTACTGAAAATGACTTGAGATTAGGTGAGGCTTTCTTCAATAACAGGGGCTCTCTTTCTCTGCCTCTATTGATTCTGCAGTAAAAAATAAACACAAAGTTTACAAAAAGTTTTCATCTGTTTTTTTCTCAAGCTTGTGAAAACTTCGACTCCAGGGAGGCAAGAGATGCGAGCGACAGCTTGAAGAGCAAACAGGGCTGATATAGGTCTGCGTGCGGGTCTTGGCAAAACTGCAGAACGATGCCCCACCGTCCCACACGGCAGCTCTTCGCC
Organism: Phoenicopterus ruber ruber; assembly: GCA_009819775.1. Classification (NCBI taxonomy): domain Eukaryota; kingdom Metazoa; phylum Chordata; class Aves; order Phoenicopteriformes; family Phoenicopteridae; genus Phoenicopterus; species Phoenicopterus ruber. The sequence goes on from CM020238.1 coordinate 3,493,685, forward strand.
CTTCCAGCGGCTGCTCAACCACAACCTCCCAGGGACACAGGGGGTGTTACACTGCCCTGGGCACCCTTGGCAGGCAACAGCTGCCGTGCGGGGCTAAACCAGGACAGTGGCTTGGACCAGCCCTTCTGGAGGGAGTGATGGTGCTCAGTAGCTCAGCTTCTCACCAACAGGCACGAGCAGGATGATTTTCGAGGGTTTGGGTTTTTTTCTGTACTGACTCCTGGCATTGGAGACTAGCTGGTCATCAGACCAGGAGCCCAGCAGAGAACCCAGGCGTCCTGCTGCTCCACCACCAGGGACTGCAGCTTGGGGATGTGATTTTCAGTGCAAACTTTCAGCTCAAGCTTATTTAAACTTCTTTTTAGCAAACAAATCCTCCAAGAAGGGTTTTTCTTTTTCTACCACTGTTCTCCAGGGGGAAAATATCCCCGGGGGAGTTTGTCTCCCCATCCCACTGGAAGCTGCTAGTTTTGCCATCCTCTGGGTGTCTACAAGCTAAAAATACCCTGCGTACAAGCGACCTGCCTCCCATTAGCCCCTGGCGATGGGACTGACAGGTGCTCATGAGCTGCCGCAATTTAAATGAGAGCTCCACAAACAAAAAAGAGTGAGATTTCAGATGTCGTGCTGTGCTGCGCTGCGAAACTCCCCCGCGGTGGGCAGGGAAGGGCTTTCAAAGCACCTGGGAAGTTAATGCCAAGCGAATAAATGTCACGCAGAGTGGGGTGCGCTGGTAGACGGCTGGTGTTGGGCTCTTCTGCAGCGCAGGACTTGGGATTTATGTGTGCTCCTCGACCCTGAGGGCTGGCTCTGCTCTGAGCCCGTGGATGATCATGGTGAGCACAGCTTTTTGCTTCTACTACTTCTTGTAGGAAAATGAGGATGATTCAGGGAGATGCCATGTCCCTGATCCTCAAAGTTATCAGCACCGACAGCAACTGCAGTGTCCCCACATCCCGAGGATCCCTGTGCAACCGGCCCATAGACCTTCTGTGCTCCTCTGACCTATTTTAGGTGGCTATAGGGGTGGAGATAAAATCTCGGGGGAATGAGACTGCTCGATTAACTGGCTTTGTTCTGACAGCAGAGGGGTTTGGGGACACCAGGTTGTCCGCGGCTGCCAGCATGGGTCAGATGAATCCAATCCTACCCAGAGTACTGGCAGTTACCCACTGGAATTTTTCCTTTTAAGGGGGAAAAATAGGTGTCTTTTAAATCCACACTGCTAGACAGAGGAGCTAACTGCACCAGCCAGCAAAAGCAGTACTGCTCACTGCGGAACGATGGCCTGGCACCAGTTGCCATGTCATGGTCACTCCTGTTGTCATCCACTTAAAACAGTAACAACTACTGACAACAAGAGATGCTCAAAGTTCACAAAATACTGTATTTTGCCTGGCTTTTACTTTATTAGCAGACAGTGTCTTACAAACTGCCCAGAATATCTGCAAACCCCGGAGGGTCCCTCTGCCCCGACTCTTGCCAGCGCTGCCTGGGCTGACAAACCTCCCAGGCCCCAATGAGGAGGCAGCTGAGGAAGACCATGAAACCAGGGCTGTGGAATAAGCTACAGACGAGACCCAGCACATCATGAATCTGTTGTCATGCAATTGTCCCTGTGAGAGCTCGTCAGCTACGGGAGAGCAATGGGTCTGTAAGTGTTGTTGTGAACAGAAGTGCTTTGGTTCCAGGCATTGTCATTTAGACAATTTAGTTGTCACAGAAGATAAAGAGGTGACTTGCATACAGTGGATGAGCATCTTCAAAGGTGAAAATACCGGGTTCTGAAAAGCTTTTCCATCCAGTAGAGAAAAGGCATAGCAAGATGTCAAACGGCTGGAAGGTAGGCAGACACACTGGCATTAGAAATCAGGCGTGAGTTTGAAGAGGTTACCGCCAGGGGCAGGGACTTGTAAAGAGACCTGCTGTCCTCCAGAGAGCCCCAGGGGCTTGGCCCCGACGCCCTCCAGGGACTCGCTGACCGGAATGGTGCTGGATTCATCCCTTTTGGCTGTTGTCAGATGGAAGCCAGCAGTGGTCCTGGCAGCAACAGTTTCATGCAATACACCGTGGGCTTGTATCAGGGGACAAGCTGACATTCCCTGCTCTGTGTTCATCACAAAGGCAATTAAAAGAACTGATGCTCCCTTGTAAGGTGCAACCTCTGCCAGAGAGAAGTTGCTGCACGCTTTACAACCGAAGCAACATGCCTGGCATCTGCTGTGGGCTTACCTGCTCCCAAACGTCAGAGCGGAGCGTGAGAGAAAAGCCCCAAGGCCCAGGCTGCCACCGTCACCTGGATGTCCAGTTCTCAGCCCATCCCTTGAGATGATGGATATCACAGTCGCCGAGATGAGTAGGGAGAGATTGGAAACCAAAACACTCCGGACTGGGTATCTCGGCTTGTTTTTCTTCTCTGCTTTGCTTTGACTCACTGAACAATCCCATCTGGCTTTTCTGAACAGCAGTGTTACTCACCTTGCGCTTTATGCTTTCCTGGGGATCAGTAATAAACATCCCTTCAGTCAATAATGAAATAGCAAGGAAAATTAGCAGCACTTCTACCGCGAGCTCACAGCCAGTAAATCCCGGAGAAATGCCATGGCCCTCACACAGGGTTCAGACACCTGCTGGGGCTGATCCCCACGTCTCCCTTCTTCATCTTTATCTCTTTACCTGTAGCCATTATTCTTCCTGTGATGCTGAAGGATGTAGCCCTTCTAACACCGGAGCTGCAGTGAGATCCTTCTCAAGTGGCCCAGCAGCAGCAGTTCGTGTCCCCAGCCCTCTCTGCCAGCATGGACGTGATTCATTTCAGACCAGTGGCTCCACAGGAAATCTATTCTTTCCTGTTCTTCCAGTGAGTGATGTTTCTCCCTCTAAATTGAAGCTTTTCACAGGAGCGGATGGCTCCTCCATGTATTTCTCACCTCAAGGAGACATTTGGCAAAGCTTTAAAATCATCCAAGTATTTGGTTTCAGCTGCTTTGAGGTGAAAAGCTAGTTTTCTGGTTCAAAAGATGTTTCAGCACTAATGGCTAATGATGGTAAAATAAAATAAATATTTAGATGTAAATGGTCCAAGGCAAAATGAGACATCATGAATCACTGAACTGCTTGGCCTGATTCGATTTTCTTTTTTTATTTTCTTCCCAGTTTGAGAAAAGTTCTGCCTTCTCATCCCGATGTGGAGCATGAACACACTTTGAACATCCAAACTGGTCGACTGTCTTCCATCCACCCTTGGAATTAGTCCATTGCTATAATGCGCCGTGGTTTCTACTATGGCTACAGTGTCTTACTCAACTGTTACGTACAGGAGGAATGAGTGTTAGGTGATTTAACTCCTCCATCCTGGGGGGCAATGAACGGACACCAGCAGCGCTGCTGCAGGACCGGAGAGTTTTAGTCTCAGTTACTGACATGGTGGAGGGAGCCTAAAGCTTAAAATTGAAAGCAGGGAAAATCTCCAGGAGGGAGCCACGTCGAGCCGCAGCGAGGCAGATCCAGCTGGCTTTGTGATGACTCAGCTTCAGGGAGATAATTGCAATCTCCAAATATCAAGGGATGTTGCTGCCAAGGAAGGAAAGGAAATATTTATGGTGGAAGAGAGTTCAAAGGCAGCATGGCTGAGCTGCTTGTGTGAAAACAGAGGTGGGGTGATCCAGGCTGAGCAGTAAGGAAAAGTATTAGCCTATGAAATCAGGCGCCTGGGTGCGGAAGAGTTAGAAACTCCATCATTTGGGATGCTCAAAATTGCACCGAACAAGATCTGAGTGAGTTCCCTCCAGGGAGCAATCATGCACCAGCCGAGACAGATCTCCTCTGCCTCCCCACCTCTACATTTCACTGCATTTTCTCATATAACTGCAGATGTCAATAAGGAAATGATTAGATCCATGTCCCCAGCGGTCCCACAATGCCTCCCCTCAATCAGAGCTACAAGTTCCTACGTCCTCCTGTCAACAGGCTGCGAGATGGCCCTGCCAGACAGGTGGGTTGTGTTTCCCCAGGGCTGCTTGACCTCTGCAAGAAGGGAAGTTGGATGCACAGCCTCTGCATCCCTCGCCAGGCTCGCAGCACGCGGGCTGCCCCACGTCGTGTCCCTGGGGCACAGTTACCACACCGCTGCCCATGACTGCAACCAGCTCCAACATCAACTGGCTGAGGACAAGTGAAGCAGTTTGGCACCACCCGTGCCCTGGCACCACCAGCCTCTGCACCGTGTTATCAGCAGGGGGATGGATAAAAAGGAGCAGGAAAGGAAAGGGAGAACCAGACGTTCCCAGAGGAGCTTGGCAAGATGCCTCTCAGGAGCCAGAAAATAAATCCAAAGGCTTTCCCTGAATTAAATCACCTGTCCTGGGGTGGGCAGCATGAAGGCTGGCAAAGGCTGGGCACTGCCAGATGTGAAAAATCTCTGTAGAGGAAAAGCCTCACCATCCAGAGGGAGGGAAATATGAGCCTCAGCTCTTGACTGATGTGTCTGCAGTGAGCAGCAGAGGAGAAGGTGCCCTTTGCTTTCGCTGCCAACTTTCCTCCAGAAAAAGCAACAGAAGAAAGAAAGCTTCACTGCAACACTGCTGAGATGGACAGAGGTCAGACTGCTCCCAGATCTACCCAGCAGCTCCCTCCTATGAGAAGCAGAAACTGTTCCCCACCCATGTGCTACAAAAGCCTGCTGCCACTTTGGTGTGACTCCTGCCCACCTCTAACTCAATGTCCCTGGGCTGCACCACGTTCTTGGCACCTTCCAGGTCCTCTCCTGCAGCTGGGACGGCTGCATCACCTCCCTGCTGGACCTGGTGTTTTGGGTGCTGCCTGGTGGGTGGTAACTTGGGAGAACACTCGACACTTTCTGTTAAGAGAACTGACCGCATCAATCCTGCAGCCATCTGCACCCGTCTGGACTCCTGGGGCCAAAGTCTTCCTCTCTCCATGCTCCCTAGGGATTGCTACATGGTGTACTGACGTCAAGGCCGGTATTTGGTACATGACTTTGGCAGAACATAGGATCCTTATCCCCACCTTATAGAGGGAGGAACGGAGATGCAAGAGAAGGGACTTGACTGGACTCATCCAGATCATCTCAAGCAGAGCAGAGATGGAAAACCACACTTTCCAGCTCTGAGCAAATAACCCAGGTCACAGATCCAACATCCCACCCTGTTTGCCAATCACTATATTTTTGTTTGCTCTCGCTTTCAGAGAGAGGCTAAATTGCCCCTAATTACAATTCAAATTGGAGGAACTATGGCTTCTTCAGCCATTAGCACGGGGGAAATCAGCTGGAAAGGAAAAGGTGCTATCATCAGCTATGTCCAGAGATTCAGATCAATTTTCTCCCCATGTTCCGGAATATTTTGACATCAGAGTGAGGAGAAATTTTCATCCCAGAAGAGCAATTGTTTGCTTTAAAAAGATATAAAGCTGCTGGAAAAGAGACTTAAATTTGAAGTGACCATTTAGCCATAACTGCAACTTTGCCAGCAATTTGCTATATGTCGAATGACTCAGAAATACAAAACCAAGGGGAAAATCTCTTCCTTTATTCAAGGGGAAAAAGAGATGTATCTTTCTTTTAAACAGAACTGAAAGCTCTGCAATATTAGGTTGAATTCAGAGCAAAAACTGCAGAGAAAATACTCCCGAGTACCTGGTCCCAATCCTGTCACTGTCTCCATCTAACTGTTAACGCTTGGTCCTGTTATTCACAATAGAGGGGTGTAAAAAGTGGCGTGTAAATCAGTAAAGAGCCAGATAAATCAACTCTGAAAATCACCTGCACACTGTCATTTTCCTGCAGCAAGTGATCTTTCAAGCCGCCTCTTTTCAAGTCGGGCAGAAAGCACTGCACCCCTCGGCCAGGGGAGTGTGTTTGGCTGGTGGGTTCCTGCGCAAGGAGGGCAGAGTGGTACATCTTGAGCCTAAATGGGGAATATGGACCCTATAAGTCCAAAAATGCATCTCCCAGCTGCTCTCCGGTTTGTGACTTCTCTCCTGCTCCGTGTGCCCGACACGCCAGACCCCATGGCCATGGGCCAAAATCTAAGCAGAGCCTTGTGGCCATGCAAGCAGCATGTAAGAGGTTTCCTCCCAAATGCTCCTCTACTGTCTGTAACCCACTTACTGTGTCAAAGACTCGTCACAGCAATAAGCAATAGGGATCTCGTTAAGTGCCACCTATGAACACTGGAGATACTGCTCTTGTATCTCTGCAAGAGCCTCTTTTGGCAGATGACACGAGCGTGAAAACTGATTTCACCAAACTAAATACGCCTCAATGAGAAAGCTCTACTCCTTCATACTTGGCAGAGTCATCTACAGTCATCATAAAAATAACTCAGCAAGGATTTAAAAGATTTTCTGTGAAGAGCAGGGAACAGCCTTAACTCGGCCCTGGGACACCCCAGGTGCCACCAGACCAGGACCAGATGCTGCAGCTGTTCCCTTCCCAGCACCCAGGGCTCTGCACCCTTGTCCACCACCTAAAAATCATAACTGCCCCCCAGCCAGAGCCTGGGAATGGCCTGGCACACTCGGCCCCGCGTGGCCAGCTCTCTCATGAAGATGAATGATCCTATTTGATGTGATGACACGAGCCAGCAGCTGGGGCCATCTCCCAGCAGCTTTAAGGGCAAAGCAACGCATTGAGTCTGACATGGAGAATAAGGCATTGCCTGCATGTGCAGGCAAGGGGCGAGACAGATTGCCCGATAATTAGCCCTGGGGTGCTAATGACGCTTAGAGCATTTACAGCCGCCCCCCTGCCCAGTCCCCAGCATTGACCGGGGAAGCCGCAGCATGCACAGGGCAGCAGGAGACCTTGACATGCCGGAGGTGAAGTCTCAGCAGGACCAGCTGTGCTGGTTTGCCGTGGCAGGATTGTGAGCGGGATTTAGCCACAGGGGATGGCTTTAGCTCTTCCAATATGAGTGCAAAGTACTGCTGCGCTTTTGATTCGTACTTGGCTGGCTGTGCCTGTAAGCATGAAGGAAACCCGCTTCCCCTCTGAACCAGTGAGACCAGATGTGGCCTTTGGAGGACACCCAGGGAAGGGAATGGGGGGTCTCCATCCTTGCGATGCACAGGAGCGACACCACAGCAGAGCTGGGCAAAGCTCAGACCTGAAAAGCCAGGAAGAATCTGCCCAAATAGTAACCAAGATGCAACATTGCTACCGTTCCTGGGAAATGAAATCCGCACACAGAGAAGTTTCTTTTCATTTGGTCAAAACCTTCCACTCTGATTATAATCAAAGCATCGCATTCTATTCTGCCTTCTCCCTGGCAGTGATGGGGTCACTGGGGATATCTCAGCAGGAAATTTCTAAAGGAAATGTCTTTGAAAACAAGCCTTTGCGGCACAAACATATCCATCTTATCAAAACGCCTTGTTCCCTGTTTTATTTTTAAACAAAATCTGCCCAGATGTGCGCTGCGAATCTGTACCAGGCTGCATCACCCAACCGTGCCTGTGGCTCACGCCAGCCCCACAAGGCCAGGAGAGGAATTCAGGCATTTGCTACCCTCTGCTGTCCTCCTCCTGCTATGTCACCTCCCTCTAGCAGCGGCCACTGCTATTTTCCTCTCTCCTCTATGTCCCTATGTCACCTGCCAGAGAGGCATCACCCTTCACATCAGAAGACACTGAGCTTTTCCAGGTGCCTTTGGGCTGAGCCTGCTGCCCCCCTCAACCATCTCCTCCCCCAAACCACCCAGACCCTTCTCCCAAATATTATCATCTCCATACGCAGACTAGCTGTGCTTCCCTCCATCCCCCAGCCTGCTTTTCCTGATGGTCCTTTCTGCTTCCCAGATGGTTCCCCTGCCCCCAACCCTACGCTTGCGCCGCTCCTCCCTCTGCATTGCTCGCGAATATGAAACGGCTCACGGGAGAGCTGGGCTCTGTCCCGCCGAGCACTGAAAGCCCTTCTGCAGGGCTCAGAGAACAGCCTGGCACCACCAGGGTTAATTCTGAGGTGGTATCAGTGCAGCTCCTGCCTTTGTGAACAACCCCTGACCCTTCACGGAGGAAGACAAGCCAAAAGATAAATGCCAGCCTTGTTGCTTTGGTGCCCACGTTGAATATTTATCACCACCAATGTTATTTATCCCAGGAAGAGAGATCAAGGCATAATTCCTTCCTAATGAGCCATGTTCAACTGACTCCTGGCAGGATCTGAAGTGTGGAATCCCTTTCTCTGAAATGGGTTGTTTACCGCAGCTGCTCAGCTGGGACGTGCCGGTCTCCCCCGGGGAAGCCGCTGCCTGTCCCAAGGGCTGGGGGTTTCACAGGGAGATAAATGCGACCCTGTGCTGCTAACACAACTTGTTGATTGCCTACAATAACCAGTGTTGCTGTCCTTAGCAGAGAGCACTCCCGGAGCAGAGTATAGTCACCAAATCATCGGTCCTGGTCTGAAATCAAGAGACCTAGCAGCTATGGTGGCTTTTCTAGGTGGTGCTCCTTGGATCTGGTCTAGGTGTTGCTCGGGGGCAGTGGGAGCCCAAAGGATCTCTTTAGGAGGCATCACGATCGCAAGAGATCCAGCTCTGGCTTCCATGGGCCCTCAAGGGCCGCAGAAAGGGGCACGCTCCCTTCGTGCTAAACAGCGTAGAGGGATCAGGACCTCATGGCTAGGAGCCAGCCATGGTCATAAAGCACTTGTCGTGTCCCTGGAGTAGCTCCCTGGATGCTCTTGGGGAGTCCCCAGGGCACCAGGGCACCTTCTCATTCAATGCTGAAGCTGGTGACTGTTTTGGAGTACAATCTCCACCTGAGGTTAAACTTGGGCACCTCTGTCTCCTTGTGAGTCTGGACTTAGATGTACCCCAGCCTCAGCCAGATTTAACTTAGTTTCTGGCGACCCAGGTCTCCCCAGTCAAACAAAGCCAATTTTAGGGGACCGATGTGAGGACATACGGACTGAGATCCTGTCAGATCTGCCAGCGAGGGACAGGGAGGGACAGCCGGATCCGTGCCAGAGACAGCGAGTGGGTCTGTGTTTGTACAGCACCACACGATGCTCCTGCATCCCTGGGCACTGCCGCAGTTCATATAAGCCAAGGGAAAAGGAAACCTCCTTGATGTAAAATGCTCACAAATCCAGTGTCCCTTCCTTCCACACAGGGATGCAGAAACTACTGAGATGCTCCTGTATCAATTCTTTATTTATAAATGGAGTTTGCATCCGAGTGTAACTCGCGTCTCTCTTTTGGAGGGAGGGAGGAAGGACAATTCCTAGTCAGAACAATACAGGGAATGATCGTTCTATGTATTTACTGAAGCAGTGGCTGTGCTCTCTCCAAGATAAGCAAATGAATAACAAATGCTACGAGATGGTAAGAAAGTGAATCTGTATTCTTGGCATTTTACTATGGCTGACCCAAGTCCAGCTTCATACAGGAGCCTGAATTTTGCATTTCAAGCAGGGATCCAAGCTCTTTGCTATGTAAGAAGGGTATCCCTTCTCCCGACGCTGCGGCACACATGCAGTGACTGCTAAACACATTTTCTGAGAACTCACAAACAAATCCCTTAATGAGCTGATGAGTTACAATGAATGCAAAAATAGGAAATCTCAGAAATGTCACACCTGCCTCAGATCTTACATATTTTTAGCCTGGTTCCCTCAGGAAATGAGATCCATGGAGTCATTCAGAGTCTGGCCTGGCTGGCTGCCCTCTTCGTAATAACTTTGGAACACGAGTTTCACTCAAATTTGACAGAGTGGAGGTCTCAAAGATACTATCCAGCTCCTACCTGTTCAGTGAGAAGTGATCAGGGAGAAAAGCCGCAGCTGTGCCGTGACTCAGCCTGCACCAGGCAGGAGGGAACGCACAGCCCCGTACCATAAATCGAAAGGAAACCTTCCTTCATTCATTCTGCTGCTCACACAAGTCTGTGTTTTTATCCCAAGCGATTTCAGGCCAGACTTCATTTATTTATGCTAAAACTGTCAGAGAAACTTGAGAGCTAGAGTGTAGGGTGTTGTATTTTTTTTTTTTTCTTTTTAAAGAAACACTAAGGATTCATTCATCCCATTATTCACCAGGGCGAAGCTTTCTCCATAGGCACAGCCTGAAAACAAACAGCCTCCGGAGACGCTTGCTCGGCCCTGCCCTTTCCTTCGGCTCTTGCCAGGATGGAGGGGTGAGGCTGCCCTCACTGGATCCGGCCCCCACCCCTCCTGGCCATGGGGCTGCGAAATGTAAGGTATTTCACTGATTTTCTCATGATTTTATTATTCTGGGAGGACAGTGAGGGAGGGCAGGCCGCCTCCGCTTGTCATGATTTTCCCCGAGAATAATTGCTGGTGCTTCCTACTGTCTCTAAGTTGTTGTGTGCGCTGTGTTTCTGTTGTATCTTAAATGAAGTGGTGGGTGTTTTGTGATTTATCTTTTTTTTTTTTTAGCTTGTGTTGTTTTCTCATGTATACATTTTTTTTACAAGCCAGTAGGATGATTTGAACATATTTACCCTAAAAGCATTTCTCCCTCCCCCTACACCTCGCCTCCAGAAACCCTGGTACAAGTGAGAAGGAGTTTTTAGTCTTACTCTTCCCAAGTTTCTGTCTGGCCGTATATTTTAACTGCTCGCTTTTAGTTCTCAATGGACAATCATAGGAACCTAAATCTCATTTCCAGGACAAACAGGAACATTAAGAAAACACACCCTTTTTAAGAGATTCCGATCTGAACCAAGAGATTGCCTGAGCAGTCCCAGGCTTGAATCCAAACTTCCTGCTGGAAGCTGCGGGCTGAGCTCTTGCTTAGGATGCACCCGAGCTGGCAGAAGGACTTGAAAGAAAGTCTCCCCTGGTACGTGGCCACATCTTGCCCTCCTCTGCCCAGCAACTTCTGTCATTTCTCCCTCTGAGAACTTTGGCACATGTAATTTCCCGTCAAAACCACAATTTCCTATTTTCTTCAACATGTTATTTTTTCAGATATCCTTCACAGCCAGTTCTAGGTACCCTCCATAGCTGGAGACCCTGGAGTCTCCCTCTTGAGTTATGGGGGCAAACTCACCCTCAGTCTAGGCTTTCTAGGTTTTCCCTGCCTCTTGGTCTGCTAGGATTTCCACCAAAAAGGCCTTGCATAGCACTGTCATCATCTATCTCCTCCTCCTTCCCTCTGATCATCTCTCCTACCATGTCTCTTCTACTAGGATGTCCCCAGCTATATTTCCTCTAGTGCCTCCTGCCAAGATGGTCCCCAGAAGAAGGGCCGTGTTTCCCACAAAGCCCAGACCAAGTGTGACCAAGGTGGGCAGGAGACATGGCGCTGCCCAGCCTTTGAGCCATCACTAAGGTGACAGGGAGAAGCCGCAGATTCCTCGTTGCCATGGTAACAAGATGCTCCACAATGCGCAGTGGGGCAGGATGCTCTGTGCTCCATGCATCTGGCCAGACCTTGGGGGACCCGGGGTGTTGGGGGCCGTGGGGATCCTGACTTTGGTGCTCTGTAGCTGCTCAGGTAAAAGACCAGTGTGGAGGTGGATATATTCTGCTCTGACTCCTTGGAGGGCCGGCAGGAGCCTTGGAGAGGACACAAGAGTGAGGTGAGCACCCTCCAAGCTGAGCCTGAGCGCTGCCCCTCTGCTTTCCTCCTAGGAGAGCCAGCATCCCTGCCTTGGGACCTGCCAGCCAGCTCCAGCTGGGAACACCAAGGGGGTGAGATCTGCAAAGCTCTCCTGCTGGACCTCCCTGACCCATGGGCTCCTCTTTCCTGGGTGAAGTAGTCTCCCCATCCAGCCTGTGTCCCGGTGTTGGTGAGAGGAGCCTCTCCTCGCTGCTCACTCTGCCAATGACGTTGGCAGAGGATGTGGCTTCCCAGTCACATCCAACTCAAGCAGAGATGGCCCAGTCTGACTCTGTGGTCTCCAATAGCTCCACTCACCACAGCCTCACTTCTTGCCACTTATTCCCACAGCTCCTGGCATTTTCTCTCCTCTAAATGCATTAACATCCTCAGGTCTCCCTGCAGGATGGTCCCCCGTGGGACTGGGTCCATCCACATGCCATGCAGGTTCCCAACCTGCTCCAGCAGCTTCCCAACCTTCCTCTCAACTCAGCTCCAGGCCTGTTTTCCACAATGCCCTGAAATTCCTGAAATGTGTCCCCAGCTTTTGTCTCTCTTTCTCTGGCGTAGGCCTTGTCTTCATCCACATGGAGAGCAGCCTGTACTCACTGCCCTGCAGCCCTGTTGAGATGGAGGTGGCTGATCCCACCTACCACTGGGTGCGGGACGGGGCAGGTAAGGTCCCAGCTCCTCTCAGCTGCACAGTCAGGAGCAAGCAGCTGTGATGGGCTCTGCTACTGTGAGGGAAGAGAGGGGCAGGAGGAGAAACAGCCACCCAAGGAGGGACCAGGTCTGTGGAGCAGCTGAGGGGTACATGAAGACTGGGGTCTCACAAGATTGCATATGTTGGGGGGTGCTAAACTGCAAAAAGGACATGAGGTTATGGCGTAATACTGACCCCTTTTTCTGTCCTGATAAGATCTGAGAGGTTTTTTCAGAAAGTTTTCAGGCATTCGGATGGTTCTTTTGCAGATAGCAACATTTCTGGCAGAGGAGAGGGCACTGGGTTTCTTAATTTCTTCTTCCCTATCCCTCAATAACTTATCAGAGAAGGAAGGGGAAGAGCAGCTTTGGGAGTCCTTGTAGAGTCTCAGCAGTGGTTTAAGGAGACCAAATCTGGGGCAGTCCAGGAGAGCATGACACAGCCACCCAGGAACTGGGCCAGCTCAGCACAGGACAGCCAGCTCCTGGTGATCACCATCAACTCCTCTTTCTCCTGCACTAGATCCCAAGTTGTTCTCGGTCACCAAAGAGGGACATCTCCTCTTCCAACACTTCCAAGCAGGCGACAGTGGGAAGTACTCCTGCACCATCTCCTACATGAAGCACGGGGTCCCTGTGTCCCAAACGTTTCACTACAGCGTGTTTGGTGAGTCCAGCACCATGATAACAAACCGCGGGGCCAACCCAACAAGGGCAGGAAGGGTGGAGAGGCCATGGGAGGGGTGGGACCGTACTCAGCTCTCTGGACAAGGGATCTCTCTCTTGGCAAGGGGGAAGAACCAGGCACCTTTCAGTGTTTTCTCCCACAGGCTACCATGTGCTTGGAGGCCTGGACACTGTGCTGCTCTTCCACAGCAAGCTCTGTGAAGATGAGTGGACCAAAAGATTCCTGTGGGATCTACAAGAGAAGCTGAGGCTGCTGGAGATTGAGCAGCACTGCAAACTCCAGTTCACTGCCACCTTCTGCTTCCCCTCACTCAGCGACCCTTCAGATGAGTTCGTCATCCAAGTACAGCTAGAAGGTAAAGCTCCAGGCAGAAGCACCACAGCAGAGTCCCCAGGGGACAACGGAGGCAGTGGGGTGGAGTGAGAGCAGTTCAGGCATCGCAGCTTGTGCTTGCAGGGGGAAGAGGGAGGCAGCACAGGGCTGAAGGGGGGTGTAGTGAAATTAGGGGCTCTTGGAAGACAGTGGTGTCTAATGGATAGACTTGTTCAGGGCTTTGCCCATCTCCTGCTGGAGTTGGGGTTGCCTGAGCTTCACTGGTGACTCTCCATACTCTAGTGTCCCTCTTTGGGCCCCAGTGGGACGAACACTGCAACTCCCAGGACATGGAGACGGTCACAGACTGCTACCACAACACAGTCCGGCACAACCTTAGGCAGGTAAGCCCTGGGGCCAGCGTACCAGCAAAGGAGGGAGCATGGCACGGGGCGGGGGGGTGCGGAACCAGCACACTGTCTCCAGGCCCCGGTATCTTCAGCAGTGCTGGAATGAAGAGGAGCACCCCTGAGGGTTTGCTCAGTCTCCCTGGGGCCCAGCTAGAGCTCCCACTCAGGCTGGTGTGCAGTGCCTGTCCCGCTTGGCTCACACGCCACAGCTCCCGCACTATGGCACTGGGAGGACATTTTCTGTGCAACAAGGTCTCATCTTCCCTCTTGGACCCCAACATTGCCCTACTGAGTTCTGCCTGCTCTGCCCTCCCCAGGTCCAGCTCGCCCTTACCAGGTTCTTCAAGGACCACAAGTCTTTCCACGTCACTGGGGCTGATATCCTCAGCATCAACTTCACCAACAAGTTTGTCGGCTTCTTAAAGACCAAGCAATGCAGTGGGGGCTATGGGCAGACCAAGCAGCTGCAGAGATGTCTCAACTGTTGCAGTGAGCCAAGAGTCCACAGCCCTTTGGTCCCCTCTCTTCTTTCCCCCGGCTTGTCTCTTCCCCTCCCCATGCACAGCTCCGGGTCGTTGCTGCTCTCGCCATGCACACCCAGCCCAGGGAATGTAGTGGACAGGGTAATTCTGAGCCCTTAACCATTAGGGCTCAGCTTCCCTGGCTCGTTGTTGAATACAGCTTTATCAAGCAGCCAGTGCCGTTGCTTAGAAAGGCCTTTCTACATGTCCTCTCCTCAGTTGTATGCCCACCAGGGATGTTCAGCCCTCCTAAGAACAGCCAATGCTTGCCGTGCCCTGTTGGGACCTACAGCCTGATCTACGGGGTGGCATTTTGCACCCCCTGCAAGGACGGCATGATCACCAGCGTGCCAGGTGCCAGCTCCGTGACGGACTGTGTCAAGAAGGAAAGGACCAAGCAGGGTACACAGATCATCTGCTACTGAAGCAGGGCAGGGAGGGGACTGGGGGACTCTGAACTAAGGGCAAGCACTACAGTGGGACGCTAGAGCAGCTGCCCCAAATATGATGGCCATGGCAACTTCTACAGCCCTTGAGGGTCCCTTTGGAGATAGGTAGCTCTTGTCTCTTCTATCACCATCCCTGAAGAGATCACAGCTCCCTCGCTGCTCCTCACACCAAGCCAAAGCTGAACAATCTGATTTCTCTCTCTCTCTGCCTTGGAGTCCCCAACGTGCCTGGAGCTCTGACAACCTTACTGCTAGGAGTAATGTAGGTCACAACATCCCTGCTTGTCTCTGGGGCTGGGGAGAATCAGCATCAGGATTATCTCCAGGGCCTTTTGCAGTGGGACTTCTCACTTTGAGTCAGTCCTACCCATTTCTCTCTCCTCAGATGTCTCCATCGTGCACAGGATCCCCATCCTGCTTCTTATGATCTTGCCAGCATTACTAGCCCTCAACTTTCTCTTCATCCTGTAAGTCTGAGCTCCTTCTCCCAACATGTGACATTTGGGGGGCAGTTTAGTGGTGTTGAGTCCCTCAGCTCTACGTTCCTCCTTAGAACAGGAGATGAAGGAAAACCTGAGCCCATCACTGCGACACCGCAGGAGGTGGCATGCCAGAATAAGGGTGCAGGACACCAACAGCTGGGATAATCCTTGGCAATAGCTTACACAGCCATATAGGGAGTGGTTGGGTATGGCCCTGGAGAATTCTGGCCCTGAGGGCTGGTGCTGGGTGGCTGCAGGGCTCTGGTGCTTGTTCCTGGCACTAAGTTCCCATTTTTCATTATGGGCTTCTGTCTCTCTGTAGCAGCTCTTGTTATTGGTTCTATCAAGAGTACCAGATGTCATCTCCAAGGGCTTCTAAGGTGACAGGAAGCACCACGAGGATGGAGACAGTGACCAGTTTCTTCAGGATCCCCAGGCAGAGCCCCCAGGCTGGCCCTAATGCTGGACCTGCCAGTGACACCAGTCATCTGGACACCAGTGCATCTCAGGGGGGTGATGAGGAGCACACGCATGGAGCACCATCCCCTGCCGTGACCCCAAGCCTTGCTACTGTGACCAACGAGACAACTCCTGTGCTGACACTGGAGGACAGAAAGGACACTTTTTGAGATTCCCTCTATGTGCGCATTGAGGGACAGCATCCCTCCAGCCACCACTGTCCATTTTGTTTGTGTCCCCAACCACCTCAAACTGGCTGAAATATCCAGCAACGGAGAAGAGGGATACCCTTCTCCTCCTCTCTGAATTTTTCTTCCCAAATAGCTCTGACTACAACCACTCCTTTTGCTAATAAAGATTGGCTTCTATCTGCATCTCTCTGCAACACTGGATGCTCCAGACACAGCGGGACTTGGGGGTTACAAGGAGGGGACCTGTCATACAGGTTGAACCAAGTGTTTGTCTTTAGGGCGAGAGACACAAGGCTTCAGGAAGGATTCCCACCTTCGTGGCCTCAAAGAAGAGATTAGCATCTGTAGCTGAAGCTTTCCTGGGCCCAGCGGCTGTTGGAGAGTCCAGGAGAGGGCAGCAACGCAGTGCGGGAGGCACCGCTCCAGCACAGAGCAGCCTGGGCAGGGAGTGGGGGATTTTTAGGAGAAATAGGCTCTGAAACCAAAATGCAAGCACGAAAAGGGGGTGGCTCTGCTTCTTGGAGTAGAAGCAGCATACTCAGAGCAGGGGTACTGGTCTAGCTCCAGGTCTTCTGTTCAGTACGGTAATTTCAGGGGCACTAAGCTGTCCCAAGAAACTTAGCAGAAAGTGTGGGCTGGCAACTGTTTGCTGAGGCCCAGTGAAGGAAGAAACGGTGCGACTCATCCGTCGCCTGCAGACCAGCCGGCCCAGCAGTGGCCAGTCCATGGGCAGGAATGCCAGAAACTGCCTTGGAGATGAGAGGAGGGAAAAGAGTGAGGTGGAGAAGAGGCAGAGTAGGGACGGGCGGGTGTGATGTCTGAGGGGAGGGGGCTGTGAGTCTTCAGGTGGGAGGTGCAGGCAGGGGATGACAGGAGGGCCACTGGTTAGCTATAAAGCTCCAAGATGCTTCTGCTCCTCGTGGTTCTTCCCCAGTTCCCAGGGTTCCTCTATGGGACTGCAGCAGATGATTGAACACAGCTTTGGCGTCAGCAAGCTGAAGGTAGGGGAAAAGCCGGTGATGGGAGTGCTGGCTGTCAGGCTGTGTGAAGCAGGGATAGTGGAGACCTGGAGTAAAGCTAGAGGAAAGGAGATGGTGGGAACAGGCAGGTCAGCTCTGGGTCCATCACCTTGAAGTTGCTCCGCCAGGCTGGAGGTGAAGTCCCTGGGGGAAGGTTATGCAGAGCTTCCTGAGGCACGGGGACTGAGGAGCACTGGGCTCTCCCCCTCCGCTGTGGAGTCTGGATGTGCTCGCCCTCCTCAGTCACTCTCAGCTTCTCGCCTCTGCAAAATCCCGAAGGGGACTGCAAAGTCCCTTTTGAATGAACCTGCATGCCAGCAGGGCTGCAGCCCAAACCACCACCGCGCTAATGAGGCAAAGCTAATGCCCACCCACCGCCTGGAGGAGGTTGTGTGCATGCCGGAGAGACCCAGCAACGTGGAATGAGACTGCTCGCTTGGCACAGGCTGGGATGAGGAGGCAGCGGCAGCTGCTGCCCAACTTAGCTCTGCAGCCCAGCTTGGAGGGAACAGATTCCCTCTGACTAATCTTGAGACAAGTGTAATTAGCAGGTCTATGGCGGGGGCTGTGGGCGGGAGTCATGGTTGTCCCCTGTCCCCGGCTGCGTGGGCCATACTGTGAGGTGGTGGGGAAGGGGTGGGGGGAGCTGGCTCTCAACACAGGCTGGTTTGCCCCTGCAATCAAGGGCAGAACAAAAAGCCTGGCAGTGAAATTCCCTATATCCAAGTCCAGGAAGGTTCAAAGAATTGGGCCATGGAAGGAGTTTGGTCAGAGCAGGGCTGGTAGCCTGGAGACAGGCAGATGATGTCCAGCTGATGGCATGGCTGCAAACAAGCACGGGCCTAGCGTACACATCTCTCTCAACACTCTGTCACGAGGTTGCTCAAAATTCTCTTTCAGTTCATTACGTTTTGTGGGTTCCCGGTTCTTTCCTACAACATGTCAGAGTTTAATGCCCTCGGGCCTTCCTGGCGCTGCTGTTCCATGTGAACATGAAAAAAAGGCTGCTCCCATTCTGGGTTTAATTCAGAAGTCTGTTAAGCACTCACGTTATTTTTCAGCATCTGGGGATGTTTGTGGAAGCATGTGCTTAGGTGCTTCCCTGGACTGGGATCCAAGAGAAAGACCAAAGGTCATTGGGTTTCTGAGAAAGCAAAGGGATTTTTGGTGTGGGGTGGTAAGGCAGTAAGTGGCAGCAACACAATCATTTGTAATCATCTGCCCACACTGCTACTTAATCAGACTGAGATAACTAATTGATGCTTATGTTTGCAAGCAATCTTGAAAATATTCTTATTTATGTCAGATTTCGGTCTTGCTGGATCCAAAAAGGTCATCTGTTAAATCAGGGTGATTCTGTGCATGTGTGTGCATGTAATAGAAGCTTTTCAGAAGTAACTCAGGAACCAAAGTTTCATCTTCCCAAGGTCCCTCAGTAACTGTCATTTTTTAAAAAATGTTCTGGTCCAGAATTTTTTATGCCTAAAATCCAGCTAGAACACTGATCAACTCTATGGGGAAAAAGCAATGGGAAATTTTGATTGGCCAGAAGGAAAAACAAAAAAAAAAAGTATTGGATAAATAGAAACACTAATTTCAAATGGGAAATCCAAAACATTTCAGCATGAAAAAATCTGACCTCTCAGTTTTACATGTGGGGAGATGTTTCCCTCTGAAAAGGAAAACATGGTGAAACTTGCCTGCATTCGTAAAACTTCTGGAGGTCACCAAGTCAGTCCTACACAGCCCAGGGGGAAATTCCGAGTAAAGCTGCTGCCCAGTTCTCCATGGGGGCCTGAATCCGGCCCAGACAAGGTTTAATCTCCCAGTAAATCCAGGGTTAGGGCCCTCTCCCCAGGCTGCCAAGCACCTTTCCTTGCACGTACCTCTTCACTCATCTTCCTTTCCACCGTCAGCGACTGGGCAGCCCAAAGTACACGCTGGCTTTGTGCATTTTGGAATATCCGTGCTGGTTTGAGAGGCTGGGGGCTCTGCACTCAGACCGTTGTCCCAGTTTTGCCCACACATAGGCCTGTGAATCCAGACCTACCCCAGTGAAACTGGAGCTGGGAGGTACAGCTGGATGAAGAAGAGTTGGGAACCAAAGCCACATTCACAGCAGATTTTATTTTTCAGTTGCCTTTACCTCCTTGACATGAAATGGGGCCTCCACAGATCCCGCATGACAGGGCAAGGGAGGGCAGGAGCAGCAGAGCAGTGCAGAATCAGGCCCTCGAGTGCATATTGGTATCCATGACAACCTCTCATTCCTACTTGCTCACAGGAATTGCTGAAACTCTCCTCCTGCACCAGAGCACCCCTCGCTGGGACTGCACCCCCTTGCTGGGGGTCGAAGGGAGCCAAGGGACTGCAGAGCGTCTGTAGCAAATACACGTGTGACGAGTGGGAGATGGCACAGAGGTGCAACGCTCATGGGGACAAGAAACTTCCCATGTAGTGCCAAGGTTGTGTCGCTGCGCTCAGCGCTCTGGCATCAGTGGTGATGGACAGACTCCAGAGGTGAGTCATTCCATCCCTGCATCTGCCTTGGGCTCCGGAGGCACCCCCAGTGCCCCTGACCCCCAAGAGCAGAGTGCTGGCAGGCATGGACTTGACAGACCCCAAGTGAGCTTGCCCTCGTCGAGCAGACGTGTCCCCCATGCATTGTAAAATTATCAGCTCACAGCTGCCCCTGCAAGCACAGCACGACTTCGCAGCCCAGCAGGAGCCACCCCGGCGTCGAACAGCATCAATGTCCCCAGAGAATCCCCCTCGGGAGGGCTACCCGAGCGCGCTGTGCTGTCTTCCAACAGCAAGGTCTGCAGACTCACAGGCCCACTGGTTTTAATGACGTGGGAAAATTTCCTCCGCACAAAGGAAGCGAGCGGGGTCCTTTGAAGCCCAGCTCCCGTCCCCAATCAACACCAGCAGGACCACTCGGCTCGTGTGATGTCTCATTAGGTAGCTCTCCTGGGCACAGGACGCGTCCTGGGGAGGCTGCACGTCAGCTCCAATAATGAGGCAAATTGCAACCCAAGCCCCTTTGAGGCGGCCGCGCGGGCCAGTAGGGCCGAGCCTGCTGAGAAACATTAAAGACCCCCCCATCTGGCTCACAGCCCTCCTCTCCCGGGATGGGGCGGATTTGAAGGCAGAAAATGAAGGTCTGGCTTTTGATTAGCATGTGGCGCTGCCTGGAAAAGGAAAGGCACGGTGGGTGGGTGTAGGAGCAAAGGGCGGCGTTTGGTGTGTCGGTAGCCGTCGGTGACAAGCTGCCTGTTCTCTAGCTGCACAGAGGACCCCAAGAGAGGAAAGGATTTTCTCACGATTGCAAACTGAGCTTTTCTCGGCCTTTCTTGCAGGCTGCCAGGCTTGAGCAAGGGGTTGTCACCAGACAACCAGGGGGTCAAGGGGTTGTCAACCAGAACTAGGCCAGAGAAAGGCCTGGAGCCAGCTGAGGGCTTCTCAGTGCCACAAGCAACACCCAATTTTGCCACCCTATGAAGGATGGCTGTGGCCAGATTCGTGTGATCTTCAGCGTGAGGAGTTTGCTGTTCTTGCTGCTGGGCGTGGAGGAGATGGTAGCGCTGGGGCTGCTGTTCCCAGCCCCTTGTCACCCACATCCACACACCGGCGCTGCTGGCAGCCATCGGCTGAGCTATCCTGAGCCTGGCACAGGCAGGGCAAGGGGCACCGACACTTCTGAACGGGTGAACTCCATCCAGACATCCTCCTCCCGGCCCTCTACTTCTCCCTGTGCTGGAGGACAGCCTCCTGCATGGTCTGCGGCACCAATTCAGGAGAGCAGCCTCCAGCTTTGTCCTTACTGAGGCCATCTGCACCTGAGCAAGCCCACAGGTCTCCAGTGGGTTGCGCTCCACCTGTCCTCCCCCAGACACCTCCAGGGAGCCCCTCCAAGCTCCTGGAGTGGAAGGGTGTGCCATGAGGGCTGTCCCCTTCTCCTGTGAGGTTCTCTGTGCTGCAGGGGTCCACCTTTCTTTGCAAGCCAGAATGGATGCAGTGGAGGTGGAAGCAGGAGGAGGAATTTCCTCTGCTAAGGAAGATCTCTGCCTCTTTAGTGCTCTTCCTCAGGCTTTGCTGCTGCTTTGCTCCTGGTGCCCCCTGAAACTCGGGACGTCCCAGCAGCAGGGGAAGCCAGGTGAACATGGCCCTGCCGGTCCGACAGGTCCTGCCGGTGACAGACTGCACCCTGTGGATTCTGGGACTGCTGAATAAAACCACTTCTAAAACATATCTGATCACCAACTACTTGATACACAATTGGAGCTTTTTAATGAAAAAAACCCAAATAATTATGAGCAAACACCGTAACCGCTGTTGTTTGTGACAGTTTTTAACGTACTTCCTATCTCAAGGTAACTGCAAGTTCAGCTTACAATTTGCAGTTCCAGTGCCTGCTTGTGTAACCTCAGCCTTAAGCAAGACCTGTTTTGAGTTTGAGTGTCTGGGACTGTTTGTTTCTTCTTACCACTGCCTAATCCAATGGAGGTATAAATGCCTTGATGACAGCCTTGTGTTAATTCACTGCAACTCCAGGAGTATCCCGGATCCCAGCTATCCACCGCGCAGCAGTACACCCGCACATGTGGCAAACAGCCTCCAGACAGGGATCTAGTGGAAAAATCGAGTTGGTTCTGCTGCTTATGTGGTGTGGGATGGACTTCATCACAACTCACCGGGGACCTAGGAAAGAGCATGTCCCCATGCCTCACACACATGTTCCACCCCAAGCCATGAAAGCACGGTCTGCCCAGACCATTGCCTCTCACACGGTACCTACAGGGAGACGCAGATTGCTTAGCTTAGGAGCTGAGGGGCAGAGGGAGAAGGTGGGAGCCCCCAGGGAGCTGCATCAGGGGCTGGCTCATGCTGCTGTCTTGGAGATGAACTCCAAAGGCAGCAACAGCTCCATGACCAGTGCTGGCAGCAGGACCCTGCTGTCGGGTCTGTCTGCGGCAGCCCGCGCTCTCTTGCTCGGTTTGTCTTACAGTCCCCAGTCCAGCTGCGGCTGAGGATGACTCCTGCCAGACCACAAACCAGTTGTGATTTCCAGGTAAAAATCACTAGTTGGCAATGCCAAGGATAAACTGTCGTGGTAGCCCTGCCACTGTGAGCCAGCCGGCTTGGGGCTGAAGGTCCTTGGTGACACAAGCAAAGAACAGGCTCCCTGTCACAGACAGCTCCTGCCAAAAGGAAGGTACCAAGGAAGTGAGAAGCCCAGTCGTGAGCCCTCCCCAGAGGAGAACGTCTCCCTGACAGTGCTTTGATCCCGGAGCTGGAGACTGCCCTCTTTGAAGAAATAAGATGTAGAGATTTTTCTCTGCAGACAATAAATCACAGAAGTGATTCACTTTGATCTTATCCAAAATATGAATAAATACAGAGCTGCTCCACCATCTCAGGTGGAATAGAGAGTTAACTAATTGTCTGAATGCTGATGGGCAAAGGGCTGTCTTGCCAGCTGCTGTCATTATGCAGCAATTAATTAGAAGTGTTCCTGTGTGATTTTGCATATCTTTTCTTTCAAGCCCAAAAAGACCACTATCAACTCGGTCTGCTCTTTCTGCTCCAAAGATACATACTTACTATCATATGCAAGATGCGGGAGATAATTAGTGCACTTTGCTCACTGCTGCTGAGTCCTCAGCTGGAGACTGTCCGCTTTTGAGCATCATGCCTTAAAAGAGGGTAGATGACATCTGGAAGGCTTGACCACACCCTCTACTGAACTGAGAGTTCAAGTGTATTCAGTTCAGGTCAGAGAAGGCTAAGGGGGCAGGAGTAGGCTACCTGTCCCCAAAATGGTGTTGAGAAATGGCTGTCCACATCCACTGAAAGGCAAGCAAGCTAATCGGCATAATTCGCAGCCCAAAGGCTTTAGGCTGGATATTAGACTATCAAGCAATAAGAATTAAGTTATTGAAAGAGGTACAGTTGTCTTCACTAGAAACCAAACAGCCATCTATTACCCCCAGACCCTCTTCCTTTGCGTTGCCCAGAGGAGAAGGGATCCAGGGGACAGCCCAGGCCAGAGCCCAGCCGAGCCCAGCGCTGGGGAAGGGCCCTGGTACAGCAGTGGTGTGTCCTCCTCTGAACCACAGAGCAGGCGTGGACCCTACCCAAGGCCATGATGCTCATCCCCAGAGCCCGGTGGCCACTTGCATGTCCTGCAGACTCCAACCCACGCCATGGGAGCCACGAGCACCCACTCACAGCTGCAGAAGCCCATTTTGTAGAAGACACTTCACCTCCTGAGTGTCTCAGGCACCCACCCTCCCCCTCATAAGTCCCATTCAGGCATCTTCACCCTCGTCCTGGTATTTCCAACTTTCCTTGAGTACATCCACCCCCCTCAGGGAAACAATCTCCCTCTTCTTATGCTGCGGCAGAGGCTCTCCCAGACCCGCAGCCTCTGAGGGGCAGCAAGAGCGGCCAAGGGCCCCCTCTCGGCTCCTCCTTGAGCCCCTCACCTGGAGCCTCCCCTCAGGGCAGCGTGAGGGCGGGGCTGCGCACTGACCAATCCAGCGCTGCTGCCCATGCTCCCAGCCAATCCCCTTTGCCCACACCTCACTGCAGGTATATAAGGCCCGCCCCCCCATGTGGCCATTAGGGCTGTTGGTGCTGATGGTGTGGGAGGGCTTGGGGCAGGGTAGGGGGTTTCTCTGAGGGGGGTTACTGAGGGTGGCTGTTACCTGAAGGAGTTTCTCTGAGGGGTTGCTGCAGGCTTAAGCGCTGTGAGAACCACAGCGGTTTGTCAGAGCAGCCAGTTTTAAGGGGAAACCGCCTGGAGCTCGAGTTGCAGGCCCCACCGGCAAGTGCCAAAGCGGGTCTGTGGTTGGGAGCGTGTCCTGTGAGAGCTATCATTGTCCCAGGCAGGAAGGTGCTTGTTTTCCTTGCGTGGCCACTTAGGGGCTGTAATTATTTCAGCGCTGTGTGGTTTGCTTTGCTTCACACAAAGCATCGGGGGGGGCCAACCAGAAAGGGGGTCTGATGGGGCATGTGAACTGGCGGGAGGAAGGAAAGGCCGAGGTCATCAACAGCCTTCCCGCTTTGCTGTTCTTTTGTGATCTCTCCAATTAGTACTGAGCAGGAAAAGCAGTCACAATTCTAATAATACCTATTCAAGATGAAATTAAAATTACTGTGGGTTGTTTATGCAAATTTAGCAAAGCACAGAAGAGCTGAACAGCAGCCCTGAATCTGCTGGTCTAAAGGCTGTTTTCAGCTACCAGATTCTATAGGTATGGCTCAGTGCAATACAATTCTCTCCTTGCTGTTTTTCCTCTTTCTCATTTATTGCCTCTTTTCCACTTTTTCTTTTTTTAGGAAGAGTTGTATCCTGCTAAGCATGCTGTGAACTCTCGTATGGTGATTGCTCTGTAGGTGTTGAGAAGAACGCTTCCAACCAGTGGAGAGTGGCAGAGGGCACATAGCTGGACCTCCCTTGGCTTTAGTCGCTGGGCTGTGCTGCTTTTCGTGGTGCTCAGCTAGCAGGACACAGACTCGCGTGACCACAACTGGAAGGTGGTGCCAGCAGCAGGCACTTTCTGAAGCCCTGTTCAACCAGCTTGTGAGTTTCCTCTGGCACATTTAAGCCATTAGATCTGATTCTCCTGGACTCAAAGCCCCACAAAACAACATCTCCCTTCACACAGTCGAGGGAAATTTATGCTCTTGTGCCAGGAGCTGGCAGGCTAGGATCCTCAAGCCTTTCCCCATGCTACTGTCTACCCCACTCCCTTTTTTTTTTTTGTGCTCTTGCGCTGAGCCAGTTGACAGTTTGATCGCTGCAGATGTTTCCGTGGTCACACGAGACAAAGGGGCAGCCTGGCTGGAGGATGTTGCTGCAAGCTAGAAAGCATCGACATTGCATCAGTTTCTCATTTGCTTATTCTCACTTGACCTGACCACTTGCTTAGCAACTGCTTAGCAACGCCTTCCTCATTGCGAGGGGTGTGCCGGGTCCCCCAAGCTTGGTGGCCTTGGCTGTGCGATTGAGAGACTTGATTTGCTTCAGCAGAAGGGCAGCAGAGTTTTTCCAGCCTGTGAAAAATGGGGAGCTCGACTGATGGGACAAGTCATCCTGGCCTCACTCTGCAGGTCAGGTGGAAGGAGATGGAGCAGAGGGAGAGGCCGTGGTGAGGGCTGCTCTTCGCTTTGAGCTCTGAGAAATCCCTAATGAGACAAGGTTGTGCATCCTCCCTGCCCCTTCCCTCCGCACCGAGAGATTCAGAGCTGACGGGGAGGCAGGCGAGGAGACGTTTACATTGAGAGAGCTGAGGGCCAATTTGACATCCCTTGCAAGAAAGCTGTGGCTCCCTTCTGGTGAGTGGGAATGTTCCTTCTGCAGGGTAAGAAAGTGCAGATATGGGTCTTACAGCTGAAGGTGCAGTTCCAGTTTCCTGGGAGCAGTCAGGCTGGTAGGGAATGTCTCACCCTGGCTGATGATGTAGGCTCAGTTCTAGCGGAGGCTCCCAAAGTATTCAGTTGGGAACTGCTTTTAGTCTGTTAGTGTGGTTTGGCCCCCTGGGAAGCATCAAGTTGAAATGCAGCGCTATAATTAACAACTGACAGCTTAAATAATGTAAGGGAGCTGGGAGGCTGGAAACATCCTCTCTCCCAGCGGAGGCTGTGGGGGTGGGCAGGCAAGGCAAACATTGCCAGAAGGAATTAGTCCCTCGCATGGGGGCATGTCAGATAGCTTTCGGCACGGGTTCTGGTCTGGGGCAGGTGGCTGTAGGGAGGAACAAGGTCTCTTTGGCACAGAGGTCTCGTTACTGGTGTTTTCCCATTCCAGGGAACAGTGTGTACTGGGACGAGGTGATACTTTTCTCCTTCTCTTTTGGGAAGGTAGAAAGGACTCTTAGTGAAGGCAGCTGAGCTGTGGTGAGTTTCCTGTTCACTGACCGGTGACGTAACATTTGACTCGACTTCCCCAGCGACCGGGTGGCAGGAAACCAACCAGCTGGGGTTAAGCTGCAGCCGGGCCACAGCAGTTCCACCAGGAGCAAAGGAGGTTTGTGCTGGCCAGAGTCCTCTTGAGTGTCTCTTCCCCTTCACACCTGGGAGGTAATTGGTAATGGGCAGGCCAGCTATTGTGGCCAGGGACTTGGACTGCGAGGAGGAATTGGTTTAACTCTGCAGGTGTTATCATCACAGTTGATAGGCTTTTCCACGTGTGTGATGGTCAAGTTCATGTCCACAGCAATGTCTTTCATTCCTCTTCCTCCACCACTTCCATGACCACCAGCAGATGCATCTCTGTTTCCTTCAGCCAATCCCATGAGGAAAGAGAGAAAGCTGTGGCTGAGCCAAAGTTGTGTTTCACTTGGAAATAAGCAGATGGAACAGACAGATGGGAGAACAAAGCTATATATATATATTTTTATTGCACAGATATCTAATAACCAATAAAAAGGGTCTGGGACCACAAAAATCTCTGGCATGGTTGCCATGGCAATATGCACACAATTCCAGTGAGATGCAGGAAAGAAATCTTTTGTGTTGTTAGGGAGCTTTCTAAAATAAAAATAAATGAGATTTAAATGAGTGATTACGGCTGCCTCAAGGAGCACCTGCCAAAAACTCTGGGCCAGACCATCTACCAGAGTATGGTGAGTTTTTTTTAAAAAGAATGGCAACAGTGGCAGAGTGTTCTTTGAAGCCAAAGCTGAGGGGCAACAGGAGGACTTACATTTTGGGAAATTTTACATATGAGGGGAGTTGACCTGTGAAAGTCTTTGACTTGTTAGGACGGTAGAAGTTTACATGAATTCAGAAAGAAACTAGACAAATTCATGGAAGGAAAATCCACGGAGTTACTTAATGAAACCACGGCCAGGTCTAGAAGTCTGAAAATAATTGGGAGAAGGGCAATTATCTGAGGAAAGAGTTGTTCTTGGTTATACAGGTATCTGCCTAGGGCCAGTGAAAAACTACTCAGGCCAGAGAGAGTTAAAATTACAAGGATTAAATGACATAAAAATAATAGATTTATAGGAATAGAAGCCCTTGTCTGCCCTGCTGTCAGTCTGACGTTGAGCTGATCGCTACAAGCGGGTGAAATGGTGAATTTGGTTCTCTTTGAATTTTTTGTAAATTAAGTCCTGGGAGGAAGCAGCCTGTTGGATGATTCCATCTGTGGGGCTTGAACATGGGGCTTGTTGGAGTTTCCACGTATTGCCAACTGCCCCTGCGAGAGGCTGAAACGGGGTGGAAGTATTCACAACCTCACCGTCTAAGTCTGTTGTAGTGGTGGTAATATCACAGTCTGTCACCTTCTGTATCTGGGCTTGCTGGGCTCTCCATGGGTGCAGTCCCCAAGCGGCCAGCGCTCTCCTTCCGTTTCTCTGGGTTTTCACACCTCGTGTTATCAGTCCCCACAGAAGCAGTCCTTGATCTATTTCCTGAAAAACTAGCTCTGCATATTTTGCAGTCGAAGCACCATTACCAAGTCTTTGCTTACTTGGATGCATCCTTTCAGAGTAGGACTGTGTTCTGGATCAGTACGTTTCCTTTGTTAATGAGCACTGTCCTGAGTCCCGAAAACAGGTGAGATTCTGAACTTGCTCTTAGCTTATGGCTGTGGTTGCCTCTGGGATGTCTCAGGAGAGCGGTGGTTCACTGAGTCTCTCGCCCTTGTGCTGTGATGTACTACTGACAGGGAGCTTTCATGAAAATTAGTTGTTTCTACTCTGGGAAGGACTGGATCAAAATCCACATCAACCAAGGGCGTTTGGGTACTGCCAGCCCGCTTTGCATCAAGGAGCCAGAGAGGAGTTGGGACTCTTCTCCAGGGAGCCACAAACCTTCTGCTGTCCTCAAAACGGGCATTTGCCCATGGCTTAACACCGGAGTGATTCTGAGAGGTGGGTTGGGATCTGCCTAGGACCAGATCACCGGGTTGGCCCTGAGCCCTGAAGCTTTTGGTGTTACCACCTGGGAGCATCTGCTTCTGCTTGCCCTGGCTAGGAACAGAAACGAAGGAGTGAAGGCTCTGGTGTAGCTTTTATCCCTACCCCTTCTTCCTGCCCTTGGTGGGAAGCAGGACACAGCTGCCCAAGACCAGCATGGTGTGGGTTCGGCCTGCCACATCCTCCCTTGGGTGCTGGGGGGAGGCAGGTACCCCGCTGGGGCAGGGCCCGTCTGCAGTGCAGCCTGGCTGTGGGGAGGCAGGCAGGGAAGCAGTGTTTATTCAGAGCAAGGAAGCGAGCTGCTGGGTGAGCTCTGCGTGGGCAGGGAGCTGCAAAGTGTGACGCTTTGGGTGGATGAATTCTAGGCAGGCTTTCCTAGAATAGACCAGGTGGAGGTGAAGGGAAATAAATGCTGTGGATGTGCATTGGCCCTCCCCTCCAGGCTGAGCTGCCAGGGGTTGGGTGTGCGTGACACACGCAAGTGCCTTGGTCTGGTCTCTTCCAGTGGGTTTCTTCCCCCACTTGCGTACCTCACTGGTGCCCTCTCAATCGCTCCTTTAGTTTGCAGACACTCGCATTCACACGCAAAGCTACTACCAGGGCTTCAGTGAGTGAAAGGGCTGCCTGAGCTACCTTGAACCTGGCTGCTGCGAAGTTTCGCGCTACACTCATCTGCTCTGTGACTGCTTCCATGAGGAAAAGGGGGAACTGTTTGCCTTGGTGAGCATGGGGGGATGGCTGCTGGATGAGAGCCCACCCTAATCCTTCAGTGGAAGCCACCCATTGAGCCATTCCTTTCACTTCTCCAAGGCTGCAGAACACCTTCATCGGCAGAAGAAAAAGGTTTTGTGTCACTGCCCCCCGGACTCCTGTGGATTTCCAGGTAACAGGAGAAGAGAGAAATCTCAGTCAGATAAAACACCAGACCTTTTTTGCAAGGAATTTCCTGCCTGGGCACCCCAGCACTCTGAAGGAAGTGCCAGGTACGACTAGAGAAAGCAAGCACCTCTTACCCTGGAAAGCAGGCTGGGAGTCTCCTAAAGCTGGCCAAAAATTGGTGAGCGGACTGCAGGAATCCTACAGCATCGTGCAGAGCTGCGGGCCTTGCACCATAGCTTTTCCTAGTCTTTAACCAGACTTCTTCCCTGCATGCAGAAAGGCATCGATACCAGGCCCTCCAGGACATCTCTGCGTCTGGAGCTCACATGTTTGCAGGCTCTAGTGCTTTTTCACAAAATCTCATGTTACAGACTCATTAGGAAATCTGAAAGAATCGTTCTGAGAAAATCCTCTAAAAGCTGACATGCCCAAATGCGTATCGGCTAGCAACAGTTTGAATCGCAGTGTTCCTTCATGCTCTTTGTTTCCCAGACTGCGTGGGCCAGTGTTTAAAGCACAATCTGGATTTATCACTGGTTTATCTTAATGCAGGAAATTATCCAAAAAAAAAAGAAAAGAGGGAGGAATGGGGGGGAGGGCTTATGACTGTTGGCAGCAAATTTTAATTTGGGTTTGGCAGATGAGGGGAGTTATTCATGGAAATCTTGTCCCGAAATAACACTGAGCCTGCCCTGCGTCAGCCAAGGCAGGCAGGCACGTGCGGAATTTGTCTCTTCTTCCCGGCCGTGGGGCCGAGCAGCACGCAGGGGGTGAGAGCAGGCATGCTGGGTCAGACCAAAGGGCATGTGGCTTGGTAGCTGCCCGCAGGCAGTGCTGTTTGTCGAAGCACGTGAGTAATAGGGCAGAGATAGATGGTCTGGCTCTGCTTGTACGTGTTTCCTCACCAAGAGCAGATTAGGGATTGTTTTACGGCTTAAAGTCCTGGTGAGGAGATTTCAGTGAGTGCATCTCACCCCACGCCGAGCCTGTCGGTGGCTCTGGCTCCTGCAAACAAATGTGAATCCTGCAGTGTGCAAAAGCACTGTCGTGTATTTCTTTTCCACCTGCTGATTTTTCATTTCTTTTGAGTTCCGCCTTTCTAGTTCTTGAAGAGCAAAGAACGAGCGATATTTGCTCCCCAGTCGCTGTCTGAAGATCTTACAAACCTCAGCCATTTCTTTCCTGTCACTGAACTCTCTTCCAGGCTGAAGATTTCGAGGTTAGTCCATCCCTGTAGAGGAGCAGTTCCACACCTCTGATCTTTGATTCCTTTTAATTCTGTCAGAAGCTGCACCATAGGCACCACATCAGTCCCCTGTCCCTTCTTGCACTGCCATGGGAGAGAAAGGCTGAAACGGTAACATTCCTCTGCCAGCAAAGCCAGAGCATCTCCTGCGGACCAGAGGCCCCGTCCATGCTACAGGAAGGAGGAGGCAGCAGTAATCTTAAACAGGGATTACAACTGTGCTGCACAGAGGCTTCTAGGATGATTCACGCACAGGACAGTGGCTGCTTGTGCCCAACAAGACCTGTGATACCCCAGAAGCATCAGATCTTCTATGTGCACAGATCAATATCCATCATGTGCTCTTGTTTTCCTGTGGGAAGTCCCAATACACAGGGACCATCTCATGCCCTCCCTGCCTGCGCTCTGTTGCAAGGAGTCCTACGTTAATGGACCTGCTGGCTGGCAGGTGGTGGCTCATTCACAGTATCTTCATCCCACACGCAGTTTGACAGACCTCTGGTACAGGTCTACCTTCTCAGGAGCCTTTCCCAGGGAAACAGGCAGGCTTGCTGCCACCAAGGATCCTGGCTTTTTGTTTCCTTGTAATGGTACAAAGAGGAAGAAGGGCCGGTAAGGTCCAGAGGCTGATGAGGGGAATGGAGTAGCAGCCAGGATCAGACCCAGGTCTATAGCACAGTAAACTGTCCTGCAGTACTCGTACAGAAGCTGAGCATCACGGATGTTATAGATGGGGAAACTAAGGAGCGCTGCCTGACTGAAACAGCTTAGTTATAAAGCAGCCCAGAGCCAGGTGGAAACGATCCTGAGCTCCTTCTGCCCTGGGCTGTCATATTGTTTAACCAGGACTGGGCTCCAGCTGCCCTGGGAAAACATGAAAGCACCTTGCAATGATAGACAACTGCATTGCTTCAAAACATGGCTTCCTTTTTACACAGTCTTTGCTCTTGTGTAACAAACTGGCTCTTTGTTATTCAAAACTGGCTCGGTTTCATTCAAGGTGCTGCAGGATCAGGCTCTGAGATGCTGACCTTGGCCAAGTGATTGGCAGTTCCCTTCCTGCGGAGGCTTGCACTCTTCATGTGGTCAGCTCTGTGGAGCGAGCTGTGCTGCAGCGTGGGAGCCATGTAGGTGGCAGCTCTTTCAGAAAGGCCAGGGAGAGCTGGAAAATAGACAAGTGCCTGACTGATCTCCTTTGAGCCTCACTCCTGCCGGCCTGTTGCATCTGAACGGATGTGGGTACCATGCAGGAGGGAAGGGGGGGATCAGGCAGCCAGGAGCCACCCTCTGGGAACCCTCCCAGCCAGCTCTGCTGAAACAGGAGGCGGCTGTGTGAAAGAATGTTGCCCTGCCATCATCTGAGCCCAGACGTGCTCCATCTGGGCAGCCCCACCAGCTCTCGTGCTGAGCACCCACTGCCTACCAGCCAGCCTCTGACCTCTGGGCATCTGGCCCGAAACAGCCCAGTTTTAGAGAACAACCCGCAGGTCTCTGGGCTGGGAACTGGGCTAGCGCTGGTATGAGCCATTTGGTTTGGTGTGAACGCTTGGGAGCACGTAGGAAGGGAGGAGTAAGAGCGGGGAGATGGTTGGGCTGTGCCAGGTAGGGAACTAAATACCTGGCTGAAAAACCTCGTACTTCCCAGGTCTGTAGCTTTACCATTTCTATTGTTTATTCCAAAAGGACTTGTATGAGGCTGCTCTCGTGTGTTGCCCAGGGAGGCAATGCCAGTGTTAGTCGTTAGCTTCCTTCCTTCTGCCTCCATCCTCCAGCCCTGTTGCTAATGGGAAAGAGCAGAGAGGGGGGGACCTGGAGTAGTTGGAGGAGCTTTCTGCTTAGTTGACTTCACAGTCGCTCTGCTGCCAGCCTCAGCCCCATCCCAGGGGACAGTTAACTCTTTCATCATCCAGTCCGCAGAGTGCCCCATCAAAGACCTGTGCTGTGGAAGTGCTACTCAGAGTAGACCTGATGAAGGCAAAGAATGGGAAATACCAAGGATCCCACCATCCCACAGGCCACCAGAGTCACGGGCGAGCCCTCACAGACTTTCTCTGTGTCCTTACAGACCCTTTTCCGGGTCTGGGGCAGCTGTCCTTGGTTTGTGGCAGTGTGGAGAGAGATGAAGACCTGGGTGCTGTCCTGAAGCTCTTGCGTCCTCCCAGCCCTGCTCTCAAAGAACCTGTCATCTGCTCTCTGCCGAGCACTGGGGGCACATCCCTGTGACAGGCCTGACTGTCCTGGTTTAGGCCAGGATGGAGCTAGTTTTGCCTTCGGCAGCTACCGTGTTTTGGATTTAGTGTGTGAAGAATGGTGACAGCACACTGATGTTGTTGGCTGCTGCTGAATGACCAAGGACATTTTGCAGTTTCCCAGGTTTTGCTGAAGTGCAGGTGCAAAAACTTGGGAGGGGCAGAGCCAGAATAGTTGATCCAAACTGGCCAAAGGGAGTATCCCATACCAGAGACGGCATGCCGGGATAAGTGAGGGTCGGCCGGTGGGGCTTTAGTCCCTTAACTTGCCTTAATCCTTAAGATTCCCTTCAGGTTGCTTTTTGTTTCCCTGTTCTTCCTTGGGTTTTTTTCATTTGTTCGGACTTTTTTGTTTGTTCAGCTGTTCATTCCCTCGCCTGCTCTCTCTGGAACTTGCTGTTCTGGGATAGCTGGGGGGGGGGGATACCCCTGCTCCCTGCCTGCTGCTCGGGACAGGCTGTATCGGTCGTCAGGTGGTGAGAAATTGTGTATCGTTTGTTTTATATATTCTATTATCCTTATATATATTATTAATATGTTTTTATATTTTTTCCTTTACTGTCCTGGTGAACTGCTTTTACCTCAACCCACAAGTTTTCCTTTCTCTCCGATTCTCCTCCCCACCCCAGCGGGGAGGGGGGGAGTGAGCGAGCGGCTGCGTGGTATTTTGGTTACCACCTGGGGTTAAACCACGACACTGACCTTGACATTGCTCCACACTCTGGGAAAGCGTGGGCCTGGGAGGCTGAGCTGCGGGGGCCACTGAGCGGTGGGAGGTCTCCACAACCAGGAGCTGCTGCTCGGCAGCTCGGAGGGAGGGTGCTGGCTTCCGGCACAGCTCAGCCTCGGCTCTTGCTCGCTGGCATCTGTCAGCAGATGCTGGCCCGGAGGAACTGGACTGGTGCCTGGCTCTTACAACACTGAGTAATTCCCCTGGGGCCAGGCGGGTGCAGCCACAGCAGTGAGCAGTGTGGGATCAAGTTTCTTTGCTGCTGCCAACGCTGCCTCTGTGGGGAAATGAAGCCGGGTCATGGGCTGGCATTGCTTTTACGCACTCCCACGCATGTGTCTCCTTGCATAATGCTGCAGAATGACCAGGGCCTTCTAGGGAGGTCTGAAATAACTCCTGGCCTGTTCTGCCGCTTGGAGGAAACCGTGGCTCTGCCCAGCCCCTGGGGCTCCCACCTTGCCTTGTTCCTAAACCCCTGGACTATGGAGTGGCACAGGGAGATGGGGAGGGCAGAATGTGTTGAATCGTGAGCACACGCTGCTCCTCTTCACTGTTACGGGTTTTGTGCTGTCCAAAGAGGATGAGGGAGCTGAGCCTGCTCCCCACGGCATCCTTCCTGCTCCCCCTACAGAGCCAAACTGGGCAGGAAGGTGGGCAGGGAGGGCCCCAGTCTGGCTCCGTGGGGGGAGCAGGAAGGATGCTGGCACTGTAAATAGCAAGTCATTTCCATTTCAATGCTCCTGCTGCAGGGAAGGGCCTGGGTGTGTGGGTGCAGACCAGCTCCTCTCTGCCTTTCCCTACCTTGTACTGCTTCTCTGCGGAATTTTCCTGTCATCGTACCTGCCCTGCTCCTCCACCTTCATATCTGCCCGCCACTATCTCTTTTGCTTTATTCTCCTGAACCATCTTTAGATGGGGCTTGAGTTACCCCTCCCAGGGCTTTGAGGTGGCAGAGAGCCCAACAGTAGCCCAAAGCAGAGCTGCAGCCAACTGCTCATCCCTCACTTGTGGTCTCCTGGTCCTCAGGGCCGTGAGGCTGGAAGCTGCTGTGCAGAGCCCTTTGGGGCTCCTCAGGTCCACGAGGGCTCCCAGCTCACAATGGAAATGAGTCCAGTTCATAGCTCTGTTCCGTAGTGTGACAATGGTTTTTCATCAGCCTCTCTGAATTCAGTTTCTCTGTCTTAGGAAAAGAGGCTCTGGCTGCCTTAACACCAGTGATCCCCACTGCTCAGTGCCAGATCCCTGAATTCAGATTGCTGAATTCAGGGATCCTCGAATTCAGGCAGACTCTTCCTCCATTGCAGGTAGGGAGAGACAGGAGAGCCATTGCTGAGCTGTTCTGAGTCCATATATCTGTCCGCCCCTTCTCGTCTGTCTGCCCGCTGCCAAGGCAGAGGAGTGTGAGATCTCCTAGTGGAAAAACAGAGGGAGAAGGGGGAGAATTGCCAAGTGCAACAAGGCAGAAGCAGGAGGCAGATAGACGCTGTGCCAAACAGAGATGTCAGTCACTCCTTCCGCACCAGGCAGGCTGCGAAAGGAGCTGGCGTCCTGGCAGCCGAGCGGTGCGGCAGAAGCGGCTCTCTCCTGCCATGGAAACAGAGCCCACAGCGTGGAGCAGCGGCCACCTGCACGGGCTGGGGTGGTTCATGCCTGTGTCCCTGCGCAGGGCCATTCCTGCTTCTGCCAAGGTATAGCCCAAGTGACAGCAGTTTACAGTCACCGGCTTCTCTGTGCTCCCCTTCTCTTGCTGAAGTGTGCTGAACTTCCGCTGTACGTCAGGGATCTAGGGCTCCATCTCTCGCTAGCCCAGCCCTCCTTGAACACTGCCATGATGTTTGTGCCCCAAGAGGGGAGGCGAGTGGTCCCTTGCCCAAAGATACCGAGTGACATGCGCAAAAACAGAGGACAGGCAGTGGCACATCAAGGAGTTTCAGAAACTGGCTTTTATCAAAGCTTTGGCTTGCCCAGGGTCCTCTATGTGCAGTTAATGTTGGGTCTGTAAGAAGAAGGGCCAGTGTTGGGCACTAGCTGGCAGAAGGAGACCCTGGCCCAGTTTTTGCCGCCTATCTGGCTCTTCAGGGCAAAAGAAAACAGACTGGGCCAGCAGTCATTGCGGGCAGGTTGTGGGGGGCTGTTCAGTGCCTCTGCAAAAGCAAACGCTCCCCCTCAAGCCCCGGTCCACTTCCAAGCCCCATCTTTGGCACAGATTCCTGTAGGAGAAGGCTTTGATGTAGGTCACAAAGCATGAGAGAGATGGGGGAGAAATGTGCGCGAGGTGGCCAGCACCTTGCTCCAACCTTCTGCTGTCTCCTCAGCTCTGGCGCCAGCCGCGTGCTGGCAGCACACACCATCTCCAAACACCGCCTCCAGCGCAGGAGACAGCAGAGGAGGAAACACGGAGGTGACATAAAAAACAGCATTTGCTTTCTTGGCCATCTGTCACAGTGTCGCAGTCGCCTTCCCAAACACATCCCAGCTCAGCGCTGGCTGGGAAAAACAGGGAGTTATTTTGGTTCACCAGCACCCAGCAGGAGCGGGACGCTAGATCCCACGTAGCAAGCAGGCAGGCAGCGCGCAGCATCGGGACTGCTGGCTTCGTTGCTGGGGTAGGACACAGCACGCTGTGCACCCCGAGCCACCGGCGGGGTTCAGTCGCTGCAGGAGTGTCCACCAGCATCCTTGCTGCTCCATGATAAGTGTCTCCAGCTGCAGGGCTCCTCCCTCTGCCTCACTGACCTCCACGACGGAGAGTCGATTCGTGTGAAGATTGGCCGCGATCTTGAGGCTCTGGCTGGGGAGACGCAGGCCACTGCCAGATGGAGGATCCCATGCTCCCACTTGTCTTCCCTGTGATGGCACTGGCAGCAAATGGATCCTCGCTGTGAGTCAGGTCAGGGAGCTGATCCAGAGAACCGAGGACAAAAAGCCCCAATATTCTGCCAGATCAGCTCCCGGATCTGCCTCACTGATGGGCAGAGGAGAAGGGATGGGAGGAGGGAACCCCCTGTACCTCCACTGGTGTGCGATCACGAAGCTGCGATTTCAGCTGGCGTAAGCGTGCAGTCAGCGCGGGACCTGATGTAGCCAAGCAGGGCTTTGCACAAGGGGCTCTGCATACTCGGAGCCTGTTCTCAGCAGCTCAGCGGGTTTCTGGCTGCCTGCGGACAAAGCAGTGAGGTGCTCAGGGCCCGTTTCAACCCCAGCACTGCACAATGGGCTCCCTGTGTTCAGCTTGAATGTAGCAGCCGTGCCAGAGCTCTCTGCCCTTCAGGAGAGGTTTTCCTCAAGCCCTGCTCCGGGCATACTTCCCCCACTGTCTTCTCATTTTCCTAGTCACGAGGCAGAGTCCCCAGAGCAGACACAGCGAAGGCTGGCAGAGTTTTGATACATTTCATAAGGAGCATTAATAGCACAAGACTGGGGCTGTTCTGTTGGAGGGCTTCAGCTTCTTCCGTATTCATTTCTCAGGCAATTCATTACCCAGCTGAAATTATTCCTTGATTAAAAAGACAGGTAATTCTCTTCGATTGAGCTTGGGATTTCAGGAGGAAATAACTTGCAGGAGACCCACACAAAGCAAACCATGACAAGAATGGCTTAGAATTGGTTGCCCTGGGATATTTTGAAGTGGAAGCATTTCCTTGAAGTAGCCTGGATTCACAGGGATGTTGTCCCAGCTGGGCAAAGGGAGAAAATTTGAAGGAAAATGGGAGGAAGGGGGGGGAATGGAGGGGCAAGAAGAGGAGGTTAGACATTTTGACATAGGCAAAGTGACAAGGGCCAATTTTGTAATAAAAAGTTATTTTCTTGTCACATTCAAATAAATGGGGACTAAAAGAAGGGAGAAAAAGCCTGAGAAAGGGAAACAACGTGGCAGCTGGACTAAGGCAAAGCAAGCCAAGTTTCATCATGAGATTTTAATGTTTTGTCTCTTTCTGTTTATTTCCCAAGCGCCAAAATTACCCATCAGCAGGAAACCAATGCCACATACTCCCACCATCTCTGCATTGTGATCCAAATTCAAGGCAGGAGTAAAACTTCCCGGCTCCACTGCAGCGAACTGATCTACACGGAAGACTTGAAGGTGAGTAAGGGAGCAGCAGGTCCCATGTAAGTTGCTTTGGGCAAGGCATTTATTACTGTTGCAGATGGCAAACTCAGTGGCATGCTACCTGTGTTTCCCGAAAATGCCTCATCGCACCCAGAAAAGCAAAGCAAGGGAGAAGCTACCAGAAGACAAGGAGCTTCTGCACAAGGACTGTTTGGTGGCTTGAACAAAGGAGACCAAGATGTGAAATACGTTTGTAGACACCCCACACTGGGAGGAGAGGTGTGAGTAATGCAAGACAAGATGAGAGTTTGAAAGGAGCCCAGTAAAGCAGAGAAATGGAGCTGAAATAGCCCCTGTGATGGGGTTCACTAGGAACAAATGCAGAGCTCTGCAAACCTGCAGAGATCATCAGCTACACAAGTTGTGGGTGGGGGACAAAGAGCTAGGCAGCAGCTACACAGGAATGGTCCTGGGGTGTCAGTGGATCCAAAGCTGAGGGAGAACTCTTCTAAAGCTGTTTTCTGGGGAGCTTGAGAAATACCTTTCACAATGTGACAGCCTTTCCCTCCTCGTTCCTGCAGGACACGGTTCCTGTTAGATGTGCCAGCAGTGTTGCCTGGGGACTGCACGGTGAACCAGAGAATGAACTGACCGACATGGAAACCTATGTTTAGTGCTAGTGTACTATGGGTTTTTTCAGGTTCCCTGATCTGGTTCACAGCATGACTCCCCCATGTGTGAAGTGGGGAGGCATGAAGAGACAGCAAGGATGCAAGGAGCTGGGGATCACAGAATCACAGAATGGTCGGGACCTCTGGAGATCATCTAGTCCAACCCCACTGCTAGAGCAGGTTTACCTAGAGCAGGTTGCACAGGACTGCATCCAGGCGCGATGCTCTAAGCTGTAGCTGCCACAAGCTTTAGCCCACAAAAGCACAGTCCTAAACGATCCCCTCCTCCAGAAATGGCCACAACTGCGAGGCTCAGCTGGGCATTTCCACCATAACAAAGAGGAGAGTGCTGATGCTGAGCTTTGGCGTTGCTGTTCTTCGATTTCTTCATCCCACAACCCCCTGCACATGAGGGGGGAGCTATAAAAAGGGACTTTGGCCCAGTGCATCCAAATGGCCAGCTGTGTTTCTTTGTGTTTTGTTGCCAGGTGTTGTTCCCTCCTGCCTCTTAAAGGGTAACCTGGTATATACCTTGCAGAGAATAATGGACCTGTTAGTCATCCTAAAGCCCTGAAATAAGACACCTGCAGGCAGCAGGCCCGAGCCATTTAAAGTAACTGTACATGTGGCAAATTCCTAAGCAGATTCTTGCTAACTTGTCTCTCCTGTCAGCCTTTGCTGCTCCACCTAGAGCCAAGAAGGAGCTGGGTTTGTTGTGGCTCATCCAGCAGCGCTGGAGACTTCATCTCTAGTGCAAAGTGCTTTGAAATTAGCACCTCAAACACAAGAGGATGGGAGTGGGCAGAGCCATTCATACCGCTGTGAAATGTGGTCAGTGCGGAGGAGTACTTTGGAATTGCTTTGCAAACCAAGGGAAAAATGAGATGTCAGGTCTTGACTTGAAACTGTAGCAACATCCAGAGCACCCAGCCACCGCAGAGCTGCCTTCTTTCTTGTTTCTTCCCATTCATTTGGGAAGCACATAAAGCTGGAAATGGTTTTAACCCCAAAACAAAAGAAATATCCCTAGTGATACAGCCCAGGCAGATGGGAGTGTGAAAAAAAGCTGCAAACTACAGGAATGGTGCAAATGTGATTAGTACCTTCCTTCTGCACCCGCTGCCCACCCCAGTGATTATTACATTTCTGTACAACGAGATGACGAACAGTCAGCACTGAGTGAAACATGTGCGTAATTTTTCATCCCCCCATGCCTTGTTTCCCCAGGCACTTTATAAACTCCGTAATGAAATGCGGCCACCTGGCACACAGCACGCTGCCTGGCAGCGGGAGAGAAGGGAAACTCGAGCCAAGGATGCAGAATAAGTCCAGCATTTTTCTAGGCATGATCCTTCAAGCACTGCGATGAAAGGAACGTCACGTTTGTTCCTACCTGTGCAACCTCTCTGAACCAGCCCTGGCCACTGGGAAGCTGCCTTCTGTACCAAACACCAAGCCTTTGCTCCGTGAAATAGGGATGTGGAGTCTCACAAGGGACTTGCTAGAAAAAGTGTGTGCACCTGGGCAAAGCAACCTATTTCCTGAAGCTCCTCAGCCAGAATGATTGCTTCATAGAATCATAGAATGATAGAATGGTTTAGGTTGGAAGAGACCTCCAAGATCATCGAGTCCAACCGTTACCCCAGCACTGCCAAGGCCACCACTAACCCATGTCCCCAAGCGCCACATCTACACGGCTTTTCAATCCCTCCAGGGATGGGGACTCCCCCACTGCCCTGGGCAGCCTGTGCCAGGGCCTGACAGCCCTTTCGGGGAAGAAATGGTTCCCAATATCCAACCTAAACCTCCCCTGGCACAACTTGAGGCCATTTCCTCTTGCCCTGTTGCCTGTTACAGGGTCCCTTTAACATAACATTTCACCAAAAAGGGATTAAGAGGAAATTCACTTTGCCTTGTCACACTCACGGTGGAGACGTTCAGTTTCATCCGGGTAGAAGGGAGCTCCAGTACAGCCAGAGGCTACTAAATCTATCGTTTTCTACCAGAAAGCATTGCCAAGGCAGATCTAGAAGTGTCACTGCCAACTCCAACTTGTACCCTAGAGGTTTCCATCAGCCCAGGGCAGCCCTGATCATGAAACAGAGCTTCTGGAAACCCACCAGCTGAGACAGACTGAGCAGCAGAGACAGGAGAAGGGGCAAGCAGCAGAGTTAATTCAGCACTGGCCGTATGCAGCCAGTCCTTGAGGCCAGCCAGCTGCTTGCGTGCTGTAACCATGATGGAGGCAAGTGGAGATTAAACCTTTTGTCCTTTCCAGCTGTAATCCTCTGGCATGCTGCAAATGGCCCAGGGTAAGTCCCCTCACACTAGGATTGCTGGCATGCTCCTGCCTGGGGGTATGAGGTTTGGTGGCCCACCAGCTCCCTCGTTTGTGAAGTGTGGGATGAAGAACAATGAGCCTTGCTGTGTACAGGGGTCACTAAACCACCCTCACTGCAGCCCAGGGGGCTTGGGGGTTTTAAGATCTCTCTGGAGATGAGGAACTGGGCCCTGCAGCGCATTGCAGGTCAGTGGGTAGCAGCGTTCAGTTTCCAGGCTGGTCCTTGTGCAGTTGTGTGGCAGCTGGCATAGCACACACCAAGCTGGATGGCTGTCTGTACTGGGAATTCATTGCAACCAATTAGTCCGATTTTCAATTATCTGAGAGAATGAACTTAGCTAATTAAAGCCTAATTACATTTTGCCTGCTTCTTCAGCTGTCTTGTCCTATTAAACCTGCATTTTGGGACTCAGTGAGGCAAGAGGGGAGTACTCACAGCTGCACAGAAACCTGTAAGATGTGAACACTTGTGGGGCCTGCCAGAAAGGATGACTCTGGATTTAACCCCACGTGCACGAAAGCTTGAGCCATGCCAGGGCAGAGAGCCAGCATCCAGCACCAGCCAGGCAGCTGTCACGGAACGGGAACAGTGCCCTGAGCTTGCTTTCACACACACCTTGTTTTCCTGGAAGGTGCAGTGTTCTGCACAAGCACCTGCATCCATCCTCACACCCACACTTGTGTGCCGGCCTCGAACAATACCAACAGACACACTAAGGTAACAAAACTGGCTCTTTAATGAAGAAGCCGAGTTGTGTAGCTCTGCAGTTCCAGCCCCTTTTCCAGAAAGGTCACTCTAGTTGCCTGCTGCCACAGGGTAGATGTTTCTCCTGCCTTTTGATTATTGCCTTGATCATCTCCACTTCCAGTGTCACATCCACAGTTTGAATGAGGTGATAACACATGTCCTTGCAGTATTGGACCCTTTCAGAAGAACTGGAGCATCACAGGAAGGATGGATCTTGTCTCCTTTCCCCCCGGAGTCACTCAGAGCAAAACCAAAAGTGGTGTTCACCAAAGGCACATATCAGCAAGGCACAGCTGGTGCTGCATAAATCATAGACAGCCAGTGAGCCCATGGAAAGAAAAGGCAGATCTGGCAAGGGATTCTGGTGCTGTGTCCTCTAATCTCACAGCTCCTTGCTAGGAAAGTAAATCCACCTGCAGAGGTGGTATCTTCAAAGGTTGTCACTGGGGCAGGAGAACCTCGTTTATCTGAAAAGCAATGTTCAGACAGGTCTCCTTAACTCAAAAAGAGGAAAGTTGGTTGATTTAATAGCTGCTCCCTGACTGCACCCCAACAGAGAGCACTTTGCCATGGCCAGGACCCATGATCCTGACCAGCTGAATACCATAGGCTGACAAAGAGTGCCAAAACTGCTGCCTTCACTTTGAAGTCATCTGTGACCTGCAGCCAAGATTGCCACGCAGACCCATCTCTCGGCTTCTTGCACTACTGTGCTAAAGTCTTTGTCATTAAAAAGACATTTGTGCTTTGCTGTTGATTAACCTGCCTTAAATTAATGATGTGAAAACATCATCCACACTAATGAGCTTCTGGGAAGGATGAGAGCTGCAAAGACATCTCTGAAGCTGGACTTCTGTTATACTTACAACCCGAAATACGTGTAGATGAGCAGCGTTTTTCAGATCAGAGACAGTCACTTTAGACACGTGTTCACGTCTTTGAGCGCTGCCAGTGCCCCCACCACTTTCCAGCACGTTGACAGTGATATCTTCAGGGATGAGCCAAACCATACTGATTGCTGGCAACATTCTGATTTTCTCTTAACTGAATTTTCCATAACCATGTGCTCATGGAGCAAACAGGTCCAAGAAATTGCCTGTCTCTAAAATCAGAGGAGCGCAAACTTGACCAGACTGCTGAGGAGTTGCTTGGCTAAGTCATCGTAATGGGGGAACTAGTGTGAACCCAAAGATGTATCCAACACCATGGAACAGGCAGTTATCAA
The DNA here is from genome assembly GCA_009819775.1 of Phoenicopterus ruber ruber. Lineage (NCBI taxonomy): Eukaryota > Metazoa > Chordata > Aves > Phoenicopteriformes > Phoenicopteridae > Phoenicopterus > Phoenicopterus ruber. Next base: position 3,535,574 of record CM020238.1, read on the forward strand.
GGCTGTTGAGGATGTTTTGTGCTTCCCCGTGTTCACTGTTTTTCCGAAGATGTATTCTCCAGGACTAAAACGAGGGGGTTCCAATCTCTCATTCATACTTGAGAAAACCAAGTTGGGTTCAGAAAGCCAAACAACTGCTTTAAAGACATCTACACTTGCATGTAAAGCCATCAAATCTAATGTGATACTCACCCTGCACAGACAGCTTGGCCCAAAGCAATGTCCTTGAATGCACTGTGGTCTTTTGACTCTGTCATTTTGCCACTGCCCAGGGACTGTTCGGGTCAGGTTGTTGGCACAGGTCTGAACCACGCCAAGAACCATTCTTACAAGTTAACGGTATCATCAGTCAAGTTCCAGTGCCCAGGAATGTTCCTGGTGCTGATAATTTTCCTGGTACAGATGGATGTTTTATACCGAGGACTCTAAATGCTCGCGCAATCCCATAACAACTCTGATTTGGCAAAGAGCAAGAGGGACAACCCACATCTATTTGGAAGCGAGGAGCTCTCTGTGCCCCCGGTTTTGTGGTGGGTGCCAGGTGCTCTGCACACCTCAGTAGGGAGCACCCCTGGGCCAGGCTAGCGACTCCAGGCAGGCTCAAGCATGAGGCCAGGACAGGACGGGGGATCAAAGGAATTCCAGGCCAAAATGCCATCAGGAACCACAGCAGCAAAGCAGCTGGGAAGACACAGAAACTGGGAAATGTTTCCCTGTCAGAGAAACTGTAGGCAAAGTCTCCAAAGCTGTGAGGCAATGCTGGCTCCTGAATTCTGTCATTGTTTGGCCTCAGTTCTCCCTTGATGACTCTCATGGCATCAACTTGTCCCTCTCTGGCAGAGCTAATGGACTACAGAGGCTTTATCTGGAGGCTAATGGCTCTCTCACAGCCGATACAAGAGAACACGCGGAGCTGCAGTGGGGATTTATGGAGCGATGTTCCTGAGTAATTGCACTGTGTATTTCAAGCCATTTCTCTGCTAAGTGAACCCCTACATGCACTGTCTGAGCTTCCTTAATAGAAAACGGGCTCACAAAGCTGCTGATTTAACCAGCACTAAATTAAAATTCAATATGAGGATCAGCTGGACAAACCTGACACGCTTACTGGAGGGGATGGCTTGGGAGGGGAGATGGAGGTGGCTTTTTGCCCACTGATGGGAGAGCAGGAGGGAGACACAGGAGATTTCCATTTCCCCATTTCGGGGAGCACAGCAGCCTGGAGACCTTGCCAGAGCTCAGGAAACCTGTGTTTTCTTCTTAGGTCTGTCATGTGGCTTTACGAAAAGTGGTCTGTTCCCTCCTTTCCAGCCCCCAAACTGCCTGCCGCGTCTTGGAGACCAGCTTTGGGACCTTCATCGCTTGGGATGCAGGTAACTGTAGGCAGGCTGTGAACTGGGATCACAGCATCCTTCTGTGGGCTCGGCTGGGATGAGGGCTTGTCCATGACTGCTCTCTTGCGTGTATACACTCAGTGAGACACACGTGTCCTTCCCGTTAGCCAGCTGGGGACACGCCTGAAGCCAGGCCAGAGGTCTGGCAGGGAAACCAGGTGGTGGCAGAGCATCCCAGACCCATCCATGAGAGGGGTCCAGCCCCTCACCCCCATCAGCACTCGGTTTCGGACCTGCGGAGATCCACTCCAGACATTCCCCAGGCTTTCCAGGGAAATGTGTGTCTGGAACAACCTGGTTCCCTCCACCTACCTCCAGAACAAGCCCAGAACTGCCAGACGAGAGACAGGAAACTGCTACTTATCTAATTTGATTTTATTTTACTTCTTTTTTTATTTTTTGGGCTCTCAGAAATGTGTTCGGTCTGGATTGAGGTTACAACCTGGGTAATGCCTCCCTGCCTAAAAAAAAAGGCTGTTACCATAACAACCTGACTCTGCGCTTCATTACCATGGCAATTCTCAGGAATTATTAAATACTGTGTATGTTTGGTGCACGCGCTGCAGTACATCTGGTGCCAGGCTCAGGTTGGGATCCTCCCTCCCCCCTAATCTGTTTGTCTGTCTCATCTTGTTTAACTCTTTCGTTGCCCTCATCCAAGACTGCCAGGGCAGGGAGAAGGAGGTGGGTATCGTTTGGGACTTGGTTTGGGTTTTTCCCCACCGCAGGCAGGACTGCATCACCAGGGTTGCTGCGTTTTCTCAGGTGGGTCAAGCCACCTCTTTATTTCTCCAATTGTAAAGTCAGCAATTACGGAGGTCGAGGATTTCTCGTTGCAGGCAGGCTGCTCAGCAGGGGGAAATGCTCTCACACTCGCCTTTCTCTGCTGTTTTCCTGCTGCCTGTCTGGAAATAAGAAAATCCAGCTGGAACAGAATCACAGCAAGTGGGGAGCAGCCCATAGACAGGGAGCTGCTCCTGAAGGAGCATTGTGAAGGTCCAGCGCAGGTTGCTCTTGGTGGGGGTCAAGAAGCAGCCCCCCATTAGCAGGATAACTTGCCTGACCATGTACTGCCTCAGATCATGATTGTTTTCAGAGAAGGGATGCAGACTAGATGGACCAGTGGCTCAGACCAATGTGGCCAGTACCACAGGATTGCATTGGTATCGTCTATTCCACTGCTAGGAGATGATTTCAAATGAGACTCAATGCTTGGTCCTCACTCTGCCACTGATGTGATGATCCACCAAAGCATGTCCCTTCTGTCCCTGTCTCTCTGCTGTACTTTAGAGCCAGCAGTGCCTGTCAGTCATACTTGTACAGCTCCTGGCACTCCAGTGACATTCTGGAAGCTAACATGCTACGAGCAACAATTAAAAAACATAAAATAACATTAAACCAGCCTCGTTCAAAAAAAAACTGCTTACATTTTCTTGGGAGCCAGTACCCACTTGCAAGCTTAAGCTAAATGAGTAGGCGTGAGATGAAAAACCACAGCTATTTGTGGGGAAAGGCAGCAGAAAGAGCCATTATGGTCTGCTTTCCTTACGCAAGCCCTGGAGTAACCACCTCATCCTCTGGCTGCAGGACTCGTGCCTCTGGGGCAGAGCAGCTGGGTTTTCAGGGCCTGAGGCGGCAGCTCTTCCCCTGAGGTCCGGGGAGCATCGTGGTGCCCTCAGCACCCTCCCTTCCACCAGGCATGACCTGCGGTGGCATCTGCTCTGTGGGAACAGGATGGGACAGGAGTCAAGGCAGTTAAAACAGCAACCCTGACTTTACCTCAAGAGGGTCTTTAGACCCCAGACCTCTAACTCAAGGGGTTCCCTCACTATTCCAGCCCCCCATTGCCTTCCTTCTGGTCTCCCCTTGCCATCTCAGTGCTGGCATCAATCCTCCAGAGATCTCCTTTTCCCCAAAAAATTCCTCCTCTCAATGGGGTAATCAGCCTTTTATTGGGAATCTGACGGGATGGGGAATTGTGTGCAAGTGCCTTAAACCCACTGCAGAAACCCAGTAACCCCATGGGGACACATGATGTGGTTTGGCAAATGTGCTCACCAACTGCTTCATTCTGCAGACCCTCTTCTGTTGGTCCACACGACCTGGTAATGTAGACATAGCCCTGACAGAAGAGACACAGCATGACTAGAGGATGAATAAGCCAATGTAAAGTTGGGCTCTTGCCTCTTCTTAGGAGTCTTCTCTCTCCTAACTGACTCCTGAGCAAGCTCCATCTGTCTCAGCAGGAGCCCACTCTGCTTTCTGGGGCATTATATTGCTCCTCCACCCCATGTATACGTGACCCTACTGTTGCTGACTTTCCTCCTTTCCTCTGGAAGACTCCACAGCACAACAGGGATGAAGATCCCCACGCCCCACTCCTGGATGTGGCCTCTGAGGACACTTGGGGAGTTGGTGGCTATGTGGGATTGCAGAGCCGTGTTTCCCCACTGGACAGCAGGACCCCCCCAACACACACCCCAGCTCTCACGGCCCCTGGCAGAGCAAGGCAGGTAGGGACAGCTGAGATCATTTGACCAGCTCCTTCACTCAGGGCATTGCTGCAGGTCAGAGTTATGGTGATTTTGATACTTTCTTTGGATTAGCAACTTTTCTGTGCCTTGCCTGCATTGCTAACACTGGAAGGCTTCTTCTGTCATCTCTAAATTCTGCCTCGCGCCGGGGCCACGGCTGGTGGATGCGTTGGCAAGAAGGACCAAATGCCAGCTGAAAGCAGAAGCTGGGTGGGAGCATAGTGAGTACATCTGGGCTGTCCTCTGATAGCACAGTGACCTGAAGACACAGCTACACGTTTAGGTTATACATGCAAGTACACTCCTAAGTGTTTGCAGAGCAGGGGTCATCGTATGCATTGGGGTTATTTGCATCTCACCCTGATGTCGTGACGAGGCCGTGCTCCCAGTTTGCACTCATAGGTGAAGGGATCAACGGCCGTAACACTCTCTTCAGCAGCAAGGACCAAAATCCCCTTCCACGCTGTTGTGTGAAGCCACTTCTACGTCTGCCGGCAAGGCAGCAAGTCCTCTGTGCTGAGAACGCTGCTCAGGTATGCGGAGCTACAAGCTGCTCCTAAAAATCAGAGCCCTGCCTGTTCAGCCGTTTCAGTGGCACCAACGGGACGTTTCAGAGCTTTGAATCTCAAATTCTGGTCCTGCTTCCACGTTATCTTTGTGCACTTAAGGCATCACAGACAACAGATTAGTGGGAGCAACCAGCGACAGCACTGCACTAGTCCTGCTCTGCAGCGGGGAAACTTGAAGAAGGTGCTCAGCAAATATTGATTAATTACAAAACGTACTCCAATCTTGTTCCTCCTTCTGGGAAAGGCAGAGAGCTGTTCTGGATTTACATCCGAGTAGACCAGATCATCAGCTCCTCCAGTATCCAGGATTGCTTTCCCACTACAGCAGTGGACCCAGCAGGAATATTGTTGGCACAACAATACTCAAATTATTTCCATCTCACACCCACAGACAGAGCTGTAATTCCATCACAGAACAAAGGTCAGGAGTCCTCCTCCTCTCACATAATTTAGTTTTGACAGCTCATCAGGATCAGAGGAGCTGGAGATCTTAACTCGGAGCCTGAAATCTGGCTTTGCAAGAGGCGCTCAGTGCATCTTGATGAATCTCTGCCTCGGCATTGTGCAGGTATTTAACACCAGCCTGAAATATGTAGTTCCTGACAAATTTATTTGCTAGTGGTAACTGATACTTGCCTGTGAAAATGTGTGGTAGTTTCCGCTTTAAATAAATATCTCTAATTAGAGTTCAGTTGGAAGGTGAGATGATTATATCTGGAACTAGGATTGAAATACTCAAACTCAGCACACACAGAGAAAGCAAATGAAGACAACACCAAATTCTTTTGAAACAGGTTCTTTTTTTCCTGAATGTTCACCAGTTTTCAAAAAACTACAAAAACCTCAAGGACTGTAACAATATAGCACTTGGGGAAAAGGCTGTTGTGTACAAAACCAAGCATGCTTTTGTTCTGGGATTGGAGTGGGGGTTTTTGTATTTATCTGGGTTCTTTTCTTCCTTCAGCATAGTGTGAAAGAAGAAAGTACCAGTTCATTTAACAGGATAGCTCAGAAAAATAAGGAAGAACATGCTCTCCCCGTTACAAAACTCTACCAGAAGATGCATGCTTGAGGTCCGAAATACAAACAGACTGACACATTTTGTAGCATGCAGACTTTGTTGTACGACCCACACGGCACTTCCCTTCCCCTGCCCCGTGGTCAAAGATGTGGTCCGTGCCATGCATTTTGCTTTCCCTTTAGTTTGTTTTGTTTGTTTTCTTCTTGTAGGGAGTTATTTGCCTCCCCCCCCCCCCTTTTTTTTTAGCCCTAAATCCCAGGTAGCGGTATCCAAGGTAACAGCAGAAAAGAGTCCAGATCTGCACATTATCACTGTTTCTGCAAGTTTCATGCAAAACTTAAGCCATTTCTGCATGCAACACGATGCTAGGCATTTATTGTGCTTCATACAACTCTGGGGAGATCTCCCCATTCACCACAACAGAGTTTGTTGACTGGGAAGCGCAGATTTGCTTTCCCATGGACACAGACATATTAAAAGATCCCTCCCCCCTTTCCACTCCCCCCCCCAGCTGCCCCAAACCCATGGGAATCTGCACCTCAGCACCAGCTCCAGACAGTTCACTTGCCTACAAAAGCCCGGTGGCTTCAGTAAAGTCCCATGATTGCAGCTCCCACATCCTTGGAAGGTCTTCGGTCCTTCACCAGAAAGTTAATCATGCTCTCCGACTTGATGAGCAAGTTGCAGCCCAAAAAGAAGATGCCGAACATCACAGTCAAGGAGAGGACACAGAGGACAGCGATCTGCACCACCCGCGTGATGTAAAGGCTCCTCTCGTCGGGCGCCAGGACCGAGGAGCCGCCATCGGTCGCCAGCACCGAGCCGGTCCCGTTGCAGCAGGCCATGAGCATCCCCAAGCCCTGGGTCCTGTTGGGGTAAGCTCCCTGCTCTAGGAGAGTCTGGTTGAAAAAGGATCCATTCATGGTCTATGCGAGATCCCAAATCTCCAGGGAAGGCAAGAGGAAAGCTTGCTGTCCCCCTGCCCACCCCTCACATGGCAGGGCTCGGCGTCGTGGGCCAGCGGGCTCCGAGCCACCTCCTGCCTTTCTTCTCACAACGCCTCGGATGGAGGGGAAACTTCCTCGAGGCTGCGAGCAGGTGGGAAGCCAATTTGTGCAGCCGAGGGATGGCTCGCTCCCGGATCCCTCCTGGCACAGGCAGCGTTAGCACAAGCCCCCGAACAAGCAAAAAGAGAGAGAGAGAAAAGGCAAAGGGGGCGCGGGGGAGAGGAAGGCAGCCGAAGATCGCCCCATGCCTCCTGCCCTCGCCGCTGCCCCGAAGCTGCCACCCCGAAGCGCCGGCAGCGGAGCGGCGCAGCCCGCTCCCCCGAGGGCTCTCCCGCAGGAGGGAGAGCTGATTCCTGCCGGCTGGGAGCTCCACAAATGCAAGTTCCAAGCTAAAGTCTTCACCGTGTTCAAAGCAAAAACAGCAACTCCACCCCCTTCCAGCCTCCCCCCAGGACCGCCTTCCTCCCCCTCCACACTCACCCAGACTGCCCACCCCTTCCCCATGCGTGTGCACCCCCCCTCTGCCCTGCCACGGGTGCCCACACCCACGCCTGTGCCACCCCCGGGTGGGGGCTGACCCCTAAGGCCCTGCGGAGCGACACCTAACCCGTCCTTCCTCCCAGCCCCCTCGCCTGCTCCCAAAAGCAGCTCCCATGGTCGGTGTCCGTCCTGGACCGCTGGCAGGTCCCTGTCCCCCCCACGCAGGCTCCCGTGAGCCTCAGGTCAGCGCTGCTCTCGCCGATCCCCGGTTGCTGCTCTGTGCCACCCACTCCTTCTTAGAGCAGCGCTGGCCCAATCCAGCCCAGTCCACCCCCAGCTCTGCTCAGTGATGCCTGTCCTGTGCTTCCAGATGAGAGCTGGATCCAGCCCCCTCTCTGCATCCCTGTCTTCCTCAGGCTGGGGGTTTCCTCCCCAGGCACCTTTGTCTCCCTCTTCTCCCCCTCCTGCTCCTTTAGCCCCTTGGATGCTGCACCCTGATCTCTGCCTGATCCCCCTTCCCTGCCCTGTCCCCAGCTCTGGGTCCTACAGCAGCATCACTGCTGCACCCAGGGCTGGAGCATCGCAGACCCTCTCCCTTGGGCCCCTCAGCCGCACCGAGGGGATCCCAGGGGAAGTTTCATCATCGCTCCCCTCTCCTTGTCTGCGTAAGCTCCCGAAGTGAAAGCACAAGTCGGAGTGTCCAGCCGTGTCTGGCTTAGTCCCAGCCCTGCCCGTCCCAGGGCTGTGCCCGTGGAACTGCCGCGTCACGGCTTTCCCGGCTTCGCCCGTCGGTGTTTGCCTGGAAACGTGTCTGGACGGCACAGAACATCGAGCCACGATGTGGGGACCTTGTCCTGATTTATCTGTGTACATCTTGGCTCGCTTTCTTTGCCCAGCCCCCGAAAGGGATTTTAATAAACCTAAATGAGAACTGATAAATTGCAGCTAAAGGCAGGAGCGCGAGGCTCGCTGGCTGAGGATGGAGGGCGGCTCGGTAGAGAGCGTCAATCGATTTTCCTTTTAGGCGGCTGGGACCTGTGTCCCTCTTCTGCTGCTGTGACATTTAGGGGCTCAAAAACTGTTTGGTTTGGGTTTTACTTGTTGCTTTTTCCTCCTTGTTTTGCACGTGGCGTTTCTCTCCCTGAAGGGCTGCCCGGTCTGCGAGGGCAGTTTGCAGCAGAAGCGCTTGCAGGCGGGAGGTGGAAAGCCCTGATGGAACAGGAGCATCTGCTCGTGTTTAACCTGAGGGCCAGGAAAAATCCCCACGGGAAACCAGAGCAGCCCCGGTGCCCCAGCCCGGGTGGGAGCTCCTCGCCCCGGCTCGCTCCCAGACTGAAGGAGTTTCTGCTCCCTCTGGTGGCTCCAGCTCCAGCCTCTCCTCTCCCCGCACGCCCGAGCACGGATTCGGGCTGCTGCACCCATCGCTCCTGGGTCACAGCCTGCGGTGATGGGGCAGCCGGGGCCCAGGGACTGCTCAGCTCTCCAACACCCCGCCTGCTTCTGGCCTTAATCCAAACAGGGACTTCAACACCCAGAGCATCCCATTGTCCATTACGCGGTGCCCGGAGTTAACATCGCAGCGATGTTTTCAGGACAAGCAGCACCTTCTTGCAGTCGTTGGGGAAATTCAGTCCAAATGTGCTGAATGAGGTTCATGCCATCCTTGTCCTCAGGCAGGACGAGAGCGCAGGCAGGTGCAGGCAGGTCAAATACTTCATTTTGTGACTTTTTCCTTCTTCTTCAGAGTTTTTGCACCATGCTGGAAGCAAAGGCTGGAGGATCCCGCTCTGCTGGCTCTCGGGAAGGGAGTTTCAGAACTCACAGGGCTGTGTGTCCCTTTGGAGCCTGCAGCACTTGCTAGTTCGAGCGAGCAGCTGCGTGGCAGGATGAGTCCCCCAGCGAAGAGGGGCTGCGAGATCGATGGCAGGTCAGATCTGTGGGGCGTGCAGAGCCAAGCAGGGCTCCCCCATTTCTCTCTGTGCAAACTTGGACAAATTCATCGTCCCTTCCACGAAGCATCAGACATGCTTGCAGGGCGGTACAGAGCCAGAAGACCCTGCACGACAGGGAAAGGCCCCACAGGCGGCATTTCCAGGCAGGGAGAGAAGAACTTGCGCAGGAAAAGCAGGAATTTGGATGCCCTAAAACTGGCTAACGGGGTCTGCAGTGAGAGACGGCTCCAGGATCTGGAGCAGGGCAAGACCTAGAGCCCCCCAGAAAGCAGGTTTGGGGTTTGTATCGCTGTCTCAGCCAAGGTGCAGCCCTTTTTGACACTGCGTGAGGGTCGATGGGCTTCTCCTAGTCCCCTTTACCAAATTCTCATTAACAAGTCTTGGGGAGGGACTCGGACCCCAGGTGGAACAGGCTCCCCTGCCGAGCAGAGCCCACGCAGCCGCGGGAGGGCAGCAGCACCCCGCAGGGACGGTGGGGCCGAGTGGGCAAGCAAAGAGGCATCAAAACTTCTTTTAAAGCCAAGGAAAGTCCCCAGCTCCCGAGGCAGAGTCCCCATCTCCATCTCACCCTCGCAGACACCGTCACCTCTCATTCAGAGCCGCACGGCTCTGGGGCAGACGCCGTTATCCCCATCTCTCCCGGCGTGGGGCTGCGGTTCTCGTACAGCGCCTTGCACATCGCCTCGCAGCTTCCAGCACCGCTGGGCTGCAGCTCTCGGCACCCACACGAGCTCGTTTTCCTCTGCCTGGCGTTTCTGTCTGTTGGATCATCCTGAGCCAGGGTTGTGTCATTACTGTCCCCAAGCCCTGTCACCTGGCGGGATGGAGCAGCCCAGGGCTCCAGGGAAACAGCCCTTCTCTCTCTTTTGCCCCCCAGCCTGTATTTTCAGTGCCTCAGTTTCCCCGTGTCCAAGTAGTACCTTGGTATGCAGGGGAGCAAGAGGTTTATGAAACCCCTTCGGGAGGCACCCGCAAGCAGCTCTGGCATTTCAGCGGGGACAATTCCTGTGCAGATCCAGCTCCCTACACTTGCTCAGTACAGGAGCAATTTCTGAGGACACAGAGGGGAACAAACTATACAAGTGAGAAGAAAATGAGGTCCCAGTTAATCTGACCCAAAGCTGAACTTCCCTCCCTTTGCAATGTCCAGGTGTATATCCAAACTGCTGGTTTCGCCAGGTCCAGTTCTTGGCTGGGTCTCACTCAGCTCCCGGCTCCGTTTCAGCAGAGATATTCCCATTTGCACCAGTGCTCTGGGGAGGGGAGCTGAGAACCCACACTTTCGTACCTGTATATATTTGCTCTGTTTCCCCTTAAATCCTTGAACTCAGAGGCAGCTCAGACTGGGTTTAAAACCCAGGCTGCCTTTCATGCAAGAGTTAATAAAAGGAGGGAGTGAGCAAGATTTTGCAAGGAATTAAACCCAGGCGAAAGAGCCTATGGGAAAGAGCCTGTTTACCAGCCCCAGGGCTGTAGGTCACCAGTGCCTGTACTCGCTGCCAGGGTTTATTAGGTCCTTGTCTGAGCTGAGAGCGCAAAAAAAGCATGAGGAGCTGCAAGCAGAGCGGGCGGGGGCACTCCCTGACTCAAAACTGAGTGACAAGCCAGCACAGTTTCCTCCGGCCAGCCCCGCTCGCCATGTGTGTCATACACCCAGACTCATGATTCATCTCCTGGACTGCTCAAAACCTCCAGCCGCCCCAGAGTGCTCTCCATCGCTCACGGCGGGGCTGGTCCAAGCAGCCCCCCACGCTCGGGGCTCGGAGGAGAAGATGGGAAAACTCTACGTGGCTCTCGGGATCCTCGTGCTCTGCACTGCTGGCGGCTGGGGTAGGTTTACAGCCCGTAGCGCTGTCGCTTGCTTAAAGCCAGGTCATTTAGTGATTATATTGCCTGTTATTTCCCAAAATCCCGGGACTTTCTGCATTCCCAGGGTCTGTGATTTCCCGGGAAAGTCGCTCGGAGAGGGAGCCGGCAGCCTGAAACCTTGGCACGGTTCCCAAATACAAAGCACCGCTCAAGCCGGTTGGACTTTGGCTGGGTCGGGGCTGGGACGGTTTCTCAAAGATGTTATAGGGTCAAGGCACGGTTTGGTGTGTTATTCCCGCACTGGGTGCGGCAAGTTTATGTTCTGTATATTATACGCTGTGTTTGGCTCTGGGTACTGGTTTGTAATGGAAGGACTGGGGTGGGACTTGGGCTCCGTCCTTAATAAACAGGAGATACACTGGGGGAGCTTGCAGGGCAGGTAGTCGCTGTATCGATGTCATTTTAAGGGCATGGAGTGTATTTAGGTCAGCATTGCTGTCTTGTGTCATTTTTTCTCATGCTATTTTGGTGCTTTTCTTTAAAAACTTCGATTTCTGACATCAAGTGATTTCAGGACAAATGTCGTTTGTATTTAAAAAAAAAAAATTCCAATGTCTGAAGTGTGGAGAAGCCTGGAAAAGCGTTATCTCCTCCCCAGGTGTGTTTCTGGGGCTCAAAGCAAATCTCGCAACTGCAAAATGGTGCCGTGTTTTCAGCTCCTGATTTATAAATCAGTCTCATTGTTTTCGAGGCCCCACTCGAGGAGGTTTGGGGCAACACTGTTCCGTTTAAAGAATTCCAGACTTTGTTGAATTCGCAGGAACAGCCTGAGGCTCCGATCTGCTGCCGGAGGGAGCTGTCATCAGTACAGGACGTAGGATAACCCCTGGAAGAGTTTGGGTTTATAGAGCTGCAGTTTGGGGCTGTGCAGGTGGTGCCTCTGGCCCTGTGGGTCCCTGCCTGTAATCAGCTGAGCTCAGTTTGGGGCATCCCCTCCCCGGGAAGACGCTGGCAGACAGGGAGAGGTTCAGGGAAAAGACACAGCCCCAGGATGGTGTGGGCAGGAGAGCAGCCGGAAAAGCACAAATCCTTATCACTGTGTCAAGCAGAAAGGTCAGAGAGGATGTAAGCATGGTTTGTGTCTTTATCAGGTTTTCTAAAATACCTTTATCAAGTTTTCTGTGTGCACATTCTTGCTCAAATTGGCAGAGGAGGAAAAAACAAAGTGTGTGGCTGGCTCACGCAGTACGTAGAGGAGGTTACTCGGAGTGCAGGCTGGGGACTGAGTAATTTTCTCCAGGCAGGGAAGGGTGATGCTCAACCACAGACGTCTGGGGTATTTCAAGTGCATCATTTCACCTCGCTCGGGGCCGCAGCGCTGCCCAGCCCCAGGCGGGTGGTTCCCATGCCGCCCCGTTTATCTCCCGCTTCCCTGTATTTCATGTGCTAGGATTTCTTTTTTTTAAAGCCTGAATCTTTATGTGAGACCAGCTGCTTTCATCGTAAAAAAATGCAGCTTTTGTACTTCGGTTTATTAGTTTTTTATGCCTGGAAAAACAAGCCCCAAAAATGAAAAAAAAAAGGGGGGGGAACTAAAAACCACAGAATTTATTCATTTAGGCTGTGCTGGGATCTTGTTAACCTGCTCACGGCCAGGCAGAGTCCTGAGCCTGAGAAGCAGGCTGGGCACTCGCAGGGCCGAAACCTGAAGGGGCTCAAGCAGCAGCATCCTCCGCTCTCCTCCGCCTGTGCTTCTGCTCCTGCATCACCCCAAGGTGCCCCCTCCCCGCCCGCCTCCCGCAGACCCTCCCGACACCGCACCCTGCGTCCAGCCACGCAAGCGGTGCTGGAAAGGCCAGAAGAGAGACATTTCCCCACAGTGAGGGGGGTGAGGCTGCCTGCTCGCAGCAGGACGGGCGGCCTGTTTGGATGGTGATAACTGCCCTCTGTTAATCACCGCTGGCGCCCGGGGGATTTCGGCCCCTTCCCAGGGGGAAGGGATGGCCCTGCTCCATCCAGCCCTGGGTTAAGTGCAGCCAAGAATGGCTCCATACGGTGCTAGAGGTTGGGGAAGGGTCCTCCATCCCCGGGCACGTGTCTTGGTCGTGGAGCGATGAAGACCACGGGGACGACAGGGCTGCGTGAGTCTGGGGCAGACACCCCCGGGCTGGGGCTTCGGGCAGCCCGAGGGGGCAGGTACCGACCTGCAGGGACCCCCCGGGAGAAGCCACTGCTGCCAGCAATGGCATGGTGGCACGATGGGCCGGCAGACCCCGGGGCAGCCTCGGGCAGGGCAGCATCCCTCCCGCAGGGACCCTCCGTGCTGCTCCCCAGCCATGCGGCCGCGGCTCTGCCCGGGCGGGACAGCCCGGCTTGTGGCCTTCGTTCCAAAATCAACCAGAAAATTGGGTTTACATCTTCAGCATGGAGGGGGGACAGCAGATCAAGGACCCCTGGGCTGTGGGGTGGCGGCAGGAGGGGAGGAAAGGAAACCACCGGGGCCCAGAGGCTGCGCACAGGCAGGAGGGAATTTGTACCAACTGCTGGGGAGCAGATGAGCTCTCCAGCCCAAAGGGACGGTCCTGGGGCTCGTGAGCCCCAGAGCTCAGGTTTTGCGGCATGAGGAGGCGAAGCGGAGGCAGCCAGGGGCTCGGCCGGCAGACACGAGCTTGGAAATCCTCCACATGGTGTTTCAGTGCAGCCGGGTCTCGCTGAGACCAGGGTTAACACCGCCCAGAGGAAACTGAGGCAGGGAGCGGCCGAGGGGCTTGGCTCAAGCCACAGGGAAACCTGTTTGAGAGAGGATTTGGACCAGGATGCTGGTGTGAGCCCTGGGTCCCATCCCCTGGCTGGAAGCGTGGCTGGAGCACCCATGGGTGGCAGGGGCCCCTAGCTCTGCACTTCCCCACCAGGCTGGGCGCGGGGGCAGAGCTGGGTGACTAAACCATCCTACGGCAAGCTAAACCCCCCCCCCGAGGGAACAAACCCCACACGGACATTAAATAGGAGGCTGGGCCCGGAGCGTTGCTGGTGGTACTGGGTGCTATAACCCTGCCCCGGCCAGCGCTGCAGCCACCGTGGCCGTGAGTCAGCAGCTGGACACGGCCGCTACAGGGAGGGACGGGAGAGCGGAAAGCAATGAAACTCCCGGCACGGGGCAGGCGGCAACCTGGCACCTCTCCCCCCACCCCGACCGAGGGGCCATGCTGCTGGTCCAGGTATCAAAGCATCAGGGCTCCCCAGGGACCTGCAGTTTTGGAAGCTGTCCCTATGTTTGGGCACGTGGCCCTGGGGTTGGCAGCTCTGAGAGTTTAATCCTGAGCGCCTTGAGCTGCCAGGGCCGTCCCCGAGGGCTGCCAGGGTAATGCCTCCCCGGCCGTCCCCGCAGGGCTGAGCCGCTGCCAGCTGCGCTGGAACTGGCTCCCAGCTGCACGGCACAGCGCAGGTCCAAGGCACGGCACAGCACAAATCCAAGGCACGGCACAGCGCGAATCCAAGGCACGGCACAGCGCGAGTCCAAGGCACAGCACAGCGCATATCCAAGGCACGGCACAGCGCAGGTCCAAGGCACGGCACAGCGCAAATCCAAGGCACGCGCCTCGGCGCTGGGCTGCAGCCGCCGACGCTTGGCAAGGCAGGAGGGATTTCACACGGACGCAGCAGGAGCAGGCGTGAGAAGCGGGAGCTGACGCTGTTGGTGCCGCTGCTGCTGCTTTCTGAGAGCCCTTTGCCTCCCCCCCGCCAAGCCCCGGCTGTCCAGGCCTGTCCGCCCAAGGATGCAATGTTGCTGCTAACACTTTGCTAAGTGTCCTTGGTGCAGGACCTGTCGCTCTTTTGGGCAACGCTAAATTTAAAATCTTTCCCATCCTCACATGCTGCAGCTGGGTATTTTGGTGTACGGAGAGAGCTCTGGGAGTGGATGCCCCCCCAAAGCTGGTGCTGAGCCAGGCAGTTGGGGTTTAGCCTTTAGTTTAGTCCCCCTGCGTGGGACAAGCGGGGGGTGCGGGTGGCAGAGGTCCGATGGGACACACCGGCCCCGGTGCCCTGGGGCACGTCCCCAAGCAGCCGCTGGCCTTCGGGACAGCCACAGCGTGTCCAGATCAGCCTGTGACACCACCCTCGTACAGACACGCACATCTGCGACGCGCTGCACGCACCACTGCCGTGCACGCACGCACACGCACGCGTGCACGCGTGCACGCACACTCGCGCTCCCAGGCTGCGTGCCAGCGGGCGTGAGCGCACGGTGCCATCGCCGTGGTTCTGCCCAAAGACCTGATGACATCGTTTCGCCGTTTCCTCTTTCTGCTTCATGTTGCATTTCCTGTGGCTGCGGAAAACGCCGTTTTTTCTGCCTGCGGCTGCCAGGGACAGCCCTGGGCAGGGATGGGGGGGACACGGGGCAAAGGGGAGACCCCAGCACTCGCAGCTCCATGTTGGCATCCCCCGGGGTCCCCAGGCTGCAGCGTTCCCCCAACCAAGCAGGCAGATGGCTGCGGTCTGCTCTGCCCAGGGAATCCTAAAACTCTGCCGAGACGTTTGTGCCCCGGGAGGAAGGAAGAGCCGAGGGTGACGCCACCGCAGCCGTGCCCCCAGCCGCTCCCCGCACCGGCCGTGGGCAGCAGGAACCGCAGAGCCGAATGGTCCTGCCTCTGCCGGGGGAGCTCCTCCTGCCCTGGCAGGCACCGGCGCTGCCCTGGGGCCCCTGAGGGCATTTTGGGGCCCTTTAATCGCCCACATGGACCCGCTGGTCTGTGACCTTCACGGCTGGTGCCAGCGTGCGTCTCCCAAAGTCCCCACTGCCACTTCCACCGACAGAGCCCAACCTTTGCCCGGGACATCGGCACAAACCACCGCCAGCACGTTTCTGGACTCGTGCCCTTTCCCTCCCCTCCTTTCCCTCGGTTTAAACCCGAGCCAAGACCAGCCGCTGAGTTTAGCGTCTGCACAAGAAGACACTGACCACCCTGGGCTGGGGGCGGTGGGAAGAAGCGGCAATTCCCCAGCTGCTGGCAGGGCTGCGGGTACCACGCTGCGCCCCTGGGAATTCACCCCTTCCCCCTCCCTGCTGCCCCAAAATGTCTGCAGGGAGGCACATGGAGACATGTCCCCCCCTCCCCGCCAGCGGTGGGGGCTTCGCTCCAACACATGTGCAACGTTGCAGGGATAGGGGGGACCCTTTAAGGAGCTGGCAGGTGGGAAATGATGCTCAGTCCTGGGCAGGATGAAGCCCAGCTGGTACTGGGCTGGGGAGGTGGTTACAAAAGGGGCAAGGAGGCAGCACCTGGGGTTTGGGGCTGGGAAAGGGGTTTGAGCAGAGCCCTGGTGGGGTGGGGGCTGTGTCTGCTCATGGAGCTGCTGGCTGAGCGCTGGGACTTGAGCGCACGTGTGGGTTTGGGGCTCCGCAGGTTGTAACCGCTCTCTGTTCTGCTGTTTCAGGGCGTAACATCTGCACCACCCGCGGGGTGAACTCCTGCAAGCAGTGCCTGGCCGTGAGCCCCCTCTGCGCCTGGTGCTCGGCGGAGGTAAGAGCTGGGGGGAGGCTGAGCAGGGCCGAAGCACGTCCCCGAGCAGGATGGGGGACGTGGAGGAAGGGACGAGCCTTTGGGCCGTGGGACGGGTGCTGGAGCCTGCGTTACAGCCACAAGCTTGGTCTCCATCTGTTCCCACCGTGTCCAAACACGTTCCTCGGCGGCATCTGGCTCTGACCACAGCTCGAGGTGCCCGTCACGGGGCTCGAGCTGCCCGTTCCTGCCTTGCTCCAAAAATCTGCCCCTTATCTGGGTGCGTTGGCGGGAGCTACATCGAGCTGGCTGGGAAATGCTGATGTTTCCACTGGGAATTCACTTTGTCTTTCAAAAAATGTACACTTGAAAACTTAGTTTACTTTTGGTTTGCTTCTTGAAAACCCATTGTAAAGCTCCAGCTAAAGGCACTTAATTGCTGGAAGGGCTGGAAAGGGAAGGGGGCCTGGAGGGAGGAAGAAAAAATACTGATTAGAAGTTAGGGTTTGGGTTTAAAAGCCTTTTTTTCATTAGAAAGAGGGGGGAAGGAAGACAAGGTGCCTGGTTTTGGTCACTGAGCTGAAGAGGATGTGAGAGCTGAGCTGTGGCTCTAAAATCACCTTGTTTGGGTAGGTGAGAGCCTGGAAGATCTGCCACGCTCCCCTCCAAAAATGCTGCCCCGGGGGTTAGGCCTTCGGGGAGGTAGGAGCAGGGAGTTTCCCAGCAGGGTGGGGGAGCAGCCCTGGGGCAGAGACAAGGGGAGGTGAGGCTGGGATAGGGAGAGGTGATGAAACCTCCTTCGGGGCTTCGCAGCCAGGAGATTTCCCCTTCTGGCAAGGCTCTCCTTGCTCTCTGCTTCTCCATCCGTTAAACCCTGCCTCCTCTGGCTGCGGCTGTGCCCGTGGTGCCCACTGGGACTGGGAAAAGACTTGGGGAAAAAGTAATCCGAGCTGGAAAACGCTGTTGGATCATGCCGGCGTGGCCCGATGCTTTGGGGTCAGTATGTATCTGGAGGGGATGCCTCTGCGTGCTGTGCCCATCAGATACCGCCGGGATCTGGGGGTGCGGCATGAATAAAGATGCTTGTGCCCCGTCTTATCTCCCGCAAGGAGTGGCTGAACTTTGCAGCGCGATAAGGGGCCTCGCTCCCCTCTCCGGAGGGGGAACAGCTGCCTGGGCTGGGCTCGCTCCTTCCCAGCCGCTGATCCTGGGCCGGGCTGGTGTCTTGACGCTGCAGCAGGGGCTGCGATGGGGCTTTTTTTTTTTTTTTTTTTTCCTCTAGATCAGCAAAAGTTTCCAAAAAAGGAAATATTTCCAGTGCTGCTCAGGGCCGCGCTCGTGGACAGACGTGACGAGCAGCGAGGGAGCTGTCCCGCTGCCAGCAGCCGGCCCCCGGAGAGCCGGGCTGCGCGAGCTCCGCTCGGCAACTCTGCCTCCACCATCTGGACCACATTGCCTTAATTTAGCAAATGAGGGGTTTTTCTGTGGGTTTGTTTAGGTTTCCTGGGGTGGGGGAGGTCTCTGGCACTGTGCTCCTCCACCCCCCTTTTTTTAAAGGGACAGTGCCCCTATTTGTGCTGCTCCGGCTCCCACTGCAGCCCTTTCCCACCCGCGCCGCCTGCCCGAGGAGCCAGGGGTTATCGGTCACTCCTGCTCCATCCTGGCTTTGGACAGGAGAAGGATTTCATCGCGGTTTCTTGCGATCGTTGACCCCGCCGAGCGCTGATGCAGAGGAGAATTGAGTTTTATTTATTTTTCAGAAACCTTGCCCACTCTTACCAACAAAGACATGTGCCCATCCGCTCACGTTTCCTTTTGGAAAAAGTCAGCCAAGCCTTAACGCCGAGACGTGGCTCTAAAATCACTTTGGAGATTATCATGACAGATCTTCCAGGGTCTCACCCACCCCAAACGTCACCCGCTCTCGTTGTCTTGGAGGAAAGGTGGAGGCAAGGCTGGACCAGGGGCTGATTTTAGAGAAGCTGCTGGAAGGTTTTAGCTTAATCTGCAGAAGCATCTGTGCTTTGGGTCCTCCCAGGAGCTCTCCTGCAGAGAAGCTGATGCTGTGTGTGGTTACGTGTGAGATGAAAACGGAGATGCCCTGCGGATGTGTGGCTTCCCCAGGCTCCCTGCCCGGAGCACGGGGGTGGAGCTGGCTCTGCAGGCTCCCTGCCTGACCCTGCCCTCGCTTACAGGGTTGGGAGGCAGCGATCGGGGCGTAAAATCATCAGGTTTCCCATCCTGGAAAGGAGCCTGAGCAGACGCTGAGCCGAAACCTCCTTCCCTGCAGCGGGACAGAGGTGCCCGAAGGGGAGGTGGAGCTGGGGAACATCTCGGCTAAGGGCTGCGGGGTGGCTTGTGATAAAGGGGTGGGAGCGCGTACTCCCCCGCAGCACCTCTGCGATGGGGAGCCGATGCTGTCGGGGCTGTGCTGAGGAGGAAGCAGGGTCTGCAGCGTGTGCGTCACTGGATGAAGTCCCTGGGCTGCCTCCGGGTCGCTCCTACCTGGGGCTGTGCCAAAGCTGCTGAGTCAGCAAGGCTGTGGAGACTGGGCTAAAAAATAGACTGGGGCTGGGGGCTGCAAGGGCACGGCAACTTTTTGCTTTGCCTTTTGCAGTAGTTTTGTTGCTGGGGAGGCTCCTGCGAGTCCTGAGTCAGTCATAATACTTAGAGCTCCAGGGAAAGGGGAAGGATGCAGCCCTGGGGTTACATAGCTTCTCCATGGGAATCTCGCAGCAGGAATGATGCTGCCAATCCCGTAAGGTGCTACGTGGCCTTTGAGGACCTGGGAGTTCCCCAGGTATCACCCAAGAGCCCAGCACCACATTTATAAACCTGTCTGCCCAGCCTGATTTTCACCCGCGTATTTTTCCAGTGATTTCCCTGCCTGGGACAGGAACGTATGTGATGATTGGTGGGATCTGGAGTAAACCGGGCACCTCCTCCTGCAGCAGGGAGCCCTGTGGGGCGAGCCCGCGGGGTGGGTGGGTGCAAGGGAGCTAATTTAGAGGGATGACTTGTCCTCTTCACCAGCAGCGTGCTGTCCAGGCAGTGAGGGTGGGAGCGGGAGGCCGCGGGGGAGGAACACGCCTGCTGATGTATTTTCTGGCTATTGCTTGGCCACCGTTTCCAGAGGGCTGCAGGCCAGCCAGGGCCTCCTGACACCGTTTGCGTTTTTCCACTTGTTTGTTTAAAACACATAAATTCATTCCTGGGTTCAGCCAGCCTGAACCTGGGGCAGCCAATATTCTGGATGGGGAACTTCTCCAGTGCTGGGAGGCTGCAGCGTCGGGATCCGGCTTCCCAGGAGCAGAGGGAGGGAGTTGAACCAGCCCCACTGGGACTTGTGCCACCCCCATTTGCTGCAGGGAAAGGCTGCGCAGGTCAGCTGCTGCAGGACTTCGAGCGTAGAAAGATTTGGGCTGTGGGAGGGAGATGGAGAAATCCCCTGGAGGGGAGGGTGGCTGCTCGGCCGGGAACTTGCGGCAGCAGATCCTGGCAGCGTTGGGCTGGGAGAGAAATTCTTCCCATATTTGTCGTCTTGGGAAACCAGAGCGACCGGAGCCCTTCTGAGTGCGCCGTGATAAGGGCGAGGAGCCGGGAGCTTTCTAGGAAAGAAGGGACAGGGCTGGAGCCCCACCGTGACTCCACACTTTGTGCTTCCTGCCCCTGACGGGCACTTGACGGCTTCTCCCGCAGCCCCGCTGCCTTTTTGCTCTTTCACTCCTTTTTTGGTTCTCCTTTCCCCCGGCCGGCTCTATCCGGCAGGAAGCTGGAGAGCTGGAGATAAGGCTGAACTGTTCTCGGGCAGGAACCGAGCACCGCTTCATGCGATGGGCTCACCTGCAGCACGCCCAGTCCTTGCTCGCTGCAACATTTCTAAGGGCACATGTTGAGAAAATGGGGGGAAAAGGGGGCTCGTCTTTTGCCAAAGTTTAGAAAATAATAAAAAAAGTCCCAGACTCTGCCCCTCACCCCCAGCCTGCCATGTTCACGTCCCACCTCACCCTCTTCTAGCCATCCCACGTAGACAGGCTTTCCTTTTAGCTTTGCCAAAAAACAAACCTGAGGCTCCAGCTGCTAGGAGTCAGGAGGGGTTTGGCAGGGATGTGTTATCCATCGCTCCGTGTTGGCAGGGGTTGCTGAGCTCCACCGCAGAGCGCAGCAGACCAGAACCTGCTCTGAACCCCAGCAGGACTTGCTGATCCTGGATCCCCTCTGTCTGCCACCTCCCTTGAGCAGAGACTGTGCCCCAAAAAGCCTCTTATCCTGGTCTTGCGTTAGGTGTGATAAAGCAGGGGCTCTCTGGGGAAAAGGGGGCCCCCTCTCCTCCTCCCGCCATAACCCTGGGGGGAGCTGGCTCCTGACCGTGTCCCTCTCCCACAGGTCTTGGCACAGTCGTCCCCTCGCTGCGACCTGCACACCAACCTCCTGCAAAACGGCTGCGGGCAGGACTACATCGAGTTCCCCACCAGCAGCGTAACCATCCTGGAGGACCGACCCCTCAGCGACAAGGGCTCGGGGAGCTCCACCACCACCCAGATGAGCCCCCAGAAAATACAGCTGAACCTGCGGCCGGGTAGGAGCCCCCACGCTGCTGCGGGAAGGGGAGATGCAGTGGGAGTAACCCCAAGGGCTCAAGCGATGAGCGAGCCATCGCTCTGCCTTGCTGGCCAAGGCTGTCTCGTGTCCGTCGGGGTCAAGGCCAGGCTGGGGGCTGCACCGAACCCTCCGGGAACATCCCTGATGGGCAGCCGGGCTGTCTGCAAGCTGCTTTCTGCCGTTGACTCTCTTGGCTCAATCCTGCCGTATTCCGAGGGGCAGGATGGGATGCGACTTCAACAACGCACGGGCTTATTTTATAAAGCCGCTTAGACCTTAGGCGCTGCTGCTGCTGCACTCTGAATGCTTTGGTGGGAGTCAGCTCGTGTCTAACGAGCCGTAGAGCAGCTGGCAGGGTTGAACTGCCAACAGGTCCCTGTGATTTCCCAGGCTTGTTTCAGCCAGGCAGGCTGGAGCCAATTAACCGTTATGGTCGTTTGCCAGCATCGAGGAGTTTCAGGCGATGCCAGGCAGGAGGCAAAACTAACGGGCGTCACTCGCCCAAGGTCACAAAACTGGTTTGGGGAACGCGGAGCGAGTGGTGCCATCACCGTGCTCTGCCCCACACGTAGCCCACCCCTGGCCGTCCACTCGTGGATGACTCTTCCAGCCTCAGCAGGAACAATTTTGGTTCCTTGTGCTCATTAGAGCCCTGGGGCCAGATACCGGTGGCTGACAGGAGGTGGCATGCTGTGCACATCCCTGGGCCTGGCCAAGAGGAGTCCTCACCCATCTAAATGACAGCAGTCTGAAGCATCCCCACGCAATGGGGACGTGGAGCTGCTAAGTGGCCCTTGCACTATTTAGGTCTAAAGATATTTGGCAGGAGGCAGGTAGATGTGCTGCCCTGGAGAGGAACAGAGGCAGTGTGCAGTGCCCTAAGCCCCTGTTCCTTGGAAGCAGTAGAAGAAAACCCTAGCTTGATATCATCTCTGCCCAACCAAGAAGGCTTGGCATGAGTCATCTGCCTTGGGTCATGACTCAAGACCAAATGCTGAAGGATATAAGTAGGACAGATCACAGCCCATGTCCCACAAGCTCCGAGTCCTCATGGTTTTAGCTCAACAAGGAGAAACAGATGTCCTCAGGAGGACTACAAGGATGTTGTGAGGTCATGCAGGGAGAAAATTAGAAGGGCCAAAGCACAATTAGAACTTAGTCTGGCTACTGCCATAAAAGACAACAAAAAGTCCTTCTACAAATACATTAACAATAAAAAGGGGGCTAAGGAGAATCTCCCTCCTCTATTGGATGCGGAGGGAAACTTAGTGTCAAGGGATGAGGAAAAGGCTGAGGTGCTAAATACCTTCTTTGCCTCAGTCTTCAACAGCAAGGGAAGTTGCTCTCTGGGCACCCAGCCCCCTGAGCAGGAAGACAGGGATGGGGAGCAGAATGTAAACCCCGAAGTCCAAGGGGAAATGGTCAGTGACCTGCTACGCCATCTAGACACACACAAGTCTATGGGGCCGGATGGGATCCACCCAAGGGTGCTGAAAGAGCTGGCAGAAGTGCTCACCAAGCCACTCTCCATCATTTACCAGCAGTCCTGGCTAACTGGGGAGGTCCCAGTTGACTGGAAGCTGGCAAATGTGACGCCCATCTACAAGAAGGGCCGGAAGGAGGATCCGGGCAACTACAGGCCTGTCAGCCTGACCTCGGTGCCCGGGAAGGTTATGGAGCAGATCATCTTGAGTGCCATCACGCGGCACATACGGGACAACCGGGTGATCGGGCCCAGTCAGCACGGGTTTATGAAAGGCAGGTCCTGTCTGACCAACCTGATCTCCTTCTACGACATGGTGACCCGCTTAGTGGATGAGGGAAAGGCTGTGGACGTTGTGTACCTGGACTTTAGTAAAGCCTTTGACACCGTCTCCCACAGCATCCTCCTGGAGAAACTGGCTACCCGTGGCTTGGATGGGCGTACTCTGCGCTGGGTAGGAAACTGGCTGGATGGCCGGGCCCAAAGAGTTGTGGTGAATGGAGTTAAATCCGGTTGGAGGCCGGTCACAAGTGGTGTTCCCCAGGGCTCAGTACTGGGGCCAGTTCTGTTCAATATCTTTATCAATGATCTGGACGAGGGGATCGAGTGCACCCTCAGTAAGTTTGCAGATGACACCAAATTGGGAGGGAGTGTTGATCTGCTGGAGGGCAGGCAGGCGCTACAGCGGGACCTGGACAGGCTGGATCGATGGGCCGAGGCCAATTGTATGAGGTTCAACAAGGCCAAGTGCCGGGTCCTGCACTTGGGTCACAACAACCCCAGGCAACGCTACAGGCTTGGGGGGGAGTGGCTGGAAAGCTGCCCGGCGGAAAAGGACCTGGGGGTGTTGGTTGACGGCCGGCTGAATATGAGCCAGCAGTGTGCCCAGGTGGCCAAGAAGGCCAACGGCATCCTGGCCTGTATCAGAAATAGTGTGGCCAGCAGGAGTAGGGAGGTGATCGTCCCCCTGTACTCGGCCCTGGTGAGGCCGCACCTCGAGTACTGTGTTCAGTTTTGGGCCCCTCACTACAAGAAAGACATTGAGGTGCTGGAGCGTGTCCAGAGACGGGCAACGAGGCTGGTGAAGGGTCTGGAACACAAGTCCTATGAGGAGCGGCTGAGGGAACTGGGGATGTTTAGCCTGGAGAAAAGGAGGCTGAGGGGAGACCTTATTGCTCTCTACAACTACCTGAAAGGAGGTTGTAGAGAGATGGGGGTTGGTCTCTTCTCCCTAGTAACAGACGACAGAACAAGAGGAAATGGCCTCAAGTTGCGCCAGGGGAGGTTTCGATTGGACATTCGTAAAAACTTCTTTACCGAAAGGGTTGTCAGGCATTGGAACAGGCTGCCCAGGGAGGTGGTGGAGTCCCCATCTCTGGGGGTATTCAAAAGGCGTTTAGATGAGGCCCTAAGGGATATGATTTAGCGGGGGACTTGGTAGTGATAGGTTAATGGTTGGACCCGATGATCTTGGAGGTCTCTTCCAACCAGAACAATTCTATGATTCTATGATTCTCTGAGCACGAAGTTGGGCCCCCTGACTATGTGGTGGTGCTCCAGCAATGCAGTTGGAGGGGGGATGGAGCTCTTTGGGCTCTCATAGATTTTGAAACTTTCTCCATCCTGAAAGTCAGAACGTGATGTGCAGATTTAGAAGGAAATATGAAAACAATAACAATTTAAGCTCAATTAAAGCTTTTTTTCCTCAACATTTGAGGTGTTCCGAGAAGGCTGCAGCTGTGCCCCAGCTTACATTTCAAACAAGCCGTTTCAAAGAACAGCAAGAAAGAACCTTTGTCTCTTTTAAAAGGCAGAAAGAAAAGGTCAACCCGAAGTGTTTTCAGCATTTTTTTTTTGAAGTGCAAAAGTCATCAAAACTGGCCTGTTCCCCAGAAGGTTCTGTCTAAGGAGGTTTTTGTTCCAATGGAAAATGTTTCACCAAAAATTTCCCAGAAGGGGCTGGGAGGAGCCAAGAGGAGACGGAAGGAACAGGGATGGGGGAGGCGCCGGGAGGTGCTCGGAGTTCTTGGGAGCTCAGAGAAGTCCGAGGCAGCCGTGCAGCCCCCTGGTAATCCCTGCAAGACCTGCTGCCCACACGCTGGGTGTTTCGCTTACTCCATCCAGTATGTGTTGGTCACACTGATCATGCAGGACAGCGTGGGGGGTCAGCTCTGAGCAGGAGGATCTGCTCACGTCCTAGTAATGAGAGGTTTGGAGAACAGGAGCCATCTCCAAGGGGTGCACAGCATGTCTCCTGTGCAAGCACCTTGCCCCAAGGGCTTTGCCCCTTTCTGTCTAACCATGATCTTCTCCTTGCACCTTTAAACCATCTCCTTGGGTTCCTGCTGTCCCTGTAGGTTGACTTTCTCCCTAGTCCTGTGATGAGCCCCCATTGCTCCTCCCAGGAGAGGATCTCTCACCCCGCTGCCCTGTCACGTTACAGATGACTCCCAGATCTTTCGTGTCCAAGTGCGTCAAGTGGAAGACTACCCCGTAGACATCTACTACCTGATGGACCTGTCCAACTCCATGAAGGACGATCTGAAGAACATCCAGAACCTGGGCACCAAGCTGGCCAGTGAGATGCGCAAGCTCACCAGCAACCTACGCATCGGCTTTGGGGCCTTTGTGGACAAGCCCATTTCCCCCTACATGTATATCTCTCCTCCGCAAGCCGTCACGAACCCTTGCTATGAGTAAGTCCCAGGCCGAGGGAGTCCTGTAAGGGCCAGAAGCTAATGGGACATCACTGGAACGTGGCTGGAAATCCATAGCAATGGATTTCAGCGGGGAGTTGGGTGCCTGATTTTGGGCAGGGTTTAAACCTTGCTGCACTGCATGTTCTGCTGGCACAAGGAGGAGAAGCAGGTCTAAACTAAAAGTATCGTTGTCACTGAAAAGCTCTTAAGGGAATAAACAATTTTACACCATTTTTTCAGGAGAGATGTTGAGGCTCAAAGAAAGTGACTCCTAAAAATCCCAGCAGGACAGAGGCTGGGAGCTGACCTGAGCCCAGCATCTCTAGAATGATTTTTAAAAGGTCCTTCACCAGCCTCTGGCTGTGTCCTCGGGCTCTTGGGGTAGCTGGGTCCCTCCAACGCATCCTGGACAGGACCATGGGATGTGGGATGGCCGCAGGGCGGGGACGGGAGCTGGAAGAGCCCCGCGAGCCTCATGTCCTGACTGCTCTCCTCCCGCAGGATCGGGGAAATCTGCCTGCCCATGTTTGGCTATAAGCATGTCCTGTCACTCACGGACGAGGTGACCCGCTTCAACGAGGAGGTGCAGAAGCAGAGCGTCTCACGGAACCGCGACGCGCCCGAGGGCGGCTTTGATGCCATCATCCAGGCCACCGTGTGCGACGTAAGGGGCAAGAAGGCCTGGCCAGGGCTGGGAGAGGGTTGTCAGGCTGGGCTTGGTGGATTGGCAGAGACCACCCAACCCTGCCAGGACAGGACTGTAAGCCCTGTGGAGCTGCTGTGGGGCCCAGATCTGGAGAGGGTGAACATTCAACCAGGACATTTCTAGATCAATAGCCAAGGCAAGGGAAGAGCAGGACCCTTACGTGGTCCTGGGAGGAGAGAGGAGCAGAGCAGGTGCTTGGGAACTGATGATGATCCAACGTCAGCCCTGCAGTAACAAGCCCAGAAGGGACATCTTCTCCTGTGCCTGCACCTTGAGTTTGCTGGACATGGGCAGGGTTGCATCCCTCAGTCATTAGCCACCTTGATTAACACTCTAGCAAATTAAAACCTGTCTTTCACCTGGACAAGCAGCCCATGCCAGACTCCACAGCCCACGCACCCCCCCACAGCACTTCCCTGGGAGAGCGATGGCCCTCGGTTCCCTCTGCAGGGGCAGGCTGGTCCCTACGGCCAAGCCGTGACCTGCGGTGGCAGCGAGGGCAGTAGCGGGGTGCTGGCACGTAGGGCTGCCCTCGGCACGCGCTGCCGCACGACTGGGAGCTGCCTTTCGTTGCAGGAGAAAATCGGCTGGAGGAACGATGCTTCCCACCTACTCGTCTTCACCACGGATGCCAAGACCCACATTGCGCTGGACGGCAGGCTGGCCGGCATCGTGCAGCCCAACGACGCCCAGTGCCACATTGATAAGGACAATTTCTACTCTGCCTCCACCACGCTGGTAAACCCTGACACACACGTGGGGCTGGGGAGCCCAGAGCTCCTGTTGAGGGATGGGAAAGGTGGTCCAGCCCTGGTTGGAGAGCATGGTGGGGACCAGGGTGGTAGGGGGTTCATGTTCCTAGGGTATAGCCTCTCCTCTTCCCCAGGACTATCCCTCTCTGGGCCTGATGACTGAGAAACTCTCACAGAAGAACATCAACTTGATCTTTGCTGTGACGGATACAGTTGTTGGCCTCTACCAGGTAACAGCTGCTGTGTAAAGCCACCTTCGTGGGGGGCTGGTGGGTCCTGAGGAGCACCCTTTGCAGCTGGCTGTGGGTGGCTGGAGATAGCTTGGTGGTCTCCTGTCCTATCAAAGCTCCTTGGGAAGCTCCCGTCTGCCAGGACAGGGTTTGGCCCAGCCGTGGCACATTCACCCGTCATGAGCAGACCGTGCTTATGATATTTCTCCAGAACTACAGTGAGCTGATCCCAGGCACAACTGTGGGCACCTTGTCCAGAGACTCCAGCAACGTCCTGCAGCTCATAGTGGACTCCTACGGGGTGAGTGTGCAGTGTGATGGCCCCGCAACAGCTCTCTCCCTCCCAAAATAGCCACTGCTTCACACTGCAAGCAGCCCACACAGATTTGGCAGCTCCTCCAGCCCTGAGCATCCTCCCTGGACCAGCTGCGAGCATCTGTCTCCACCCACGCGTGTGGGGACCCCGGGGAAGGGAGATCACTGTGTGCGCTGCCTGCCCCTTCCTGTCCTCGAAGGCATTTCCCTGTGGGGAATGACGTAGCCAAGTCCTGAGAAACTCAGAGCACTTGGCTCCTTTCCCGCGTGCGTGGGAGCATCACTGCGGCGTTGCGGCCGCTTAGGGGGACCCCTCCCCGGGACTGAGCCCTGCCCAGCCTGTGCTGTCTTCTCCATCGTTCCTCTCTCCTCCCTCAGAAAATCCGCTCCAAGGTGGAGCTGGAGGTGCGTGACCTCCCTGAAGAGCTGTCCCTGGCCTTCAATGCCACCTGCCTCAACGACGAGGTCATCCCCGGGCTCAAGTCTTGCATGGGGCTCAAGATTGGGGACACGGTGAGGATGCCGTTCGTGGGCTTGGTTTTTCTCCCCCGCTAGGTAGCAGTGCTGCCAGCTTGTCTGATGCTCTCCACCAGCACCATCTGCTTGCCCCACCACCTCCTGGGTGACTCTCTTTGCAGTGGAGAGAGGGGTCCAGCTGGGTGGGTGCAAGGAGGGAAATGTTTTTTTGAGTCTGCTGGATGCAAACTGTGGTCGTCTAGCTCAGCCCGGGCTGCTGGCCACAGTGCGTGGGATTTAGCCTGGTTACTGTGGCAGGCAGGTGCCCTGACCCGAACTGTGCTGGGACAGCTTTGAAAAGCTCAAAGAGACCTGGTGGGTCCCATTTCTGGGCTCCTTAAGCTTGAGCATGGACTGGAGTGGGTACTCCAATACCGTGCTGGTGGTACTGACGCCCAGACGCACCCGTCTGCATTCCAGGTGAGCTTCAGCATCGAGGCCAAGGTACGAGGGTGCCCGCGGGAGCGGCAGAAATCCTTCACCATCAAACCCGTGGGCTTCAAGGACAGCCTGACGGTGGTGGTGAACTTCGACTGCGACTGCTCCTGCGAGAGCCAAGCCGAGGCCAACAGCTCGTCCTGCAGCCGAGGCAACGGCACGCTGGAGTGCGGCGTGTGCCGCTGCAACCCCGGGCGCCTGGGCTCGCACTGCGAGTGCTCGGAGGAAGAGTACAACCCCTCGCAGCAGGACAACTGCAGCCCCCGGCCAGGCCAGCCCCTCTGCAGCCAGCGCGGCGAGTGCATCTGCGGGCAGTGCGTGTGCCACAGCAGCGACTTCGGGAAGGTGACGGGCAAGTACTGCGAGTGCGACGACTTCTCCTGCGTCCGCTTCAAGGGCCAGATGTGCTCGGGTGAGTGCTGGGCTTGGAGAGGAGGCAGCTCAGGGCATTCACGCTGCCCAAACTCGTGGACAAGGGAGACATCAGCTATCTTGGCTGCTTGTCCCATGCGTTGTCCCCCACCTCTGGCTTGCTCGGCTGTGGCTCTCCCTGGACCAGCCATAGGTCTGAGGCAATGCTGGGGGGAATTACTCCTGTTGGCAGCTTGTGTCACCTTCTGTGCCCAAGAGCCATGGCAGAGTGATGAGCTCCAAGGGTTAAAAGCAGACCTTGGTCCCTGCTTAGACTCGGGAGTCCCACTGGGGTGGCCGGTGGGCACCCAGGGAAGCAGCTCTGGGGTGCACAGGGCAGGGACCAGCCAGACCCTGCCCGAACCGCAGCCCCCAACACATCAGAGGCCTTGCTCTGCAGGAGGAAACCCCAGGGCGGAGAGAGAGGGGTGGGGAGAGGCAGTTTTTATCCTCCACCCAGTTCTTGAAGATTCCGCATTGGCAAAGGCGGTGGGGAAGCAAATCCTCCCCTCTCGCTGGTCTTACGGCATCAGCCCTCCTGAACATTCATCTCTTCCATGTGCTACCGGACTCATGCTCCAGCCCCGGCTGCTGCTGCTCTCGGTACTGGGGAGAGAGGGCCCGGTCCTGGGGTACTCCTCCCACGACGGGGACCGGGGAAGGAGCCCCTCTCTGCAAAACACCCGTCCCAACGGCGGGTTCACGTGTCCTGATGTGCCAGGGCCTCTTCCCCACGGGAAACCCCCACCTAGGGTTTCTCCCACCCGTGTCTCCAGTAAGCGCTGGAGGTCTGAGCGAACCCCAGCGCTCTGCCCCATCTCCTGGTTTTTCAGGAGATGCGAGAGGGGTGGCAGCACCCGGGACCAGGGCATGAAGCTGCGGCATGTCCCCTCCAGGAGCACAGAGCCCCCCAAAAGCGATTCAAAGGGGGAAGGAGAGAAGCGTAACCGCCCCCTTTCCTATCCCCAGCCTCCCTCGTGAGCCCAGGCGAGGTGGCTGCTAACACAGTGCCAAAAAAGCCACCGCTTTCCTGCTGCGAGCCCCAAAATTCCCAGGAAAATGCCAGTGGCCAAAGCTGATCCCACTGTACTGGAGCCCAGCGTGGGTGAGATGAAACCTGCCGGCCAGATGACGCTTGGTTCCTGCTCCCCACTGTCCCCAAGTTGAGTTTTTGGGACCCTGCCTGCCCCCCAGCCCAACTTCATGGCTCATGGCTGCTTCTCTGCTGCTGGGAATGATCCTTTATCTTAACAGCCTGCTGATAACGGAGGTGGAAACGCTGGGGTTTTCTCCCACCCCAACAGTCAGTGCCCTTGGGGAGCTGGGCACCTGTCCCTGCTCCCGCTGCCTGTTTGCACAATGGCTGCCAGACCCGGCGGAGGAAGGGCGATGATGGAGCCCTGCCCTCAGCCTGGGCGAGCTGTTAATTAACCTGATCTGTCTGACCCTGTTGGCATCGATCCCGTCCCATTGAGCCACTTCTCTCCGGCCTGTCTGTTTCCGTGCCTTGTCACCCAGCGTGGCACTGTTTTCCCGTGACTCAGCCCTAGTTCCTCATTAACAGGGTTACACATTTATTTCTCATGCTGGTGCCCCCGAGGCCATGGCGGGGACTGTGCCCGGCCGATCCCCCGCCGGGAGCGGCGTTCCCAACGTGCCCCAGTGTGCTCGGGGCTTGGGACGGGTTGGCGTGTGCCGGCTCTGCGGCATTTCCACCGCTCACCGTGTCTTGTCTTTGAGCTGAAATCAAACCGCAATCCAAATAGCTCCAGGCTTTGGCAGGATTTGAGCATGTCTGTCTGTCTGATTAAACCAGTCTCGGCGAGTGTGCAGAGCTTGTCGGGCTTTTCCCAACAGTCAGCTTCCCCTGCCTGGTCCGGGGCTGGGAAAGGACTGGGATCTGGGGGGTTTGACCAGATGTCCTGAATCAATCTGAAATTAAAAGCCAAAGCTTGACTAGCTCAGAGATGGATCTGATTGAGCATCTCCAGCTGCTCCTGCCAACCTGCCAGAGCTGGGGCAGCTCAGCCTGAAATTTGGCAGTTTTTTCTTGTTTGGGTGGAATATGAGGAGTGTTGGGGACACGACGAAGGCTGAGGTTTGATGTGAGCTGCCATGTGTCCCACCCCAAGGGTGGTGGAAAAGGGTGGTTGTCCTGGACGGCTGGTCTGCCTTGCCGTGCCCGCGGAGGTGGAGCTGCCGCTCTGGGTACACGGGCATCCCATATGGGTAATTGCTAACGAGATCTATGGGGACACTTGAGGGTCCTGATGCCCTCTGGGTTGTCCCCAGGCCACGGGCAGTGCAGCTGTGGGGACTGTCTGTGCGACTCGGACTGGACCGGCGACTACTGCAACTGCACCACCCGCACCGACACGTGCATGTCCAGCAACGGGCTGGTGTGCAGCGGCCACGGCTCCTGCGTCTGCGGCAAGTGCGACTGCACCCAGCCCGGTTCTTACGGCGACACCTGCGAGAAGTGTCCCACGTGCCCGGACGCCTGCACCATCAAAAAGTGAGAGAGGGCAGAGAGGTGGGACGGGCCGTACGCCATCGGGGAGCCGGCGGTGGTGCTGGCAGGAGCTCTCACCGGCTGGCAGCCCCGTTGGGTTGGGATCGCAGCGATTTCCGCAGCCTGAGACCGAAAAGTGTGACGGTCCCCTGGGGAGAGCGTGGAGGAGCTCACGGTACCTCCCTCCTCTTCCTCAGGGAGTGCGTGGAGTGCAAGAAGTTTGAGCGGGGAGAGCTGGTGAAGCAGCAGTCCTGCAGCCGCATGTGCCGCGACGAGATCGAGACAGTGCAGGAACTGGGTAAGGGAGGAGACCCAAACCCCTGCCCTACAGCGCGGAAATGCGGGGGTGGGGGCTGCGTACACTGTCCGCTTTCCCTCTGCGTGTGCATCCCCCCGGCGTGGGGGACTCTGAGCATCTCGCTCTGGCAGGCGACAGGGGCAAGGACGCCGTGAACTGCACCTACAAGGACGAGAACGACTGCGTGGTGCGGTTCCAGTACTACGAGGACTCCAGCGGCAAGTCCATCCTCTACGTTATCGAGGAGCCAGGTAAGACCCGGCTGCTGCGGTCAGGCTGGGGGGTGCGGAGTGTGCTGTGCTGGGTTTCTGTGCTAAAAGGGTGGATTTAGAGTCCCCGTGTACCTCCCCCCCAGCCAGGCTCCGTGCTCGGGGGCTGAGAGGGGTTAAAGAGCTGCTTTGTTCCCTGCTCTGTGCCACCCCGCCGTGATTTCCTGCCTCTGTCTCACATTTCCCCACCGTGTTGCTCGGTTATTTCACCCCCGCATTGAGGCCAAGGATGGGGGCTCAACCTTCCCACTGCCCTGATCCTATTTCTGACTCCATGGGTGGATTTTTCTCGAAATGCAGATAAGAGCTGGCTCCCATTAGCCAGGCGGGAGCAACGCTGCGGCTGCGCCCCAGGGCTGGGACACGGCAGCCCCCTGCCATGCAGAGCAGCCCTGGGGTCTCCAGGTCCTCGAGGTCTGACTTCCAGCTGAGCCGGGGGCTGCGTGGCCGCAGATCCTTGGAAAGCAGGGCCATGAAGGCAGCTGCCAGCTCTAATTACAGCTGCCTGCCATCGGCAGGGCTGCAGCCCACCTCCCCGGCCCCCGCACCCAGAGGGGAGAGGCAGGCGAGGGCCGGGGTGGCTGCACAGCCCCGGGCAGCGTGCGGGGGGAGCAGGGTGGCTCCTGGGGTTCGCACCAGATCTCGCTGCCCCGGTTTGTCGGTGCGGTGTTGATGCGCAGCCGGGGAGCGGGAGCGGTGCGGGGTGTCAGCCAGGCTGATGGTTTGGGGATGAACTTCCACCAGCCCAAGGACTTGGTCTCCAGTGTCATCCCCCACCGTGGGTGGGACCTGTGATGCCCCTGACCTGGACTGCTCCAGAGTTGTGCTAAGGGATACGATTTAGTGGTGGACTTGGTAGTGATAGGTTAATGGTTGGACCCGATGATCTCAGAGGTCTCCTCCAACCAGAACAATTCTATGATTCTATAGACAGGAGCTCGCGGATCTCAGCACGTGAACCCCATGGACAAGATCCTCCTTTTTAGAGCCTGCTGTGCTCAAGGCTGGAGGCTCCTGCTCCCTAACAGGGGAGGATGAAGCCCTCCTGAGACCAGAGGAACTCCATGTACCCATGGCCAGGCAGCCCCAGAGCTGCTTTTAATTGCCCCGGGGGTGCCGAGCCCCCCTAACTCTGCCCTCTTCCCTCTGCCAGACTGCCCAAAGGGGCCGGACATCCTGGTGGTCCTGCTCTCGGTGACGGGCGCCATCCTGCTCATCGGCCTCACCGCCCTGCTCATCTGGAAGCTCCTCATCACCATCCACGACCGCCGGGAGTTTGCCCGCTTCGAGGAGGAGAAGGCCAGGGCCAAGTGGGACATGGTAAGGGCCAGCGGGTCGGGCGTGGAGCCCTGCCTGTGCCGGGCAGGAGCCCCTGAATCCCACAGCCCCTGGGTTGACTGGATCCAGATCCCAGTGCTCCCAGCACGAGAGCCCAGTTGCTGTCTGTGGTCCCGGGGCATGGTCCTTAGGGACCAGCTTGCCCCATCCCTCCCTGACGTGTGGCACAATGACAGGCAGGACTTGGGGTGGCACTGCCCGCCTGGACACCCCTTCCCCACGCCCACTGCAGTCCCAGGGGCTGTGCACAGGCGATAGCTGATGTCCCAGATGATTTTCCCACCTCCAGCATATCCCAAGCACTTGTCACCAGCGTGACCCTCTTACTCACCGCCCGCACCAGCGTTTCCATCCTGTGAGTGAGGCGGAAGGTCCCTCCTGCCACGGGATGCTGGAAGGGCTGAGGCACCTGGAGCACGAGGGAGGGGGCTGGGACAGCACCAGCGCCTGTCCCCCACCTCTCCTCCGCCTTTCCAGAGGGAAAGGATGACCTCTCTGCTCCTGAGCTCCTGCTGCCTTTCCTCTCCTCCCCGGCAGCTTTTCCCCCATGAAACCCCATGGGCTGCCGATAAACTGCACAGCCAAAGCCCTGAGCAGAGACGTGGATCCACCACCCAATGCTGAAATGGTGCCTCAGTTTCCCCAGCTGTAAAGTAGAGCGAATGCTGATGCCAAGCACGAAGTGATGATGCGCTTTTTTCCTCCTTCTTCCAGGGCCACAACCCTTTATATAAAGAGGCTACATCTACCTTCACCAACATCACGTACCGCGGGAACTTGTAAGGATGCCGCATCCAGTGCTGGCCGTGGGATCAGCCAAGGATCTGTGGGATCTTCTGGAGTCCAGTTTACAGAAGAGCTTGTGTGTGTCTGTGTGTGTGAGTGTGTCTGCGTGTAATTTAACAATCCCTCGACTGCCTCCGAAGCCCTGTTATCCATCACCCCACTGTAACTGCAGGGACGTGCTTTCCGTGGCAAACCTCTCGTTCTTACCTCGGCGGGTCGCCGTGCGGGAGCCGGCGGCCCCTCCATACACTGAATGCAGAGAAATGGGACTTTCTCTACCTGGCGAGTCTGTGAACTGTTAGGTGCTCATCGGGCCGAGTGGATTTCGGGAGCGGCTGCTCGAACCGAACACTGAGCGGTGCTCTCCTCCACGGCCTGTGCTGGTGAAGCTCTGCCCGCTCGGAGAGTCCCCTCGTGCACTGGACAGATGTGGTCCTCCTGGGTACAGGAGCCATCTCCTTGGGGGACAGGGCAGCTACGCTCGCTGCCAGCAGGCAGGAGCCATCGCGTGGCTTTGCGGGTTTAAGGACACCTCTCGAGCAACCTGTCAGCCCTCTGCTTCTTGCAGCCACGTGTTTCTGGCGCTGCTGTGGCCCAGGACGGTGAAAAGCAGCGTCCCAGCATCACGGTGCCCTTCCTCATTCCCTCTACGTGCACTCAGTTTGCATCACCGGGCACCTCTATGTAGCATCAGCTGTGCTGGTCCCAGCTGCAGCCTGGCTCATCCCCTGGCATGGTGCTGAGCTCCCTGTGTCCCCCTCCGTGCCGCAAAGCACGTGGATGTGCAGGCAGCAGCCTGGGGCAGGTCGTGATGCCCGTTATTCCTTGAGCCTGGCCACCTCTCTCCCTTTTCTGTGCTTTTGGGGCTGCATAACTGCACCACACTTGGTTTTCTGTGTAGCTCAGGGTTCCAGAAGAGCGGGCAGGATTCAGGCCGCGTCCTGCTGCCGGGGGCTGTGTGTGTCACCCGGGGTTTGTCCTGTGGGGAAAAACAAAGGAGTGTCCCGGTAGCAGCGTTTGGCTGTAGCAGTGCTGCTGCCTGGTCCCTGCCCAGCCAGAGCGTGGCGGCTCTGCTCCCCTCCATTGCACCAAAAAGCCAGAGACCTTGTGCCTGGGGTGGGGCTGGCCCCGAGGGCCCCAGCAGCGTGGTGGCTGAGCTGCTGGTGGCTGTGTGTCCCTGTTCCCTGGCTGGCCTGTCCCCAGCAGCGTAGGGGCAGGGGCTGGCTGCAGGCAGCAGTCGCTGATACCGGGGTGGGAGCTGGGGCTGAGCCCCAGAGGGGGGGGTTGGATGGGCAGCACCGAGCGGCAGCAATTCACACCACAAAAATAAAAATAAATAAAATAAAAACCTCAAACTACTACCGGTGTCAGTGTCCACGCCAGCGGTCTGTGCCCAGGCTTCCCCAGCAGGACGCGGGGAGCTGGTCTGAGCCGCGATGGGCTGAGGGATGGCAGAGCCAGTGCAAGCAGGGCTGTGGGCCCCCCGGGGGGGTCTCCGCTCTTTTACTGGTGCCCTCCTGGGGGTGGACAACACATTTGGGGCCACAGGGCTGGCCACAGGGCTGGCCAGAGCCCACTGCAGACTGTGGTACTCCTGGCAGCCACCTCTCTTTGTTGCAAGTGGGGTGAACCCCAGCAGCCCCCCCATCCTGCCCCGCAGGTCCCTGTGAGCCCTCCAGTCCGCTGGAGAAGCCCCCAGAGGAGGGGAGCGGGGCTGGGACTGCTGCAGGACCGTCCCAGGGAGAGCTGGGGCCTGGGCCTGAGGGTGGAGGTGCTAAACCTGGGAGCGGGGTGCTGCCTGTGCCCCCAGCACCCAGCCCGGGCACCCGCCTGGCACCGCGTCGCGCAGGGCTGCAGGGACACCCAGCGGCCACCCTTCAAAGCAGCATTTGGGGACCGCAGAAGGTGCCGGAAAAGCTGTTTGCCCGGCTCTCCGACACCCCCCTGCACCCCCTGGGCCGTGGGGTGCCCCCAGCCTGTGCAGTGTGCTCAGGCAGCACTCAGTGCCCCCAGCTGCACCGGGCGGGGGCGCGGGGTGGGTGCTAACAGCCCCCAAGAGGGCTCTGGGGTGGGGTTGGGCTCAGCTGCGTTTGGCCCCAGGAGGAGCATCGCAGCTGCAGGGTTGGCCGAGGGGAAGGCAAAGAGGTGCCCAAGGCAGAGCCTGGCTGCAACGCAGAGGAGGAGGAGGAGGAAGATGAGACCCCCCAGGCCGGCTGGGGAGGGAGTTTGGGGCACGGGGGTTTCGGCTGAGCCCTCTGTGGTGGCCCTGGAGCAGCACTCGATTTGGGCACCCGCTCGGAGGTGCTGCAGAGCTTGTGGTGCCATAGGGGTGCGGTGCCAGCCCAGGGTTCAGGGCAGCCGCCCCCCCACATCATCCAGCCTGGGAACCTGCCCCGCTCTCCCGCTGAGCCCAGCCAGCGACGGTCCTTCCCATGGGACGCATCCAGCCTGCCCAGGGGCTGATCCTGCTCAGGGCTACGGGCATGGCGCAGGGCCCAGCAAGCAGCAGCCGGAGGGACGAGGCACAGTGTTACTCAGGCCCTGGATGTTGTCCCCATCCCTGAGCCACCCTGTGTCTTAGAGACCCCGTTGGACCTCCGTGGGACCCCGTCCCAGCTCCATGCTTGCTGGCAGTGGGGAGCCGAGCCCAGGAACGCCACTGATGTCACCAGGTGCTCTGTGACATCAGGCAGAACAGGGACAGAGAGGTGACACCAGGCAGCGAGCTTGGGGACCGCCCTGTGCCGCCTGGGTGCACCCAAGGCCACCGGGCAGTCGCCCGGAGGGTGAATCAGCTGCAGGGTCCCTGGAGCAGGGCGGGGGGACGTGGGGTGCTGGGGGGGGGCCCTGCTCTGCAGCACCCTCTTGCTAGACAGCCCCTGGCACTGAAGTCACCTCCTGCCCTGCCACGGACACAGACCCCTGGGTCGCATCCTTCCCAGACGTACCCTCAGCTGTGGCCCCACTGGGTGCGAGACCCTCGGGTGTCCCCGCGGGTGCCCCTGTCCACAGCAGGGCTGGGACGAGGAGGGGATGGAGCCCTGCAAGCTGCCGAAACCCTGCGGCTCCACAGCCACCGAGGCTCAGCAGCACCCACCACGATGTGGCTCAGCAGAGAGTCAGGACGCATCTGCCTGCTCCCGAGCCCCATCGGCCCCCAGCAAGACCTCCATGTCCAGCAGGACCTCTACGTTCAGCAGGCTCACCACATCCAGTAAGAAATCCACATCCAGCAGGACCTCCGAGTAAGCAAGGGCTTGCCTCCTTGGATGGGGAGAGCCCACATTTGCCCATGTTTTGGGGCTCCTCATGTTCCCTGCTTGTCCTCAAGGCAGAAAAGCTGCAGGACGGGAAGGGGAGGGTCACGGAGGATGGTGCCAATATTGCAGGGGGGGTTCCTCGTGGTGCATGGTACTGACGGCCAAGACGTATCCGTGCAGGCAGGCGGTGTGCAGGAAGGACGTGCTGAAGGCAGATAAAGCAATGCAGGTGAGAGTGGGCAGCACTGGCCCCTGCATACATTCACACGAGGTCTTTTGGAAGCGTGCCCACACCCCAAACCCACGTGCCCGTCTCCCATGCACACAACCCTCAGTCCCCGGGGACGCAACTGGGTCATGCCAGGGGCTGTGTGTCCGTATCTTCTCCTGAGAAGCACAGGCAAGGATTTGGCCACTGCTGAGCGCCCTGGTGTGACCCAGCCTGGGGCAGACTCCTGTGCAGGAGCTGGGGCACCTCCCAGAGATGGAGGATGGGACCCTCCCAGAGCCTCCCAGACGGGGGCTGCCGGGTCCCTCCCATTCCCCTCCCTGGGCTCAGCCCATGCTCGGACAGTGTTTGATGGCGTGGGTGTTCCCGGCCCCAGACCCCCTCTTCCTTCGAGGTGTTACAGAAGGAATGGCAGCCACAGGGCGAGAAGAAGAAGAAGAAAAGCAAGTACATGAGCGACGGCCAGGATCAGCCGCAGCGGCAAGCCTCGAGGGCCAGCAGTGCGATGGAGAGCTGTCCCCAGGCATTGCAGCACAGAGCCCCCAGCACCCCCGAGGCCGCTGTCACACCTCAGGACAGGTAACGCGGGGACTGTCTGGGGTTGAGCCAGTCCCACCCCTGGGTCTCCCTCCAGGGTGATCTGGGTCCCCAGGGCAGAGGGACGGGTGCTGGGCAGGGTCACCTCACACGCATCCATCTGCTCCCTCGGTAGGAAGAGCATGTCCAGCCGGTGTACGAATCCGTACAACGAGGCGGGAGAAGAGCCGGATGAGGCTGTGCTGGAGCTGGAAGGTAACCCTGCCCCTCCCCACCAGTTCAACTGTGTTGCTTCATCACGCTCCTCTGAAATCCGCTGTCCCAACTCAATGTCTGCAGCACGCTGGAGAAACCAGAGCGATGCCATGTGTGCAATTCGGGCAGATCTCCATTTCCCACTGAGCTGTGGGATGGGACAAGACCCCTGTTCAGCCAAGTTCCCTGCCCCTTGATGCCAGCGGGCACGGCTGCTTGCGGGATCAGGCCCGTGACCATGAGGACTAGCTGCTGGGAGCCTGGAGTGGCTTTTGTCCCCCAAAAATCCGGGCCATGTCGCTGTGCCGGCCTGTGTAAAGGCGTGTGAGCAGCCAGAGGTACCTCCTGGGGCAGGAGACGGAGGTGGCGGCTGCTCACTGCTCGCTGGGAGAAGCCATTTGCGAGCGGTAATAACTCCGGCTCTGCTGAACCTGCACGTTTTGGGCCGCGTTGAGGCTGTTGGTGTTAGGGACCACTAGATGGTGATGTCTGTACGTGCTCGGTCAGATGCTTTCCACCTTTCTGTGCTGCTTTCCGATCATCTCCCACTCCGGACAAAGATCCCCAGGGAAATTTCCCCCATGGAGGTGTCCGGAGAGTGGGGACACTCTGCGAGTCATCCCACAGACACAGCTCCTGCAGCAACACTTCGGGCTGGGGTGCTTTTTCATGCTACTTTTATTCCTGCAAGCGCTGAAGTGCTCCCTCTTCTTGGAGACCGTTAATAGATCAACTCCTTTTGTAAACTGATGTCTGCTAATGAATCCAGGAATGGGCAAAGCGCTCCCTGATGCAGCTAGGAGACGATTTTAGGTGCATTCTGCCCCATTTGCAACCCAGAACTGTGTTTTCCAGGTCTCTAGAAAACTTTGTGAAATTAAACACATCTCCCTGTTGATTCTAGGGAAGCAGGTCGATGTTGGAGAGCTGACGTCTCACCTAGCCCCAGTGGAAACCCACTTACCAGACCAGAATCACCAGGAGGCACTGGAGGACGTGGCCGTGGATGGTGAGTGTATTGGCACTTTGGGATTGTTCAGCATCTGGAGCATCTGCTGGGCAAAAAGCTTAAGAATTGTGGAGGAAGAGGAGAAAGAGCTGGAATAAAAAAAAGAAAACACATAGTGTTGAGATTTCCCAGGGCACAAAAATCACAGAATAATTCAGGTTGGAAGGGACCTCAGGAGGTCTCTAGTCCAACCTCTTGCTCAAAGGTGGGTCAGCTGAGAGACCAGACTGGTTGATCTGGGATTTATCCACTATAGGATCTCCAGGGCAGTAAAGGAGTCAGGGTTAGCCTGGGATGAAAGAGTGCCATGCTCTGGGGGAAGCCTGGACCTCCAGGCCTACATCTGGCCAAAAAGCCCTGGTTTGGGAAGTGGTTTTGGGGTGACATTCTCTAAAATCACCAAATCCTTTGCAGATATGAGAGTTCCCAGTGTTGTAACCTGCCTTCTTGGTGAAACATTTAAAGCTGCAGCCAAGAGTCTCCCTGCAAACTCTTGTCTGTATTTTTGGCTCTCCTTCCTCAAACATGATCTCTTCCAACCAAAACCATTCTATGATTTCCCTATTGACTAAGCTCCGTGTTCTCCCGCACCGCAGGGGACATGGTTGACATCCAGGACACAGACTCCAACATGGGCACCATGGAGGTCCCCTTAGCCAGTGAGGAGCTGCAGGAAGCCCTAGGACACATCAGAGCTGGGCACCTCTATTTCCCTCCTTGCTCTTTCCTCCGACACGGCCCCTCCAGCCAGCAACCCAGTGACAGGAGCACGGGGAGGCTGCTGGGTCTCTGCAGCTCGTGCCTGGCCCACGGCTGGCGTGGGATACGCCGTGCACTCAGCAGAGGTTAAATTCTCTCCCTTTCTCCCTTTCCTTTGATCTTGTGTTGAATTTTTGCTTTGCATTATTTGGCACAAGTGGCATGGTGTGAACTCTGTGTGTCTCGGCAAGCTATAAATGCCATCCCTCAGCGTATCAAAGAATGGGGTTGTGTCTACAGCGTGTTACACGTGGTGCAGCGTGTGGAGGGAGGTGATGGGTGATGAATGGCCGTGGAAAGGGAATTTAATCTTTCTTGGCCTCAGCATCCCACCCTGCCTGCGGGAAGGGAGTTTCATTGCATTATTGTGGCTTCAGTCCTTTAGATCCTGAGGTGCAAAGGGTAGGTGAAAGGCAAAGGAGTCTCTATTATTATTATTAATAACCTTTTTTTGCCAAGTCTCTCTGTGCTGACTGCCAGCATGCTGAGGAGGTTTCCAACACTTTCTTGTTGCAGAGGACACAGCCTCTGTAGATAATCTGAGCTCTGACCTGGCCACGGTGGAGACCTGCTTGACCCCAGAGCCGCAGGAGGTGCCAAGTCTTGCTGCTGCGGATGATGTGTCTCTGGCTGCCCTTTTGCTGTCATTGCCAAGGCCTGAAATCTCCCCGGAGAGCCCATCCCCGCTGCTGGCGAGACGCAAATATTGTCCGGGCCCGACCTTAGGGTACGAAGGCGACACCCAGGACCTCAACTCCATCCTGGGCTCCATGGCCAGCGAGGTCCACCTGACCGGCGAGGAGAAGCCAGAAGCCTCAGGACACATGGAAGGTAAGGGTAGGTATCTGAGGTCTTTTTCCTTGGAGGAAGCCTAGAAATCTCTGGAATCCAACAGATTAGTTAAAAGCCTGCGTGCCCGTACTGGTGCTTGTCAGACCATGAGGACGTGACGTTAACACAGAAGCTACACGAGGTAATTGATCCCCTTAAAATAACGCTGTGGGTTCCCACTCACGTGGGGTAAACGTGGAGGAAAGTCCCTGGTGGTGAGGGTCTCAGTTGTTCCTCTAGTAGTAAAATCCTCCTCCCCTGTCTCAGCAGGGTCTAGTACATTAGTTTTTGTACCCCCAATTGCCAGAGGCCTCGTGCTGTGAAGTCAGTCTGGATTCCCGTCAGTGTAGAGAAGCAAGCCCCAGCACTTTTGCTTTCAACTTTCCCTTTTTCCAATGCCTGACCCTGCCCAAGGACCCCATCCTGCCTTCATCTGGAAGGAAGAAAGTTCTAACCATCATCTCGGGGAAGGCCCTGACTTGTGCAGTAGCTGCCACTGGGTCCAGCATCAGGACCTCGTCCCCTCCGTGCTCCGGTGTCTGTTATTGCCACCGACGCCGAGCGCTGCTCTCGCCCCGCAGCTGACGGGAAGGTGAATCCGAGTGAATCCGTGAAGGCGGTGAGGTCAGTTCAGCAGCCACCCCTGGGGGAAGGTGAGCAAGATCTCCATAACCTGAGTTGCTGCTAGATGACAGCAAACAGGATTAGACAAGAGTCCTTCAGAAGAAAACTCCGGGGCCGCCTATCTTAACGAAGTGCAAATCTGCTGGTAGGGAAGCTGTGCAGGGAGAGCCGGAGACACACCGGCACTGCAGTAGGTTCCAAAACCTCACGGCAGGGCTCGCGACAGCCATGCGCAGACTCACTGAAGCCAGACAGGCAACACAAATTCCCATATCACTAGCCTGCCTTAGCACGTGCGATTACACCGGGCAGTCACAGCGCCTGGGTTGTGCAGCGATGTCCCGAGTACAGCACGCCAAGAGAAACCGTGTTAAACTCCGACTTCTCATCGAGGAGTCAAACACGCCATCCCCAGTCCAACTTTCCAACGAAACACGTTTCCTCCCAGAAACCCTAATATTGCTCAGGGGCCATCAGAGATTAACCATCAAAGCTGAAGCTGCTGGAAAAATCAAAGCACGACGCTGCTCTCAGCATGCTCCTTGCTCCATGTGTAACTCCTGAGCCATGAGGTAGGAAATCACAGATGTAGGATGGGCTGCTTGAGACTGACAAGGATTTACCTGAAAGCCTCTGGCTTCTGTTTCCCTTCTTGTTTCAAGACCCGATTTGTCCGCAAGCCACCTCATCTCACTCTGCTTCCCCCTCGTCCAGTGATGGCAGAGCTTCTCCCCTCTCTGCATCCAGGAGAGATTAATTTCTCTGATGTGCTGAAAAGATTTTAAATCCTCTGGAGGACAGAGCTGGAGAAAAGTAAAGGCTGTTACTAACACTCCTCTTATTTTTATATAGCCAATCTCCCTCCGTGTCCTGGCTGTGCATAGAAGGTGGTAGCACCTTGCTGACGTGTTTAGGATGGTGCTTAAAACACCCACGTTTAGAAGGAAAACAATGCTCAGAGGGGCTTTTTTATTTTCATAGAGGACAAAGTTGCTGTCAGCGGTGAGGGCTCCATCCTGGCCACCCCGCGGATCCCTTCAAACCCGGAGGAGCTGAAAGAGGCAAAAGTGAATGGTGAGTGAATCCTAGAAATGTTGGTGGGAAGGAGCCTCTGGAGGCCTCCAAACCAGCCTCCCACGTGGAGCCAGCCATTGCCAGCACTAGATCAGGTTGGTCGAGGTTTTGTCTAGCCAAGGCTTGGGCATCTCCTTTGGGACCTGGAAGTCTGGGCATGACCCAAAGCACCTTGCTCAGTGTCTCACAGATTTT
This sequence comes from Phoenicopterus ruber ruber, assembly GCA_009819775.1. NCBI lineage: Eukaryota > Metazoa > Chordata > Aves > Phoenicopteriformes > Phoenicopteridae > Phoenicopterus > Phoenicopterus ruber. The sequence continues at coordinate 3,577,972 of CM020238.1, forward strand.
CTGGGGTGAGAGTGGGAACTGAGCCACCTACGCCATGGGACCATCGTGCTGGGTCACGGTGCTGCAGGGGTGACAGGCTGGCGTGCGATGGTCGCAATTGTGTGGCCTCACGTCCATCAGCTGAACCGGGTTCTGGATTAGCATGTGGAGGACAGTATCTCTAAGAGAGAGCTTGGTGTGATGTTACTTCTCCCCTGGGACTAGTCAGCCTTTGGCTACCATGGGGCACCGTGTTCAAGGGGTAGAGAAAGGAAAACCAGCTCGTCCATGAAGTCTCCATGGGCGGCAGTGTGTCTCGGAGCTACCGGCTGTCCCAGGTCTGGCTACTCTGAAGGGAAGGGCAGAGGAAGGGGAATAAACTACCCTGCACACCCGCTGCAGGTGGGATAGACAACCAGAGGCTTAAGTGGCAAGAAGAGGAGATTCGAATTAGCCACAGATGCTGTAGCAGAGGACAGGGAATAGTAGGAGGGTGCCAGATTTCCATTGCTGGATAGCCTGCTGCCCATGAACAGCGTGAGACAGTGAGTTAATGCTGCAGTAGCACAAAACAGGGACAGGTGTCATGGCAGGGTCCTTCCTGGTGACATCTGCAGCTGTGAGTCCTGCCTGGAGGGAAGCCCGTAAGACTCTCTGCTTATTTGTCTTTCCACATCCAGAAAGAGCTGCTCCTTCTCCTGGCTGTGCTCCCAAAACCAGCATGACACCAAAGCCTCTACCAAAGAAGAGGGTGATAAAAACCCGCCCAAGGGAGACAACCAGGTGAGCGTGAAGGTGGAAACTGGGTGTGTGGAAATGCTGATGTGCCTGGCCTGTTATGTGATCACGTGCAGGGGCCCTACCTTCATGCTCATCCCTACAGTGCTGTGCGTGTTGGTGTTGTCCATCTAGAGAAGAAATGCTGAGGCACGGGTGGTGGATTGGGCCAGGCTCCTGAGCACCAGCCCCAACAAGGGCTGTGGGTCACAGGGCTTGGTCCATCCAGTGTTGCAGCATGGCCAAGGGAGGTTTCCAGGGCTGTTTCCTCCCGGCTGACGCTTCTGCTTCCCTGCACACACCAGGGTGGCCACAGCTGCCCTCCGTCAAAGCTGGCCTGAACCGAGGAAGACAGCTGAGGTCCCATTATCGTTTCTGTTCAGCCTTGAGTAGATAACGTGAGCTGCCGCACAGCGTTTCTCTCCCATCACTGTGAGCGTGGAGCTGGGTGGCGAGCTCTTCTCTGGCAGCCCTTCCAGCACTGTCTGGCCCACAGGGCTGGGAGAAGGACTGCCGCCTGCGGCGCTTGCTCCAGCACCATCAGCAGGAGCTGCCTATGGGTTGGTCTCTTGTCAGTGTGTGCCTCTCAGCTGTCCGTCTGTCCGTCTCTCTTTATGCCTGTGTGTGTGTGGCAGGGACCTCTCACGCATCCCTCAGCAGAGAACTGAGTGCAAAGCAGCAAAGAACATGACAAGGAAACAACGGGAAGGTAATGTCACCTTGTCACGGGCTTCTCCCCTGGAAGGCATGTTGCCAGCATGGCCAGGAGTGGTTTGACCTTTAGCTTGGTCCTGTGGCATTGCACGATCCTCCTGAGACAATACCCAGGAGTACACAAATCCCCTGTCCCAAGGATTTGGGGACCCAGTGGTTGAAGGAAGCATCCCTACCCTTTTTGACAGAGATAACTGAAGCTCATGAGCGCGGAGCTAGAACTAAACCAACCACCTCACCCGGCACCTCACGTTAAATACAGGCTCACCCTTCCTCTGCCCAGACTCCCCAACTCCCCTGCACCCTCAGTAGCTGTTCAGAGATAGATGCTTTGCACTGGCAGTAAGGAACAAACCGCCCCAATCCCAGTCCCAAATCCCAGTGGTTATAGTTCTTTGTTTCCAAATGAATATAATACAGGTAGTGCCTCCCTCCGGCCCCTTTAATCCGCTGTCCTCTCCCTGCCTGCAGCATTCTCCGATGCTTTCAACTTATTCCCCAAAGACCCGGACGGCAATATCAAACTTCACAGCCTGGAGGTGACTGCTAAGCAGCTGGGGGTTAGCTTAACCAGTCAAGAGGTGTACGATGAGCTGGTGTGCGCAGACGCTGACGGTGAGCACACCAGACCACGCGTTACTCCCCCGTGGGCTGTTCCGAACCAATTTCTGGGTGTGCAAAGTGATCCTCCACCTTCCCAGCCTGGGGCAGTACGGTTAACGGTTGGACTCGATGATCTTAAAGGTCTCTTCCAACCTAAACAATTCTGATTCTAATACTGTACCAAAACGTTTCCTGAGCCAGAGGCTGTACTTGGGCTGCTGCGTTTTAGCACTTACCAGGGACTATCCATCATGAATATGTCGTGCTTTTTGGACCCCTTTATGCATGCTGAAGCACCAGGATCCACAGCCCAGTTACACGTGAAAGCTTTAACAGCTTTCTCCCTACCCTTATATTTTAGTAGCAAATCTTTCTGCAGCGCCAGCTCTGAGCTGCTCGCCCCAGCATTTCACTACAGCAAAACCTGCCTTGCTAACGGAGATGCCACTTGCCTGCAGGAGACAGGACGGTGGATTTCTCCGACTTTCTGGACATCGTTACTGACAAGAAGTGTTTCTCCCAGACAATATGTAAGTAAGAGACATTCTACTCCAGCAAAAGCCTCACTCATCCAGAGATACCTGGATTTACCTGATTCTCAGACTAACTGGTACCGAGCGAGAAATTGGCATCTGGGACCCAAAGAAACGATGGCTGCTCTACCGAGACAGGACAGCAATAGCTCAACGGGCCGTGGCAGGCCAGCTCAGGGTTAGCTCTGCCCCCGTGGCCAACCATCGTTGTGCTTGCCAGTCTCAGGGGCAGGGGCAGGAATCCAGCATTCGGTTCAGATATTCCTGGCTGCAGAGCAGAGGCCAAACTCTTCTCTTACCAGACGGGGCACAGGAGGAGTAGAAGACTTTACCTTCTTTGGCTAATGACAAGCTGGAGGGAATTGTCCTCCCCACTAGATACCTAACCAGCACTCAGCAGAAAATGGGGATGGATCCCCGTGGCATAACTTGTCCACATCTTCCTGGGGGGTCCTGAGATCTCTGCTCCCTTTGAGCTCTGTGAAGGTAAGACAAGGCTGTCATGGCTCTGACCACTCCCCTCCTCTCCAGCCGCTGGGAAAAATGACTCAGGCAGCCTCGATTCTGTCGATGCCAGAGAAATCCTCATCTTCAAAGTCTTCTTGAAGCTGGTGGAGTCGGCAGCTCTGCCCCGGAGAACTCTGTTTCAGATTATCAGGTGAGCTGCCTTAGCTCTGTGAGACAGAGAAGGGAGGTCCCCGCTTTACTGGGATATTTGTGCCTTATATAACAAAACATACAGAACACAGGAGCCCCAAGAGTAGATTTCCAGAAACGTTTTATATCTAGTTGGACATCCAAAAGCACCCGCATAGCTCAGACACCTGCTCTACAAAGACACTGTTGTAAATGCCGCCATGTGTCTATCGCACACCTTTGCAGTTTAAATACCCTCACGTACCCGGGCTTTCCAGATACGCAGGTGCGCAGCAGCCAGCGCTGAGCAGGGCCTTGGGCTGTGTTTCACAGGACAATGACGCCCTCTTTTGTTTTCTAGTTACTACCAGCAGAAGCTTAGGGACTGCACCGGCCAAGAAGTCTGCGTGGATGGTGACTTCCTCAAGTGTCACGGAAAGAAGCCCCACAAAACGCGGAAAGAGCCGGTTTACCCTGTGCCTGCCTTTGTAAGCACTGCCCGTGTCTCAGCCGTGAACAAAAGGGAGGCAGCGGCTTACGCGGAGCACCTCAAAGGTACGGCATGCACGCTGTCACTCCCACTCTGTCCAAAAGGGAAGTCCCTGGAGCTAACGAGGGTGACAACCAGCTGGGGCATTTGCCACAGCTTCTTCTGTTCCCTCCTGGCACGTGGCCTTCTCCGAAGGTGGAGGACGGGTGCTTCTGGTATTGAGTTCAGCCAGGCTCAGGGTCAGCCCTGCATTAGCAAACCTTTCCCAAGGTAATTCCCAAGAGGATCACAGAAACTGGAGCTGGAACAGACCTTGGGAGTCCATCCAGCTCAAAACTCTCCCAGGGCAAGAAGCAAAATCGAACAGTTGTAGTGGGCTCTGCACCGGGGGCTCGTACGGGCGAAGGAATCGCCCTCCAGAGGTGTCTGTGCAAGGCGGCCACCGTAAACAGCCCATCACAAAGCATCCAGCGGTGGGTGAGCTCCGGGTTACCCCTCTGTGCCACGGGCTGCTGCAGATGAAGCGCTCGACGCTGTAGCCAAGGGACTGGTGTCCCTGTGGATCTATGCCTGCTAACGCTGGGCACGCCGGGCGGCAGCTCCTGTGGCTCGTGGTTCAGAGGAGGAATTCAGGACCCACCGAGTCCTTCCCTGGCGAGAGGAGGCAAACCAAGAGGCAGGAGGCAGCTGGCTGCCGGCCGCACAGTCAGTGACACTGGTTCCCGTTTCCCTCCGCCCTGTTCAGGCAGCCCTTACGCCCAGGTACCCATCTTCCCGCTGATTTCTAGACAAGACACCACGACACTGGCAAAGCCAAAAAAAGGCTTGCAGAAGGTGGCGAGGCAGAGGAATGAGCCAGGCACTTCGTTTGAGAGCCACTTCTTCCATGAGATAAACCAGGTGCAGGAGGTGAGAGACAGGCAACGCTTCAGCTATGTCACAGAATCAAAGGAGGTGCGGGGACAAGCCCGAAAACCCCTATTTTGTTTCATCAGGCAGCTGCTCTCAAGCCTCCCGCTCACCCCAGAAAGCAGAGATGCTCCCCTGACGTCAACACTGAGTGCCCAAACACACCACGTCGTCTGACAACAGACAGCCCGGGCAAGACGCAAGCACAAGTGAGTGTGAAACGTAGAGGGCAGATGTTACGCTTTGTCGTACGGGGACTGCAATTAGAGCAGAACTAAGTGTAGCTGGTCACTCACATAACCTATACATTAACTGGCTGGTGAATGTTTTAACTAGACACAGGTATTAAAAAGCAATTTTGTCATAAGTGCAAGGAAAATTGAAACCAGAGGTGTAATAATAGCTTCGTTGTTTATTACTGCTAATTGTCGGCATGAATTGGTTATGAACTGCCAGCGCTGCATTGTAACACGCCACTGAGGTGCTTTTTGTGTTGTATGTGCATATGTCACACGTGGTCCCAGCTGGGCAAAGCTGTGTGATTTCCCCCCCCCCTGCAGTCCTCTGCCTCCTCTTTCACCTTCCCCCCTCCCCCCTGAAGGCGCAGGCAGCCAAGGGGTACAGGCGCAGCCTGGCGCTCCGCCGGCGCCGCAGCCTCCTGAAGCTGTGGCAGGAGATCGGCGGGGGCCGGATCGGCCTGCAGACGGGCAGCGAGCGCTTCCACCACATCTTCTGCACCTACTCCTGGTCGTGGAACGCCTGCCGGGAGCTGGTGACGCCTGCCGACCTCCACAGACTGGACCGCCAGCTCTGCCGCACCCGGCGGCCCGTGAGGCGGGGAACGGCGAGGGACGCCGGGCGAAGGCCGTGCCCGGACGCCACCGGAGGCTGGTGAACGCTGGACAACGATGCCTTGGGCCACGTCTGCTCCCACCTCGGGGAAACGCGAAATAAAAGCCGGAAAAGCATTTCTATCGCCGCGGTGGCCGTTTCCCGCCCCCCGCGGGCGCCGCCGCTGCCGCCATTCCGCTGAGGGAGCGGCCGCCCCTTCACTCCCCCCGCGCGGCGCGCTTCCCGCCACTGCCCCCACGTGACAACGGCGTCCCTCACGTGATCGCCACCGCCCTCCTAGTCCTCTTTCGGGTCGGACCGCGGGGCGGCGCTTCCGGTTCCGGTGGCGCTCGGCCCGTCATGGCGGCGCCCAGGGAGGCGCCGGAGCGGCGGCCTTTCGGGAGGCGCTTCCTGACCGATCCCGCCCGCCTCTTCCAGCACAACGCCTGGTGAGGGCGGCCGCCGCCTCGCCCCGTCGGTGCTCGCTCCGGATCCCCGGCCCTTCGCTGCCCGGGGAGCCGGCCAGGGCGCTCCGGGGCGCTGCTGCCCTGTGGTGCCTCTCCGCGCCCGGCCGCGGGGTTGGGGTGGGGGGGGCTCGTCCTCGCCGCCCCGGCCTGCCGGTAGTGTGGGGCGAGGCGCTGTGTAACGGGGCTCTCGGCGGCCGGGGCGGGTCAGCCCCGAGCTGCCCCGCTGCGCTTCACAGGGGCTCGGCCGCAGACATTGTTCGCGCTCCTCGCCCGGCGCCCGGGTTCGCCTCTGAAGCGCCCGCCGGGGCGCGGAACAGGCGGAGGGGAGCTCTGGGTGTGGGGCTGGTGGCCAGGCAGCGAGGGGAGCCTGGGGCAGGGGGCCGGCACCCCCGGGCTGGGGCACTGCCAGCGTGGCAGGCGGTGCGGGAGGGCTTGGAGGTGCGGGAGGGCCCTGCCCCGCTCGGCTGCTGCTCGGGGGATGCTCGTCCCCGGGGGGTCCTGAGCCTTCCTCGGGTCCTGAGCCTCCCTCAGCTCCTCCCAAAGCAGTCGGGATTCCACAGGCTCCCTTGATGTTTCGGGAGAATACGTTGTTTTGGTTTGTAGCAATTGTTTTGTTGCTATAGTTAATAAAGTTGAATTATCTGCTTTTAGAAATGTATAACACCTCTCCACCTGTATATGTTAGTGATTAATGTATAAACTGAACAAAGATCATTTCACCCATCTGCTGCCACATGATGCTGTGACAGTGTGAGAGCGTGCTAGGCGTTAGCTTGGAACAGGAGCCTTTGGTTGGAGAAAGCTGTTATTTTAAGATACGTTAAGCATCCAAATTCTCAAATTTGCTGGGAACTGAAGGTGTTTTGCATTTTTGAAGTAAATATGTCCACTTTTGGTTTCTGGCTGCTATACCCTGTTAAGAATTGGGTATGTTTAATTTGTAATAAAGTAATATGTGCATGTATCAGCTTGTCATTCATTTTGGGATTATACTATATCAAAGGTATGTTACAAAAGCATACCCTTAATAGTATTTCCCTGGAAAAACTCCTAGTAATCTAGTTCTTCACAGACTTGACATTTAAGTCTTTGTTTTGTGAGTTAATGTCAAAAGACTAATTCCTCCTGAGGCCAGAATAGTGCTTCTTGATCCTTGTATTCTGCTTTTCGTTCACTTGTTTTAATGAAAAAAGGTCAAGTGAATCACTTTAATGACTACACAACTGTGTATGCACATTTAAGTTATTAATAGGTTCTTAATGCTTTAAAGCTTCCTGCATAGTTTTCTCATAATTGGATTTAATATTAATGTAACACTTTACCTTCCAAATAACCCTACTGCCTTTTTTGTTTTAACTTGAGAAAGAAAATGTGGTTTTCTAAGACAGCTAAATCAAATGGCCCATGTTGGTGACCTGCTTGAGTGAAAGCACACCAGCGCCTGCCTGTCCGTCACCCGTGTAGGAACAAGTGCTTTTCACCGTGTGAGAAGGGCCGTTCCTCTCCAAAGAGGCCTGTTTGTGCTGAGTGCCCTCGTGGCTTTATAGTGAGGATTTATTTCCTCTAAACTTGGCCGAGCATCAAATAGGAAAAAGGATTAGAGGATGGATTTGGTGTCTCTTGGGCTCCCTTCCAGTTAGATCTTTCGTAATGCTGCGAGTGCAGTTCATTCAGAACCGGGAACCGCACGTGCGGATAGCTGGTGTACCGCTGCTGAGCTACAATTGGAGATTGTGGAAGAGCTCCGCAGCTGCCGGTTTGGAGAGCTGTCTAGAGCTTTCTCTTCTCTGTGTCTTTGCCCTGCGATTCTCAGCTGAGTAGTTCATCTTATTTTTTACAACAGGGATAATGTGGAATGGTCAGAAGAGCAGGAAGCCAGTGCCAGGAGTAAAGTTCAAGAGAACAGCTCACAGCTATTGCCACAAGATAAACAAGGTACTTCTGGATACTATTCTAATGTTAAGTCTTGACTTGTGCGTACAAGAGCGGAACAGTCTGGCCAGAGGTACATATGCATCATCGTTTATTCCTCCTTTCCACCCCTCCCAAATCATTCAAAATACAAAAACCTCGTGGTTGATAACGAAAAATGGGTGAGGAGGAATCCTCTATTCTTAATTTACCTCTTTGTGACTTTGCCACCTTCTCCAGAGACTCATCCTACTGGAAGAGAAATGGTCTTGGTTGGGAGGAGTCTCCTTGGGTTGAGCTGCCTTGTTCATGTTGTGTATGTTTAAATAGTTGTTAGTGTTCCTTGTCAACAAACTTCTTTCAGTGTAGAGCAACAGCCTCATTTAGTGTTATTTTCTCTGCTTGCTTTTGCTCTCTGAAGCTCAACTTGTAACAGTCAATCTTTTGTTTGCTTGCATGCTGCGGAGCTATCCCTAGTGTAAGCTCGGGTTTTCTCGTAAGAGGGTCTAATAAAGTAGTGTCCGCATCCATCTCTGCCAGGTTAACGAGCAGCGTGATAATGATTAAATCAGAAGTGAAGAAAAATGATTTTATCCTGATTGAAGTGTTTCTCATCAGAGAGGCAGAGAGGGATTCCAAAGTTTTTATTTCCTCAAACTTGGCTTAAAGGGTATTTATATATCCAAAATGCAAAGCTTACCTGAATCTGAATCACGCTAAAGGTGCACAGCTCTATAGCCAAGGAACATGGCTGAAGCTGTTCTGGAGTTGGTTAATGCTGCGTCTTTCCTCCACACCGGTTAGATATCATCCAGTCCCTTAAGTGACGATGAAGTGGCTTCCTGTTCTTCGCTATGATAAGAGAGTTGTTTGATGATGATCTTGTTATATCCTGCCGAGCTCTAGGATGGATCTGCTCCTTTTGTTCAAATTAAATTGAGTGTGTCATCTGTAAGGCGATGCTGAACACTACTGGAGCTATTGAGACACTTCCCATATAGCTTCCAGTTGTGTTCACAATGGCAAATTTCATTATCCCAAAGAGCAACCCTCCTAATTTCTTGGATTCCCAGAAGTATCCAGCAGTTTCTATTGTGATACCCATTGTGTTGAGTTCATTTTAAAATCTGGTTAACATTAAAGGATGCTGTCTGTCATGCTTTGAGAACCTATATACAACTATGAAATTGTGGAGCAATTTACTGTTAGAGCAGTTTGTCAGGTCTTCATGATGTATTTCCCAGACTGAACAATGGAGGCCAGTCAAATTTTGATGGCTGCTATTCAGTGGGAAGCGTGTGGAGACAATGGGATGGCTGAAACGTAGGGAAGACAGCCCAGCCAAATGTGCCTGAAGGGTCTAGTATTTTGAGAATCAGTAATGTCCAAGCACGAGAACAAAGGCAGGCTATTGGTCATTATGGCTGTATTATTCTGTGGACTTCTTGGGGCTGTCAGAATTTGTTCTGAAGAAGGAGAGAAGTTCTATGGGGTATGTCGAAGATGCGTCTCCTGGCTGGGATCAAAGAAAGAAGTGGAAGAGTTTCTTGGTTTTCTTTTGAGGCTCCATAATTAGCCCCCATGCAATTCAGGGGGTCCCTGGCTCTCTTCCTGTGTTTTGTGAACAGTTATTTTTGTTTGCACTTCTTCTGCAATGTGAAAGGGTGAGTATGGGCTTGGCTTCGGGGGTGTCCTTACAAAGACGAACGGAAAGGTCAGGAATCCTTATCAAGAAAGTCTCTGGAGGAATCTGGCTCACACGCCGATGCCCCCGTGAGATAATACCACAACAAGGATCTTGAAGCAAGTATTATGTGAACTTTTCTGGTGTAAGTTGTGCAGAAAGTCAGACTGAAAAATTAACATGGTCATTTTTTGCTTTAAATCTGTTTCTTGCATGATCTTTGTCAGCTGGCCCTTGACTTTTTGCGTTTATATTGTTACTGATCCTGTATTCCAGTGCTTTGAAAACACCAGGCTATGAGGTAAATGGGCTTTAAATAAAGCTTCCACACATGTGATTTGGAGCATAGCAGCTGTTCTATAGCATCCAACAGAATTTCACAATAATTTAACACAGGAAGAGTGCGATGTCTCATTCAGTGTTACTCTGTGGCAAAAATGTGGGTAATCCAAAATGGCTGGGTTGGAATATTGCCACAGCACCTCAGGTAAGCATCCCGTTACAGTCGGGCTGTCATGGGATCGTTAGGGACCAGCAGGAATCAGGACTTGATATTTTTGTTAGCTGAAAGAGCGTTTCCAGCCCCAGCAGCCTTGCGTATCCCTACTAGTGCATGGAAGAAGTGACAGTTCAGGAAGGAGTGCGCCAGGGACAGAGTCAGTGACAGTTCTGCCTCTGACATTAGCAGTCATTGAGTTCTCCTATGCAAATGGTAAACTGACGTGACCCTGCTTACTTTGAGCTGGGGTGAGATCATGGCACAAACTTGCTGCTCTAGTCTCATATCAGACGTGACAATTTATTTCGACTTGGATTTAAGGACAAGGCTTCTTAAAAGGAGAAAATCCTTGTAGTTGAGGTAAAGACATTATTTTTATATATAGCTCTTTGTGCTTCAGGGATAGATCCTACTAAAAATACACGTACGACTGACTTCTGATTCTCTGTTAAAGCCATTTTTGTCTATGTTTGGCTGAGGCTACGTATTTTTCCAGGTGTTCTTGGTTCATTTTACCATCTCCCTTCAGATATCTTCTAAACACTTGTGTGCTTTTCAGAAAGACTAATAAATAAACTGCAGTTCAGATAATAATACTAATCTCCAATTTTAAGATGCCTGCTTTTTCTCATAACCCTACTCGTAGTAGATGTTGGCGAGAGGTTATCCATTCTCACATACAGTCGTCATCTTTAATTGTGGGAGAATCGTTTGCGTTCAGTAATGCACTTGTTGCTGTGCAAAGATGGCTGGGGAGTTGCATGTTATTGAAATGCAGTTGGGATCTCTGGCCGTGGATGTTAATGCCTCTAGGTGATTACAAGCACAGAATGCTATAATTAGCTCTTGTTTCCCAGGACAGAGAACTCATCACACTGGTGAGAATTCAAGCAGCCAGTTGGATTCGTAACTTCCCATGGAAAAAATAGTTCCCCTAGAACTGTACTTGATCTGAAATCTGTGAAGGTGTGTGGAAATAATTCTGTGGGTGACTCGAATTTCATTAGATCATGGCTTTGTAAGAGTTCTTCCAGCTTTCTGTAATACTCATCTTGCTACTGGAATGTGTCCGCTTGGTGCGAAAATGATAATGCTTGCTGCTAAAGTTAATTCTTATCATCTTTAGTCTGTCCACCTTAGGTCTCCACTGTTACTTTAACGACTGTGGTCACTTCGGTTGATTCCCCTCTTCTGTTTTAATGTCATAAATGCGTGATGCTCTAACATGCACAGAACTGTGGAAAACAAAGTGCTGTAGCTGGACTCTGGCAGTACTTGTGTAAAACATGCTGTCCTGTAATCTTGGAGTATTGCGCAAATGCTAATTGAGCTTTCTGCCAGGCCTGTGTAGTGGACTAATTTATCTGTTTCTCCATCCGAAAAAAGGAGTAGCGCGTTGGACAGGAGCTCTTCAGCTCCAGGCAGCTGTCACAGAATTCCTTAGAAGTTGTAAGTGCTTGACACTTAGTGTCATGAGGCTCCAAATGAATTGTTCCAGTGAATGAACAAGTTAGTGTTAGAGATGGAAGTAAAACCTGGATTTCTTCATTCCAGCCTCCTTCAAAGAGGCCTTTTCAGTTGCCAGCTTCCTTTAAATCCTACCACGAGACGGACAGTTTCCTCTTCTATCTCTTTTCCCTTTTTTAGTCCTACAAAGTGACTGTGAGGAGGCAGGCTGAGTGTTCACAGGAGGTGGCACAATTTAAATAAAGGTGATTTTCAATCGATAACCTTATTTATTAAAGCAGATTGCTGGATAGATGTCTGCAGTGATCCCTGACTGTCTGAACTGATTAAACTCTGAGACCTTCTGATTTGACTGCTGGTGACGTTTTTGTTTGTGTTTACAGAGGAATATGAGGTGAATGCTAAGAGGTACTGGGATGACTTTTATAAAATCCATGAAAATGGCTTCTTCAAGGACAGGCACTGGCTGTTCACCGAGTTTCCTGAGCTGGCACCTAACAGGAACTCAAGTCAAAATGGGGATTCTGTGCATGAATTTAGTAACAAAGAAGAATCCAACAATGAAAGGCTGGGAAGCTGTGAAAATGGACATTGTTCATTGGAAACCAAGTCAGAGAATCAGTTAAACCTGATAAAAAGCACACCTAAGATCTGCACAGAGGAGTTGGCTACACAGAAGTCTAGTGAGCTGAATCACAGTGATGGAGATTACCCAGGATCATCTGCATCTTACCGTATATTAGAGGTAATAGCTGTAAACCAGAGAGTCACGCATCAAACAGTCCCTTGTATCAGTGTTAGTGTGACTGGGTGGTGGACTTAAAAATATTTATCGTTGGCAAATGGTAAGTGAATGGGATGATTGCCTTAAATCAGTAAAATGTGAAAAACGGAGGGCAGCTTAGAACTGAATTAAATCTGTTGGGATTCTCTTGGTTCAGACTGTGAACTGGCAGAGCACAAGGATCGTAAGAAGTTTCCGAGTTGAAAATACAGACTATTACTATCAGATGTTGGAACAAGCGTTTAAAAGTCATCTTTTGAAGAAGCTGATTCTTTTACTTGGCTGTATAAAGCTTTCCCTTGCCGTTTACGTTTTGAATGATCGTGCTGACTCTTGTTTGCCTTGGGAGGTGTGAAACAAAACAGTGAAACGAGGAATGCAAAGATGCCGTTTGTTTGGGTCCTTATGGCCCATCTAATAACAGGGACATCTCACACTGATACCCTGTATCACACTTGTCCCAGAAAAGTCTGTAGGACTTCTAAATATTAGAGTCCTGACACCTTTTGCTCTGCCACCTCTAGTTTGTTCACTGTAGGTATCACCGTTTTTGTTGAATGCTTCATGTTCTATGGAGGTTCTGCCCTTCCACAGAGAATCAATACAAACTGCCCTTTAGATTTTTTTTATTTAATCTGAGCCTTTGAGACTTCCTCAGACTTTCATGTTCTTGGGTCATTGTGGCTTTCCTGTCTCACCTGAGTATTTTTAGTGCTGTCTGTCACTGCAAGCCATCAGTGGTGTTTTCTGCTCAGTCTATTTCAATTTTACCAATTCCTTAAACGTTGAGAGGCAAATTCCCCAAACCCAGTTGCGTGACCCGTCTTCTCTTCAAATGGGAACAAGTAGAAGGAATAATAAGGTAGAATCACTGTAGGCCTGGTTGTAACTTGAGGAAGAGCCATCTAGTGAAGGAAACTCTGAAACAGCAGGATGTAATTATAGTAAAGCAAACTTCTTTCTCCATTGCTCTGATTTTCTATGGAAGTGAATGCAACTAATCCATGGCCTTTGCCAGTGCTTCAGTGACTCATACCGGTTGTTACGCTTGGGATTCCAGCAATAACAGTTTTCAGAAGAGTAACAATATATAGCTTGTTAGTAAGATTTCTACAAGAACTGGCTTAGTGGTTTCCCACAAATGCTTATATGTAAGCCTGCTCCTCAGAGCTGGACGTACTCAGATCTTGCAGTGAGATTTGCAAATGATCACTGCTATGCTCAGTTGTTACTCATGAGTTGCTCTTTGTGCCGTGGCTGTAGAGAGATGATGTGAAATTAGCTACGTGGAACATGCTGAAGAAATTATTTTCACTACGTGTACATCTGCTTTGTTTGTGCAGGTTGGCTGTGGTGCTGGAAATACAGTCTTCCCAATTTTACAAACCAACAAGTAAGTAGTTCCCAGGAAGTTTTTACCTGCATGATATACCAGCCTCTGAAAAACAATTGGAAAAATGTTGCATGTGTTCTTAGTTTGGACAATTTCAGAGAAAGGCCAGGTGCAAATGGTACCTTTGCCGCTGCAACTTCAAATTACTGTGTTTTGAGCTTGGAAATCTTTTGTCTTAGAATGCAGCCAATGAAACATGATGTGAGTTTACATGTCTCATTCTGAAAGTATTTTCATACAGGCCTTAGTGTCTCTCCTTTTCCAGAAAGAAAAGTAAGCAGTCAGTTCCATATGAGAATAACTGAGGCATAAAGGAGCAACGTGATCCACCGGATTTTGCACAAGGCGTTATTGACAGAGATAGACTAAAGCCCAGGATTTCTGCCTCCCAATTCTGTGCTCTGTGTGTTTGAGATGCTTCTTAATTCCCGTGGAGCACCTTTATATAAATTATGATAGTATCTTTTATTTATTTCAGTGACCCAGGCCTTTTTGTTTATTGCTGTGATTTTTCTACAACAGCTGTGGATCTTGTCCAGGTAAACTCGATGGTGACTTACGAAGGTGGGAAGTACATGGTGCCAGTTGGGCGTTAACGCAAATATATCACAGCTGCCACCGGCTGTCTAGCTGTGTTGGCAGCTTTCTGGTTTTAGCTAACCCTGATGCTGACCCTTGTACTGGTAAATCAGGAAAGCGCGCCACCAAAGATTGTAGAAATGAGGGAAGTGGGAGCTCTCAAAATGTCACATTGGCAGCAGACAAGTCAGCCAGATTTTCTTTCCCCTGTGGTTGGCAGTACTTTTCTAAATCCACTGCTCTTTTAGCTGAGTAACTGCTGAACCTTGAAAACAGTCAGGCTATTTTTTAACAGGAACTGAAGCTGGTTTTGGTTTGTGTGTGCATTACGGTCACTGTAGTGGTGGGGAACGTGGTCTGATGGCTTCTGCACAGACAGCTGAGGAGGGATACTGTTGTCTGTGGAGCAGGAGGCTGGAATTTAGTCAAAGGACAAATACTACTAACAAATTTCAGGTCAGAACAGAACTGAGAATATATGAAGTATCAAATGTAATCAGTCGCTTCATGAGGTGAGATGGGGAGCACAGCAGCCGAGGCAGCATGCTGTTTCATCCTCTTAAGGTGACACAAGCACTGTTTATAGAGGCTACTGCAATCCGTAGCAGCAGCTTTAGAAAAATATACAACTTCTTTTAGAAGTCTAAATGTGGTTTTTAAGAGCGTAACTTCAGGCAGCCAGGTTTGATTTGGGGGTTATAGGGAGAAGTCTGCTTGTAGTTGAAATGAATGTTGATTTCAGTGATGCAGAGAGGGGCCCTGGCACTCTCACTTTCGTAAAGATTTTGAGCTTAACAGTGTGAATCCCTCACTTCTTACCACTATTAGTGGAAAATCTGACCTTAAAATTGCAATAGTCCCTCAATCCAGTTTGGGGTTTTGGCAGTGCTGATTGTCTGAATGTAACAAGTCCAAAGCTCTTTGTAAATCTCCCATCTGTACTCATTTTTCACATTTCCCCCCTGTTCCTCGTCTGACCACGGTACCTATCTGACCCCATCTGCCTTAGTCCAGTGAGGTTGAAACAGATCTCTGGACACACCACTTTATTATGGGAAAGTTAAAATCCTCCCATGTCCAGATAATATTGAGATCAGGGTCTGCTGCTAATGCTCTAACTTCTCTCCCCTTAAATACAGAACAATGCAGAATATGATTCTTCTCGCTGCTTTGCCTTTGTCCATGACCTGTGCAATGACCAAAGTCCTTTCCCAATGCCAGACGAGAGTCTTGACGTTGTTATTCTTATCTTTGTCCTCTCAGCGATTCTCCCAGAGAAGTAAGTTTTAATAATTCCTTCTGGTTGCAGAAGATAATGCATATAGAGCTGGAGTTCTTTAATAGCAGATCCCCTCATATCAAGGAAAATTAAAGTTTGTTCTGTGTCTGGTCCGGTTTTCCATTAAGCCTCCGAAAATGAAATTTGCAGGCACGTTCTGTTGTAACAAATTCTGGCATAGGATAGGTGTGATTTTGAAGTGCCAGGTGGCTATCGATGACGTCTTGCTGCGGTGTCGATTGCTCACCTGTTCCGAACCCCAGCCACACTGAGCACTCAGCACCCATTTGTGGAAAGTATGCTGCTAGGTTTTAAGGCTCAAAGACTAGATGAATTTCTCATACGGGAGGTGGCAAGAAGGGAGGGGACAGGTTCAGAAAACAGTTAAGAGAAGTGCTGTGATCTTAGTGTGACAGCGTGTTACAACCTACTCTAGTCTCTCTTTTTTGTTCCGTTTGGTTTTATTTCACAGCATTTTTCTTCAAGTTCACTTATTACTTGTTTTACAGAAACCAGTGGAGATACTTTTGTAATTAGTAAGAGAGAGCAGTTAATCCCTGCTGTGGCAGGCTAAGTTATCATTGTAGGAAAAAAAGCAGAATCAGGGAGTGTCAGAAATACGGCGGCCAAATAAAATCAACCCACCTAAGTCTGAGAGAGCTCAGAAAAGTGCTAGCTTTTGGTAGCTCCTTATATGAAGTTGAAACATATGTAAAACTTTATACCTTCTTTTTGGAAAGCAGGCTAAGGAAACAAGCTTCATTTTGCAGAATGTTGAATACTTCTGGTTTGTTCTTTCCTCAGGATGCAATGCATCGTTAACAGACTGAGTCGCCTTCTGAAACCAGGAGGAATGATTTTGTTACGAGATTATGGCCGTTACGATCTGGCCCAGCTTCGATTTAAGAAAGGTATTTTCTTTTCCCCTGAGGAGTCTTGCCAGATCACTAATAGATGATGCTTCTCTGGAGCAGTGACTACCCTGTTTAGGAGGCAGCTCATTAATTCCCCTTAAGCACAGCGTGTGCTGGGAGAAGTGCCTCTTGTTGGATGGCAGTTGTTTATTTTTAAATAGCTGGTAACTGTTTAAATCCCTCTTGCCCTTAGGTCAATGTCTTTCTGATAACTTCTATGTGAGAGGTGATGGCACCAGAGTCTACTTCTTCACACAAGGTAGGAGGCTGGAAAACATCCCTCTGACTCTCCTCACCTCTTTCTGTCCCTGTGCCCTCAAGTTTTGCCACTAGCTCTTTCCAGCCTGTCTTTCTTGGAGCACTGTGGAATGTTAAGCGTCTCCCAATTGCACGGGGACCTGGGCTTGTCACTTGCTGATGCGAATACGGCATGGTGAATTCCTTAGTGGAAAATCCTTTTAGAGAAAGACTAGTGTGTTTGCTACACTGGGAGGGGTGGGATTGGAGGAGCTCTCCTTGAATCTCGTTGCCTGCGGAGGATGGAGTGAAATGGACGCCACTTGAAGGAACTTAAATCTTAACTTTACTGTTCTACGAGGAAATAAGAAGGGCGTGGTTCAGCATAGAGCTGAGGCAGCCTCTCCAGTTCTGCTGCTGCTTGGTGTTCGGCAGGGGTTATATTCTCCCTGCTTATCACCAGTTGCACCTCCAGTCACTTCCACCGCTGGCCTCTCTGCACGGTCAGTTTTAGAGCGGTGGCGCAACTGCAATGAACTATTCCCTTCCCCACTGCACAAGTCTTGTTTGTCACAACAAAATTAATGTTTAATGCGTGTTTGGCAAAGGCTTCACGATGGCAAGCATCTGATAAAAGAGCACAAGCTGGGACCTGTTAGCCCTTTTCTACAGAAACTCCATACAATCACGTGCTCCCAGGCTGCAGTGGAACAAGCTCTCTGCTGCTCAGCGGCACTCGGTCTGGCTCTGCCCACGGCCGGTGTGCTGGGGCACTACCATACTTACTTGCTTGGTCAGGAATGCCTGCCAGTGTAAGTGTTGCAGCCTCCGGGGCTCTTAGTGCTTTGATTGGGCCCCAACAGGGTGTGGTTTTTTAAGGATTTTTTTTTTTCCCAAACTTATCCTTAATGAATCCTATTCCCCTCCAGCCTATACAGCACAGATCTTGTTGCCACCATTTAAAAGCATAGGTCTGATCCCATTTTTGCTCTTGCAGACTCTGAAATTCCTCTGGAGAGAGGGGGGAGGGGGAAGGAATGGATCTGTCCCTACTTGCCAGAAGATGCTCCCTTAATCGGTTACTAGAGGCGATACCCATGTCTGAAACTGCTGCTGTTCTTTCTTTGTCAAGTCTCTGTAATTCTATTTGTCCTCCAAATAATTCTTTCCTTCCTTGGTAGAAGGTAAACTCAAGGGAAACTTGAGAAACTGTGATCTTAATGCCTCCATAGTACAGTAGTTAAGTCCTGTCTGATCTCTACATTTTCCTGCCACAGTGAGACCATGAAGTTTCCTCTGGCCCATCTTTCAACATAGTTTAGCCCTCAGTGTGAGCAGGTATCAGTTAAATGGAAGCTATGGCATCCTCAGTCTCCTTCTCTCTGCTTCCAGATGAATTAGATGATCTCTTCACAACTGCTGGGCTGGAGAAAATCCAGAATCTGGTTGATCGGCGATTGCAAGTGAACCGTGGGAAACAAATGACCATGTATCGAGTATGGATCCAGTGCAAATACCGCAAGCCTGCCGCCCCTCAGCTGTGAGGAGAAGGGGCGTGCTTTTTAGGTTGGAGCCTCCTCATGGCCATGTGCAGTGTCTCCTCCTGGTGAGATGTGGTTTTACGGAGTCCAGCGCACACAGGACCTCAGTGCCTTTTACAGTGCCTAGCATGACTTCAAGTGAGTTTTGCTAAGGACGAATGCTCTAAGAGGAGACCGAGCAGTATTTTAGATGTCTTGCTACTGGTCTGAGTTTTTTAAATTATTTATGGTTTTAACAACTTAAGAAATGGTCATGCTGTCTTACAGCAGCTGAACAAGTTGAGTAGCGAGCGAGTCACTCTTACTCTGGATTTCCACATGAAACAGAAGGAGAGTTTCGACCTTACCTCTGTGTTGTGTACTCTTGGGAACAAAAACCATACAAAGGGTAAATCTGTTCTTCTCTGCAACTGGTCACTAGGCCTAATACGAATCCCTTAACCAGCTTATCTCATGCAGCTCTCTTCTAGTTGTTCAGGTTTGTGCAAATCCACGAGTTAAAATACATTGATCGAGGGCAGGAACGGAGAGCATTCTCTGTGCCAGCTTCCCCATGGATGCCTTATTGTGTGCAGATAACCTGTGGAGAAAGCAGATTATGCTGCCTTGCCCTCACTGTCCACAAGGACGTTCATCTAGGGAGCCAGCACGCTACAGCTCAGGTGCTATAAATTCATATCAGGCAAGGGTCAGGCTTTCCAAGATTTGGGGCTCATGCCAGTTTTGGGGCACCTCCAGGGTGCAGAGCATCACAAGCAGCTCACGGGACCAGGGTTTATGCAGAATTACCTCCTTTTTCTGCTTGAACAGTGAGAAACTGTTCTTGCTGGCTGCAGCCCCCGGGTCACGAACTGCACTGCTCTGTCATGGTGGTGTGCTAAACCCAAGTAGACAAGACACCTGTCTTTGATAAGAAATCTGAAGAATGTCTACCACTCTTGTTTAATTTCTTAGAGGAAGCCAACATTGTGGCTTTCTGAAGGTATTTCCCCACCTTTGACAGCAAATATCTTTTATCTCAGCTTGTTTTCTTTTGTTATTTTTAGGGTGTGGTACAACAGGTGTTAGAATAAATTTTGTGGTAACGCTTTTCAGTGCTGGTTTGATTAATATAAATCAGGCTTCCACAGAAACTCACATGCTTTTGCACGCCTGATATGAAGGATTTGGGCCACCATTAGGTAACTGCATTTTTTTTCCTCTTCTGTTATCATGAGTCTCATTAGTGCCTGCTCTCGTCTCTCAGGAAAGGAAAGCCTTGCCTGATATCTCCTGCCTTATTTTAGTTCCTGAAGCAACAAGGTCTACTTTGTGTGCACCGCTGGCTGAAGAGCAGTTCATGCTACACAAAGCATGTGTATTTTGTTAGCTAGACACTTGTATTTGTAGCTTACAGTTGCCTAAGAATAACTGTCAACTATAGAGACACATAGGTTATGAAATAACTGCTGTCTTGAAACAGGGGAGAAAGGGTAAAAAAATGAGGAAATGTCATTGCTATCTTTGGAGAGTCCAACCAGGAGCACCTTGATTTGTAAAGCATTGGAAGGGGCTATAGCGATATGCTTTGGGCAGGTGGCAGCATGATCGGTTCATAACTTCCACGTCGCTGTGTCGCCCTGCAGGTGACATGTGTGTCTGCTACCCGAAGGCTGCTGGGTGAGGACAGTTCAGCCCTCCCTGTGGAAAGGTGACCCAGCAGATCCATTCACACCACAAAGGCAGGCTGCAGTGCTGGGGCGGGAATGGAAATGCACCATTGCTTTTTTTTAATATATCTAACTCTTTTAAATAATGTTGAAAGAGAATCAAATAACTGGGAAGAGAATTCTTGCTCAATTTGTTGTACTGTATTTCCTAAGGGGCTAAGAAGCTCTCCGGCATCTGCAAATGACATAGGAGGAGCTAAGGCTTGAAGCAGCTGGTTTTGGAAAGCAGAAAAATGAACAAGAGATCGTTTTGCTTCACAGCTACTGTGTGGCCTTTCCTGCTTCTCCATCTCCTGTCCTTTTTTGTACAGGCAGTTCAGAAATGATGCCTTGCTACTGACATGCCCTTGATGCATCTTCACTAGGGCGCAGGGGGCTAAACAGCACGTGGGGGGAGCACGTGTTCCTTGGCTCTCCTATTCCTGCTGGTCAGCACGTGGCTTTGAAAAGCTGAAGGGAACCATAGTGCTGAAGGCAGGGAAACAGGGGTCTAAATTCTCCTTCCATCCCTCCCACCTGCCCCTGACACATTTGCCTTCTGCCGGGCACAAGCCTGACTCAACCCAGAAGCTGTGCAGCCGCTGCTGTGGTTTCATGCTAAACCTGCAAAGTCTGGTCCCCTGGCAAGGTTGGTACCTCAGGCCAGGCCTAGGCAAAACACAGCTCAGGGCCTCGGAGCTGAGCAAGTTCCTGTCTCCTCGTCCAGTCAAAAAGTCAGGCTTAGCAAAGGAAGTCCTGCGAGTGATCGACGTGACGTGACTCATGTAACCAGCTCTGCCGCTTTCAGTGAAAGACCTCCCATATGTTACTGGTGCCTTAGGCAGTTCCCTGGGGTCCTTTCCCTCGTGGTCCCCGGAGGGAGACCTCCTCCTGGGGTAGCTGTATCTCCCTGGAAGAAAAATTATTGACTGGGGTAAACAAGCAGCATAATTAGCGTGAATTAAAGTCATTTGAAAAATGCCTTATTAATCATCCAAAGGCTTGTAAGCAGCGCAGGAAAATATGTTTTTCATTATAAACATTATTTATTTAAAGTTGATGGACTCCCCTTTAAATTTACACTCCTGAATGGGAGAAAATGAAGGCTAGTAATTTATTTGTTTCTACTTTCAAGGCTACATCCCAGTTGCCTGCCTGGTTTTGACTCGGGCTTCATGCAAAAACTTGCAGCCCTGTGAGCCTGCAGCCATTGAAGTGGCTCTTTGCCTTCCTTAATGCTCTTCATTCTGCTGGAGAATTTAAGCAATCGCTCAACATGAACCACGCTGGGCAGACATGCTTTTGTTTCCAGTCCTGTTGGTGGTGTTCAGAGAGCAACAAGTTAATGGCCTTGAATTGAGCCAGGCCTCCTACAGACAGATACTGTCGGAGCTTCCTTCATTAATCTCCGCCGGCTCCCGTTCTCTCTGAAGCTGCTGCTCTCCTGCGACTCCAGGCCTTGCCTCCCACACAGCTCTGCTCAAGTACCTTGGTCCTGACTTGCAGCAGCTCCTGCCATTCCCACCTTGGGCCTGCTGAGCAGGCTGGCTTGCACAACGGCTTTCCAGCATGTTCAAAGGAAATCTCCAAATTCGCTTTTATTACATTGAAAAGCCAGGTTAAGTGCCTTTATTTTTTCTTTTTTATTTTTTTCCTCTTCCTTTTTAGCAGTGTAACATTAGCTTTAAAGCCATTCTGAACGTATCTGCTCTGGTTTTGTTCCCAGCATTCCAGTCTTGTGGTCTGTGGCTGACAGGCAATGCCAACGTAGCTTGTGAAACCTCCCAAGCAGAAGAGATGATTTCATAGCTCTTCAGAGGCACTGCCCCTGCGATTCTGGAGCCAGACATTGTTACACTTCGGAAAGTCTGGTCCTGGCTCTTGCCAGAGGATGGTGGATTTCCTTGGAGGTTCGTAGATTGTTTTGGCTGGAAGGGAACTTTTATCATCACCTATTCTGACCCTTTGCATAACCCTTTCATGTAGGGCTTATGGCATCAAGCCTGTGACTTGCGCTGAGCCAGAACTAGTCCCTCAGAAAGGCTTTCGGTCCAGCCATGATGCTGAGGGTCCAGTGAATGACAAAGAACCCTTTGCCTCCCCAGGTGCATTGTTCCTCTCGCGGCATCCTGATTTCACAGATCGGCTGCAAACTGGGAGGCAGGAAGGGAACAGAGGAAGTGAAGAGAACAAGAGGCTGGGGAGTATTTCTGATACCCTCACTTCAAAAACAAATAAATTGTAGATTCCACTGAAAATTGGAGCTTTCTCGGGATCTTGACAGCACAGAAAAGTGGGAAACGGCAGTCATCCTTAGTGATTTTTATTGTTGCAACAGTAATCATCAAATGCTGATGCAGAAGCGTGCGAGACCAGACACAATCGTCTTCTCTCCCAAACGCTTTGGCTCCACCTTCTCAGGGTGTGTCACCACCATTTCTCGTGCTGTAGTTAGTTGTAGAGCTCCAGGATAAATGAGACTGGATTATTTTCAATAAAACGGAGGTGTGAGCAGAAGGAATCTCCATGTATGCATGCCAGTGGCTTTTGGCATTGCATCATAACTAAAGCTGAAAGAGCTTCCCTTTGTCGTTGGCATTGGGATGAGCCCCGGCTGGTCCCCAGTTGGATTCTCTGCAGGAATCACAGACCCAAACTGAACTGAACTGTTTTTCCTGAGCACAAATGAAAGATGCACAGGTTTCGGTGCCTAGAAGTGAGGGCACGGATGAGGATGAGGCTGCAGGGATCAAGTTATTAAGGGATTTGGGAAGCATCCTTCCATCTCTGTAAAGACAGATGGAGGGAAACTGAGTCATGCAGTCACCTTTGTTCTCCTGATCAGTCAACTGGGTCTGATTTGTCAGTCAGAGCAGTGCCACCACTTTTGGTTTGGTGCCATATTGGGGAAAATCAATCCAGAAGAGAAGACCCATGATCAGGATCACTTTTGCTGTTGTAGCTCTTCATCTGCCTTGACGGAGGTGTGTGCTTGGCACACATCTTTTTGTACAGTGCCCATAGGACTCTGATTCCAATAGTGTTGTCATATATGTTTTCAGGGCTAGATAGAAATTACTAGAAAAGCGAGGAGGAGGGAGGAATTTTTTGGAGGCCTCTCCTGCGGAGCGGGGTGCTCTAGAGGGAAAGGAATTGTCAGCTCTGTGCTTAATCAGCAGAGCTGTGGAGTTTGTGCTTAGCTCTTGCTGAAGGCAGTAAGTTCCTGTGCATAAGTGCCTGCTGAATGGGAGCTTGTGTTGCCGAGAAAGTGGGACACAGTGCAGGAAATTACCTGTGTAGGCAACAGCGAGTGCTAATCTGAACTAAATAGGATACAGCTACCTTTGTCACGGAGAGCACAAGCCAGACCTGGCAACTTGGCTGGAACACAGGCAGGGAGAAGCAAGAGAATCTTAGCCATGTGTGCCTCTGCTTTTACCTCCTGCCCAAGGGCTGCATGGTATGACGGG
This sequence comes from Phoenicopterus ruber ruber, assembly GCA_009819775.1. Classification (NCBI taxonomy): domain Eukaryota; kingdom Metazoa; phylum Chordata; class Aves; order Phoenicopteriformes; family Phoenicopteridae; genus Phoenicopterus; species Phoenicopterus ruber. The sequence continues at coordinate 3,601,357 of CM020238.1, forward strand.
AGGTGTCATGCCAGTGAAGGCTTTCACTCTTGAAAATACAGTCGCTGACCCACAGTTGGATGAGTGGGAACTGGCTGTGGTTGGAAAGCATTGATGGCAAAGATCACTAGCAAATCTAACGTGTCAGCACCTGCCTGGAGCTCCCAGCCTGTTTGTCCATGGCTGGTTCCAGGAAGGAAGAACATCCTGGTGAGGTTTGGACCCTGCTGCTCTAAACTGTGCTCCCTCGTATTGAGTAACCCCAAAGAGTCTTCGCTGCAAGCACCAGCACGGCGTGTGAACAGCAGCCTGATTTTGGGGTGGAGTGCGAGCATGACTGCTGTGTTCAGGTTGTTTTAGTGTTTTGTAGTCTGAAGGACCCTTGTAGCTCTTGCATTTTCATGTTGTTTGGGTGTCGGGGAGTTCTGGGGGATTGCGGCCAATCCTTTGGCCTATGAAACTTTCTTTCAGCTCATGTGAAGTGGGAAGTTGCTGTTTGCAGTCCCAGGTCGCAGAGGCCAGGCTCACACCTCTGTGGTGCACGTGGGGAGCACCGGGGGATCTGCTCTACTGCTGTAAGTGGAGAGGTACCCTGCCACCCTTCTCCAGGGGCCCTGGATGTGGCTTGCCTCATTTAGAGAGCGAATTGGCTGGTCTCCCTCCCCTCGGGCTACTTCTTCATCCGTGGGACCAAGCACGAGGCATGGTGCTGGGTCCCCCTCATCTGGGGAGCACCGTCTAGGCAGGTACGCTGTGCTACAGTCTTTAATTACACAGCCGCACGTTTTTTTCCACATTCAGTGCCAAGGGTGGATGTGAAGAGGTCGATCAAGGTTGCATGGAAAACTAAATCTGGCTTTTCCTCAACTTCAAGTGACTTATTCCCTACTGAGACGAGCCTTGTTATGAAGGTTGGTATGTATTTACAGACACTCACACAGAGGCTGAATATACTTACAGAAATATGCATGCAGTAACTCTAGCTTTACAACAGGATGTTGATTTAATTTTCCTCTTACACAAATCTCAGAGCAGTTTGTTTAATTGAGGCTTTCAAAAGCCCTGTAAGGTAGGGTGTTATTATGCCCGTTTTATGCAGGAGAAAGAGAAGCAGGGGGCAAATCCTGCCGAGAATAATACCCTCTTGTATTCTAGGAAGCTGGTAGTGAGGACAGGGAAGGATTTGCTGGCACATCAAGGAGAATCGCATCGTTTCAGGTGCGTGCAGAAGAAAAAACAGTGGGTTTTTCCGGTACTATGTGCTTTGGGGAAAGCGGACCCGATCACAGAGGTGTTCATTTCCTTCCTGTGAGTTTTGGTTCCCCTCGGCAGGGTCCGGGTGCCCGCGCCCGGCGAGCTGCCTCCTCCCGGCGGGCAGGACACGCGCTCCCTTGGATCGGGGCACGGCTCTGAGGTTGCGCTTGGCTTGCTGCATGCGTGGAGGTTGAGCGACCTGGATGCTTTCCTACTGGGTTCGGGTATCAAAGCCTCCCTAATGGGATACCTGAAGGTGTAGACAGAGGGAGGGGCAGGAACAACCTCCAAGATAAACTCCATTGTGTGGGAGGGTGGAGGCTGTCGAATGGCCTCAGGAAGGAGTCAGGCGATGGCATGTTATCTTTGAGTAGCTGAGATACCAATTTTCTCCCAGTCTAATGAAAATGAGGAGACCCTGTTAATGTTCCCAGTGAGGGAAAGGCTGTGCCAGGAGCCCTACTCTTACTAGAAGCTTGAGAATCCACACAAGGGTGAGATGTTTCAAATGCTCCTTCACTTGCGGCTCATCCCTCCTTAGGTACAACAGAATCTGCTCTGCAGACAAGGGTTGGCCTCTTCTGGATGTGATGCCTCGAGGTGAGATCATCCCCCAGCGCTAAAACCTTAAGAAACCTGTTGAGTGCTGAACACTTTTGTTGTTTTGGTTTGGTTTGTCTTTTCTCAATGGCTGTAAAATTTTTGGATTTGAGCTCACTGATGCCAGTACATTTTAAAGGCTCAGGCTATTTGATGTTTTTCTCAAGTCCCGAGCTCCTGGAGTCCTGCTATGACTGAGAAATCTCAGCTCTCCTTTTTTTCAGATGCGTTACATTATGTCAATACATTTCTAGACCTCATGGCAGTACAGAAATGCTAGGAAAAATGTAGAGTATTTCACAAGCCTGGAAAGCAGAGGCAAAAGAAAGTCACCAAAAACACATTAAAAAGATCAGAAGCTTGACTTCTGGTATTTTATCTTTTCGAAATTCGAGACAAAAAGAACTTGTTACATGCTATGTTAAAATATCTCTAAAATCTTAGCAAATTGTGGTCAAATCTAACATGGGTTAACAGCAAAGCTGTGATGCGAAGGCAGGGGTTTGCCCTTATTTTGCTAAGCACGCCGTGCTGGCTGGAGGGGAGCTCTCCGAGACTGTGCAAGTCGAATTCAGTGACAAAGAAAATGGCTGCGGCAGCTGAGTAGTTCTTCAAAACACGATACAAGTGCAACGTGCCAAGGATATTGCTGACATCCAAGGAGACCAAGGCAAGAAGATGAGCACTGCCACGGGGGATGTAATAGGAAGCATAACACTAGCTGATGGCAGACCTGGAGAGCAGGATGCTGTACGGGAGGAGTCTGGCAGAGACGATGGTGTAGGAGGGCTGGCTTGCCCCCATGAATGAGATAATATTTGATCAGCCATGTACGTACTGTGTTGCTCATAACCATCCCGTCACCAGCTCTCAAACCAGCTCCTCTAAAAGGACCAGAGCTCGGGCTCTTACAAAGTTAATGAAAAAGGGGGAAAACAGAATCGTTTTCGTGTGTCACTCAAATGTGGGCTGGAAGGAGGAGTTTTCCTGCATGAGAATTCTTGGAGATCCAAATACTCTCTTCTCTTGCTGGGCCAGAAAGTCAAACATACTGAAACAGTTCACAAACTGAAATACTATGGGGAAAATCAAGTTGAGATCAACAGAATTTTGGTTTCCTAACTTTAAGCATTGTTTCAGTTTTGATGCTTTGTAGGCTTTTAGAAGTAGTATCTTAAAAGTTGACCTCAGAATTTTTAATTGAATCCAAAATGATTAAATATTTACATATTCCAGCCACTTTGAATTAGAAAACCTTTCCCTGTGAAAACAGAAAGTCACAAACTGACATTTTCTTGCCAGAAGCACATTCTAATAACTTGGCTTTTCTTGTTTAGAAAACAGAATTAAAAGAAACCCACAACAGTCCACCACTTCTCTGCTGAGTCCAAACCTGGGGGGATTAGCTCCCGCGGGACATAACGCCATAACAAAGAGTCCAAATGTGCTGCATCTTACCACCGATGAATATATTTTTACCTTGGAGATCATTGCTGTTCTAGGGAAGTCAGCCTCGGCTGCACTGGGACGGCACGGTGAGAAGTACCGGGCTAGGATGGATGGTGGATCCCTGCTCAAAGCGGTGTCCTGATGGCGTGTAGGAGGAAAACCTCCACGATCACTGACGGACACGCTCTCTCTGCACTGGGAAATCTATCTGATAACTTACTTCCTACTGAGGCTACCTGATGAACTCATCTAAAATCCCCCTGTACCTACCTGGCACTCCGCTGACAGCAAGCAGTGCCCTTAAAGGCTACTCCAAAATTTCTGCCTACGGCCAAAAATGCAGTTACAACTTGTTGATTCCTTCCCCCTCTGCGCCACAGCAACACGAGCTGCCATGTCCCGCCTGTGCTGCTGGTTTGGCATCTTGGAAAGGAAACTGCAGCTCAAAGTGTTGCTCTGAGCTGCTCTTTGGAGGACGCAAGCAGAGAGGACGGTATTTGAGTTTGCAGCAGGCGAGTAGGGAAGGATGCGACTGTATGGCTAACCAAGGCTAAGAGGAAAGGGCTTGTAAGTACTCGCAGCTGGCGGAAAATCCAGGAGCAGATCTGAGCCGGCGGAGCCCTTGGACAGCAAGCCACAAAAGCTGTCTTCCCAACGCTCCCCCAAAACATACCGGAGGGGGCATGCTTGAAGGGGACGTGCTCCATCCCTGAAATCGCAAGTGAGAAAAAAAACCTCAACCATTTTGCTGAGCATAGAGGAACATGGGGCAGGGAGAGGAGCAAGTCACAAGAGGAGGATGGTGCAACCTCGGCTTATCGGGTTCATTATCAGAAGTCACCACCCGCTGCTCCAGCCTGACCCCGGCAGAGCCCGGGGCTGCAGCCACGGGTCCTATGTCAAGCCCGTAACTCCGGTGGTGCATCGCGGGGTGTCTTTTAGAAAACATTCCTGTCTGCGGTGAGTTCTCCAGGAGGCCGTTACCTCCCTGGGCATCTGGTCCTGCCGCAGAAAGGAAGAGCAGGGTCGTTGATCTGTCTGACTTCGGTGAAAATGATAGCGAGCAAAACGCCGTTAGGAAATTACAGCCCCCTGGTCTGCTCTGGTATCGTGTGTGAAAAGCTTGATGGGGATGCGATCCCTGGCACCGCGATCCCCGGCACCGCGATCCCCAGCAAGGTGTGGAAGAGGAGGAAGAACCTCCAAAAAGCAGGAGAAAAAATAGATGCAAGTGACCCTCATCACCCCTAAAACACAAAGACGGGGACACGGTGCCACAGATTCGGTGTTGTTCGGTTCCCGTCGGGCGCTCTGAGAGGGCGAGCTGCTCCCTTCAAAGCTGGAGGCGTTTCTCGAGGCGGTGGCGGGGGTCCAGGCGAGCCGAGGGGTACTGGAAGTCGGTCCCTTTACGGGGTGTAACAGCTCCCAGATCTCCTCCTCCCTCCACCCAAAATCAAACAGAAACGCACAACTGAAATTTATACCTCCCTGAACAATGTTAACTGCGAATGGTACTAATTAGCGCTCCCCTAAATGGCTGTGATTAGTTTACCAGCTGATGGAATATTTACTCTAGAATTTTTTCTTTAAAAAAAAAAAAAAACACACAACACACACACAAAACGCTAATTATTTATTTATTTTACAAATTCCTGCCGCTGGTCGTGCTGAAAATGTGACTCACGCAGCGGGAGCTGAAACTGGAGTGGCTCTTCTACCGAAAAAACAGATTAAAGCACAGGAAACACAGCTTGCGAGAACAGGCAGGCGCTTCGAAAGCCATTTGCAACACCAAGTTTAACAAATAACGCCGGGCTCGAAGTACGATAAATTAACAATTTTAAAATAATACAACTTCCCCCCGCCGCCTCGTGAGAGCGGTTTTTCCGTGATGCTCCGCCAGCTCCTCTCCGCATCATCGCTTTTGCCAAACTGGTAGGTTCCAGTTGGGTCATAAATTGCTCGATGTCGGACGTGCAGTAAAACGGAGGTGACGGGCGTCCCTCGCCGTTCCCTGCCCCGGCGTTTTGGAAGGCGAATCTTGTAGAGAGCTCCGGGAACCTCCGCTCCCATCGCTAATCCGCGCCTGCCTCCCCTCGGACAGGCCTGGCCACTTCCTTTCCCAACAAACCTTTTTTTTTTTCCCCTCTCCCTGCTTGTTTGCTTTTCAGAAAGCTGATTCAGCCTTAAAGCCGAGCGGGTTGCAACGCTCGGCAGCGGCGCTTTGCGTTCTGCCCCCGCCGCCTGGGAGGAAGGCAAATAAACTGCGATGGAATCGCTCCTTTGCAGCCAGGACGAGCCCTTATTTTTATTATTTTAATATTTTGGGGGGCTTTTTTTCTTGCGCAGCCTGGCCTTAGAAAGGCGAGGGGGGACGACGGTGACCGGGGAGCTGCTGGGGTGCCCAGGGTTGCGTTTCACACGCGTGATCCATATTTAATCGGCCCCGAACGAGGGGGCGAGCGGGGCCGGGGGCTTGGCCCCCTTCCTGGGGGGTTTTGCAGGGGTCCCCGCGGTGAGGGGGTGCACAGGGACGGTGTGTTGGGGGGGTGCCAGGGTGCCCTTGCACCCTCCCCGGGGGGATGAGGGGGGTTTTGGGAGCGAGGTTGCTCCTGCCTGTGGAAGATGGAGACTGGAGAGGGAGGGAAGAACTGGGGGGGGTGCATGGACACCCTGCCTGCACCCCCTCTCTGGGGACACCCGGGGGGGTGGGCAGGTCAGCCTCTGCTCCCCTGAGGGGGAACTGCCCCCAGCCCTGCCCTGACCCCCCCTTGTGCTTGCAGCCCCCCCCGCCTGCCCTGACCCCCAGACCTACCCACACACCAAGGCTGCATCTGACCCCCCCGACCCCCCCAGGCGTCCTGACCCCATGGTCCATCCCGACCCTCTGCTGCCCCCCGGGCCTATGTGACCCCCCCCCAGGCCTGCCCTGTCCCCCCCGCCCTGCCCTGACCCCCAGGGGCTACTGACCCCCCCTCGTACCTGCTGCCCCCCCAACCCCGGCCCCTCCCTCCGCCCCTCACAGCAGGCCCCGCCCCTCCCTAGGCCCCGCCCCCGCTGACCTGCCCCCCCCACCCCCTCCCCGCGCTGACCTGCCCTCCCCGCCCCTCCCCCGCCCTCTCGCCGCCGTGCAAATCTCGCGAGACGCCGCGCGCTTTCACTAGTGTGTGTGCACCAATCGATCCGGGCCGGGCCGGGCCCAGCGCCGCGGGGAGGGGGCGAGCACCGGCCCGGCACCTGCCCGCGCCCCGCCGCGCCTGCCCGCCCCCCGGGAAGCGAAGGGGTCCCCGCAACCCCGTGCCCCCCCCCCCTCCACTCGCCCTCCCCACCTGCTCGGGCGCGGCCGCCCGCCGAGCCCTCCCTCGGGCCTTTGTCCTGCCGCGAGGCCTTGCGGCTGCCGCCGGCCTGCGCGCACCTCGGCCGGGCGAGGTTTCTTACGCGAGGCCGGGGATCCGCGGCCTATCCATCCCTTCTCAACCCCCGCACCCGCCCCGTCTCCTTCCCCGCCCCAGAGCCGGCGAGGGGCGAGCCCCCACCTTCCCCCCCCTCCACTGCTGCCGCCGCCCCCCTCCCCTCCGCCCTTCTCCCCCGCGTGGAGCCCGGGTGCCCGCAGCGGCGGCGGCGCCTGGCTCACGAGAGGCCGCGGAGCCGCCCCTGGCCTCCCCCTCCCGCCCGTGCCGCCGCTGCCGCCGCCGCAGCAGGTTCCCTCCCTCCCTCCTCCTCCTCCTCCTCCTCCTCCTCCTCCTGCTCCTCCTGCTCCTGCCCCCGGCGGCGGCGGGATCCGAGCGGTGCCCGGGGAGCGCTCGGCCCGGGCAGGAGGGGAGAGGAGCGGCGGGGCGGCGGCAGGAGCAGCAGCGGCGGCAGCGCCAGGTGAGAGAGCCCGGGGGCGGCGGGGGAAGCGCGGGGACCCCCCTCGCCTCCCTCCCCGGCGCCGGGCCCGAGGCCGCCCTGGGGGCGGCGGGGCCGGGGGTGGTGGTCGGGGGGAGCCGGGCAGCGACCCCGGGCCGCGGTGGAGGCGAGGGGCGGAGGCTGTTAAACGCTCCCCGCCGCTGGCTGCGGCGGGGCCGGGCCGGGGTCACGGCGGAAGGGCCCGAGGCCTGTGCCCCGAGGCGGCGGGAGCGAGGCCTGGGCCGCGGGTGCCCGCCTCGCCGGGGCACGGCGCAGCGCAGGCCCCGCGGGCTCGCAGCGCGGCCCGGCCCGGCGGGCGGGGGGTAAGAGCGGGGCGAGGGGGGGCGGCCCGGCCCGGCCCGGGGGAGCGCGGAGGCCCCGGGCCGGCGGGGGAGGTGAAGGGGTGGGCACGGCCTGTGAATCCCCGGCCTGGGAGTTGAGGCGGTGCTGCCTGGGGTGCCGAGGAGGAGGAGGCAGGCCGAGGCGGTGCAGCAGCTGGCAGCGGGGCAAGGCTGCTCACTCACCGGCTGGTTTTCAAACGCGTGCCTCTGTTTCCCGAGTGGGGAGGGAGGATGGGAGAGAGGTGCTGAAAATCCCCCCGCGAGGGAGTCGGGGAGGGCAGGGAGGGAATGCCATCCCCTGCCGGGAGCGATGGAGGGGGGTCCAGGGCAGGCCCCGGGAGGGAGCTCGGCCCTGCGGTGGGGTGGGGGTGGGGGGGAGGCTCGGGAACTTGTGGCAGTCCCTTCCCCAGAGCAGCATCCCGGCGTGGGGATGCGATTCCCTCCCGGATGGTCGCCCTGTGCTCCGTAATGGGGGAGAGACCTGGGAGTACTTTAACATCTTTGCGTTCATGGCTTGCCTGTCATTTTCCTCGGTGCACAGATTTCCCGTTTTGAAAACTAGGCTGATAGCTTTGTTGGGGTTTTAAACCCAGTAGTAGAAATAGGGTTCTCCAAGAACCACATTTAAGTATCCCATTAGTTTTTGAGGCTTGTTACTGATTTGGGAGAGCAGTTGTGAATGCCCCCGGATGGATTCACTTTGCCCCCTGTAACTTAGATCTGCAGCGTTTGGAGGAAACGGCAGGGACAAAATGGACAGTTAATAAAAGGAACAATTGTATACTGCCTATTCTAGAGGGCACTTGCTGCCCTTCAAGAACTTTCCTCATCGCATATGCTCTTTATACAGCAAATCTTTATCTTCTGTCTCTTTTTTTTTCTGCCTTAGTCCAGAAAATGAAACTGGAACAGACATTTCTGGAAATGAACTTGATTGGTGCAGTTGGGAAGATGTGATTCACAGTTATAATGAACATTGAAATTTGTCCCATTTTTTCACAGTTCGGTATTCGAATTGTGTATTTCCTGATTTTTAACCTGTTTACACAACTAAGCTGTTTTGGGTTTTTTTAACCCTTCAAATAACGGCATCCGTTGTGTTGGATTGCCAAGAGATACCCCAGGCACATCCAGAATATAGAGGCAGCTGTTACGCTAGAGGTGTCTGATGCTTTACTCTATAAAGTAAAAGGTTTAAACGAGCATTATTTTCTTCTTACAATCCCTTTCTGTGCTCGGAAGACCCAAAACTGTTGTCAGTGAAATCTGGAGTTGGGGAAGATCTAGTGTTTCCAGGATTGGCCAAAAATAAATTATGGGGTAAAGAATGTTGCTTTTTTTTCTCCTAGTCATGCAGCACGGCTGAAAAGCTCTGAAGGTTTTAGTCATAACACTCTGGTCCCATGTTTTCCTTTTAATAAAGCATCCAGTGGGAGAATGTGACATAATTGGTTTCTTGGATTTAGAGATCTTGAAATGGCTGGTACAACAGATAGAAGAGGAAATTCTCCAGCGGGGTTATGGTTTAAATACAGTAATATGGTGGCGAAGTCATGTTGTTATTGCATGGTAATCTTGCATTTCCCTTGCAAGAAAATGCTTTCTACATGGTTATGCTGCAGAACAGGCACTTTTGAGTCTCGTCAGTGGCACAGAATATTAAATCTCTCTCTCCTTTCCTTGCATTGCATAACCTGAGTGTTGTTCTCCCATAGCAGCAGAAATGATGGAAGAATTGCATAGCCTGGACCCACGAAGGCAGGAACTACTGGAGGCCAGGTTCACTGGAGTGGGGGTTGCTAAGGTGAGTGTAAGTACCTTTGGTAACAGGCATGACTGCTTATCCATCCTGCGCTGCACTTTGGTGTTTTTAATTTCTACGTTGATAATTTCGCTTCGCTAGCAGAATGTTTTGTATCAATAGTTGTGTTTTGACCGCTAATTTGCTTGAAGTATGTTTAAGAGGAATGAAAATGGGATCTCTATGAGCAGATATTTTACTATACAGAAGATTTTGGGTTCTAATTAAGTTCTTAGGAGTTGCTTCATCTTAAGGCAGCTTGTACACCCCAAAAAGCCCGTGACAACTTTGTCTTTGGAAGTGGGAATCTCATCTGTCTCTTCCTTTCTCCAAGAACGCACTTGAGAACTGAATTTGGCCACTTGTTAGATACAGTTTCAAGTTTACTGTGTTCGATACAACATGTAACCAGGCTTAATATATTCAGGCATGTGTTCAGATCTTTGTGGGTGCAGCGTGCTAAAATGGTGTGCTCGGTCACGTAGAACACAAAGTATTCGAAGGTAAGCTCTCCTGTATCTGTGATCCACAACCTGCTAGTAAAATCCCATCTTTGTCCTCACGTACAACTTCATAACTGTTCAGTAGCTGCCTTTCTTGAGTAAGGCACTTAAATAATAACATTGTGTGGTTGCTTGATGTACTAGCATTAAGCTGTTAGTTCTCTAGATGTTGTTGGTAGTGTTAATTGATAGTCTCTCTGAGCAATGAAATGGTGGCAGAACTCTTCTTAAACTAGGTCAGTGACAAGTTTACTTTTGATGAAGATACTGAGTTTTGGACAATATCAAGGTAGATGGTAAAACAACATAGCATTGCTAGATAATTTTCAGAAACTTCTTAGAATTATTTAGGGACAAAACTTTGTAGATGCTGTATTTCTTAGAAAAATTCAAAGCAAATTAGAACTTGAAAAAGGGTTTAGTTTGAGTTCATACTTCTTTCTGATCTGTACTTCAGGCAGGACTCAAACAAGGTTTAGTCTTGGAAGGGAGAGTAAGTAAAACGTTCAGCTTTAAGGCAGTGTAATGAAGATGATCAACAGTAGAAGTTGTTAAGGGGTAACAGTATCAGTTACTGAAGTAAGGGGAGGGGGGTTGATCTTTTCCCCCTCTCAAGACTTTTTTTTTAATCTTAAGGCTTTTACTAGCATACAAGTTTATGCTGCATAATGTATTTACCATCTTGAAAGACTTGTTTTATGCAACATTACAACTTTTTAGTATATTTTTTTCATCTGTTTCTTGCCTCTTCCCCCCACGTATGTCACTTTAACATCTTTAGCTATACCAGTGTAGATAAAGCCAAGCAACTTTCTAGAATAGCTAAGACTTAGAAGCATAGATGCTATCGTTGCTTTAAAACAGTGCCAACATACTCAATGCTCACAAAGAATGTTAGGAACCATTCCTTTTAAAGGAATAACCTTTAAAAGATACAGGAAAGCAAGTCTTGACTGTTTTCAATATGTTTGGAGCAGAAAGTACATGCTCTTTCTCTGTAGGGTGAATATTGAAAACTCATTTTTGTTTCTAAAGCATATCCAAGTAAAAAAGCCTCATTTCTTGGAGGCTTCACTTTGAGCAAAGCTCTTCTGTTACTGAGTTTTATTTTTACCTGTTGTTATGCAGTATAGTGTTTTACTTTGTACTGGTCAGTAAACTGTTAAAGTGCATTACACTTATTTCAAACAATATATATTTATTTACTTGCATACTTGCTAATTTGCAATAGATCAGCCAACCATTGATATGAATTAGCATGACTCTACTATGTTGCAGCAGATCTTGGTTGCAATATTAATCTCAGATACTACATTCCCTCCCAGGTTGGTGCTTCAAATTCCCTCCCTACCCCCCCAAGTCTCCGTCCGTCATGCTCCGCACTGGCATTGGTAGGTCATTGTCTTAAAGGGAATATATTGGGAAAGCTGTGATACGATTGTATGATTCAACTAAGATTTTTTAGCTCTCTCCAATTAAATGTTTAAGGAAAGCTACGTAGAGTAAGTTAGTGCCATCTAGTGGGACTGGGACTGGCACGTCCTCCTGGGATAGAAGGTATTCTGTTGCTGTTTATTGCATAAAAGGAAGAAATGTCATCTTAGATGCTCTCCTATTGGGTGAAGGCAGCAGGCAGTTGTAACTGAGCTTCCTGCCTTCCACTGGCTGGGTGTATCACTTAGTGTGTTTGCTTAGGTTTCTTTAATGTTTAAAAATACAGGGTATATTTTGGATCTGTGTAAAACTAACGTAGTCGTTTACATCCTTAATACCACTGCAGCTTTAAAGCCCACTTTCCCTGTGTGGTTGGAAGTAAGGAACAACTATAGGTGTTTCTGAGAATGAGTAAGACTATGCTGATCTAGAATGAATTTTTAGGCTTGAAACTAGCAAAAAGCTTCTAGCCATCAGAGTCATGGGATTCTGGAAGAGCTTTCCAGTAACAGTAGTAGAGGACAGAAATCCTAAACTGTTTTGGAAACAGCTGTGTGCTGTCACCTCCTCTGGTAGCTGAAGGCACAACCCAATGACCGAGGTCATTTGCAGTCCCAAATGCCTCAAAATTCTGTTGCAAGTCTGTGATGAATTATCTCAGTAGCTGGAGAATATATTTCTTTAGAAGCTTGGAGTTAATACATGGAATCAAATCTATGAGCAAGGAATGTTTCTAGGCAACTGTTATACTCATGTGGTTCATCCAGGTCACTAGATAGACATCTAAAGCATCACTGGCTTTTTGAAGCTATTCTTGCCCTATGCTAAAGTGCCATTCTTCCCCAAATTCACAAAGCCAGTCCTTGAATTTACACGTGACTATCTGACACCTACCAATATTCCTGTTTATTTAGCTCCCACTTATGTTTACTTACTAGGGGAAATCTAAGCATATTCACTTGAGGCATTATTCTGTCTCGTCATCTCAGACGTCTTCCTTGGGTCAGTAGGTACAGAAGACAAAATGTAGTTTGTTTCTCTAGATAACATTGTTTAATTTTGTGTGTTCTCATCTTCTACCTCCCTTCCCCTGTCTGGGTGCTGCCTTTAAGATACCGGGTGGGTTAACTCCAAAGGATTTGTGTCATTTCCACAGACTTTTCCTGGATAAGAATTGGAATAGGTGATTGTGATGGGTGAATCTGTATTTGCACACGGTTAGTCTTGGGCTTAACCAGGGTGGGTCATCACAGCAGCTCACATATCTTCTACAGGTTTGGTCTTTAAAAGATCTTCAAACTAAGTTGTGTGCGCCTCTTTATTATAGCTCAACTAAAAAGGCTGAAGTATTTCTGGTAGGAGCAACCTTCTCTGTCGTGCTGTAGGAATCTTGTAGATCCAAATGACTGTGCTAGAATTGAAGAAGTATTGGTCTTGTTAGCTAGCGCTCCCTTTCCTCCCTCTGAGGTGTCATAAAGAGGGAAGTGAAAGTAACCCGAAGAGTGTCACTTATGTTGCAGGACACCTGCCTCCAAAAATGGAATTGCTCATAACACAAGTAAATGTTGTTGGTTTTTATCTTGTTTTTTACCCGTTCTCTGTCGCTCTAGCAGTCTTGCTCAGTTCAGTAACTCCCAGTTGTGTGGTCTGCTTAGCAACATTTTTAGCAGCAAAGTTACAAAGTTGAGAATTAATGTATGAGAATAATCATGTCTTCCTTGGAGGGAAGCAGTGCTGCCCTGTGATGATCCTTAACAGGTGTCACATGCTACCAGATCTACTTAATAAGAGTTTTGAAACTTAGAATTGAATTTATCAGCTACCACAGAATGTGCCAGGACTTTATACTTGAAAATTGTTTGGATGCTTCTGTGTGCAACATTACTTATTTCAAATGTGTTGTCTGGCTACTAGAGCCCAGAAATAGTTACCAGATCTCAGTTCTATTTCTGCTTCTGAGCTGAGGGTTAGAGTGAGTTGCGTGACCCTTCTGTCCCGTTTGCCATCAGTAAAATAAAAATACTAATTTTTACTCCTTAGAGAACTCTTGAGGCATAATGGAAGCCAAGAAATCCTATTGCAAATCTGCTTACCCATCAGATACAGTGGAGGCTACCTGTGAACATCGGATAGTAGATTAACTTCTCATGGCAAAAAGACATAGGTGATTCGGGGATTTCATTATTGGCTGTAATACCGAGCTTTTCTAAAAGCGTAATTCAGAAGCAGGCTGTAATTCTCCTATTTATGTGATGCTTGAAATAAGATAAGAATATGTTAATTAAACCTGGCTTATACAGTAGCACTGGACCAGAGTAACTGGTAAACCATTCAACCATTTCACTTTGGTCTAAGCCCATGTGGAGTCAGCACTAACTTTTAGTGGAACCAAGGATTTACTTTTTCCCTTTGAAATCTCTTGATTTGCTACAGAATTCAGAAGAACTCGGGTTACCTTGGCTTGAGGTAATGAAGCATGTCTCTGCCATTGAGTTAGCAAAAGAATTTTGCAATGCCTGTTGCTGTAAGTCCACGTTGGAGACTCTGGCTAGGCAGTTTGAATTCCTAGAGCTCACTTTCAATATGAGGAGTTGGAGAGCACAAAATGGAGACTCCCCGACAGAAGAGTTGCCGACAGGCCTGAGGGATCATTTTGGGGAGCTTGGAGAGGCTAGGGAAATGCACAGGTCATGCGAGGCAGTAGGTAGGCTTTAACAGCAGGTAGGTAAAGGAGGTCTGAGTCAGGCTAGCTTTGTTACGGGAGATCCGATGGGAGCTATTATCGGGCTAAGTTGTTTCTATTGAAACTTCAGCCATTCTGCCTCATTTGTGGCCTTTCCAGGGCTCTTGCAAAGGGAGAACTGACTAACTAGCCTGTGTGAGTGGACAGATTTTAAATTCTTGCCTTTGAGTAGGAGTCTTGAAAGCGCCTGCTACTGTTGCATCCACTTCTCAACATGGAGGTTTTGTTGTGCATAGGTAGGTCACGGACTTAGAAGCAGCAGTTGATAGGTGAATCACAAGGGAAAAGAGCATGCCAGCTTATCTCAGAAAGAAATTCCTTGCGGAGGAGGAAGTGTATGCTGTTCTTGTGCTTGTCATTTGGGTAAACACTATAGAAACTATTAGCTTATTTCAGATGACCCACGTATTTTGAATTTTTCCTGAGCCCCATCACTGATTCTCTTGACAGGGTACAGTGGATGAGTGGGCTGGAAGTGATATCAGAGAAGTGCAGTATTATCCGAAAGTAGTCTATGCTAGAAAAGCCAGATGCCAGTGCAGATGACTTCTTCAGGAACATAATTTAAGAGCCCTTCCTGTATAAACTATTGCATGTTTATTATTCCCTACTGCTACTTCCCTGGCAGTATTCTGATGTTGATATTCTTTGCCATGGCTTACTTGTTTTTTTCCAAAATTCAGGTTTGTTCCTTTAATTCCTTTTGTGTCATGACCACTTAAAATGGTATGCTAAATTAAGTACTGAACATTTATCCAATGTCAGTTGCTGAGTTAAATATAAACAGTCAGGAATGATAAAACATAAATTTGAAGGGGTTTTTTATACACACACTCACTTGCTGAGGGAGAGATGCTCAGATGTATGGTTTCTCATATCCATTGTCTAAACCTGTTGCTATAAGCAGTTGATAACACGAGGTTATGTGTGAAACTAGATATCTAGCTGGATGATCAGGAAAACTTGCTTTTTCTTTCTCTTGCATAACTACGTGAGAAGAGGTGCAGCTGAGGTCTAGGCCATGTTCCTTAAACGTCCTAGGTATTGCATCTTTATTGCTTCGAGTACAGCACGTTCTAATGAACAATTTGTGTTTCCATAGTTGGAATACCTCAAAACAAGACTCTTTTGCCAACTTTGACATGAATAAGATGCTTCAGCTCCTTGCCTGTAGGCCAGGCCTAATACTTTGCTGTATGAGAAGTGTCAGTGGAAGGCCCTCTTGAAGATAACCAAGGGAAAGGAAAGCTCATGCAGTGGAAACGGGTCAAAACACATCTACAAAGAACTAATTCTGCATTTGTTCACAATATCAATACACATGACAGTGAACTTGCTGGGTACTTACAGACACCTGACAAGCTGTTCTTTTCTGGTCCCATAACTAAGTAGTTAGTTCCTTTTCACCCTTTCTACTACTGCATTGAGTTCAATTTTACAATTTTGTCGGTGCAGTTTCTAGAGGAGGTTTTAAAGTAAAGGGAAAATAGGGGGTTTGCTGTTCAAGAATCTGTGATCAGAACTGAACTGCTCTTTTGTTGATGCAAAAAATGGGTTTGATTCCAACTGGTAGACCTGTAAATTTCCCACACAGAATAGTCAGTACAGGTAGTTGTGGTACTGGAAGTAAGAAAAACATTGTGGATTTTATATTAGGCATTTTTCCAGCTGCTTGCATTCCAGAACTTTACATTCAGATGCAAACTGAGTGGATTTTTTTGTACTGGAGAGGATAAACTTGTATTTCTGAAAAAAAATCTTAGGATTATTTCTAACTATAGACAACCTCATCAGTTTATTTCTCCAGGTGACCCTAGAATACGGGTCCATTACTGAAACATTGGCCCTTCGTAAGCTGCTGACATACCCTTTCAACCGCAGTGTTCCTGAAAAGCTCAAATGTGGCATTTTGGGAGCAGCTGTTCCTGTCATTTGCTTTCCATGTGCAAAATGGAGGCAGCGAGATTTAAGCAAATGTGGAAGAAGATGAAAGTGAAACTTGTTTCATGTCAGAACCCCAGCCTGTCCATCTGAGACCAGCAAATGCTAATTTGTTGAGATGCTCCTGCACCTAACAAAGCTTTTGCGCTTGCACAGAAGGTTGATGTCTTGGACATGCTGCTGGGGTTTGAGTTCGTGAGAGGAAGTGAAGGATTTTAGAGGACAGCGTTTGTGCAGTTCATAAACAAGCTTTTTACATGGGTGAGAAGGTTAACTTGCTGTTGCCACTTGCCATAAGATACTACACGTTTTTATCAATGAGACCTTCGTGTGGATGTAGCTAAGGTTAGTGTTGGCACTTCTGTTAAGTCCTGTTGGCCAAGGAATAAATCCCTGGAATAACCAAGAGTTGTATCTGTAAGATTTGTGAGCCATCACGTTGGGTGGTGGGGAGCTTGCTGCTTTGTTTAAAAAGCAACTGTTGCTGAAGAGATGAGGTAAAATATCTTGCTGGTCTTGAGCTATTTGTGTGATGAGTTGAAGGGGTAATGGTATGGCTTAAAGGGTACAAATCTGCAATTTTTCTTAAAGTAATTTACTTTTAAAATGGAATCCTAAATATGTAGCTTCTTGAGCTATTCAAGTGTTGTTATTTTTTTGTTGTTGTTAAAGCAACTAAGCATGTCCTTTTAGGAGAAACAAATTTAGTAGTTAACATTCACGGTGTAATACAGAAGGTAAACAGAACTTTTACTTTCTGTGGATGCCTGCTTGGAAATTGGGGTTAGTAATAGCTAGGTTGTGTCACAAGTTTAATTCGATGGTGGTGTTTGTCTCATAAATGGGGAAGGGAGAACTGCTTCCCTCAAAAATAATCTACTGTGGGATTTCTCTGTAATGTTAAGGCTTCTCCCCCACCCCTCCCATAAGTCTTCTGCTCAAGTATATAATGAGAAGTGGCTTTGCCTTGAGGAAGGATTGATTGGTGGGAAGTGCTTACTGCAAAAATAAGAATGCTAAAATAGAATGAATCTTTGGGAAAAGATGCTCACAAGTTATTAATGGAGAGGCGGCTTTATCATGTCATTCTTCCTGTTAATACATTCCATCAGTAATTGTGAATCTTGTTTTTATATCTTTGTCAAATTCGTCTAGATTTCTTAAGTTAGATCTGTAGGAGGATACTTCTGTGTCAGAGCACTAGGCTAAAACACAGTGACTTTGCGTGATTCACTTTTCTTTCCTTTTAAAACCAGTTTTGATACAGATTTTAAAAAATAATGTTCAAAACTGCTTGGATACATAAAAATGCAGATTTGTATCCAGTAGAGACTGCAAAGATGCAGGCAGACTCTTGTAGGTACCTGGATACTATTTCAGTAAATCTATTCCAGCCTCTTGAATTTGTGCTTTAGCCTGGTAGGAGCAACTGCTCTGTTGGCAGGTCAGCCACGGGTCCGTAAAATAGCCTAGCGGGAGAGATGGGTGCAAGTTGTGCTGCTGTTAACACAACTTTCACTTGTTCACTTACGTAGTGTTAAAAAAAGCATAAAATACACACATTTAAAGAAAAATCAGGGGTACTGCCAGCATCTGATAACAGTAATAGCTGCCTTGCCAGATGGAAGATGCCTCTGAATTCTTAGCCCAGGGTCAAGCAGATGCTTGCCTGAAGAGCTGAGCTTGGAACTCCTGCTACTCAACAAATCAGAAGTTTTGTTTCTCGAACCAGTTGTCTTAGACTTTTATGAATCCTTCCTTGGCTGTTTTGTGGATGTGGTTAAATAGAGCAGTTAGGATATAAATTTATACAGAAATATCATTACAAAGGCTGGATCAGTATACTGAGAAAAGGCTGTCCAATGGGCAGTCCAACTTCCGTCTTGCTCCGAACGACTTCTGAAGTTTTTTAGTGGCCCATCATGTGTCCGGGTATTTGACCCGTGTTGCTGCTGTATCCACGTGACTTAGAGCAGCGTAGTTAGCCCAGAGATGCAATGTTTGATAGGACGTATCTGCCTTGTATGGAAATTGTTTCTAACAGTCTTTGCTTGTTTTTCACTAGGGTCCATTAAATAGTGAGTCTTCCAACCAGAGCTTGTGCAGCGTGGGTTCTCTGAGTGATAAAGAATTGGAGGTAAGCAGGCACAAATCCTCATGGTAATCGGGTTTAAGGTGGACATGATTGAACTCAAAACATAGAAGGAATTGTGTGCGAGCGAGTGACCGTGTTCTTTCTTTGGGGTGTGAAAGGGACTAGTGGAAGTATTTAGACTGGATCTTAACCCTGCAGTCTTTGGACCGTGCTGTGAAGCAGTCCTCCTTGAAGCTTCCCACCCTAGCAGGCAGATTTTACCCAATCCCAAAAACACAGCATTCGTAAAGCTCAGCTTATGAAATTGTTTTCAGCTGCATTGTGATTTGTTTGCTGATTTTGGATATAGTTTTGGCCAAATAAAAAGCCAGAGAGCATTAATGGAAAAGTTTGCCTTACCTATCAAATATGTGAATTTGCAGAAGTCTGTACAAAGCGGAGCATTTTTATGAATCGCTCTGTGGAAGTGTGGGGAGGTGAAAATTGATACTTTGTCCCTGTTTAATCTCACTGCTTTAGGATTAACTATTTCAGAACACTTGCTAAAGCAGCAAAATGAATTGTAGAGTTACATTTTTACTTCAAAATGCCATGTTAATAAAGCAAGATCTCAAATTTAAATGTATTTTCTGATGCATTTAAAGAACTTTCCACACAGTTATCAGGTAAGTTTTGGATCATATTTCCCTCTATTATATGGCAGTACTGATATGAGGTGTCTGGTGAAGCTAAGTCTTTCGAGAACGCAATATCTTAAACTCCATACAAGTAAGTATAGTTAATAGTGGAAAACTGAGTATTTATTCTTATTTTACTTGGGGTTTTTTTTATGAACTTTTGTGGAGTGATTTAAATTGACCAAGCTGACATAATCAAATCTACCATTCCTTCCTTTTTCAGTCTGTAACAGATAATGTTGTGTGTAATTTTTGTTATGTAAGTACTTGAATGGAAAAACAACTTAAACTGAATCTCATTAATATGCTTACAGTTCCATGGAGGCTGTAATGGAGCCTGTGGTGTTACAGTCACGCCAACGCTGTTCATGAGTTGCTCTTCACTACGCAGTGAGGAGGCTATGTCACTGACTTTTACACGTACAGGCGCTGGTGCAGCAAGTCTCTAGAGAGTTACGGAGTTTTCAGTCCCCTCATTCTAAAAAGTACTTTGTGGACACAATAGCCACCTTTGTCTTAACATCCCCTCCATCCTCTTACCAAAACAATAACAGGTTGGTGGCTGCCCAGCTGGTAACATGGGACTGTAGATGTCCAGCATCCACTGGGGACGCAGCCAGGTATAGATTCTGACTGTGTCAGCTTTATCTTTTTTATCCTATTAAAGGAGGTAGATTGATTTCTGTGCTTACTGTGTGCAAGTCTTTTGGCAGAGGTCTTTAAATAGGGTACTTTGGACTTTGGTTTCCAAAGAGCATGAAACTTAGGTTTACCACAAACTTTCTGGCCACGGCTTTCCCTCCCCCAGAGTTGTGTTTTGCACGCTGTGGTTTTCTTCCTGCCCCCAGGCTATACTTTAGTGGTGGCTGCAGTGATTGTAAAGCATATAGCTCGGAAATTATTTGGGACCCTTTGGGATAAGAGATGTTTTTAAAATGACGTTGGTGATGGAAATGACAAGATATCTTTCTTTCCAGCAACCTCAGTAAGCTGCTTCTAATGCAGCGCTTCCTAATGTTTTCAGCAAGTTTGGCCACATAAGTGACCCTGGTGATGGGGAAAGCACCATGGCAGGGTCTCCTCCACTCTCGTCTAGGCTTGCTCGCCTTGTACAGACAGATAGGCCTGACGCTTCTGGAGCCTTCAAGCCTCCCACCTGTGCTCTGTATTGTGCCTGTGCATAAATATATTGCTGTCCGCTGATAAGCTGCCCCTCAGGTCTCTGGTTGCTCACAGAAATGGTAGATGCAACCGACTCTTGACTTTAAAGAGAGCAGATGAGGAGCAAACCGAAGTCCAGGTGAATTGCTGCATCTGTGGCAGTTTTCTCCTGGCTGCCATCTTGGGGAGCTCTGCCTCGTTTTGTGTAAGGTTGCAGTTGTGCACCGGCAGACAGGATGGTTCTTGTAGCCATCTGCAAAGGGCTTTGGGACGAAGCATTAGCTGCAGGCAAGATGAATTGTCCTGGTAGACTGTGAGTAGCCACTGGACTGCAAATTTGGATGTCTGTACTAAAACCTCTCATCATTACTCCTCTTGTACCAGGACTACGATCACACTGAAACGGTTTAGACAGGTTTTTATAAGTGTTTGAACTTGTTCTGCTAACCATGTGAGGTAACTGGGCAGTAGAGGCTGGCTTGCTGCAGCTGAAATAGGAAAAAAAAAAAAAAAGTAGCCTCATTCCTAACCATGTTCTCTCCCGTCTGCAGCACATATATCAGAAGGTAGCAGCTATTTGAGAGCGGTTGTTTCTTTAAGTACCAGCAGTAGAAACAAATGCACCAGAGAAGTGAAACAGCCACTGGGGATATGGAGCAGATTATTGTGTTTTGGCATTTTCTTTAAATCTTGGAATAACTGCAGAAATGTTAATTTTGAAGTATTGTTTAACAGACTCCTGAGAAAAAACAGAATGACCAGCGGAATAGAAAAAGGAAAGCAGAAGCGTATGAGACCAGTCAAGGTAATTCATTCTCCTGACCCTGCTGCAGGATTTCTGAACGGTTGGTAATTTGTGCACGTTTTGCACAGTCAGTGTCCTAGGAAACTAATGGCTCTTCTCAAGGGTGTGTCAGGCAGCTTGTTATAAACTGCTCCATGATGGTGTAGTTCTCTTCTGGGAGCCTTGTTATCCTCATTGGCAGGAAAATACTCGTCTTCAGCTTATTCGCGCAAACTATTGCATTTTTATGTGACAGACTGCCCAAAGGCTTAATATGGCTTCTCTGAAGTGTTGTTTTGGTCCCGCGTCACTACATATACAGCAGCCAGACTTCAAAATACAGGCTGTACTCTCTTCCTTGCTTTTTGAGACGTATGCCTGCCTTGTGAGAGTAAGTTCTCACCGTAACAAATAGAGAACAAACTGTGCTCGAGTATAAAGCAGGCAGTACTGTCTCAGAGTACTAAGAGAAACCCAGCATGTTCAAGTCCAAGTTCAGATTTTCTAGCAAATGGGCATAAGGGCAGATTTCTATTTCTTTTATTCTTGAACAAGAAAGTAACAAGGAATGTGTTGGCAGAACTGCTTTGATAATATTATAATAAGAGAAAAGGGCTAAGTTTTAATGAGCTGGTGTTAAGCCACCGCTAATTATCTCTCTAACTCTTATAGGAATGCTTGTGAGAGATGTAATATGCAGTAATTTACCTGAAGGCGGAGGAGTAAAAGTGCCCTTTGCTCTGTCCTTATCTTGAAGGAAATTTTGGAGAACGTATGCAACATGCAATGACTTAGTGTTTTCTAAGTACTTTAGCAAGTGCAAATGCTGTTTGATTGGATTTGACATGTTTGGAATTGAGTGTTAATTGAATTGTCAACTGTAAACCCTCCCAACAACAGCACAAGAGCTGTAACCCTGGGGCAGTCTTTTGTTGTGCAGAAGCTTTTGTTGTGATAGGTGTTGCACCCTTCTACAGGGAAAGGAGTGTCAAAATAAAGGATTAGGGTTTTTAGAATGGCATTGTAACTTCTGTACTTAAAAATATCAACTCTTATTTTCATCCTTTGTTTTCCTGTTTTAGGAAAAGGCACTCCTAGAGGACATAAAATTAGTGATTATTTTGAGGTAAGCATCTTCACATTGAGAAATCTGCTTGAATTCACACGATGCAAAATGTAGATGGAAGTGTGTAATGTGACTTCTGTTACTGATCCATCACGTTAAATAATAGCTTGGAGTCATTGATTGACAACGTTAACCTGATATGCTCAAATCTGATTAGGTAGAGGATATGAGATTTTTGGGAAGTTGGTTTTTTTAAATTAACATTCCTTTGAACAGCTGATAAGGCAATTTTTTAAAAGAGCAGCCACGTAAGTATAGGTTGATTTCGTTGGAACCTGGATCTCAGATGAGGGTTATCTCCTAGTGCACAAACCTGTTTTGATAAGGGTCCAGTGCTGCAAAAGAACCTACCTGCAAAGTCCCGCTGATTTGAGTAGAAGTTGTTTACAGGGTTCCCTCTTTAAGAAAGCTTGCCGTGGGAGGCTGGCACCACACAGGAGATGGAGACGCCTCCTCAAAACAGTGACGGACATTCTAAAAATCAATATTCTTTTTATTGCATAGAAACTCTGAAGTTTTTCTAGGTCTGCACAATCCACAGCTCTAGCTTTTCTCTTAAGTTTGTTCTTTATTTTACTGAGTAACTTGCAGTTGGAAATTAAGTGCTTATTAGCGCTTACTTCTTTCCTGGCTAAAGTTTTTTATAAGGGTGGTACGCTGTGTGGTGCGGGAACATACGAATTTCTGTACCACCTAGACCAGTTGCCCAGCTGCTGATGTATCCTGCCTTTAACCGTGACTGGCACAGATGCTTCAGCGGAGGTGTACGTTTCTTACCGCTTCTGTGATGCACAGTTAGACACATCTCCTCACAGGGAATAGTCTTCCTAATTCTATCCAGTAAAAAAATGATCTATATTAAAGTGTGCAGGTTTATATCTTTTTGTGTTAAAATGAAAAATGTACTCAGTGCACATGTGAATGTTTGTTGAAGTACTTACTTTTGCTGTTGTTTTTGAAAACAGTGCGTGAAATTTTAAGGTTTTCCTCTTGGCTTACGTTCAGTTTGTTTCAGTGAGTTCATAGAGCCCATAAAGCTTCATTTTTAAGATTAATGCATTTCTTCTGCCTCTGTTAAATTTGCTTAAGTATAGTATCTCTGGAATTACTGATGATCAAATCTGTTGCTTTGGCCAGTTTGCTGGGGGAAGTGGCCCAGGAACCAGTCCTGGTAGAAGTGTGCCGCCGGTCGCCAGATCATCACCACAGCATTCCTTATCCAACCCCTTGCCGGTAAGTGTTCTCCCTGGGGACAGAGCTGGTGGCACGGCATTGATTAGGTTTGTGGCCGTGCTTCAGACAGGTAATAAAAGGTTCTGAACAGGAAAGAAGGTCTCTTGGTGAGTGATTTGGCTTATTCTCTATTCAGTTCTTTTTTATTTTTAAATCTGAAACTGGGTTCTGGCAGCAAAGCCAGATGTCTCGGACCCTGTAACAGTGGCTAGTCCAGTTGTAACTGATACGAATATCTGAGCTTAAAGCGTGCAAGATCAATGCTTTTAGCATGCTGTGTGGTTACAGATAGATCACTGTCCTTAATAAAAGGTGGAACTGACATATTAGTTATGTTGTATTCCGTTGTAGCTCATGAACTTCTCCATCAGGTTGGGAGTATGTTGTATGTTTGTATAGCACTGGTACAATGACAGTCTGGTCTTGATTGGACCCATCGGGTACACGGAAAAACGCGCATACCATAATTATATGGGGAAGGTCTTTTACTTCTGTTTATGTGCATGTGACTTGTAAGGAGCATGAGCAAAAGCCTGCAAAGAAATGTGTATACATGCACATCTGTTGCTATTTTTTTGTTACATAATTCCATTTTGCTGTCACAGCGTTTCTGCAAGATCTGAATGTGAAGAAATCGCCAGTATTTTTAAGCCATTTTAGCACAAAGCAGCTAAAGAAATTTCTATCAACTAGCAAAGCAATATTCAGAGGCTCTGGTGTCTGATCTCTAGTTTTGACCGTTGCCTGGGCCCCTCTTTAAAAATTTTCAGCATTTGTTGAGTGTCACAAAAGTATGGAGCATTGTGGGAAAGGTTAGTATTCTGCAAACCAAATGCAAAGTCTTTACTGATTACGTTATTCTGCAGAGACCTTTGCACAGTTCACGAATGTGTACTGAACTAAACCCCAACACTGAATGGTCTGCTCAGAATTCAATGTATGTTGCTAGATTTCAGAAGCTTTGCAATGCTGCTTTAAGGGAGAGCTTCAGATATGCTTCTAGATATTTTTTTATGTTTACAGAAATTAAAATATACCTTGTTAATTGAACGGCCCTTCCTCCTGTCTTACATTAATTCACTAATACACCTCTTTAAAGAGAAGTTAATGAAAGAAGTACCATCTCTGAATGCTGCAGATGCGTGAGGTATTAGGGACAGTTCTTTATTCCAGCAGATGAGATACCCTACAGGTGTTTATAATGGGACAAGCTGATTCTTCCTTTGGTTTTCTTCTTCTACACTTGTATGTATTGAGGAGGTAAAAGTTTGAAGAGTATTTCTCATGTGGTGAAGACTGATGTTACAGTTAGTTTCAGCTAGGCCAGTTTGTGTCTCTCCTTACGCAGGTGCTCTTTGTGTTTCTTATCTTCTGTTCTTTACTCTTGCAGCTAAACCTGTAATGTTTGCTTGTTCATAACAAACTATTACGTGCATTTACAAGATCTGTCCTCTTCTTACAAACTGAATATCAATGGTTTGAGCTAAGCCCCCAAAGTGGGGGTGTCAGTGAAAATTGGAGAAGATTGAGTATCTTACCCATTACAGATGTCAGTATGGTCTAGGAAGAGAGCAGAGTGTTAAAATGTCTTTCACAATGAGACAAACCTCCTCCAAACCTGTGAGTTAATCTATACGGTACTGGAAATTTTCTGCAATCAGAACTTGCGGAGGAATTGTAATGGCTTCAGGATGTTACTTCTTGTCTTCAAATCTCTTGACTGCTTTGAATTGCCTTGCTTCTCCTTTGATCAGAAGAATGATCTGCAGGTCTTCAGACTCTTGCAAGGTCGCTCTCATATGCAAGCATTCTTTTGGGGAAGAAAGCACACTCTTGACATTTGTAATGTTAGCCAGAAACTATGCTTCAGGTTGCAATTTAGGTTTTTAAGAAAAACTGAAGCCTGACCTGACTGTTTACTTGTTACATATGTGGCATATGCCTGGCCCGGAGTTACAGCTTGGGAGGACTTAGATGATTACTACCCAGCCTGCCAAGTTTTAGCAGTGATGGGCTGGCTTTTAAAGAGAGGGCAATGAGATTCTGAGTGCTGTAATCAACGTAGCTCAGATGAGTCTTGTTCTTATTGAGCCCCGTTTCTGTATCGCAGTTGGAAAATGAGTCTACTGCAGCAGAAAGGAGCTGGCCTTCAAGAGCTGCAATGCATTTCTTAAAGATTTTGGAAACACGGTAGTACTTTGCTTATCTTGCAGGAGATTGGTCCCAGCTGTAAGGACAGAAATGAGGTTACCGTGACGTCTGGGTCCTAGAGGTGGTTAGGTTGCTGACACGTAGCAGTTCTGACTCGGTTTACTTCAGCGGAGTAACGAATGTATTGTGACATTGGCTGTTTTAAAATGAGTCCTTGAAAACCATCAAGTAGTATAATTTTGAATGCATTGACCAAAGTCGCAATGCACTAAGGTTTTTGCATCTACAGCCTATTTTGCCCCGCTGGCTCTGAAACATGTGTTTTTGCAAAGGAAGGGGGTGTGTTAGCTGATGAGGAATTCTGTCCTGTGTGTTCATATGTTACTTTTTTTTTTTAAATTGTTAACTTCATCTACTTTTTGATGTCTGCCATTGGAACAATCACTCCAGGAGTCCTGTTTGAGTTATCAGATCCTCACCGTGCTGCCTGCCCATTCCTGAGCTGCTGCTTCACTGACAACAGTTTTGGCAGAGTCAGAGAATCGCTTCTTTTTTTAAATTTTAAAAAAAAAAAAAGTTCATTGTATTTTTTTTGACTGTGTTACAGCGGCGAGTGGAGCAGCCGCTGTATGGGGTAGATGGCAGCACAGCAAAGGAACCGCAGGAGGAACACTCTGCTCTGCCAACGCTGATGTCGGTGATGCTGGCGAAACAGCGGCTAGAGAATGAGCAGCTGGCACAGAGGGGAGGTGGCCTCTGTTTTACTTTTGTCTCGGTGAGCAGCTCTGAAAAGATTTGAATCCCAAGGGATGTTTCTAGTTAAGGGATGGGGAATTTGAAGCTTTTCTGCTCAAAGACAGTGGTTCAAGTGCAGCCTGGTTTACTGATGACCAAGTCTACCATCTTCTGGTAAGTTCATCTTCCTTGTGAAGAGTTCTAGGTCCCAGGCTTTGCTTGTTTAATAAAATGACGTGAGTTTTAAGTTAACGACTCAAAATCTTACGTAGATCAAAATAATAGTATCTGAGAGGCTAATCTGATAGATGCGAAAAAGCAAAAGAATGAAGTGTAGTCTTGCTGTGAGAAGTGTTTGTTTTGGCCTTGCTTAATCTCAGCTGACATGAATTATATTAGGCTTTTAAAAGCTTTGTCTTTTAGCAGGTTGGGCCAGACTTCTTGAAAGAAACTGACTCTCTTGTTTTAATGAACTAAATCTTTAGAGCATTCTTAAAACTTAACGTGAAAGTATGGTACGCAGGCCAGGCTGCACCTCCCATGTAAAGATAAGTGTATCTGCATGGGCACTAGTGATCATGCTAAGGAGCATATAACAATACACTAACTTTCTTTTGCAGGCCCAGCAAGGCAGCCCATCTTCTACCGGATCAGGGAACACTGAGCATTCCTGCACTTCCCAAAAACAGATTTCCATCCAGCACAAACAGTCACAGGTATAGCTCGCTAGATGATACATCTCTTGGATATGAGATTGAAGCTTGATGCAGCTTGTCTTCCACACCAGAGGATGCCACTTGTAGTAGATGTAATGTTTCCAGTGAAAAGAGCCAGTAATCCCAACTCGGTCTGTAACTACTGATTGAAGTGAATCACTCTGAACTTTGTTCTTTATCCTGTAAAGGATGCTTTTCAGTTGCTGCTACTGGAGGTTACCTGATCTGTTACTGAGGCTTTTCTGTGTCAATACTGTGGGCACTTCTTCAGCTGTGTGCAGATGGGCTCAGGAGAGGAACACCTTAGCTCTGTCTGTTTCAGTTCTGTTGTATCCTGAATGTTCTTCCCCTCTGTAAGCGAAGATGTGAAGGAAACCTGAGTGGTAGTTATGAATGCCTCTCTTCAAGTGCTGGGTCCTGGGTGCATCCGCACTGCTGACAGTACCAATATCCACAGTCTAGCTGGAAGGTCCTTGGCCTCTGCAGAGTACACCCGTGGCATAGCTTGTCCTGTCAAGGTGGAACGTGGTGTGTTCCTGACAGTGCTTCTCAGCAACTTCACTGACTTGGAGTCAAGAAGAGGAGTAGCTCTTTTGACTGTACTGCTGTCTTTTTGGTGCCTTTTAAATTGTTAAGATTCTTCTTGTGGCTTTATGGCAAGATTTACTTTTAGCTGTGTCATCTTCCTCTGTTGCTTATAAGGATGTTCAGCTTTATCTGCAATGCATCTTGCTTATTTCTTCTCCAAGCCTGCTTTTAATCTTCTTTTGATTTTCGTCTCTGATTTCTCTGTGACTGACCCTTCCGTTGAGTGATTTTTAAACCATCAGTTTTGTGTCAATCATTTTCTCACATCAGTCTGTGTCAAGAGATGATTTTATTGCTGGGGGAAGTTCATTCTCCATTTCCCCAGCAGGTGGTACAAGTTCTTTGTGCATGAAGAACAGCAATTCTACCTCTGGGGATACTTAACTACCTTAAGTCTGAGCTCTGTTGTGTCACTAGGGTCACATTTTGTTGTCTATATTGTTAAAATGCTGGTCTGTGAAGATCCCCGTTTCTTGCTCATGTGTGGAGAAGTCTTGTGCGAGAATGATGCCGTAACTCGAGAACCTGCCAGAGATAACTTTCAGATTTCAGTCTTTGCTGTCCCAACACCAATGCTTAAAACAATGGTCCCTCCTGGAGTGAGCAAGGTGTTTTTATTCTCTCCTCTGCTTAGTGTGCCCACAGGGTCCATCTTCCTTGGAAAGGGTGACACAGTATCTGAGTGTGCTTTCTGCCAACGCTCAGCTTCATGGTATTCTCCAGAGGTCTAGATGTAGCGTGCACTTAAGGCAAAGAATCCAGGAAGATGCTTGACTGTGTGATGAGGACATGTATACATTCCTGTATTTCCTTCCCGAACCTGTTTGGAATTGATAGGGTTAAAAAAAAATCTTCGGTGATTTCCAGTTTGAATCACTTCTGCAATGCCAAAAGCCAGTCAGCATGAGCATGATTTTCTTAGCGTTCTCAGTCAGTGCTAGGGCCCTCCAGGTGCTCTGAGGCAAGGTGAGTTGCGATGAAGTCACGTGTAAGAGCGTGCATCCTGAAGCATGACTTCGTCTGACACAGTGCAAGCATGTCTGTGCGTTTGGCAGCAACGTAACAGTCACTAAAGAAACTTTCTGCTGCTTCACTGGGTGCGTGCAGCCTAGGTTTTCAACAGACGGCCTTCTCGTTGCCTTCAGTGGCAAAAGCTTTTGTCGCATGTGCTTCCTGCAGGCTGTCGGGAAGTATAAACCAAGCTAAGGCAGCAGTAGGGTGACCTGCCCAGGCCTCCTTTTTGTCTTTCGGGATTTAGGCTCATCTTGCTTGATGTGCAATGCTGGCAGGTGTTCTTTTTGATCTTTCGCATACTGGGCATATGTAGAGAAGCAACAGGCCGCCAAGTTTGTCTCTTACTTCATGGTGTTAGCTTCCAGGCAAGCCTGAAATTCGGAGAACAGTTATATAACAGCTCCACAGGTAAGTCTCCGCTAACTCTTCTCAGAACCAGGATAGTTGCTTGCTAGCCATAAACGTGAAATCTGTGTACGCTGTCATGGAGCGAGATTTCCTTGCGTTGGCTTGAGTTCTTTTTAGATGTTGTGTTCATGTACATGCTGACTTCTTCCCCTTGTCTTCCCCACCCATTAATCAGACTGCTGAGTTTGAAATACTCTTACTGCTAGAGAATATAGCATATGTCTTTTGTCTTCTCTTCCTGGGCATAACTCTCACTTCATTGGCGAAGGTATTTGAGATGTGCTGCACCCCATAGAACTTTCCAAATAGGTTTTGCTCAAGAACTGCAAAGCTCCTGTCCCTAGTGGACACTAATACATCAGTTTGTCAGAAACAAAGACCTTGTGTCTAATATTCCTGCTGTCAATCTGTTACAATATTTTAAAATGAAGACCTTGTGTTTTCTGTCAAAACCACCTTAGAACCCACAGGTATTGTCTCTTGTCTAGCAGGTGGTTGTCTGTGCCCATGCCAGATCTCATAAATTCGATATTCCAGCTGAGGGTTGGGATTTGGTGGGGTTTTTTGTTAAGCCTTTTTCCTGTACAAGCTGTGTTGCCCTGCAGGAAAGGACAGTGAATGTCAGAGACCACCAAGGAGTGGGCAGAACTCAACTACAAAAACAAAAGTTGCAGGACTTGGAGGATGTTGTAGCCTGTTAAGTGTTACCAGTTTGTTCTCCAGAGCAGCTTTGTGCTAGCTGACTGAACCTCCTATGCTGGAGGAGCCCACCATGCAATAAGAAAATGAAGAATGGCGAAAGTTCTTCCCCACACTGCTAGGATGCAGGGGATCGGTTCCTCCTTCTTAGACCTAACTGTTCAGATCAGAGAAGGTTACACTGTGATGTTACGTGCTGACTATCTGAAATACCATCTGTTTTTCTTACATGTGGTTTATGGTGATTTTTCCCTACAGTCTGACCTCACAATGGAAAAAATATCTGCACTAGAAAACAGTAAGAACTCTGACTTGGAGAAGAAGGAGGGGAGGATAGATGACTTATTAAGAGTAAGTATTTAAAGTGGGACGACTCTTCTGAAAGCTGCTATTTAAAGACACCTAGAATGCACGTGCCAGCTAGGCTGCAGAGCAGGATTTTGTATACCATTTGTAGAACCAGCACTTGCAAGGTAAAACAAATCCAGTCATCCTTTACTTGCAAGATAATTGTCTGGCTTGTAGATACTCTGTTTGGGCCTGCCTGAAGCCACAAGCAGTGTAGCAGTGACTGTGGCTAGATGGTGCAGAGTTATCGTAGCTAAGCACTAGCTCAGGTGTTTGTGTCCTCAGCGGTGGTGTTGGCCTTTCTTTGATCTGTTGCACACTTTTTGTGTGTTTTGCTAGCTAACCTAACATGTTTCTCTTCAGAATTATTCCCTTGTTCTAAATACTGAGGAGCTGAGTCTGCTTTTTGTTTAGTAACATGTTCAGTAGCCGCTCAGTAGACTGGGAGGGTGTATTCCGAAATGCTCATTCATCAGTGACATGTATAGAGATGAGGAGAACATATTTTGGTCAAAATTAAAGAATAAAGCTTCTCTTAACCCCCATTAGTATTCTTCAGTAAAAGATAAATACCTTTAAATC
This sequence comes from Phoenicopterus ruber ruber, assembly GCA_009819775.1. Classification (NCBI taxonomy): domain Eukaryota; kingdom Metazoa; phylum Chordata; class Aves; order Phoenicopteriformes; family Phoenicopteridae; genus Phoenicopterus; species Phoenicopterus ruber. The sequence goes on from CM020238.1 coordinate 3,631,607, forward strand.
AAGGATCTTGTCTTAATGGAGGAGTTCTAATTGATTTAGCTTTCATCAGCTGGAGAGGCATCTCTTGTGAAGCGTTGAAAAGGATTAGAAAACACATTAAAGGGAGAAGAGGGAAGGCTCTCTGTGTGATTGTGTCCAGTCTCAGCACCTAAAAGAGCTAAGACAAGCTCTTGGAGACATACACAGAGGCACATGTGGGTTTGTGGAAAACAATCCATGAAGCAGGAAATAGATTTTTTTGTTGGTGGTGGGGTTTTTTTGTTACCATCCACTGTTTAATCAGAAGCCAGACTATTTGTTGGAAGGAGGATGGTTAAATTTAACATTTTATCAACATAAATGGTTGCACATAAAATCCTGCTGTACGCTGTGGTGGTGTTAAAAACAGCAGCTGTTACTGGGAACAGTCTATATAGCGGGGCTGATGGATAGTAACTCGAGCAAGAATTTAATTGAAAGTGCAAAGGGAGTTACCCCATCCTTTTCCTTTGCCAGTATTGTGGCTAAAGAGAGAGGATAGTCCAGGGATGACTAAGCTATTTTGAGACTTGGTAGCTGTGGCAAGGCCTTAAATGTTTAAAAAAAAAAAAAAATTTCATTGTGCTTGTGTTTAGTCTCTTTGTACCTTAGTTCCTTATACATAACCCAGGATGATAGCTCTTCCCTGTTGTAGAGGGGTATTAAGATTTGAGTGGGTTAAAAATTGAAGAGCTTGACTCAGATGTTTTGATAAGAGGAACCTAGTCTTTTTTTCTTATCCTGCTGGTTTGCTTTCTTTAATCTGATGCCTAGAGCTAGCTGGGGAAACTTCTTCCTAGGTGATGCTTAGTTTGGCTCTTTTAGAGTGATTTGAAGTCAAAGGCTTTTCTTCTCTGTTCACTTTTAGGCCAACTGTGACTTGAGACGGCAGATAGATGAACAGCAAAAGATGCTGGAGAAGTACAAGGAGCGGTTGAATAGATGTGTAACAATGAGCAAGAAGCTTCTTATAGAAAAGGTGAGCAGAGGACTTTCTGCATCTCTGCAGTCACAGTTCACGTCTTTGAAAACTTCTCTATCTTCTTCTGAGCAGTGAAAACCTGCTCCTATTGTGATAAAAGACAAATGGAATTCTCTCTTGAATTATTTCTCTGCAAATAGGAATGTAATGCTAAGACTGAAATGGTGCGGAATGTTTTGATTTGGTTACTTTTCAGTCTCAAAGAGTGATCTCGCTTGTCTAAGTGAAATAGTCTGAGCTTTAAATGCAGCAGGCATTACCTGATTTGGAAACTCGTACACCTGAAAAGCAACATTGTCCAGCTCTGGCAGTACAGGAGCAGTATCCCATTGTGCAGGGAAATTGCCAGATATGCTCTGTGACAAGGGCAAGTGATTTAGACCTTTCCTTCTTTCAGATGGCAAAGTTGGAGATTGTTGCTTTGTATAACACTCAAAACAACACATTAAAGACACTGGGGAATGTGCCAGGCTGCTGTTTACCAGCGTCCAGCCTGTTTCAGTGTTGAAAGATTTCCAGATTTCCTGATGGTGAAACAATGGGGGGGGGGTTGATTGCTCTTTCACCTGTTGGCCAATTACATCTATTGTTCGTGAGCACTGGGTGGGCAAAGCTACCGGGGTGCTGGTCAGTACGTGCAGTCTGTTTGAGTTGATTTTGTCACAGAGCTGATTGTTCTTGGCTGAATGGGACTCCCCTTTCTGGGAGGATTTGTAACTCTGGGCTAGGTGTTCTGTAGACCTGGCATTCGGATAGGTGGTGTCTAGCTCCAGTGAGGAGCTTTGCTGGTTCTCCTTTAATCCTAACTGACTGAAGCTTTGCTGCCCTCATCTCAGGCCTTGGAAATTTCCTCTCACTTACTGGAAACACTCTGTGACAAACACTACTACCAGTTTTTATGCGTTTTGGTGACCTAACTGAGATTGTGTCACTTCTGGGAGTGGTGCAAGTCTAGGACTGAGCTGGCTGATCACTGTATCTTAGTCTTAACGGTGATTCAAGGTGCATTTTCTTCATCTCCTCTTTGAGTGAATAAGGGCCTGATCAGAGCTGTGTCTGGAGTCTAGCTAAGCTGCTGATACCAAGGGGTAGTTTTAATCCTACTGCTAGACTGATTTGAACCGATGATAGAATGGGTGAGCTACGCAAGCAGTAATGGGGAAGGAAAGGTGAGGCTGAAATGCCAGAAAGGAGGCAGTCAAACAAATGCCTGTCAGACTGGTGTGAAGCACCAGCAATAATTTGATCAATGATTTTCAGCTGGATTTCAGATAAGCAGTACCGAAACAATGGAAAGTGGTAAGAATTGGTAGTGATTTAAAACACAGCGCAGCTCTTAGCTGCTAATTTATGGCTTATATTTTAACATGTGTTTTACTTTGTTTGCAGTCAAAACAGGAGAAGATGGCATGCAGAGATAAGAGCATGCAGGATCGATTGAGGCTAGGTCACTTCACTACGGTGCGGCATGGGGCGTCTTTCACCGAGCAGTGGACAGATGGCTATGCCTTCCAGAACCTCATCAAGTGAGGACAAACAGAGTTGTCTTTAACTTCAGAGGCAGAGACGGAAAAACTAAGCAGTTGTGTGTGATGTCTTGCATGTCAAAATGTGAGAATGGTGTGACTGATGCATGAAAGGATCAGATAGGAGCTACTGACAATGGGGGATGTTTTCACGTTGAAGTGAGAAGTATGTTTCCACTTAAACCTCCAGAGACTTGAACTGGGATCAAATTGTTTGAGTTAGCCTCTGGGCTGGAAAGCAGTAGGCTGCCCTGTTGGGTATTCTCAGTGCACCTACCTGGCTGTGCAGTGCTTCGGGTGGAGAGGTGGACCAAATTCTCACGTGTGTCTTGAGTCAATCAATTTGATTTGCATAGTTGCATATATTAGTCAAGGAAGGCTAATTAGCTCTTTTTTTTTCTTTTTAAGTAGAAAGTAGAGAAGCTTAAAAGAGAAAATCCATACTATTTAACTTCTTTTGCCTCCTGGTAACAGTGATCAAAGGGGCTGCAGAAACCTGGAAATGAAGATCAGAGACCCTTTTATGCAGGATGTTAATGGAAATATCCAGTAAATTCCCACCTGGCCTAGACCTTTGAGTAGGACTTGGCAAATTAATTGCATTAGAGAGCGCTATGTGTGAGCCTTTAAAATCATATCACTTCTCTGTAGTCTGACAGGGAGGTGCAGCTCTTGTTAGGCGCGGATTAAGTACTTTATAATTCTTCCTTAGTTTGTGCTGTAAGACATGGAAGAAATACTTCTGGAATATTTACCTGCAGTCTCAGTCTCTTTTAAAAAGTGAATTAAGTGTGTAAATGCTCAAGTCATTTAGACTGGAAATTTCAAGAGTGCTTTTATCACTGTAAAATGTTTAAGATAGTCTTTTTATCTTGGAGGAGAGACTGTTTTCTCAGTGAAATTAGGAATGGTGTTGGTTATATTTCAGAGAACTAAGGATAGTTTAACTGTACCCTTGAAGTATAAGGGTACTTTCTCAGACGGTGCCAGACTCAGGAATAGTTTTAACAGGAAAGTCTGACATTTAGAACAGAGCCTTCTAGGAAAAAGTGTGTGGAAAGTTAGTGACTTACCATGGATCCCTGGGTTTTCCGTGTGGTTAGCAGCTCCTTGGTTTTGGATATCCTCTGCATGAATAAAACCTTTCACTTACTAAAAGGTTTCTGTGGGCCAGGAAAAGAATTCCCTTTTATGTAAAAATACCTTTAAAAAATGTGAGTCATAATGTTTGGCACATCCCCCTTTTTCTGTACAAAAATATTTTGTTACTAATCTTACAAGTACAACTGATTTGAAATTCATTGCTCCAATCTGTTAAGAGCAGATGCTGAAGACAACAGAGTACATACCATTAGTTATCTGCTTCATGTTTTTTCTGCTGTCTTCTTTCCAGGCAACAAGAAAGGATAAATTCCCAGCGGGAAGAAATAGAAAGACAACGAAAAATGTTAGCAAAACGGAAGCCACCTGCAATGGGACAGACCCCTCCAGCAAGCAATGAGCAGAAGCAGCGCAAGAACAAGACCAATGGAGCAGAAAATGAAACGTAGGTTACGTGGCCTTCTTGGTACATTGCAAAGCTGCGTGCTTTGATTAGAGCACAAAATATCTACTGGGAAATGGAATCTTGCCCTTGCCTCTAGGCTTCACTCCATGCACAAATGAATATTGTGGAATTAGCCTGGCATTCAGCAACATCTGGCTGCGGTTCTAAATAGTTTTCATTGGAGTAAAACAAGGATCATTGCTGAGTCCAGACTTTGTATGAGCTTAACTTTTTTTGAATGCAGTAATTTTTTCAGTATTCCTGTTGCGTCAAGTTTGAAAAGCGGTGTCCGTCTTAAGTGTTGCAACTTCAGAATTGATTTTGGTATCACTGTGTGATACCTGGCACGCTTTTCTAAGGGGGGGAAAAAAAGAGTACACATTTAGAAGCCTTTATTTCCATGTACTTTCCGGTGAGGCTTTTCAAACAATTAATTTGGTATACTGAAGAAAAAAGATGCTCTCCACAAAGACAGTGCATTAAGCATTGACCTGTATCTCCAAAGCAGTCCATCGCAGGTACCTGAGTCAGGGAAAAGGGAAAGGTAGTTGAAGTGCTACTCATCTTCTTACAGAAGATGGGTTTTTTCCTACCTCTTTTGAAGTTACTGATGCTCTAAGAGTCCTGATGTTCTTAGAGAGGAAAGCTGTGTCTCACAAGAAATTTAGAGCAATATTTTTTGGAATTTTTTGTGAGTTGGAAATACATGAAGTCAGAGACTTTCCCCTACCTTCTACCGGTTTCCTTTACAGTCTTCATTTTATTGCTGTTGGCTAATACCATAACTTTCAACGACACTTTTCTTTTTGCACTATTAAATCTCCTGGGCATGACTTGACCTCAGAGTTCCTGCAGCACTTTGAATTCTTGGTCTTGATCTTTAAAAGTGCGTCTGAAGCAAGAGCTCCCACTGCCTTTGCAGTCACAGCAGAGATGGCACATGACCGGGTGAACTGTGATGTTCATTCAGGGTGCTCTCAGCGACCAGGGCTGTGTCCCCAAAGAGGATGCTGGTGCCTGTCCATCAGGTGTATTGTATTGGAGGGCACTGTGTGCTTTCTGCAAATAAGTAGCTTGAATAGAGACATTTACCCCTTGTTCTGGCCAGGTGAGCTTAAAAACAACTGAATAAAGTTTGAACAGCACCTTTTGCATGGCAGCGTTTGAGTTTGGAGAAGTAGATCGAATGTCTGCGCGTGGATATTTTGAAGCGTTGCTGTTCATTGTGGGAACCTTTCACATCTAAGGGACAGGACGACTGTTCCACACTTCTGTGGGGATGTTTTTCCTCAGCAGACTGGGGCAGCTGTAGTGTGGCTTATTCTGCAGACATGGCAGCACGGGTCTTGATGTGCCTGGAAATCTTTATAATGTCCGTGATACCTAGTGAGCTTCTGCCTATGTCGTGAGCCTGCCTGGGTGTAATCTAGCCTTACCTGGGTTTGCTAGTAAGCCTTTTTGTGCTACCAGGTCTTCTTCTCTGTGTTTCTTGCTGGTTTATTATTCTTAGCCAATATATTTTGGGGTTTTATCTTTGTGGTTTAGAAGAGCTCCTTGTGGTGTTCTTGATAAAAACTGCTTGCCAGCGTATGGATATGGTTCATGTGGAGTGTCGTAGCTTATGCAAACATTGTTTTTGCAAGTCGGCTGAAGCAACTGTACTGACTGACTACTTGTTTAATCATTAGTTATCCTGTAAATGCATTTGTTGGACCAATGTGTATCAGGTACAAAATTTTCTGGTTTTTGGAGGGAGTTTTTTTTTATTGTGGAATTCTTACAGAGGCTGTCTTTTAGGCAAGTTGAATAGAAATGTTTCTGAAAGTTGAATGAGAAGCGCACAGCCAAATTCCTTCATTTGATTTTTGATTCCTCTTTCGTTCCTGGTTGTTGCTGTGTCTCAAAAAGGAGAGGAAGGTCCCATGATGCAAAATTAAACGGGCACTCTCCTGAAACTAGTTTCTAGCCTGTGAATGAGTAAAAGATTTTCATTCAGGAAGATTAATCTGCTGGGGCTTTTTGAGGTTTGTTAGGGCAGCTTGGGCAACCTTGGAGTCTTCAGCTGCACTAGAAGTAGTGTATTTCAAGCATGTTTCTGTGAAACAGGGCAGTGTTTGTCTTCGAGCCCCCTTGATTTCTGTAATGCTTGCTGCTAACAGGCAGCTATTTTGGGCAGTGTTAGCCTGGTGGTACTCATTACATCTCTTAATGAGTAGACTGTTGGTGTTCAGTCCTGTGTTTCATTTGTGCACAAGAATATGTGGAAAGCTTGTTACTGGTTTATTCAATTGTCTTTTTATTCCTTATACAGCGACGCCAACCAAAGACCTAAACTTTTGGGACGGTCTTTTAGATTAGCTGAATCTGATTAAAATTCAGGCTGTCGGGAGGAGGGTTGGGGGTATGTGAATTAGCATGCTTTTATATAAAATGAGACAACATGTAAACATTTAGGGTACTGGGTGTGTTTTGTGTGTATCTTTAATTTGTAATAAGCAGTTCCTTATGGTCCGAGATTCTTTCAAAGGGAACTTGGCTTGTGAGTTTTGCATTAAATTGGTCAGCTAACAACTGCTTTAGCACTTACTTCAACTATGCGGACCCGCTGCATTATCAGCAGTGGAGATAAGTTGGGGCGTTTCAAGACGAGCACTTAATCAGCTGAATACTACTTCCTCTCAATTTACTGTACAGTGAGCCAGCGTCCCACGGCCCTGCTCATAGGACTCGGTCCCCTCTTGAAACTAGTTGTGGTATTGATGCTGTGGAGACCTTATGCTAAGTACTATGCAGAACATAACTGCTGCAACAGGAATCCTCCTGGGATACGCTTTGAATTCAATTTAGGTTCAAAAAAGATATTTATATGCTGTTCATAAAGTAAACAGATGTAGTTGATATGGGCTTCATAGCTTTATGTTCACGTGCGTGAAGCTTTTACCAAACTCCATGTTGGTGGTAGTGAAAAAATTAATATAGCGATTCATTTTTCTAACCTTAAAGATCTCAGCACATCGTTACATGTCACAAGTGATGGGATCTGACATTATTTTAGTGTAAGGCTGTGCTTTGCCTCTGTCCTACATGGCACACTTCGGCTATAAAAGACATCGAAAACATTATGAAACTTTTTTTTGACCAACCACCTAGGATGGAAACTTTGCAGATCATTTACTATCAGTAAAATGGGGGTTATTCCCCTTACCCCATTGCTTCTCCTAACTACACATGAGGTGAAAGATACAGTGAGGTGAAGTAAATTTCCCAAGATTTCCCTGGAAGCCACTTTGCAGAGCCCGAAATAGGAAAAAGTTCAGAATCCCAGGTCATTGCTCTGTTTGCAGTGGCTCTGTGGCCAGGTGTACTGCTAGGCCCAGAGTGGATAGCCGAGTTGAATTATCCAGCTTTTATTACAAAGAAAAATTTGAAAACGAGTCAGTAAATCAAACTTTAAATGGAAAAATAAGATGTGGAATACTTGTGCTTCAGCGTTCCGTATTTAGCTTATGGTTTAGCTTTCTTTGTTAAAAGTCAGTTGCTAGACTAAATAGGTGTTATGAGGGATTAATACGTGCTTTATCAAGGTGTAAGCTTTTGGTCTCCTTTTAGATTGATTATTAAAAAAAAAAAAATAGATTGCAAAGTCTACCTAAAAAGCTTCCTGCCAACTGTTGACACACTCTGTGTCGTTGTCACTTCCACTGGAGATGTGTATCCTGCAGACCGCTCACTATCGCAGGCGTTGACACCTAATGCGTTGGATCTGTCTCGTCTATGCAGGTTAACGTTAGCAGAATACCACGAACAGGAAGAAATCTTCAAACTCCGACTAGGTCATCTTAAAAAGGTAAGAACTAACTGCAGAAAAGGCTTGTAGGTAGGCTTTTGATTCAGTGTTCTATGAACAATAGCATTTCTCTGTAGAGGTCACTACTGTTTGATAATTGAGAGGTTTTTGTTGCTTGAAAGGGATGGCCAGGGTTTTGTAGTACTTTTTTCCCAGGCAGTGGTATTCAGGAAGGATGTTCTTTACTTCAATAAATAGATTTCTGTGTCCTTACAGTTATGATTTCATGCAGGGAGTTCCACTGTTTTGATGCATCTTACTCTGTCACTATGACCTGCCTAGTGCTGGGCTCTGTACGTGTCTAACGTGGGGGAACACGAAGGAATGGACCAAGAGAAGAACATTATAAGAACAGAGCAAAAACTGCAGCCATCATTGACTTTCCCCTTTCTTTGCAATATCGAGTAACCAGTATTATCAGTAACAGTCCAACAAAATCGCTTGGGCTTTTGGAAACTAGTACTGTTTCGGTAGTTGTAATGGACATTTGTTTTCAAATATATTGGCTTCGGAAGGAACTGCACCTGCGAGTGAGGTTATATTTAGATACAGTGAGGTTATATTTAGATAAGCTGTTGGTTATCTTTAAAGTGATTGCAATAACCTATAAATAAGTTTGCTGGGACACTTCAACAGATGAAGTTCTGAAAAAAAAAAAAAAAAAGATGTCTTCTGCCATTTCCTGGTTAGCTGTGATCTCTGCTAAGGCCAAAGAGTTTTCTTTCCCGTGTGAAACAAAGAGAAAGCGTGCAAATGCATTGCTGGAGTCCCCCTTCTTTTCTCGGGTGGTGCCTGAGCTTTACACTTAGTTTTTCCTGTAACCTTGACACACAAGTTGAATGCAAGGCCTCATTAATGCTACTGTACTCTTGTTATTTTCAGTAGCAAGGGAAAGTTAATGCACACATGGAATCTGCTGGCACTCTGCCCACTGTCTTTTATTGACCTGTGAGGAAAGATAAGTGATACGGGCCGGAGTATGCTAAAGGCATGCTTGCTCTCCAGCTTCCGCATTGCTGGAGTGGATTAATTGCAGGTCCATCTATGCTGGCATGTAGTGTGCCACCCTGGAACAGAGGAATCCATTTGGAAATGGACCTTAATGGAAAATGAAGTCATGTTCTGGGATCGTGGCATTGTCTGAAGCTGTGCTTATCCTTCTCCACTTTTGGAAACTGCCTCATTCTTTGTGCCTAAAAATAGAACAAGTTGAGAAGGGAAGGAACAGAGTCACAAGACAAATGGGTAACTATGTCCCTCGAGTCATATATACCAAATAATACTGCTCGAGGTGCACATTCTAATTGAGGTTTGCAACCCTGTCTAGTGATGTGAATTCTAGTGTGTGTTGGAGGGCACGAGAACTTCCAACTCTATAAACAGTATATCAAAACTTCCACATGGCGCTAAGTTACACTCTGACCTGTTCTACTGCTTACCGCTAATAGGGCCACGTGTTGTCCTTTCACGTTCTCCATCCTGTCCGGATGCTGCCCCATCCCCATGTGGCATCGTGACATCCCTGTTCGTTGCTTCTGAGGGCTGTCCTCTTTCTCTTGTCCCAGCAGAGGCCGAGTTCCTACAAAAACAGCTTCCACTTAATCAGGGAAGGAGCAGGACCAGAGCTACAATGCTTCTTAATTACAGAAAATGTTAAAAACAAGAAGGCGTAAAGTTATGTCTGCTCCTATCTGTGTGTAGGTGTAAACAAAACTGCCCAGTCAGTTTTCATTCCTGTCGCCTTCCACCTGACTCTTAGTTGACTATGACCATCTCTTTAATCTCCCAAACAAGTTATTTACCAAGAACTTCTTCACAAGTGGAATTACGTTTGTGTTTCCGTAAACCAGGCGGAAATGCTAACTGCACTATCTTACGCAGTGTTGTGTGTTCCTTTTGTTTTTCCCTTGTGCAGGAAGAAGCAGAGATCCAGGCAGAGTTGGAACGGCTAGAGAGGGTTAGAAATCTACATATCAGGGAATTGAAAAGGATACACAATGAAGATAATTCACAGTAAGCACATGGGATTCAGGGACAAGAACGTATAACAATTTTTTATTTGTCCCCTTCATAATGGGAAACACTTTAATCTTTTTTAAATTGGCACGGTGATATAACTTGAAGTTCATTTAAGACAAAGGTTTCCAAGTGCATCAAGGTGCCATTGTATAATCTTTCATGAGAGCAAAGTGATCAAATAGTGTCAAATCTGTCAGTCATTAACACAGTTCTAATATTCTTCTGTCTCAATATAAAAGTGTTGTTTCCAAGCTGTGTAGAAGCTGTAATTTATTGTGCAGTAGATTGCATTATTTCTGTCAGTGTTCTTAAACTGTGTCTTTCTCACCAGATTTAAAGACCATCCAACGCTAAATGATAGATATTTGTTGCTACATCTTCTGGGTAGAGGCGGCTTCAGTGAAGTATATAAGGTAAATTTGAAGTGGCAATCTGTGGTGTAATCTGAGTCTACAATGAAATACTGCAGTAAGCAGAATTTTTACACTTGTTTTCTCAATGGTGTATGTGATCGTGGAGGGAGGAAGGGAGGAGAAGGCACATGTTGCATCTGGGTTGCATTAGACAGCAGGCTTGAGATTTTTAGGTTCTGCCCTTGTCCTCGGAGGTCAGATTTCCTGCGAATGTATGTTTCAAGAAAATGTTGCACGAAGTCTACAAGTGTTGTCAGGACAGAGAAGCAAACCACTTGTTTCTTCAAGCACTACATACAAATATCTTAAGTAGTAAAGGTTTATTGAGTATGGCATAGCAAGTCCAAATGCCACTGTAAATAAGAGAAAATAGCTCCAATAGTAAGAGCAAAGCCTTCGTTTCCTGGGGGTAGAAGGCTTTTTTCCTTGTGTCTTCATTTTACTGTCTGAAGTAGCAGACTGGAGGGGTGTGTGTGTAGTCTTGGGACTTCCTTGGAACTGCGGATTACTTGTGTGTCGGCACTCTTGCGTGGCCAAGACCTGTGAAACTTTGGTGCTTGCTATTTGACTACTACGCTTAGAGCCTTTTCAGTTCTAAATATTCCCCATCTGTACCCAGTAGTTCTTAATTCATGTTGAATTTGACTAGAATGAAAATAACTATGCCAATGCAAATATTGGAAACTTCACAACGATTTATTATTTTGATGCAGTGTAACAATAGATATCTAAACCAAGGAGGCTAGACTGCTCAGGTAGTGAAAAAAGGGTGTCATCTGCATGCGAGTACTCTGAATTGCTCTTTGGAGGTTTGCTGACCGACTAGAAAGCCTTGGCTCCGCAGATGAAAGCGAGAGGGTATGAATGCTGCATACCTGACCACACTTAATAGTTGTAACTATATTATTAAAACAAAGAAATGCTTAGCCCTTCTTCTCCAGGGTCTTGGCCAACCTGTTAAGCATTAGGAGCTAAGGATACAACTTTTGAGATGGACACTGTTTTATCTTTGCTTACAATAAGATTTTGCCCTGTCCTATAAATGAATAGCTGTTGCTGCTCTCAGACAAGGTAAAAGATTTCTGCATTTCTCCAAGAGCACAATTCCGGTGGTCTGTTCTTTAAAGACTGCCTAAATAGCAAGAAACTGGAGGGGAAAAAACACAGCACAAGATTTATACAGTTCTGCCATTGAATTCTCCAGCTTCTAAATAAGCTGAAACATTTTGCTGCAAGATGGAGAGCTGAGCTACCAGTGTGAAACAAAGTATTAAAAATCCTCTGTATGTTTTGGGGTTTTTTTAACTGAGTGTAGAAAATGAATTAGGTGGCTTGGGGGAATAAGGGCAGGGTCTTTCCTAGTGTGATTGATTGACTATATTTTGGTAATTTGGCTTTTCTGATTCCATTGTAGCTGTGGTGGTAAAATGTCAGAATAAATGCAGCATTAGTTAGATCCCATAGGGAAGGTCAGATCAAAGCACAGAATATTCAATTGTTTTCAGAGTTGCTTGGTTTCATTAGTGAAACTAATTACATCAAAATGTGGGTTTGCTCTTCACTCAGTATGTCGTAATGCTGATTTCCTGGGTGGGGATATTGGTTTGTTAGAGCTTGTCTGCTTTTGCAGTATTAACTTGAAGTTGTGATTCCTACTGATTTTCAGCTCTTCTCTCTGCAGGCATTTGATTTAACAGAACAGAGATACGTAGCTGTGAAAATACACCAGTTAAATAAAAACTGGAGAGATGAGAAGAAAGAAAACTATCACAAGTAAGTAAGGCTGTAAAGCAGACAGCCATGTTTCCAAACTCCTCCTGCATTTGGTTATCCAGTGTCTGTGAACAGGCCACTATTTTTTTTTTCCTGTGTTATGCCACGTTTCAAAAGCCACTCTCTGTCCCAGTAGCTACTTGCAAAAGTTATAGTCGGATTAGAAATGTTTTAAATGTGTGCACACACACGCTTACACACAGTGTATAAGTACTACGACACGAGGTCTTAAAGCACCAGTAGTGCTCTATGAAGAAAGCGTTGAAATGTCTCTTGTGGGAAAGAGTTGTTGATGCCCATGTTCCAGGTACACACCTGCGTTGTGCTCCCTGAAAGCTTTCCCCTTCCCTCTGTTTCCTGGAGTACTTAATCCATTCACAGCTGGTTAGGACTATGCCTATGTCATGGCCTGGAAGGGAGGTACAGGAAGCCTTTTGGTGTTGGTAACACTTGCGCCCTAATGCTGTGGATTAGATCAGCTCTGCAGAATGGCAGCCAAGCCTTCTCGACAGAGCTTCAACGATAAAGCTGTGATGTTAATTCCCCAGCAAGTCACTGGGACAAACTAGGCTGAATTTGAAGCTGGAAGTTGGGCTGTTGAGCACTGTGGAATTTTTCTAGAACTTGCTGATTTTTGTATTCAGCTATCTTGGATCCCTTAACAATTTATTATGAGGTTATTCTGTTTTGGCAAGCAATACCATTAATCAAGATTAGTTATTTTGTAGTGTTGCCAGCGTTTGAGATGCACTCAGATTCTGTGGTTCTCAAGAACTGTTCTGCGCAGTTCCTCGTTTGCTTGCCTTTTCTTAAGCTGTCTGAATAATGTGCACGGGTTTGATTGAAGTTGGACTGCTGTGTGGTATGTCTGGGTTCGCTATCTGCAGAACTTAGAATTAAGTCACTTGTATGACTAATGCTCAGACTTTCCTATTTTCAGACATGCGTGTAGAGAGTACAGAATTCACAAAGAACTGGATCATCCTCGAATAGTTAAGCTATATGACTACTTTTCGCTGGATACTGACTCGTAAGTTATGTTGCTGTGTCCTTTGACTTGGTTTCGCCGTTCACTACAGACAAAGTATTTGGTCTCTTAAAACTTTCTGGGAGAGTCCAAAGAATGTCCACACCAATGTTACAGACTGTACTGCAGAGATGTCTGAGGCAGTTTCAACATACACTGGTTTTCCAGAGGCGCTGGCTCACAAACCAGTATGCCGTATTATGTCAGATGTGGTGCTTTACTAGTAAATCCTACTCTTTGTTGGCCTGGGCAAATGCCCCAGCTGATACAGCTTTCTGCTTCTGCATCTAGCACGTAATGGGGGATCTCTGACCTTTGGACTATTGAGCAGTGAGGATTGTGCTCCTGGTAGCTTATTTTTAGAAAGGGATTAATAGGCTGGAGGACTCCTAATCTAATATATTGACCAAATAGGTGAGTCTTACAGACAAGCAGTAACAAAGTGTTCTGGTTTCTATCAGGTGCCTTAATTACAACAACTACTGTTTTGCCTGCAGGTTTTGTACAGTGTTAGAATACTGTGAGGGAAATGATCTGGACTTCTACCTGAAACAGCACAAGCTAATGTCGGAGAAAGAGGCGCGATCCATTATCATGCAGATTGTGAACGCTTTAAAATACTTAAATGAAATCAAACCTCCCATCATACACTATGACCTTAAACCAGGTATGCTGTGCTGCTAGCTGACGTGCTTAAGGCTGCTAACTAAAGGTAACGGGTTATAACTAACGTGGGGAAGTTTACTTTGGTCGGACAGCAAAAAGGAGACAGGGCTGTCTGGGAAAACTAACTTGCAACAAGAAAAAAAACTAAAATGCATAGAACATGCTGTGATAAGGGTATTGTCTCCCAGAATTGCAACATAAAACAAGGAAGTAACGTTCCAGAAAAAGTAGCTGCCTTGTTCAGAACGAGCCCTTGAACCACCAAGTGTTTGTGTTTGGTTTCTTAATGTCCTGCTTGTATTCTGCTGTTGAGAGCTTCTGTTACTGCTTCATAAAAGTTGCATTAATTACTAATGTGCTTCACGTTCCCGTTCTTCTGGTTTATTCTTTCTGTAATCATCTACCTGAAAATTTGGTGGCAGAAGCTAACTTGGAAGCGTTTGTTTTTTCATGTCGTGTGGCAGCTCACAAAGCTGAGGACATACAGTCAAACTGTTTGCTCAGGTCTGCCTTTGAATTCAGTAACATCTGCCATGTAGAAGGTCCTCTCCAAATATTGTTGCAGATTTCCCTTTATCATGGGGCAGAGTTTTGAGGGGAAGAATGGAAGTGCTCTCTTTTGGGGCAATGCGTATCAGCTGCATAGCTTTTTTGTAGTCCAGTAAAATTCAGCCACCTCTTCCAGCAGTTATCCCTAGCTTGTCTCCCTATACTGGTGGCACTTCATCAGCATTGTGTAACTGGTATGTGATGTGGTTTATTGCATCAGCATGAGGAATCTGTACAGGAGGTGGTGCTGTTGCACTAGTTCCAGTGATCCTGTTTCTTCCCCCAGCTGCCGACTGTTCTCATGCTGTCTGAGCATGCTGCAGCGCTCTGCCTACAGTTGTCTAAAGCTGTGATTCATCCACTGCCGTCACGCATGATTCTGCTGCTTTATTGTAGGCTTTGAGAAAAACAGTGATGATATGACTTCTGGATCCTTGATGGATTTATAAAAGACTCTTGCCTAACCAGTAATTGTCCTTTTTGAGCTTAGAAAGCCACTGGGGAGCACTGCCAGGAAGGAGAGAGTTTCTGGCTGTTGAGAGGCCAGGGCAAGTCAGGACTTCTGGGCAGAATGAGTCATAACTGTGTATGTGTATTTCTCTCCTTTTTGACCTGCCCTTCCAACGGGACCTTGGGGAGGGGTCAAAACAGCATGGGCATCAAGCTCATTTGGCTAATAGGGCTCAGAATCCGGAGGCTCCAAGTAATGTCAGGCCACTGGATCGTTCAAGGATGGGCAGATCAGTTCTAGCACTTGGTGGGAGCTGAGTTGTCTCTGGAGCTCAGGGTATTGAGTGTTAAAACATCTACCCCGGGCTGCTGCAGCTCACTCTGTAGGTTCCTTGTCCTCTCGTGCAGAGTGCCAGAGTTCAATGCAATTTGATTCTTATTTTTTTCCTGCTAGATGTGTATCCTAAGGGACTGTTTCCTTCCTCTGTCTAGGTAACATTCTTCTAGTCAATGGTACTGCATGTGGAGAGATAAAAATCACAGATTTTGGACTTTCCAAAATCATGGATGATGACAGCTACAACTCTGTTGATGGCATGGAACTGACATCGCAGGGGGCTGGTACTTACTGGTAAGCGTCGCCTGGGGCACTTGCAAGTTACAGATCAAGAACGGTTTATAAACAACTTTGGATCTGTGTCAGCTCTGTATGTGCTGCCATTGTCTGTGACAGCTTGAGACACGGGAGGTTTGAGACCCTGGAAACTGCTCTTGTTGTCACACAGCTCCTTTTGAGGCTGGCAGCTTTTTACTTTTCAGTGGGTTAGCGTTTGTACATTTGAAAAGCATCTCTTATCCAAAGGGCCTGGTGGAAAAACTGCATGTGCTGCATGCTGCTGAGATAGCGAGCTCTGGAGCAGAGCTTGGCTGCTGTGCCACAGTCCATAATGGCACTGTCTAACAGTGTAAGCAAGGAAGAGGAGAATACCATGCCTATTTGGAAATTCGGGTACATCAGGGAGATGGAAAGAGTATTCCACTGAAATGAGGAGGTGAAAATCCATAGTTAGCTCTTACAGAAGATGTACATCTCACAGTGCTGTCTATAGCCAGAGCTTCCCTTTCAAATGTTGTGTGAAAGGTGTTTTCAGCCATACTTTATCCTCGGTGCCAAGTGGTGTCACTGCATCACCTGTGGCTGAGAGCAAGACTTACGGTGAGTGCCACTGAATGCGATTCTTAGATATTACCCAAGCTACAGGCTGTCACTATGGGCAACAGTTGTACAGGAACATTTGTTAAGGCATTCTGTATTGTACAGTTTTGTTCTGTTCCTAAAAATGAAACTAGCTGTAGTTTGAGCGAGGCTGTGTCTCTGACTAGGACGTGGCATCTGGGGTTGTATTTCTAGAAATATGTATTTTGGCTGTGTGTTTCTATTGTGGAATTGTTGGCCAAGCCCTTTTAATAACAAATACCAGTTCTGAAGATAAAAGAAAATGGGATTATTTTATGTGCTCTGGTGAAAAGAAACCGGCTGTGCTGACTAGCTCAGACCATGAGCGCCTGGAGAGTCCTCGGGATCGCTGTTCCCGGCAGGGGTATGCATTGGTGATCCTAGTCCAAAGACGCACAGGAATGAAATTGGGTTCTTCGAGTCCCAAGCCAATATTTGATCACAGAAGCTTCTTCCTTCCTTTCTAAAGAAAATGATTGAAAGTATTTGGAGATGCGGCTCGTAACCTGTTGTCACTTCCTTCTAATCAGGTATTTGCCACCAGAATGTTTTGTGGTTGGGAAAGAACCGCCAAAGATTTCAAATAAAGTTGATGTCTGGTCAGTGGGAGTCATCTTCTATCAGTGTCTCTATGGCAGAAAGGTAAGAAGGCATTTAATTCCTTTCCTAGTGGTGATTCCCAAACCTTTTGGGAGGCAGCCCTGGCTTCTGCTTCCTTCTCCTCCCCAGGCTTAGAAGGTGCATCCGCCTTGTCTCCTTGCCGTCAGTTCCAAGGCAGAGTCCATGCTAATGAAGTGGGGAGAATTTACTGGGTTGTGGTTTTGCTTTACATGGCACTTCCTTGAGAACCAATGTTCTGCAGAACATCTCTTTCCACTGGGCGTGTTCCTACTGAGGCCGTTGTGGGCAGGACAAGTGTATCGTTCAGGGCCAGACACCTGAGGTTCTTGGTCTGGCACTGTTTTGTGATGCTTTCAATGCGCTAACTCTGTCAAGCCTGATACCGCTTAACAGCTGCAAGTGGTTTTAGGAAGAAAAAGTAGGTACAAAGACCCACTCTAGAAGTTTTTAGGATGGCTTTTGGAAGGGAAGAGTCTGGAAAAGCTGACTTGTCCTGAGAAAAGGTAATTTGTTTTATGACAACAAAAGAAATAGGTTGGAGCAGGAAAAGGATTCCATCAACTCTTGTTTTCACAAGTCCTTGGTAACCAAGTGTTGTGAAAGCCTGGGCTGACAAACACGCTGTGTTGCTTAGTGTTGTCAGTCAGATAAACAGTGGAACCAGCCCAGCAAAGATTGAAGTGGGTCAATCTCCTGTCAGCTTAGATGGATGAAGGCCCTCTCGCACGTGCTGAAGCTGACCTGTGAGGTCTGGAAGCCGGTGGAGATCCCTCCTGTCTGAGCCGGAGACACCCCGGACACGTTCCAGCTTGGTTCCTTTCGTTCGGTTTAAGCGTGGGAGCAATGTGTCCTGCTCATCTGACTGGAATCTGTAGCACCTTCACAACATTCATGGGCTTCTTGCCTGGAAAAATGCTGATGTCAAGTGATGATAAACAGTAGTGTTACGGGTTTTTTAAGGCCCGTCATCAACCTTTAACAACTGTCTTCCATTTTTTTGGTAGCCCTTCGGTCACAACCAGTCACAACAAGACATTCTGCAGGAGAACACAATTCTGAAAGCTACCGAGGTGCAGTTCCCTCCAAAGCCAGTAGTCACGCCAGAAGCAAAGGTAAATCTTCGTGCAGTGAGTTTGATCGCACTGTGTATGTCAGTCAGCAGTCGGCACTGGCAGTTCCTTCTTCTTGGTTTCCCCAAAACCAGCAGGAATTCTGTGTTTAATGCTTGCCTCCTGCCGAGTGGTCAGTGGCTTCGCGTTGTAGTTGTCAGGCTGAGGACTGAACAGCGTGCAGCGTGTGCCTCTGCCCGTGCTTTCTCCTGATAAAAGATGAGCTTCTGCTGTAGGAGCTGGGCTGTCTCTGTGGTCACTGGGGAAGGAATTTCAGCGCTGGGGTTGTCAGATTGGCCCCACTCCCAAAGAGTTGTCTGTCAAAGCTTCCCGTTTCTGTCCGTCTACTAATTCTTGTTTTGCCTTTGGGGTATCTGCAGGCATTTATCAGACGTTGTTTGGCCTACCGAAAGGAGGATCGGATAGATGTCCAGCAGCTGGCCTGTGACCCGTACTTGCTGCCTCACATCCGCAAATCTGTATCCACAAGCAGCCCAGCTGGAGCTGCAATTGCATCAACCTCTGGATCATCCAATAACAGCTCTTCAAACTGAGACAGAGTAATAGGCCAAAAACTGCTTGAGAAACCGGCAAAAAGACTTTCAGAAACAGCTTTGGAACAGAGGAATCCGCAAGGGTCTCAAGAAACCTGTACCAGGTGCTTTTTTTCTCTTGCTTTTTTCCATCCATAGAGCATGACAACATCAACTCTCATCCAGAAAACCTTCGGCATCTAGGCCAAGCCATGTGGATAGGAGATGGCTTGAGGTTTATCCAGTAAATGACCACAAAAGGGTGGCTGCTCTGAGCAAGGAGGGGAAACTCAAGAAAATACAAAAAGACATGGTTCCATGTACTGTGAACTTCTGAACATGCAGCCTTGGGGAATCCAGGACGCCGTGTGTGCTTCATATGAAGAATGTGGACTTTGGAAAAAGACTGGGCTAGTCCAGTGTTGATATTTAAACATTGTTCTTTTTCTTTTAATAAAGTTTAGGTAACATCTCCTGAAAAGCTCGAAGCACCAAGGTTCAGCTGGGGATGGTATATGACTCTTTGCCCTTTGGAGGGGAAAAAAGTTGATCCTGCCTGTTCATGGCACTAGAGTTAGTGTTTTACCCCTAATTAATTTCAGTTTTTTAAAAATAACAATTTTTTGGAAGAAAACAGTTTTCTGGTCTCAAAGTGAAACCCGTATTAGCAGGTTCATGGCAGTGTCCATTCCGCGGATGGTGCAGCTTTCTGCTCCCTTGGGGTGGCCTCTTACGAATAATTCACCTCCTCAGGAGGGCGGTGAAGCCCGCAGGAGAACAGGCCTGCGTAGATCTCCTGTGATCAGTGGATCACAGCTCAGAGTGCCACAAGGTTTTCAGCTGCTGCTTCACAGCTCTCGCAACGGTTGCACCTTTTTAATTTATTTGAAGTGCTGTTCTTTTTGAAGACACACCCTGACATGTTCACGACGTGCTCTCGTGAGCGTGATATCCCTTGACTGCTGAAAAGGCAGGCGGCGAACAGGAAGGAATTGGAGCACGGCTCAGCTGATCGCAGGTGTGATCTGTGCCCCTGCAGTACTGTACATACCTTGTTCACGTTACAAAAATCCAAAGCTGAAGACTTGTCTGCTCTTCTCAGTTAGGTGACTTGGCAGCAAAGCTTCCTCTTTCTCTTAACACTTTCCTTTTAAAACTTGCTGACTTTCCTAACTTGCTGCCATCTCTGCATCCAATTTCAGATGAGAGGGAATGAGATAATGTTCTAGAAGGGAGCAAACACCCTAATTATTATTTTTGTCTCCCTTCCGTAATCTGCCTGGAGGCGTCTTACACCTTCAGCTGGAGTCTGCCTGCTGTGAAACGCAAGCCTCTTGTCCCCACTCTGCCCCTTTCCCCCCCTGCGTTGAAGGAAAACTGAAAACACACACAAAAAGCACAGCACTTGAACATGTGGCAGCCAGGTTGGAGTGCTCCTAGCATGTGGCAGGAGTTCATAGCCAGAAATATTTAAAGATGCAGTGTTCGAGAGCAAGGTTTGTCTCGGGAGGGAGCCGAGCAGTGCGCTGCTGCCATTCAGGGTGGTGTTTAAAAAACAAGTGACCCTGTGCGTGCTTCCTAACCCAATACCCAGACCACCGTGGTGTGGACTGTCCTCTGCGTGGCACCGCCAGGATTGTTCCCGCAGCTCCGGCAGCACGTGGGCTGGTTGGGGCGCTCGGCACCCCAATGGCGTTCTCGTGGCGAGCGATGTTCTCCACCACGCGCTTTTGGAGAGAGCTACCACTTGTCTGCCTTATTGTAAGCCATCGTCTGCAAGTGTCACGCTTAAACCTGAGCAGAACTTGTGGTTAACTGAAAAATGGAGGAGAATTAAGTAATGGACCTGGGAAGCGGAGAGCTCTGCTGCTTTGATTTTCATTACTATTTTCGTAGTGACTCTTGGGCTTTTAATTGGATGTATTCACTTGCAGCTGCGTTAAGGTGGTCTCTAAACTAGCGTTTAAAACAAAGAAAAAAAATACTGCATCTTTAAATCCTCGGCCATCATTTCTTAGCCCTTTCCATCCCTGCTGCTCTATTCCAGAAGTTAACTGTTTAGCAAGCAGCGCTTCGACACGTCTATTCAGCCTCTGTCAGGCGAAATCAGGGTTGATGCTTCATCCCGTTAGCTGAAACTGATGATTTGGTGTCTGTCCACATCGGGGAGAATTCTAAAAGGGTTTTTTCCATCCTGGTCCCGTTGTTTCTTGGACATACAGTGTGTGCTATCTCTGTGGGTGTGATTAGTTGTGTGTCAGATGCATTTATTCCTGCTGTGCGACACCCATCCAGGGGCCTGGGGACAGCGTTGGCCTTTCCCGGGGCTGACGGCAGCGAAGAACCCTGGTAGAATTCTGGCTGCGACACCTTCCTTGTTAATATGGGTTTCACTTCCAATAACAGACCCTATTGCCACACTGTTCATTTACTTAAAGAAAAGTGTATGAAGAATTTGTAACTTAAACCAGGCCAGACTGTTTTGGCTCTACCCAACAGATGAGACATGGATATTAAAATAAGTTTTAAGAAACTGATTTGCTTGGCTCTTACTGTTTTGCTCTTCGTAGTGTTGGCACAAGCTCTCTTGCAGTGGCTGCACGGAGGCGACACGGGACAAGACGAGGAAGCGTGAAGGAAGGTTGCATTCAACAGCTCAGAGCAGCGAGATCTCTGCGTTGGAGGGGGGAATCGCTGAAAATTCCCAAATCTTGTTTAATTACTGGCATTGATCTTGTTCTGGAACATCGAGACAGACATCTGAGGTGGGTTTGTCCCTCGTTTCCAGTAGAGTAGCAGCTGCCTTAAGAAGCTATACATGTTTGGGACAGAAAAAACACCTTTTTTGTGTCTCGTGATGAAAATTTGTGCTGAGCTCCCCTGCCGTGGCTGGCTGTGCCGAGAGCCGGTGGCCGCTCCCCAGCCCACGGGCACCCGAGGCTCCGGTCTCAGTCACCCAGAATAACCACACTGTGCAGTGACGAGAAACTTGGCTCCTTGAATTTCTTACAGCTGAGTCTTGTCAGCTTTAAAAACGTACAATAGAAAATGGACAAGGACCTTGGCAGCTGAAGGCGTCGAGTGCTTATATCTGGACTAGTAACTGGGGAGCGCCAGTTCACACGCCCGGCGCCTCGGCAGCCCTCTCCCGGCCTCTGTGCGGGGCATCCCTGCCGCGAAGCGGGGCGGCACCTGCCCGCCACAGCCTGCTCCCTCCGGAGGAAGAGTCGCTGGGGTTCAGGGTTTCTCTGCAAACCTGACATCACCCTCGCTGCACTTGAAGTTAAAGTCGGCTTTCGGCTGAGCGTGAGTGGAACCAAACGCCGAGAGCAGCTCGGCTCCCTCCCCGCTGCTGCAATTGATTATTTCTCGGCCCCCTGTGCCAGTTTTGATGATGCGACACAGATTTGGGCAGGGGGAGGCGGCGGCAGCAGCGTTTCAGTGGCGAATGCACGAGCATCCTGCGGTGGTCAGGCCTCCGGGCCAGGTACCCACCACGCGTGCATGGCGTGGCCGGGAGCAGGGACGTACGCGGGATTACGTGCTCAGCTTGACGCCAGCGGGAATGAGACTTGCCGAGGGGCTGCCTTGCCGGATGCTTCGCCTCCTACGTTAGCGGTTGGGAGTCACACTATGAAATGAGCTTCCTTCTGCCAAGTGGGCCAGTCCCAATTTATTTTGTGACCTGGCAAACCCCCGACACGAGGTTTGCTACCGCTGCCAGTGTCTCCCTGGGGTTTGCTGCCGGAGGATGTTGTTTTCTGGGTGCTACGCGAGCCTGGCGAGAGCAGCCTTGACTTAAACCTTCCCCCTCGCAGCACAGAGCGGGAGAGGAGATCTGCAGGACGTGGAAGCAGGACCCAGCGCAGCCCTGACCCCCACCCAGCCTGGAGGTGCCTTTTCTATCTGTGCCAATGAATCTTTGCCCCGAGATCCTGAATTTCCGCCGCCACACGTGGCTGTGCCCACGGTCTCCGCTTCGCCCTGGCCCCGGCGCTGCCCGTGGGGGCAGCCGGGTGCCCCGCGGCCATCGCCCTGGGTGGGGGCGAGAGGCCAAGCAAACGCGGAGCCGCTCGGCCTCCCCTCGCCACGTTCACACCCAGGAACAGGCGTCTTGGCCACAAGGCCGCTATTGTCTGTGCCGGGCGGGGGAGCGGGGACCGGGGCTGAGACACGCTCTCATTTCATGCATTAACTGCGTGGGGGCGCAAAGGACGGGAAAAGCCGCTGGCGCGTGCTGTCTGGTGAGGAGCCGTGCGCTGCTGCCAGCGCCGCGCGCTCCTCCGTGCTCCTCTTCGCTCCCAGCCCTGCATCTTGCCATGGGATGGGTTGCTGCAGCCTTTCTCCTCCCTCCGTCCTTCGGCTGCAGCTCGGTATTTCTGTTGCTCCTGATTTCCAAACACTGGCCAGCTGCTGGGTCAGCGCAGGGGAGGCTCGGTGCTTTGAGCTGATCCAGTAAAGCCTGAAAATAGAGGTTAGCTATTATTTTCCAGTGTGGGATGAGCCTCACTGGCCCACAGGCCGGAGCTGCTCTCCCATCCGCTGTTACTTGGGCTGCAGGGACGGGGCAGAGGGGTGCAATGGTCCAGCTGGAGCTAAAAAGGCATGGGATGGAGCTAAAACTGCGGGGATGCTGGGGGGAGCAGCAGGGTCAAGATGGGGAGACTCGGCCTCGCGTGCAGGCAGGATCTCCCATCCCCTCTTGAGCAGCCACGGGGGACGCAGGCAGCGGGTTTATAAGGTGCTTGGCTCTGGTTTATATTCACGGGAAGAAAAAAAACAGAGCTCTGCTCAGCCCTGTCCTCTCTTGACCGGAGCTGCCGGCTGCGTGGGAGCCACGAGCACGCGGGACACGGGCCGCCATGTCGGCGACCTCCTCGCTCTCGGCCTGGCTCAGCTCTGCACCAAGATCAGGGCTCAAAACCTGCTTTGTTCAGCATTGGTCATCCCAGCTCCTGCTAATCCTGAAAATCCACCCGCTCGCACCCAAACCCAGGAGACCGGCTGGGATCGATGCCAAAAACCCTCCAGGCTCAAGGGACTGGTGAGGGATGGCGGTGGAAGGGGACATGCCCGTGGCTATGAGGTAAGGCAGTGGCAGAGGTCGAAATGAAGCACCTGGGGCTGCCTGCGTGGCCGCTGGACCATCCTGCTCCTGCTGGAAAGGGCCACGGGACAGGGTGGGATCTCCGCTCCCCCATCCCATCCCCGCTTCCGGCAGGAGGAAGATGCCATTTGGGATGTGCTGTCCTCCGCCGCTCTCCAGCTGCCTCCCCTCCCCGCTCTGCAACCCGGCTCTGCTAATTTGCTCTTGAGTCATGCAGAGAAAGTGTTTTTCTAAAAGGCAAATTTCTTGCAAATGGCTGGAATTCCTCTCTGCTCCTTTCCAGGAGCCCTGGGGAGGCCGGGGAGGAAGGCGAGGCAGCGGGCTCGGAGGGCAGCGCTGCTCCCCGGGCAGCCCCCGGCCTCGTCTCGCCCCTGCGGCGGAAGGGCAGGGATCTCGGCGCTGGCCCTCCCAGGGCTGGAGCGCCCTGAAATTCCTCGTGGCAGCTTTGAGCGAGCACATCTGGTTTTAATAAATTATTTGCAGCTTGAACTTGCCTGACTTTTAAGGGCTGCAGAAGAGAGAGCAGCAAAGAGCCCCAAGAGCCTCAGCGCGGGGCACCCACATAGGGACCCCCTTTGCACTGCTCGGAGTGAGGGGGTTGGGGAGGGATTTGGGGAGGGGGTCTGGGGCTGACCAAGCCCCTGGAGGGACCCCAGCAGCTGGCAAAGCCCCATCCGCTCCTTGCAAGAGCGGAGGGGACGGTCAGTTTGGAGGCAGGGAAACGGCCCTTCTTTTTGGCCGGGATCCTTCTACTCGCAGCTGGGTGTCGAGTAAAGCCGGGGCTGATCTGAAGTATTATGTTTCTGTGCTCAGGCGAGGAGCAGGGGGAGCAAACTGCAGTGCAGGCGAGGGTGCCTCCCCGACACCCCCCTGCTCGGTGGAGCCCCGGATGCCAGTGCTGAGACCCCTCTCCCAGCGCTGAACCCGTCGGCACTTGGGAAAACCAAACCCCCGGGAGCATCAGCACCACCCGGGCACCCGACGGCCACCAGACACCCGGGGCCGTGGAGGAGCTGAGCCCCTGCACGGTGGCCCCAGGCTCGTCCTTGGAGGGAAGGGCACAAATGCAAACTGGTGCTTTGGGGACGAGTGCCCTGTGACCCCCGCGTGGGTTCCCCGCTGTGCTGGGGGACGTGTCAAGCCCCACGTCCCAGCGAGGGGGCTGCCGATCGCCCCTCGCTGCCTGCGATGCAGAGCCTGGCAGCGGGCTTTGGGGGGGAAGCCCTCTCCGTCGCTGGGACTGGGGCTGCCCTAGCCATCCCCCGCCTGTCTCCGACGGCACAAGGAGAGCGACGTGGCCTTCCCCTGCTGCCGCTGCCGGCGCGGGGGAGAGAGGAGCCAGCAGACGCCAAGACGGCCTCTTCCCTAAGCAGTGACCTCAGCGCGGCGGCGCCTGCCAGGTGGGTGTTGATCTTGGCCCAGCCGGTCCCGTTCGGGGGCCAGGATGAGGCCGAGGCGGCGCGGATGGAAGGCTGAGCTCGCAGCGGAGCCTGGCAGGTGCTGCCGGTCCCCGGCGTGCGGGCGGTCCCTGGCTGTGATTGCCGAAGCGCAGCAAAGTCCGTGGCACCGGCAGCCCCTCGACAGCCACTGCCTGCAGGCAGGGCTTTGCTCTCCAGCACCGCTCTTCCGGAGCCCCCAGTCCTGCGGAGAGCTACGGGATGGGGGAACACCCTTGGAAGAGCACTATCGAGTGGGATGTGCAGCCTCCCTGGTTGGATATGGTACCCCCGTGTCCTCCCTGGGCTCTAAAACAGACCCTTGGGACCTGCCGGTCCTCAGAGGTGGGTGATGGGTTGGTGCAGGTCCTTCCTTCAGAGCATCTGCCCTCAAGCCTGGTGCGACGGGCGTTGCTCTTGTGGTCCACAGGTCCCCAAATCCTGTCCTCTAACGCCTCTGGCACCAGCAAACACCAAGTGTGCCCCATATCAGCCCCAAACTCAATAACTCACGGGGTGCCGTGCTGCCACTGGGCACCCCAGGTTCAGATCTGGGCTTTTCTTTCCCGTCCCGAAGAGCTGGGTCCCACAGCTCTTGGCAACATTTACGTTCCAACCTGTGGGAAGCCGAGCATCCCCAGTGACCCGTTTTCTGCCAGTGCCCCCCACCACGGCAGACCTGCAGCCAAAAGCGGGCGAGTGGCACGGATCCATCTCTGCAAAATGTTTTCTAAATCCTTCTGCAGGGTGACTTTCACTCGAGCAGATGCGGTTTCACCCTGTCCCACTGCAGCCCCTCCACTGTGACCGTCCCCATACAGTGTGTTGCTTCGGCCAAAAAAACAGCATTTATTTTTTCCAACTAGGGGATGGATACAGATGCTCCGACTGTGGGAATCGGCCGCAGACGCTGAATGTCCCAAGCGCTGGGTAAGCCTGGGACGAGCCCGTCGCTCCCGTCCCTCGCCCGGCACAAGGAGCTCTCCCGAGAGCGTGGCTGGCGGCGCAGTCAG
The DNA here is from genome assembly GCA_009819775.1 of Phoenicopterus ruber ruber. Classification (NCBI taxonomy): domain Eukaryota; kingdom Metazoa; phylum Chordata; class Aves; order Phoenicopteriformes; family Phoenicopteridae; genus Phoenicopterus; species Phoenicopterus ruber. The sequence goes on from CM020238.1 coordinate 3,657,479, forward strand.
CCGTCCCCTGCACGCGGCCGCGTCCCCTCGTCTGGCAGCAACTCGTTAGGGCCAGACAGGTCAGACAGCTTGGAAACGTCCCAGGGGAAGGGAAAAATGCGCTTCCTCCCGATCCGCTCCAACGAGTAGCAACTCAACTGGTACTAAACCGGATTAGGGGGAGAGTAGGTGAGGAGCTGTTGGCCCATGTTGGAGGAATTAATTATTAGGAGGTGCTAATTATCTTTTAATCACACGCAGCGTAGGGGCCTCCAGGATACAGGATGAAGCAGACCAGGAGGCGGCGATGCTCCGTGGGATCCGAAGCCTTTTGGCTCTGCCGCGTCCCCTCCTTTGGATGGGATTTGCCTCCTGGGGAAGGGACGTCATGTTTGCCCAGGATGGGTAGAGGGACCCGTTGGTGGGACTTCTCAGCTCCATCCCGACCAGCTGCTGGCACCTCGGGTGGGTGGTATCCCCCAGGAGCGGACGCCGAGGTGTAGGGATGGGAGTCAGGATCTGGGCAATTCCTTCCTCTCCTCGGGGCTGTCGCGCTCGCTCCCTGCGGGCAGCCCCCGGCGCGTGTCCAGCCGCGGAGGGCGAGCGAGGCTGTTCTCCCAGCGCTGCCTCAATTAAAAAATAATCCCTGGCTTAAAAAAAACCCAACAGCCTGGATGCTGATGTGCTTAATTGGCCCCCCCGGAGGGTTTGCATCCCTAAAGCCCATCCTGGCACCGGTCTGCAGGTCCTTCCTGCCTTGCTGGGAAACAACGGATTCATTTATTTTCGCAAGACCGGCCGAACAACACGTGGCTGGCTGACACGCGTCCCCCCGCGTCGTGGCGTCTCAGGGCCGGATCCTGCTCCCCGCTCCAGGCAGCGCTGCCATCATCTTGGCCTGGTTAAAAGCACCGGCTCGCCTGAGTTTTGCCTGTGTCGAGGTCTGGTGGGCCTGCTCTTGCACTGCCCAGATCCCTGGGGAGCTTGAGGAGGAGTTGAGGCTCTCGCATCCTCAGGGATGCTCCCACGGGATGGGCACCGCTGGCATCACCCTTTCCACACCGGTGCTACCAAATCTTTGCACCGTGCCACGTTGCCACGCTGTGGACGGTGCCAAGAGAGAAGCTGGACCCTTTCTGCCATCGGGAAAAGGATGTTTGCTGCTTTTCAGATGGGTCCGAGCGCAACCCTTGAGTGCGGGGGCACACGGCGGGCCCCAGCCTGCACCACCCCCCCGGCGCTTCCCAGCAAAATCCTGAGCAAAAAAAGCTCGACGTACCCAACCCGGGTCCCACCGCACTTCCCGATATTCCCACCTCCCCTCTCAAAGCTTTCTCGATTGCTCCAGAGCTGGAGGAGAAGGGGCTCTCCGGCGGGCGGGCAGGCGACGCCCGGGTGAGCCAGCGCCTAGCGCTCGATGGGAGTTTTCCCCTCCCGCATTTCAGGGATTTGGGGCTTTTCCTTGGTTCAAGCCAACTGCGACGCTGAATCCCCTCCGGGGGCCTCCTCTGACCTGTTCCCTCCAGCCAGCCCTCCCGGGGGAGGTGAGCAGCCACGCGGCTTCGGTCCTGACCGTTTTTAAGGTGCGAATGGCTTTTAGTGCCGAAGAAACCCCCCGAGCAGGAATCCGCGGTGCCCACACGGCTCCCGTGGCAGCGGGCCCCCTCGCACACAAACACGCAGCCCGACAGCCGTACAAAGCCAGGAAAATGCCCATTTCCAGCGTTTTCCACGTACCCGGCCCTCTTTGCGTGGCTTTCGAGGGGCTGGGCGGCCCTGCTTGGAGGGGAGATGTAAAAAAAAAAAGTTTAAAAGATATTTAAAAGTTTTTAAAAGCCTTTTCTGTTCAGCTCTTGGATACGGGATAGATCTGCACCGGAGACCGTGCGATGCCTTTGCCCCACGCTCCTCGGCAGAGTACCAGGAAGGGGGAGCGCTGCACCAGCAGCCCCACGCCTGGAGGGCCAAGGCCGCTCTCCGGGCAGGGTGGGTGGGAGATGCGATGAGCTGTGTCCGACCTCAGCACCCCCCATCCACAGGTGAGACGGGAGCTGCCCGGCTCTACGCCGCAGGGATGGATGGAGCAGGATTCGGCTGGGTTGGCTGGGCGATACCGTACTTGGGACGACATAACCCCTCCAAGCACCCAGAGCTGCGACCCGAAACGCGCGGCGGCAGCTCGCGGCAGCCCTTGGCTCCTCTCGCCGCCGGAGCTGGACTCCCACGCTGAGGTCCCGGGCAGGGGAAGGCGCTTGCTCGCGGCGCAGCAAGACCCGCCGTGGGGCTGGCCGCACCGTGGGCATCTCCCACGCGCCCTCGGCCTCGCTCCGGGGGCACCGGGGCCGCCTGGGGTGCGGGGGATGCTGCGTGGCCCCTGTGCGGGGGAAGCCAGCCCTCCCCGGGGGGGTGCGGGAGGCACTGGCCGGGCTGTGCCCCGCTCCCGCCACCCCCCCGCTTGACCCCCGAACCCCGCCTAACATCATCACCCCCGAACCCCGCCTAACATCACCCCCGAACCTGCGGCGGGACGGGCAGCCCCCCCGGGCCCGGGGCGCGGCCGCCCCCTCGGCGGAGCCCCCGGCCGGCCCCAGCCGCCGCCTCCCCGCTCCCCCCGCGCGTTTTTGGGCTGGGCCCACCGGCGAGGGCAGCGCGGCTCCCGCTGACGCAGTGTCTGAGGCCGGCGCACACGCTTCGGGGTTTTTTTTTCTTTATTTTTTTTAACTTTTTTTTTCCCCCCCTTCTCCCCTCCCTCTCCCTTTTCGGTGTCCCTCCTCCTCCTCCTCCTCCTCCTCCTCCGCCGCCGCCGTCCCCCTCCCTCCCCGCCCGCCCCTCCGCCGTCCCCCGGCCCCGGCGAGGGAGCAGCGAGGCCCCGAGCGGAGCGGAGCGGAGCGGGGCAGCGCCGGGCATGGGGCGCGGCTCGGCGGGACCGCGGCCCCTCCGCGCCCCCCTCTGCTGCCTCCTCGGCCTCCAGCTGGTGCTCGGCGCTGCGCACCCAGGTGGGACCCCCCTTCCCCCGACCCCCCCCCCCCCCCCGCTTTCCACGTTTTAATTACGGGGGGGGGGGATGAAACCAGCGCGGGGGGAGGTGGGGAGCCCCCAGACGGGCTCGGCCCCCCCAGCGCGGCTCCGCGGGGCGCTGCCCGGGGAGGGGGCGGCGGGAGCCCGGCGGCGGGGAGGGCGGAGGGCCGCTTCGCTCCGGCGCGGTTCACATCGCTCCGGTTTATTTCCTCTCGGGATGTTTTATTTGCTTTTAGCGCGGTTTATTTTACTTCATCCTCCTTCGGCCGCGGTTCGTTCCGCCGCGTTTTGTTTTCTCCAGTTTCGCCGCGGCGTGTTTTCTCCGCGTTCTGCCGCGTTTTCGCTCGCTTTTATTTATTTTTAGTTTAACTCCCCGCGCCGTGCGGCCACGCAGCGTCTGGCGGGGCCGGCGGAAACGCTTCCGCGGCCGCGGGGGGGGCGCGGGGCGGCTCCGGGGGGGCCGGGGGCGGCCGCCGGCCCGCAGCGCCCCGCAGCCCCGCTCCGGCCTTTTGTCTCCCCGGGGAGGGCAGTTGGCGGAGGGGGAGGTCGGGAAGGGGCCGAAGGGTTTTGTTGGAGGTTTCCTCCCTCTCCCATCCTTGACCCCCACCCCCCCTCCCAGCGTCTTAATCCTGTAGAAAAGTGCCCGCGGGATCGGGGCCCGAGTGGGTATTTGCAGACTACTTCTTTTTTTTTTGTTTTTGGTAACTTCTCACAAGGAAGCCAACGCGTTGTATTTTTTTTTTTTTTTCTTTTTTTAAACCTTCTGAAGTCACCATGTGCCAGATGCCTGAGGTTCCTTGGGACGGCCCCTGGAATTGCCATTTGAGACACTTTTTACCCCAGGACAGTCTAGCACAGAAGCGAGGGACGGCTTTTGTTGCTTCCTTGGATTAATTTGGCCCTATTGAGAAAACTTAAAAAAAAAAAAACACCAAAAAAAAAGAGCGAAATTGGCTACTTTTGCCTGAACAATAACAATCGTAAACCCTTGGCCTATTTTACTAGAGTCCGTTTAAATCCAAAGCAGATTTGGGAACGGCAGCACGGGAGGGCACTGTTCCCCTCTCCCCCCTTGCCCCCCGCTTTCCGCTCTCCCCCAGCCCAGCAGCCGCCCGGGGCTGAGCATCGCGAGGGGCAGAGCCGGGGCTGCCGTCGCTTTGTGGCGCGACGCCGCTGGGAGACGGGCCGGTGCCAGGCGAGGGATCCAGCCCGGGAGCGGAGGCGCGCGGCCGGGAGAAACGGCTTGTCTAAGGGAAGGAGACAGGAGAGCCCCGGACAGGAGAGCGGTGCCAGGGTTTGCTGCTGGTTGGAGACGTCTCAGCTGAACCCCCAACATTCCGCAGCTGAATTCCTGTTAAACCTCCCCATAATTTCCTTGAGGGCCGTGAATTCCTCCCTTTGCGGGTTTTAAGGGGGTTACGTGATTTCAGCAGGGCTTAGCTACCTGGAAGGGCCGATTCTGGCTGTTTCGCCCTGAAAAATGTCGGTGGGATCCAGGTCTGGCGAGTCCCCCTTGCCCGCGCGAGCCCGAGGACAGAGGCACCTCTGTGCCGGCGGTTCGTGGCGGCGCGGCGAGGCGGGAGTGCGGTGGCAGCCGACCCCGCGCCGGGCAGGGCGAGGAACAAGGCGGCTTTGAGCTGCCTCCGGCCCGCGGTGCTGCGCTGGGCATCCCGCCGGCGAGTGGGGGCAAACCCCCTCCGTTCTCTCCTCCGCCCCATCCCCAATTTTCCGCTGCTCTCTCCAGCGTCGCCCCCGGCTCGGACCCGGCTCGCAAAGGCGGCAGGGGATGGCGCCGAAGGAGGTGCCACATCCGAGGTCCCCCAGCGCCAGGCTGGCTTTGCAGCTCGGAAGGGATCCTCGCTGGGATTTTGGGATGGGGGTGGGTTAGTCCCAAGCATACCTCGAGCGAGGGCTCTTTGCAAGGGCGCTCTTGGCGGGGGCCTCGAGGGCTGGCCCCGCAGACAGCGCTGCTTTCCCTGGGGAGCCGGCACTTCCTCGAGGGGTTCGTGCCAAATCCTCGCCTCTGGGACAGCCGGGAAGCTGGAGCAGGGCTTTTGGGAGGAGGTTTGTGGCTCCTCGGTGGGGTATCGCCGCCAGCTACCCCATCTCTGCAGCATTGCTTGAGCACCCACGCGCCTGTCTTGGGGAAACTGAGGCAGCAGCTCCCATCCCACCGTGGCTGCAGGCGGGACAAGGTCCCCGTGTCGGTGCGGGGACGTGGCCCTGCCGGTGCTTTGGATCAGCTTCTCCACCTGTCCGGTGCCCTGTGCCGCAGGCAGGAGCTGCCGCCTCGGCTTTGCGGCGAGAGGAGGGGGCGAAAGGGACCCAGGGAAGAATTTACAGCCTGTAAAACAAACAGAGCAGCCTTCGCATGGAGCTCCCTCCCCGTTTTCCTCTTTGCAATGGAAATAGCTTGTTGCATGGCAAATGCAGCTCCGAGAAACTAGAACTCGATCTTCTTTGGATTATTTGGGAGCAGGAAAGGGGAACGGAGCTGTCGGCTTTGCTGCTAAAAGCACGGCGGCGCCGAGCCTGGCAGGGCGCAGGGGACAGCCGGGGACCTCGCCGCCCCGGCACGCTTGCAGCCTCAGCAGCCAGCCAGGCGGGACGGGGACGAGGCGGCGGGGAGAGGGATGGCTGCTTGCGCAAGAATTACAAGAATGAAAAGCAAAAGAGGTTTAGCCTTCCGTGCAAAACTGTCCCCTTCCCCCCAGGCCACCCAGGGCGGTGTGGTGGCCCCGGGAGGTTCCCCCCGTGAAGGTGCTGCCCCGGGACGCCTTGCCGGCACACGAGAAGGCATTTTCAGGCGTGAGGTCCCAGTGACGGTTAAAGCCACGTTGCGGGTTTCTCTCTTCCACTTGATTTCTGGCTGGATCTTGCACCTTTCCCTGCAGGGCAGAGGCACGCTCCTGCCTTCCCTCTTCCTTAAATATTTTCCAGGGAAACTTTTTGCCCTGAAATCAAAGCAAACGGCTGCTGAGGGGGTGTAAGTGCTGGCTGCTAAATCATCTTTTCCAGCTGATAAATCCGTAGCAGGAGACTCTGGCTCTGGTACCTCGGCGGGCGCTCGGAGAAGGGCAGCGAAGGGCCGTTGCCCGTGTCGGCAGCTCTGCCGGAGGTCCCGGCGCTGCTCGCCGGCGCATCGCGCCCTGCTCGGCCCCACCAAGCACGGCCGGTTCGCGGGTGGGAGCGGGAGCGCGTCCGGCGGCCGCCCTCGCAGCCCGCTCCGGCCCGGCCCGACCCACCCGTTTCCTCGAAGGGTCGTGTAAGCCATTTGTAAAATTTTTGTTCCTCACGTGCGGCCGAGGAGCAGGATTTTAATTAATTTTAACTGTGCCGAGACTGCGGAGCATTGACATTTTTCTCATTCTTAAGATTGCTTGGAGCCCAAAAGAGACCCACACAGATGCTCTTTTTCTTAAAGGACCCATCTTTAATTAATTAAGGATTAGAAAATGATTAGTGGATTGACTTGCAAATTCTTGGGAGTACTCTTTAGCCCGGGAGCGAAGCTTTGGCTGTTTGCAGGAGGCACGGGGCATTTTTCAAGCATGATGCTCCCTTCATCCCCATCCTGGCGAGAGCTCAATCCTGCGCTGTGCTTCGTGCTGTCGCAACAGGGACAAAATGGGATTTTCCGTGTAAAACGGCGTGTTTGCAGGATGGTGCTGAGACCGGGAATGGGGACATTGAGCCCTTTCCTCCGCCTGAATCCAGACACGGTGACTTTGGGGCTCTGCAGGGAACAGCCCCGTTCACTCCGGTCTTGCCCGTGAGTGCTGGGCATGAGGCAGGCAAAGAGCACCTGGCGAGAAAAGCTTCGTGTTGAACATCATTTTAATTAAAACAATGAAAAGAAGCTGTGGGACACCGGGGGCTGATCCTTGCTGTGCAAATGTGCTTCGTCTTGGTGAAAAAGGGGGATCCCCTGTCCTGAGCCACGGTGGTGCCGCTCGGGGTGTTACTATCGGGAACGGTGCCGGAGAAACAAGGGAGGAAAGATCTCTGGATCTTTTTTTTTTCCTTGACTTCTTTTTTGGGGGAGTTTCTGTAGTAGTGTTGAAAAATCCGGTAGCTTTCAGCCAACTCTGCGGAACCACGTCTGTGGGGACACGTGTCGGGGCTGTCTCGCACGTCACATCGTGCCCGTGGCCGTGGCCACGAGTTTGCTGGCCGGGGGGTCCGTGCTGCTGGTGGGCGACGCTTCGGGGCGAGCAAAGCAGGGGCGGTTGGACGAGCCGGGGCCGGAGCAGTTCCCCTGGGACGTGGCTGAGGCTGCCCCTGCCAGGATTTTGTGGCTGGGTGAGAAGACGTATGTGGGACGGGACGTTTGCAGGGAGCCCGGCCGCCGCATCCCGGGAGGGGCCGTCTGGCTGGTGGCAGCCGGGGGAGCCCCGTCCATCACCGCTCCCCACTGTGCTCTCATTGGGTCCGTCGCACTCCTCCATCCCGGCTGGAGCCCGTTCGGCGGATGGCACTGCCTTCCTCTCCCTGCGCTCCCGGGGGGTCGGCAAACCCGGGATTTCCACCTCTGGATGTGTGCGGCTGCTGCGGGGCTGGAGCCTGGAGAGGGTCTGGGGGAAATTCGAGGAGAATTTACATCCTTCCACCCTTTGCCGGGTACCGGAGGGTGGATGCTGGCGCTCCTGGCTCCCTTGTCCCCTGCCACGGCTGTGGGCGAGTCACTGGAGCTGCCCACGGGCAAGCATTCCCTGTGGAAAACGGCCAGACCTTTATTTGTCTGCACCCCGGGCAGGGCGCGGGGAGAATGGACTTTTTAATGTCTGCGGAGAGGCCGAAATGCGGAACGTGGACTCCGTCCAGAGTCTTTGCGAGGCAGCGGAGAGGCAGCAGGGTGGTAGGTAGCCTTCGTGGTCGCGGCCAAGTAAGGAGCTCGTCTCGTACGGCTCCCACCGTATAAACAGCGTCGTCTCTCCGCGCCGCTGGGCGAGCCAAGAGGAGTTTCTCGGCTCCAAGTGCAGGTCCTGGTGCTTCACACCCCCAGCCAGGCCGTCAGGAGCTTTGCTTTCTTCCCTCTAACAAGAGATCTGCTCTTTATTCCCTGAGGTTTATTTTGAAAAAACAAAACAAAACAAACCAACAACCGCTCTCTTTCATCCTGGAGCTTGGCTCGGAGCACCCAGGGCTGCTTCTGGCTGGCTCTGCCCCAGCCGAGCCCCGGGGATGTGCTGGGCCGGGGCGAGCCCGCGGGACGTCGCCAGCATCGCTGTTTTGATGCAAACCGCTAATTTAGGAGGATCGGAGGTGGGTGAGTTGGCGTCTGCCACCGGCTCTCGAGCAGACGGGAGCGGTGCCGGTGCCCCCTCCTGAGCCAGCAGCTCAGAGCGTGCCTGAGGCTGCCCGGACCGTCTGCATTTCCTTCCCTTTTATTTATTTTTTTTTAATCTGAAGTTCCCCTTTAAGGGATTGCATTGAGTTTATCGGTGCCCAAAGGCAGCTCGGAGGGGAGGGAGAGCAGCGGTGCCCTCCCTGCGGGCTGGGGCTGCTCTCGTCCCCCGGGGCCGATGGCAGCCGGGATGCTCCAGCTCTGCCGTCGGGAGCTCCCATGGGTACAGCTGCTGCTTTTCTTATCGCTGCTTCCCCTTCCCGGGCCTCGGAGGGATGCGCAGGCTCTTTCTTCGGGCCAAAAATTGCTGCTCTTTATGGCGATGGCCATGTTTTTGCTCTTCTCCACGCCAAGACCTTGGGAATGGCATCAGCCGCGCCTGGACTGACCGCCGGGGTGCGGATGCAGGCGGTGGTGACGCCGGGCTTTGCTGGGAGCTTCTTTCCGGGGAGAATTTAAGATGGAGCCGAGGCGTTTCTGTGCCCCTGCAGCATCCATCAGCAGAGCCAGCTGGGCGCAGTGCTGGGGTGCAGCCCTGGGGTCCCACACTCCCAAACGTCACCGGCGGGTGAATTTTCGGGCTGGGTCTCTCCCCATCGCAGCGGTTCCCTCCCCTCCCGCAGGGCTGTGCAAGCTGAGCCCGGCAGAGACTCGCTCTGTCTGGTGAGACCCTCCTGTACTCGATGAGCAACGCTTTTTGGTTCTCTTTCTGCTGTTTTTTATTCCAGGGGGTTTTGCTTCTCTGTTGCTGATTTTCCTGCCGTAAAAGACAACAAAAGATGTTTCTATAAGTACGTCAGCAACAAAAGGGGGGCTAAGGAGAACCTCCCTCCTTTACTGGATGCGGGGGGAAACATGGTGACGAAGGCTGAGGAAAAGGCTGAGGTACTTAACGCCTTCTTGGCCTCAGGTTTTAATAGCAAGACCAGTTGTTCTCCAGGTACCCAGCCCCCGAGCTGGGAGACAGGGACGGGGAGCAGAACGAAGCCCCCATAATCCAAGGGGAAATGGTCAGCAACCGGCTACACCACTGAGACACACACGAGTCTCTGGGGCTGGGTGGGATCCACCCAAGGGCACTGAGGGAGCTGGCGAAGTGCTCACCAAGCCACTCTCCATCATGTCTCAGCAGCCCTGGCTCACCGGGGAGGTCCCCATTGACTGGAGGCTGGCAAATGTGACGCCCATCTACAAGAAGGGCTGGAAGGAGGATCCGGGGAACTACAGGCCTGTCAGCCTGACCTCGGTGCCGGGGAAGGTTATGGAGCAGATCATCTTGAGTGTCATCCCACAGCACATACGGGACAGCGATCAGGCCCAGCCAGCATGGGGTTATGAAGGGCAGGTCCTGCTTGGCCAACCTGATCTCCTTCTATGACATGGTGACCTGCTCAGTGGATGAGGGAAAGGCTGTGGGCGTTGTCTGCCTGGACTTCAGTAAAGCCTTTGACACCGTCTCCCACAGCATCCTCCTGGAGAAACTGGTGCTCATGGCCTGGGCGGGCATATTCTGCGCTGGGTAGGAAACTGGCTGGATGGCCGGGCCCAGAGAGTTGTGGTGAATGGAGTTCAATCCGGTTGGCGGCCGGTCACAAGTGGTGTTCCCCAGGGCTCAGTGCTGGGGCCAGTCCTGTTCAATATCTTTATCAATGACCTGGATGAGGGGATCGAGGGCCCCCTCAGTCAGTTGGCAGAGGACACTAAGCTGGGCGGGAGTGTTGATCTGCGGGAGGGCGGGAAGGCGCTACAGCGGGACCTGGACAGGCTGGATCGATGGGCCGAGGCCAATGTATGAGGTTCAACAAGGCCAAGTGCCGGGTCCTGCCCTTGGGTCACACCAACCCCAGGCAGCGCCACAGGCTTGGGGGGGAGCGGCTGGAAAGTGCCCGGCGGGAAAGGGCCTGGGGGGGTTGGTCGGCAGCGGCTGAAGATGAGCCCAGGGATGTGCCCAGGTGGCCAAGAAGGCCAACGGCATCCTGGCCTGTATCAGCCATAGTGTGGCCAGCAGGACCAGGGCAGGGATCGTCCCCCTGTGCTCGGCCCTGGCGAGGCCGCACCTCGAGTGCTGGGGTCAGTTCTGGGCCCCTCACTCCAAGACAGACACTGAGGGGCTGGAGCGTGTCCAGAGACGGGCAACGGAGCTGGGGAAGGGGCTGGAGCACAAGTGCTGTGAGGAGCGGCTGAGGGACCTGGGGGGGTTTGGCCTGGAGAAAAGGAGGCTGAGGGGAGACCTTCTCGCTCTCTGCAACTCCCTGAAAGGAGGTTGGAGCCAGGGGGGTCGGTCTCTTCTCCCAAGGAACAGGCGACAGGACGAGAGGAACCGGCCTCAAGTTGCGCCAGGGGAGGTTTAGGTTGGATGTTGGGAACCATTTCTTCCCCGAAAGGGCTGTCAGGCCCTGGCACAGGCTGCCCAGGGCAGTGGTGGAGTCCCCATCCCTGGGGGGATTGAAAAGCCGTGTAGATGTGGCGCTTGGGGACATGGGTTAGTGGTGGCCTTGGCAGTGCTGGGTTAACGGTTGGACTCGATGATCTTAAAGGTCTTTTCCAACCTAAACAATTCTGTGATTCCCCCGAGCTTGGTGCATCTCCACCTTGTTTATTGGGCATGAGCTGCCACTTCCCACAGCTTCTCTTCCAGCGCTGCGGCGTGGGATTTGGAGCTGCTGCTCACCCTTGGGCAGCAATAACGGGCTGAAGAGCCGGTGGTTTGGAGCAGGTGACTTGGGGCTGCTGTGCCCTGTTTGCCAGTGGGTGCCAGCACGTGAAACTGGGAGGTTCAGGCTGAAAGGAGGTTTCTTTAAGCACCATGCGAGTGAAGGGTGGGCTTCTTGCTGCGGGATGTTATGGGTAAAGCTTCTGCATGGGCTCACAAATCCGAATGAAGGTGTTTGTTGGCAGGTGTTTGCTTTCCTCGCACGGGGATCTGCAGCCCCCGAGGAGCTCCTGGGCCTTGGAGCCCGCTGAAGCCCGGGTTGCTGCCGTGGCTGGGACGCCACGCCACGCTTTGAGGATTTGCTGCCTTTGCCGGGTGATTTGGAGCAAACCACGTCCGCGGCCGTGTCTGCGGTGCAGAGGAGGGGATTGTCCTCATTGCTCTGTACGTGCTCAGCCTCCTGCACAAGGGCCTCGGGGCCGGGTTTTTTGGGACACCCCAAATAAAGGGTGATCCCGAGCGAGAGCACCGGGCAGGCAGCACCTTCGCCAGGGCGGCTGCAGGCCGGGGCTGAGCCCTGATGCAGCCCCAGAGCCGCATGAAGGGCTCTGCCATCAAACGGGTGCCACGATGAGTCTCGCGGAGAAGCCAAGGGGGGGGCAGGGGGTGTGGGCGCAGAGCCAGAGCGGCACTGCCACGCTGGGGCCGGCGCTCCCTTTCGCCCGCGCCTGGATGTGGTTGTGGCACGAGCCTTGGAGCTGCTCCAGCCCAGGATAACTGGGACCAGGGTCCAGCCGTAGCTTCAGTCCTCCCTTAAATTTGTTCCCTGCGTTTGTTGCCGGTGATGGGAGGGTGACAAATGTAACGGAGCAGGGGTGTGCTGGGTGTCTTGGTGTGGGCGGCCGGGCTGGAACATGCTCGGGGCAGGGTGGTGCCGAGGACACCCGTCTGCGCCGTGCCGCAGGGCTTTCTGCGTCTGCCACCACCGACCGCCACCTCTGTCCCCTGGAGCCTCCCCGTCCCCCGTTGCCTCTCTCATCCGGTGCTGCCCACGTTCCCCAAAATTGTAGGTTGTGAAGCTTGCTTTATTTGCCGTGGGGTGGTAAAGCCGTTATGGGAAGGGTTGTGTTCCCTTCAATTCAGACTTTCTGCTGGCTAAAAACTTGCTTTTTTAAAAAAAAAAAAAAAAAGAGAACTTGGGGCCAGGCACGGGGTGTAAAAACTCCCTTGGGGGCTGCCCCAAAGGATCACAGCTTCTCCATCTCTGCAGCGTGCCGCTGCCGGTGCCAAAGGCCAATTTCCCCCCCTGTGCCGGAGTGTGAGCATCCCGGTATTTCCCTCGTGGGAGAGGAGAGCGTGTCTCGCTCGCGGCCCCCAGCTCCCCACCAGCCCCACCGTCACGCACCGGCTGGTTTCCACGCTCACAGCAGTAAGCCGGGGGCAGCATCCAGGCGTCTGCGTGGCTGGGACAAGGCAGCGTCCTTGCGAAAGCGGGGGGGTTCGCCTTGCTTTCACAGCTCCTCCGCAGAGGAGGAGGAGGAAGAGGAGGAGTGGGACACGATGGAGCAGAGCTGCTCGGAGCTGGCCCTGCTCAAAAGATACAGGGGGCAGGAAGGGGAGGCATGGGGTGTGCCGGCGGCTCCGCTTTGGAGCGGGGAGGAGGATCTGCCGGTGTTTGCCGCGGTTGGGTTTCCAGAGCCGGAGGGCGGTTGGGAAGCTCTGCCGGTGGGGTTTTGAGTCCGCAGGTGGGTGCAAAAACCTGAGGAGCATCTTGGAAAGGAGTCACCCGTAGCTGTGTCATGGCTGCAGAGGGCAGTGCAGGAGATGGGGCCCTGGGAGGGAGGGGGACATTCCCAATCCCACCAGGATGCTCCTCTGGAGCTGCCTCCTGCGAGGGTTGGGTTTGCTCTGCGGGATACCAGCTTGGGAGAAGGGATTCATCAATACAAATTGGCTCCATCCCACCTAACTCCGCATCCATCCCGTTCATCGGCAGCCGGGTGGGAGCAGGGAGAGTTCATTCGGGCGCTTGATTTCGGTGCTGAGCATTGTTGGTGGAGCTGGAGCCGGCCGGAGCCAGGCTGGTGCCCTGCGGCATGGCGCCTGCGTTTCAGAGGTTTCTCTGCAAGCGGTGACTGGGATATGGTCGGGAAGAGCCCGGATTTGGCAGAAGCAAGTGGCACCATGCAAAAAAAGACTGGCGGTCCCTTGGGGAGCCATTTCCTCCGTAGGCGTCGAAGCCCATCGGGCTCGGCCGTGCCGGGGGGCTGGAGTCGAGGAGGCTGAAAGCTCCTTTCGGCGCATCAGGGGCCTGTCCAAGCGCCGCTGCCGGTGCTGTGGACACCAACAGGGGTCCCGTCAGCCCCGAATTCCCTGTAAATAAGTGAAAGAAAAAGCACATTTTGGGTGAAGCAGAGCTGACGTGTGTCGAGCTCATGTTGGTCGTCTCCCCCCCGGCCCCGGCCTCGCCGGGAGCAGCTCCCCGCCGTCGGTGCACAGCGGTTTTTGCGAGGGGAGAAGATGGAAGCGTTGGGGAGGTGCGAGGGCTGAGCTGGTGCTAAAGCTGTCCTGTTCCTCCAGGGCTCAGCAGGGACCGGGGGGCACGTTCGGTGCCCTCTTCTGCCTGCTTCGGGCAAAGGGGCCCGAGCTGAGCTGCCCGCGGGGTGCGGGGGCAGCCCAAACCCCTTAGCCTATAATTTCCTACCTCCAGCTCTTCTCTTTTTAGAGCAAAATGGTATTTTGTGCTTTCCCGGCCGCAGGGCTGCCCCCTCCGGTCTGGCCGGCTTCCTCCGAGCACCGCGCGGCTGCGTGCCTGCTGGCGAGCGTTGCCCTTGCGTGGTGCTGCACGGCCCCGATGCGGCGCTGAGCACCCCGACGCCGAGTCCTGGGGCTGGCTCCAGGGCTTTTCCAGCACACCAATAATTTTTTCTTGCAAAGCCGGGTTAGCAGATAAGCGGAGAAGGGTGTCCCATTGCTGACCCCTGCTGCTAACGGCTGCGGTGCTCACGGTCGAGCAGCTTTTTCTGTTCCTAGACCCAAAGGGCCGGTGTTTGGCTCCTTGCAAAGCGCTGTGGCATCAGCCTGTGACCCAGGGAGGCCTCATCCTGCCCGAGCGCTGGTACTGGGGTCCAGCGGGTCGCAGCACCGATGCTGCATCACCCCAGAAGTGCTCAAAGACCCCCCCACGTCCCCGGTGCTGGCGGTGGGTTGCACCACCCCTCGCTGCGTGTGGGACGGGGAGAGCGATGGGCTGGGTGACGCCGTGGGTGATGCTGGCACGGTGAGACGGGTGCTGGGGGGGGACGAGCTGGTCTCCTGATGTCCAGGTCAGGGTCACGCCAGCGCTGGCTGGGGAGACACCAGCACCGGTTTCAGGGACCTGAGCTTCAGCCGGCCAAAATCAGCCCTGTCTGAATTTTGACTTATTTTCTCACTTGCCGTCATTTGAAAAATATTTTCTGAGAAATTAAATGTTTCTTCTTGCAGTCGTTGCCTTTTTCTGTTGCACGTGCACAGAGCCTGCTCCCTGGAGATCGCCATGCGAACGGGCTTCACTTTTGTTTATTTGAGGTCATCACTGATGTCATCTCGGCTGGGGAACAGGCTTTTTACATCATTTCTTTTCTGGAGCCGGTCAATGCCGAAGCTCTGAAATGAAATGGGGGTATCCTTCTTCCTCCATTTCTTTTTTCCTTCCAGAGACAAGTCAGGAAAGTTCCCTGAGCCGAGATGTTTGTTGCTCGAATGTGCCGGAGCCGCCTGTAACAGCATAGCTGGGGCAGGGCGAGGTTGTGGGGGAATAGGAAGTGAAAACCTTTTCAGCCCAAAAAATCCGTACAATGGCAAAAACCCAAAGCAAACCAAAGCTAAATATAGCGGGGCCCGTGAGTTCGCTTGGACTTCGGGTGAATACTTGTGGTGGAAAAAAAAAATGGGTCGCTTTTAAAACAAAACAAAAAAAAAAACCCCGACAGAAGTCGTCTTGTTGACGTGCTGCTTTGGGCGGCTTTTTGCTGGGGCGTGGGGGCAAGCGGCGGCTGCGCGGAGCCCCGGGGGCGGCTTTTCAGCTTAGAAACACTCATTTGAAGAAAGAAAGTCTCTTTTAAAACCGACACGTCAGCTGGAACAACGTGTCCCAGTGTGATGTCCTGGGTTTACTGGTTGATACGGGTTTGGAGATGGATGCGCGTGCTGGGGTGGCCCTTGGTGATGCCGGGGGATTGCCGGGGGGATGCAGGGTTGGGCCGTCGCTGCGGGCGGGACTGTGGGCCGTGCGTGGAGCCGGGGTTGAGATCAGCCTTTCTCCCGTCCGCAGCTGCGCGAGCGCTTTATCTGCTGGCAGCGATTCCCCTCGCTCTGCTCCCGCCTCCCAAGGCCTGGGCTGGGATTTCGGAGGGTCCCGACGCAACGTTTCGTATTTGCTGGGGCTGGGACCGTGCCCGCAGGAGCTGCGGCTGCGCGCAGGCATTTTCCATCACGCCCTGTTCACGCGCTGGGAGACCTTCCCCCGAAGTTCTTGTTTGCTCCGCAGTTTTTTTAACAGGTCCCCAAATACACATAAAAATGACGGATGCGCGCTCTATTTCCCCGCTCTGTTTTTCTCCACCCGGAGCAGATGGCCGGTGCTGAAGCCGTTGGCGTGGGCTCCTCCGGTGCCGGGCTCGTTGCGATGCCTCGGAATGCTGTGGCCGGGTGCTGCCGTTGGGAACTCAGTTTTGAACGGCTCTGATGATGCTGTTAGAGCGGGCGAGCTCTTTGCGCCGGCTCTGATGCCCAAAAGCTGGTGCTTCGCAGGGATGCCACGCTTGGTGCAAACACCCGTCTGTGTCACCCTGCCCGGAGCCCGTCACCCCGGGCCAGGCGTTGGGGCCAACCCCGGGGTTATTCCTGCAGGGAAGCGGTGGTCCCTGGTGTGCCGGGTGCTGGGCACAGGGATGCACCCTGAAACTTGCTGTGCATGGAAAGGGAGCCAGGATGCTCTGGCAGGGCCGGGGGCGATGCGTGGCATGATGTCGAATCCCCAGCGATGCTTTAACCCTTTCCCATTGTTTTTTCCCCAGACTCCAAGGTCTTCCTCATCTACAACACGGGCGCGCAGGGCTGCCTGGAGACGAAGGACTCGCTGGTGAGACTCGCCAAGGGCTGCAACGCCAGCGCCCCGGCCCAGCAGTGGAAATGGGTCTCGCGAAATCGCCTCTTCAACGTGGGGGCCATGCAGTGCCTGGGGGTGTCGTGGCACGGGGCCAACGCCACGGCGGGGCTGCACCCCTTGGCCACCTACGAGTGCGACCGCGAGTCCGTCAACATGCGCTGGAGCTGCCGCGGCCTCGGGGAGCAGCTCTCGCAGCATCTCGGTGCCCGCCCGGGCAATTCCTCCCTGGACAGGGGGGACCAGGCGCGTGGCTCGCAGTGGAGGACGTATGGCACCGAGGAGGATCTGTGCTCCGTGCCATACTCTGGTAACGCCTCAGGGGGCATTAGTATTATCCCGTAACCCAAACCAACCCCGAAATGTGAGCTGAGGCCATGGTGCTGCAGCAGTCGGGTCCTGCCTGGGGAGCTCGGTCCCAGCTCACTGGAGCTGCAAAGCCAGGCAGGATCGGGGCGATGGGGAGTGGGCAGCCTCCAGGCACCCCACTAGCCCCCACACTGGGCCAACCTGCACCCCTCACCCCAAACCTCCCTCCAGCCCCCCGTAGACACAGTCTCAAGCAAGGGCTCCTCTTTTCCCCCAGAGATTTACACCATCCAGGGCAACTCGCACGGGAAGCCGTGCACCATCCCCTTCAAGTACGACAACCAGTGGTTTCACGAGTGCACCAGCACGGGGCGGGAGGACGGCCATCTCTGGTGTGCCACCACCCAGGACTACGGCAAGGACGAGCGATGGGGCTTCTGCCCCATAAAGAGTAAGTGGGGGGGACGCATCCCACGGGGAAAAGCAGAAACCCCGTGCCCATCCCTCCTGGGGGCTTTCCTGCCTCTCCCCTTCCCTCCTGCCTCGTCCCTCCTCCTGCGAGCAGCCTGCGGTGCCGGAGCAGCACAGGTTATTGGGGTTTACTGGGTTGTTGGGGTTTTTTGGAGCCACGGATGGGGCTGTGTTGGGTGCTCACCCTGCTTGTCCCCACAGGCAATGACTGCGAGACCTTCTGGGACAAGGACCACCTCACCAACAGCTGCTACCAGTTCAACTTCCAGTCAACGCTGTCGTGGCGGGAGGCCTGGAATAGCTGCGAGCAGCAAGGGGCCAACCTGCTCAGCATCACCGAGATCCACGAGCAGACCTACATCAACGGTGAGCTGATGGCAGCACCCCTTCCTTCTCACCCAGGGTAGAGCTGGTGGCACTGGCTGTCACCGGCGCCAGGTTGCTCTGCCTGTCCCAGGAGGTTGGTTTGAGGATGGTGACATGTTGGGGTTGAGTTGGGGCCGGGGGGACTGATCCTGCCACTCTGGCTGCGTTGGTCCCAGGGCTGCTGACAGGGTACAGCTCCACGCTCTGGATTGGGCTCAACGACCTGGACATCAACGGAGGCTGGCAGTGGTCGGACAACTCGCCCCTCAAGTACCTCAACTGGGAGAGCGGTGAGACGAGGGGGTCGTGGTGGTGATGGGGGGGCTGGGGAACAGCCTGTGACCACCAGAGGTGGCCCCGTGGAGCTGGAGAGGGGACACAGGGTGCTGGAGGGGGGTGTTGTCCCTCTGCAAACCCTCAGCAGCCCTGCAGACAACCTGGGTTGAGCACCTTTGTTTGGAGGGTCGTTGCATCCCAGCTCGGTGCTGGAGTGCGGCTGAGGAGTGGTCCCCAGCTGCGGACACCCACCTCTAACCCTGGGGTGCTTGAGGGGCAGAAGGACCCGTTGCGAGGGCTGCTCGGGTCGTGCCCAGTGCCGTCACCCAGAGGCACTCATGGGGACGGTGATACCCTCGGAGGAGATTTGGGGACAGGCGGGAGCAGTTCAGGTCTGGTACCGTGACCCCCCCCGACTGCCGTCGACATTTCTAGGTAAAATAGTGATGCTCCAGGTTCTGGTGCATTGAGGCACAATAAATAATCCTGGGCACGTGGGGTCACGTCTTCATCGTGCTAAATAACAAAATAAATAGGTCTGTACTAGTGTTGGAGCAGGGAGAGCTGCACCCCGCCGGCGCCTGCCCTCGCGCAGTGCCCTGCCCATGTGGGCAGCGTTGGTGGCTCTGCCCCAGCTCCCCAGCAGCGTGTCCCCCCCTCACCCCGCTTTCCAGACCAGCCCGACAACCCCAGCGAGGAGAACTGCGGGGTGATCCGCACCGAGTCGTCTGGGGGGTGGCAGAACCGCGACTGCGGCATCGCCCTCCCTTACGTCTGCAAGAAGAAGCCCAACGCCACCGCCGATCCCTTCCTGACGGGTGAGCGGGGGGATGAGTAGCCCCGGGAATGGGTAGCCCCGTATCCCGGCCGGGTGTGCTCCCGTCCAAGGGGATGCTGTCCAAGTGTGGGAGCAGCCCGTGGAGATGCTCATGGTGTCCCCAGCTTGCCGGTGCGCTGGCTGTGCGGAGCAGTGGTTGAGCTCCCCAGGGCTGCCCAGCTTTGGAAAAGGTCCTCCCCGAGGAGCATCCCCCAAGAAGCGCGCGGTGCAGTTACCGGTTGGGCAGTAGGGGAGGATTCGAGAGGAGCGGGAGGTCCCTTGTGATCCCCAGGGGACAGGGTGCTCTCTGCTCTGCTCTGCCATCACTCCTCTGCAAACAGAAGGGATTTTGTTTTGTCCGCGGAGCTGTAAAGCCCCCGCTGCCTGCACCTTGCTGTTGAGCGTTACGTTTTGGCCATAACCTTCCCACCGTGGCTTTGGCTTGGTCTCCTGAGCACCCCGTGGGACTGTGGTCCCCTCCCTGCCAAGGAGAGGGCTGGAGAGCAGGACAGGAGCCCTCAGGCTGCCTTGTGTCCTGCCAGACTCGTGGTCGGAGGTGAAGGTGGACTGCGAGCCCAGCTGGCAGCCCTTCCAGTCCAACTGCTACCGCCTGGTGGGAGAGAAGAAGAGCTGGCAGGAGGCGAAGAAGACCTGCCTGCGGAGCGGGGGGGACCTGGTCAGCATCCACACCCTCTCCGAGCTGGAGTTCGTCACCAAGCAGATCAAGCAAGGTAAGGGGGAGCGCGCTGTGCCCGCAGCACCCTTCCTGTCCGATTTTGGGGTGTGTGGAACGGTCACTTCTGTGTGATGGAGGCTGCAGAGCTGAACTGATTCGTGGCTGTGAAGGGAGCGGAGACCCCAGGCTGGGAGGTGACGTGTTGCTTGGAGGAGCCCGTGCCCTGGGCGCATCCTCCCTCCGGGCAACGTAAAAGCTGTTCCCGGGAGCCTGCAGTGCCGAGGAAGAAAATACGCAGCTGCAGCTGGGAATGGCTCTAGTCCCAGTTGGTTAATGTAGAAAAAGATGGAAAAAACGTCCTGCTGGGCTTGCTGGAGGAGGCTGCACCTCTTCCTGCTAAATCTGCCCGGGACAGGAGTGTCCCCTGCTGCAGGTCAAGTGAAGGGGGAACGCCTGCCCGCAGCGTCCCAGCTTTCTCTTGCCAGTTCTGGCTTCACCCGGGTGTAATTGGGTTGAGGTTTCCCACGTCGGGATGTGTCGGAGCTGGGATGGTACTTGGGCTGTTTCAGCCCAAGCAGTCACGTGGTGGTACGCGGGAGCACCCGTGCCACCATCCCCGCACCCCGCTTGTGCCACCCCTCGTGAGGGTCACCCTTGGGTCGGGTTTTGCTGTTCCCGTACGAGTGCAGCCCCTCCGGCCAAGTGACGCGCTCCCGCGGCCCCGCAGCCCGGCCCTGCTCCGCAGAGGGAGAGCCTGGCAGCAAACCCCCCGCGGGGGATGTCGGGGGACCCAGACGTCAGTGGGGACGGGAAGGGGCTGGGGGCTGAAGGGAGTTAATGCCGAGGGAGGCAGGAGCCGTAGGAGGGTGGAGGAAGGAGAGGGACGTGCCGGCGCTCCCAGACAGGGGTGGGATGGGAGGGAATGGCTGAAAACCAGTAGCTCACTGGACCTGAGCCTGCGGGTCCAGACTTTTACCATTCTGCTGCTGCCAGCACCTCTCTGAAAACTGCTGGCAAATGTCCCTGTGTTTCCTCCTCCATGGGTCCGTCCTTGCGGGCAGGAGCTGCCCTGCCCTCTCCTGCCTGCCCTGCCCGCTCCTGCCCGCTGGCACCGCTGGGGTTAGAGGCTGAGCCCTGCAGTGGGGCTTGGGCAGGGGCTCTGCAGAGCTGCGGTCCCGTCACAGGGGCTCGTGTCACGCGCGAGGTTTCTGCAAGGTTGCAGCCAGGCAGAGGGAATTTCACCCCCTGACCCTCCTATCCCGGCAGATGTGGAGGAGCTCTGGATCGGCCTAAATGACCTCAAGCTGCAGATGAACTTCGAGTGGTCGGATGGGACGCCCGTGAGGTTCACCTACTGGCACCCCTTCGAGCCCAACAACTTCCGCGACAGCCTGGAAGACTGCGTGACCATCTGGGGACCGGTGAGAGCCCAGGGCGGGGGGTTCATCCCGCACCTCCGCAGGAGCTGCAGCGTCCTCATGGCCGGGGAAGGGATACAGAATCTCAGGATGGTGGGGGTGGGAAGGGCCCTCTGGAGACCACCCAGCCCAACCCCTGCCAGAGCAGGGTCACCCAGCGCAGGCTGCACAGGGCCGCGTCCAGGCGGGTTGGAATCTCTCCCGAGAAGGAGACTCCACACCCTCCCTGGGCAGCCTGGGCCAGGGCTCGGGCACCTCACAGCGAAGACGTTTTTCCTCGTGTTCAGGCGGAACTTCCCGGGTTCCAGTTTGTGCCCGTTGCCCCTTGTCCTGTCACTGGGCACTGAGAAGAGTCTGGCCCCGTCCTCTTGACACCCGCCCTTGAGATATTGATAAGCGTTGGTGAGGTCCCCTTTCAGTCTGCTCTTCCTCAGGCTGAACAGCCCCAGCTCCCTCAGCCTTTCCCCACAGGAGAGATGCTCCAGGCCCTCAGCATCTCTGTACCCTCCGCTGGGCTCTCCCCAGTAGCTCCTCGTCTCTCTGGAACTGGGGAGCCCAGAGCTGGACCCAGGACTCCAGATGGGGCCTCACTGGGGCAGAGCAGAGGGGGAGGAGAACCTCCCTCGACCTGCTGGCCACACTCTTCCTCACGCACCCCAGGCTGCCGTTGGCCTTCCTGGCCCAAGGGCACGTTGCCGGCTCATACCTCGGGGAGCATCTCCGGACGGGGTTGAACCTGGCTCATCCCAGCTGTTGGGATGGGAGGGATCCAGCACCGCATCCTTGGGGATTTGATGTAGGGAAGGAGAGTCTGCGGACTCAAGGTGGGGGTGGATGGGCTGGGAAATTCCCCAGGCTGTCGGATAGGCTCAATCCTGCTCTTCTCCCCGCTGTGCAGGAGGGGAGGTGGAACGACAGCCCGTGCAACCAGACCCTGCCGTCCATCTGCAAAAAGCCCGGACGGGTGAGCCAGGAGAAGGAGGAGGATGACCACGGGTGCCGAAAGGTGAGGGGGACGTGGGGCGGGAGGTGGCTCTGGCTGGTCCGCAGCTCTGCCTGCTGCTCGGGGCTTTGGGTCGTGGGGGCCCTCTCCCCAAAACCATTTTGGGGAGCCCTGATGAGCAGCAGCCGGAGCTGCAGGTCTGTGCCCGGGGACTGCCGGCGCGACAGAGCGTCCTGGGGCTGCTGAGCCCCTCGCTTCCGTGGGTGCATGAGGCCGCGGGAAGAAATTGGGACAAAACGCATGTCTCCATCGTCCAAGATCCTCCCCCTTGGGCTGGCTCGGTTGCCAGCAGGGACGTTCGTTTTTTTTTTTTTCCCCTTGCCTCTCTCCATGCCAAAACCTGGCAGCGAAGCTGCTCCGTGCGGGAGCCCGGCGGGACGGAGGCAGCTGCCGGCCCTGTGCCTCGGCGCGATGGCGGGCTGCCTTCTCCGGGCAGGATGCGGGCGTTGCGGAGACAGGGCCACCAAACCGGCGGGTTCTCACCCGAACCATGCTCTGCCTCAGTTTCCCCAGCTGTCGGCGGGGCTGAGGCTGCCGCATTCCCACGCTTGCTGGGAAGTCACTTTTGTGCCTCTTTGCAAAGCCTTCGAGCGGCGAGCCTGGCATCGCCGCCGCTCTGGAATGTCTCCCAGCGTTTCAAAGCAAGCCAGCGCGCGCTCGCGCTCAGACTAGCAAGCAGCCCCTCCGGGCCGGCTCCCAGAGGTGCTGCCGGGCTCCTCCCGGGTCTTTACCCCGTCGCGGCAGAGACAAACCCCAGCAGCCGCTTGGCACCGCGAGAGCTCGGGGGGAGCGCGGCAGCTGGGCGAGCTGGCACGCCAGGCCAGATTCGGGGGGCTGCCAGCCGGAGCCGGAGGAGCCCCACTGTCGGCGGGTGCTGGGGACGAGGCGCTCAGTGGCAATGTGCCACCGCCACCCGTCTGTTTGTCCCTGCAGCAGTCCTGAGGACTAATAGGATGTCCCCATGCAGATTTAACTCCCTCCTGCCTCTCCAGCCACAGTCTTACCCTGGCCCTGGGTGCCCAGCAGAGATGCACCCACTGGGAAACAAACCGGGAGTGATAGATGAACTGAGGAAAGGCCTTTTTCCATCCTTCCTCCCCCTGCTCATCCTCAGCGGGGCCATTTGCCACCCAGATGCAGAGGCTGATGGAGAGGACGCAGCATCTGGCTCAGAGGATCGGCCCCGGTCCTCTCTGGCCACCGTGCTGGTTTTTCTTGGTGGCTTTGCTGCTTTTCCTCCCCCTTTCTAAACCCCCTTTATTTTGGGAACAGCCTTAAAGGCAGCGATGGGGATGGAGGTTTGGGCAATGGGGAAGGCAGAGCCGGAGAGGGATGTGGGGGCACGCTGGGATCAGGAGCTGGAGGCAGCGGTTGGAGTTGACAGTCCCATCCTGGCCCCTTTTTGGATCACAGGGACTTGCTGCGGCGCTCGTGTGGGAGAGCACCCGTGTGGTTTTGGTGATGCCGAGGCCCAGGGCTGTTTGGGGACCCCTCTGGGGCCATCCAGACCCCTCTGGGTCCCTGCTCTGTCCCATGCTGGGCCCCTTTCACAGCTGCTCAGGGGTGTCTGTGCTGTTACCAGTGGGACCCAGCCTGGGACAGGGGCTGCCGGTGGGTCCGTACCTGGGTTTGCTGACTTTGGGGAGAGGTTGCAGGAGCAGGAACTTGGGGGAAAAAAAAGGGATCTGGGGTCATTTTCCTCTTGGTCTCCCAAAGCTGCTCTCCTGCTTCCCTTGCCGCCGTGCCGACGATGGTGCAGATGGCATGTGTCCCCCACTGTCCTTCCAGTGGCCAGGGGACGCAGGGGTAACCCCCTGGTGATGCTTCCTACCGTGCCAGGAGGGTCTCTGACCCTGGGGCCACTTGTCTCCCCGGCTGAGCCCCTTCACCCTTCCCACCCCAGCTTGTTCCTCCATCACGTGCGTGTCCCCCCTCGCAGATGAGCCCCCACGTCCCTCCCCACGCCGCTGCTGCCAGCCCCAGGGCCGCCCCGCTCCCTGCTCTGACAGAAAACAGGCGCTATTGTGTCTCCGGCCCCGGAGAGACTCCAACATCAACAAGGCGGGGGATTAAAGCCGGCTGCAGTGGGACTCGCTCTGGATTCGGCCCTGTGGCGTATAGAGGAGGATTGTGTTCCCCTCCCCGCGCCCCGGCCGGGGCTGGACGTTGGCAGGGAGAGCCATTTCCCGGGCTTTGAAGCTGCCTGGGTGTTTGTTTTCCTTGCAGCCGTGTTCTCTGGGGCCGGGGGCTTCTTAGAGCTCAAAGCTGAGCGGGGTCAAGCTGGGGCGGCCGGGGGCAGGAGACCTCCCAGGAGAAGGCGGAGGTGGTGGCAGGGGACGTGGGACGTTGCTCTCGCCCCCTGGGTTCGCTCCCGTCCTTCTGGGGAGGGCTGGGGTGAGCGGTGGTGGACGTCCCCTGTCACCCGTCCCCAGGGCTGGAAGTGGCACAGCCCCTCCTGCTTCTGGCTGGGCGAGGACCGCGTCCCCTACAGCGATGCCCGCAAGACGTGCTCCGACTACGGCTCCACACTGGTCACCATCACCAACAGGTCAGTGCCACGCCGGAGGTGGTGGGTTTGCCCCAAAACGAGCCCCCCAAGGCGGGGTGTGACCCCACAGCTGGGCTGTGCACGCAAGGGCTGGAGCGTCGCGGGCTGCTTGGCATCTCAGCTCGCAGCATCGCCCGCTCTCGCCGCCCCTCCAGGTTCGAGCAGGCGTACGTCAGCAGCCTCATCTACGGCTGGGACGGGGAGTATTTTTGGACGGCGCTGCAGGACATCAACGAGACGGGCGCTTTCCGCTGGCTGAGCGGCGACGAGGTTATGTACACCCACTGGAACCGCGACCAGCCCGGTAAGGGGGTGGCCACGGGTGGGATGAGGACGGCCCCTCCGTGCAGGGCCGGTGCTGGCTCTGCCACCCAGCACGGTCCGACCCTAAGGCTGGCGTCCTCCCCGCTCCCGTGAGCGCTCCAGGTTACAACAAGGGCGGCTGCGTGGCCCTGGCCACCGGCAGCTCCATGGGGCTGTGGGAGGTGAAGAACTGCAGCACCTTCAAGGCCAAGTACATCTGCCGGCAGAACCTGGGCACCCCGGTCAACCCCGAGCTGCCCGGTCCCTACCCCACGCCCAGCCTCACCGCTGCCTGTCCCCTGGGATGGAGCTCCGACTCCAAGCTCCGTCACTGCTACAAGGTAGGGGGTGCTGGGGGGCTTGCCCTGGCCGTTGCGGGGGTGCGTGTGCCTCCCCACTGGCGCAGGGGGGGTGAAGGAACATGGTTTGGCGCTTGCAAAGGGCAGCCCGAACCCCACGAGCCCGGCTCGGGCTAAGTGGTGGCAGCGTGCCCGGGGATGCTGCTGCTCGCAGGGTGGGGACGCTGCTCTGCTCCTCTCCCAGTGCTGAGCCCCCTCCGCTGCCGGCTCCTCCTTCCCCAGGTGTTCAGCTTTGAAAAAGTGCAGGAGAAGAGGACGTGGATCGCGGCGCAGGAGTTTTGCCGGGAGCTGGGGGCCCAGCTGCTCAGCCTGGGCAGCTACGAGGAGGAGCACTTCGTCGCCAACACCCTCAACAAGATTTTCGGGTGAGAGCCTGGCTGTGCCAGGGCATGTCCCGCTGCCCGAGTGCGCTTGGCACGAGCCCACAGCCCTCCCCATGCTCTGGCATGCACGGATGGGTGGACGGGGCATGGACGTGGCTCTCTGAGCACAAACTTGTGTGCAGAAGGTGCATCACTTGGTGCGGCTACACCGAAGAGGGAACGCAGAAGTGCAGGAAATTCGGTGTAATTTGGGGATGGAGCTTGGGTTTAAAACCCCTTCAGCCCTGAGCTGGCGTGCGTGTTATCTGAGCTCCCGCCTTGGGGTGTTGTGGGGACAGCGGGCTTTGAAAGCAAACAAAAAAAAAGGCCAGATTATAAATATATATTTGTATATACATATAAACATCTCCGGTTTGGAAGGGGGTTGTGTTCTCACCCTTCCCCCTGGCTCCCCGCAGGGAGTCGGAGCCGGAGCTCCACGAGCAGCACTGGTTCTGGATGGGCCTGAACCGGCGGGACCCTGCGGGGGACAGGAGCTGGAGGTGGAGCGACGGCCTGGGGGTGAGTCCGGCGGGGTGTCGGCAAGATGACTCCGGTTGGCGTTTGGGGTGCAGGGGTGGGGGTTGGGGGGGCAAATCCGGCGCTGGTGGAAATGCCCAACACCGCCTGTCTCTCTCGACCCCCAGTTTTTCTACCACAACTTTGACCACAGTAACTACGACGACGATGACATCCGGACCTGCGCGGTGCTGGACCTGGCCTCCCTGCAGTGGATGCCGATGCAGTGCGAAGCCCAGCTGGACTGGATCTGCAAACTGCCCAAAGGTACCCAGCGAAGAGGCCCCCAAACCCTTCAGCTTCGAACAGCCTGGCAGAGGACGGGCTGTGGGATGGTGGAGAGGGTGCAGGGGGACCCTCTGTCACCTCCCTTCTGAAAGCTGCACTTTTCTGGGAGGATAAGTCCTGATTCAGGGGCTGGGAGAGGTGGGAGAGGTGCTGTCCATCCCCGGGGGCTTCGGGAGGGCGTCTCGCCCGTGGAGCCCGCAGGCAGTTTGCAGGCAAGCGTTGGCGGGAGCATCCCTGCCCCGCATCCCGCTGACAGCCGCTCCTTGCCTTTTCACCAGGTGCTGACGTGAAGGAGCCAGAGATCACGACCCAAGGTGCGTTGGTCACGGCCGTGTGTCCGTCTGGTGTAGCCCGTCCTCCCCGGGTGTCTGCCAGGGGAGCGGTCCCTGCGGGGCATCCCTGCAGCGTTATCCGGAGGAGGACGGACCCTGTGTAGGGTCGTAGGAGGGAGGGGAGCCCCGGCATCCTGCTGCCCCTTGCTGCAAAACATGGCTGCAGGGGCTGCCTGCAGGGACCGGGCAGGATCAGGCCCCTCAGCTGCAGGAGAGGGGCAAAAGCAAAGCAGCCCAGCCCATGGGGCACCAAGGGACAGGGTGGCGGGCGCTGGCGGCTGCGGCAGAGGGTGGCACAGCCACGGTGTGACACTGGTCCCTGCCTGCAGGCAGCAAAGAGTGGGTGAAGTACCAGGAGGCCGAGTACAAGTTCTTCGAGCACCACTCGACGTGGGTGCAGGCCCAGCGCATCTGCAGCTGGTTCCAGGCGGAGCTGGTGTCGGTGCACGGCGAGGCCGAGCTGCGCTTCCTGGGCCAGAACCTGAAGAAGGTACCAGGGGGACAGGGACCTCCCCGGGTACCGACAGGCTCCGCGGCCTCCCTGGGCTGCTCCCTCCCTGGCTTCTTTCACGTGCTGCTGGAGGGATGTTATGTGGGGACAGCCGGGCTCTGCTGGGGTCACGATGGGTCTGGTGGGTGGCGGCAGGTCCCGGTGCCTGGGTGCGGGTGTGGGGCTCAGCAAGGTAGTGCTTTTTGCCGCAGTGCAAGCTGCAGGGGGGCTGCCCGGTCCCCGTGCCTGGCGTGGCCGCGGTTGTCCCCAAGGACAACGCTGACGTGGCCTCTCCGGGCGCGCAGTTCTCCAGGGGCCAGGAGCAGCACTGGTGGATCGGGCTGCACACCTACGAGAACGACGGGAGGTTCAAGTAAGTTGGAGACCGAGCCACCGTGTCCCTGCACGTCCCTATGCCACCGTCCCCAGCTCGCAGAGCGCTGTGGTTCAGCGCCTGCATCTCGGGGGTCTCATCCTGGGGTGCTGGGATGGAGGTTCCTCAACCAAGAGAGGGCAGTGGTGGCGCACGCTCCCAGTTAGGGCGTGCGACTGGTCCCATTCGCCAAGTCGTTGCTTGGCCTCGTGCTCCCGCCGGTGCCTTTCCCAGGTGGTCTGATGGGTCCCTCCTCAACTTCGTCTCCTGGGCGCCAGGCAAGCCCCGGCCCATCAACAAGGACAAGAAGTGCGTGTACATGACGGCCAGCAGAGGTGAGGGGCCGGACCCGGCCGTGCTGGGGCTCTGGAGGGGACGGGGGCCGCAGGCTGAGTGGGGGCACCCCTACCCCAGTGCGGTGGCGGGGGGTCACACCCGGCCTGTCCCTCCCCGCAGAGGACTGGGGTGACCAGAAGTGCCTGACGGCACTGCCCTACATCTGCAAGCGGAGCAACGGGACGGCCGCAAAGCCTTCCCTCCCGCCGCTGCCCGCTCCCGCGAGCGGGGGCTGTCCCCGCGGCTGGTTCCCCTTCCTCAGCAAGGTACGGCAGGACGGAGAGGGGACGGCCACCGCCTGGCTTCCACCAGCCCCGCTGAGGTGGAGGGGGGGTGGCCGGGAAATGGCAGGACGGAGAGGGACGCGTGCGCGTGTTTTGGGGGCGGTGCTGGGGGGTGCATGCGCAGGGGTGCTGGGAGAGGAGCGCCGTGGGGTACGGGTGCAGGAGGGGGTGATGAGGGTGCATGCACATGGATGCCAGGAGGGAGGTGCGCCGTGGGGCAGGGGTGCAGGAGGGGGCGGGGGGCTGGCAGGCGTGAAGGGTGCAAAGGGGAGAAGAACCAGTGGGGTAGAATGGGGCTGCAGAGGGTGGGTGAGTGGGGAGGGAGCAGGGCTCGGGGTGCAGGGGGCAGCTGCACCCCCTGGACTGTCCCGTGCCCCCGCCCGTGCAGTGTTTCAGCTTCAACGGCCGCGACAAAGCCGAGATAGTGAAGTGGCCAGAGGCAAAGCAGGCGTGCGAGAGCCAGGGTGCCGTCCTGGCCACCATCGCCAGCCCCCTGGAGCAGGGTAGGTCCTCCCCACCCTCACCGGCCCCGCTGCCTTGGGACCTGCCGGGGGTGGTCCTCAGCGCCTCGCCCTTCACTCGCAGCTTTCATCACATCCATGCTGCCCAACATCTCCTTCGACCTCTGGATTGGCCTCCACGACGCCCAGCGGGAGTTCCAGTGGGTGGAGGGCGAGCCGCTGCGGCACGTGAGCTGGGCGCCCGGCGAGCCCTCGGGCTGCAGCGCCTCCAGCCCCCGCGACAAGCCGGTGAGCGAGACCCCTCCGTAGCATCCCCCGTCCCCTGGGAAGGTCTCAGCCCCGTGTCCCACCGTGAGGATGGAAGGTTTTAGCGTGCCGGGGCGGCTCTCCGCAGGCAGAGCGGGGTCTGGCCCTGTGGGGTGGGGGTCCCTGGGGCGGAGGTGTCCGTGGGGGTGGGATGCCGATGCTAAGGGCAGTGCTGACCTTGCGGCTTGGCTGTGCAGACCAACTGCGTGGTGGTGTGGCACGGCTTGCCCCCCCACTTCACGGGGCGCTGGGACGACCGGAGCTGTCTGGAGGAGAAGCACGGCTACATCTGCCAGCGGAGCATAGGTAGTGGGGGGGCAGGGGGGGACAGCCCCGATCTCTGCTCGCTGGGGACCTGCCACCAGCGCCCTGGTGCCCCATGCTGTGGTGGGGCTGTGGCCGGGGGGCTCAGGGCAATGGGCTCGGCTTGGGGGGAGCTCGGGGTGCTGGGGGAGCTTGGGGACATGGGCTTGACTTGAGGGGTGTCCCTGGTCCCAGCAGTTTGTGAGGCACCCCTGAACCTGCGCACGCAAGCCTGGCGCTGTGTGTCCCATAGGGACGCGCATCCTGATGGACACCCCCAAGGTGGGAAAGGCACTGGGGTGTCGCTGCTCGTCACCCCTGGGGACGTGGCCTCTCTGCCCTTCCCGGTTGCACCGGGATGTCCCCAGGTGCCCGTGCCCAGTGCTGCCAGGGACACCCCAGCTTGGCGGGGGATGGACAAGGGGGTGCCCCCCTGGGATGCAGGAGTGTCCTCCGTGCCCTCTGACCATATCTCTTTGCTCCCCCAGACCCGTCCCTGAGCCCCGCGCGGACGCCGTACCCCCCCTCGCCCACCGGCACCCTCTTTTACCACAACAGCACTTACCGCATCCTGCAGAAACCCCTCAGGTGGCACGAGGCGCTGCTGCTCTGCGAGACCCTCAACGCCACCCTGGCCACCATCCCCGACCCCTACAGCCAGGCTTTCCTCACCCAGGCCGTCAGCAGCCTGCGAGCTCCCCTCTGGATCGGGTTGGCCAACGACGAGGTGAGGGAAGGTGGCAGGCGCCCGGGATGGGGGTCCCCAGGGGGTTGTGGAAGCCCCCCAGCTTCTCCTCCCCTTGGTTCTCCAGGGAGGCCGGAGCTACTCGTGGCTGACGGAGGAGAACGTCTTCTACACCAACTGGCAGGACGGGGAGCCCCAGCAGGTTGCCGGCTGCTCCTACATGGACGCGGACGGGAGCTGGCGCACGGCCGGCTGCGACACCAAGCTGCAGGGGGGCATCTGCCAGCTCCGAGCAGGTGTGGGCCAGGGGCAACACGGGGGCTCGGCGGGAGGCGGACGGGGTGGGGAGCGCCCAAGGGTTGGAGATGGCATCCCACCAGGGACCTTCTGGAGCTCTGTGCGCGTCCCTGCAGGTGTGGGTGCCCCAACGTGCTGTGGGACCCTGACACCCTGTGCCCCCCACCCACCCCCAACGCACCGTGTGCTCCCCAGGTGCCCCCCGCACGCACAAGTGGAGCTACAGCGGCAGCTGCCCCAAGTCGCTGGAGGACTCGTCCTGGATCCCCTTCCGGGACCACTGCTACACCTTCCACATGGAGATCACCCTGGGGCAGAAAGACGCCATGAGAAGGTGCCAGAAAGGTACGGGGGGACTGTGGTGGCCGGAGGGGGGTGATGCACCCTTGGAAATGGAAGAAGATGGGGTCCCCAGGGTGCCTGAGGGTGCACAAATGGGACCCCTGTCCCTGCGCCCATGTCCAGCCTTGGTCAGCCATCATCTCCTTGCTGTTACATGTTGGGGTTCCCCAGCTCCCATGTGGTCTGTGCGTGGTTTCTCAGCTTTGTCTTCTTGGGCGCTGTTGCTCCCGAGCTTCATCCTTGGAGCCCTGGACTCTTCCCTGATACTCTTTCCTCCGCAGTTGGTGGCACGGTGTTGTCCATCCAGGATGAGATGGAAAATGTCTTCGTGTGGGAGCACCTCCAGGCGTATGAGGGCCCGTCCAAGGGTGCCTGGCTGGGCATGACCTTCAACCCCAAAGGTACAAAGGAAGGAACAAGGTTTTATCCCCCTTGGGCAACACCATGAATTCCCACCAGCTCTGTGGTGAGCAGAGGAAGCCGTTGGTGGTGGCACCAGTGTGGAGGGCCCATGTCATGGTGTGACCAGGAGCCCCATTGTCTCAGGCCATGCTGGACGTGCCATGTTGTGTCCTCCTCTGGCTTAGTGGGATGGGAGTGGTGGCTTTCAAGCCTCCTCCAAGGCACTGGAGCCTGCAGGTTCAGCCTTGGGTCCTCCCCATTGCCCCATCACACCTCCCATCTCCTCATTGTCCCATCATGCCTCCCCATCGCTCCATCACACCTCCTGTCTCCTTGTTGTCCCATCACACCTCCCCGTCGCCCTGTCACACCTCCCATCTCCTTAGTGTCCCATCATGCCTCCCCATCGCTCCATCACACCTCCTGTCTCCTTGTTGTCCCATCACACCTCACCGTCGCCCTGTCACACCTCCCTGTGCTTTCTGAACTGGGGCAAAGATGGGGCGTCCCCTTCAGCCTCTCCAGACCTAATTCCTCCGTTTCCCAGGTGGCACCTTGGTGTGGCACGACAACACCGCCGTGAACTACTCCAACTGGGGCCAGCACGACACGGGGCCCAGCATGCTCAGCCAGAACAGCTGCTACTGGATCCAGAGCAGCAACGGCGTGTGGCGCCTGGGCTCCTGCACCAACGTCACCATGGGGGTCATCTGCAAGATCCCCCGAGGTAGGGACCCCCCGGCTCCCCGCGGTGCCTGGGCTGATGTGGGGTGAGCTGGGGGTCCGGGCAGGGTGCTGTAGGGCAGAGCTCTGGCCCGCTGGCAGCACCGGCCACGTGTCGGGGGATAGAGGGGGCCAGTGCTGGGGTCTGCAGGCCCCACTGGGCTCGGGGGAGCTTGGGTGGGCTGTGCACGTCTCAGTGGCCGGGTCAGCGCCTCAGGGCAGGATGAGGCTGGTGGGGTGGTGGTGGAGCAGAACGAGAGACCCCGCAGCTGTGCGTCACCCAGCGCCTGCGCGGTGCGGCCCTGGGAGCAGCGGAGGACGCGGGGCCGGTGGTGCCGGCGCTGGGAAGAGGGGAGGGGGCCGTGGCCGCGCACTCATCTGTCTGTGTTGCCGTTGCAGTGGAGGAGAGCAGCTTTTCCAGGGCAGGTGAGTGGCACCATCGGCCTGGGCACAGCACCGGGACCGGGAACCGGCGCTGGGGGGCCATGCTGCAGCCCGGCTTGTGTTAATAACCAGAGAAACGGTGTTTGTGGGTGGGAAATCCCATTTCCAGCTGGCTTTGGCCCTGGGTTAGGACTCCCCAGCAGCAGGAGCCATCCCTCCAAGGAGGAGTGTGTCCGGCCAGCCCCTTGCTGGGCTCTCCTGCCCTTGCCCGCGCTGCCTGGCCAGGCTGGGGGATGGACACCGCATCCACTGGTGGGATCCCAGAGACCCATCCCAGGCAGCTGCCAGATGTTCACGCACATCAGGAGCAACCCAGAGAGGCTGCCCAGCACTGGGAGCCCTGCCACGGGCAGGATGTCCCCGGAACACCAAAGCAGACTCCAGTCCTGTCCCGCTCTGACCCATCCTGCCCGAGAGCCCCCGTCCAGCTGGAGACCCACCAGCCGAAGCCCCTCTTGCGGGACGAGACAGCGGGAGCTGGCAGGCTGCCTTTCACCGGCCTTTTCCCCTCCCTGCAGCTCTGCCGGAGAACACGACGGCCATCGCGGTGGTGGTGCTGTCGACGCTGGCGCTGTGCGCCGTGCTGGGCGTCGCCGTCTACCTGTACAAGCGTCGGCGGAGCGCGGAGCGGGGCGCCTTCGAGAGCGCCCGCTACAGCCGCACCACCTCCAACCCCAGCGAATCCGCCGAGAAGAACATCCTGGTGTCGGACATGGAGATGAACGAGCAGCAAGACTAACGGCAGGGGGGACGCTGGGGACGGGGACCCGGGGAGGGGGGAGGACGGAGAGCATCACACACGCTATCCCCATGGCGCACGGGGCAGGGGCAGCAGCGGGACCGTTGCAGCAGGGCAGGGAGAGGGGCTGGGGTCGGGGGCCGGCCAGGCGGGCGAGCGGAGGGAGCTGGGGTCCCTCCTGCCCCGCAGGTCGCTGCCGCCGCCTCCGGGCTCGTCCCTGGCTGCCGGGAGTTTGCCTGCAGCAGCTGTGGAGGCAGTTTCAGGGCTAAAAAGTTTCGAGGAAAGTTGCCCCCCCAGTTCAAGAGCTTTATGGCAGCGTGAACAGGCTCTGAGACACCTTCCCCTTGGGAGAAGGCAAGCGCGGGCATTCAGGGCCCTGCGACGGGCTCGTTCCCCCCGGGAACCGAGCTGGTGTCCGAGAAGACATCCTCCTGGGCAAGAGGTCTCTAAAGCCGATCTACCTCCCCTCCGCGCGCAGCGGCGAGGGCCCTGCCAGCCCCCTGTCCCCGCCGCTGTGCCGCTCCTCTCCCCCTCCTCGGCCTCGCCCCCACCTCTGGCAGAAAGCAGCGGAGACGCCGGTGCAGCAATCTGAGCGTGGACCCCCCGGCTTCAGCAATGGGACCCCCTCTCCTCCCTGGCACATCCCTAGGGCTGCATCCAGCCCCGGCGAGGCTGCGGCTGCTCCCCCCCGGGCTGGCAGCCAGAGCCCGCCCCGCTTTCTGTTACTTTGGTGTGTGTCCCCCCCGAAATAACTGCGCCTGATAGCAACGGAGCAAACCGCTGGCCAGGCCCCTCCCCGGCGGGAGCATCCTCGGCACCCCAGGCTCCGCGGGAGGAGCTGGGTGCCGCGGCACAAGGTGCTGCCGGAGAGCCAGGGCCGCCCTCCGTCCCTTGCCGGGCAGGGACGGCGCGGGGCTGGGGTCGCTTGCTGCTGGTTGCCTTGTTCGGGCCAGAAGGACGAGCGTCAGGGCTGTAGGGTGGGGAGTGACTTGGAAGCTTTGGTGGTTACTTGGAAGGTTTGGTGGTTGTTGGGTTTTCTTTAAGGAAACGATAGCTTTTTTTGCTATACTGTATTGAGTGCGTGCTGAATATATACGTTCTTTCACACAGCTGGCTGGGGTGTTTGTGGTTGCCTGTTTTACACGTAGGGTGTAGCGGAGGAGGAGGAGGAGGAGGAGGAAGGCGGTGCAGGGCTAAGCCCCTGCCAGGCTTTAGAGCTGTGCAGGAAGGAGCGGGGGTGCCCGGGGCTGAGCCGTCCTGCTCCATCAGCTGCCTGCAGCAGCGTCCCCGGTGCCGGGGTCGGGACAGAGGATGCCTGGAGACAGCGAGAGATCCCAGGGGTTCCCTGCTGGGAGTGGGACCCAAAGAGCCCCGTAGACCCCTGAAGCGGGGCGGCACAGCCCCTCCAAGAGACGTTGCATTTAGCCCTCTGCCTCCGAGGCTCAAGTTGGGTTTTTTTTTTTTTGTTGTGACGACAACGGGAACTAGCTAATTTTTGTTACTCTCCTTTTTGACACCTGTGTGGATTTTAAAATCTGTTGATTTCACTTAAGCTGGACATTAAGTGTTTAAGAAACTGTTGGGGGGAGGGATGGGGGAACAAGGGATCGTTGGGGTTTTGTTTACTTTTTGGCAATGTCCAAAAGCCGCCACGACGTTTCAGGGCGAGCGAGAATCTGGAGTGCACGGAGCTGCCCCGGCTCCGTTTCTCTCTCTTGGCTTTCTCTGCATTTATTTTCTGAGGTCCTTTCTGGTTTGGAGCTGTTGATTTTGTCCGCGGGCCCATGGCTTCCTGACGTGGGTGCCGGATCCTGAAAAACCGAGCGTGAATTCCTCCCCATCCCCAGCGGGCGCTGAGGTACCAAGCAGGAGGCTGGGAGTGCGCTGGCATCCCTGCTGCGGGGACAGCTGGAATAGCAGGAGGGATGCTGAGCTGGAAGATGTGCTGCCGGTGGGGATGGAGGTCCTGGATTAACTCCTGGATGAGCAGAGCTGTTAGGAAGTCCTAAAAAAATAAAAGGTTGAGGTTAGGATTGGTGGGAAGGAGCGGGCGAAGAGCGGTGCTGAGGTCGAGGGGTGCAGCCGGGCAGGGTTGGGGCTCGTTGGGAGAAGCGCATGAGAGCCCGGGCAAGGCGGGCGCAGGGAAGCACGGGGGGAACGGCTGGGACGGCGGCGAGTTCCCGGCGCCGGAGGAAAGCCCGTGCCGCGGAGAGGCGCGGAGTGCTGGGGGTCGGGAAGGAGGTCCCGTAGCCGCGCGGGAGGGATCGTGCGTGGCTCTCACGCAGCCCTACCTGGGAGTGCCGTGTTTAAGAGAGTTTCTTTTTTTCCTTTTTTTTTTTCTCCTTGATTAATTTGTTCTCTTTCTTCTTCTCCTTTGCTTTCAAGAAGAGAAATCTGTACAGTCTAGGGGAAATTTTGTATGAGAAAAGTTTTGTCAGCTGTCGGCAGTGATCAGGATTACGGGAAAAACGCATATATGGTTAAGTGGTATCTCCTATCACCGTTAGAATAATGTGAAGAATTGCTTACAAGGACCCTGTCAATTATATATATATATATAATATATATATATATAGTTTTGCATTTTTTTACTCTCTGTGGTTTGTAAGATCCTTTTAGAAGCTTGGAAATAAAATTTCCTTCCCTACCTATTTTCTTCCTTTTTTATTTTTTTCCCTTTTATGTGGGAAAAACAGAACTTGTCTTTCCCCGTGTCCCGAACGAGTAGCAAACACAAAGCTGAAATTACCCCTACCTGTCTCTAGCGGAGGAGGCTCAGCGGCTGCCCGGTGAGGGGGGTGCCGTATAATCCCTGGCGTGGTGTCCTGCGGGTACGGTGGCTCTCCTCTGCCGGTGGTTGTTCAGAAGAGTCGACTGGAGGGAGAAGATGAAGGAGAACGGGCAACGTTTACTTGCGGAGGACTCCTGAGTTCAAGGAAGATGTCGGATTGAGCAGGGTCCTTGGAAAAGCGCTGAAATGTCTGTTTCTCACCAGGGTTGGGAGATGGGGCTGTGATGCAGCTGAACCTGCTCCATCCCGTAGCTCGTACCCGAGCGGGGAGCAGCGGATGCGACCGTCGTAGCACCGAACGCCCCGGCCGGGCTGCGGCGTTCCTGGCCGCTGCCGGTGGAGGAGGACTGCGGAGACGAGCAGCACCAAAGCCCTTGCACAAGAGCACTTCTCCTGAAGCAGCGAGGTCGGCGGCGTCCTGCTGGCACAGAGCACGGGCGTCGCGTCGGGGGTGGCCGCCGGCAGCGTTTCCGCACGAGGCTTCCCCCCGCTCGCACCGCGTTGGCTCAGGGCGCCCGTCGCTCGCCTCCCTCTGCCTCGGGGCTTCCCCCGTCCCTTGAGCAGCCCGGGGCTGCCCGCGCCCACCGCTCCCTTCCCCGGGGGACGGAGCCAGCCGCCTCCCCGCTCCCCCCCACGCCGATGTGGTTGGGAGAGAGGAGATTTCAACGAGGTTTCGCTCGGGTTTGCCGGGGCCATTCAGTTCTGCCTTTCGTTCGGTGAAGAGCACAGAGCAGGCGCTTGGAGCAGAAGCTCTAAGGACGCCTGTGAAGGAACAGATGATTTTTCTCCTCTTTTTGTTTTTCACCAAGAGGTGAGAGGAGCTGGCGGGGCGGGCAGCGAGGGCTGCTGCGTTTAATTGCAAACAGCAGTGGAAATAACGGTGCGCGACACCGCACTGCAGCGGGGAAAGGACACTCGAGTCATCCTCCTCCTGGAGCTCAGATGCTCTCGGGGTGACCTGACCTGAATTCAGGTATGCGGTTTCTCTTCAAAGGACGCCCAGTAAAACTTGTGCTGCTGATTTTAAACAGTGAAGCACAGAATGCGCTTTTCTTTTAAATTAAAAAAAAAATAATGGAGCCTTTGGAGAAAATAGTAGTTTGTAGTAACCAAAGGCCCTTTCTCACGGAGATGAAGAGCGTCCGCCTTTTATCTGCTCTTCTAAACTTGAATTGAGCACACCCATTTTAAGGGAGTCATTAGAAAATTCCATGAGGTCTGGTTCAGGCTGGGTTCATCTGGAGAAGGATACGAAACAGCCTCATTATTTCAATCCCCTTTAATTTCCCTACTGACTACTCAGGTATCGGGCAGAGGGAAGGCAACACCTCGGAGGCAGGCAAGTAGGACGCTCTAAAATTAGCCCTCGGCGGGCGTGCTGCTCGCCAGCCCCTGGATTGCGCGCGGGCGGGAAGGGGTTTGAAGACGAATGTCGGTTTTAATTTCAGAAGCAACGTGTAGCGTGTCTGAGAGCAGCACCCCACTCCCAGGCTCCAAGGTGGGCTTCATCCGATCAGTCCGAGCCAACCCGGGCCGCTGGCAGAGCCTTCGGCTCCCGCCGTAGTCGGCTCTGGTGCACTCACTGGGCACCAGTAGGGCTGAACTGGGCCAGATGAGCGGTCACCTAAAGCGCCCTTTTCTCTCGAACAAAACCGGCGGCTGGAGCAGCTAGCTGAGCTGCAGCGGCTACGTCGCACCTCACGTTAGGTGAGCAGAATCCTGCCCGAAGAGGCCAGCCCCCTCGAGCCTGCCTGCGCTGGCAGGTGAGAGCAGACCTCAGTGCTTGGGACTTGCTCGTCACCCGCATTGGCTGCTGCCAGCCCCGCACTGGGACGGTCCCAGTACCCACAGTGCTCGCACACGCTCGGGGGCCTTTCGGTCCGGGCAGCGCGGGGGCCGCTGTGCCAGGCTTGGCTCCGCTAAAGACGCGCCGGCTGTTGTGACTCGAGCCGCAGCGAGCAGCGTGCACGGCAAGGGCGAGGCGCCGGCCGGGCTGAGCCGCCCTTACCACGCGGATGCGCACAGCGGCGTTTGCGAAGGTGAGAGCTCAGTGTTAAGTGTTCAGGGCAAAGAAAACGCCCAGTGGCTGCAGCGTATCAAAGGTGGGGGCTCCTCGGAGCCGCAGACGTGGCCGGGCTGTGGCCAGTGGACGCTGCCTTTTTGAAGCAAATTGCAGTTGGCAGCTGTTTTCATTTCACCCCATGGTAAAAACCGCTACTCTGAAAAGAACCAGTTTGTGCAAAACGAGTAACCACAAGATCTTTGTTTCCTCGTTCCCAGAATCCAGGCGTAAGTCTGACTCAGAAGTTATTAATCTTTGCTGGATAAAGAAGGAATGCAATGTTCTGTGAAGACAGTGTCTGCTTAGTAAGTGATTTTGTTCAGGGATAATCACAAACGTGCTACGTGCTCTTCACTCGGGATGCTTATCGGTCATATTATCGTGGGTAGCTCATGTTGAGTAATTACCACCTCGTTCATGCAGTTAGTAGGTAGTTCGTAAGGACCAGCTCGGAGAGCAGGGAGCGCAGCCGCGCATGCGGATGAGGTTTCCAGTGCTGGACAGTAACCAGCGCAGCGTAAGCAAGCAGCAAAGGGGATATTAAGTGCCTTAAAACTTGCAAAATCATACCCGCTCATCACACACAGTAAAAAGAATTCTCATTTATTAAGTAATATATTTCAAGTTTATGTGGAATTGAGAAGTTAGGAAATGTGTTAACCAGACAAGAATTCGGAAGGTTCATTTACGAATCTGAGCAAGGCTTAAAAGAATTTATACAGCAAATTCATACCGATCAATCCCATTTTTTGCTGAGATACAAATACTCCAGACTTCTTGCTGTGCAGTACGGGGAAGCCTTCGGGCTCCTTCCTAGCTTCGCTTCCAAACAGCAGCAGTATTTTCTAGTTGCTTCGCATGGATTCAACTCAGTGTCTTTGTACGTCAGCATTCAAGTCAAGATCTGAGTAACTGGTTTTCTTCTGCCTTTATTCTCCGCTCTAAAACAAAGGGGAGACCCTCTTTGTTCAGGCCATGCCGTTGTTAAAGAACGAACAGTAAATGCAAGAACTTTACTGAAAGTTTGTCCCTTCGAGCTGAGGGCGACGCACTCGAGGGTTTGTTGTCGTGCGCATTCAATCGACAGATGTGAACGTGAGCTTCGGACCTTCTGGCTGTAAGCTGCGTCCAGGCTCGCGTCACGTTACAAGCTCAAGCTCTAATCAGAAGAAACCTCAGAAGCAAAGAATGTCAGCGTTACATGTGACTCCAAACACACAGTAAAGGAACCGCAGGCATCTCCATAGCTTGTGATTTTAAAGGTTAAAGAAGGGCAGTTAAAAACCCAACTTAGTAGCCAACTGTTTCCAATTAGGTGAGGCAGTTTTAGGACATAATCAATGGAAGTGCCATGTTGACTTCACTACTAGTTACCTTGAGCTATGGTCTTTTAAAGTAATTAGCAGTCAGCGTTTGGACTTTTAAAGACATCAGTAGGACTACAAAAAGGACTGAGTGACATAAACGCACTTGTTTGGGCTTTAATTAAAGTAGGAGAAAATATAAGACGATGAAAAGGGTACTCGATAGAAAGGCTTCCTGGTGGAATTCCAAAGTCATGAGAGTTTCATCTGTTTTTCTCAGAGTCAGGATCTGTAGATGAAGAAAGAAGGGTGTTAGAATACGATTCATGAACAGTATTAACAAGATGAAATGTCATTGCTTTCTCTTAAGCTTGGAAGCGGAGAACAAGCACTGAATAATTATTTTGATTGCCGATTACCCGCACTACCAGCCTGCTGTTCCGCTCTCAGGGGCACCTGCGCAATCCCTTCTGGGCTCAGCTTTGCTGTCCGGCTGAGGGTACAGCAGTGTCCTGGTTTGGGCCGGGACGGAGCTAGTTTTGTTTTCAGCAGCTCCTGTGTCTTGGCTTTAGTGTGAGCAGAGCGGTGACAGCACACTGATGGTGCTGGGTGCTGCTGAACCACCAAGGACAGTTTGAGTTTCCCAGGTTCTGCCAATGTGCAGATGCAAAAACTTGGGAGGGGCAGAGACAGGATAGTTGATCCAAACTGGCCAAAGAGAGTGTTCCATACCATAGACGGCATGCCCGGGATAAGTGAGGGTCGGTCGGTGGGCCACTAGGCTTTTGAGACCCTTAACTTGCCCTAATCCTTAAGCTTCCCTTCGGGTTGCTTTTTGTTTCCCTATTTTTCCTTTTTGTTTTGCGTTCGTTTGGCTGTTGGTTCCCTCGCCTGCTCTCGCTGGAACTTGCTGTTCTGGGATAGCTGGGGGGGATACCCCTGCTCCCTGCCTGCTGCTCGGGACGGGCTGTATCGGTCATTGCGTGGTGAGAAATTGTGTATCGTTTGTTTTATATATTCTATTATCCTTATATATATAATTATTATCATTATTAATATATTTTTATATTTTTCCTTTGCTGTCCTGGTGAACTGCTTTTATCTCAACCCGCGAGTTTTCCTTTCTCTCCGATTCTCCTCCCCACCCCAGCGGGGAGGGGGGGAGTGAGCGAGCGGCTGCGGGGTATTGGGTTACAATTTGGGGTTAAACCACGACAAACAGCTTCCCCAGCGTTCAAAAGAAAGGTATTATTTGACATAGCCTTCAGATTTATGCAGGCTGAATTACTGTGGGAAAGTACGGTGAGTCAGAAAGCAGGGTCTCTCCTCCTTGCACATAAACCTCCTCTGAACACTGTGGAAATCACTCAAGTGCCCGGTGCCTCAGCGGCTTTTTTCCTAAAATGGGAATTCTGTCATTCTTACTGTACTGTTGCGAAGTGTTAGTATGTGGAAAAACCTTTCAAAGTCACTGGTTTCAAGCCACGCAAACCTGCAAAGCCTTGCTTTTGTAGATCACCTGGGTAACTTATAGGTACCTTATTTTTGAAAGTACAGCTGAAAATGCAGTTTTCTCTTTTGATGGGATTGTCCAATCTACAGTATTTGAATTATTTAACTCTTAACTATTATATAAGAAGTAAATCTCATCTGTTCCATAAGATAACGAGCAGATGTGTTTTGTCTAGGGAATGAGCTGCTGACATCGTGGCCCTACGGGGTCGATGTAGAATGTAGAGAGCGTGCAGGAAGGTCTCTCCAGAAGCGATGCGGTATCACTACTTAATTAAAACGGATTATTCAAAGCATGACGTTATATTCTAAGGAGTGTGTCAGCATGAGCAAGGGAATTGCTGTTTCTCAGTGCTTGTGACCATTCGGCTCTGAGCCCTGGCTCTCGGGGCCAGCGAAGGCGACGCGCTAGGAGTGCAAAAGGCAAATCCTGCTGCGGGCGAGGGATTTCTCCCGGCTGGAGCGACCGGGCCGGAGAGAGCCTGGGAAAACCCGAGCTGTAATTAGCCCGGGAGTTACTAGGTGTCACTGTGGCCCCAGCTGACAGGACGGACAGAGCCCTCCTTTGGCAAAAACCCATGGAAGTGGAAGCAAGTCCAACAAAGAAACGAAACTTGCTCCAGCTGAATGAGAGTATTAGCGGTGTTATAAACATAAGCTCTGAAGTCTTCCTCTACAATGAAATAACTCATTTGGCATTGAGCATTGTTCCCAGGCATTGCAAGTCCTTTAAATCCTGTTTATATGTGGTATTTTTCCTGGAACTGGCGTGTTGGAATTCAGAGAAACCTTTCTTTAGCAGCAGCATCACGATTTCATACCTCATCGTCAGCTCCTCGCTAACCGGATCTGCAAGACAACAAGTACCTGTCATTCACTGGTAAAACGTCTCTTTAAAATATGCATTCTCATTTTTCTGCTCGCTAACCCCGGACAATGAATTGTAACAGGACCGAGAAGGTGAAGGAACAGTGGCTGGCTTGGCCAAAGAAGGCAATTTCGCATCTCTGGAGGGTATTAACATGCTAAGGTTAAGAAATGATTTACCAGAGAGAGTTTCCTTACCCTTTTATTTTCATTTTATTTCTACCTTTGAGAGAAATACAAGTCCTTCCTCTTGGCTGAGGGACAAGAGTCTCCGTTCTGTAATGCAATTCAGCAAGCATTTACATCAGACCCGGGGAGTTAATCTCGTCTTAGCCAGTAATCATTGTCTACACAACTTATCTAAATATGAGGTTTACTTTGTTTAAATACCCATTACAAAATCAGAGTCGAGACAAAGAAAAATATCTTTGTAATGGAAAATGGATAAAATATCTCTGTAATGGATAGTTTAACTTTGAGGTCAAAGTCAAGGTTGTGGCTAGACACTTCGGAGGCAGCAGCTTTACAATTACAAAGGCAAAGAACAAATGCAAACGGAGTTACTCTCAGACCTGGGAATTGAATGATCCCTAACTTACCGGGTGAGAGCAAATAAGTATACATAAGTTCAAATAAGTATCTTAACCACCTTTTAAAAGTGTTCTTTTCTTCTCATTAATTCATTTAAAAACCCGATTGTTCACGGAAGATATTCCAGGGATATTGCCATAAACTTAGGAGCACGGTAGGATTGAAGAGGGCTTTATTTGCCATGACTAATGGGCACGCTCAGGAAAAAGCTGCAAGGCGATACGGGTCGGAAAGGGTGGGCAAAGGGGGCACAGACCGAAACTTTTTGTTGAAGAACAAAGACTGTTTCAGACTGCTGAAGATGTATTTTTTTTTAATCAGTCGTACTAGCACCTTTTTAAAATTCCTGTCTGGAATGTTTCACTAAGGTAAGAAAAATCAAAATTGGATATTATTTTTTTCAGTAGTTTAGTAGGAGTCCCAGCTTCCTTCTGGTATCCTGAGCTCAGCAGGGGCGGCCACCTACAATCCAGTGGCTTAATACGGTTCTAGATCCGGAACCCCGAAAGAGCAGGAACAAATGCAGGACGCGTCCTCAGAGGACGAGGCTTCATTTGCTGTTTGTTCAGACGCTGAACCTCGTGTGGAAAACGGCTCCGGGCTCCTCCTCGATAGTTATGTAGACACGCTCTTTGGCATCACAGGGACCAGCTGCGTGAGTAAGCACCCAATTTTCTAACCCACAGAATGCAAGATTATTTTGCAAGTAAAAGCGAAGCATTTTCTTACAGTTTGTGATTACATCTTAAAAAATAATGCCCTTCATTGCCCTGTTTTACATATGTCAACGTCTCGTTGTTGGCGTTTCTCTTTCAGAACTGGATGGATATGTAGAATTTCCCGGTCAGCTCAAAGGAAAGAAAACACAGTGACTTTGTTAAAACAAAACGAGATGAAAACAAAAGCCTTATGAAATGAATAAAGTCTTTAACAAGATGCCAGCCTTCTTTTCAGATGTTCCAGAAAAAGCTCATAAATGCTGGTAAAGGCAATTTAACATCTTATTGAATCAAATAATCAGGGGGAGTGCTAGCACACCAAACGCGCAACTAATGGAGTTTTACTGCAATAGGCTTTTAAAGAATTAAAGGACTAAAGCCCAACAGCTAGAACTTGTACACTGTGGGGGTTTTTCTTTTGTCTTTTCATCGCTCATTGGTTTTGTGGGGAACTTCAGTTAAATATCTTTACTGTACACTTGATATCACGTAAATTTTCCTAATTTCTGAAACTTGCATTTCCTGAATTTTTTCCTCCCACTTTTTGATGTTTAATGGGTCTCTTTTATAGCCAAGTCCCTCTTGCCAATTCATGAGATCTTGCATATTTAATGAGAACAATTAAGCAAGAATTTTGTAAAAGTGAGTTTTAAGCTCCAAAGCTTACTTTCATTTTCCTCTGCTTTAGGCTGTCTTGAGCACTAGGAGAAAGGCAACCAAGATTAATAAAGCTTTCCCATTTTAACACTGATTAGACATACGATTTAATACAGCTAGAAAAAGCAAAGAGAATGCTTTTTAAAAAAAAATGAAAGCATGGAAATGCTTAAAAACAGGACAAGTGAGGAAATTAATACTTAAGCTACAGTAAAGCTTTGGATCACTCTCAATATCAAAATGACTTGTAAACAGACATGGCTGGCTGGTTTGCCATTAAATTTTACTCATCTATATTTTACTTCATTTTTTGAAAGACTTGTTTCATTTAAGCAGCTAGTCCTACGACAAGAAAATCTAAGGTTGTAGCTTACTTTTTAAGATTTCTGATCTTTTTTAAAGTTGTTGGCTTCTAAAATAAAATTTATACATGGGGAAAAACTACCAGACCCTCAGGGAGTTATATGGATTTAAGCATGATTTTGTGCTAATAACACTCAAACTTTCAGCAGTACGATTGAACCCAAACGTAGGAGCAATGAGTTCTTCTGAGGTGCATGTGGGAGAGAGTTTGGCATCTGGACTTGGTCTTTTTCATTTCCAAGTCCAGTCCGAACTGAGACTTTAAAAGAGGAGAGATGCATGAACGTGGCATCTTGCTGATGCAACCGGTGTGGTCGTTTCAGATAAAGGTCTTTTGCCTCTTCGTCGCAGGATGGCACCTACAGTACGGGAAAGCCTCTGTCATCTCCTTGAACTTAAGAGCGACACTGTGGGGTGGACAGGACTTTTTTCAAAGCCCAAAGGTCTCACATAGCTGGAGGCT
This sequence comes from Phoenicopterus ruber ruber, assembly GCA_009819775.1. Classification (NCBI taxonomy): domain Eukaryota; kingdom Metazoa; phylum Chordata; class Aves; order Phoenicopteriformes; family Phoenicopteridae; genus Phoenicopterus; species Phoenicopterus ruber. The sequence goes on from CM020238.1 coordinate 3,701,186, forward strand.
CATGCGTTTCCCTCGCTGTTCCCCATCCAAACCATATTAACACGGACCTGCGTGGGAGGGAGGGTTAAACAATGCAAGCAGCCCAACAGCAGAAGGGCATGGTAAATGTTTGAAAAAATAGGATCAAACACTCATTAATTGTCCATCACTGACGCAGCACGTTCTACCTCTGTGCCACCTTTGGGGCACTGCACATTTATTTTTCCTGCTATGATCTATTTACATGAAGTGGGCTGACTCAGCTATCAAAAAGCACACATACTCCAAAAATGAATGTACACGATTCTGTATCACAATATTTGAATGACTAACTAATGAATGATTGTGAAAAGCTTCACTGAAACACTCCCGTGGGTCTGTTTTAATTCGGTATTCTCTCTGAAGTGTTTGTTTGCAAGTGGTTTCTCTTTCATGTTTGCCTGTTGCTGATAGACTTCGTTATGAGAGATTTTAACAAGGCCATCTGTAGCCTCTGACTGCTGCAGCATTGTATCATTTGACACTAAAGCTGTCACTTCAATTCCTGAAAGTTTTAGGAAAATGATGGCAAATAAAAATTTTCAGCATTTTGTACTATTTATCCTGCTTGCAGTAAATGTCCCACATCAGATGAGCTTGGCTTATATTACAGGAGAGGGAGTTAGACTAATTTAGAGCACATTTGACCACGTAATACTGGGTTATTAACAGATAATTGAGGTTGCTCAGAAACCAGACTCATTCTAGCTGTGATTCTGTCCTGCTACTGCACCACGCCAGAGACCACCCACAAGAGCAGATTCCATCCCTAGTTCTCTCACCTGTTACACGATTTGATATCCCACACCTGAACCCGAATTTTCACAAGTTGACATTTTTGCCTGTGGGTTTGCTGGTGATTTTAGGGGACACTCTTTGATTCCACTTTTACAGTAACCAGCATGAACCACTTTGAGTGTGGTGTATCTGCTCCGCTCCATGTCTGCAACGTAGGTATTTATATATTACCTAGTCAAGCCTTTCAAAAGACAAGAGTCTACAGCGAGGCTCGTGTGACCAGTTTAACTCATCTTTTGCAAGGTAAGATGAACCATACCTAGAACAGAATAGAATATTTCTATATCTCAGACTTGCTGCCTTCTCTACACAGAGCACAACAAAACTGTGGCCAACTGATGCTGACTTTGTACTGGGGATGACTAAAACGAGCAGAGATTAATCTCCCTTCTTTTGCCCGATTTTTGGAAGTGTTGAATTCTTCGCGGACTTCAGCTGGCACCGTGGCTGTATTCAGCTTTCTGAATGGCAAATGGAAAGTTTTAAAAATTCTTTATTGTGACAGATAATCAAAATGAGAGGTAGCTTGTAGAAATGCCAGGTCCTGATGCACCACAGAGAAGCGGTTTATGTGCTAAGTATTAGTTTACTTTTTGTTTTCTCATCTGGACTGATGGTTTGTCAGGAGAAAACTGAGGTTGCTTGGTTCTTTGGGGGTTTTTTTGAGTTGTTTTGTCTTGTCTTGTTTTTAATGATGTTCAGCCATAACTAAGCCAGAAATACCCACTAATTGTAAGGGTAAACATATCATAACAACAACAATAAAAGAAAAAGAATTATTCTTATCACTATGTCAGTATTATTTTAGACTGGACATTTCAAAATGGCAAGACTAGAAAGGAATCACAAGAATCCACCATCTCATAGCCTGGGTTCTAATTAAAATCCCTTCCAACCTCCAGACAGTCAGGACTGAAAATCACTATTTCTGCAGTTTCAAGAGGACTGATGAAAGACTTCAGACAAACCACAAGCAGCCACTGGATCAGTTGATGTGACCTTTTTTTAGATCAGCTCAACTACAGTCATAATGCTCCAGTGAAAAGATGTTCTATGAATTTAAAAACATCAAAAATGTCATTCCAGAGAGCTTTGCAAGGTACGGAACACAGTCCCGGTTTCATGTAGAGTTTGCCTGACAATTAACTGGAAAGTTTCATCTGCAGCTTTGCAATTCATAGCGAGCTAAGACAAGGGAAATAGGTTTTTATTTGACATGTCCATAGTGCTGACCCACTGACTTGGTCACAAATGACAGCACCACAAATGTATTCCAACTCTTCCTGTCTGCACGCCTGAAATGCGTGGGATAATGCAGTACCTCTCCAGATGACAGAAAAAGTATTTACCTACAGCCAAGAAAACCTTTCACATGGGTTCAGATGCTTACCCTAAGGAGTGCTGGCAAAAAGGCCTTATCAAAGCTCTCGTTTTCACCCTTAGTCTAATTAAGAGTCCCTAATGCATCGCTGCCAAAACTATTGAAAGGAGTTGGTGACTAGTAAACATCAGCCGGAGAAGCTGGTAGGGATACGTCTGTACTCATTTAGATGAGCACTGTCGAAAAAGTTGTGATAGTTCTCATTCCTCAGCCATTCCAGGTGCATTTTCCAGGCATATAATCCTATACAATCCCAAAAGTTACTTGGGCTCTCTTCTACAATTTTTTTAATGCTACGGCTGGTGAGCAGAGTGAGCACAGGTGACTTTTGTTAAGCTGCCAAAACCCCTGTGAAGGTCGTTTAAATAATTGGAAGGCAACAAGGAAATGAACCACCTTGCGTTAGGATGTGGAGATGGCTGTGAGGATCAGGTGGGATTACAGTCCACTCCTGTATGGAAGCCGCACAACAGTTTACTGGCTGTTTTTTTAAAAGGAAGGTCTGCTTGGAAATGCTTTGCTGGTTCTATGTGGATCAAAGAGCTTGACAACAGAAAAGGAATGGTAAACTGCAGAAACTCAGCAGAAAGCGGTGAGGATGGGACATAACTACAAGGTAACTGGAAACACTGCTATTTTTGCTACTTTTCTTACCCTTTTTTCTAGTAGCCAGGATGTAGCTTAGTCTCAAGAGTTCTGCAAATCTCTATTTGTAAAGGTGATGCAGTCCGAGACAGACACCCAAATCTGTTAGTTCATGCCGTGCCTGTATGTAAATAACAAATCTGCGTTTTCCCTCTTGGTGACTCCCTTGTGCTAAACTACGCAAAGACGCTAGAACTACAGTCTTAAGCAACATTGCAGTAGCGATAACCTGCTAGTGGCTGGGACAGGCTGTGTAGCTGTTTATCCCTGGGTTTAATTGACCTCTCTTACATTACACGACTAAAAAGCAGCTGCCCTGTGGCTAGATGCTAAGCACGTGAGGAAGAGGAGCGCAGTGCAGCCTGGCACGTTCCAGCCCGTGGTCGGAAAGGCATGACCGAAATGAAGGCCCCGCTGTTGTGGGGCATACGAGTGACGCTGAGCTACGGATGCATATGTATGTTCCTGTCACAACTCAGCATGTAGGGCGTGATTTTGCATTCTGTGTCTAGTACCGTAAAGGGACTGGAGCCCGAAGAAAGAGGCTAGGATGGAGGGGGTGGCCAGAGTAACTTACTTAACGTGTTGCTGTTCTGTCCACGTGTGAGAGACCTTCAGAAAGAAGGAATTGCATATGAGCCCGATTCAGCTCCAAAGGCTGTGGGCTGAGTATCTGACTTACTGAATGCAATTCACTTACTAACTCTGGATTATTTTCCCAATTAATGTTGTACGTGATAATAATCTTTCTTACTAGCAATGCTCGCAGCTGTTGGCCTGTTGTGAGGATTCAGCATCCTCAGAAGGGAGGGAGGATGCCGAGGGAGTTCTCACAGACTTTGAGTCCTGGCCTGCAGAAATGCAGGATTGCCAGTTTTACTCGGACAATATCCTGTTCAAAAGGAAAGAATGAGGGTTTTGAACACAGGTAACTGGAAGATCAACATTTAGTCTGGCCTCAGGTATAAAACAGAGCACGGGATGTAACGCTATGAGTACAGTCTTGTCCAGAATGGAACTTGGCAAGTCCCAGCAGAGAAATGGGTCTATTCCAGTGAATATTAGTAAAGATCGGTATAGTTCACCAGGAAGAAAGCGCATGTGAAGTACGGATTTGATGCGAGCAATGGCAAATACCAAGCAGCAATTAAAAGGAAAAAAAGATGGTGCAATTAAAACTACAGATGTACTATTTAGAACTGGGGGGGGTGGGGGTGGGTTTTGGGAGGAGGTGGCTGCTTTCTTTTTTAATCTTGATCAACTACAATGTAGATAATAATCCCTGATATGAAAAACAAGGAGTGAATTTTCTGCATTCCTAGATGGAGGGTCTCTAAGGAAAATCCTGGCACCATGGGGACCCAGGTGCAGAACTAGATGGTGTTAAGCTTTCCGAAAACAGATCATGAAACAGGGATGAACTGCCTCTACAAGTGTCAATTCTCAGTGAGATACAGCAAGAGATCTTGACCACCTGTAGGTACTGAAGATTTCATGGCACTTGTAACTGTCATAAAATAAAATGCAGCCTCCTGGCTGTGTTCCACTGGGGGTAATTGATTTTGCCTCCCCCAATTTCCACTCCATGGTTCTAATTGAATACCTTTTTTAAACAGAGAATCTAATCAACCCTCAGGACAAAACACTTATTTTGTCTCGCTCTTGACAAACAAGTGTTTTGTTTGCATTTTGCCTCTGTAATTAAAGTGCCAGCTGCCAATAGTGAAATGAACTATAGAAATTAATAATTATTTCCCCTGTAAATACACTGTACAATATTGCTGGCGTGGAAGAGTAGCCCTCATTCCAAGTCAGAAATGGCTGTATTCCACTGATGAGACAAAAAATGGTGTGTACGCATAAGTGCGTTTGGGGGGGGGGAGAGAGAAGGGGAGGGATTTTTGTACGTGTGCACTTACAGAATGCACACGCTGAATGCAAATCCAAGCTTGATAAAAGCTACGTTAAGGCTACTCCTAGTCTTCCTGTGAAGTACCGTCATCTTTTTAAAAATCCGAAGTAGGAAGAGGCAGGACCAGCCAGCCTGTGAATGGGAGCAGCACCACCCTTAACCTTGAATTCATCCTACTCCACAGGACTTTGATCAAAACACCTTTATCTTGTTTTGTTTAGGTGGTCTGGGGGCGGTGGTGTGTCCCTCTCATGGGTTAGGTATTCTGGTACACCTGGGAAAGGCTGTAGGTAGGTTAGTGTAGTCCTTGTGCTATAGCATTCTATGCTCTAGCACGTTTATAAATTCTCCTCAAATTACTCTTTTAATTGTTGCATCTTTCTCTACCCTTTTCCCCTAAATTTCTGTATTCCTTTCAGACATCTCAAGCCATGATGATGTTCTTTAGGCTTTCAGTGAGTGTCTGCCAACCTCAGCCGAAGTAAAAGGCTTTCTGTTCATATGTATTTTACAGCACAGTGGCAGATCAATCACGTAGAAAATGGTTTGCTGGTGAACACTTCTGTCAGAGCATTCTGGGAAATCATGTACTTTTTTTTATGCGTACGTAAGGCCCGAAGGCATGCAGATGGGGAAGTATACGCTGTTTACTGCAAATAATTTGAGAAAGACACTTCTACCAGATTGTGCATCTTCTCCTAGCTGATAGGAAAGACTCTGGCACATTGAATTATTTATTTAGAAGAGTAGAAATGCCGAAAAGGGCACCTAACCATATGTTTTAGAAGCTTCTGGCGTCACTAGGAATGCATCACAAATAATACCCTAAAAGTACAGCAGTATAATATGATATAAAACACCTCAAGAAAGAAACACAACCTATAATCTTAATTACTCTAAATACTCTAGCAATTATTCACCCTTGCAATTCATCCCATTTTTAACATGCCCGGGGGAGGGAAATGAGCCTTGCAGCTTCTCCTTGTGTGGAATGTGTAAGCACGATGCGCTGAATTATCAAACTAGACTCCAATACGGGCATCAATTCAAATTCTGTAAAGTACTTGAGAGCTTCAAAACGGAACTGTGCGCGCGTGGTTCACATGCAAGCCTTGTTACTCGACTGCTAGTACCAGAAAGGCTGTGTAGAAGGGGGGACTGAAATTCCTACCAGGCACTCTGAGGAAAGCCAAGGTATTTGCCAGACTTCTGGAGAAGGCAACTTCTATTGCAATGTGCTAGAAGGCCTTGTTGTAATACCTTATTTACTTACAGCTTGCATAGTGGGGTCCTGTCCATGACTTCTACTCCCTAGGTTCATGGAAACTTGTCAGTAACAATGAAGTAATAGAATTTGTGCATTAAAATTCAAGAATAGTGTTTTGAAATCTTACCAAGAAGATTTTCTTTGGTTGCTGAGCATGTTGATGTCTTTCCTCAGTACTAGCATCACCTTATAATGAAGTAAATACAGCTGGCTTTGGTACGACTAATTTCTCAGAAAACGGGGTATTCTTGGCTATCATTAAAAAAGGAGGCTCTTAGTTTCAATATTTTGGTCCTTCATTCCTGTATTTCTTTTAAAATTCCATGTTCACTTAAAAAAAAACCAAAAAAAGCCTAACAGGAAGATGTTCGATGCTTCTGTTGCTTAGTTTGCTAAATTCTGCATCTTACATAATGTTGTGAGGGACAAACAATGACATCCTTGGCTGCTCTCCCTTAATCTGCTTCTCTCCTGCAATGTTGTATCTACATAACAAACAAGATTTTTTTTTTTTTTTTTCCCCATTGCCACCCTTAATTACAGGTTTCTCTATGCAAAGCCTCCAGTTATTGGGCAGCCCTGTGAAATGCTCTGGGATTACACAATCCGAGCCCAAGATGAATAAAGTCTCTTTACATTTCGTGAAATCTGCATAAGTAAGCGTATCTTTTTCTCACAGTTTAGCAGGTTTCAGTTGATGCTGACATTTCGCTACACACAGAAATATTGCAAGGCAGCAGTATCAAAATAGGATTATGGACTCTTATCCGAAGAGAGGCAGTTTCTTACCCACGACTGTTGGTGGTTTCTGTAATATGCATTCACGTTAAAATTGTCCACATCAGTTATCAGGTTCTGCTTGCAGAGCTCGCAGGTCTTCACAGCCTCCAGATCAGCCCCTGCAATAAGGCGAAAAATTAAGTCTTTAACCTTAAGCTACATCATTCCTGTTATAAAATTGGAATGAGGAAATTTTTTATTTTAAAGCCATCTTCTACAGATTGCTGTCTTTTTATTGGAATTCTCCTGAATCATTTGAAACCACAGCATTTTTTTATATTAAACACATGTAATAGTAGGGATAATTGGAATAGTCTTCTGTTAAATTCTGTGTGGTATATAACTGCGCTGGATTTTTTTGTTTGCTTTTAAATGACAAAATCTGTAGCTTTTATGGAATAAAACTGCAGTTATCACGAGCCACACTGATGTAAAATGCGATAAGGGACTCCATACATAAATCTCCATCTAAGGCCTTGTTAGTACAGACAAAGCCAAGGAATTGCCTGGAGTTGTTTACTTGTGTCTTCCCCTCGTTATTTTTAAGACAACAATGAAGTTTGAGTGCCATAAAATAAATGGATACACCCCCACCCTATAAATGGATTCTTTCTTCCCCTTTTCTTCTAAAGGAAGATGCGGAATAAAAACTTCTCAAGAGGAAAAAGCCCTGCCGTCCATGTGCACAGATGGCCTGCTTAAGAAAAAAAAAAACAAACAAAAACCAAACAAAGAAACCCTCCCCACGCACTTCGCTAACCAGAAGCAAAAGTTCTGCTTGTTAAGATTGATATCGCATCAAACGTGCTTCTGGGGACAAGGGTCCACTTAGTCCTCTCATTGCTTAACATGCCACCACCTCCTTTCTTGTTCTGGCTCCCAGACCAAAGGAACTCGCCCTGACCAGGATCGCATCCCCGTACGCTGTCAGCTAGCACTGAGGGGAAACTGAAATAATTCTACGAGGACAGGATTTGGGGAAGGTTTGGGAAATGTGACTCACTTCCCTAAGCTGGGCGCAAGCCAGGAATTTAAATGAACAAGGCCTGGCAGGGAACCAAGTACACAGGATTTCACTGATATATCATCTGCCTTTTAAGACCGAAGAAACAAAGCTGGCATAAGCTATTATCCTCCCGTGTACAGGATTGGTGTTTTACACGATCTACACCAGGTTAGGGGGTGTGTATGTATCATATACCTACTTGTATCCTTTCTGGAGGTTAATTCTCTCGTCATTATCTGATGGTGTGGGGGTTTTTTTTTAATTTGTATTTTTAAGTGCCTGCTTACAAGGAGTAAGTTGAAAATTATACAACTCGCTTAGGAACCTCAGAAGCCATAGTACACCTAAGCCCTTAACAAACACTGTATAATGCGTCTTCAAAAAAAAAAAACAACCCCAAACCGACTTGTGTTGTGACTGTCTTCAACCTCCTGACAAAGATAGGGTCCATGTTGTGAAAATGCGCTTATAATCTAAATTTACAGTGATGTAACATCAGTGATAGTCTTCATTCAAACAGAACTAGAAATGGCACAGCAAGAATAGCGCTCGGGGAAAAAAAACGCATGCTGACATAAGTGAGGGTGAAATCAAAGAATAATCAACAGGGCTCTTCTCTAGCTGCGAGTCACCTTCCTGAATGCTAAAATTCATCCTGCTCACATTCCTTCTCCCCTCCCCATCTGAATTCTTCCAACACTCCACACACTTCATCTCATTTTATGGGTTTTTTGTCATTCAAACGTTTCTCGTACCTATTAGTCTTGCATGTGCAGTTTATGATCCCTGCAAAATTTGATGTTCGCCTGATACTACTAATTGCTGTAGATTGGCTCATTAAATCTTTCAGCACTTCATATCAAAGATCTAGTTTTAATGTAAACCAAGCACTAGAAAATTATATTTTTCGTCTTGGTGATCTGCTCACTGCGTACCAGTAGCCTCATCAAAGACATTAATGTCTACTGTTATTCACCGAGAATGCTTGTGCCACAGAGAAATACTACCGTGGTGATCAAGCTATGAGTTCAATGTGTCCTTTGAGTAAATTTAAAGACTTTGTCTTGTTCAACTCCATTAGTATAGTGGAATTAATTGAGAGGTAAATCTGGCAGAAGCATCTCAACACAATTCTGGTTTATCTTGTGGGTCTCCCTCTCTCACCTGACTTTATTTTAGCTTTGAGCCATTTTTTTAGACATTCCTGATGAACAAACTGCAGGCTTCCCACGCAGCCACGTGACTCTAGCAGTGGATTTGTAGGAGAACCTTCAGCAATCTGATAAATAGGACACCAATCTCCTTCCTCTTCCGAGTCTTCTGCCAGGAGACTGTTAAGGCATAACAGAAAAAATCAAACACTGCTCGTGGCAAAGTCTACAGCTGAATAATGGACAGTATCTTTGCACTAATGTTCTAGGATTTCGAGAGGTTTTACTAAGGACCTTTATCACGTGATGGTGACCTGAAAGTATAATATCCAACAGTTTAGAGTTAATATGTACCTTAAAGCTGATAAATGTTCAAAGACAAACCTTATAATCTATAAATCCCCTTTATGCTTTTGTGTAATCCGAATCTGATGATGTGTTGCTGAGAATTATACAGGTCTGTTGGAATACTGCCTGCCAAACACGAGAGGAGGCATCTGCTGGGTACTCTCCCCTCTCAGCTGTGTTGGCATTGCATGAGGTTTGAATGTTTGTCCTGAGCGGCTTGCTTTCTAGAAACCTTTTTAGGCCTGTGGTGATGCAGGGGAAGTTCATTTCTTGGTGGAGAGTCATATTTTAACCAAACAGGAAAAAAAAAAAAATGTTACAAAACACTTTAATGGCTTTGTATTTATGACTGATGGATGAAAACATGTGAAGTATTTACTGATTATGATCTAGTGCTTTTTGCGTGAAATCTGATGAGCAGATTGGGTTCCTGTTTAATAAGTAGAACACTAAACAACAAAAACGTTGAGCTTTGGATTGGACTCTAGATTAACTAATACTGTAAAAAATATGAAAATGAAAAAGCAATCTGTGACTTTATCACTTCACACATTCAAGCCTTAAGGATGGAGATGTAAATCCATGTTGTTAACTTTGCTTACTACATCTCCATCCTTAACTTTGCCTACTAATACCCCTAAGGGCTCCGTATGTAACACCTCAGAAAACCAGACTCTTCAAGTTAATGTCACCAGCAGAATGTTGGTTTGTGGGGGTTTTTTTTCCTCCCTTTTTCCATCCCCTTGTAGCCACGGTTTGGTTTGCCTAAATGCTGTGTGTTGAGAAAGAAGGAAAAGGCTGTTGGCTGAAAGCTGGACTAACAGGAGACCCGTCTGCCCATAGAGCTTTCGGTTTCTTTGTAGTCTGCCCTTTGGGTATCTCTCTCTTCTCCCATTTTCTGGCATTTCTGCCCCTAAACTTCTTGGACAGAACAGGTACCGTTGCTAACTCCAACTAATGGTATCAGGAGACTGAGGAAACTCGAGAGAAGGGAAGTTTCCTGTTGGCATAGTAGGAAAGACGAATATTTACAACCTTTCAATGCAAAATAGAAGGAACATCTAGAGGTTTTTCCTATCTAAACTGTTACCTCCACACAGTGCAGCACCCCCAGTTCTGAATTTCTTAACTTCTGAAGAGAAAAGCTTCATTCTCAAACTTCTGTCTAGCTGTCTGCTATGTCCCCTGGGATAGCTGACAAACTTTGAAATACAGACAGTTGGTTTATTTGCAGTGAAGCTGGGAACAGAAATGTTTTTCCTGATAGCATCTCTGAATCTAATTGCTTAAGCAGTTTCTTGAGCCAGAGCGAGCAGCTTGTTGATTACAACGAGCAGCAGGGAAACCTATTGCTCCTTCATTCTGCCTTTATTTGAAAGTCTCTGCAGTCAAAGAAATTACTGTATTTAGACCACAGATAGAAAATAGGACAAGCAAACAATTAAAAATAACTTTGACGAACAAAGTTGTGTCTCTTAACTTGAACTTCTGGCTATGGCTGGAATACACACAAAGAAGCTGAGCTTAAAGGACTCGTTAAGCAGGATCTATCCCAAAGGGAAGCCTTGTAAAGGAATGAAAGGGCACGTTCTGCGACTACACCATTAGCGATGTATACGCGTGCTCAAAGAGCACGCTTGTGGGTTGTGGTGGACTCTGTCACAGGGAGGAATCTATTTTTTGTCTCCAACTCTGTAACAATAAAACCCACAAATCTCCCTCGCGTCTCTGCCCAAGAAAGTTTGGTTAAAGCTTCAGTGGTGTTTATTGGTGTTCAGGAATAAAGCAAGTGAGTGTGTGACTTGTAGAGAAGTATCATGATGCAACACCATCCCCTGTTTGAGTGGGTTTCAGTGTCCCGAGTAGAACCAGCCGAAGGACAGCTGCTGTGAATTATAAGGATGGAGATACAGATGGAAGCACTACTAACTTATTTTTGTATGTTTCCAACTGTATAGAAAACTTGAGGAGGAAAAATGTAGCCCTTTCTTTACAAAACAAGTCAAATATCAAACCAACCTGTGATAAAAATAAAGTTTGACATCTACGCAGTTGGTCACTTAGCTATAGCACAGTTTCTTGCAATTCATGATGTGGCTACCGCGTGTTTGTGTATAATTCTAGAGTTTGCATATATATTGAATATACTCCTCACCTTTCATGTTGTTTAAGTTTCTCTTGATCTGCCTGTGGCCTCTTCACTTCCTCTGTGCTCGTTGAACGGGAGATTGTCGTGTTGCTTATTGTGCTACTTTGGCTTTGTAAATAAGGCTCTGCCAGGAAAGTGAACGGCCACTGATCATGCAAAACACAAGCGATATGAAGATCGGGAGTGAATCTTGTTGGTGGCAAATTTGAGCTGGAAGAATCTAGAGATGAAGACCTAGGTGAACTTTGTAAGCTCTCCCTGACATATGAGGTACCACCAGGAGATGAGATGTTCCAACTGTCATTGATGCTGTCCTCAGGTATATTGTGAAGAGGCAGTGAAGAGTCAAAACTTTCCGAAGCAGAAGAGTCCCTATAGCGTATAAAGGACAAGGGTGTACGCATACTGAGTGGTGAACTATCGTCCAGACCCAGTGTTTGTGGAGAATATATCGCTGAGCTCCAGTTTGCCGGGGACTCGGGGCTATGTGCGGACCGAGCCGAGGATCCCGGGCTGTCAGGTGCAGAGTGCGGTGCTGAGAGAACTGACGTAACAAAGCTACCATGACATCTCCGATCGCTTTCGTAAGAACGCCGTTCCTTGCAATAAATGTGGGCTCTAGCCCTATCTCTGTAATTAGCATTATTAAGCATCTTTTGACTAGATGAATTACTTGACCAGTCTTCAAACTCGGAATGATCTGCATCTTCTAGACAATTCCCATCTAGAGGGTATAATTCATCACTGTCCTCAAATTCTCTCCGCTGTAGTTCTACAGCGGTGACCATCACTCTGTGCTCTCTTAGAGGCCAATGGGAAGATTTACCCCCTCTTGATGACGCATTTTTGTCACTTCTGCCTTCTTCCAAGCTATGTCGCTCACCTTGTGCTAGATATATTCCACTAAATTTGTTCCTGTGTCCCAGAATACTAGGAAATTGGCTAACGCCCAGGGAAAGACTTTTCTTTAATTGATTGGCGTCTTCAGTATCTTCCGCTTCTTTAAAAGAATCTTCCATGGCTAAATATTGAATAGAACAAAAGCTTTTCCCTCTGGACCTACAAGGGCCTCTTCTATGGTGCAGAAGGGATGACCCACTCAATTTGTTTGCATTGGAGGAACCGAGAGTTCCCTGGGAGGTCAATGTGGATAACTGAGTGAGAGATGACTGAGCCTGTGCTGGAATAGTTCCTGTTTTATTTTTTGTCTCAAGGCCTCTGCGATCTAGACTGAGGTTAGAGGACTGTGTTATATTCCTTCTCCTTTGAGATTGCTTCCTGTTCTCAAATGCAGTTTTGCTTGGTTTTCTTGCACAGTCATCTTTAACTCCAAGATCTGTGTTCAAAATGAAAAAACCCACAGCCATCAAAATACCATTTTGCTTTTGTATCGAGTGTTTAGCATGTGTTTGGAGTGGCTTAAGAATATTATGCTAATATTGATGTTATAGCACCGTCAGTTATTGGTAATTCTAATTCTAGTACATTTCTTGTTAACAATATGAATTTATTCATGAGCTTCTCCAGAACACGGACAGAAAATCAATACTGCTTGTTTGGTAGGACGTGTGCAGGAACATGTGAAGAACACTAATAGATACTACTAAATGGTGCAGTGGCACCTACAGGGCTAATTAATAGTTACCTCCTTCCTGGAATGCGGCCTGACCCACCTGGTCCTTCCTTTGTTGAATACATAGTTCCAGAAGAAACTACTTCTATGTGAGCAACAGGAATTGTATTGCCAACTTGTCTTAGGAGTTTGCATTATGTAACGTAAGAGACGGGATTTCAAGAATTTTATCTCGCTTGCTTGTTCCACAGTAATGTAAACTTTCAGTGAGCACTTTGATCTGCCCCAGTTTGAATGTGAAGCTGAGCTGATTTTTTAATATGTACTCTGGGGGAGGTCTGCTGCTTGTTCTAATCCTCAAGGGCACCCCGCAACAGAGCTCTCTGTATGTTAACATTTATGCACAAACCCATATGTTATGGTAACAACAAAAAAAAAAGTTTTAGAGATTCTAATTAGCTGACAAAAAATGTCACATGAAACATTAGGAAATGCGATACACCTCATGAGACGACTGCAAGTCCTGTCGTCTTGTTTAGTGCAAAAATATAAGTTGGCTGGACAAAACCAGTCTGTTCGTGCTTCATGACAGATCCCTGACCTCTCAACAAGCGAGAGGCAGCCTGCCTTCTCCTGTCTTCTTGTGGCGTGGCCTCATGCAGTACAATCCTCAAACCACAGGAAAGAATATACCTTACAGGTAGGGAAAACAACCTCCCCGACAGACTGATTTAGTTGTGGGTTAGATCACTCGGGTCAAACCCACACTACTACCTTGGTAGACGATACTACTGTACTAGTGTGGAATTACACCTACGGGATTCTCCCAGCCGTGCTTTATCCCTTGGCTGTTAAGCGCGTTTGCCTTTTATCCCAAGGAGATATTTGCACTACTGTTCTGCTTGGGCTGCCCGCTCGTTCATACAGCATATTTTTAAATTACTTGGGGCTGCTTTATCATGTTTCTTCTTGCTACATGGGTGCACTTGAATGTATTTATTTCCAATTGTAATGCAATTTTAAAAACATGTGTGCTCTATCCGTGACTGCCATCCCATATTTTACTGAGGCTATGTCCTTCTCTCTGCCGCGTCAAGCAAACTGCTTTTACTGTAAGAAACCATGCAGAAACTTAGGAACAACTTAAGAATTCATTAAGACATGGTGCAGAAGGCAACATTTCCTGTTATATTTAGTTTTTCTTGTACTTCTTTTGGTCTACTATACACTGAAATATGGTCTGGAGGATAAATATTTCACCTCTAACTCCAAGGCATCATAAAAAAAAAAAAAAGGCAAGAGTAAACTGGGGCCATAGCAATCTCATTGGTCTTGAGAAGTTTGAGTATTTCTTCCTCTTCTTCAAAACAAGATGTTTACTCTCTAGATAGCAATTTGAGAGTTCCTGTAGTTGATGAAAGTGGTAATTCCAAGGTGGTGACATCAAAGAAAAAAAATGGCTGTGTTATTTCTCACGGTTGCCTCATTGCCTGTGGTCCCAGCAGAATCGGAGCTCTCCTAGCCTCAAACAAGTTTTGAACAGAAAATATAACCAGTACTCAGGACCCTCACGTGGAAGATAAGATGGCTGGATTCAGTTTTGTGCTCTGCTAAAACTTATCCTATATAAATCACTTACTGTGCCTTAGCTTTGCACTCAAATGTAATAAACAAACTCATGGGTGCTGCAAAGATAAAGTCATTGAGATGGTGGAGGATAGTCAGAAACAAATTGTGAGGGGCAGATAAGCATGGAAAATAATCAGGCAAGCATGCCTGCATGCGTGTTAAGGATGTCAGAGAGAAATAAAAGGTGAAGATAAAATATATTAGGAACGTGATGGGCAAGCAGGAGAATATATCCTTAGTGTAGTGCAGTATGAAAAGAACAGGCAGGAAGGCCGCAGGGACAGGTCTCGGAGAGAAACTCTCCTTTGAACTACTTGTTGCTGATAAATTAAAGGAAAGTTTGACTTTTTCAGCAAGTTACGTGCGTAAGAATATGAGTCCATAGTAATATTTAATTTTGCTTTATCTCTCTGCTGCTCTCTCTTTATTTTTTTCCCTGGCTGGAAGGACAGGGAAAGACAACTGGTCCTACTCCGCAAATGACTGTCTGACTAAGTAAAGGCAGTCCTTTACTCCGGAGACTCCACGTTGATGTAAGTGAAGCTTTGAAAGGAAATAAGATTTTGTCCTTACAAGGTTACAAGATCAGGGCACTAGTTAATTTTGACTATACTTTTTCCCCAAATACCTGAGGCCTATTTTCTGTTCTAAATTAAGTCAAAGACATGAAATAACGCTGATGTAAGTGGGATTACCTCAGACCTACATGAATGCACACTTAAATGGGTTTAACCTTAATTTAAAGATACTTACTTTTGCTGAATGGTGTTGGGTTTGAGTCAGTGGAATGCAAATATGCAGTAAATCAGAATTAGGAAAGGATCTATTCCATTTCCTCTCTAAAACTTAAAAACCGCTAACATCTGAGTCTTGACTATTCAATGGAATTCTTGATTGTGTGGAGTGCCTCAGTTTAATTATACGTCAAGAACAACATCCAAATAGTTTTGTGTTTACGCAAGCTATTTCTACCGTGACATAAACCTGCAAAGATGGTTGTTCCCGCGAAACTGTTTCTCTATCTGTATGGGCCTGGGTTTTGTCTGTAGAGATGGAGCTGTGTTCCCACAGTCTCCCTCAAGAAGAGAGAAACCATCCATCTGCTATGATATTCAGTGAATAATCTTTGTTCTATAAATATTTGAAGCTTTGTGCTTAAAAATGGAATATCACTTTAAAAAGCAACTTGCTGGCATACATGCTGACTGACTTCACCGAAACAATAAACTGATTAGCTAATCCTGGCGAACTTCATATTGTTTCCTGAGAATTCACTCATACACATTGTTAGGTTGGAACTTGTTTAACGGCTGCTATGTAAATTATGGAGGATTTATTTGTTGTTTTGATAAAATTAACTATAAGTAACTTTCCTATTTTGTTTTTTATTTTAAACGCAAATAATTTGTTTTAAATTACCCTTCTTATCTCAACCAACTGCAAAGTTCCACCTTCTCATTAAAAGCCTAGAGAACATGACTGCAAAACTTTGCCTGCGCCCTGCAGGAACAGGGTGATCGAAGATGTGCTTTGTCTCTGGCCTTTGATCCCATCTTTCAGAACAAGACGAAATGGCCTCAAGTTGCGCCAGGGGAGGTTTAGATTGGACATTCGTAAAAATTTCTTCACTGAAAGGGTTGTCGGGCATTGGAACAGGCTGCCCAGGGAGGTGGTGGAGTCCCCCTCCCTGAAGGGATTCAAAAGACGCTTAGATGAGGCCCTAAGGGATGAGATTTAGTGGGGGACTTGGTAGTGCTGGGTTAATGGTTGGACCCGATGATCTTGGAGGTCTCTTCCAACCAGAACAATTCTATGATTCACAATTAACTGAAAGGCACGTGTGCGTATTCTGTAATTCCTTATTCCAAAAGTAGGTTTGGGTGTCCTGAATAATACCACTAAGCCAAAGTTTACAGTTACAAGTGCAACTCCAATTTAAATTTTCCATCATGTGGCAGTTTAAAAACTACCTAAAAATGCAAGCGTGAACTCTCTTTTGAAACTTTTTTTGTTATTGAACTGATTTGTTTATAAGAAGAAAATAAAGCTAAGTAATATAAGGATGATTAAATTACAAAGCATCCATCCAGTCTGCTATTTCTAATAATGGGACAAATGACTCAATTTCATGTACCCAGTACTCACCTGAGGTGACTTTATTTGGGTCAAGTACACTTTTCTCGACTTTTTTTAAGCTTATGTTGTGTTTCAACTTCTGCTTGACTGATACATTGTCTATAATAGGAAATTTAAGGCCTGGTCTGGTCCCAGAAGATTTGATGACAGATCCATGTTCGCTTCCAGAACTCTCATTTGTGAAGGTCTAGAAAAGAAAGAGAGTTGACTGAATATCGCCAACTCTGAGGAAAAAAATTTGCAATACAAATAAAGCAGTAGAAGAACAAATCTTCTAAATAGCAGGAAGAAAACGCATGCACTGTCCATAAATAGAAAACCTCTTTCTCCTCCTCTTCTCTCTTCTCTGATCTCTCCCCAAGTTGTTTAATATGTACTGAAATCAGATTTTTCCACACAACGTACTATGTTCTTCAGTTTTTTGTTTGCATTTTATTCAGGTTCTTTTTTGGAGTATGGGACTCCTCACTATACAAATCAAGGCCTTCTGTTAAAAATCTCCACTCTGTTTTGCGGACGACTTGCCAGAGTGATATCACTATTACAAGAATAAAGCTGAAAGCTGTGATTCTGTAATGTAAGAAAGTACCAACATGACATAAACAGATATACAAGTGAAAGTTTCCAGCTAAGTTTATTAGATCTGTTAACTTGCAAGTCTAATTTGGACTTGTGACCTTTTGCATGTTGGTATCATCAGGGGAACTACAATGCGAGCCATTCAAACCGCGTCATGGTGGTTCAATTATGAAACACTTCATATGTTCCTGTTCCACAAAACAATTCTGCCTTCTGTATTCTAGAGGGCAGGCATGACCTTTGTCGTTGTGATGTTAGCATTTTTCATTTAGATGTATCCGTTTGTCAATAACACTCAGAAGCTAAGTCTGGTCTTTAAAAATTCCTTGTAAAGAGATAAAACGTAGTAACTTTTTATGTTACCGGATGCTCAAATACGAATACAAATATTGAGCGCTGAAGACTGAAAATAATTTTCAAATTAACACATCTCAACAATGCTTACACAGTTTAGGGTAAGGATATAACAAGCTCTTAGAAAGATAATACAGCTTCATTCTTGGAGTAGCTACACTTGAATTAAGTCTAGACTAATGCGCAAAGAAATGCAGAATAGCTAATGTACCAGTCTTTCAACTTTTTAATTTAAAAAGCTATGTTAATCCAAAGTGAAAAAAAAATTGAAAATGTAACAAACTTTCGTGCACATCCAACTTTTTATACCAGTCACAGACAAACATGTTTACATAGTTTGGCTTAATATCTTTGGATACCCAGAAAAAGCGGAAAGCAGAGGCATGTCACATGTTGAGACAACGTAAAAATACTCAAATACAGAGACTACGCTGACAGTCTTCATTCTAATGGCAGCAAAGGGTTCCTTTCCCATCTTCTTTCGGAGATCTTTAGCACAGTGAGTTGGAATAGAACGTGCAAGAGGAGGATTCAGGGTTTGTTTACATGTGCATAGAACGAATGAGCCAAAGAGCTGTAGCGTGTATCAACACATCCATTACTCACAATCTGGCAAATTTTGCGTAAATGTAATCCTCCTTTTACATGGTATAAAGAAAAGATTGCTGAACCTCCTTTAGAAAGAAAGAGGGATAACTTCTGGGGAAGAAGACAAATGCCTAACGATCTAGCTGAAAGGCCAGTGTATTAGCTGAGATTAGTAACGAGAGAGACATCTTCCTGTTGGGCCACTGTCGAAGTGGTGATAAATATGAAAGCATCCCAGAATAATAATCAATATTATTGTTAATTCTGCCTGCAGTGCTGTCTCCTAAGATCTCTCTGATCTGATTCTGCCAAGTGCTTTCCTGATTATAATTGTTTTCTGTAGTAACTTGCATATTTTAATGAAGATTATTTCATTAAGCTGTGTCACAATTGTACACTCAACTTGTTGCGTTATTTGTTAGTAGTATAGCAACACTTCAATCAGAAGTAAAAAATATTTTGTCATCCAGATTAGTGAATTGTTCCTGGTATGTTTAAAAAAAACAAATGTTGATATGACACATCTTGCAAACCTCATATTAGAAGTTTAAAGTAAAAAATGCTGCAGTGAAAAGGATTAGCATGCCATTACTGTTATGAAATTAGAACCTAGGAGATAAATTTTATGTTTTTTTTAATTTCACAGAATTTCCATCTTACTTTATTATTGACAGTTGGTAGATAAGGCCAGTTTTCTTAAAAATATTCAGATAAATTTCTGTTTTTCACTTCATTCTTGGAATATGATTTCATTTTTTTTCTAAGAGGGAAAGGATATTATTTATTCACCAGTCACTGTTTGCTGGCAGGCAGCGCAGCAGTGGAGGAGATACAAGACTAGATGGTTATCTATCCCGCCGGTCATCTACAGAGCTCAAAGCGCCGAGGCAGAAAGCGGAAGGCACTCGTTGAAAGGTATCACTCCGTAGCAGCAGTCGAACCTAAATACAAAATAACCTTTCTGAAGTAAATGGTATTTCTGCCATTGAGCTCACAAAGTCATTGCTTTCTAACTTTGTTTTTTGATTATTTGTGCTGTGTGGTGTTGGTTTGGTTGGAGAGTATTTTGTTTGTTTTTATGTGCAGTTTTTGTGGTCTAAATATTGTAATTTAGAAAGGTAGTCATATCTTATTTAAATATTCTGAAGGACGGAGTGTTTACCACAATGTTAACAACTTGTTCAGTGATTAACTGCCTATCATAAAGACTTTGCACATTTTCTTCACATCTTATTTTTGTAACTTAAGCTTTCAACCACAGATCTTGCTCTCAGACAAATAAAATAGCTAAGAACGGATAGCTTCTCTTTATGTAAGTTCTCCACAAACTGGAATGCTAACCATAGGATTAAGTCTGGTTTTAAATGTGTTGGAACCGCGGTAGGTCTTTAGTACACCCTACCATAGCTTCGCTCTTATTCAAACATCGTGGAGAAGTCTAGATGTTCACTGTTGCTTGCGACTGCGGGGCTAGAGGGCTCCTGCAAAGCGTTTGATGCTGTTTCAAAGCTTTGGACGAGACAGCTCTAAGTTTGAACCGTCAGTGAGGTGCAGTGTAGTTTATTGTAGCATATGGTACAAATGAGGAGCAGAGGAAGGATGAAAAATTCCCAAAAGCTGCATGTGCTCAGTTGCTAGCTTGGGGTATAAGCTTTAGCCAATAAAGACAAATAATTGTGTTCTGTATCCTCAGATTAGAAAACTAGAACCACATTATTCAGCTTTAAAATTATTTAGCTTCTTTTCTCAGGGGCATTGTAATTTCCTTTCTTTTTACCCAGATATTTTTAATGTTTGTTTAAGCTGAGACCATAAAGTGTGCATAATCTTCTAATCTCACAGTCCATTTTAACATACTTAGTTCCACTGTCTTAATTCCATTTGGCTTTCAATTTGGGATAAAAATTATAAACACTGTATTTCAGAATGTAGAAGTGAGACACCAAGATCAATCTTTGTGTTAGGGAGAGATTTATTTTAGTTTCAGTTCCCTGTTGGCAACAAATAGAGCAGAACAAAAACTAGAGGGAGCTGTTGTTCACAAATAATTCACAAATAATCTCCATTATCATTTATTCTGAAATAAATTAGAAAACTACTCTCCTCACGGGAGGAAAAAAAAGTACTGTCCAAAATATGTAGCCATAGCATGGAGGGGCGGATAGACAGTTAAGGCAGAAATACGGACTACCTGCTCTAAGGGAAGCACATACATTACCCATATTGGGGAGAAAGAGAGGGAATCAAGCATGAGAACAAGTGAAAGACCAAATTCTTCTGTCCTGTGGTTTAAAGGTATAAATGGATACGTTTTCATTCAGTTAGCAATGCACAAAACATTCTCATTTCACTTTTGAAACAGCAGAACAAACGCCTCGACAAACACTATACATTGAAAATTAAAAGTACTGAAGCTTTGTTGATAAAGGAATGACAAAGCAGCAGATAGCTCCATGCATTGCGAGGCTCCTGAATTAGCTCAGTAACTACCAGAAATCTTATTTAATAAACAGCAATGTTTCTTCTGGAAATAAGTATTAAACAATGCAAACAACCGGAATCCTCACCAAATAGTTTTAAAGTCAGATAAATAGAAATATCTGGAGGGTAAACTTTGTTTCATGAAAATCTGCATGATGTAAAAGAATTATCATGCAGTATAATACATGAAATATGTACAAGCCAAATATATTTGTTGGCACAGAAGTCCTCTGGCATATTGAAGTAAAACATCTACATATTTCAGGGGTTATCTGGTAAGACTCTTGTGAAACTCAGCAGTCATCAGATCACTCTGGACCACTGTCTGTCATTCTGTTCTAATAATAAAACAACTGTGAATTTGCTCCGTTCACCACCCTTTCCTGTGAAATACTCAGCAAACATGATGTTGTATGTTGATACAGTCTTTCAGGGGAAAAAAAAAAAGACTTGAACCAGCAGATACTCAACCAAGGGGAGTTTGCTTGCTTGTTTCTCCAGAACCAAGTTCAGTTGCACTAGAATGGTTCCTCAGAGATCTTACTCCATGTAACTCCACCAACAACAGCATATGCAAATATTTCTTTACTTTTCATTTGAGAATCTATCTTCAGGAATGCTAAGTAGGCTTCATAGAGCTTAGTGGTCTCACTATGGACTTTATATTGTACTAAAAATTGTAAAATTTTAATGCATGAATATTCAAAGATTATATATCAAGAATCCGCCGATTTTCAGTATGTACGCACAACAAAATTGCTATGTATCCCTTCCTTCTCTGCAATGTGCGCAGGGCTGAAAAAATATTTCCAGTCAAGCTGTTTGAATAGATGATCGGTATTTAGCAAAGAATTTGCATTGTGAGTGACGTTTTTCTCAATATGCTATTCTGTGCTAGACAGGTGGCCTTAGTCTGCCCCGCACCTGAATGAATACCAGCAGCACCGCTTTACCCGGGAACCACCCAAATGAATTTAAACACCATTTAACGGACTGACTAGTGGCAAGAAAAATCTTCTAGATAAAGAGTTGTCTTGGGTTCACTTTTGTAATTGATTGATTGCCACTCGAAGGGGGAAAAAAACCCCACCCTGATAAAGCAAGCCTTTTCAAGTGCGTTCGGAGGACAGAAGGTGCATCTGCAGTAGCATTTTGTTCAGATTTGGGCCTTGTACTTCTGAAACAACTCTATAGTCTCCACTTACCGTGGAGCAGTCTGGGAGAGCACATGCTAAAATTCCTTTCATATGAAACTTAACTGGAAGACAGGCTCCAGCTGGTCCTAAGCATTCATTCACGTGACCAGCTGAGCAACAGGCAGAAGTAAAACCTCTTAAAATGCATATAATGGGGATGTCGTGTTCCTGGCTCCAGCTCTTGCTCTGTAACTCTACTTCTATCGGGCTGCATTACTGCCTGGTGAAGATGTAATGTGGAGTTACCCAGAGACCAGTCTACGATGGTGCAATGAACTTCCAGGAAAGTAGGGCCAGTCACGAACCCTTTTCTGACCTCCTTACCAACACTTGGCTGCTCTTTTTTGACTTGGTCTTCTCTACTATGAATCCATATCACAATAGGGGTTGGGGGGGGGGGTGTCTATACACTGTAGTATGTCATTCTGTCACTGGAAATACGATGGAAAAAACTCTGAGTCAGAAATCATAATTGTGTATTATTTTGTTCACCTACTACACTGATGATGGCAGTGTAACAACCAAAATAGAAGGGAGGTTGGTAATTGAGCAGTGTATTCAAATTACTATCAGAAATATGCATCAAAACCCAAATACAGCTATTACAAAGGCAATGTCACTTAAAAGAGAAAGCGTATGGGAGAGGCACGCACACCCAGCCAAAACATTCACCCATTGCATGTTTTAATGCTTGCCAAGTCCAAGTAAGACTGCTTTGCTTCGTAGAATAGGAAAGCCTGAATCTAGCCAAGTCAAAGTAATATCATCTGCATTTGCCAATAGTATGCACGTTGGGGAATGACTCTGACCTAAATGTAATGACCTGATTTGAGAACAGACTCAACCACATAAGAGAGTGTTTGCTCTATGGACTTAATTTCACGTTGTAGAAGACACAGTTTTTCCACATCTGAAAAAGGCGACTCACGCCCTTTAGCCCTCTCTGGGAACTACGTCCACGCTCTCTCCCATAACACAGGAAAGCACGGAAGCAACTTCCCACCTTTTTACTAAATAGTTTGGTATGTAGACTGCTTGCTTGGGATGCAGGAGAACTGGGTTTGTGTCTCCATGCGAACGCTCCGGCCACAAAGCTGTTGTCTCTAGAGGGGGGGTCTTGAGTTTTCCTGCCTACAGTGTTCACTTGGCATGGAGTGTAAGCAAGTACTGGTAAGGAGGAAGCTAACACAGTTGTAATCTACCTGTTGGGGGGTGGCAAAGTAGATCTGAGTTTCAGCAGACTGGAACCAAGGTTTCCTCCCCCTTTTTCTGCCTCAGTGAAATTTCCTCCCTGAAGCTCCATTACCCGGATGTGTAGGCTAGGGGAATATGTAATGTTTGGAGCTCTTGAGAGGGTTTAGGCACAAGTGAGAAATCTAACTGTCCTGAGTGCTCCAGATACAGCTGGGCACGGTCAGTACTGTTTAGCTCTCCTGGGAACTTTATTGGAAGATTTAGCCCTTCTTGGCTTTTATTCTCTGGATTGCTAGCTGGTAAATCAATAAATAAAATGGTGATTTCACAAAGAATTCCTTGTGTTAATATACTTTGACTGTTTTGCTAATGTCTAAAGTCTATCACACAACTTTCAAGGGTACTTTGGATTAAGATGAGTTCAATGGAACTACCAAATAATGTTTTGGAAAACAGATTAACCTTTGCTATGAGCCATTTCTGTTTTGAGAAATATCGTACTCTGATGAGAGATGCAGCACTAAGTTTTCATGTTTAATGCATTTTAACTCTGAGAATCTCCTTATGGCGATGACAGCAAATGGAAAACAGACTACGAACAGCATAAGCACAGATATCCTGATCTCAGCAGATTAAAAGATATTTGGGAAATAGCATGATGATTGCAGCAGCAGACTCTGGGTTCTTACGGTGTTCTTGGGAAAGCGGGTATCTGGTGAGATACGATGATCGGACGTGGTGTACTGTAGCTGATCATCCTACGGGTGGATGAAACAAGTGGAAGTTCTGGCTGAGGGGGAAGCAATTTACTTTGCACCTCATCTTGTTTACAGCTATCTAACTTTGAGATGGGGTTAACTTCTACTCAGTGGGCTCATACATGTAATTTCTAGCACTGATAGAGGATTTCCCTAGATTTTTCTATAAGAGAAGACCAGAGGATTCCCCTGGTTTATTTTGAACCTCTAAGAAATTTCTAGCCTATGAAACATAGTAAATTGGTGGCTGGGAAGGCTTGCACAAAACCTGTATCAAGAAAAAAACTTATGAGTTGTTGTAGCCCCCTCCATCCTCACTTGTTTTCAGTGAAACTCAAGACCAAACAAAAAGCTTGCTTTTCCCTTAAAGAAAGGCAAGCCTTAACATAGCTCGATGTGCTATGATCATTTGCCTTTGCCACCTGCAAAACTCAAGAAAAGTTTCTGGTGTGCACTGTTCTGTGAAAAAACTTTGGGGATGTTCTTTTGTAATCTAGTGTTATAAAGGAACCATCCCTTATGTGGTCATAGCAAGGGTTTTTTATGTCAATTCACCCTTACCCCAGCTTTTGTATTATGGATGAACAGCTATATATGATAGAACACTCAAAATAATTAAGTTTCCATTAGTGTTGTGACAGCTGGTGGCTATGGATGACTGAAACTTTATTAATACCTCACGAATAGTAGAATATTTGAGTTATCGACATCTTACACTAAGAACAAGTTCAAGCAAAAACACGACCAAGCTTCTTTTGGTGACCAGTGAGACCTTACCCCATAATGCAGATATTAGGAACCGCAGTTCTGGTCCATAAGATGGTGAACAAACGTAGAGTGGATAACAGAAAGATAATATAGGCAGCTCTGCATCGCTATGGCATTACTGTGATCCCTTGGACTTACTGATGCTAATCCAGCCGTTATGTAAGTACTTTTCTAACATGTAACATACGATGGCTTCTTGCCGTATTCAGCAATAAGGGGTTTAGGTGAGCTTTGTATTTTCCTCATTCCGCTGTGGAAGCACAGCACAGCTTGGTCCTGAACACAAATCTGACCCACGCTTGAGAAACTCAAAGATGCAGTGGGTGCAGGCATAGCTGAAAAATATATTTGTTACCTGAGTTAATTTTCCTCAAATTAGTTCTCACGGCTTTTTAATTGTTTTTCTTTTGGATTTTTAAGGTAGGTGCCCTTAAATGGAATCTTTTGCATTGCCAGTTCTGTGTGAGCACAATTTAGTTACCTGTCTGATGACTGGTATGCTTGATGGCCACGGTGTGTCATAACTGCCTGTAGCAAAGATGGAGCCTTGGGTTTCCCCACTCTGTTTTTCCCTTGTGTGGTGTTTTTGTTTCTTTTTAGCCCATTCTCTGTTCTGCTTCTGCCGTCTCAGACACGCCTAAGGAACAAAATATATTATTTGGCTGGAATAAGATAAATTTTTGTGTTGTGCACCTGGGTGATATGATCTCATGTCTGAGTGTTCATAATCCATATGCTTTATGAGGTACATCACGTGATAAAGAAGTTAATCCACTGAATGACTAAGCTTACCACTGATGAGAATAATTATCTGACCTGGTAATGCAATAATCTCGGTAAACATAAATAACAAACACTGCAATGGTTTATTGGAGCTTAGTATTGTATTTAAAGATGTCCACTGCTAAACCCCAGAGATACAATCTATAAAATGAGGGAGCCAATGCTTTCCATGGAGTTTTCTGTTCTCTTTGTCTTACTTGGAGGAAAACTCATCCTGGACAATAAAAATTGCTTGTCTTTGTTTTCCAAGTATTTTTGTGCCAAAGCACTGCAGCAATGCTGCCATCAGTGCGAGTGGTCTTGCTGTGCAACTGCCCAGTGGTCTTGATGATCAGCCTGACCGCACAGCTATTAGGGGTTTGGTTTGGTTTTCCTATTTTAATGCTGTCGTCATTAGTTTGATCAAGTGGAAGAACCAGAGCCATTAGATTCATCTGCTTCAGCTTTCTCCCAAGAAAAAAGGAATCTCTGGCTAATATCAACGTCACATAGCAGCCTCTATCCTCCACAAATACTTGGCATAGTGGAACAAAAGGGGAACAGGGAGCACTGGCAGAGTGTGTACCAGCAAGGCATAAAGCTTGCTGGCAGTGTGGCCTATAAAGCTGAACTATTATGCGCCAGAATCATGGAATCATAGAATTGTTTAGGTTGGAAAAGACCTTTAAGATCACCGAGTCCAACCATTAACCCAGCACTGCCAAGGCCACCACTAACCCCTGTCCCCAAGCGCCACATCTACACGGCTTTTCAATCCCTCCAGGGATGGGGACTCCACCCCTGCCCTGGGCAGCCTGTGCCAGGGCCTGACAGCCCTTTCGGGGAAGAAATGGTTCCCAATATCCAACCTAAACCTCCCCTGGTGCAACTTGAGGCCGTTTCCCCTTGTCCTGTCGCCTGTTCCTTGGGAGAAGAGACCGACCCCCCCTGGCTCCAACTTCCTTTCAGGGAGTTGCAGAGAGCGAGAAGGTCTCCCCTCAGCCTCCTTTTCTCCAGGCCAAACCCCCCCAGGTCCCTCAGCCGCTCCTCACAGCACTTGTGCTCCAGACCCTTCCCCAGCTCCGTTGCCCGTCTCTGGACACGCTCCAGCCCCTCAGTGTCTGTCTTGGAGTGAGGGGCCCAGAACTGACCCCAGCACTCGAGGTGCGGCCTGAAGCACTGTCCTGCCAACTGTAATAAGCGTAAAGACCTCTTCTGCTTCTGGCCTGTTAAACTTCCCCCAAGCGCTACTTGATCAGCCCAGATCACACGTGACTGGAGATCTAGTGCCAGACAAAATCCCTGTTTGACACTGAGCATTTGCACAGTATACACAGTTTCTGTGTACTTTCTGTGTTACTGTGGCTCTGAAACCAGAGTTAAGCTATAGTGTGCAATTACTAGAAAAACTATTGTAGAAGTTAAAACCCACTGCTTCCACTAAAGATCAGGAAGCTAAAATACTGCTCAACTTAAAAAGCAAGCAAATTCTCACAGTTTGAGTCTTACGGACACGTATTTGTATGATGCATAGTTTATCGAGCCTTTGGATCTTGGCTGGGACTCATAGTGTGAGTCGTGAGTCGCCCCAAAAGACGTGAATAGAAGAAACTCTACGTTTTTCTCACTGGGTCTTTATTTGAACGTATGCTACAAGGTTTGCCCTTACAGCATTCAGTTAGCAGTCTAGCTTGGTCAGGACCAAGTTTTTTCTGAAGTTAATGGGAAACACTTAAATTTGATCCAAAGTCTTCAAAAAATGCTAATTCCTGCAACCTTTATTTACTTACAAAACTCTTTCTGCCAGAAATCGTGCTGTCAGACACACGTTGCAAGTCCCTTACAGATCAGCAGTTGTTTACAGAGAGTGAACAACTATAGTGAAATTAGTGGTAATAGTTCTGTATACCTTCTAAGAAATACAAGCAATAGATTCACAGTCTTGCCCATAAATATTATAGTTTGCACCTGCTTGAGTAAGTAGAATTGCCTGCCAAAGAAACTATCCTAATTTACGTACTGGAGACAGACTGTATAGCGTGCTGTTCCTAACAAAAGCCCCTACGCTGCTCAATTTTCCCTCCTCCCCTTCAGGCTTTTAAATTATTGACAATAAGATAGCAGCTGCAAACAGATATGCTTATTTTAGTATAGCAATATCATATTCTAGCATTCTTTCTGGATGTTTCCTGCTTTAGTTTTCCCATTTTAGTTTAAAAATCTATTAAAATGTAATAAGTCAATGGAGGGACTGTATAAACGGCTCTGCAGAGTTCTAAATTTACTTTCAGTGACTCCGTATCAAACTGGCCCAATCTGCAAATCAACAGATGATTTAACTGCCATCTTTACAAATTTCATCTTGGCTCTAAAATTCATAATGTGATCTCTCTGCCTCTTACATAATTACCAGTAATAAAGACTAGCATTCAGAATTTAGCTGAGAATTATTTTGATGATGCATGAAGCAGAAGAGGCTCCAGATGCTCTCTTGAATAGCTATCGCTGCTTAGTAAGCAATTAGGAGTAGTCACAGTCTTTTACTGTATTTAAACAGCAAGTGGGCTACTGGGGCCTAATCCTTACGAAGGCTTGTAAGTGTTACTGAATTGTAAATAATATTTTAAGGCTAGGAGCAGGAATTCTACTTGTGATAGTGCAGTAAGCAGATATGACTTTAAGGATCCATTTGAAATACGTATATTAAAGTACTGAAATACTATTAAGCCCTGCATAAAATAAATGCAGGTCTGTACAGAACAAAGATGCTGATGGAAAGGTCGTTGCCTGACTTTCTGTTGCTTTTTACAAATGCTACGATATAAGATAATGAAATAAAAGTCACATAATTTAGAAATAGCTATTCTAAAAGAACTGCTTGCAGACTTAATGTAACCAAGTGGAAATAACTTTTAATATATGCTGCAGTGGTTTTCTCTATTGTTTTCTGATCTACCTGAGACTCCGAATCCATCTTGTATGGCTTTTCCCTCACATACTGAGCATTGCTGGTGAACTTCTGCCTTTCCTGTGCTTCATACCTCACACCAGTTGATCAAAGCCTGTGCACAAAGAAAGTATATTTGTTTTCTGAGAACTGATTCTATTCAAAGGGAAGGCTGGCTTGCCATTGGAGGCAAATTAAAGCTTTGTCTTACTAATTCTAAATGTTGTAGTGCAAAATTGCCCGCTACCTTAAATGGGAGAGAGATGGGGAATTGATATGTGAGGCAGGAACTATTCTAGAATCCATCTGGAGCGCGACCCGAAGTCTCCATCCTTGGAGATACTCAAAAGCTGTCTGGAGACAGTCCTGGCACACAGCTCTAGGTGACCCTGCTTGAGCAGGGGCTTGGACCAGATGATCTCAAGAGGTCCCTGACCCGGACCATTCTGTGATTCAAATAAGCTTGGTCTATTCATTAGCAGGAAACTAGTGGCATCAAGGTCTAATAGAGTATTAGTTTCATAGCCAGGAAACAGAATCTGATCACAGGAAACTTCAGTAACGTAAGATATTGTCAGAATCTAAAATACACTACGGACAGAATTAGTGTTCTTTTCTGAGCAATCTCTAGACCCTGATGATTCATCAAGTCTTTACTAAAATAATAAATGGAAACATTCTAGGATTAGTATGCCAGCAGATGTCTTCAGCCTCACCGGAATAACACGGGGAGCCAGCGAGGAGTACAGAGCCCTGAAGACCACTTGAGGAGGGACGGAGCTTCCTTTTGGTAAGCTGCTCAGACTACAGTGTGAGAGCTTTATGGGATAACCCTCTTTTCATCTTTATTCATTTTCACTGTTTCTCCTTAGAATGATAAACACGTCCTGGTATTTGTCATTCCAGACTGGATATAAAGATTGTTTTAACAAAATACATTGTTATGCCAACACAATGATTTCTGCAGTTTGGTTTAATTCTAATCGTAAAAGGAGTATGTGTTCTGCGCCAACCATTGTTGAAGGCTAAATCTTGTCTTAACGTGTCTGAGAAGTACTTACCTGGTAATGTCAGATAACTGATGACTCAATATATGCAGAACAAAACCATGGTCCTGCCTATAGGGAAGGGTGTGGAAGAGGAGAGAGAAGGTACCTAGCAGACATTTTCCCTATGGCTGGTTGAACCATACAGAAATAGTCTGGCAGCTTTGTGGTTTCGTATCATGATTTCACCTGTACAAATCACAGGATTGGTTAATATGCCTGATTTACTTGGGGATTTTAAAGTTGCTAATACCAAAGCACTCACTTTCTAATTGAAAAATATGGTCACCTTAGGGCAACTCTACCTTGCCCCCTATTTGGAGCTGCATGTTCAAGAGAAGATTTATTTGCTACCCACTATACCATCTTACCTTCTGAACATATCCAGATGCTTAATCACTTCTATTCAACTAAACTGGAAACAAAGGAGAGGCAATGTGAGAGAGAGGTATAGCAGCCTGATCCACGGAGCAGTATGCAAATTTCTGGAGAGAATATTCCGACTGGCCTGTAAAAATAGATGTATTCCATGCGCCAGAGGAGATAATGTGAGCTATATTCACAGAGAACCAGGAGATAAATCAGACGTGCTAAGAGCAAAACTCGTAGACTATTGAGCACAATGCAGTCTGTAAGAAAGTACCATGACAACATTTTTCTGAAAGAAGCAAAGATATCTAAGGAGACAAAATATATATTCTGAGAATGTATTTCAAAAATTGATCACAAATGATCAAAGGAATCAAGAAAGCTGATAACAAGCTGTTAGTTAGCAACCATCTTGAACTACTTCTCTTGCTGCCTAAACTATTTAGCATCTGTGAAAGAAAAGAGAGAAATGAACCTTGTTATAGCAAAAGAGATGAACAGTCAGCTTGGATATTCTGATATCCAAAAATATTATATAGACTTGCTAATAAATCAAAGGATTATCAGAGAGAGATCTACCTGGTCTAGTGGAAGGTGTCCCTGCCCATGCAGGGGGTTGGAACTAGATGATCTTTCAGGTCCCTTCTAACCCAGATCATCCTAGAATTGTTATAAGAAATAAAGCTATTTATTTTCAGAGGGCAAAATACAATTAAAAAAAAAGTTGACACCGGATCATTAATTGCACACCTGCAGCTCCTGCTCTGTGAAGGACATGATGTATTCCTATTAACGTGGTCTCTTTCATTGTATACAGTGATCACATACAATCTCTAAAAGTATCTCAAACACCACAACCTGTGCAAGTTTCACTCTCAAAATTTGTCATAAAAACCTCATAATGCATTTTCATACTTTTGCTGTTCTCAAGCAATAAACTGCAATGTCATCCGTGTAAAAGGCCAATGTAACATCGAAAATATGTCAGCTAAGCAGTAGCAGACAAACAAAATACCTCTCTCTCTCTGGCATAAATTGATTGCTTGTTGGCAATCTCAGGAAATGAAAACAAGGATTAAGAGAGATATAAAGAACGACGTTATGCCTTACTTTTTATAACACATTGGGAAGATAGCGTGGACAAAATTCCACTGATTCTGATCATGTCCTACATCTTTACTAACAGAATAAAGATTCGGTGTGTTCTGCAGGATTAAAATATTTACATACAAAAATTAATGATGACTTTTTACAATTAGAAAGGAAGGACTTGTTTCCATAAAACGAAAATCATACTGGCTAATTGTGAATGTATGCCGCTTAGTAGCTATGATGGAAATACATAATGCTGTTTCTGCAGTTCATCCGCTGCCATGCCTGAATGAAAAACACAGAGTTGTACTCGGTACAGCTACTGGTGTCCGCTGGTATTACCCCTCCCGAAGCAGGTTCCCTGAAGGCAGGCCTCCTTCGCAAGGAAGAAGGGAAGGGAAGAGGTGAAGAAGGAAAAGGGAGGGGCAAACAGGCAAGTGGAGGCTGAATGGTTACTTAAGAAGAAGAAAGGGCAAGAGCCTCTGAAGCCAGAAGCTATGATTCTCTCCTGAAGACACTCTGTTTACGTCGGCATTTTCAGTGACTTAATATTTTAAGAACGGTGACACGCCAACGCTTGAGAATATTTTCCATATCAGATAGGCTAAGTCAACCTGCTAAAGCTATTCCCCAAGGGCCAAATTCAGTCTCGTTGCATCACTGAAAGTCTGCTGAAGCCAGTCTGTGTGCTGGTATTAGTGAAAGGGGAGCACAGCCTGGAAAACACAAATGTTTTCCATTTTTTCTCTTTTTGAAGCTGGTGCTGAAGACTATCTGGAATTCGAGAACTGTCCATGTTTAGGCCACATCCTGCAAAAGACATTAAAGCGTAACTTAATTTGTGAACAAGACTAGAATTAAAATCAAGTGTTTTGTGGGATTAAGGTCTGTATTTAGGATTTAATAATCTATCATCATAAAAATATATATGAATCTCTATTTTAATATCATCATTATAGAGACAATACCATGCTTGTAGTACTGCATATGAATGTATTTCCATTAGTACGACAGAAATGACAGCTAGGTCTGTCAGTTGCCTAGGGACCTAAATAACGTTTTGTCTCAGTATTTTTTCCTTATTTATTCATTGTATTATCTCCTACAAGTGCAAAGCCTGCAATCCTATATGCATATCAGTGTTGTACATACTGGTATCAACAAAACTACTCATAGAACTCCAGAAAATACAACAGATGAGAACACAGATCATATGGGTCATTTTGTCTCTCTCAAATGATTATGAACTACTAAAGAAAGAGTTTCTACTACGCCTACTGCGTGTCAAACCAAATGAAAATGCTGTTCTGAAAGAAATTGAAATCCTCTCTTTAATGCTGCCTCAGAAAGGGGGGGTGGAGCTTCGGATGGTCTTTGGATACCCAAAAATGAACATCAAGAAGTTTCTCTTTTGCTTCTGCAATTGGTGAGATGAGCAAGAGGACATTGTACCTGGTTTTCATCCCTTTTCTTAAAGGAGGATGTGGAAATGCTAAAGAGAGTTCAAAGACGGGCCACAAAAATGATCCAGGTCCTGGAAAACAAGCATTAATGATGCAAGGTTTAAGGAGCTTAACTTTGCAGCTTAATTGAAAAGAAGGTTAAGGGGTGACTTGGTCACTGTGTGTATCTACACACACCTCTAACGAGCACCAGGTAGCGAATGGCTTTGCAACAATACCGTCAAAAGCAGAACAAGGTTTACTGCCTGCACAGTTGGCAGGCAAGTTTTGAAACAACCGCAGTCACACAGTTACCTAGTGATGAGGATAATAGAGCAGTGGAACAGCTTACGAGTGATGAACTCGCCATCACCTGAAATATTCACAGCTAGTTATCGACTTCAAACATACTATTTCAGCCAGCTTCTGGGACCAATCCCATGGTCTATGAATGTAAAGAGATTGATTGGGCTGGGTGGTTTTCCTAGTCCTTTCTGATCTTAGATCACGTGAATCTGTGAGTTTTCCTCTTCATCCCTTTAATTCATGGATGTCGTAGGGACGATGAAATTGCCGGCAGCTGCAATCAATAGGCTTGTAACACTCGCAGCTTTGTATCAACACACTTCAAATCTCATGTTTCAGGGTATCATCTGTTCAGCTGCGGAACGGAGCAAGATTTCCCCTGGCCCTAACCCTTCTGCACATGATTGGCTAAACTTACTCTTAGGACTATTTGCCTTCTTTCTAGCTGCCAGAGACTGGCTAAAAAGGAAAGGGGTGGCCCAAGGTGGGCTAATACAGCGTAAGAAACGGCAGATCAAGTCATCTTTTATGTCTGGCTTATCTTCCCACTTCGTATGATTAAGGTCAAACTGAGTACCCGATTATTTTTCTTCAGGCAGATTATTGTAGGGAAGCTTTATTTTTCCTCGGGAGCAGGGGCACGGCTTGCAAGCTGGGAGCATCAGGGCCCATCATCTCCGACGGACGCTGCTTGCGTCGCCGGCTCTCCTGTTTTCTAATTTGTGCCTGTGACGCAAATTTTCTGAAGGACTGAAATGCTTAAGCCTGGTGATATCCATAGGTTAAATAGAGGGCTATGAGTAAAACGTCGTCTTGCGGCGTACGCGCAGGGGAACAAAGAAACTTTTGTTCACCTCAGCTTTACGTAACTGGGAATACAGTGGGAGCCACGCTCGCCATCACCTGTCCTGCTGCCAAGTTCCTGCAGAGGTTCCTCCGCATTAATCACACCGTTTAATCACAGCCATCTGCTCCAACAGCCAGATACGCGGCAGTCCCGCGGGGCGGGGGGGACACGCCACACCCGGGGCGGCCAGCGGGAGGCAGGTGGAGCTCAGCGAGGGGCGAAGCCGCCCCGGAGGCGGGGAAGGTCGGGCAGCACCTGGAGCCGGCACGGAGGAAGGAGCGGCGGCCCCCGCCGGGCTGTGGGCCGGAGGAGCGGCGGGAAGGCGGCCGGGGGCCGCGGGAGGAGTGACCCGGCCGAGCTGTGGAGGCCATTTCCCGGCGGGAAAACACGTTCGCGGGTGGGTGGGTGAGTGCGTGCGCGAGTGCCGCGGGCGTCGCCCGCCCGCCCCCCCCCCCCCCCGAGGAGCGTGGCGGGGCGGCCTCTGCGCTGAGGCGGCGCCTGCCCGTGAGGCGGCG
Organism: Phoenicopterus ruber ruber; assembly: GCA_009819775.1. Classification (NCBI taxonomy): domain Eukaryota; kingdom Metazoa; phylum Chordata; class Aves; order Phoenicopteriformes; family Phoenicopteridae; genus Phoenicopterus; species Phoenicopterus ruber. The sequence continues at coordinate 3,735,223 of CM020238.1, forward strand.
GGGGGCCCCGGGGGGGCCCTGGGGGGCGCGGGGCGCCGCTCACCTTGCGGGGCGGGGGCGGTCCCTCGGGCGCGGGACGGCGTCTGCCTGTTGCCGCGGCAACCGGGCCCGCCGCCGCGCGGCCGATCCTTCCACCCCCCACCCCCCCCCGCCCAACGGCCGCTCGGGCGGGGCGGCGCCGTCGTGAGGGGGGGGCGGCGGGGGGCTCGGCCGCCTCGGGTGCGACCCGGGACCGGGGGGGCTTTTCCTCAGCGTCCCGTCGCCCGGGTCCTCAGCAGCGGGGAGGCCGCGGCCTGTCCCCCCTCAGGCCTTGGAGGAAGGGGGAAGGCGCCTTTGGGGATCCCAGCGCCCGCAGCATCGCCAGGCCCTGAGGCCATGACCCGGGGCCTTACAAAAGGCGCCTGGGTCTGTCTTTAGGTGTTTCCAGCCCCTTTGCCCGCCCCTGGTGAGCACCCAGGGGGTGGGGAGCTGGAGGTAGCCGGGGCCTAACCTCCCTCCGACCGTCTGCGAGGGGTTTGGGCCTGCTGCAGCCCTGGGGTGTCGGCAGCGGTTCCTGGGGCGCCGGTGGAGGGAAAACCCCGTCGCCGGCATCGGAGCTGCTTTGGTGCGAGACTGGTCATATCACATCGTGTTTCTGTGAGAAAGCTCCCCATGGGTGTTAGATAGGTTTACACAAGAGCAGAAGGGGTACGGTGAGGTTTCCGTTCTCGCTTCAGAGACCGCAGGTTTGGGATTTTTTTTGTTTGTTTTTAAAGCATGTTTCCAGAAGACTAACCACAGAGTTGCGGTGTTGTTAATTCTAAAGGAAGGCGTGATACAAACATACCTTTTGTTTGTTTGTGTTCTGTCTTGCTCATCTTTCAGAGGAAAACATACTCTGTGCAGCATCAGGCGTGTGAGTTGTAAGCAGGCATGGAACTACACGTGTTCCTAAACTCAGGTGCATCTTCTTATTTTGCTATATAGAAAGGAGTTTTATTAACATTTTGATAAATTATAGTGACACAGCAGCATAAGTACTCCAGTGCTCCACTACCTGTCGTGGCACATGCATCATACGTTGCTCTGTGACTCCGTCTGGCGCGTGCTAACATTTTGTGGTTTTGTCCTGCTAACAAGGACAAAAAGAGCAAAAGGGCAAAATAGATACTTGCAAAGAACAGTTAGATTTAAAGCCTTTACTTTGCCCCTAGTTCACCTCCACTGTTCTTAATATTGTCAGGTTTCCAGAGCTCAGTGGTGTCTCTTAATTTGGAATTTCCTTGTTTGTTGAGGTCAGCCCATGAGGCTTATTTTAATGATTTTTTTTTTTTTACTGTTCATGCAATCTCTTATTTTAAACAGGAAAAAAATTATTTTAAAACACTGAAAAATATTAATTAGGCAGAGAGGGAATATTGCCCGGGAATATCAGGTTTCAGAGTAACAGAAACGTCTTCCTTGTGTCAGCGTAGCCACGGCTATTTCCTTTACTTACTGCCGTCGTTATTCTGGTTTTGGTGCCAGCACTGCACGTGAATTCATGAAGTATAGGAAAGTAAAGCACTCATTGCCCTGGAGACGTTAAAGACACAACCTGAGGAGAATCTCCAGCTGCTGTGACCATATAACCTAAATACGAGGTGTAACCTTGTTTGGCATTCCTGCCAATCCCATGTGACACGTAGTAATATACTTAAGTCCCCCAATACTGTTGTAAATCTGGCCCATAAGCTACAGCGCACAAGCGGCAGGGATCTGGGAGCAACATCTGCTCAGAGCGTGCGCACCGACTGCCTCTTCATACGTCCGGGTGCTCAGTAAGGGCCCCGCTCTCTTTTTCCACTGAAATCAAGCTGGTTTTAGTGCCAGTTTAAGTGATCACAGACTCGATCCCATCATGGATGTAGAACTGACCATTTAACTGTTTGCCTTTTTTTTTTTTTTTTTAATTGACTCTAGCTGCCTTTTTTTTTTTTCTTTTTTGACCTTGCCTTCCCCCTTCTGTCTGAATTATTTCAGGAGTGAGTTTTCATTGCTGACTATGTAGCTAATGTAGCGATAGTGCTGGGCAAAAGACAAAGGCGAAGAACTTGCAGATGAAAGCCAACTGGTGTTACCCATATGATTTAAAGTTGCTTTTTCTTTACATAAACAACATGCCTGAGGTTGCTGTTTCAGCTTGCTTTATCCCACCCGTGAATCTCTGGGTTTACATGTCAGTCTGTGTTCTGCATTATATCTTTTTCCTTGTGTGTGTGATTCATTATAGTTTAGCATCATAAAGAGAATCTCTAGTGTGCAACACGTACAAGTCAGAGATACCGTTATAAAATTGCTGTCCTGCCGTGCATGTCATCAGGAATATGCCCTGAGAGGAAGCTTTGGCTTCCCTAAGATGCTTTTAGAATTCTTGTGTGGCAAAATATCTCCAGCATGCCCCTGAGTGAGCGGTATCAAATGATTTTCAAAGCCCAGGTTTCTTTTTTTTTTGTGCAGTTTTATTCTAGGAATAAACACTGCAAAATCCAGCTCGGGGCTATGAAAATGGGAAGGTGTCAGCCTTATCGGTCCCTTTGGAATGACATGTATTTAAAATGTCGTATCAGGATAACGGTTATGAGATTCATGACCTTGTTTGTAAGGGGGTGTCCTAAACTAACAGTCAAGAGTGCCTCGCACACAGTTGCAAATGTTGGTTGTAAAGCATTATCACGACAGTATGAAGTCTGCCATAACATCCACAAACCTCACCTGACTCACTGGAGAGTCACATTCAAATTCAGATTATTTCTGAAGTTGAATAGTCTGTTATTTTGTTCAAAATTACAGTGTGGCCACGACAGCAACTTGAATGACGCTGAGAACAGTGGTATTTAGGAAAACCAGAATATCCCGGTATTTATGTTCATGCTTTTTGCAGGCCTCCACACTGCCTAAGGGGGAATCCGTAAGAGCTAGATCTTCACATGAAGATCTGGTTTCATTTTTTTTTCACCATCTGGGAATTGATATATTCTTAGAGGATCGCGACTTGTTTATCATGTTCTAAAGCTGGATTCTCTTGCGTGAAAACTGAAGTGCAAATATAAATGAGAATAGATGGAGTTCAGAAACACTGGAGATGAATACAAAATTGAACAGCAGCACTTCATCATAGGACATTTTAAAATCGGGTACTGCTGGCTAAAAGCAAAACTACATCTTGGTACTTTAATCGTACTAAGCTTAAAATTCAGACAAGAAGAAAACAAAGAAGGAGCAAGAGTAAGCCGATTTGAAAACATAATTCATTATAATACAAGGCGTAGTGTTTGGAATTGGAAGAAATACATTTATTTCATGTATATCTCAAGGTAATTAAAGTGAATCAATGTTTGATCCACTGAATTTTATCCCAAGAGTTTTTGTTCATTTTGTTGAATAAACTAAGGAAATGCCATGTAATTAAAATGTGGAAGTAGTTCCATGGGGGACAAAAGTATAAATAGGTTGAAGAAGGGATTCCACACATGAATAGAGGATAGGTCCGTCAGTTGGTACTGAATAATACAATGGTCTTAACAGGTTTCCGAGCTGCACGTTACATTAACTGGTTGTTGCCAGAAGCAAGAATGGCAGATGAGCGAGAGACTCTTTTTGCGCGCTGTAGGATCTCTGCTCTCTGTAACTGTCAGTAGCTTTTGCTACTGGACGTAAACAGGACGGTGGGCTAGGTGTACATGCAGAAGCCCACCACAAAACCTGAAGTTGTCATAAAGAGCTTTTATTTGTCAGCTCTGTGTCCCTTGACGTGATAAAGGTCATTTGGCTAAGTTTGATAATGACTCTAGTATTGCAGGATTGAAGCAATGAAGGCTTTTGGGTTTTGCTAATTAAAGCCGAGAAACTTACATGCTTCAATTTAAATGAGTGACATTTGGCAGGTCTGAATTATGCAGCTGGAGGAGCTCCAACGCTGTCGGACTCCTAGATATGGGCTAGTAATTGCCTCCGGTCTGAAACTATTTTTTACCAGGCAAAACACATAATTTGATGATGTTTGTTATAAGCTATATTTTACTTTGAAAACCACAACAATCCTTTGTCCTCTGAGGAATGTGGAGTTGCATTTGTGCCCTTTTGATGGGGTTTTCTCTTTTAGCCTTTGTTCTTGGATTTGCTGTGCAGGTTAATGTCTACTTCGTAAGGATGGGTGCGTCGCGGGTTGGCCCCAAGCACCAGACAGCCCGTATTTGTGTAAGCCCTGCAGCAGATGAGGAATCCAGTTCAGACCTTCAGTCTGTCCTCTGGTTAAAGAAAAAAATAGCCATGGTCAGCCCTCTCGAAGTAGCTATTATGGCTGGGAAACTGCAATGCAGAACCATGTCTACTTCTTACACCCTCGCTTGCCCTCGTAGGGGTCAGATGTGAAGCAGAACTTCTGCAAAGGCTGTTTTCAGCTCTGCAGCATTTCCTATGATGAGAATCATCAATGCAAAGAAACGCCGCTGCCCAAGTCAGGACTGCATTGCCTGGTGGGTATACCGAGACCACGTTATAAACGTTGACGGTGCAAGCCCAAAGTGAACTCCCCCCCACCAAGTCTTCATGTTACAAATTACATATTCACAATGTATATTTGAACAGCCTTGTTACCCTGCTCTGATTGCTGGCAGATGCTGTACAGCTAATAGTGTCATTTCTGTTACTACATCAGTTGTTAAGTGGGCCAGAAAGCGGCCTTTAAGATTAAAGTTTAATCAATCCAAGTATATTGAGAGCGAGCAAGTATAGACTTTATTCTTCTTGAGAATTACAGTCTACTTTTTGAGATCCCTGGCAGAGAGAGAATGTTCTGTCAGAAAATGTCTCCAGTGAGAAATAGCAGGCAAAGAATATTTTCTGTGGGATGGCATGAGCAACCTTGTACTTTAAAGCTCGTATATTAATTGCTTGTTAATGGGCAGCTTTTGGCAGAATTTCTTATTGGTATGGCCACAAGAATTTTAATGGAGCATCAGTCAGTGATTGGAGAAGATATACTTTAAAAACAATAATCAGGATATTCAGTGGTTGCGTCAGTTTGTGACATTGGCCGAATCGATCATGTTCTAGTTTTGGTCAATTGTAAACTCTGCATTAACTTCATTACAGCAGAAAGATGCTTTACGTTCTTCCAACCCCCATGCAGTATGTTTTTCTGGATTTTTCTTTTTTCCCTGCTTGACACAAGTGTTTTCAGAAAGGTTATCAGGAGAGGCAAGCAGAAACATTAAAACCCCTGTGGATATTAGGAGTTCATTTTCTGTGTCTTGCTTACAGGCCTCTGAAAGTGATTCCCAAAATGTTCTCAAGCTCGCTGAACACTTTGTATGCAGTGTTTTCACGAGCAGAGAGGCTATGACAAGCTTGAGTCTGATAGGTACACTAGTGCCTATATGCAAATATGCACAAAATGTCCTCTTCTATGGGGGAAAAAAAGACCCCAGTCTATTTATCCTGTACTCATGAAAAAAAAAACAGCGCTGCTGAGGTGATTGGGCCTCCCGGTTTTGATTCCTGTGCTTTCCCTTCTTTTAGTGGTCATTGGTTGAAATGTCCCCAAAGTCAGGTATTCTTCCCAGAAAAGAAGGGAAAGATCGCTCTGTGTAACAGCATGCCTTAAACCAATCAAGGGTAACGTGGGGGGGGGGAAAAAAGTGGGAAAACTGTAAAGTGCAGGAAAAGCCTTCAGCTTACACCGAGCAGTCTGTCGCTTCAAAAAAAGGAGTCCTCAGCACAGAAAGGTTTTTCTGTACCCAGCCCCTGCTGGGTCACCTCCTCCCTTGTGTTCTGGCCACCTCGCTTCCGAGGAGGAAGGGGAATTCTGAGTTGCTTGAATGAGCTTTAAATTCTGTCTGACAAATTGATGCGTGTTTTGGCAATCTGTAGCTCAGAGGTGAGAGCGTAGAGCAAGTTCTCCCTTCCCCTGCTCTGGCACGTTCCTGTTCCAGCTTGCTGAGCATCATTCCCACAAAAACGTCAGGAGTAACTCCCCCTGTAGAACAAAGGAGGACTGGTTCTTCATTTTCCTCACCTCTTCTAGCTTTGCACCTCGTTACTGCTGTTTCCAAGAAGGAGATGCAGTACTAGTAATTCTGTGGGGCGTGTGTTGTAGCATAGGGGCTGGCAAGCCTTCCTGGGGGAAAGAAAAGGGCTCCAGACTGTCTTTTTTTCCTGTCCCAAATTAGGTGTTCAATGTGTTGGGAGAAACGTAGAGACATCGTCTTTCAGAGAGGGAAGATGGTACCAGTCGCTTTACTGGTGGTGTCTTGCTCTTTGTGAAACGCCGAGTGTCCCTGTTGCCGTTCCGCTCCGACGGCAGCCAGGAGACAGGAGCTATTGCCCCTCGCAGATGCTTCTCTTGGGACGCTGCAGGTCTCGGGTCCTGGCCCTGCTCTGGCTTCACTGTCTGCCATTCGGGGTCTATCCCGTGACGCCTTTGTGTCAATGCCAACAGCTGCCAATCCTTTTCCCCATTAGAGCACGTGGTTTCGTAGTACGTGATCAGTAGAAAAGTATTGTGGAGCCTTTGGGATTGCTGTATACCTAACACAAAGTGATACTAGCAAGAACCTGGAGAGTTAAACTACTCAACAGATCCTGCTTTTCACCTTTAAATACACACCTTATTGTATAAACATAAGTATTGTACGCACAGCATGAGCTGCAACCTTAATTCTGCTGCGTCTTTGTCCTTCTGTACACACGGTTACTGTGAGGTTGTATTTTCCCTAACGCCAGGAGCTCTGCATGCTTCGCACAGAAACTAGCTCTTGGAAGATGACAGTTTAACAGAGGTGTTTATGCAGAGTGGAGATGAGAGGTTAACATCTTCAGGCAGCAAAGATAATGCTGTAGTCAAGGTCTTAATGTGTTGCAGGGATATCGCTCCCCATGAAGAGGATTTTAGGTGTGGTCATCAATTCTGCGCGTATCCCACTCGCTCCGGGGAGCGGCACCGCCAGGTTAGCGACGGTACCAAGTTAATCATGCTTTTGCGCGGGAGGCCTCCGTTAATCAAGTCTGTCTGTGTAGCACACAAGGTTTTACCCAGAACATGGAAAAACATTTGAAAAAAAAAACAACAACCCTTAGCATCTAGCTTTGCAGAATAAACCTGCTTGTTGCGTTGTACCTGTTGAGGATGTTCCTCTCCATCTAGTTTTAATGCTTGGGAGATGTTCTGAAGTAGTGAAGATTGTGACAGCTGAGGCTAAATTTTTGCTTGAACCTAATCCCAACAGCTCCTTCAGAAAGCTACACGGAGAGGAGACAAAACCACATGGAAAATACCAAAGTTTGAAACTAATCCTGTATGACTGGATGCATAAATTAAAATGTCAGTGCTACTGTTTTTATTTTGAGGTCCCGTTTTATAGCACAGCTTTAAACTCCAGATTCACCACTGGGTATCTCTCCAAAATGAAAAGCAAAACATCTACCAGCCGTGCCAGGGTTCGCTTCACTTGGGCATGTCCTTTGTTTCAAGTATCTTGTGTTGCTTTGTTCATCAGGTTCGGATTCTTGATCCATTCCAGCTTTGCTGAGGTGCTATTGAGTGTGCCTTCCCTATCTTCCCTCCTTTAGCTTCCCAAGTCCTGTACAGTTCACGATCCTTCTCTCCCTCCCTCCCTTCTCACTGTTGCTGGCTTTGTGCTTTTTCCTTTGTTCTAAGCCTTTCCATGTGCTTGGAATAGCTGTCCAAGCAGAGTTCACACAGACCCGTTTTTTCTAAAAATGGTTCTTAAGACTGAACCTATTTCTAGCCACTTTCCAACTCAAAATGCCATACATCATCCCGTGTAGGGTTTGTATTGATTTGTGTGCTCCTTTGGTGCCGTTAGACTAAATTTTTGGAGCTGGCTCTTATTGTACAGTTCATTTTACCTAGTGCACATTGCTCTGCTCATCTAAAGCTCTATATAAATAATGAAAATGTACAGGGCTTGCTGGCACAAGTCGGTAGAGAGCTGCATTTCCCGAGGCTCTGCTTCAGAGCTCTGCTTTGTTTCCGGGAGCTCTGCTTTGGTTTTGAGTCTGTTGTGCAAGTATTTTACATAAAGCTTCATGTGAGCTTCAGTTCTGCAGCTCATCTGTCTTGCACGTTACGTAAAGTACACACAGACCTGTGTTGCACCAGAGTATGCAGAACGCAAAAAAGGCTTAGGCAGCTTCCTTTCCACTCCCATCTCTTCCTCAAATGCAGAAATAAAACTACTGAGAACCCTGCCTAGAGCACGGGGGTGAATATTATTGTCCCGAAAGCACGCGGAGCTGTGTGAGGAAGGTGGGTCACCAGCCCACAGAACGGCTGGTTTTGGCCAACAGGCAAGCTGTGTGAATGAGCTCTCAAGAAATACCTGCTTAGAGTGACGGTAGTTGTAACTTTAGGATATAAAGCAAATTTGGGTAAAAAAAGTGTGCATCGATTAAGGAACCCACTTGCCGTACAAACGGTGTCTTAAGGCATGGTCAAGAGCAGCAACCCTCCTGGAAGGTTGCCAAGTTGAGTTATTTTTGCACTGTAAAGTGCCTTCAGATAATTTTTCTGAAGGGTGCTATATAAATAAAACAACTGCCTGATTGATTTAAAGTGAATCTCTTGAATTTTGGCTCCCCCTTCCACAAATTACATGTGTCTAAATTCCCCAGCTTCAAAAATTAAACCAGCTATGTCATGGGTGGAATGAGATTAATTTTATTACACACAATAGTTCATTAGTGAAGTAGGAGCAATTTCATGTATTTATGCATAGCCTGCCCAGAATTTTTTTACTGCAGCTCTTTCAGATGTAAATAAAAATATAATGCTCATTGAATTGCTTGTTAGACAGCATACAGTAATAGAAAGTGTTTATGGTATTGCGCTGGAGGTTACATTTCCAAATTCATAGGGACCGTCAGGCTGAAATTGGCGCTGGGGACCAAACCCGCGACCGAAGGCTGACGTTTCGGCCAGCAGCGTGGGCTGACCAGAATAACTACAGAGGCGAAAGGCTGAATCACGGCATCCTGGATCCGCGCTCTGCGGGGCGCTGACACATGGCGCGCACATGCCCTGTGGAAAGCAGAAGCTTGAGCTCCGTTCTGGAAGCCCCAGGAATGCGAGTAGAAGCCGAGCCGTTGCAGCCACCGTGCTGACCGAGTGCCCCGAGGACTGCTAGAGCCAGACCCCGAAGTCTCTGTCTTTGCCTTGTGCTGAGGAGGCGGCGATGGTAACGGCGAGCGGCAGCAGGCTCCGCGCTGGATGCGGAGGAGAACGTATCAGTGTTGCATAAACGCACGTGGAGCGGTAGCCAGACGTTCGTGGCTGCTTACCGAAGATTCTCCCCGTTTAAACCGCACCATGTTTATGTGCCTGCATCTGTTTTTGTCGAGTAGGTGCCATATGTGAATATGCTTTTTATTTTTTTTGACGCCACAAGTATCTTTGTAGCCCGGTTTATTCCTACATACATAGGAGCAGCTGGCAGCTGGATGAGACTAGCAGACCTGTTAATGTCAGTCCTGAGTCAGTCAGCAGGATCAATGTTTTGAGGCAGTTCTTTCTCCCAAGCGGCTGATCACAGGAGCTGCACAGAGATTTCGGCTTCTGGAACTGAATTCTTTTTCATTATGCGGTAACATCGTGTTGCAACACAATTAGAGGAGCTATTCCTAATCCTGCCTGCCTTTGCTATTATTTTCAGATCTCTACCTACTTGGTAATAAATATGTGTCCTCTTGAAAGACACGCAAATGGTGACGATGAAATTGTGTATTTTCAGCTAATTACAGCATAAACCTCTGCAGCTTTGACTGGTTTAGTGCAGTTCTCATTCTTCTCTGCTCGGAACTGTTAAGACTATGCAAGGTGACCTTCTGATAGGAAGCGCTGTGCTGAGGCCATCAAACTCGCCTCGTGTGGGGCCACAGGAAAATTCATCTGTATGGTCCGATGGCATTACTGGTCCTGCTAAGCCCTTTGGACTCACTTGAGCACTTTTCTAGAACCTTTTTAAATTTGATTATTTCCCTTAAAAAAAAATGTGTATTTTTACTTAAGGAATACAGTGGACATTATCTTCCTAAAAGGTACAGCTAGGGAATGGTTAAGTCTTTTAATATCCCTAGGTGGGAATTAGGGAACAAGAATGGATGCTTTGTAAGGAATTGCTGGTTATTATTACAGACTTCTGAAAAACAGACATGAAATTAACAGTTGTGTGTCATTTCATTACTGCTTTGGCAGTCTGCTTTCTTTTTCTTTAAGGGTAAGATGGTTGCTAGGGCTTTGTAGTGAATAACCTTTTTGTGTTCAGCTCAAGGCAGAGTATAATTATTTTATAATTCTGGTTTGTGGGGCCGTTTTAGACATTTTCAGGAAAAAAAGAACTCGGCTTCTGTTACCCCCCCCTCGTACTCAGTTGCCAGTCGTTGGCCTGTCACAGCAACAGAAAGAGAAGCTCTATGTTTGTCCTCATCATTTCCTCTTGGTATTTGCCCGGGGATCTGGCTACCAGCAGTGCGATGAACGTGGACTTGACATTGTTACAAGCTGGCACTGACTGACTTTGAAAAGTGAAGTTCCCTGTCAAGGTGTGTGTCTGGTTTGGGGCTGTAATCACTGCGCAGAAATGAGGTGGTGGACGGCAGCGGCTAGAACTAAAGGCATTGCGCCTTGGGTTAAAGCCGACATCCTGCAAACCCACGTAACTCTTTGGCTTCAAGGGGAAAACTTACTTCTAGGAGTCAGCAAACTTACTCTTCCACATGGTCAGAGTAAAATTCCCCCCATCAGACTGTGTGTGTAGGACAGGACGGGTTTTTAGCTGCCTCTGTCGGATAGGCTGGTGTAGCTGCGTACAGCGGGGCACCGAGATGGCGTAAGGGTAGGACCTATCAGATCAAAAGCGGGCGTCTCGAACACGGGTGTCTCCGTCTGAGCCGCTTCTCCTGGGTCACTCAGTAGTCCTGGAGAGCAAGTTCATGGTCAATCACCCAAAGGTGTGATTTGACCCATCTGACTGCAAGTCATCCCTGCTTGGTCAGCGAAGTTGTGCCTTCAGCTCCGGACTACCCGGGCTGTCCTTCTGGGGGCTGAAACGGCAGCGGGCGCCGCGCTGGGGCGCAGGCAGCGGCGCCCGTGGTCAGACAGGCCCCAGCCACTGGCCGCCCTGCCGCGGCACCGGGGAGCCCCCGCCTCGCTGCCGGACCCCGTGTCGCTGCCAGACCCCGCGTCGCTGCCGGACCCCGCGTTCCCAAATGCACGGCCCCCTGGTACGCATGGCCTCCTGCAGCTTCGCTGTAGCTCGCGACTAGCAGATGCAGTGCCCTCCTCTTTCCGCTCTGTCATGCGCTTTAAAAACACGGTCACACGTCTGCTGTGCATGGTACCTTATTGTTTGGTGATCTGCTGCGATCCGGTGCTGCAGACATTATTTGGTTATTTTTTTTCCTTGCTAATTGCTTTGCTACATGTGCAAAGTCTCAAATGATGCAAATGCTACCAAAAAACCCCGTAAGTGAGCCTTGCTGGGAGCTATTTAGAATTGCAGACTCCATGTATTTATGGGTTGGAAAGTGTTTAAAATGAGAGGAAACATATTCTTGTTTAAGGTGTGTCTCTAACTTGGGATCCATCACTTCTGCGCGTTGCCGTAGCAACGCTGCAATGGCATGGGAGTTCCTTTTATGGCTGGTTTCCGAGCGGAGCGTGGCTGGAGCTGGCAGGCTGTGTTACCAGGCAACCCGGTCCTATGCTCCCGTAACTAGGAAATGCAGCCGGTGCTTTTTAATATTGCCCATGATTTTGATCATATGTTCATTCTGTCAACTTTTGTCTTTTTGGTGTGAAATAATTCCTGGGGAGTACTACAGAAGGATCCCTGTTTCGTGGGGGTCCCCCCCCTCTGCTTTCCCTCACTTGAATGTTCAATGTGGGAACATTCATAGGAAGGCGAAGACAACAGTCCATTTATTTAAAAAAAAAAAAAAAAAAATGTTCTCTTCAACACGTGATGCTGAAGAGTAATTAAAGTGATGCCATCTGCACCGTGTGAAAAGAGATGCAGCCTTAGCTTCCCAGGTTTGCAGCTGATCAGATGTCATGGTTCAGGACAAGCCTCCCGAAACGCAGGTGTTGAAATGCTTTTTAAAAGTTTCTTCTAGTTCCCATTCGGATACTGGTTCCTTTTGTGGTTTTCTCCTCCCTGTACTTCAGAGGGCTTTGATGATAACCTGCCTTGTGGAGGAGGATGTCAATTAGTAAAGCTTAGGAAATCATTACGAAGATGGATGATGAAGTTACAAATATTTAACACAACTTTACATTTTATTGTAGTCATGTCGTACCGGAGGTTGCCTGCCAGGTCCCCCCGACAGACAAACAGACACGGCGGCATAGGCCGTATTGCCAGGAACAGTCAGTCACCTTGATTCGAACAAGAGAAGTCGTTTATGCAGGGATTAACTTCAAGCACACAACCCCTCCTGTTTAAGCTAATAGAACTACGCACGTGTTTAAAGTTAACTTCAACGAGTTTGTTTTGTCGGAGACCTGCCGAGGGTAGGTACGACCGACTGTAGGTGGGGGGTGTCGAGTTGGTGCCTCTTACGAGACCCCTCAAGCGCGTGTTGCAGAGGTGGGATCCAGGCGAGGTGTGGGGCCGCGCGCCCGCGGGGCGAGGTGTGCGACATGGCGCCCGTACTCAAAGCAGCAGGGTAAGGCTGAGATGAAATCACCGGGAAACACGTTGATCTGCCGGTTGTGAACTGTATTGTGGATTTCCTTACATTTTATGGATCTTCTTAACGCTGGCAGCTGGAGAGGAGGAAGGAACGTGGTGTGCTATCCCCAGCGGTTGCAACCTGCCAGTGTCTTGAGCCAGCTCCTAAACATCCACCAGCCAGGTGATCGCGTGCTTTTTGTGACTCCTTTCCCACGGAGTAACCCATTCCTTCTCATTCCGTGTGCCACCCATGAGTGCGTAGGATCTTGGGAACCACGGGGGCCTGTATGTCAGCCTCTCGGGCTACTGAGCATGTGATGTTCCAAGAACGTCGCTAATGACCTATTGCGGTGGGAATTCTTTCTGTCCTCTGAACAAGGAAAACGAGCAGCGAGGCCTTATTCTATATGTTTGGTGTTGCAGAGAAATTGTGGCTTCTTGTCTCTAGTAACCTTCCTGTAGTGTATTTCAGAAGCCGCGTGGATGAGCCTGCAGAGGATATACCGCAGTTGGATTGCTAGGCGCTCTCTGTCGAGGAGGTCGAAGGTAGTCTGTGAAGTACCAGATCTGACGTTGTGTCCATCTTCTCTGATCTGCGATCAGTGCTTTTAACTGGGGTAAAAAAAAAAAAAAAGGAAAAGCAAACCAAACCTAAGGCATCTGTTTAATTTTTCAAGGGCAAACCCCATCCTAACCTTGGCTGTAGAATTCGTACATCCCAAAGCCTGAGATTAATTTGTGCACATACTTATCGAAACAGATGCAAACATTATTTTTGGTTGCACAGTTTTTATTGGGTTTGGTGGTTTTTTTAACAGCATGTAAGAACTCATTTGGATACAGCAAGACAGGTTCCTGGATGATTGAATTTGGCATCACTCCACTGGTCTGAAATGGGCAGTACTAACTTGTTACACCAACTGTGGCCCTTCATGTCTTGTATCCATTTTCTTTTAAATAACAATCACACCTGCCCACAGTGATATTTAACATTACTCAATCCTTGTAAAAATGACAAACTTAACATCAACACGAAATTGGCTGTGATTAGTCACATATGTCGGCATTAACAAACGATGACACTTAAAAATGCCCTATGTGATTTTATTTCAAATTTTCTGGTTTTGTGCCGTGCATTTACTATTCCCCCCGGAATGCTCATTGTCAGGGGAAGTAATTTCACATCCCACCTATTTAGCAAATAGATTGTGAGAGTTGGTCTTTGTTGTTTTGAGAGAGTAGATCTTATCACCTTCAAAATAACTGACCGTCCTTATTTTGATCAGGTGCGTGTGTCCCAGCCTTCGCTGAAGCAGACCAGATTCTAAGCCTTCATACTTCGTACAATTTCAGTCCAGTCTGTTGTCAGCTGTAACTGGTTCTTTTAATCTTTTGTAGTAAATGTCAGGTGAGGAACTGACAGTTCTGAAGGTAACAATTTCCCATTTATCCACAGTCTGTGTAATACATGAGTGGATACTTAGAGCCTGTGAATGACCGTTGCTGTCAATCCAATTTAAAATCTGTTCTTGTCTATACTTCTGCAGGGATTCTGCCTGTATAATTTGTCTGTAGATTATAAAGGATAGAGTGGCAGTGAATTAAAGTCTTCATTCAGTTTATTAGTTGTATTTTAAATATTTGATCACAGTGAGGCTAAAGATTCAATACCGATGTGATACGGTATGATTATGCATTACTGTAGTATCGGATTATGCATACTGTAGTATTTGGAACGGATCAGATGAAAAAAAATGCCTTACATTTGTGAGAAATCTATAGCTACGCATATACTGCATTTCAAGCCTAAATATCATGCTTCGTTTACAACCTAGGAAAGGAATATAAGCCTCCAGATAGGAAAGAGAAGAGAAAGATTAAGACCATCGCCTCGGTAAGCACCCGCGATAGCTGGGGCGAGGCGAGAACAGAAGGTGTACCGGGGCCAGGCAGCGAGGCGCGGGGACCCTGCGGCGGGGGCCGGTGGCAGAGGACCTGCGCTTGCACATGTACCTCCTGGGGTGTCTCCTCCTCCCTGCGTGGCGCGGCATGGCGTGGCGTGCGCTATAGGATGAGACGGCACGTCACTGAGCTATTGTAGCGCTGAGGATGCAGCTCTGGATTGCTCTGGTCGTGTTTTAAACTCTTGAGCCGCCTTCAGCTCTCGTTCACAGAATGAAGCTTTCAGTACTTGGTTCCCTCTCTTGCAGTCCTCTCTGCACATGCATGAAGAAACAAAGCTGAACTCGGGGCGTGAAAAGGCGCCCTGTATAAAGCGGGTCACACCTTCATTTGCTGTAGTACTTTCACTCTGTTTATGCAATGAGCTTAGTGCGGCTTCAGGTGGAATGAGGCCTTTTATTTGTACGTACACATCTGCAGTGCTGGGTGTTCTGCCATTCCTCTGCCTGCATTCCCATTGCATAGCAAGAACCAGATTTTGAACAATACGCCAAACATCTGGTAAAATCAGGACTCTACGAGTTTATTTTGAAATATTTGTTCGTGAGTGTCACGGATTTGCCAGGTGGTGATCCCTGTTGAAAACCTGTCCCTAATTTATTATGTAAACTATGCCGTTAGGTTAAATGGATCCACGTGTAAGTTCGCATGCTCCCCAATGTGAGTTACGCTGGTAGAGTCCATCCTGGTAAGACACACATGTTTCATTAACTTATATTTACATTCTCTGCTCTCTTTTTCTGATGGTCATCCCCCTGGGTGTTATCTAAATGCATGCCAAGTTATTTGGGAATCTTCATGGCAAAATGTTGATTTAATGAATTTTGAGCAAGAGGAACACAACATCAAAAGCCAAGACACACAGGGAATAAGTGACTGGAAATGAGAGTGCTTCATCTAAGGGGGAAAAAAAAAAAGAACCAGGATAAATATTTATCTACTGTTTTGTTAAAGGATTCCTTTTCTTCTCAGACATGAAGAAATCAGTGTAAGACAAACATGCTAGCAGCTACTATCCGTGTTAGCTCCTTCTTGTGCTCGGTATGTCAAGGAAAGAAAAAAAAGATTTATGACTCATTGTTTTCCAAGGATGCTGCTTCCTCTGCAGATATTTACAGGTTGTTTTTTAGGAAAACTTACAGCTTACAGACTGCCCACTGAATTTCCATTTTTATTGCAGGGTCATATTATTACTGCATAATTCATCGTATAATCACATAGGTTCTGCATTTAATGCTCGATTAAGGAAAAAAATGCATTAGCTACTCTTATATTGTGTCTTTTACCGTAGATCTTTAAGATAATGTAGTGATACAGCCTGTACCTCTGTATATTGGTCAGGCTGGTGTTCTTCATCCCCACTGCTCAGTTGAGAGTGGAAGGTGTCGACGTCCCCTCGTGTAAGCAGTCTTCTCTTCTCCCTTCTAGAAACACGGCTGTTGGTCCCGAAGAGCTCTAGAGTCTTCTTTGGAGCAGGAACCTGCCATTTTGTACCGAAATAGCCTAAAACCAGCCTCAGGGTCATACTGTCACTTTAAAAATCAACGCATCAAACAACACCTGGTAAGTACTGCAAGCATTACTTTCAAAACTGAAAGTTATTTTCACTTGGAAAGTGTTCCAAAGCTTGACAGTGTTTCCCACACATTGTACTGTCTTCCAACTGGAAAAATTTGGAAAATAGTAGTGAAATGTGTCAGGAGGGAAAGCTCACTCTGCAAAAGCCTGAAAACCTCTTTGGAAGCAATCTTTTTCCATGTACAGTTGAAATTCAGTGAAATCTTATTTTTCTAATGAAAATATTTTTGTCAAAATTTTCTGACCTCTTCAAATTCTCCTACTGATGATGAAGTACGGAGGAGAGAAAAAGCATTTGCTGTTTCTGTTTCCTCTAAACAACAAGCCAAAAGACTATAGAAAGTGACATTAAAACAATGAAAATGGTGTTAGAATTGCAAAGCCAAGGATTTAAGCAATGGGAATTGAGGCTCCCGTTTGATTTTATTCGTGCGCTGTCTTTGCCGTGAACCTCATTTTCTTTTGCATCACCTGTTGGGTTGTTATTAACACCGAGGCAAAGTATGCATAAACCACATAAACATTCCTTCTTTAGAAATACCATAAGTTGACTGCACAAGAATAAGTAACTGCGTAAAGCGGAGGGAACAGCGCGCTGGACTCGTGTGTTCCAGCTGTTATCTTTTTGTTATACTTTTAACTTGTTTGCCTGCAGTTGTGTGTTTACACTGTGCTGTCAGAAGCCCCAGCAGTGGAGCTGCGATGCTTTCAATGGAGCCGTGGCAGACGTAGCGAAATTACTGGTGTAAGGAACCTTTGGCTTTTTTACAGCACTGAATAGATTTGTCATGAACACTTAGCAAAAATAGCATCTGGAAGGCCAGTTGGAAGCAAGGAAAAAGGGGAGGACCTTTACTGCATGTGAATAAAATTGTTAGCTGAAGGGCAGAATCTCTTTAGATTGGCAGCTCCTGCCCTCAGCGACTGTCCCGACAGCTCAGCGACACTCATCTGCTCAGCTCTCTGTTCCAGACACCGTGATTTTTAGTCCCGTTGTTGCTGATGAAGTTAATGTATGGCTCATGGTAATGGCAAGCGAGCTCTTGAATGTTCCCCAGAAGGTTTAGCATTTGTTTTCTAAATAGAGAGAAAACCAAAAGGGAATGCTGCTAAAATTATCCCTTGTATTATAAACAAATGCAAACAGCTGTGGGAGCTCTGGCTGGCTTTGATGGCCGGTTGCAGCTTCAAAAGCGGGTTAATTTGCCCCGCTCTCACCTATAGGTGTCACTGCCGTGAATTAAACAAACTATAGGAAATGTCAACGGCAACTGAATAAACAAGCTGCGTTGAAATAGAGTTGGCTGGATAAATGACTGGTTTAATGGCATCCACTGGAGAATGGCTTTGCCAATACCAGTAACGCTCCAGTATTGTAAATAAGGAGGGATCGGGACTGTAGTATCAGCATTTGTCAGGTTATGGATTTTTTGCTGTATTGAAAGGGAATATAAAAGTTGCGGGACGGTTGAAGCGTGGCTTGCGTGGCTGGGAGCGCACGATGAGGAGCGGGTTGCACGGTGCTGCCTTTAGCCTGTGGCAAAGGCAGAGCCTATGCTGGGAAGATCTAGTGCCTAACCTGAGCTCACGTAATCTCTGTCCCTCCTCCAGGAAAATTACCTCCGGGTTTTTATGGCCAGTTGTAAATGTGTGTTTGAGAACATACTTTGGAGAAAAGTCCCTAATTTTTGAAGCTTGCCTGTAGGGAAAGAAAGTAGCATTTATTTTATTTAGCCACTATTAAGCCTTTTTACAGGCTGGCCATTCAAGTACCCCTACCTGGTATACAGTAGATGCTCTGAAAGCTAATTAACTAAGTAACTAGAGCAGATCCACTATGAGGTGTGCGGGGAAGGTAACGCTGACAGAAAGCAACAACGGGGGCGAACAATTAAGCAGATGGACAGATCTGCAAATGACTCTGGAATTTACAGTGGGAAATGTCTTTCGAAGGCACGGGAGTTTGGCCGTTTGTTTGAACGGAGCCAGGATTTCACCTTGAGCTTTTGAGGCCAACAGGGACCACGGAGGTATCTAGTGTGACCTCTTGAAAAACCTGTGTCCTACAGGGTAGGACGGCTTACCTGGGATGCAAAACCCCTGGAGAAAAGAGCTCATAGGATGCAAAAGCGGGAAGGTTGGGCTAAGGTGGTCTCTGATTAGGGTCATCCAACCTTTTTCCTTCTGTGTTTTCTCTTGCCCTGTCTGAGGGTGAGGAAAAGGCTATGCTGTGCCCTCAGTCTAATATGGCTGAAGCGACATCAGCTGTGAGAAAGGTTAATTTGAACACAATCATTCCTTTCGGTACTGTGATACAAATGGTTTTTAAAGCTTAAGCGCTTATTTTTAGGATTGACGATACTCAGCTCTCTTTATTGGCCCACAAAAAAAGTAAAAATGGATGGATGGGGATTGTGCAGATGTATGTGAATAATTCTTGGCAAAACTTTTTATATATTCCTCAAATGCTAAATCTTAAGACATTTCAGTCTCTCTCTCATTTCCAGTTACACGTTTTGCTGCACTTAATCGTTTTTTATATGAGATCATTCTCAAATATTGCAGTTTGTAAATGGTTTTCCTGGTGCTGGGCTTTTCTTTCTTTCTTTCTGTTTTTTTTTTTTTTTTAAAGCTTCTTGAGTGTCATAAATATTATTTCCATAGTTGAACATCAAATGGGTAACTGGAGTTGACAATGTCTGTGTCTTCAGTCATTTGCTGCTGTTGTGCTGTGTCCTTGCTGGTGGACTGTGCAAAGCGTCTTTGAAGAATGTTTTCCTCTTTAACTTGCTCAGATGTTTTTCTGTTCATACACACAGGTTTTGTAGCTGAAACTTGCAGCATGTTTTGAAGGCAGCCAAGAAAGAACTTTAATGGCTCTCCTGGAAGTCGTTCAAAAACCACTCCCATTGACTGCATCGGACGTTGTATAAGGCCCCAAAAGCAATTTCCAGGGAGGTACAAGGTAAGGGATAACTTGAACACTGTAGGCCTGTCTTAAGAATGCTTTTGTAAGGTGACATTAAAACTTCTAAGTGTATCTTTTTGCCATACAAAAAAATGTATCTAAATCTCTCTGGGCCAGTCTTCTGTGTTAGTTTGGGTCCAGCACGTACTGTACCCTGCTCTGAGGCTTTCCAGAAATTCTGCTACCCCAGCCATTAGTTTAGATAGTCCCTTTTTCCCTTTTTAGTGTAAGAATTTATCTGCCTTATGCTCAAAAGAGTAATAATTGAAAAAATGTTGCAAACTCCAGCAAAAACTGGCCCTGCGCACGTCTCGGTGAACCTCCTCTCCCATAAATCCAGCTTGGGCTCCCTGTACCTCCTGCCAGGGTCTCGCTGTCCTCCAGCAACGAAGAAAAATCGTCCTGCTGCCACGACAGATGACTGTTTCCCATCAGAGCTGCTCAGACTCTGAGGTGGTTTATTACGTTTGCTTACTTTTCCTATTCTAATAAATCCAGCCTTGATCAAATCATCTCGCCAAGCTACAAGGAGTCTCTATTTATTACCCGCATGTAAGGAACAAAGCACAAAACAGAGGTAATGCTCCACCAGGGCACAGTGAAATCACAGCTTATTCTCTGTAGGAATATTCTAGTTCCTGCTCAAATCTGAATTCTTAAGCACTATTTCAGGCTTCTTCCTTTCGGGACTACCTTAACTTTAAGCTCTTGAATGCTTTGGGTTTGGGAATTGTTTTGGTGGTGGTGGTGGTTTTTGTTTGTGTTTTTTCTTCTTCAAGTTAATTGTTCTCACCTTTGATTTAACTTTTAATCTTCTGCACCCAAACTTTTTCAGGACACAACTCCTGAAGTTATTGTTCCAAAAGCTGGACTACGAGGTTACTTTTGCCTCCCAGGTCACACTCTTTTGCAGGTTTATTAACAACACGAGCTCAGGAACACTTAGAGACAATCATTAACTCAATATTAGAATGTAGGCCACCTCTGCTGGAAAATTATTGTCTGAGGGTAGACAGGCGAAGAGGTGGGATGGAGACAAACTTCAAGCACTGTCCAGGGAAGAGCATTAGTGTTACAGTGGGGTTATGCGCTCGGATCTCTAGATGTAAGGACTCATCGTGACCAACTCAGGGCGACCTTTGTCAGCCACCGGTCCAGCCTGCTGCTCTGGAGTAACAGGAGTCCTCAGCATTTCCCTCACATGGGTAGTTTATAAATTTCCTGTTTGATTTTGCCTCGGTCTTGCCTTTCCCTTTGT
Source organism: Phoenicopterus ruber ruber (assembly GCA_009819775.1). Lineage (NCBI taxonomy): Eukaryota > Metazoa > Chordata > Aves > Phoenicopteriformes > Phoenicopteridae > Phoenicopterus > Phoenicopterus ruber. The sequence continues at coordinate 3,755,702 of CM020238.1, forward strand.
TCCAGACTCCACCTTTGAGCTGCCCATGTTCTTGTAGTGCTCTTTGTTTTGGTACAGTCATCATTCCCTGTGCATCCTAGTCATGGGTGCTTGTGGCAACAAACCGGGCAGATCTCCTCTCCTTGGTACCAGTTGCCTGGCGGCTGTTTGCCGTTCAACAGGAGAGTGTGAGTGATCTCGGTCTCCTGTAAAAGTGAGCATAGTTCGGAGTGTGGGGAAAGTGAAGCTACAGGAAAAACAGGCTGTTTTTTACCATCTTTCTCCTGATTCTGACCAGAACAAACTAGTCGGGGGTGTTTCTTGTCTGTCTGAGCTCCAGATGAAGAAATGGCGTTTATTGTCCCTTCGCACACAGCCTGGTCAAGGGAGGTGTCTTTATTCTGCAAGGGGCAGAGGAAAGATACTATCTCTTCATTTTGCATACAAGGAGGTTCCTTGGTGGAAGAGGAATTGTTCCCTTGGATTATTTTAATCTCTGTGTGCTTAAAACTCACTTTTACCATGTCTCATACTCTGCCCAACTTTGTTGCCTCTCTGCTATCCCCTGTTGTTCCCTCATGTCCTTTACTGTGATTCTCAGTATTCAAGTCCTGTTTGAACAATACCTCCTAAATTTGAGAGACCAGAAGGCTGTTGGATGAGCATTTTTGCACCTCTGGGAGAAGTGTCCTAGAGTCATATGGCCTTTAAAATCAAAGCAAACTCTTGATAATACTTTGTGCATGCTGTCCATCTTTATAAACCTGTAGAGTGTTGTGTGTTAGCCCTGCCTTAGAGATCTTTGTACCCTCCTGGTCTTCTACCTACACTCTCAAGACTTGTTCTTACATCTGGGGGGAAAAAAAAAATCCACGTACTGTGTTGACATTAGCTAAAAAGGTAAATACTGAGCACTTCTGCAAATGTTGGCTTCTCCTCTGCATCTGTGTTGTTGCTATCCTGTGGGCTGTACTGCCTCCACTAGCTAATTCTTTCTTTCTTGAAAGTCTTTCTTCTTAAAAGATTTAAGTCTGTCTCCCTAAATTTGCTCCTCAAATCTTTCTTAAATAGGAAGAATTATTCAACAGTACAAATTTATAAAAGAAAGAAAGGAATTCAAGCAAGAAGTTGATTGAGGTTTCTTGTGAGGGGCTGTTGTTGAGTGTGATATTTGCACCAAAAGAAGAGGGGGAAAAAATATTACGACCTTCTGCTCTGGTGACTGAGTATAGAACATTCTTAATTCCAAACTGGAGTGGATACAAACAGCAGCTCCACTTACAGAGCCTCCTCGAGGGAAGCAGTCTGCAGTATGTCCTTTCACAGGAGAGGAGAAAACCTGGCTGGCATTAATTCACGCTTTCTAGACACAGCAGCCGGTCTCTTTCTTTCAGCTGATGAGGATATCTTTGGGCAAAGTCACGTTCGCCACAGTGCATTGAAGGCGTTGTATAAAGGGTACGGCATTACCATATTGTCATGAGTTTAGAGTGGTTTATTGCAGCGGAGAGATTATTAGGAAGTTCCCAGGAAAAAAAACAGCTTCAGCTGCATCAGGTCCAACGGATATAATAGCAGGTGTCCCCACGGCTGTGGCGGCGGTGAGAGCTATCGAATAGTGTTGTCATTGTTTATGGTGTTTTGGGGGGGGGTGTCACCTTTTTTTTCTTTAGCTATCTTTTTTATCCTTTTTTCCCTTCATACTACCATCCTGGCTCTGCCAGAGTACTTGCTTTCAAATGCCTTCAGAACATCCAGTGTAGCAACACTTGTCGTAGGTACAGAGATCATCCTTGATCACAGCACTGTGTTGGAGCTATGTGGTTTTTTGTTGGTTTTTTTCCACATGCCTGGAAATGGCATGCAGATTACTGGTGAATCACTCTTTTTTTTTTTAATAACATGAACAAAGTAGTCACTTCAGTTCCTCACAACACACAAGCATTTGTTACTGCTTACATTTCCTGAAGACCTTATTTTATTAGAGAGAGTCTCCTCACACTCCATACCCATTCTGAGTAGAGCAGTGACTTTTGAACTCTTTATAAAGACTTCAGAAATGTCCCAGTGGTGATGCTGGTCCCCTGAGAAATGCCGTGTGAGTGGGCTGCTGCATGGGCTCGTCCGGAGAGGCTGGTGCCTGTTACGGGGTTGCCAAATCCCCTGGCCCGGTAGTCGAGGCTGCTGTAGCCGCCTTTCCCCCGGCGCAGGTCTGGGCGCTCTGTTTCTCCGATTAGCTCACTGGGGGGGTCCCTGCCTGTCAGTTTTCCTCTGCGCTCCTTTCTTTGTGCAGAGGTGAGCGTTTTATCGCATAACCTAACACTGTCTATGTAGATATGCAGAGCTTGTCTACGTAAAAGCAAAGCACTTGCTTAGGTATCTTCTGCCTAGACGTCCGTGGTCACGAGGACGACTGTAAACGGTCGTAGGTTGAAAAGCCCGGACTGAGTTGCGTTGCCAGAGTTACTAACCACTGGCCTTTCTCAGCTGTGCAAGCCGTGCTATAACCTCTAACAGTTCTTGCCGCCTCCCTGCTTAGAGGTATCTGATTACTTATTGAAAAGACTTTGTGGAAGAGGAGTCAGGAGGTGTATGTATCATTGCACATGTGCCTAAATATTTCAACGTAAGAGTGCTGTGGAGGTTAGAGTACCGATAGCAGCACCGAGTGCCTAAAGCTCACCAAATGTTTTCTGTACTTTTCTTGCTGTGCTTTGCTTGAGTAATCAGGACAATTCTCTGTTAGGCATAAAATGAAAGTAAATGATTAGAATAAAGATGTGCTGAGCTACTTGACAAGACTTGAGTACAGGGTACAGAATCTGTGGGTGTTTGGCACAGCCCCAGCACTGCAGATATTTTAGCTCTTGCTTATTTTTGATTCTGTTCAAATATGACTTACCTTTAAAAAAATTAACTGCAAAGTATCTGGTGTTACACAACAGATATTCATAAGGGAAAAAATGGCGTGACAAAGCTATAGGCACGAGTTGTGGGGCTCAAGTGGTGGTCTGAATTATCCGGGCTCCAGCTCGTTCTGGAGCACTCGGGCAATAACTGGCTGCACAGAGAGTGGTTGGTTCTATCAAATCAGCCTCTTCCAGAGAAGAAACCCCAGAAGGGCCTCAGAGAGGCAGGAGCCACACAGCCACGCTGTCATTGGTTCCGTTCACTTACAGTCCTTTGTGGATTTCAGAAGCAACGAGGATGGGATGCTGAGGAAAGCAAGAATATTCCCAGAGGGATTTACACATGGAAATCCTTCCGAGAGACAAAGCAGCAGAGCACCTCTAGTACATCTCTTCCAGTTCAGTACCCAGCCCCCAAATTCCCTTTTCTCAGGATCCCTGCAAGACGACACAGTGACGTAGGAACTGCATTCCGTATTTTTTGCATCCTAAGGGATACGTTTACTTTAGGTGAACATTTCACTCGCTCTGCTTCTGGCTAAAATAGTAGCGAAAAGGACTGAAAGCTGTGGCAGAGAGCCCGTCCCATCCTGCCCATCCCAGGATGCATTTTAATGCAGATAGTCTGGAGATATTCCTGGGATCCGTTGCCAGGAGCATGCACGCAGCGAGGCCGGTGGTAGCAGAAGCAATCTGTAGCTCTCCAGGGCTGCGCAGTTAAGTTGGCAGTCCATTACCAAACTTTGTTTCTCAGGCGCGGGTCTAGGCTGCAGGCATCGCATCTGGACCAAGGGGAAGCAACGACTCTCGTGTGGGCTGCTGCTACGTATCCGTGCAAAAACCAAGCGATGAGAAAGAGGCAAGGGTTGGGATAATCACTGCTAGCAGACAGCTGGGACCAACTGAAGTAAGGAAACCGTTAAAAAGGAATTGCAGCAGCAAAGAATCATTTTTCACTTTGTAAATTCAGCTCAAGTATGTCTATAGTGTCATTTGTCCTGAAGATTTGGATTCCTGTGCCGCACCACGGAGTGCTAACGTCTCTAGCAGAGGGATCTGTCGCTGAACTGCAGGCATCTCCGGGGTGTAAAACAACAACAGCTTGATGGCACACAACAGCAGTTCACGGAAGCGTAAGAAGGAAGTTTCGGTACAATGACAGAGCAGTTGGGAAGGACTGTAGGAAGGGTGCACAAACAGAACACAGCCTAACAGGCCAAGCAAGTGGCACCTTGATCGCGGTCTTGCCTTTGAGATACACGGTTCTGAAAAAAATTGCCACTACGTGTTATCAGTCCTGCACGGGGGTGAACACACAAGCTTTGCAGGTCTTTACAGCTATCGCCTGGTGACAGGAAGCTGTCAAAGGAGAAGCGCGGTACTGGTACAGTAGACACTGAAGAGGAACAGTGAAAATGATGAGCGTCTTCGTGAAAGGAAAGACCCACACCCCCTTTCGCAATAAGAAAATCTTTTGAGTATAGCCCACACATGTTTCGGAGGCAGCTGCTTTGCTGATTATTGCAAGCCAAAATGTTATATCAGTACACACCTACTTAACAATACCAGTTGTGTTAAATAAGAGAAGGTTACGTTCTGGTTCATATGCCTTCTGAAAAGTGGAATAAACAACAATCTTTATTCCCTTGGGAGGAAAAAAAAGTGCAAATTCTGCCAGCTGGTTTGTAATATGAGAGTGCTTTACATGGAGTATTTTCACAGCTGTCTTATCAGTTTCCTAAAATGAATCAGGGTGGAGCAAACAGTTTAGGAATGTCATGAAAAAAGGATTTGGAGCTTTGCTGTGGTTCATGATAATGATGCCCTCTTGGGATAGTGTATCAGAGGTGGAAGATCCTACTGGAGATAACAATGCTTTTAAAATATTCTCACACAAACTTCAGCAGCTATTGTGTCTAAACTCTGGATGGAGACATCCTCTTCACTCTTCATGGTGGTCTGACTTGGAGCAGTTTTCAGACAGGCGGCTTTTCCACATCTCCTGCTGCGAGATTCACTCTGCAAAATGCGGCAGTTTCTGTCACTAACTCATTCCAGTGGGAGCTGAGGGATCTCGAAACTTTGTGGACCTGAGTGCTTGCTAGAGCTTAGTTGAGACCATCGGCTGCATCTAAACCAACCGCTACAGGTCAGGTCTTTCACCCACTGAAGAGGTGGGAGAACCCTGACTGATTTCGGCGGGTTCAGTATCGTAAACTAAAAATCAGAAATACAGGGAAGGAAGCGTTTCTGTGCTGTTAGGTCCAGGAAAAGTTACCGTGCCGTTTCCCTTCATCAGTGTTGCTGTTCAGCTAACAAAATAACTGCTCAGACCGGTGCTCTCGTACAGCGCTTTGGCTTTTGGTAGCAATAAAAAAAAAATCTATACTGATTTATTGTACGAGTTGCACAGGAGATATGCTCTGCTGGAAAAGAACTTGACGTGCTCTTTTAGCGCTGCTAGGGGTTAATGCAATACACGGGACGATTTTAGCGGTTTCGCTAAATATCATTTATTCCATCACTGCTAAGAGTTACAGTGTGTTTGACAGAAACAAATTGAGTGAACCAAAGCTTTTTCCTTTCATAAAAATGACTATGACTAAAACTGTACTCTTTAAAATACAGCATATTCAATCAACTTATCAAACTTCTGACAGTTTTACTTCAAGTAGCCTTACTTATTTTGTTGGCTGGTAAAACACTTATCGCTGCTTTAGAACTGGCATTGCTATGAAGATTTCCCAAGGCTGACTGTGAAGGTGACCAACGTTGTCTTCCTTACAGAAACCTCGGGTGTCTGCTGCAAATCGTTTCACTGACCTACCAGCACGTGTGCAAAAGATGTGTGATTTACATCAACTTCATAGTGTCCCGAGTTAAATGTTTTAATGATGAGATTCATGATCATCTGGGAGAAATTTTTAGCGTTAATAATTTTCCATATACCTGATGAGCTTAAGCCACGCTGACCTAGGAAATAGCGATTTGCAGCAGGCCTCGTGCCTTACTTCATCCCGTGCGCAAAGTGCTACTGCCCCGGCTCCTCAGGCGCAGCTGGTTTCATGCGCCTGCTGTGCATTTCACAAGGAACGACTAAGTCGTTACCCAGTGCCCAAAATCGGGCCCAACGGAATCTATTTCATTTATGACAAATGCTCACTGTTCTTACAGGTCTCCACGGAGGGCGACATCTTCACGCGCAGCCTGTTTCAATGCTTAACCATCCTTGCAATTAGAAAATTAGCCCTGATTTCCAATCAGAATCATCCTTGCTGCATTTTAAGCCCTTGTCTTGTTCACTGCAGTCACGGAGAACAAACGGTTCCTGCGTCTCCTGTTGACCTTACGCGTACATGAAGGTGGTTGTCGTCGTCTTTTCTTTAGGCCAAACGTGCTAATTTGCTCATTTGCTCAGGGGATAAGAGGATAGGCAGAAAACACAGAACCTGGTCGTCTTTCTGGAGCTTCAGTTTGGAGAAGATTTATTAGTAGAAGAAATGTCTTTTCTTAAACTGATTGGATTAGTTAGAACCATGAGGGAAGTTTTTGGGGTGCACGACCCCTTTAACAGCAAACTTTGTCTGAACTCTGCAGAAGTAGCAGAAGTTTTTTTAAAAACAAAACAAAACAGAAAAGCTTTTCTAATTTTTCCAGCTATACTGGTTGGTCTGCCAAGGAGTCTTGTCCTGCCTGTGGCTCGAGACCATCGCAGCAAAGTACCAGTCCATGTATAGTACCCTTCCAGAATGCTGGAACATGAATTACAAAGGCTAATGTGCTGGAATTTTAATTAATGGACACAGACAACTGGAAATGCAGTTTTCAGCTGCTCTCAGTGTATCTTTATCTTTATTCGGGACCATAAACATCACATGTAATGCAAAAGTCTTACAGTAGCCACTGAACACAGCCTATAAATAGCTGTGCCAAAGCTGTAGAAAACGGTGTGAAGCTTTTCCTACCGCAGCGGAAGGTTTGTCTGATTGCCATCTGCAGTCGTTACCAGCGGTCTTGTGAACTCTTAAATGAGCTAAGTTGGTCCTGGCACGATTGAATGGGGCAAGACCAAAAGCTGGCATTCCAGTTTGGTCCGGCTATATACAAATCCTGGCATCTTTTGTCTACAAAGAGCACGCTAATTGTGTCTCGTTAACAAAGCAGAAGGTACAATGAGGAAGACTTTTCCTTGTTTACAACCGGGTGCCGTTTGCTCTCTGGTAGGTGCACCCCAGCGTGCCAGAGGGGCGTTACTGTGGGCAAGACGTTATCGGGGTCACGTGCAATCATGAAAGCTCCTGTAGGGCCTCTCACGAGGGAAATGGCGAGATGGGTATTGTTGCCAAATTACGATCTGCATAAATACGTCCTCTCTTTCAAAATTGCAGTTGTAGTTTGACATACAATATTCTTCTTTTAATAACGGGTGTTTTCTGTCAAACAGACACAGAATTCTGGACTGAGGCGCGTGCATCTGGTTGGTGGATTAAGGAATCTCGCTCAGCTCCCTGTTTTGAAAAAGAAAACACGAGAAAGCGTCAGGCAGCGTTTGAGAAGTTTGAGGGTAGGAGGAAACGCTGGCTAGACAAGGGACATGATCATCCTACTTAAAAGCACTCTGCTCGCTGCTACCAAAACAATGCTCTAACATCTTGGCTAACCCCCTTCTTCCACAAAGTCATTTGTTGCACTGTTGTTCTCACTGCAAATTTCTTGAGGACAACGGCCAAGACCTTCTGCGCAGGGTCTCTGCTCACACAGAGCGAAATCCTTGCGGAGGTCAGTAATCTCCTGTGCTGGCGGACCTGCGGCACATGGCGCAAGGCTCATCATCTCTTGGCCAAACACCTTTTCACTTCATCTCGGACTCTGCCTTTTTTTCTGTACTTCCATCTGCTGCAGGACAGAAATGGGAATGGCTGCGAGTTGCTTCCTGTTACAGGCAGGACTGTTTGATGTAGGGTTGATAAGCTGTGACATATGTCACCAGCTTTTTGTTTCTACATAGCCTTTAACATTCTTTTTCTCAGTGTCGAAGGGAGTTTTGAGGTTTGGTTATACATAGTTCTGAGGAGACCAAGCTCTGCAAGCAGGAAAGTTTTCTCTCTGTTGGCTTCTATTACGGAAGGAACTAGAATCTGGGTATCGATTCTGAGATTCCCAAAATGCAGTTCCTTTCATGATGTCTGGTCATCTCGCTCCAAAATAGGTGTATACAGGAAAATAAAGCTATTTTTACTCACCCTGTTACTTGTTTCTTCTCTGAAGCTCTGTCGGCAAGCCCCAGTTTCAGCCGTTGCTCAGATGAAGGGTAATGCTGGCGTTAAAATGCAGCCCTGGTGGTAGAAGGGTCATAAAGCACACATTTATTTAGATTTAGACAAACCAGAGTCAGTTATCCGCAGCTCAAGGTGCTCTTGCCAAAAATTGCAAAAATTAAAATTAAACAGCCGGCAAAACAGAAATCTCCCTTTCCTTCTGCAAAAAAACCCCAAATCTATTTCAAAACTCCCCAGGCTACACAAATAGATATGCCTTTCATTAGTTACTGAAGGGATGGCAGACCCCGTGTTCTTTTAGACTGTTGAAGTGTGAAGAAAATTAGTATCTCACATTTACAGGATTATACTGAATGTTTTCTCCACAGGCGTATATTTCTTAGATAACAAATATTGTAAGCAGTATTTATTTTTTATATGGTCACACTTAACAGAATCCATCTAGGAGATGATCTGATGGTATATATGATTTAAAAGACTGAATGTTTTTATATCTTCCTGTAGGGCTGTTTAAGAGACAACATCTTGTTTATTACAGCCAAATTTTTTCTTTGCTGTTGTGCAAACTTCACGTCAGCTTGCAGTACAAACACACAAAACATCAAGGGCTGGCTGAGGTTTTGCGTGAATTTTTTGGCTCCCTAGTTCACCAAAGAGACGCTTGAACGAGAGGTTGTAACGCTAACGGGCCAGATGTAGTAAGGTGTGGATGTGACCAAAATGGAACTTGGATTGGATTTCTGGACCAAAGCCAGGAATGGCGATCCTGAAAACTCCCCCCCTCGGCTAATCTCTGAAGACTTTAAATGCTATAGGCGATTGGTGTTGATATTCTTGAAATACCTATAGTTGTGCTTCTGCACAGGCACAGCCCAACCCAGTCTTATAGGTCTGGGCAGTTTGGTGCTTTATTTATACCGAAGCCGGAACAGCCGGGGCCCAGGAGCTAAGCGTGCCTGCGTGTCCCAGGCGGCATTTTCAGAGCAAGCTCCCCGTGTTCCAGCAGGATCCGTCTGGCTCCTTGCAAAACGCAGGGGAGGCTGGCGTCGGCGGCGAACAGGGATGCTCGCTTCTCAGTCCCTCCTCTGCCTCAGGGACTTCAGCCCCAAGGGCTGACTTGAGGAAGTCCCTTGGGTTCTCAGGAGGCACCCAGTTTGCGCTGGCGCGCCGGACGCAGAGCCTGCGTGCGTAGCAGAAAGACTTGGGAATCCGCGTGCCTCGGGAGGCCCTAAAGCCGCAAAGGTTGTCGGCTGCCACAGGACTTGGGGAGCCGTTGTTCTTGGGGAGCCTTGCTACGCGCCTGCCCGCGCCGAAGCACCCACCAAACAGGGCAGGGGGGGAAACGGACCCTGCGCGACTGCTCCGGAGCTCCCACAGGTGACTAACGCGGGGTCGGGATCGGACATAAATGACTAAATATTTAGACGCTGTGGCTGCTCTCTGCCTATTTGGAAGCCGGTCTTTTGCCGTTATCTCATTCCCTTTGACTTCTCAGCTCTCTACTGGAAGCGTCAGATCCTCCCTCTCTTTCACCAACCCATGTCTTGAAATCTGTTTTCTTAGGAATGATATGGGTACATATATAAAGCAGTTGACATCAGTTCTGAGAATATTTTCTTGTAGGTGGAACTATTATTCCTCCTTGGTACTGTAACTGTGCAGAGAGTCAGTGATTTGCTATGCTAATAAGTTGCTGAAGGAAAAATGGGAATTATTCTGGCTATGTATCCCCTCTAGTGTATGTGGTTTAAAAAGACTAAAGGGCAACAGAAGATAAGCAATTACAGAAAGCTCTTCTGCTGGAAGTAATGAAAGAGACAGGAGGCTGCAGTTTTAGATGAAAATATTTCTGGAAGATTTCCCTACTGTGTGGGTTTTTTTTTTCTCTTTAAAGTGCTTGTTGCACTGTTTTATGTGATGCCACTCTCCTGTGAAAGCAAAACCCGTGGACGTCAGTGATAGATGATACAGATGACATATTCCCTCACCCTGATGCAAACTTAATTCCAGAAACTTGGCATCTTGTTTATCAGCTCTGCTAACAAATACACATAAAAACCAAACCAGAGCTACCTCCAGTTTTTATTAACACTTCCTAGGTAGGTTTCTTTCTATTGCAATTTATTTTTTGTACAAGTAATTTTCTTGACTCACAACTGAAGATTACCCTGTTGCTTAATTTATTTGGTCATTAATTTGGCACTGTGGGCAGATGTGATGTAAAGCTCTTAACCATTCTGGGGTTAGATGGTGGCAAGTAATCTGCACCCAGAAGGTTTAACAAGGCATCCATCCCAAGGGAGTGTAGATACTTTTAATTAATTTAATTAAAAGGAACATTTTCTGCTGGACTAAAGATTATTTTGTTGACTAAGACGTAAATATTAGTTTTCTTAAAGGGAAATAACCAGATTCTGTTTACCATGTACTTTTTTTGTGCAAAAGTAACTGATTTTTAAAGTTTGATGAGAACCCCAAATTTCTGTCACTGTTATATTTCATTCACAGTAGACAATTAAGCAATACTGATACGCTGATCAGATTGCTAGTTGCAATGTGTATTTCTTAAGCTATTTAGGTAATTTAAATAAATGTTTATATTAGCTTTAACAGGCAATATAGCTTCTCTCTTCCTGTGTGTTCCTTTTGCACCTGGTCTTTAATTGTCTGAGCTCTTGTACGGGAGGACGAGTGAAACGTTTTGCTTTTCAGGTATTATTCCCAGAAATCATCTTTTTTTAAAAAAAACCCGAATAGGAGGCTGTGGGGGTGTTTTCACAGCAGAGAGGTGCCCACACGTACGGGAGGTACCTGGGGCAGCCCCGCCTGCACGGGCAGCACCGGGGCCGGTTGCGGTGATCGCGTTCCCATCGCCTCGTTACGTGTCATCGCCCAAAACTCCCTTCGCTCAGCCCCGGTCCCTTCCGCGCGGTACCTGCAGGAACAGGTTCAGCGTCAAACGCGGGTTTAACGCCTCGGCCCTGCCGGCGGCGCTGACAGAGGCCGGGGCCGCTCGAGGTCTGTTCCCCGCAGCGCGGCCCGGCCCACGGAGCCGCCCGCGGTCGGCTCCCTCCTTTTCGGCAAACCCTTCCCACAGCATCGGTCGCCCCGCAGCCGCCCCGGCGTCCCCGCCCGCAGCGAGGGCGCCCTGCGCGGGGGAACGGCTCCCTCCCGGCAGGGGCCCGCGCCCAGCGCCACCGCCCTCCCCCTCGCAGGGCGGGCCCGCTCCCACCGCCTCCCCCCAGGGAAGGGGCCCGCGCCGCCACCACGCTCCCCCTCACAAGGGGCGCTCGCGCCGCCGCAGCGCTCCCCCCTCACGGCGGGAACCCGCCCCCCGCCCCACACACGGCGCCACCTCAGCGCTCCCCCCCCGCCGCCTCACAGGAGGGGCCCGGGCCCGGCCCCGCCCGCCTCCCGCTAAAGTTTCTCCCGCTCGTCGGGCGCGGGCGCTGCTCTGGCCACGCCGGAGCCTGCCGGCGCCCTCGCGCTCGCTCCCGACCGGGGCTTATCGCAGGCGGCGATCGCGGATGTGATTAACGCGCATCCCGCCGCTCCACCCCCCCCGCCTTCCGCAGCGGCCGCGCCAGGTACGGGCGGCGGGAGGGAGAGGAGCGAGGAGCGACCCGCGCGGCAGCGCCCCGCCCCTCCCGCGAGGACCGCCCCGGCGCAGGTTGCGCTCGGGCGGAGAGGGGCGCGCGTTTTGCATAGCCCCGCCCCCTCATGAATAACCAAGCAGCCCCGCCTCCCCCGCGCGGCTCACCTCCGAGCGCGAAGGGAGGGAGGGAGGGAAGGAGGGCGCGAGCCCGGGGGCGCGCGCGCCCGCCCGCCGCTTCCCTTCCCTTCCCATCCCCCTCCGCCCGCCCGCCCGGGGGGCGAGCGCCGCCCGCCGCTCCCGCCCCGCCCGCTCCCCTCCCCCCTCCCCTCCGCGCGGCCCAGCGCGCGGGCCCGTGAGGCGGCGGCGCGCTCCGGAGCGAGCGAGCGAGCGGGGGGCAGAGGCGCGGGGGCCGCCGGTCCCCGGGGGAGGCCGCGGCGGGCGGCAGGGAGGGAGCGAGGGGGGCGCTGTGGCAGTCGGGCGGCGAGGGAGCGGCGGAGCCGGCGCCGCCGAGGAGGGGCGAGACCGGCCGCCCCCCACCCCTCCCCGTCCCCTCCCCTTCGGGCGCGCGCGCTCACCCCGACGGCGGCTCCCGGCGCCGCGGCGATGTGGTGAGAGGGAGGCGCCCCGCGCTCGTCAGCCGCGGCCGCGGGCGGTGCGTCTGTGAGGGGGGCGCGGGCCGCCGGGGAGCCCCGCGACGCCGTCGCGCCAGGTAAGGGCCAGCGGCCGTGGGGCCCGCGTGTGTGTAATATGTGTGTGTGATATATGTGTGTGTGTGTGTGTGTGTGTGTGTGTGTAATGTGTGTGTCCTACCCCCCCCTCCCCCCCCCCCGCGGCGACAGATTGGGGGGGGCGGATTGTGAGGGGGCGACGCCCGGCGACATGTCGGCGTGCGGCGGGGAGGGGACGGGGGCGGCGGGTAGCGGTGTCTGGGTGGAAATCGCGGCGAGACCCCCCCCCGCCACGCCCCTCCCCCCCGCGCGGTGCCGCACACGGGTGGGGGCCGGGCAGAGCCCCGCACCGCGGCGGGAAGGGGGGGCAGATGCAGCCCCCGTGTCCGTGACAGCGGGGCGGGGGGGGGGGGCGGCGCCGGGGGCTGCTCTGCCGCGGCCCCCGCGGCGGGGACGCCCCTCAGCCCGCACCCCGCGGGCGGGCAGGGCGAGGCGGTTCGGGCTGACCGGCTCGCGGTGGGTTTGCGCTTCGTTAATAAACCTCGGGACGGCGGCGGCGGCGTTGGTGAGCCCCGGCGGCTGTATAGGCGGGGTCGGTACGGGCAGCGTGCAGGTAGAGTTTCCAAAATCGCATCTTTTCAGTTAGAAATCACCTATTTTTAAGAGAGCGGCACGCGGTCTTAAGAGGTAAGTGATTAATATTTCGTGCGCAAATCACGTGCTGCAGAATTCAAATCCATCCCTTTAAGCGCTAAGGGAGGCTATGAGAAGGAATTTTTCTTGCAGAATGGCCCCTTATTTACAGGGGCTGTGCTGCAGGTAGCATACACGTGAGAAACACACCGCCCTCCGCTCCCTCCCTGCCTGCTGCTGCTGCAAAACAAGGGTGAACCATCCTCCCTCTTATTCCTCCCATAGGGTGAGTAAGGAGTGTGGAGCCTAATGACACACGGTATCTTTCTGTTACAGGCGTGGGTTGGTTGTTGGGGGCTAAAATGTAAAAAAGAAAGGAGAGATGATGAGGCAGACAGCTTCTCTTAGATGTATGTTTTGCAAGGAAAAGGCAGCGCCGCATCCTCATTTGTGTTGGGAAGTTCAGGAGCGTATGTTAGGCAGTGAGCTGGTTTAGAGAATGATGCATCGATGTGGATTTCAGGCTTTCATACAGGTGAAAAGAGCGTAAGGGAAACGAAATATCTGGAGAAATGAAATAAATTACGGAGGTTAATTAGTACAGCTGGGGAGCGTAGCATAGCTGCAGTATACTGAATGAAGGCAAATGAATGTTGAATTGGGAGAAGAATAAGAAGAAATACAGCAAATGTGAAATAGAGAACAACAACATGGCCATGAAACCCCGCTTGCAGCATTTCTCAGGTTGGAGCTTGGAATGATTTCTTCAAAACGCGAAAGGTTGGGTGTTGTCTGTTTTTCTTGTTTAACCCTCAAAACTTAAATACCAAACCTGCAACTGAAAGCATCTGTTCCTAATGTATGAATTAAACCCCCCCAAAAAGGTAAAGAAGCTAGTGAAATAAGTGCCTTTTGGCGAGAACAGACCAAAGAGAATTTGCTAGCTACAGTCACATGGGGCTTTCTTGCTGGAGTGGTGAGAGGCACCTTAGATCATGGATACTTTGTGTAGAGGTATGTTTATCTAGAAAATGTATGATGAACGTGCAGTCGAATTATGAAAGTGCAATATATTGCAACATGCCGTAATCAAAATCCCATTTTTTGGCTCTGCGAACAAACTATCGGGGGGGAGAAAAAAGCAGTAGTGCTTAGGCAAAGGCTGTCTTAAACGGTTTGAGGTCTGTGGCCATTGTGGCTCTGAGGCTTCTAAAAAAATAAACTACTTAGCGTTGTGCTTCTTTTTTGTAGTAGCTCTCGCTAAGCGCATCATAAATGCAAAGGACTGTGTGTACTCCAAACTCGCCACCAGTTTCATTTGAGTGGAGAGGAGTGGTAGGGCCGTATCCTGGTTGGATCTAGGCTGTGGTCATAGGATGGGGAAGCATCTCACACGGAGATTTAGAGTTGTAATTATGATGTGAATTACTGGTTACATATTCAGTGTAACTGGATGACTAATATAATTTTATAAAATAAACTCCTTGTCAATATTGATTGCGTTGTAGCAATTCCTGTCTTGTTCTCATCTTTCAGTCTTTTCCATGGCTTTTCCCATGATCCTATGTGAGCTTGTGGGTTTTTTTAATGGAAATACATATTCTGAACAAAAATGTGTCTTCTAAGGTACCTAACAATTACATTTTAATGTTTCAGGTTACATTCACTAGATTTACTTTCAATTAAACCTTTAGAATACAAGTGATATGTATGTTGTTGTTGAGAAATCCATGAGCATGCCTGTTATGTGCAGTGAATTTTTAAAAGATTATTTTTTTATGCAACATTACAGGCAAGTATGCCTAACTTCCTGCTTGTAAATTCTCATTATTAATATTAATGTGCATAAATGCAGACTGTATCAGGCCCAAATGTGCATCATGTACAGTATTATGCACTCTGTACACTGAGTTCTGCAGGGTTTTTTTTATATATATCTATTTTCAGAACACTTTATCTGCAAGGTCTTCCGTGGTTTGCCTATGACACATTTAAGTTTCATTACTATAGAATCTTACATTTACTTTAATTTCAGGAAGCTTGTTAAAATCAGTATTATATTTTACTGTTTTATTAAATAGCAAAGGGAAGACAATGAGAAGGCAGCCAGAAAATTTTAAACCAACCCCTTGGTACATTAAAAAAGAAAAAAAGTAACCTGCAACCTCGCCTAACATTGTGCATGGTTTTTCTCTCTTTTTTTTTTTTTTTTTTTTTTAAAAAAAGATAATGTTCCTCCTTATGTTTTATCTAAATTTACCTTTTCTAGAGGAGGTTAAACTTGTGAGGTTTAGTAACACCTGTAATTCCACATTGTGAAATATTAAAAACAAATCTTTTGCTTTAAAAATTAAAAAAAAAAATTTCCTGATTTCTGTCGTTTTGATGTGTAAAGCCATGAGTATACACATTGATTGTTTGGCTTTAAACTTTGGAGTCTGCATTTTCTTTAAAGCAGAATGACATGGCAAGATGACTTCCCCAGACAATCAGCTGGCTCTTAACTGTAGTTTCTTGACAAGATTAATCTGATTTTAAGAACTGATGCGAGATCAGGGGCCTCTTGTCTCAACTCTCCCGTGGCGTTGTGGCCCTCTCTCTTGTACCAGCTTCAGTGCTTGAGCAGCTGCTGGGTGAATGAAAACTATTTATTTTTGCAGAGTTCATTTCTAGCTGGATCAATAACCTGAACTTGACCTGTTGAACACGAGGGTGACAGGAGGAGGATGCAGGAGCCTGAAATGGAGTGGCTGGATCTGTCCTTCGTGGCAGCCCTGAGCTCTTTGAGTGGTCGATGCCAATTGTGAGCTCGTGCCTGGAGCACTTGCGTGAAGCCTTAAAAATGTCTCTGCAAATGGGACCTTCCGATGTACAGTGAGCGCCTTTCCCCGAGCGTATGTTTTGTTTATGCTTAGTACTACACAAAGAATACTCACAGCCTTACTTATATCATTAATTACAATCCTTGTGGTCAGTCTGATCAGGAATTTCAGATTGTCTTGCGCTTTGCTTCCAATATAATAAATATGTGCCAACCTCTAGGAACATTTTTCAACATCTGTAGAACGTGCAGAAGCTGCGTGGTCGTACAGGACCTAGTGACGCTACCAGTAGGGTCCGTGGGAGGTTACTGTGGTCTTCAGTGAGAGCATATCTGAGCCTGCTGTTGCTTCTGACTCTTATAATTTGAATTTTTCATCTTGGAATAATATGTTCGTTTTAACTTCAAGGTAGAGAGTATGCCTGTTGCATTCACTGGAGATAAATTAGTGTTTAAAGCTCACTGCATCCGCAAATATTTGCAGCGGTGGGGTGAACTAGATCGTTCATCTCTGGTTTATTTGCCAACTGGATTTTATGAGCTTTAAAAAACAAATTGTAGTTATGTTACTTAGAATTATTCCCATCCCATTATTTTATGGGGCTAAAATGCAGTTGTTTGTTTTGCGTTCATTTAAAAAGTAATTGCTCTAAATTCAAACCCTACATTAATTAGAGAAGATAGTGGCTTGTTTTGTGTACTTAAGGGAGAAACTGGGAATTTAGAGCCCAGTCTTGGAATTGTCCCTTGTGAAGCTGCCCCATCTGATGGAGTTTGTTGAGGTTCTACTTAAGCGGCCTGTGATGAAAGCTTCTAGTTTCATGATGAGGATGATGGATGAATTGGAGAGGAATTTGGCTTGTTGTCCTAGCATGGAATTGGCTGTGGGATTGTGATGGGAGAGCAGAAGGTACTCCACTGGATTTTGAATAAAAATGCTGTATGTTTTGGGTGCTGTGGTAGTGGGACTGTGGTGTTTCAGATCTTCCGGAAGAGAAATCTTTGAATGATCAGTAGAGTTCCCTGAAGAGTCTGTTTTTCTTCCTGGGCAGCATTTATTACCTATCCTTCCAAAATCTGTCAAGTGAGTGAATTCATACTGTGGTGTGAGAAACTCCACCTTGAAAAATACTCTTTAAGAGAACATCAATGAGTAATGATATAACATAAAGGTGTATAGTATGCTTATTTGACTCAAGTTTGGTTTTGTGCCGCATTGCGTGATTGTTTGATTTCAAAGGGATCATTACTTATTCATGGTGTTTATAAAATACATGTAATAGTTGGTTTTATATGTGTTCTGCATAAAGCAAACTGTGGTCTAAGTTTAGCTTCCTCAGTTGTTTTTATCATTTTTTTGGTAAAGCTTTTTCTTGCTCTGAGTGGAGGGCTTATTTGCTAAAAATGTTGCTTTTTTTGAATTTAAAATTTGAGAGTGGCTTTTTTTTTCTTTCCCTCCCACCAATCCTGTTGCTTCATAAAGATGAGAATTATTTAGCTTTACCGAAGAAGTAACCTTAGGTAGTAATCCTTAAGAGCCAATTTGGCAAAGGCACACGTAGATACTTCAGGAACATGAAGAATCCTGGTGAGTTCATGTTACTATTCCTATGCAGGCAAGTCTCCACACGCCGCCGCCTTCTCGAGCTGGGGCCCTCATGCTGATGAGGAATGATGTTGTATGAGCTAATGGGTAGGGAAGTAATCTGTTCGAGTGGTGTTCTCTTTTGAACTGGCATAACTAATGAAGAGGGGGATGAATCATGCGTGTTGACATTTCAGCTATTACCAGTATTTGTTATTTATTTGTCCTTTATGAAAAGAACATATTGGTGACTGAAGGAATATCTTCCAGAGCAGACTGATAGCTCTGTGGTACGAAGGCTGGAGTTGCTGTTAATTTTTCTGTTTGGCTGGGGAGTGATTTGTTGTTGGAGATCTTTCATACTCATAATTTCGAAGTCTTGGAGCAACTTGTTGCTCATTAGTTGGTTGATTGTACTTAGTGAGAAACAATAAAGTGGTAGATGTCCAAAGTGAAGATCCTGGTGTGTATGAATTACTCTTTCTTGCACCACCAACAGTTCCATTCATGTTGCCCCATTTCACATAAGTTACTCAGAAGTCATCTGACGAGCGTTTCTGACCTTGTTCTGCTGATCAAAGCAGAGCAAGTTCAAAGCTGTGTTTGTTCCTGTGCTGAGCTGGAAGTGTATGCAGATACCAAACGTGTATCTTCCATTATCCAAGCCTTTCCAAAGCTTGGAAGGATGGAGACAAGCTTTCTTGCTTCTCTTTCCTCGAGTTTTTGAATCTGGAAGTTTGTGATAATTTCTTTTAGAGTAGGTTGCATGGAAGACAGCAGAGACGTGGTCCTCATGACGAGTTATTTGTCTTTACATCACGTTTTCCATATCTTCAGTTTTTTTGCCATTGAAAGAGGTGACTTGGTTTTCAGAGATCAGTGACACTTTGCACATTTCCATCGTGTAATACTTAAAACCTGGAGCTTGTATAAATACATCACTAAGGAAATTCAGCTGAATAGTTGAACTGTATCTTTACCCCAATCTGTAGGGGATATTTTTAAGATTAAAAATCAGAATAGCTTGACAGAGTAGTTGAGGCAGAATTCCCCAAAAAACAGTGGATAGGATAAATGTCTGTTTTTTCTGAGTCCCTCACTTTAATGGTGAATATCCTATTGTCTGATTTTTTACTTACATCAGCTTTAATTGCTAATTATGGTTGAATTGTAGTGATCTCAAATTGGAGATTTGTAATGATCTCATTAATGAAAAAAGTGGTTTGGATAGGTGAATTCTTACTTGCAATACAAGTCACACTGGGAATTTGTTATTAATTAGGGAGGGTGAGAAAAGAGATGGTTAATTTGTGTTTTATGAGGGGATCTTCCTGTTTACTTACTTTTAGGTAGTTTGGGTGTTTATTTCATTTTTCCCTCCATGCCTGTATGATTTCCAGGGCAGGTAGAATAATAATATTTTGGCAGACTGCTGCTATTTTTCTGTATTCAGATTATTTAAGTAATACACTTTTATAAAGCAGTCAGTAGGAAACATCACTGTTGCAATTTATATTTTTTTTAGTTGCCTTAACGAGTGACGTTTGTATGTGTGTGTGAATGGTTTCCCCCCTTTTTTTACATGTTCTTTTCAGCTGGCTGTCTTAAAAATTCGGTTTTCGTAGTTTGGATGAGGAACTTGATGAATGCATTTGAAAAAGAGAAACCATCAGTGCATATGAAAAGTATCAAAGACAATGTAAAATATCTCTTCAGAATGGGAGTATGAGTATTTATAATGTTTGTGGTTCCAGAAAGCAGTTGTGCATTGATTCCAATTGCTGAAAAGCATTAACTGATACTCTTGAAAGTGTCTTAATATCCTTAACCTGCAAACAATTATGGTCTCTTCGGTTCACTGCCAGTCACCTTGATGGTAATCTGAAGTCCCTTGCAGGTGAATTTTCCATCCTTGAATTGCAGAGCATTAAGCTGATTGAGCTGGATCCTGTGGTCGGTGTTTTAACGGTTGGCTTAAATATTGGTAAGCCATATTTATGGGCTCTTAGGTCATGCGTAGCATTTTTAGTGGGCTGCTTCTGTCTGAGTTTGTGAAATACTATTATTTCCAATGAAGCTGAGAAAAAATACAAGGCAAACTGGGAGAAGACTGTAAGGAGAAACAAATGTGAATTGAGTAGCTTCCTGGTCATGTACCTAGAGGTATAAATGTGAGAGGATTTAGATTCTTTCTGCAGTTGTTAAATGGAAGCTGGTTTATTGGCTTTATTGTTTTAGGCAAATAAAACAAAACAAAAAAGGCTTAGCTTTTATCGCTCTCTGAAGAAGTTCTACCTGTCTGTGCCGTCACCCAGCTGTTGACTCCTGCTATCTTCATCCCTTCCTGAAAGCTGCGGGTCCCTCAGCTGTGCCCAACCAGCTGTCGGGTGTCAGGTAAAAAGGATGATCCCATTTTACTGCCTTCCTCCTGGTGTTCCTGCCCTGGCACTATTCACTGGTGGTGCTGGTCAGGTGGAGTTAACAGGCCTGGTTTGTCCCACCAGTTTGGCACAGCAGATTCTGGTGATGCCTTTTCCATCACTAAAAACAAGCTTCTGCCATCTTCTTGGGTTGTGATCCCCTAAAGTTAGTGTTTTTAATGAAGAAATATTATTAGAAAGTAAAGGAACGGTATGCAACCTGAGTGCAATGAACAATGAAGTGTGCATCTTTCCTGTTGTCGGTCCTTTTATTTACCTCTTTAATAACGGGTGATTTTCCCTTTTGCCTTATCTCCCATTCTGTCCTCTGGGATTATTCTGTGGCAAGCAACCATTTTTGATAGTAGTATGCTCTTAATGTTCCAGGTAATGATTTGAAGAGGCCTAGTGACTAGAAGATAAAGGTACGCAGCGCTTTTGTAGAAATGAGGTACATGTTTTTAATGCTGAGAGGTGTCAATGGGACAGCCTACACGTGCTGTAGTTCACAGGACTTAGGGAGTCACTGGGGGATGGCAACACGGTGCTTGTAACTTGAAAGAAGTTGGTCAAAATAGTTGTGTCCTTTCAGGCCTAAGCCCCCTGCTCACTCTCCTTTCTCTAGGCTCCCTTAATAGTATGTAGATTTTTAGTTTCATGTCTTGGCTCTCTTCTCAGTGGTTAGCACGCGTCTGTGAGCATAAGGGGTCAGTCGCTGAGTAGATAATTGGGATAGGCTTAGGCAGGCTGTTTCTTGTAAGCGCTGCAGAAGAAAGTCTTCAGCAAAGGGGAGATTAGTGCACAAACAGATAAACAACTTTCTATCCTTGAGAGATTTTATGGAATAGAATACGGGAGAGTTCCAAGAGATGGAAAAACAAAATATCATCAGGATAGATTTTGGAAATATGCGATGCTTGGAGAAGAGAGCCAAAAGGAAGTGTGTGTGTGTCGGACTTTTACGAGAGTTGTAAAACAGAGGCTGCAGAGGGATGCAAATGTAAGTGGATATAGTGATTTGAATGATCAAAACCGTGTTTATGCTTGTGCATTTTGCTGGCTTGCCCCAAGCTCGCAGGCCACGTTGTTCTTTATGTGACTTTATTTTTAAGGATATTTGCAAAATGATACGGGTTCAGGCAGTTATTCTGTGCATATAGCTGTATGTTGCTTAATCTGTTACTTTCTGTAGTTGCTTAAGTTGGGATCTAATGCTTACTATCTCTTCTAGCAGCTTTTGCATTTCTAAATAATCTTAGTTTAATACCTAATTTATATTTTATGAAGGGAGAAATCTTCCATTTGCTAATTTAATGGGGATTTTTTCCTCTTATTCAAATAATTGTTTCCTATTTAATTTTCAATGTAAGATTTGATTAGAGGACCCCAACTTAGTTTTCTGCTGTTTCACACAGTTATTAGTATGAGGTGCTCAGCTTCACAGTTAGAACATTAGTGTTTGCTTGAAATCTTTGCGAGCAGCTTTCGATTGGCACCAACCTTTGGTTAATACTTGGGCGTGTGTCAAGGCATCCCTTGCTTTTTTGTCTTCGGGAGTGGGGATTTAGTGTAACAGGCACCATTAAAGAAAGGAATATTGTTCTTCGAAGGCTTAAGCTGTAATGGAGCTACATATGCCCACCCGCTTTCTCTTCAGACTGGTAATATTATCTATGTCTTGATTTAAAAAAAAAAAAAAAAAAGGAAAATGCAATGCTGACAGCAGGCAGTGCTCCTACACCTCCTCAGCAGAGGTGGAATATACCATCTGGCACTATGTGGGTAGTAGTTATCCCAAAAAGTAATAACAGTGGGAGTTCTTGCCAGTTACAAGTTGTGATCACAAGCCAAATGGTGTCGTTCTAAATTAGTGTACGTTTCCAAAGAGAAAGAGATGCAAGTATTTATTTTTGCGAACTTGAGAAGTATTTTCAGTCACGGGGGTCTATGCTGAGGTTTTAGTTGCTGGCATTTGAAAGAAAGTGTGAGGGGAGTAAGTCAGGGGAATATGGGCTGTGATGCCTGCTAGACCATCTTCTAGGCACTAAAAAAAGTTGTGGGGTTTTTTTTTTTTTGTATTATGTAAGCCTCAACTTGGGTATTACATGCAACGTTCAAAATGAAGAATTATTTTAAGAGTCCAGTGATTTGATTTTGACTTTGCTGAATGGGAACCAAAACGTCAAGTTCTTTATCCTTTGGTACTACTAGTCTTCAACAAATCGCTGCTACCTGCTGTAAGAAGCTGAGAAAAATTTTGTAACTAGGTGAAAAATTCCCTAGCTTGCTTTTAGTAATACTTTTGCTATGGTGGCCTATGATATTTTTGTCTGAAAAGTTAGACATAGCATAATCAGAACTGCTGTAAAGTGGCTGCTAAGCTGGTTAGCAAGTTGCTTAGTAACCTGGATGATAGAGTTGAGCGTGTACTAGTTAAACCTGTGGATGACATCAGCTTTCAAGGGGTTGCAGGGATAGGAAGAAAGGATTAGCTTCAAAAGGATCTTGAAAAATTGGGAACTTAAAATATGAACAAATTAATTTCTCAGAGTTTATTCTGAATAACAAGAATGGTCAACAGTATCAATACAGGAAAACTGGAACAGAGGAGTTTGGAACATGCAAAGCTCTGTAAAATGTCCAAAATGAAAATTAAAAACCTCCATGTCGTTTGCACGCATGGATGCTTGCGTGCACACAGAGCAAGGGAAATTCAGAGGGAGTTGTGTATTTGTGACTTTTCTCAGATCTGGCTTCTTGTTGCAGACTTGCTCAGACACTGAAAGTACTACGTATCGGCGTGGACAAAACGCGTGCACAGACACAGATAGGTTTTCAAAGAGGGCTTTTGTTGTTCTTTCTCAAGTTATTTGGGTAGATGATTTAGCTGCTCCTATGGCAGCATACGTTGTCTCTCTGCTGGTGGACTTCGCCAATATTTTTTTTCCCCTGGCATAGCTATAACTGCAGGGGTCCTCATAAAGTAGATAAGCTTTGTGTCGGACTCTTAGTTCTTTGTGAATTTTTTTTTTTTACTGCTTCTGCCTCTTGTAAATGTCCGTAACAACCAAACCAATCTGGTCAATAAAGACCTTGTCAAAGTCTACTGAATGCATTCATAGTCCTTGCACAGAGTGAGTTTTCCATGTTGCTGTAGTTTTGATCTTTGGAAATGGAGATCAGCATTGAAGTTGGTGGGTGCATGCACAAGTTTTAAAGTGAGTTAATGAATGTTATTTAGTAAGCACCTGAATATGCTTGTTTAATCTGTTTACCAAGCACTTTCTATTCAGAAATACAGTTTAAGTCAGGTAGATAGGAAGGCACCTTATTTGAAATAGTTGCCTCAATTAGATACTTCTTTGTGAGAAATTTCAGCATTCGTGTAAATGAAATCCGTTATATGATTCTCACGTACCTGATGGAGCTGTATACTGTGTGTTCTCTTTTGTGTCTTGGTTACCATTAAGATTTTGCATTAAAGAGAGCCATTATGATTAACTTCAAACTCTCACATTGCATTTGTCCTTATAGACAAACAGTTTTGTAGTCAGAAGAGCAGATAAGGCACTGCTGCGGGCTGCGTTTACTGCTTTGCCTGTGCTACACTTTTTTTGTGTAGTCAAGGTTTTTCACTCTGTTATAAACACTGAAAATCTTAGATGCAAATGAACATTCTTCATAAATGAGGGTGAATGAAAAATCTCTCCAAGTTGGATAAAACCATCTTTAAAGAAAGATTAGATCATATGACGTAAGATTATTTAGCTATTCATCATTATCGGGAAACTGAGCAACTGTAAAAATCTTCCCAGTGATGAGTCTGCCTTTACAGTAACCGTGTTCTACATGAGTACAGTTTGGGTTGGTTTTCTTCAGTTAGAGAGTAATACTATATGGAGAGTAAATCTTGTTGTATTAATTATTACCCATTTAGCTATGGATAGTCTCGAGCTGACTCTGGCATATGTGGGGGATTTCCCCTTCTCAGATGTCACATGCTGCCACCTGTGTTCTTGCCTCTGATGCATGCGAGTGCTTACTGAAATCTGTACTTTCGGAATCCGGGCAGCTTAAATCTATACTTGTCAAGCGTCTGTACTATAAATCCTCAGGTTTATATCTGGTGGCAGTTTGCTCACAGTCTAGACACTCGTGCTGAACTTGTGCGTGAAGCTGGTCCTGGTTGCTCACATTCAAGAAGTCGTCTTTCTGTATTGTATTAAGAGCTTATCCATATGCTACAAGCTCCGAGTGCAGGAAGTCTGCTGGCAGCGCTCCCGCTATTCCATATTCTGATTCAGGCTCGTGGATCGTCAGGAAAAAAAAAAAAAAAAGCATAAAGCATGACAAGTTGTTGGCTGACTGATTTCTGGATAAGTTTTGCAAGAAAATGTGAATAAATATCAATGCTATGTGTAAGAAGTGATGCCGCGTGGCTGGTGCCGGTGCGAACTGCAGGGTGTGACTAAAAAGAAGACGGAGCAGTGCACGGGGGTCAGTTTGGTGGGGACAGTCTCCACGGTGAGCTCCCGCGTCGCTGCGGTCTCGGACGGAAATAACGGCTGTTAGTTGGAGCAGGTCAGAATGCCACGAGAAACGATACATGTATTTCCTTTTGACAATAGATGTGCTTTGGCATTTATCGTCACTGAAAAGAACATCTGATTTTTGCAATTCGTTTGGATTGAGTAATAATTTTGATATGTTGTCGTATTTTAGAACTGTGTAGGAGCAATACATAAAATAATGCTTTTTAAATAAAGATTCTCACTCCCCCCCTCCTCTCCCAGAGGAATCATTTTGGTTTCTCGTAGGTCGTATATAGTGACTGTTGAGTTCTCTGTGAGAAACAAACCCCAAATCTCCTTGAAATGATAGCTGCAACAAAGTATTTGTTTCCTGACTGTCAAGGCTGGTTTTGTTTGTAGGATTTCCCAAACCTGGGCTAAACTTTCAAATGGTTTCAGTTTTCTGAAAATTTTTATTTTGTTGTGACACCAGCATAAAATGGAAAACCGAGCTGAAATGTGTTCACTTGTGTCCATTTTCTTCTTCCTAACGTGACTGGTTTACAACAGTTTATTTGGGTGCTTTGACACATAAAAATACTCATAAATGCTAAAGCTGTAACTTACCGATAGTAAGCATTGATTAAAGTAATCCAAAAGAATATCCCGTGTTTCATAAACAACAACAGAGAGAATCAATTCAGGAGCCTTTGCTAACTCTAGGCAAGGGCACAGAGCCTGGCTCCAGCACTTCAGTGCATGGAGTAGTAGATGTGGCTAGACCAAGCTCCGAAGAGTTTAAAAAATAAGCCCATAGTAACCTATATAGTGTTATATGTAAAATAATCTTGGACACGTCTTCATTGTGTTTGAGGAGAAATAGCTTTTAGTTTGATGTAGTATGTGCTTGTATACATTAAGGCAAATAACATAATTTTCAAGTTTTCTGGAGTGCCTGTGTAGGAAGGAAGGTTCAGTCTCAGTCTGGAATTCTTTCAGATAATTCAAAGGAACGATGTAATTATTATGTAGGAGGATTTTTTTTTTTTTGTATTTTTATGATGCTCTGTAACACATCATTAAAGTATAACTAAAAACAGTAGAAAGCGCCGTGTGCCAGTGCTTTCTCTTGTAAAAGACGGAGTTTACGTGCCTTCGTGTTTGTTCCTGGTGTCAGAGTTGTTGCATCTGGAACACTTGTGCTAGTGGAAGTTGATCTGATTTTTTTTTTTGTTTGATAAAACACAAATAGGAAATTATTATTAAGAGTATAAATACTTCGTAAAATTTAAGTTTATGATCTTCTTCCAAATAAGAAACCACTTTAAATATTAATCACTTCATTTACATGTTTGTGCCTAGTTTGATTGAAAGATTCAGTATTTATAGTTGGTTGCTTTTTAGATACAGGAAAGAAGTCTCCAGGTTTCATACTGTGTTATTTGTTATACTTCTGTGAATTCAGTGTTTTCCTTTAAGAAATTGCTTTTATCTGTCTGCAGCTTGCTAGCAAGGTTTTACTAAATAACGTTTAGAAATTCTGTAGGCAAAAAATGTGAAATACTCTGGAAATATTGTAAGAAAGCTGGAGAGAGAACCTGGTCTTTTTTCAAATGTGTTTTGTTTGTTTTTCTACTGGGGCTGTGTTTACCTCTGGTAGAGATATCAGATGGTGAGCTTTTGCATATTACTCATTATAGGAACATCAGGTTGGTTTTCCTTCCTTTATTTGTGCTCTTCCTCTTCCTCCTCCCTCCCCCTTCTCATCCTGCTGTTGTTTCATCTCTGCAGCATTGTTGAATTTGAGTAGTGGGGCCAGAAACTGATCCCTCGTCCCTCGAGCGCAGCGCGAGCTGTGGGCTGGTTTTCAGCGAAGGCTTGGGTAGGGTCTGGTTCACAAACACCATTGATTGATTTTTCTGTTCACACGTGGTGACTTTCTGTGAAATCTTCTGAAATGAAACCTTTAGCATGAAATGAAGTACCCCACCTTTCCACGCTTAGGCGGTTTTTATGATGCTTCTCATTAGTAGTGGGAAGGATGTAAGTAAATTACTGCACACAAATACACTCCTTCCCATTTTTCTTTTCCGTCAATGTGGAAAGCCTGCTGTAAGCCTTTAAATCATTAAAACCCAGGCAAACACAGCCGTGAAAAAGTGTTTCTACATGGTCTTGAGACAATTAGTAAGTGTATGGAAAGTCCTTCTTCTTCCAGAGAGGCACCAGTCTGCGGGCGTACAGGACTGGGAGGCCTCAAGTTTGCTGTCTGGAGTATCGCGTTGCTGATTGTCCTTTATACTGTGAGCTGCAACAGCTACGATCTCCCCAAAAGATGTCTGGTTGGCATCCCTGTTCCAAGGGGATCTGTTTTCTGGGAGCTCTGGCTTCTGCTCCACGTCTTTCAGTAGGCTGAAGGAAATCCTTAGGATGGCAATCTCCGTCTTTTTCCAATGTCCCTTGATAACCGTGCCTCGCGAGAGACGGCGCACGTCGTGGTGAACCTGGATCTGCGCGTGTGCTGAGTGGTCAGCAGGTTGCCAGTGTATCAGAGCAACGTTATTTGGTTTTCCCTTGCTGTGAGTTACTGATGTGGGTGTAGATCTGTAAATACCGCGTTTTGTTTCTCAAAACTGTCTTGTGAATTCTGAGGATGAAGGAAGATGTGAAAATAAATTATTGGAGGAGAACTAAATTAGTGAAGATGAAATTGAGAAACAGAACAGCAACAAGATGTTTCTGAATTCGTAAATGTGCTTCCTGAATAGATAATTGCATATAAATAAGTATGCAGATAGGCTGGTGGGAAGAGTAACTGGAAAGTGGTGAACTTAGTAAGGATGTGTTTTGAAAAGCTTGTATGAAAAAGGCCAACAATCTCATAATGAAGAGGTCAGAGGTAACAAAAGCTTATCTGAGGATTAAGACTGACTTGGTCGAATGGTTTAAAAGTCAAACAGGATTTTGACACATTTATACGTGTGCTACCACAAATGACAGTCAGCATCCTCTTGAATAGAACAGATAATTGCACTCACGGTGACTGGTTGACCAAAGATGGATGAGCGTGCAGCCGCTTTTTCTCCTTGAATGGATATATATTGCCCTTTCATGACAGCTTGGATTAAAAATTTGAAAAATAATTAATAAAGAAATGTGAGGGAAAATATTTTAAATATTATTTAATATTATTTTAATAAGCATTTATATCAGCATCATGTATGTGGGGCAGTGGGTAAGGGGAGTAGGTGCATTAGTATTAGTGCTGCTGGGACTGAGTATTTCTGAGAGCCGTAAGGAATGTGTTTGTGTATTTGTTTCAGATGAATACGGCTGATATTACAGATGCATTTCTTTTATCTGCGAGGTTGACAAACTTGAGATTGAACTGGAATGCAAAGTGGCCTTATTTCTCTAGACATCCCGATAGTAAAGATTCTATAGGTCACGTCTTGCTCTAAGATTGTTAGTGGATTTTCACATATGTCATTATTAGCTCAGTATTTAGAAGCTGCTAGATCTTCATGACTATATTTTTTTTCCAAGTTGCTCTGAATTTACCGTATTGTTTAGGTATATCTGTGTTAAGATCTTTGGGACTCGGTGACCAGGTTGATTGCAAACTTTAATATAGAATTTTACATGATTTCCCTTTTTCTAGCAAATCGATCTACTTTGTTTAAAATCTTCTACGTGTGTATCTGTTTATATATTTATAGCCATAATTTATATTTCACTGTAGACTTGGAAAAATGTAGCAAGGGCACAGTTTGAGAGGACTAAATAGCACTTCTTAGATGGCAGTGTGGAGTGTAGTAAATTACTCTTCAGTATTAGACATTAGTCTGTCTGATTGCTGCCTGAGTTTTCTACAGATGTTTTAGAGCAAACTAATAAAATGTACCCTGACACAAATATTTTTATACAAACAAATATAATTAAGAATTAGAAGGAAGGGGTATTGCTAATAGTATTAAAATTCATTCCCTATCTTCCTCCATTTTAATTACTTCAGTGGTGTAGTTATTTTAATTTTGCTTACATAAATTAAGCTAAGTGTTCAACTTTACTGCCAAGTACAGTATGAGTGCGTAAAGCACGTGGAGTTTGTAGCACAAACAACCTGTGAAGAAATTTTTTTTGAACCTGCTGACAGTTCTTATTTATTAATTGATGCAATAGAGTCATGTAATAGTGATTTTGTAGTAGTAATCACTTTCTAGAAGGATTTCAAGTTATGGATCTAATTCTCTACTGTTAAATGACCTAGAACTAACATCGAATCTGTATTACTTTTTTTCATATTGATGCATTATTCAAGACTACGTAGGGGAAGTATACTTCTAGGTATCGTTTATTGTGGTAGCTTGTGAACCCAGGCTACGCACATTTGACATGAGCAGAAATAATTCAGAAGTTCTTTTGTCTGTCGGTTTTGGTGCTATGGTCAGAGCTATTGTTTAAAAGAATAACTTCTTTGTCCTTACCAGAGAGATAATACGCGCCTCCTCCATCAGAGTTCCATTGTCTGCATCCCTGTACTGTTCCAAGTAATCGAATGTACTGTGCTATGCTGCTAATGAAACTTGTGGATCTTAGTGTGTGCAAAGCTGGGCCGCTTCCAGGCTTATCTTATGCATGTCTGAAACATCAAGCGTCTTGTATTACTCTTTTAAAGATGATATTCAACATTAAAAATGTGTATTCTAGGATTTGGGTAGGATTCATGTACTAATGTGATGACAAACTTCAGCTGCAGATGGATGGAAATGGTTTCATACAGATAGTTATGCCAGATAACAGTTCACATTATATGTAAAGAGAAAGTGGCAACATTTAATTGCACCTTTAAAAACAGAGAGTGGGAAGAATTTGTTATATTCTCTGGCAGTAACATTTCTGAAACAAGCAAGCCGGTTGAATCTGAAGAAAAGATATTCTCGACATGAAAGAGAATTTTTTTTAAAGCTCACAGTGCATTCCATTAGAGCCTTTTAAAGCCATTTTAAATGTTGCTTTTCTTACACAGATAATGTCTGCGGGGATGGATTTGGAGGGAGGGTCGTCGAAGTGGACAGAATGGTACCGTGCTGTTGTATTTTAACCAGATAAAGTTTAACGGAAACTCAACCAATTTCACATGCCACAGTTCTCAGGAGGTACCTCATTCACATGTCTCTTAGTCTTCAGCAGGAGAAAGGGAAGATGTGATGAGAATTGGAAGTTATGGAAACCATTATAATTTTACATCTGAAATACTATTCTTCATGTTTTTTCACTGCCATTTAAACGGGCTGACTTCTAGGGCGTAGGAGATCGGAACGGTGGCATTTGACATCCTTATGTGTCTTTGCCCCAGTTTTATTTTGGTGTGGCCATGATTTCGCGCTCGTCCTGTTCAGTGTTGCTTTGTCCTTGCTATGGGCTTCCCAAAGAAGGGCTTAGATATACTCTGAAAAATTTAAAACTTGTTGAAAGCATTTAGCCTATTCGATAGCTTGAATAATCTTGATATGGGCTCCAAAGGGAGCTGCTTTACTACCTGTGGTGGAGGATTGAAGCAGAGACCTGGAGAGGAAGAGCAATTAAAAAGGAAAAGAGGGAAATAGGGATCATAATGAGCAGATACAGGTGCTGTTGTTGAGGAAGGTTATTTAAACCGTCCTCCCATATTACTTGTGTTTTCTCTTTTTTTTTTTTAAAAAAAAAAAAGTTACTCTAAAAGTATGTTACCCATGATAGTTACAGAATTGAATTGCAGAAAATAAAAACTGAAAGCCAGAATGTTGTTCCAAAAGTAAATTAAGCTTAAAATTTATTTTTGTGGGTATGTACCATCATTTAAAAATGGAATACCAACTACCAATTCTGAATTCTTAATGACTTTTTTTCTCAGATAGCCAGTAGTTACGTATAGATTGAATACTCAGTCACAACTTTAAATTCTAGTTTTTAGAATAATTCTACTTTTTAAAATAATTAGTTACCTGATGTGTTTCTTAATATATATTGTGCGTTTTTCTTTGCTGAGGATAGCTCTGGTAGAATGGTGGGGGGTTTTATTTTTAATAAGAAAATAGCTTCTTTACTGAATTCACACCCAGACCCCTCCAACCCATCAACTGGAACCACTGTGAACTTCCAGGGGAACTCGATATTTGCGTAAGGACTGGCTGTCCTGAATTGGTGTTTGGGAATATCTTTTGGCCTGTGCTTTAGCGACATTTTAGACAGTGGAAATGTTGATGTTTCAGCCGTTTTATCTTTCACCTTTAAATATGAAGTATGTTTCAGGAAGCCTCTTTATTCTGATGGAAGTGAAATGATCCATATTTTTCTTGAAGGCTGAGCACAGGGGCTACAATGAAACCTTCTTATTTGTGCCTATAAGTATTAGTGTATTAAAAGCAATTATTATACAAAAAGTCACTCATGAGTGGAGTAACCTTTTAACAGGAGGGACCTCAGCTTGAAACTGAAAGAGTAATTTTAGGTTCAGTGTTGACTCAGTTGGGATTTTCTTTTTCTTCTTTTCTTTTTCTGTTCTTTGTTGCTGTGTGAGTGTCTCCTATAAGGGGCTGCGAGAACAGCTGAGGAAATGGACGGACTATACCCGGAAAACCAAACGCAAACACGTGCTATCAGCTCTGCAGAACAGGCTAACTGGGAGAAGGAAGATTTTTCTTTCTGCAAGCTTTATTTATGATAATCTTAACTGCCTGGACTTTATAGAGGAGAGAAACGATTTCTTAGTTGGCAGTTTTCCTGTGTTTTGCCTTATTATTTTAATGGTTTCACCTTAAAGGAATTTGTGAGATATGTATCAGTTATTATGGAAGTACATTGTAGTGACTCAGTGGTTCAGTTAATCTAAAATGACTTGATCTTATAAATAAATTAAAGCAAGGAATTTTCCTAAGAGTTACTTTTATGCCTTTTCAGTTATGTTGCGGGACTTTCAACAACATGCTTGCTTCATTTAGAAGAATTCTGCATTTGTGTTCTAAGTGAAACTTGGTGTGAAAGAGTTATGTTTTTGTTGGTTTTTGTTTGGGGGGAAAAAAAAAATCTCTTGCACACCCATCTGTGAGACGCGAGAACCTTATTTCCACGTAGCACTGGCAGCGCGAAGAGCAGCATGTTGTCCCGCAAGGCTTGCTTTTTGCTGTTTCCACCTCAGGTAGTGTATGAGGCGTGGCAGGCACCATCAAGGTTACACTCTGTGTAAGCAAGGACTAGCTTGCTTGGTTTAGGTCTAAAGGAGAGAATATCGTGCATTTACCAGGGTGGAATAATAATGTTGATGAGGGTAAGCAAAGGAGCTCAGTGTGAATATCTGAATGTCTCTTGATTGAGTTAAGGTTCATAGAATCATAGAATAGTTTGGGTTGGAAGGGACCTTTAAAGGCCATCTAGTCCAACCCCCCTGCCATGAGCAGGGACAACCTCACTAGATCGTTTTTTAAGGTTTTAAGCTGCTTAATGGATATTTTTTCTTTTTTAAATGAAGACCTACATTATTGTAATCATAACAGGTGCCAAAATATCAGTTATAATTAGCTTAAGTCATAACGCTTCCATTGCTTTAACTTGACTTGTACTGCATTGAAAATGGGAAGTTGGTTGAATGCAAGTGCAGTCGTTGTGAGCAGCCGTTAGGACATGGGTGGATAACGTTTTTTGGGGCTCTTTATAGTCAAGTGCTAAAAGCCTTAAAGAAATTCTTTGGGATTTTTCAGTTTCTTCTGGGGCAATGGAAAGTTATCTGAGCAAACGCAAACTGTTCATCTGGCTTGTTGGTTTAGAAAGATGGAGGCCACGTTTGTGTATTGCTTCATGCTACTTAGATGACAGCTGGATAAATACAGGAAGAGTCGCCATGGCTTTTGTAGAAGGAATTCCTGCTGTATGAACTGCATGAAGTTCTGCTGAAGGGGCCAGCAAATCATGGAGGAAAGGATCCAGTTGATATAATCCACCTGGATTTTTGGAAGAATTTCATCCAAAGTTTTTCACCAAAGACATTTGAGAAAACTGAGCGGGCACAGCATGAGAGAGTGTCCTGTCATGGAGAATAATGGGCTAAGATAAAAATGAGGGTAGAAATAAATGGTCAGCTGTCACGGCAGAGGGATGTTACCTGCAGAATTTGGCACTAGGCCCTGTACTGAGGATCATGCTAATTAATGGACTCAAACACGAAGTAGGCTGGAGGTAATCAGTCTCGCCAGTGATACAGACTTAGTGCAGCAGAAGCAAGGGATGACTGAAGCGTTGCAGAAGGCCCTTAAGTCTTTAATTACTGTTTAATAACAGCGAATGAAATGCAATGTAGATAAATGTCAGTGTTGCATGTGCAGAAAAAACAAATCCAAGTTATAGAAAATAATGATTCTAAACTGGCTATTACCACTCAGTAGAGAATCTTGGGATTCTGACTAGTAGAGCCATGAAAACATCAGCTCAATGCTTGGCAGCTTTAAAATCAAAACAAAGCAAAAAAAATCTCACTGTGAAATGTTAGGGATTACTAGGAAAGAAATCGTGAATAAAGCAAAGCGTCATAGAGCCATCTTAGAGATCTGTGGAATGGCCATGTCTTGAAGACTGTGAAGTTTGGTCTGCTCATTTTCAAAAAAATATTTTAGAGCTGGAGAAGAGTTTTAGAGTGGGGCGACAAGGACAATGAAAGATACGGAAGGACTTCCGTAGAAGAGGAGTGCTTGAGTAGACAGGAACTATCTAGCAGGGGAAAGAGGTGCGTTTTAAAAACAATTATTTGGAAAAGAGTAAATTAAGTGCAAATTTCAAGTGAAGTGTAGGCAAATACCATGTGTATCTCTCTGCAGACACCCTTAAATCCTAATTTGCAATACGCCCTTTAAATTGCTGCTGAAAGTAAGGTCGTGCCAGTTTTCTTCGATTGTTTAGTATACGTGTCCATCTTCTTGACTTGGCTACGTTCCTGGGAGGTGTTCCTGAGCCAGTGAGTTGCTTCACTCATGGGTTAATCAGGGATTTGTTCGTGGGTCTTGTGATCTGTAAAGGCTAACGTGTTAACTGAACATATCACATAACTGGGCAGTTGGGATTATGAATATTGCTTTAATAGCAAGGTTCCAAAAGCCAACAGCAGAGTTCTTCCTCCTTCACTTTCCTTGTATGTGTTTATACAACATAAAAGAGCTTTCTGTGGTAGTTGAGGAAATATGCCCTTTTTTGGACTTGTGGTAAGAATGTTCTTAAGTGGTTTCTGCGGTATTGTTTGCATTATTTTGCTTTAAAAGCAGTAAACTTTGGAAAATGTGATATCCATACCCAATTTAGATTTAAGATAATCCAATCTAGCTACAACACTGTGAATGTTAAACTATTTTTCCTTTTTCAGACTCATTCTTGTTAAAGAAAAAAGGCTTCCTGATACGGATGGTAATACAACAGTAGAGATTACTGTATTTTCTGTAACACATCTTGATGTCACAAATGTTTTCCTGCAGAACTTGCCCGAGGAAATTTGAGACCATTGTTTCTTGATAGACATTGTTCCAGAGTGTAATAAAGGTGAATCAGAGACTTTGGCTTTGTTGCGCTGCAGCGAGGGTGAGAATATGCTGCTTTTTAGGCTTAAGACAAAAGAAGTGGGAATGTATACCAAGAGGGAGGGGGTTCCTCAAGCCCTAAATTCTCCCAACTCTGGAATAAGAGTTTGGGTGGAAGTGGAGTGCATGTCTGAGAGGTGTATGTGTATATATATACGGCTATAGTATGCAAGTACTGCTATGGAATATATCCCCATACAGAAACTTCTCTACGAAGAGAAGCTTTGGAGCCCTGGTAACACTTCTATTCCAATCCTCCTTCCAGGTACTTGCTGTCAGGGCAGCCTGGTGAGTAGTGATGGTGCCACAGCAGAATGGAGATGTAGGTAAGGGTAAGGCTTAGGTCTCCCTGTTCTCACCAGCAAATCTCCCTAATGGCTTTAGAGAGAAAACAAGTTTGAGTAGGTACGTATTATTTCTTGACTGATCTTTTCAGTTCTTTAAGAAGTATTTGGATGCTGTAGGCTTCAGAAGGAAAGCAAAGCAGTTATTTTTGCTGTTTCTTCTTGTTTTCCTTGGTTGTGCACACTCTTCAATGACAAGGGCTTTTATTTAGAACTGGATAGGATTTGGGATTTGTCCTCAATGAATGATGACATAAATTGTTCCAGATTGTACATGGCAATTGCAATCATTTATGTTCCAAACGTAGGGAAAAACATACATCCTGTCTCTCTGTCTCTAGAAGGCATTTAGATGTCCTCCATATGACAGGGTATAGATAGTAGTTAAAAAAATCAAATTGTTTTTATAGTTACGCAACTTTATGAAGAAATCTCGCCCTTCACTGCCGAAGATTTATTAAAGCTAAATGGGGGAGAGGGTGAATGCTTTGTCTAAAAACCAAACCAAACCAGTACTGCTGTATTCAGCTCTGCTGCATTATCTTTAAGCTTTGATACACGCTTTCTGATACTCTCTTGACTCTATCCATGAGTCATGGATACAGCATTTCCTTTCCCAAAACGAAAGAGAACAGTGTCCCCAGGCATTCCCGTACTAGAGAGACTCGGAAAGGCACCTGTACTATAGTATGAGTACCACCCATCTTTTACTTGGCTCTCAGTGAAACAGAATGAACGGACCAAGCAGAAGAGAAGGTAGAAGGGATATATGATACACTCGGAGCAGAGCAAAACAAATTTCAGGTCAGGTTTTTCAAATGCTCCTGTTGTACCAGTCTTCTGAAGTGACTTCAGCACACCTGAGCCAAAGGCAGTGGCTCCTGTGAGCTGACATGTTTCATTTTGCAATTGGGATAAGTTAAGAGGATACTCAATATTCTCAGCTGACTTTTTAAGCCATGGTAATGTAGTAGCTTTCAAGAGTCACATTGAGAGTAGCTAAGTCTGGGGTTTGGGAAGTGCCCAGCTCGCTTTGGTACTCTCACTATGACCATTTTCTGCCTGCTACTGTTTATTTCCTCGTGGCTTGAGTTCTTCGTGGACCCACAACAGTTTGCTTTTAGGTTAGCTGGTTTCTCCAGTTAAAAAATCTCACTGGGTTTTCAGCTCTCACTTGCATAAAGCTAAGGAAGCGCAGTTCTTCGTACCAGAACTGTAAGTCTTCATATCTACATTTCATTGCCCGTTGCAGGATGAAATCAGAAACCTCGGAGTTGTTAGCTAACAAGAACAGTATGAAGCAGAGCTCGTATATACAACATCAAATTCTTTTGAAGTATGCTGTATGCTGTAATTTCAAGTGTGCTCATACAATGGCTTAATTTATAACTGCTTGTAGTTTAAATACATTGTCTTAAGTAGTCAGGCCTATTTTAAATATCACTTTTATACTATAAAAGATAAAAGGTGTATAAACATGCCCTTTCCTTCAAGTACTTAACTCATATATGTCTTCCCTTGTTGGAAGGTTTGAAGAAGTGACTTAAAGCAGAATATCCACTTTGCTAAGTCACAGTTTTCCTGCCTGGAATATAGTTAGCCAGCTACCAAAAAAATGAAAGCCAAGTGAAACAAACTATCACTTAAATCCCCTTTTCATTGCTGCATTTCACTTGGAATCTGAGATACGGTCTGTAGTGTTAGCAGATTAAGTTAACACAAAAAATACTGTTCTTTTTAATGTAAGTATGGTTTCACACATGAAAAATCCTTTGTAATTTGTAAGGTATGTTTTTTCTTCCTTTTCGTCTTTCTTCTTTTGTTTCAACCCAAAGCCCAAGTTGTTTGTGCATGTTAAACCTTAGCATTATTAGATACAAGAAATGTTTGAAAGAGAAATGTGACTATACAGTAAGTTTGAGTAGTTGACTTTTTATAGGGACACATACTTTCCACTAAGAAAACTGTCAGCAGGATATTACTATTGCTTGATTCAGCTGTAGATAATTCTATCTTCTGGCAATATAAAAACAAATGAATTCCAATAAAATATCCAAGCTACTTACTTGTAATACTTTAGTTAAAAAAAACAAGACCCAAAATGCCTCATTCAGTGTTTTTATTGCTCTGATTTCCCCCCCTCCCCAGCTATCTGTGTTTCCTGACTGCCATGTTTCATGTCACTTGCTTACAGCATGTGAGGTTACAGACATTTTGTTAGTGCAGTCGTGTACGTGCTTTACGGTGAAAGCATCGTTGTGTTCCTTCCTTCTCTCGGTAGCTTTGTGTGCTGGATTACAGAGCTTTAATTAGGTCGGCTGGCGCCGGTACCAGCCGCGTCTGCTAGGTGTGATGCAGGAGAAGGTCTTAGTGTCACACGCGGTCGCTGCTACGTGCAAACGTGCGTTTGTGTAGCGACTTCCCTCTTATTTCTTGCAAGTTTTTTTCCTAGATTCTCTTTTCAGAAACTTTTTTTTGGTCAATGTTACTTGTATTTTTTGTCGTCTTTCCTTCATTTTCACTTTTACCACTTATCTGTTGTTTTCAGCCTTTCTTATATTCTGCAGCACTTTTACCCTGTCTCTCCTTTAGAGATTCCATTCTGCCCCCTCCGCTTCATTTTTCCAGTTTCTTCCCCCATCTGCACTTGCTTCTTTCTCCTGGTAATTGTTTTCATCTTCATATTTTTCCGCACCATTTCCACGTGGGTGTATTTGCAAAAGGGGAAACAGGCTGGGAAGAAGAGTTGTGTTTCTAAGTGCTGGAGTTCTGGTTGCGTGCTTCTAAAGGAGCAGAGAAAAGGTTTTGACTTTCTTTCTTTGAAATTCGTTTGTTCTGTAGGAGCTGGTTAAGGAGGTGTGGAGTGGTTATTTTATATCCTCAATAGCCAGGAATCTTCTGAGATAAAGCAGCACAGGAGCAGCTGTTTAGGTGCTGCCTTAGGTTAGGAGCAACAGAAGTTCTGCTGCTAGAGGAGGTCCTGTGCAAGTGTCCTCCAGAGAAAAGTCAAACGAGACAAACTTGTGAAAATTGAGCACAGTTCTACCAGGAATTAAAATAAAACAAAAAGAGAGCAGGGGGAGGAGGGAATCTTTAGAAGTCCATTCTGGCAGCCGTCTCCAAAGGCACTGGCTGATCCTTGCTGCTGCCTTGGCAATAGTGTCTGAAGCAGCATTAGCAGTGATGGTGGTGTATGGACACAGGAATTTAAATGTGATCCTTGGGATAAAGCTATGCTGTAAATAACACTCTTGGCATTTTAGTCATTTGAGCCTTTAAATTTGTTAGGTTGCATATGTGTGAGCAGCGTTGTCAGGATTTTTTGTTCAGTTCTTACTGAAATCCCTGGAAAAACTTCCAGCAGCATTGGAAACACTGGAGTAGGTTTGGGATGGTCACAGAGACTGCTGTGTTAGGTAGCTTTTCAGTGTCATGGTATCTGTGGGCCATTAAGTCTCCTCTTCTAGTTATTTGCTGACATCTATTAAAATGTCAGATGATTACAATAAGTCTCCTAACCTTGAATTACTCTGGAAGGAAAATATTTTTCTTGGTGCATACTTAACATAACCCATCATTTTACGGTCACATTGGCATGTGCATTATGAGTGCAGTACCCAAAACAACTAGTTAATAAATAATGACCACTCTGTAGGTAGAGCAGAGAGGGTGAACAAACAGGTTGTATTTAATGTTATTAAACATGTTATGGTAATTAGTGTCTGAAGGCATTAGGAAGGTGAGGGCTTTGTAGCACTAGTCATTGTAACAACAACAACAAGGGCAGCTCCTGCCCCAAGATCACTGTGCTAGTAGATAAGTTTGTAAATTTTGATAAACATTATTAAGGTGCTGAAAAATGGGATACTCCACTAATAGCTTGGAACTATTTGTTTGTTAAGCAGGAAATAAAATGGAAGCTCATTATAATTTTCATAGAAAACCAGGAGTCTGAGTTGTTAAGATAGCAGAATGTAAATGTCATCCATTTCCATCGGAATGGAATACCGCTGAAAATCAGTCAAGACATATCTAATTATGGACTGAAGTGTTATGCTGTATGGTTTTATTTGTGGAATTCTGGATTTATCGATGGTATACTATGTAATGAACTCTGTAAGTACAGTAATTATGTATGGTAACGTATGATTCAAATCTTTCTTTTAATTAGAGAATAAGAAGTTGAGAAGACAAACTCTTTATCAGGATGGAAACATGAGAGTTGTTTTCCAGATTAGTCCCTAATAAAGTTAGGTCAGCCATATTTACGTTACTGTGATTTAAAGAATATTGCCATTTTCCTGAGCTTTGATTTGTTAGATGACAGGCATCATTAAAACACATATTTTGCTTAAAAATGAATTTGTGAGTTAGAACTGGAATCGAGACTATTTTTTTGTCAGTATGTGTTTTGTTTCCAACATGTATATATGTGCAAGGAATTTAAACTGTGATTTTATTTGAGTTTAGAATACCATCCAAGCTTACTCAATTTATCAGATGAATACCAGCTGGTGCAACTGACAGCCAAAACTAGAAAAATAACCTCATTTAAAGATGGAAATCCCTATTCATGAGACCATTTCAGAGAGTTTCTTCCAGCAGGACCGGTTGAGCAACATATTCTGATCATTGGTGTAGTGTATGGTTTTCAAAGACAGATGGTCATTGTGTTTAATGTCTGTGTATTAATGTTCTGTTGATAGAAGTATGAGTAAGTTGTTAATTTCTCTGGGAAAATATAATTAAACTGTCGAGATCAGGGTACGTGGGACCTATACTACATTTGGTTTAGAGGCTTCAAACTCAATTAGCTTTGCAAAATTGCTGTGAATTTTTACCTGCTCAAATGCAACGTCTGCTTGCTTAGATTATGGGCAAAAAGATTGCTTTGTTTGCTCTAGGATGAATGGAAAACTAGTCTTATATTTCATCCTGTTAATTCGAAGTTTGCTCAATACTGATGTTAAATATTTTCAAATACAGAATGGGTGGTATTCATCTCGAGATATCTCAACAGACGTCTCAAACTTGTTACTGTGAAATGAAACCTCTCAGTATCATTTCATCCTGTACCTCTTTACAGCTGTAGTTGAGTGGCTGTGGAAGGCAGGTTTTCTGTTTTGTTTCTTAAATCTTAAAGCTTTAAGTCTTCTTTATGTCCTGGATTTTAGCTTGACAGGAAAACGTTTCAGCTGGAACGTGCGTTGCTGTACCTGAAAGTATTTCTTCCTTTGTAGGTACTTGTCTTCCAGGTCAGAGCAACGGGAGGGTACTTAATTCTGTCAGCTTTAAGTGTTGACAATATTGTGATTTTTTTCCTCATAAACTGTTGTTCTTACCTGTCTCAGTAATTTTTACATTAACTAGGAGCCCTTCTTTAGGGTAGTCAATTTAGCTAGCTTTTATTTTATGCCTTTTTTTGGTGCACTCATGCACTAAGGTGTACCTGTTTAGAAATCGAGTTTAACTTGTGACCATGTCCTTATGTGTTTAACAGAAGATAAGAAAAGCTCTTTTTAAGAAGTCATGTGAAGCTAGATGTAAAGGGTGTTAGAGGTATGGTGAATGTGTGTGTCTTTCCTGTTTTACGCTTTGGTTGTTTTTTAACGCAGTTTTCTGCAGAAGAATTCAGTACAGTTACTACCTACACAGGTAGAACCAAGAAATTATTTGGGACTGCGAGCCTGCAGATTGACTGCGTTGTGTCCGAATCACTTGACTACCTCATCTACTGAGCATGCTAAACCTTGGTTCTTGTATTTCTTAACTTTGTGTTTACTTGGCTTTGTGACATTATTACTAACTTGTACTTTTTAATAGCATTTCTTTGTTTCCTTATTTTGGAAGTTACGTAATGTCCTTTCATTCACTACTGTTTGAGCCGCTTTGTCCGCGATGTGTTCATTCAGAAATTGTCTGCATTAGTGAAAAGGTCCCATATGCAGGGAATTAGCGAAAGCTATTTAAAGGGGATGATTTCTTTTATACTGGATGAAGTTGAATAAAGTGATGGATATACTGGAACAGTAAACATAGTGTAGGAAATGTACAGTTGAATTGGTATTGCTCTGGGCTGATGATCGTTCGAAGGAAAAGAAATGGACAGTTGGATGCAATGTCAGCGAATGCCGTCGGTGGGTGAGGCGTTTTTTCATGCTGTTTTGTATCGCAGAACGGCCTTGTGAGATTCACAGTGTTTCTTGTTTCTGTTTGTGGTGTTCCTGACATAAATTACCTGATTTTGTTGACAAAAAGCATTCCTCAGATACTTTTTTTTTTTTTTTTGGCATTGTGGAATTTAGGAATATTCCTACTCCTAGGTCATGTTTTAAACTTGCAAACTTGGATGGCAGTTGGAAGTCGTTAGCTGGCTGTTCCCAGTTGACTTTTAAGGGCAAAAATCCCACTTGACAGTAATTGGCTTCCTCATTGGTGGCCAAAGGCAGAATGAACGGGAAGACTGAGCCACTTTTTGCAGTTGGTAGGACAGTGCTGGACGGTTGTTGTGCAACTGCTTGTGCCTGTTTTATAGATACCCCCCTTGTGCTTGTGGGGAGCAAACAAACAGAGCAAACAGTAGTCAATTGTTTGCATTGGGTTTGGAGATGAGTTAAGAAGTAGGACTGTTACCTTCTCTCTGCCAAGTCCAAGAGAACTGGCCTGGAAAAACTATACTGATATAATAATAATAATTAAAAAAAGAGAGTAATTTAAAAAAAATACATTATTACTTGCGGCCATACCACAGGACAGAGGTTTTAAAACCCCAAACTCGTAGAATACCTGGAGAAATCCTGACTGTATGTTGCTTCTGATTGAAACACACCATAGTTGTGATTTATGTGTTTAATCAAGAGGGAATAATTCTAAAATTGATTCCCCTCCCCCAACTGTTTGTATATTAGTCTCCAAATATATTTGTTATGATACAACATGTCAGAATTTATAACTTTCATACAGTTAAATAGCAGAATTTACAAATATAATTAGAGGGTTAAAGGCATTTAAAGAATAAAAGCACTTTAATGACATTCAGTTTTTATTGACAACCCACTAATATCTGCTGCATTCACATAAAGATTTCTAATGTAATAATATGAGCAGATGAAAGCTCTGCTATTTAAAAGCTCAATGCAGAGCATATTCATCAAATATGCTTTTTGAATACAGATGGAAAGTTATTGAGTGAATTATGGGTAGTCAGCACTCATCTGCAGCTTACACCGCATCAGCCATATTCTACTCTTTGTTTTACAGGGTATCATATTAAGAGAGATGTATTAAGAAGATAGATGGCAGCAAACAGAAACATTTATCAGGGGTTATTTTTGGTTAGTCCAAAACTCTGTCCATGTTCTCATTTTTTTCCAAAAATTGTAATGTTGCTGCTTTTGAAAGAAACAAGATCTCTTTACTGAATCACCTACGGGAGGTGTTTGCAAGTACCTAGTTTTTGACCGGTTAAAAGAATTGTGGAGAATGCCAAATAAATGTTGTTTTAAGATCCTTTCTTCTTCTGTTTCTTTAGGACCTAAGGAATATAGGGATTTTTTTTGGTGCAGTAATGCCTAATAAAAATCTTCCTTGATCTGAACGTGTTTGGGTTTGGTCTCCATATGGGCTCAGTTAAAATAAGTTCCATAGTTGTGGGCTTTTGCTATATGTGGTTGGACACTCATTCAGAAATTTTTTAGCTGGGTCTTTCTAACAGTATAGTTTCTCCAGAATGCAAATGCTCGGGCGGTTGGATGATTGAGAGCGCGAGCAGAAGTTTGCAGAACGCAGCAAGGGAGTTGGAAGAAGGGACGTCATCTTGCGGCGTGGCGTAGGGCAGCCTGCGGAGCAGAGTCCAGGTCACGGCTGTGCGCGAGCTGACGGAGGCCCGGCGCGGGTCAGGTAGCCAGGGAGACATCGCCTGAGCAGGCCCTTCCTCGGCTGTAACAGGAGTCACTCCTGCTGCTGTGGGATTAGAGCCCCATTTGCATGTTTTCCTCGCTTGACTGATTGAAACAGCCACGATCCTGGTGAGCGTCATATGCTGGTTACTAGCGTCTTAGTTATTTTTCCACAGAAGTGAAAAATTGAAAGCAGGGAGGTAATTGGCAACCCTGAGAAATAAGACAGGATCGCTTCATGAATTTATGAAATGTCTTACAGTTTTATATACAAAATTATTCATGTAAGACCATCTGAGAAGTTTCTGTTAAGGTTCTGGAGAGCAGTGTGAATTACAAGTTAAGCTGTCAATTACTTCTTGGTATGCTCTTGCAGTAGAATAAAAACCCCTACTGAAGTGGCTGAACGTTATTCTACTTTACTTTAAACTTGCAAATTTAAGGTGGTCTCAATTTATTTTGATGTTTTTGTTTGTTTGATAAGTAAGATGTATCTGTATTTCCTTCTACTTGCTGTTTCTCAGATGAGGTTTCTAAAAGAATAGATGGATAAAGCCTGTAACACAATATCGTCAGCACAAATAAACACAAATCCTGGGACTAGAATAGGTGCTCTGGGCTTTTTCAATAAGGAGCAAGATACATTTGTCGTGGCTCTTTGTTGATGAACTTGTTCTAAGTACGTGATGACAGAGCAAAGGGCCGAGTATGAAACTCTTGATTTAGTGTTGAATCCCTTATGGGAGTCGTGTTTATGCAAGGATTGGGTTTTAAAAAAAACACTAAGGGGAGGTTGCAGGATTTTAGCAGGAAAGCTTGCTAGGTTGAAGGAAAATATTTGGAAATAACATATTACCTTTTAAATTGTGTACTATATGATGTGTATCAAAGGAAAGTGTTACCTGCTTTTCTTCTCATCCCATTT
This sequence comes from Phoenicopterus ruber ruber, assembly GCA_009819775.1. Taxonomy (NCBI): domain Eukaryota; kingdom Metazoa; phylum Chordata; class Aves; order Phoenicopteriformes; family Phoenicopteridae; genus Phoenicopterus; species Phoenicopterus ruber. Next base: position 3,798,868 of record CM020238.1, read on the forward strand.
GAAAAGTGGTGAGAGGGAAGAGTCAAGTGACTGAAATTCGTATTGATTAACAGAAATTTAAAAGCATGAGCATTAACTTTTTTAATTGTGATGATAAAGCGTGGGGGCTGTCTGATGGCTTATACAGTAATCCTCTGGAAAAGTTGTGGGCTTATTTCTGGGATGAGATTATTATGGTTTCGTGCATGCAGCTAGACAGCACGGGACACCGTAGTGCGTTGAGAAGATGCTACTAAATTCTGTTGTTGTTGTTTTTAATGTCTTTCAGGACTTTCAGTGAATGGAGGAAGACGCTTTTTATTAGAGATTCAACTTGTCTAAAGATATCAAGGTAGGAGAATTATGTTTTTCCACAGTCCCACATTTTCTTTGCAGTAGTTATTTAATTGTTTAAGTAGAATTGAAGTTGTCCTCTTGTTTCTTTGTTAATCTGTGATCACGTAGAATTGGAACATGGAGCATATGTTATTTATTGAGTTCATTCTAACTACTACTTAAAATACTTATACTTTTTTTGTAAACAAAATGTATAAGAGTGATAGCATTCTATATATAATATATACGTTGATGTTTTAATTTTTCACATTTTTTTTTTTTGTACAATCCAAAATTTTCTGTGTTCTGAGAAAATCTCCGGTGCTTGCCAATGGACTGAACTTCAGTTCCATATTGAATATTCTTGAGACTTGGGCAGGTTTGCAGAACAGGCTGGCAGCAGCTCCTTAATTAGGTCTGTATTTTGATATGTATTTTTGATCATTTAAAAATTAAGAAAATAGTTCAAGTTTCCTTTAATCTCTTGAAGTAGCCAGGTGCTCTAACACTTCCTGCTACTTTATACATTGCCTAGTTTTTTGTTTTCTTCTTCAGTCATACCACTGTATCTTCAAAATTAACTTAAGATTGATAGGAGCCTCAAATAGAACATGCAGTATGTAGCTGGTGTTTTTTTGAGTGACGGATTTTTGGCTGCTCTATGTCGTAGCTAAAAATTGAAATGCAAGCGGTTCCTGGTGGAGAAACTCGCTGCGCTTCAACCTTCTGGTGGTTTGGGGCAGAATCAGGATTGTTGGTCCTGGCAGAACGAAGCTTGTTGATTCCAGCCGTAGAAAGTGCCCTAAAATTTCTCCCAAGGCAGCCAGTTTAACTAGACTCAACTTCTGCAGAACAGTGCCATGTTTTATTTCAAGCTTTGACACCTAGTTCAAATGGTTGTTGATGGAGGCAGCTACTAATAATATTTACAACCAAAGCAGTAATTTTAACTGTTATGGGCAACACAGAAGACACTAAACCCACTGAAGACGAGTTGCTGAAAGAGGTGATCGTATTCCTAACTTTTCCTCGGTTATCGTTTTTCTCAGAGGCAGTGTAATTGACATTGTATATGGAGAACGTAAGTGTCCCTTATGAATTCAGCCTGTATCATTAATCTAAATTAGAAACCAGGTTATGCAAAATGATACAGCTCTGTTCAAAATTAAACTTCCTTAATTTCAAGGTCACCACATTTTCATGTTCAAGAGAGGACTGGTTCTGACTTCTGACTTTCTTCTAGTGAGTGACTGCATTCTTTCAGTAGTGTTTGTGATCTCATTTTAAATACTTATGTCATTTTTCTGATGTTAAATCCCAACGCTTAGATAAAAAGTATTGTTGGAGAATTCTTTTTCCCAGAAGAATAAAGTCAAACCTTGACCAACAAGTTAAGGTTACAAAGTATATTGGTTAGTATTCTGTGATCGGCAAGCTTATCTTACCAGAATTGTTGTTGCTTGAGAATGGTAAGGTTATCTGGATGCAGAGTGAATCATAAGCTGTCTATCAGTGGCACCTCTCTCTTCTAGCAGTCGTGCTTTTATTCTTCATCCTTCTTACTAGAAGTATGACTGTGTTCTAGACAAAATAAAAAGCAAATGTCTCCTGTTAACGGAGGACAGGGAACTCAAGCTTACACAGAGTACCTCTGTGCTGAACGATGGAGAATTGCTCATTTTGAGTGGTGTCCTCCTATTGCTGCCTTCCAGCTCCAGAAGTAAATAGCTGCTTCGGTCTGGCACTGTTGCCAAGCTAATTAGCCCTCTGGAAGTGCTGTTTTCCAAGCAGAGTACCAAAATGAGCTGTTCCTCAGAGTAAGTTGTATGGGTTTTCATCATAATACAGTACTTGTCTCATTCCTCTCAGGCTCTAACTGTATAAAACTTACCTCTGAACATAAACGCCACAGACTTTAAGTGAACATAATCACCACAGACTCATCAAGAAACATGTTTGGCCGCATTCACCTTAGGGCTGTTGTTGAGAACTCCACGTACATGGGAATATTACCGTGTTACGCTCTCAGAATTACTTTTCAGCTGTAGCGTTAAAGGCTGCTTTATTTTGATAAAATAAAAGCAGAGATTCAAGCTGACTTCCTGCTTCCTTGTGAAACGTCATCACGTTGACCTGCTGCCCGCTTGCCCAGTGTGAATGCTGTTAGGTTTATGTATTTTTACATATTTATTTTTATGTATCTTTGTCAAGGGTAGTTGGAGAAGCAAAGACAGTAGGAGCATATCTCGCTGCTCACAGGAGGAAAGGACAGAGGTTGAATACAGGGGCTCTTGAATTGCTGGGTGGGGTAGTAGGATCTGTAGGAAAGGTAGTCAAGGGATCTCCAAGTATTTTGATGAGGAGGGGCCAGAGGGGATGGACGGACAGACCCTCACGTCAGGCCCCCCATCATAACAACTAGTGTTCAGGCTTTCCAGAGGGACTATGACATGATTTCCCCCCCCCCCCATATTCCGTTGTTCTGAAGCTGTCAGTTTACAGAACTTTGGCTAATAAACTCTTAATTGCTTAAAACCCTGTAGTTGGTAGGGTTTAGTCGTTTAATTCCTTTTTTGTTTTCCTTTTTCCAAATAATCCTAGAAGTTCTTGGCATTTTTGCCAGATTACAACAATGCTTTTCTCATTCCTAAAGTTCCTGGAAATACTTAATCTCTGAATTCTGCTCCTGTGCTTTTAACGTTCATGGATCAAGCTTATAAATACACATTTCCTTTGACTTCAGAGTTGTTACAATCAGTTATTCACAATCCTGTTGTGAGTCGGAGCTGTTATGTGAGGCAGAGAGTTTAATGCATTTGATTGTCATGAAGTTTGTGGAGGTTCTGACGTACACTGGCAATTACCAGTTGCGACGAGTGGCAGTCTAGTCTTCTGTGAGCATCGGAGCACTGCTTGAAGGTGCTCTTCTGGGCTACTAGTCCTTGTCAGTAGGTTGTCTCTCAAAACATCCTTCTGAATTTCAGGGCAATTTAAAATAGGAATGTAGGTTAAACTTTGAATAATTTATTTGAGGAGCATGGGAAGTTTCAGTCTAGCAGCTGTTACAAACGAATGTGGAACAGATTTCTGTGTCCAATATACGTTATACATGGAGTAAATGCTCGAAAGCCTGACTCGGTTTGTGTTGTGTGTCTTCCTTTCATTTTTCCACTTCTTTCATCTTGTGATAATTAGCTTTATAAATCTGTCACTTGTTTTAAAAAAGTCCTTGTTACCTCTTCCTTTCTGAAGTTTGACTCCTCTTTGGAAACAGTTCAGTAATTTGTGAAAGGTTAGATTTTTTTGTTCACAAGATGTTAATTTAGTCTTTACATGTTGTTAAATCCTGAAAACTAATATTCAGAAAGGTACCTTTTTTGAGTGTCTTAATATACACCTCTTACTATACACACTTCTTAATTTCTAATGTAGTGAGTTCAGCTTCCCTCATGAAAAGAGATAACCTGGTGCTACTATTAACTTTTAAACCAGAGTATTTTGAGTAATGCACTTTTCTGGTTGGTTTTTTGCATAACTGAGTGATATTTTCTGTCAGAGGACTTTCTTCTTTTTCAGAAAAACACAGAAGGAATTACCCTTTTTAAAAATCTTCTTTCCATCATTCCTATTGGGAATTAAGGGGAGATGTACTAAAGAAATGTGGTGCCTCAGGATCTTCCCTGAGACACACAGAAGCAGATGAATGAAGGAACAAGCAGAGAGATCTGGACTAACCATTTTCCTGCTTGTCAGTACAGAATATTGTCATGGTATTTGTCAGCAGTAAAAGTACAGGAATTAAGGCTTATCTAATGAGTTTGTTTTTAAAACTTTGTCATGATCTTCTGCGTATATTCCTTTGACTTGGTGCTGCCAAGTCCCGATTCCAGTTTACGAAGTTTTGTTTCATCTTTAACGATAAACTCCGCTAGAAATGAAGTAGGAATGCCTGCCTGCCTTCTGCACTGAATGATCAGGAGGGGTTTGTCCCAGCGGACTCTCAACGTTCACGTTTGGGTGGGACTGTGCCGCTAAGCCGTATTGTAACGCTCCCATCTGCAGCTTGGCAACGCGTTGCGTGGAGGTAGGATGCTGCAAGACTTGCGCTTCTTATGCTCCTCTGAATTTTGGAGGTGGTTTGTTCCTGATAGATGTAGTGATTTCTCATTGAAAAATGTGTTTTGATAGAAGTTTGTAAATATTCCTTATTTATATCTATCTATAGATACAGTGTTCTGAGAATTTTTGACTAGACAGTGTCCATAAACTCCTGCTGAATATTATGAAGGTTCTGGGAGTAAATTCTGTCTTAATTTGCTCCAGTGTGAGCTGCTGCCTGAGCCAGACAATGAGCTAATGGGATCGTGTGGTCTGGCACAGAGGTGTTCTTGATTACAGGCTTTTACTTCACTTTTCAACTACAGATTAATATATGAAGAGGCAGCTGACAGAATTGTTGAACCACCTCCAATTTGGAAGTACGGGCATTTTTTTTTTTTTTCAATTTGTCCTTTTCACACATTCAGTTAAAGCTCTGTAGTGGCTGCGCTCTGGCTGTACTCACTAGTCTGCCAGTTTGAACTACTATTTTGGGTGTTAGGAACCATTTCTTCCCCGAAAGGGCTGTCAGGCCCTGGCACAGGCTGCCCAGGGCAGTGGTGGAGTCCCCATCCCTGGAGGGATTGAAAAGCCGTGTAGATGTGGCGCTTGGGGACATGGGTTAGTGGTGGCCTTGGCAGGGCTGGGTTAATGGTTGGGCTCGATGACCTTGGAGGTCTCTTCCGACCTAAACGATTCTCTGATTTTACGATTCTACTAAAATCTGTGAACATCGCCATAATGCACAGGCAGCCTAATTGGGCTTTCTCCTGACTGAGATTTCAGGGAAGAAAATTGTGAACGTGTGTAAAGGAATCGGCTTCTTTTAAAATGTTTGGAAGACTAAAATGTTTACAGTTATTTTACTTTCTAGAAAGAACTTTTGATATGCTTGTCCTTTTACATAGGTATTTTTCACTATGGAGGCAAGGAAGGAACTGAAAACTTAAGGGGAAATAAAATTCTTAAGAAATGTGCATTGCACGCATGACTTAGATTGCATGCCCTTAATACTTTTGTAGCTAGGAACTTTTCATTATTGAAAAAAACATAGATTAGAGTTCTACTCTAAAAAGTATGTATTTAATAACTTCTAATGCTAACTTGCACAAAACTTGACAGCAGTGGCCAAGCAATGTTTGTATGTCTCGTTGGACATCAAACACTTTTTTGAAAACGAGCTTTATATATAAAATAATTTCATTTTTAGTGAGGTGATCATAGAAGAGGAAAATATTGGGATCTAGCTGGTTTAGTGGTGGTGTATGGGGCAAAAATAATTTGCTTTGATTTTGAAATTCCGTGTCTGACAGACAATGTCTCTCCCTAGGAGATCTCTAAAAAGAAGCAAGAATGACTTCTGTGGGTGTAATAATGTGTAGCCACCCAAAACGTGAAGTAGTTTTCGCAGCCTGTCTACAAACTCTGTCTTAAAATTAAGAAAACAAAGAAACGGGCCTTAGTCATCCAGGAGGATTTAATGAGATATTGCAGACTTGTTCAAGCTTAGCATTTGGTGTAAAGTTGCAGCTTGCAGCATTCAGTCTGTCTCTACTCCCTTGCCTTTGTTTTTTTTTTCTCATTGTATTTGTACTACTGCTTTCTCATGCTCCAGAAACTGTTTTTGTTTGTGTATTTCATTGAAATCTAGCTTTGTTGGAAGACAAAACAACATGTGGCAGAGTCTATCTGTACATAAACCAGAAGATTCTTGAGCCGTTTTTAAAAAAAGGCTACTTTTGTGAAGTGCCATTGATGGTATAATACAGAGTTCATGGAGACAGTACCTTTTTATTTACCTGCCGATACCATTCGGAGACTTTTGCTCACATGTCATCTTTGTTAGATTTAGTAAAGTTGCAAATGACAAATGAAGTGCAGTAGCTCTTGGTTGCCCGGTTTGATGACAGAAGTATCCCATGGCAATGGGAGCGTGAAGGATCCCCATGAGCATACTGCGTCTTTAGCTTCTGCTGACGCAGCTGCTTGGGGGACTGGAGAAGAGAATTAACCTGGGCTGTAAGATGTATTGAGGAGTTCGCTGGGGGTATGAAAAAGTGCCTGATCCAGCTCCTCCTAATACTGTAATGCCATTTGCTATTTAATCCTTCTAATTCCATTAACTGATATGACCAACAGAATTTTTAATTTAGAGTGCTTATTCTTAAATATTATTTCTGGCTTAGTATTAGCTAAACAGAGGAAGAGCTGTGACCACATTTACTCAAAGCCACAAAATAATGTGGTTGTGCATGCAAAAGAAAAACAGCAGTTGATTTTGGTGACCTGCCGATTCTGCTACTCTATATTGTGAAAACCTTAACTAACGAGGATATAATTTTAGTGAGTACTTATGCTTTGAGTACTACAAACTACAACGTTGTCTGTAAGACGCAATAAGAAACCACGTCATGAGTTGATGCTAAATGAGGTCTGTTACTAAAAGGCCTTTCTTTCCATCTCCCACCTGTGCAGGTCACTAAAGATCTAGCAGTCCTCTGGGGCTTCAGGGTGAGCTCTGAGAATATGGAATTAGTCGTTGAGACATCCCATGGCTGGTAACTCAGGGTCTTAATGCGAGACATCAATTCTTTCTCTACTCCATGGTTCTTCAGAGCAAATTCAGGGAGCCCCCATATGTGCCCTGTGCAGAGACTTAATTCAATCCCGGTAACAGCACAGCAGTCCTGGCGCAGTTTTGCCATGTGAAGGCTAGAGGTAAACATTATTAGCAGACTGTTGTCCTCACCTTTGGCACTGGTCAGGCTCAGTCCAGTTGGCTCCTTCACCATAATTAGGTTTAATTAAGTTATACCTCAGCACTGATGGCACAGCTCCACTCGCGTCTCTTCTCAGCACAAGCTAATGTGGGGATAGTCCCTAAACCTCCTTCTTAATTCGTAGGAGCTTTGAAGTTCTGGGCTGTCCACTGCTACTATGAGAATTTGATTCTGAGGAAAGTACCATTATAAAGATTGGTTGTCCTTCCCGGCTTAGATGGCACTCAGAATGGATACCTGGAGAGCTGCTTTTTAAAGACAAACAAACAAAAAAAGAAAAAGAAAATACCCTACACTTTTCTTTAGTGGGATTTTAGTAGGATCTTCACCCTCATCTCACCAAATGCTCCAAGATCGTTATTTGTCATCTTTTTACCTAAATCTGAAAGAGCAAACCGAGCACTGTACAATCCCCTTTTACTCTTCCACCTGCATTGGCTAACTAATACAATGCCACAGGTAAGAAATGATAACCAGGACCTTACTCCTGGCTGGTGATAGTCTGACTCTGATGTTCCTCTGTCATCAGCATTGGAGGCGATTCTGATTTTCTTTAGTGTGATTAGAGAATCGAACTTAGAACGTAAGTCTGCGGGTTGCAAATGGTATCATTGCTTAATTCACTGGAGTTGCACACTCCGAGTATGACCTCCACGGGAACGCTTTCAAGATCTTGCTCAGATGTGGGGCACTGTAGTCACTGCACTAGGATAGTTAGGGCAGGGAAGTTAGCTTTGGGTAGGGGAGCTCCGTGCAGGCTGCCTCATCCGTCTGCAGAAGGGATAAATTGTCAGTCAGCTAGCCAGCCCTTGGCTCCGCGCTCCACTCTTGCGGCTGCACTTCCAGAAGTACCTCGGTTGGCTCGTTGAAACACAGTTGTGTATTCTTGCAAGCATGATACGTTAGTGTGAACCATTATTAACCCTGATAGCTGGTGAAACTCTTTCTCCTTATTTTTATGTATTACTATCACAGAGCACAAAGAAAGTACCTCATCTTGTTTTGCCTGCCTTGGAAAAATGTTGCTACGTGGTAGTTACATTTTTCTGTTCATAAACTTTGAGGAGAAAATTAATTTCATTGTGGCTATGAGACTTGGCTTAATATAAGAACCACTTGAGTCTGCTTTTTCAAAAAAAAAAAAAAAAAAAAAATTGATCAATCAAATGTACACATTATATTACCAGCATAGTGCTTGATATTGTAGAGGAGGAAAAGAAAAGTAACATTCAGACTCCAGCAGGTCTCTGAATTGTAGCAGGAGGTGTTTACCGCCGCCTTGTTGTCTTGCTCAAAGCCTAGATAAATACATTTGGATTAGTGGGATGTTGGAGGGATTACAATATTATCATGTTCCAAAATAAATAACACTTTGAGTTTGCTTGCCTCCTCTTTACATTTAATGTCTACTTCATATTTTCTCCTTCTGATGTTGCAAAGGGTGTTGTATATGAAGGAGTTTATTAATAACAGATTGTAAGAGAGGAAGGATGTGTAAACCCAGAAGTTTTCTTTCTAAGCTGTGAGCTGGAACATAGCAGCCATCTAAAGAAACTAAATAAACAGAATTCAAATTTCAGACAATTGTGTTTGTGCCCAGATGGAAGGTTTTTTTGTAGTCATGTAACAGTGGGATGCTTCGAAGAGGGGCCGGAGCTTTGTTTAGGAGCCCTGGGAATAAGCCTGAATACTAACTTGTTGTGCTTTGATGTCATTATGCAAGGCCTCAGAAAGACGCCACATGATACTCAAGCAATTCACGGATGCAAAGGAAATACCAGTACTATATTTTCTGTTTAATATTCGTGCATGTGTACATATGTGCATGCAGGCAAACATACCCCAAAATCTCCTTGTGGAATCTAGTAAGTGAATGGAGTCTCCTGAAAGTCAGGGAAGGCTAAAGTTGAGGTCATCTCTGCGTGCTTACTGGTGTTGTAACGCGTGTGCTCAAAGTTGCTGCCTTGCAATGGAAGTATCTCTCACTAAGTGAGAAAGTCATACTAAAAGGGCTTTCAGTGGCTTTAAATATACATAGAAAGCTCTTTGAACTGGGTATTATTGTATTAATACACTTCAAAATATTAGATAAATGTGAAGAAACTCAAGATTGCATTTATTGAGCATCCTCCAAGAAGAACCTAATATTGTTGCAGGAAAAAATTTCATTATATATTTCTACAAGATGAATGTGTTAACTGTGGAATAATATGTGTACAATAGAAGGAAAGTTGTGGTTTATTATATGTCCTGATCAAAGACTCTTTACTATTCTTTTGGTCTAGTTAGGAGCTGCTTTTGTTGTTGCTGTTTTGATGGCTTAAATGCTTTAATAAGAGGATGTTCCACCAGAACAAGCTGTCAGTGTGTCTGGTGAACCCAGAAGCTCATTCTTTTATCTTCAACAGCACAGAGACAACTTTTTTTCCAAAACTTACGGAGCAAGGAAAATATATGGATAATGTTTCTGTTTGATTTTCGCATCGGTTAACTTTGGGGTTGAGTGCCTTTCCTCCTCATGACAATTTATTCAACTCGCAGAAGAATTTGACAGTCAACTAGCCCGGGAGCTAAAGACAACAGCTTTTGTAGGCTGTGGGTTGTTGTCAGCAAGATTCACTTTTTCTGAGCAGCGTGAAGGGTAGCAACTCCTTCTGATAAGTTTGGCTTTAACAGTAATGGGAAACGGAGGCAGAGTTTGCTGAATGCTGTGTCTTGCCCAGCTGAGCGTGATGATAATGTGGTCAAATCGTTTGACAAAATAGGTGGGTCATGCTATAGCGATGCTGAAATTGTCTTGTCCTGGAAATAGCCTGGATGAACGAAAGCAAACAGAATGGTAGGCTTTGTATGGGTGTCCATCTCTATGGTTAGGAAATGTATCCACAAAATAGTTTTTCATCAGTCTAAGTTTTTATCTTGTTTTTTTCACTGTCTTACCGTTTCTCTGTAATGTTTTCCTGTTGACCAAATCAGAGTGTTGATTTTTTTTACATCTATTGTCCTTTTGCTTTACACAGTTTTTGGGATACGCAAAGTGGAACAGGATCGCCATGTTTCGAAACAGTCTCAAGATGCTTCTTACAGGAGGGAAGTCAAACCGCAAAAACAGGTCCAGTGGTAAGTAAATGACAACTCCTCGTGCATGTGTGTTATTTGCAGTTTCTGAAAGTATTCCTTTTATGTGTGTGTTGGTCTTACCGAGTCTTTTTTCTTTTTAATGAATAGATGTACTCAGCTGATGATCTTGTAGACTCAAAACATCATCATAGGTCATTTGAATATTGTGCTGTGATTTAATATTTAAAAATATTTAAAACACATTAAAAATGTGTATTATTTAAAAATGTATGTAAACCATAATCTGTTTCTATTGGGGAGATAAGATGTAGGGAAAAACAAATAATAGTTATACATAATCCTGTAGCAAACTAACATTGAGGTTCCTGTTTTGATTATGGAAATTAAGAAAATAATTTTTTTTCCTCAAAAATGACTGTGATAACTTGTGGCAGTGAAATCTTCTTTGTTCCAGACAATACCTGTGATAGCAGTAGCAAATTTTTTTTATGTTTAAACAGGAGGGAGAGAGAGGAATGGGAAGAGATGGAATTAAGGAGAAATTGCCCAAATTTATTCACCATTTCTGTTAGTCTCCTTTTTCCACTGTGCCAGGAGAGGAGTTTACAGTTAACACTGGTTCAGATGGCTTGGCCTGTTTGATCCATGAAGGAGGTCGGGAGAGACTGGAATTGTGAAGCAAAACATTACAAAAATATTGATATGCTTTAAAAACATTTGTATTTAACTTTCGTATTTTTTTCCAAAAATGGAGTGCTGGCAGTGTAAGAGCTTTTAATTAGATCTTTCGTGTTTCTTTTTAAAGCCATCTGGCAGCACATTTTGAATATTTTGGGATACAGTGTTTATTTGTGCTTGTGCGTCTGTGTAAATAGTGCATATGTATATTCCATGGGAAACCACGAGGGAAGATGCAGAGATACTATGGTGATAAATGCAATGGAAGAAACAGGCTGTTTTCCCTTGGCTGAAACAAATTGCTGTGTATTTCTCACAGTGCCAGAATTTTTCCCCCCACTTTTAATATCTTACTACCCCAAGTTTTATCTGGGGAAGGGGAACTGCGTTTCTCAGCAGTACGGCTTCGCTGTGTCCTGAAGTTGCCTTGTAGCAGCGCTGACTTCGTTTTGATCCTTGGACGTCAGTAATCTGTTAGAGCCTGGTTTCTGGTGGGAGTCCCAGCTCGTGTTGCTTGATCCTGAAGATATTTGTCATCAAAAGTTTAAGCAGTGCATCATGGTGTTGGCTTCCTTGCATTAGTTACTGTAATGAGTGTGTAGCTCGTATAGTGGGAAAAATTGTTTTGCAGCGATGCCATTAGTAATTTGAGCTTGAGGTCCTGGTTGTCATTCACCGCTTTTATGAAGGAGATTTTCTTTCCTCATGAACCCCCTAGTCTTTTGTTGCAGGAGTGGTTAATCTGAGGAAGGTACCTGCATAAAAAGACACGTAGGTTTTGGAAAGACACGCGAGCAGTCAGCTCTGTCCTCTTGTGATTTTATATCTCTGTGAAGTATGACATTTACAACCTAAAGCCCAGGAAAGCACAAGCCCTCTGATGATACTCAAAACCTTTGGAAAACTGTACATAGGCAAATAACGTTAAACTGTGGTTTCTGTACAAAGCCATATCTTTGTCAGATATTCTGTTATCAGTCCCTAGTATTCCTTTTGGCTTATCTCCCAAAGCAATATTAAGGATCTCGTATATGCAGAGCTTTGCAAATAAGTGTTTCTTATTTTGTGAATGAAAAATGTCAGTTCGGAAATAACGAGATTTGATATGGCTGTACATCTGTCTTTGCGCAAGACAGAGAGAGAGATGGGTCTTCTTGAAAAACAATATGACAGTATTTAATAGATGAGGTTTTCTCTAATGCCTAATGACTATACTGTATTTTAATATAATTTATTGCAATTCTGCCTTTGAAATAAGTTGCTTTGTTGAGAAGTTCTGTTTGGCATTCTTCAGGGGAGGAGAGGGAATAAAAAAAAGGAGACGATAAGGTTTGTTAAATTAACAGTGTCTAAATGGAAACCATCCCTCCACTGGAAGATAAGTTTTCAGATAAGTGTTAGTCTATCAAACTATAATGTGACATTAGATGAATTCATTGCTGCCTAGATTTTTTAATAAATATATTCAATTCTATATTTCTTTGCAACACAGTAAGGAAAAAAATCAATAAATCTTCCATGTACGTTTCTATGTAGCATACAGTATTATAAGCCTGAAATTTGCTTTATTTATTTGCTTTGCAGTTCTGGTGAAGTACAAATTTTATGCTTTAAAAGTTGATAAAAAGGAGAGTCCTTATCTAATAATATACAAGGGAATCTGTCACCCTGTCACTGGCAGTGACAGAGCTGTACTTCTGTGCTCGTCTGAACAACCTGGCTTGGTACTCCTCGTCTTCCTTGTTTGCTTTGCTTACCCTCAGCCTCCGTGCTCCGTTTCTCTTCATCCTCCCTTCCTTCCAGTCTCGGTATGAGAAGGAAAGGATCTTGAGGAGTGCCCCCACCCCCTTGAGTAAATGCCCATGTGTAACAACTAGGTCCGAGGGCTTCGTTCTCCAGAACATTTTCTCATGGTGAGTGCGTACCTTCAAGTCACCTACATCGCTGTTGCCTTCACTCTTTGGGTTGGGGGGGGCTATTTTCGTGGAGGATTAGGTGTTCTGGGCTCCAGGGGCTCTGGATTTTTTTTTTTTTCAGCCAAGTGCTTAAAAAAGATTAGGTATTTATTTTTTTAAATTGTATTCATCATTAACATAATGATTTAAATTGCAAAACAGATGTTGGAAATGAAGCTCCCTGATGGTTTTGGTGCTCTGATCTGCCCCGTGGCCTCAGAAGGTGCATCGTCACAGGGCGGTGTGATCTGGCGGGCAGAGCCAGGGGAGGGAGCGTGAGCCTCGACAGCAGAGACACATGTCTCCGGACCAACCTGTGTTCACAGGGAAACTCTCACAGGGAGTTACACCCAGCTCTGGGAATTGGGAACAAACTCAAAATCCTAAGTTCTCTGTTGTGAAAGTAATCTATGAGAAGTTTCGGGTCTGCTGTTGATTCACCATTCCAGGTAATGATTTTAAATTATGTGGGTAGGTGACAGCCCACTCCGGTGTCTCTGGTGCATGTGGGTTTGGGTGAAATTGCAGTGTGTGTATCTTAACTTCCTACACTCCAGTCATTTTGCATTCCAGTGCGGGAGTAAACCTTTGAAGCAGGGTTAAAGGTATTGTGGTTTTTTTCTTGGGGAATCCAAGTGAGCACACTGGCCTTTGAAATTCCTGTTCTTTGCAGTTTCTTTCATTTGCAGTAACGTAGTTAGCAAACAGGGTCAGTGAAGTCAGGCTAACAATCCCTAGATGTTGCGATGTGGTTTTGATAATTCTTCATGACTACCAGAACACTGGTTGTGGTAACAGTAAAATGCCGCCTTATTATTCCTCCTTCAGAAACTGCTGAGCAACTTCTCTGAAGAACTGTGGTTAAAATTTATTTTGACTCAGCTGGGGTGGGTTTTTTCCTTTGGTACTCTTTATGGTATTGTGGTTCAGGAGCACACAAAATATTTATAAAAGAAGAATACCAGTTACGTGCCTATGAATGTACAGTTACAAGCAGTAATGCCAATTAAAATAAATGAGTTTCTACTGCAGCATCAGATTGTGTAATCTCCTGTGGTTAATTTTGTGTGTGTGTGCTTTCAGAACTTTACTGACAGGATTTCGTAGCAGCGTACTGTATGCAGTACAACTCTGTGCATGTGTATTTGTGCACATATTTAATCTCTTGTCTTAACAGAAATTCTCTTGTGACTCAAGGGCACTCAAGATATTTTACAGTGATGCCTTGAGGACACATTATGACTGCAATAGTATTTTGATTAGACTGTATTTTCCTCTGTCATAAACGGATATTCCACAAAGCTACCAGACAACAGTGTCTTTATAGCTGAAATGTGATCTGAGTATAGTTAAATATTGCCTTTATTTTTCTGTTCTAAATTAATTTACAGAGGTATGCAGACATGGAAGTTTTCTGACTCATAAGTTTGTATCCAGGGCTAAATTTGCTTAGAATATATTTGTTTTAAAGCGTAAAAGAACTGTACTTTGCTCCATCTTTTTATTCCTTCTGGCTGAAGATCTAGCGTAGTGGTTGTGGCCAGAAGCCCTATGGCTGGGGCAAGCAGTTGCATTAAAACCTGCAGGTAGGCGCTCCTGCCTGCTGCTGCTTGTCAGGAACTTTTCTGGGGCTTCTTTCCCCCTAATTCAGTCCTTCCGGGGCAATTCCGTTCTGGTCTCTGAATCCAGAGACTAGAAGGTTCTCTGTTGTTTTTGTCTGTTTCATCAAGGACCTGTCTCATATTTGTCTGCAGTTTGCTTGTTTGTACTAAGCATTCATTGATCTGGTTATGTATTTAATTAGTTTACATCAGATCAATCCGCTAATATATTCATTCCAATATTGTGTTAGTGAAATAAGCCTATGTAATGGATCCAATCTTTCTGCCTATTATAATTATCTGTGTTTCTTTTCCGAGCAGATGGACTATTTCCTTCTTACATTATCGTATTAAATTAATACTACTGTAAGAGTTCAGCTTCCCTTTAGAACCTAGTAAAATTCAGCTGCAAAACTGAATGTTTTATTTGGTTTTATATTTCTCTTCACTTTGTGAAGTGCAAGTCCAGGAATTTGTGCCTTTTATTTCTGGCAGAGGTAGATTCTTGAAGTACTCTTGTCTTTTTTTTGCATGTTAAATTTATCTGAGGCATGTAATCCTTTATAAACTTGCCCAAAGGGTCTGCTTTTTTCTTCTGAATTAGTTAGGAATTGTGTCTTACTCGTTCTTAACTGCTATAATGCACACAATTTTTATCTCAAGCTTGCCAGCTAGGAGCCTGCCTGTCATTCATAGTATTTTTGGTGCAGGGTTTTTAAAACCTGTTCTTCTATCCTGGTTCACGGGAGAGCCAATTACTTCTAACTTCCAATGTATTTATAGGGCCTTTTGGAACCTGCCACTTGATATTTTAATTCCAGGACTAAAAGAGCCCCTGTCAAATGCTCTTCTCTTTTGATTCTTGCCTTTCCAAGATGAAAGGCATTTCTGTGAAGGTCTCATCACTGCTTTGCCAGAACTCCATGCCATTTCTTATCTATCTGATCTCTTTTGGAAGTCTAAGTCTAATTTTTACCCCAAAAGAGTTTTAGAGGGTCACAAATGCTTTTTGGATTTCATTTCTGAAAGAAATTGCTGAGTGATGAGATCCAGCTGGTGACTCCTATAGATGTTGGGATAACTTAATTTAGGAAGGTATTAGCACTGAGGTATTAACAGACCCATCAGACTTACAGAATGTCCTGTGGTGCTGAATACCGAATGTATCCACATGTTCAGGGTATTCCATCCAAATAATAATTCAGACCATTTCCTTCCAAAAAGTGTGCTAGTTTTTCATAAATCTGTTCTTAAACAAGTCTCGGGTATGTGGACAAATCCGTAGCCCCTCTGACCACAGCCAAGTCTTGTCCTTGAGTTTATTAAGAATGAACTCGACCCTTCCTGAAAGTTGTGTTTTTCATTTACGTAATTTAATGTAGTTCTTCTTAGGAAGGAAGTATATCGGGAAGATATGTGTGTACACACGCACACATTTTTCTTCTTAGTCAGGCATGTTTATTTGGTTAGAATCTGACTTGTTCATATACCAAGCTCTCTTCCCAGACAAATAAAAGATGCTTGGACAGTAAAGCTTCTGCTTCTCTCTGGCACAGCTATCGTAGAGAGAATTTTAGCAGCTAGTGCCCATATTATTCTAACATGTATTTCTTTACTTCTGATCCACAAATACTTTTTTTCCCCTCATAACACCACAGATGTTAACCTAACTTGCTTTAGAGCTCATAAATAATTCTTATTTGACAGGTCTGTTCAGTCCTTCACTGTGTTTATAATTGTTTTATTAACTGACTCAACTGTTCCACTGGAGTTTATCAACCTGTATCATTTTATGCTTCTGTGTGTGAGCGTATGGGGGGGAGCGGGGGATAATCCAGCTCTGTCAGCCTCAGCCGTGCCAATATTTTCACAAGTTTGAACATCACCAGCTGGAACAACAAGTGTGTTGACTAAGGCTGCCTCCGTCCTGTTGTGCGTGACAAGCAGTGGATATCCTCACCCACCTCTTGGGTTTCCAGAGCCCTAAAGTGACTTTAGTACCTGAAGCACCATGCAGTGAGTTTTGTTCCCACATCCTCTGTGGCTTTTTCCAGCCTCTTGAGATTTAACATATTGTTTTATTCTTTTTTGCAGTCATCAAATACAGACATATATGCTAATGTTTTTCTGGAGAGGGATTTTTAGTCCTTTCTCAGCATTTCCTGATCATCATCTCATGGTGCTATCTGGCATTCTTAAATGATCTGCACATGCAGAGTTTTTCAGAGCCATATTTGAGCTTTCCTCCTTTCTTTGACCCTCCCCTTCTAGCTTTCCATATTTTGGTACGCTTATAAAACTCATTTTTTCTTTGCCCCTGTTGTTCAAACCTTACAATATGCCTTTCCTCCATTTTTCTCAACATTTCAGCCCACCAGATTACTATATTTTACCGCATTACTTCTAGAATCTGGAATGGTTCAGCTTTGTATGCTTTCTTTGGGATACATCTTCTTGAATACTCATAATTTTGTAGTTCTCCTTCTCAGTATTCCCAGTTTTTTGGCTTAATTTTTGTGGGGGAATTGGAAGAATGCCGTGTTTCTTAACGTGTGATTTTTATGCTAGAGCAGCGGCTCCTTGTCTTTGAAATGCTGTATTTTGGGCTCGTTACTATGAGGCTTGAATTTTGTGACTTATAAATCCTCTTTCCCCACTTAAGTTGTACTGTGCTCTTCAATAGGTAACACTGTTTGAAAGGCAGGCCCTGCGTGTCAGGGATATTTACTGTTTTGATACAGGTGCAGTTCTTATTTAGCTCCTCCCTTTTCATTGAAGTAGCCTGTATCAGACCTTGAAAGGTTCTTTATTTTTTTCTTCCTCCCCTGAAACAAAATGAATGAAAGAATCTTCAGACTTTCCCATTTGTTCAAAAAGGTTAAATTGTAAAATTAAGTACATGGGTTTGGGGAGGTGAGAGAAAAATGTTTGAGGTATTTGTTCTATGCCGATTGCTGTATTTGTTTCAAATAGCTAAAAAAGAGAGGAAGGCATGCCCCGAGTATTTGACAGGATTGTCCCCTTTACAGCTGCTGGGAACTAGTTATTTTTCTTTTGCCTTTTCCCCATTTTCTATTTCTATCGGGGCACCCACGAGCACTCCTTTTTCCTCAGTCATCCACATTTTATTTTTCAGATGCATTCCTACTTGCTGGTTTTTATCCAAGATTTATCTCTAGGTCAGTGATCCCATTCTCAAGTTGTTCTATATCAGCTTTAATCCTTCTCAAACCTTTCCGTTCGTTAGCGATTCTACAGATCTGATTGCTGAGATTAATTCACTGAAGTCCCTTCTAATAGCGGGGGCTGATTTGTTCTCCTGCGCTGCCCTGAATGCTGCTTCCATTACGGCAGCCATCTCCCCTTCTACTGTCCTCATATGTTGTTCTGAGTGCTCTAACCTCCAGAGAGTTTCTTCTAGGGAAAAGAAAAAGGCTTTTAAAACCGATCCTTTATGTGGGCATCCATTCTGCAAACAAGGGAATCGATTCTTGAGATTAAAGGGGGCAGGGAGGGGCAATGTTTGCAGGTTGTGCCATTTCCCCTTCAGAGCTCTGCCCGTGGGCAGTGGTCGGCTCCGCTGACACTGCGCCATCGACCACCTTTTCTCACTCCGCACTTACCTGAAAGCCTTCGCTGTGCGTGCCTGGTTTGGAGCCGTCAGAAACCACAGGAACAATGATTTGCCTTTGTGCATTATGTGTGTTGCTTTCCATGGAGTGTTGTGCTGGCAGAAAGCGGTATTTGACCAGAGCTCATGGAATTCGCTCGTCTTCTGTATCAGCTTTGGTTTCATGCAGGAATGAGCAAGGCGAGGAAGCAAGGGGTGCTGGATGTCTGGGGCTGTGAGTATAGCTGCAGAAGCTGCTCTTGTTTCTTCCTGGAGAAGGAAGGTAGGAGGCTTGGAAGAAAAGAGGGAAACGTGATGTTGGGAGTATCTTTCTTCCTCATATTACATGGTGTTTGTTTCTGCTGCATTTGCCAACGGTTTTAATGGAGCTGCATGGTGAATGTTTTAAGAAGTTCTAGAAATAATTTTTAAATTTCCCTGTAGATCCTTTTTTTTTTTTTTGGTCAAAAAGGTATTTTTGTAAACAGAACTGTTCAGTTGTGCAACCTAGCTGCTTTAATCCCTGTTGGCTAACAGCTGAATGCTGCTTAAAGAACACAACTGGCATTTTACTGTACTGATAACAGCTAATAAACCTTTAAAGAGCTTTGAACAGCCTCTTCATGCAAAGAATATCAGTGTAGATAGTGTAGTATGAAAGTTGTAATAAGGTGGTTATGAATTGGAGCTCCTCAGTCATTCTCCAGATGCTTTCCACCAGAGCTCGCTTCTGATGTCTCCGTATCTTCGCAGGAGAATGTACGAAGCTGGAAGGTACGTGCCAAGAAGCACGAGGAGGTCCCCGGGGTCTGGGAAAAGGCAAGCGTTATACCCATCTAAGGAAGATGAGGGGGCCTGGGGAAATAGAGGCTTGACAGCCTCAGCTTAGTCATGGGAAAAATGATGAAGGCTTCAAAGGCGTTTACAGGCATGAAAGACCAGAAGGTCATTGGGAAAAGCTGGCACAGATTTATCAAGTACAAATTGTGCTTGAGCAGCCTGGTTGCCTTCAGCGATGAAGTGACTGGCTCTGTAGATGAGGTTGGAATGGTGGACACAGCTTGCCTTGACTTTAGCAAGGCTTTCAGCACAGTCTAAGACCCTTGTAGCCAACCAGAGGCAATGTGGGCTAGATAGATGGACTGCAGCCTGAGAGAAAAGCTGGCTAGACTGTCAGGCTCAAAGGAGAGTGATCAAAAGTTCAAAGCTGGAACCGGTGGCCAGTTATGAGGAACATTCCTCAGGGATTGATGCTGGTATCAGTAGTATTAAGCATCTTTAGCAACAGCCTGGACAAGGGATGGAGAGCATCTTCACCAAGTCTGTGGGCAATGCTGCCTTGGAGGCAGGAGCTGATATGTTGGAGGGCAGGGGCTGCCAGTCCGAAGGATCTCAATGGACTGGAGGAACCTTACCGGAGTTCAACAAGGACAAATGCAAAGTCATGCTTGTGGGACAGACTAACCCTGTGCGCAGGGATGGATAATGGATAATACTGTGGTCTTTTGGCTGGGTGCTCACAAAGAGGTGTGGTATCGGGTTCCAGACCTTCTCCTGACAGGTATGCAGGTATTTAGTTGTTATGCGCACAGAAGGAGAAGCATATTGGTAGGTAAAGAGAAGAAAGAGAGAAAACGATTGCTGAATGTACAAAGGAGCAAAGAATGGTGAGGGCTCTCAATACCTCTTTAATGACTGAAGTTGAGTGCCAGAAATTGGTAGAAATATTGTCTGCAATCTGTGTGCCTTAGATTCACATTTGTAAAATGGGGGTAATGCCTCATCCCTTACCCGTGCAAATGAGCCGTCCGTTTTTGTACAACACACGGATATTTTGATGACAAGTACTGAAGAAGAGCTCACAGCGGTTACTGATTTTGTCAAAATCATCTTACTGTGTGCTATGAGAGTCAACGTGTTGAGCTTTAAAACGCAGTACTGCATAGGCGCTAAGCGAATCGGAAGCATCAATGCTGTTAAATCTAGCAGAATTTTGGGGGCTAAGGAAAGAAATATATCAGTATACTATTACAGTCAGACTGTAGTGACACAGGTGTGTAAGGGGGACGGAATAAAATACATATATACGATGTAATTTTGGATACATCTGGGATTTCGTGGTGTTATTCACATACAGTAGCGGGTTTGCAATAGCCACCTATAGCTGCTGTACTGTCGCTCAACCGGTAGAGGGAGTAGAAGTTTTCTGGCAAGTTGTGTATGGAAAAGCTGTGCTCGAATGCACTGTGGTGATATGCAAAGGAGATAAAGTTACATTTTTTCCATGTCAAATGACGTCATCTTCTCCTGTTCATCAAAAAAAAAAAGTATTCGTATACACAGGTCAAAAAGAAGATATGCGCTTGCTTCAAAAGGAAATACCATAATCGATTTGGGGGATTTGTTAAGCCAAACTGCTGGGAAAGTGGAATGTCCTTCCCAGGCTGTCTGAGGAAACCTTCATAATTAGCGTATCTGGAATAGTTTTAAAAATCCAAACAAGTCAATTAAGAAGAAAGGTTTATATCAGTGAATTCAACTATTTCATCTGTAAAATCAGTAAGAAAACACTGTGATGTCTAATGACTGATTTGGGGTTTTCTCTAGTGGAACAAGCCTAGCCCCAGATCTTACGTAACCAACAAATTTGGGTTCCTTAACTTAAAGCACGATTTAAACAAAATGAATAATCTAATCTGTAAAAATGGATTTCTGCTTTTTATGCAAGCAAACTAAAAGTAATGTTTTTTCACAATTCAGGAAACTTGCTAAGTATTGAATGTTTCTAAATAAATAAATTGTTTTAGAAATATTCAACAATTGCATGTTGATTTTGCCATTTTACCTTAGTGTATTGAATACATAATGTCTGTTTTCTTGTAATCAGAACTTGATGTGGCACAGAAATAAGCAAACATCTTCATGTGCAGGAAAAATAATTAAAATGGAGAAAAGTTCAAGCTAAATATCAGGCTTTGTATTTTTGTTCTTATTGAATGTTGAAACTGTAATTTCTGTTTGCAGTGAAATTCTGCCTGCAAGGATTTCAAATTAATCGGTGTCGATCATGGAAAGCCGTAGGTAATTTCCTTTACTAATTAGCTTGTGAATTTTCACATCACGTGGCTTGGTACAATTTCCGTAAGATTTTCCAAGCAATAAATGGCATCGATAGAAGAACTGGGCAGATCCCTTTCTCGTCGTGGAACGTGCCAGGGCGCAGTACTACAGCAGGAGCCGGTGACTCACAGGGACAGGCGAGTTGAATTCATCTCTTCGGAATGAATTCAGCTCTTTGGAAAACATTCTTTCAAGGTGGCTTTTCACAACTGTTAGTACTTAAATTTACCTTTTTTGGAGTCTACATTATCAAGAGATTTGTGAAAGGCTTATACTTTACTGTCTTTTCTCTGATGAACTTGTAGGAATAGGTTCAATGAGACCACAAGAGAGTAATTTTTTGGCAACAATACATAATTTTTCATGCAGTATAGGTAATACAAAGAATATAAAGTAGAAACTTTGAGTGGCAGAGCATGTGGCACGGAAGCTACAATGCCAAAGTCGTGCTTTTTATATTTATTTGGGGAGGGGGAAGGAAGGTTCTTCTAGGTATCCTTTGAATATTATAAAATAGTGTGGAAGGAAGAAATAGAAATTGCTGTGTGGGATAGAGGGAGTCTCTGTTCCCAGGTCTATTGTAGAATCTCAGAATGCAAAATAAGCCTCTCGTCTCATAATTTCATTTTGTGCTTAAGCTTCTAAATGTGATGATAAAAGTCAAGATGAGACTGTAACTGGATGGCGGAAGGTATTATTAGGTTGTTACTTTATTAAATTTCATTTTCAATGTATTTGATTTTTCAACTATCCAGTTATAAAGTAAGCAGCAAAGAATATAGAAAAAGATGGATGACGTGAGCTGACAGTCAGGAGAGTTGTAGTTCTTGCTCTGGAAGAAGCATCAGAATGCCTCCGTATGTCAGAGACAGCTTTGAGTGGAGCGATGAATGTACTCGCTGGCTATCGGGCGGCTGAAGGTACGTCCCAAGGTGGTTCGAGCTTGCTTGGGTCTGAAATGCTGACCTCGAGGAGCCGCTGTTGTGGTCGCAAGTGAAGCAACTTTAGCAAAGGGATGTCAGAGGATCGTGAGGAAGCTTCTGGGGCTTCGCAGTACTGCTGATTTTTGTATTTGATCACAGTTAAGAAACAATCTGCAGTTTCGTAACCTTTCACAAGACGGAAGGAATCTCATGAAACACGGTCAGAGACTGCATGCTGATTCTGTGCTCTGTGTGCACTATCAAACACTTCTGCACCGGCTGGAAGTGTTCTCTCTTACAGCATGGAAGGAGTATTCCCGAACAAAATGAAACAAAGCCTACTTTATGAGTTATTTTTTTGATAAATGAAGGGTCACGTTGCTGGATGCTGCGAGAGGCAGAGGTGGTGCAGTGAGTTACCACGCCAGGCCAGGACAGCGCTGCTTGTGTCTGCCCAGACCGTGCTGTTCCAAGGATGACCGAGGCGATTCCGTGAGCCACTGCTGGTTTTCTGCGTGCGTGCCCGCTCGCTGGGTCCCTGGGGTCCTTTGGGTCTTTGGAGCATGGCGAGAGGGGAAACTTTGCCTGTTCTTCTCGCCTGCAGTGGGTGTGTTTTGAAGAGGTTGGTTTGTCTTCAGAGCTGTCTCCAGAGAGCTGAACCCTCTGGCCTTACGTGTCTGTTAGCCAGATCCATTTTCATCGCACTCCCCTTGGTATTATTAATCCTTATTAGTCTTAAGCATGCCTTTACTTAAATTTCCACCAAAGATGTGGGATTTTTCCATATCACTTTTTTTTTCAGTACCTAAAGATAAATAGTATTTATATTCAGTGCGACTTATCCCTGGGAAGTGTTGATACAGATTCTTGCATTTGTTTATTACATTGACAGATGTTGAAACCATATTGCTCCATCCTAGAATTATATTCCAGAAATGATTCATATTTTTATTTTTGAGGGATTTTTGTGCACTAAGTATTGGCCAGCTTATATGAAACCTACTAATCTATAGCAAATTGTTCTAATGCGTGATGTACACAAGTATGATCAAGCACAACTCAGCGAAGGTTGAAGTTGGCTCCGTTCTCCTGCGTCCCCTTCCCAGTCTCCCGGGTTTTTATATGGCTTTCCAAGGGTGGCTTTTTTAACGTGGCTTTTGCAGCTCCCAGTTCAGCACTATGTATGTAAAGTTACTGGTTTTGCGAAGACATACGTTTAACTTCATTCATACAAGCATCTCTTTGATGCGTGAAGTACCTGTACTACGTGTTGGTGTCTGTAACATCGTTATTACATTCTCTTTATTGGAGTTGCGCTTGCTTTTTCTTTTTTTTCCTTAAGGAAGAGTAAGTGTCTAGTACTTACTAATATTTTTAATGGAAAAATTATCTTTTCTTTGTAAGAGGATTGATTTTTTTAAGCTGTCATCTCTTTAGAACTCTCTCCTCTTCAGACCGTTTCTGTTGCATACACAGAAACTTCTACTCTCTCACCATGCCTATGAGGACTTTTTTTTAATATTGGATATATTTTTAGATAACTCATGGATAATTTTTGCTAAAGCTTCCATTTTTAAATGACCTATTTGCGGGAACTGTGGAACTTTTTGCTGCAAGATCTTTCTGACGTGGAAGGATTTATTCTTCCTTTTATATCACCATTTTCTTTTTGAGGATGTGATTGGTATAGAAACTGCCCCAGACTCTTAGTGTACAGCCCCCCCCCCCCCCCCCCCCCCCCCCCCATCTAAGCCAGTTTAGGGACATGATTTTACAAGAAGCTTTGACAAGGTGTCCAGACCTCAGCAGAAGGTGTTGTGGGTCATTTAAGCAGGTTTGAAAATCAGCATCTTCTCTTAGGTCCCATTATGATGAAGTGGTGCATGAAAAGCAGTTGTCACACTTCAGAACAGTTACCAACCACCCCCTCTCCTCTGAGACCTCTGTTACTAATTGCTGGTAGACAAAAAATAATCTGATGAACCGGACCTTTGGTCCATTCTTAGAGTAAGAAATGAAGATCACGGATTGTCTCATGATTCCAATATACTGATTTAAAAGGCATTTAATTTATATTTGGATTTTCTTTTGTTACAATTTCAGGTAAAGTATTAATACAAGAATTTATTTTTATACTGAATACAAATTAGTCTGCTTTTAACTTATATTAAAGCACTTTCTTTCACTGATTACACAAGAATTAACAGTGTGTTTAAATGATTTATTTGTTGTGGTGTTCTTGTCTGATTTAAACGATTGAGTCATCCACTTACACTTTTTTTTTTAAGTATTCCTTGAAGTTGTTCACAGTGAAATAGCTCATTCTGATCACTGAGTTGCCAACACTGTTATATTAAAAGGAATAAAAAGCTATGGAAAGCATTCTTGGTGGTGTTTCTGCATTTTTTTTTTTTGTTTAGAAATTCAAGTTCAAAAATGTGTTTGTATTTTTAATTAGTATCTACATGAACAAAACTTGTTTGAAAGTTTACAACAATGCTGTGTTATTAAATACAGACATCTAGAAAGACTCCAGTAGATCAAAGTTCTAAAAGGTGAGAAAAATTTGAATTCTAGGTGTCTAAACATCACAGCTGCCTTTTAGGACTGTCTGCTGAGCCACATGGCTGATAAACGATCCTTAGCGAGGAAATGTTGCCCTGAAAGCTGACTTGCGAGATAAAAGCCCACTGACAGGTTATAAGCTGCATATCCAGTTGTTCTTTATCTTCTCTTTATTGACAATGAAACAAAGCAAGAACTTTTTGCTCACCGCATATGCCCGAGACACGTCCTTGCTGTTAAATGGAGACGTTTGTCTCTGCTGGTCGTCTTTGTGTGACCAACAAAGTTTACCTCTTTTCTTGACGCACGCCAGAGAGAAAATTATCACTTTAAAATACATGTGAAGTCATGAAAATCAAACTTCTTTGTTTATTCTCTGAAGCGGCTCAGGAGGGAGCGTACTGTCGGTTCCTACCCGTTTGGCAGCGCGCTCGGGAAAGGCTGGGACAGGTTAACTGCCGGAGCCGCCCCTGACAGCACCGCAGCAAAGCGAGGGCACAGTGAGGCAAAAATCAAGTGAAACAGAGGCTACTTCGTAAGTACGTAACGGCAGCGAAGCAGGCCTTGTCAGTAATCATTTGCTTATTCATTCAAGTCATTTTTCTTAATTTTCTTCCAGTTTCCCTAAGAGAAGTATTTCCCACACTGCCTGTCGTAGCACTTCCAGTGTTACAGTTCCGGAAAAGTATGGTGTACTGACTTTGAGCTTTTTGAGTCTGTATTTTGTAAACCCATATTTTAACAAAACAGGGGAGTGTGACAAGCTTAAACTGAAAGAGTAATTTTCATTTTACTAAACAAATTGATCCAATTTTTAATTGGGATAAATAAATTCTTTGGACGTGGACCATTTTAAAAAAAGCATTTTTAGCTTTACTTTTGTCAGATTTTCCAGTTCTTAAATATTGAATGAGGAGGAGTACGTAGGCTTCTCAGGCACTTCTGAACATCCTGTTGTGTGATTACCTGTGTTTTTAAGTTGCTAGATTAGATTAATTTGAAATCTGGTTTTCTACCTAGTTCCTTTTAAACTCAATAGGGTAACAAAAAAGAAAAGTGTATTCTGGAAAATTAAAGAAGCGTCTTTATTCTGATTTATGCAAATTTCATGCATTCGTGTTGCAATATACTTGTTATACGGTTGTTCCTTGGTTGTTTTGTCAGTGGGTGTTGCACATACAGGTTCTCGGGCGTCACAGTGCACAAGAGGTTAATGTCAACGTTGGGGTTTTTCTTTCTTTTCGAGACAGAAAGTCTGTTAGTATTTTGTAACTCTGCTTGGCAACAGTAATGATTTATCACAGGGTGCTTTTTCCAAATGTGTCTCTTTAGGACACTGTGCATGAAAGAAATCCAGGCGGCTGGCCTTACTCCAGCTTCTCCAGCAGAGAGAATGAATAACGTAGCAGCTCAGGGCCAGGGAGCCCGATTAATCTCCTGTGAAAGGAGGAGGTCTTTCGGGCTTCGGAGGGGAGAAGCCAGGGAGAAAGGAGGCTGGTAGCTTCGCCTTGGCTATTTGCAAGGTATCCTTCTGGCTTGTGCTGCTGCTGGCACCGTTGCCTTTGCCATGTGCTGGGGATAAAACAGTGTTGACACTGACAGAGGATGGCTTGGCCATTAGTCTTGGCCAGTATAGCGAGAAGAGAACATTGTGAAAGAGCTCCTGCCTTTTACTTCCTTAATTGTAAAAGCCCCTTTCAGTGAGTACGGGTAGGCTTCCCTGAGTAAATACTGTGTACTGTCAAAGATGTCCACAGATCTTGGCTGCGGATTCGATCGAGGATTAAAGAACTTCACAGAGCACGATTTCTTTGTGCTGATGCTTTACTTCCCCCATATTTGCAGGTAAGTTGGGGAGTATATTCTGAAGTCTGTTGGCTGAATCCTAGAGATGAGTGTCTCTGGAACAGGAGAATGGCTCCCTCTTATTTCTGAACTTGGAGGTGTCTGAAGAAATCTGAATTTTTAACTTTCCAGGCAGCTGGTTCGCAAGCAGTTCTATGTAAGAATTGTAATTAAGATGACTGTGGACTGGTTAGGTATGAACAAAAAAAATCATAGTTATCAAGCAACCAGTACATTCTTGACATAAAAGTTACCTTTTACCTTGCTGCCTTCTTTTCTTTTCCTTATGATCTAACTAGTGTGGATTCCTTGTTCATACAGTATTTAGCATATTTGTGAAGTTACAACCAACTTAAAGTAGCATTGCAGAGTTCTCCAAAGTCATAATGTTGTTAATGAATTTTAATGAATTATCAGTATTCTGCACTGAAGTTAAAACTAATTTTAAATTTCCAATGCATTTTCCAGCATTAGAAGTCAGTACTGTTTCGTTACGTTACACACTGGTTTGTGCTCATCATGTGTTCTAGTTGTAGTATAAATCTCAGTCACATGAGCAGTTTTTCAGGCTGGAAGTGTTTTTCTGATCAGTGAGTGCTTTGTGCTGTGGTACTTAGTTTTGGTCGGGCAGTAATGTAAAATATAAGTGAAATAATGGCAACAAAGAGGTAAACCCATAAAAATGATCCATTTTCAGGACACAGATGATACCAATTCACCAAACATCCTCTTTGAAAATAAATTCAAACCCCCATCTCCAATTTAATCTATACATTCCAGAAAACGTTGTGATTTTCGGGTACTGATGTGAGCTCTAAGACAGGAGTGAAGCCAAGAAACCTTTGCCAAGAGTGGTTTGCTGCCAGCTTGGTCGTACTCAAAGACCCTTTTTATTCCCTGCCATGTAATACTGATATTAAAATTTCAGCCATTACTTATGTGCATCAATGACACTGGGAATGTTCATAAAACATGTAAGGTGACTTTTACAGCAATTTAATGGAGTGTAAATAAAGTGCAGGCTAACGAAGATGACACCGCTGCTTTCTTCGTACAGTGCCCCGGACCTCTGCAGCCGTTGGGCAGATCAATAGCCCATAATGTGGGGACTTCTGCTCAGCAAAACTGATGGAAAGAGAAGGTAGAGAACTACCATAAAAGTGAGATTTGAAAAAGTTCCTGAGCTGCCAATGTGTGAAGTGCTTAATAATTGAGTATATGAGGAGCCACGCCACTATGATTATTTTTCAGTAGTAATTAAATCTCTGTAAATCTGCCTTATATGTAAAAATCTTAACTCAGTTATCTAGTTTCCTGGTTAATTTTGAAAATAAATGTTTCAAGTTAAAAATGACATATACAAACTTATATTACAGACTTTTAAAGGGGAGGTTAAGATGGAGCTTGCTTTCTGAATTGGATGTGTAGGCTTGAGCGACAGGCGCGGGTTTATGTGCTCCTGTGGTGGCAGGGCCACGTACCAAGCCAGGAGTTTGCTGAGGTGGTCACCGAGAAGCCCCCGAGTCTCTTCCTAGCACAGTGAGTAGCGATCCACGGCTGTCTTGCAGATGGGAGGAGGGAGATGGATCTTTAAAAGATCGAACTGGATTCGTAGGTGTTAAAAGGATGCCTAAAAAGCTGTTTTAAATGCTGTTTTGTCACCTTTCTGTTGTTTACAATAAGCTATAAAAAGGAAAAACATGGATTATAAAAAGATACTTAAGATTAGCCACTAAGAATTTTTTTAAAATGTTTTTCTGTACAGAGAAACCTGCTCAGAAGTTTTCAGTGTCGTTTTTCTAGACTTGAGGCAGTTTTAAACAGCAGTTACAGTGAAACCTGGTCGTAAAATCTGTAGTATTGAGCCGT
Source organism: Phoenicopterus ruber ruber (assembly GCA_009819775.1). Taxonomy (NCBI): domain Eukaryota; kingdom Metazoa; phylum Chordata; class Aves; order Phoenicopteriformes; family Phoenicopteridae; genus Phoenicopterus; species Phoenicopterus ruber. Next base: position 3,827,308 of record CM020238.1, read on the forward strand.
AGCTGAGGTGTGTCGTGGGACAGCAGAGTGATTACCCCACAAAGTAGATAATTGAGTTAAGTGATGATCAATTGTATATTACTAAACCTCAGTACAATACCTGGATACAGTTTGTTTTACATGGGGGTAATCGCAATCGATAGGAAGGCTGATTCCCGCTTTAGTAAACAGCTCTGTGCCAGCCTTGAGATAGCTTCCTGGCTAAGTGAGTGTCTGCCCTCCTGTTAGCTCTTACCTTGGACTAATTACTACATTGAATTGGTACAAAAGCTAACAGAACTCTACAAATTATTTCTCAATCTGAAAAAGGTCAGGATAACTTTGTGTTTCATTCTCTTTAGTGCTATCTGTGACTTTCTTTTAGCTTGAAACCAAAGAGGCGATACATAATGAATGCAGAGTTAAAAGGAAATCAGAGCTTCAAAAAAAGAAAGATCCTCTGTTGGGTGGTAATAAATGACTGGTGAGAACCTGAGTGATGGGAGAGGAAACATCTGAGCAGGAGAGCCTGAAGTGAAGCCAGCGTTGCTGTAAAGGAAGAAGAAAATCGCTTTTATCTTTCACATGGAGACTTGTAATAGTGGACAGAGGATTTTACCAGATCGTGTGCTGACACAAGTGACCGTACTTCTAATGGGGAAGAGCTGATTAGCAGATGGGCATAAAATGAATGCCCTGCACCATCTCGCTCACTCCATGGACCTTAGTGGTCCATAAGTCATTGAGTTCCACAGGAGGCCAGCTCCTAAATTTCAGCATCAGGTGATCGCTGGTACAGATACAGCCCCTAGAACACCAGGCTCCGCTCCAGAGAGACCGGGCACCTTTGCTGAGCCGAGCCCTGGTGAAGCGGGTGGCTGCTCTGGAAGCTGACGGCTGTTGCCCAGGCCCCCGCGCCTGCACCCTGCTCCGCAAAGCTCGGCGAGGGGCTGAGCAGAGGCGAGAAGGCTCCAAGCACCACAGCAGTCGCTTACGGCTGATGGAAATACCGCTTAATGTGTCAGAAGTACGGAGGCCGGAGATTTTTAGAATTTGGAAACACTTTTAGTAGGAAATCAGTAAGTAAAGGCTAAACTGTGTGTTCTGTGCTATGAATTCTTGAGCTGAGAAAAGCAGATGGATGTGCCCACTGCTGAGTCAGCTTGGAGAGGGTCTCTGAGCGGGAGGCACCCAGTGATAACGTTGATAACCCTGTTTGCGGAAACCTATGGGCTTGTCATGTCACCTATTTTTCCCATATGTGACATGGAAGCTCCTGTATGCCTCAGTTTCCGTGTCCAGCTGTGTAATCGCTATCTATATTTTAACTACGTAGATACAGTGGTTTTAAAATTCATGAATAAAATACGCTCTATAATTTCCACATATTATTGGCAACACAGTTTTTTACTCCAGGTATTCATCTTGTCATACAGTCATCTTCCCGCCTGTTAAAAAAAAAAGCAAAGGGTATTGTTTCTGCTTGACTTACCCTTTCCACAGTGTAGGTGGCTCTAGACAAAACAGTGATGTGTTACCAACAGAGAGAAATAAGGGTGCCACTTTTTCCACATGAAATACATAAGATGAATTGTAACCCAAGTCAGTTGTACCTGTTTCTTTCCAGTGACAGTGAAAGGATTGAGATGATGAAGGTACAGATATCTGTCACTGATGCCTAAACTTACTTAGGATTCCTTCTGCTCCAAAAGAACCCAAATGTTGGTTTATATGATTACTTAAGAAGTGTGTGTACCTGTACATGCCAGGAAAAAAAACCCACCTACTTGTGTTTGTGTCTAAAATTCAAGGGAAGTAATGCTGACAGCGTATCTTGTAGGAGTAGGGCTTAAGCTAATAAATCTATTATGACAAGAGTTTTTTCTTCTGTGTTTTTGTACAAGCTGCCAACACAGTAGGACCCTAATTTCAATTCAGGCTTCCAAGCACTGCAGTAATAAAAATAAACACAAACATACTTGCACAGGGAAAAAAAAAGTTCTTTTTTTTTCTGCAGTTGCTCTTTGTGAGCCTTGTGGCCCCTGGCCATGCGGGTGGGGCTTTTGTGTTTTTTCATGAGCAATAAGGATAGTTTAATGTAGGATATCGCAGAAGCAGGCAGTGTCCCGTTACATTTTGAGGTACGTTTATGAAGCGCATGTGTTGTCATACACCCTTCCAGCGAGTGTCTGTTCTGTGGTCCTACAGAGATGGAGTTACTGCTGCAAAGATGTCGCAGGAGGAGAGGGGGAAGCCAACCTTTTGAAAGGTGCTGAGGCGTTTTAGCAGCGCCGTCACTTGCTGGGTGATGCTTCGCTGGGTCCGTGTTGCAGCTCCCTCGCGCATCAAAACAAAGCCATAATTCATCCTCTGCTCGAATGGCCTTCCTTGATGGGAGAGGAACTTGTATGATAAATGGACGGACTTAAGTATGCTTATGAATTGCCAAAGCCTCTTAAGCCAAATTGCTATTTTTACTTCATTAATTAGAATGTCTCCATATTGCAAACAGGGACGGTTTTACCCCCAAACAGATGGCTTGCTCCGTAGGAAATCTAACAACGTGAAAATACCAAATGCGCTGTTCACTGATTAAAGTTTTACTTACGTTTTTACATTGAATGAGTTTGCATCCCTTCCATTATACAATAGGAAAAATTACAGCTTGCATTTTAAATAATTTAATGGCTAAGGCAAAGCACAGAAAGTAAAACATTTAATGATCTGCCTGAAATGATTTTGTATGGCAAGGTTTACTTTATTTATTTATTACAAAAGTCATTTTCAACTTAGCTAATTTAAGAAACCGCAGGTTGCCAGGAATGCAGGGATAGGAAGGCTGCACGTACAGCTTGGGCGGGAGCTGCCTCCTCTCCGGCCCGCGCGACGCGTTAAGGGAAGGCGAGAGCGGAGCCCGGAGCTGCGCCAGGAGGGACCAGGTCCTGGCTGCAGGTTTGCGGGGTGCCCGGCGCTGGGGCGGGGGCTTCTCCGGCATCTCCTCTGCTGCCTGGAAGACGGGCAGAGTGGGGCAGGGGGCTTCGAGTTCGGGCAGGAATCACCTTCGGCGCGGTTCGGAGGCGGGTTTGCGTCGCTGAGCGAGGGAGGAAACGAGGAAGAAAGCTGAAGAGGTTGATGCTGCTTACGGGGTCTTTTGTTTCTCTCTTTGCTTCGGGATGCAGGTATAGCAGAGCACAGATGTTTACAATTTTTAAAAGCTACGTGGCCTTTTTCTGAGCTTTAAAGTACGTGAAAATGTGCGTGCCTCTTGTGTTCAAATGTTTACAGAATGTCTTGTGGAAACGTTGATATGCGTGTAGCAAACGAGTTCTCTTTTAAGTGATTAGTTATGGCAATCAAATACAAGATTATTTTTTAATTTTCCTTTTTAAAATGAAACACACCCTGCATGTCTCTTCATCCTTTCTTCCTCCTCCTCTTCTCCACCTTTCTTTGTTAATTCAGTTTTGTGTGTATAATAATGCTGGAGAGTATTAACAGAGGAGTCTCAGCTGACATGTGGAAAATCATGGGAGTAAACGCTTCATATTTTATTGATAAGCATAATACACTGTTGAGTTTGCATTGTGAATAACAAGGCTTTTTATTATTACTGGCTTTCTTTTTCAAATAAAATACTTCCAAAAACATGTCACTGCGCACTGTGAGGAAGGAAGGAGGGACTGGGATGGGGTCATGAGGATCCCAAGGACACAGAGATGTGAAGATTTAGATAAAGCTGACATTTTACATTATGGTATGCTTAGGTACGTATATATTTCTAACTCTGCATTATTTAGATCATTAAGCAGTGGTAGTAATAATGCTGCCGTGAAACTTAATGACAAGTAAAAGCGTAATTCTGTTCTACAGCCCTGGTAGGGCTGTTCTTATGTTGTATCGTTACTAGTGAGAGGGCTGTTTATTTTATGACTATACAGATTTCAAGGAGGATTTGGTATGTGGGGTGCTTGGACTAATGCAGTGCTGAGTGACAGGTGTCAGTCACGGGCTGGACTGCGCGGAGGGGTGCGGAGAAGGGGCTGGTACAGCCGGGATGTCCTTCGCGGGCTGGAAGGCGTCGCTGGCGCAGTCAAAGTCTGCGTAGCCGCCGTTGCAACCGGTGGTGCGATGTCGCCGGGGAAGAGAAGTTGCTGGGTTGGACTTGTAAGCTTTTTCGGTGTCCGATAAGATGTCTTACCGTGTTAGAACGTAGGGAAATGCAGTACCTGCCTAGCCAAAACGGGGGGGAAGTACGTGTTTGCCGTGAGAGTACTCTTCCATTGAGGCTGTGAAACCGCGACCCTGGGGAGGGAGGGAGGGCAGAGGGACTAACGCCACGAGGGTTTGGGTGCGTTCATGAACTTGAATAAATAGAATGATTTTTTGCGATGAAAATGTTGACTTTTTAAGTCTGGTTAATGCTTGGCCAGACAGTTTTAATGTTATATTTACGGAGTTTGTTTTATTTATAAAAAGTTGATTACATGTTTTAATATTTTTACTTACATTGCTGGAGTATTATCATCTTATTTATTCATTCAGTTTTGTTCTGTTTGGTTCATTTATCATGCATACCTGTTCCCCACCCCTTATTTATTGCAGTGTAAACTATAGTTCAAGGAAGAAAGCCCCAGTTTGAATTTAATAGTGCTCTATAGTGCATATTTCTTGCTTCAATTGAATATTCTGAATAAAAAGAAAGACATCCCTGCTTCCTCTCTATGCCTAAATAATCATATTTTTTCAGATGCTGCTTACTAGTAACTCTGGCATAAAATTAGAATCATGCACCAGATCTATAGGTGCTAAAAATAGTTTACAGTAGCAGCAAGAGTACATGTGAGGGTATTTCTACATATTGTTAGAAATCTGCTTTCCCTTGTTCTTGGCCATTTCATGTCTCTTGGTTGTTATGTAACTTGGGGGGTTGCAGATGAAACAAAAGAAGGTGAATTATCTCCATTACAAATAATAGCAATAACAAGTTTTTCTGTGTTCTCTGGCAGCGCTGTGAAGGAATGGTATCCGCAAGGCTATGAACTGACTAGTTTTGTTTTATTTAAGAACTAAAATGAAGTTTACTAGTAATAACGGCTTCAGGTAGACATCTCCTTCAGACTGTTACATCTCCGAGTTTCTTCTTATCTGAAAGTATCCTGACAATTTTCATCTTAGTCCTTAACGGTATCACTGCACAAACCTATGTGCTCGGCAGGGCCAGCTTATACCAGGCGTATTCTCTGCGTTAATATGGGCAAAGCAAAGATAAATGGCTTGAAATCTTCCAGAAAAAAAAAAGTAAGTTTCGAGTTAGTCTATTAAGTGTGAAACGATCGCAACTCCTTGAGATTTTTTAAGCGTGGGCTGATGAAAAGCCTTGCAGCAAAGACAGAGGCTCCTGAAAACAGTTTTCACTGTTAGTCTCAAAAGTATTTAAATTTGGCTTTAGAAATTTGTCATTTTGGACTTCAGTGACACTTCCGACGAGAACACTCGGTGGTTGGCATTCGGACAGCAGGACGCTGCAGTCAAACCGGTGACGAATTGTTCTGGCTGCTCCCGGTCGCGGACACCCTGGAAAAGGGGAGAATGGCACCCGTTAGCCTTTATATCTTTATTATTCATGGTGAGGTGGTCAGTGAAATGCAGCTGTAATGGCTCGATCAGAGGAGTGCCCTCTTCCCATTAACTGAAAATATAAAAGAATACGAGCTGTACGGTGCAACTGCTTTATGCTGTTGGAAATCACAGTATTTCAGCCGTCTTTTTAAGAGTTAACTACTCAGGAAGTGTGAAAGTAGCATAGGTACGTTAGTGATGGTGATTTAATAAGGAAAGAGAAATCGTCTTGCTGAATCCAAGCCAGCAGCAGTGAATCAGAAAAGCCAGGTAACGGGCCTAGCTGTGCAAGTCTAGTTCCCATGAGAAAAATCAGCCGTTACCGCTGCGTTCTGCTGCTTAGCTGATTTTTCTCAATTATCTGATGTGCTGATAGAGAAGTAGGCTGGAGACAGCTGTTTCTTGGTGTCACCCGCCGAAAACAAAATGGCTGGTATATATTAGTGCTGCAAAATTGCAGATGAGGAGCTAGCTGCAATTAAGTTATTTCTATTGAATAGAAATGAAGCAAAATACAATGATTTTGACTGGCTGTTGGGCAGCTGTTATTGGGCTGGAAGAAAGGGAAACAGACTTAATTTAAGTAAATTTGCAAACAAGTCTGCAGTTACTCCTGAAAACGAGAAGTTTTTCTGTTCAGAAATAGGCCCTAGATGTGTGTTCCGCTGTGCGATTATGGAACGTCACGTGTGTTCTTAAACTCAGTGTTGACCAAGGCTTAGAGCTGGGCGCTCTTGTAAAAAAGACAGCGGATACAGTATGTAGAAGAAATGCCTCAATTCTTTTTTTGTTTTAAAGTAACTTTCCCTCCCAAAATAATTGTCTTTCCTTTTGAGAAGCCTCTACCTGGAGATCTACGTGGTGGCCGCCTTCTGGAGAGCTGATTTTTCATCCATTGAAACAGAACAATCATCACTGAGCTGCAGTACTGAGAGCTGGATGATTTGGGATGAATAATTTTAAAGTACCTTTAAATTTAGGTCCTTGTCTGGGTTCATCTCAGATGGATTTGATTTAAAATAAGATTAAAAAAAAAAATCTTCTTTGGTAGCCATAGATTGAGTGCTGCAGCTGAATTGGCTTTTTTTTTTTTTAAATACTACATTTGTTGAGTATATAAATGCTTCGGTACTTGCACATGCTTTTATACACAACCTGGTGAACAATGTCTTTTTATCCTGGTCTAAGGAAACACGTATAGTTTCCTAAAGGAGAAATAGAAAAGGGTGAGGGAATCGCAGGTATCACCACTGTGAAATCCTAACAGGTGGATGCTGCAGCTTTAAGGCTGAAGCGTTTCAAAGTTTAAGTGTTTCAGAACATGAATTGTGGTAAAACCTTTTTCTTCTAAGTTTATTTTGTGCAAAACTCTGGGCACAAAGTTTATGGGACTGTGAAGTCAACAAGACTGATTGAGCCTTTTGTAATAACATTTCCTATAATGGGCCCCGTAATGTAAACTGTGGAGGTTCTCACGGTGCCTTTGGTATTTATCCCTTTTGATCTAAAAAGTACAGGCTGTATAAAGATTTTAAATTTCAAATGCTTTAATATGGTACGTTCATAATATTGTAAGCTTTAATTTATTCCAGAACACTCTTGAGGGTTGTGCATGTTTACAGGAGAAGCGGAGCTTGTTAGTAATAGGGTGTGCTGTAATTTTCAGTGAAATGATTTCTTAGGTGTGATTCGCCCTGAATTGTGAGAACTATGCGATGTTTAGGGAAGCGAGGTACGGTTCCTAGCGTTTACCCTGAAATCTTTCTAGCCAGACTGCCAGGACAGGGAGTATGTCGTTACCATCGCTCTGAGGAGTTGATTTGCTGCTTTCTGCTGGCCAAATACTCGCATTTTGTATGGGCAATATTGTTTAATGGTAGTAGTAAAATAAGAACGTTAAGTAGTAAAATAAGAACTAGAGATTTTTGAAAGACTGGTAACACGCGGTGAGAAATTCCCACAGCTAGGCTGCTCCGAAGGACCCTGGTACTTAGTGTAAAAGCACAAGTCTACGTATGTGTCCGTGTAATGCTGGGTGAATATCCAGTATGTTAAATAATTTTTAAGGTCTAGTAATAAAAGCCATTATATAGGATTATTTTCTCTGGGAGGTGCTGATTTAGTGGGATGTAAGGCAAGAAACTCAACTTTTATGTTGTAATAGTGCCATTGAAAGGATAAATCAAGCATATATCATTGAAAAATAGTTGCTGGATGTAGCCCGATAAACATACTGTAAATATCAAGATACTGATGTTGAGTATTACATGTTTAAGTTTTTCTTTAGTTAGATTCTGTCAGAATAATGTAGAATATATTCATTTTTAGAAATTATTGTTTTCAAGACTTCAGATTTACTTGAGAGAGAGAGAAAATGGGTACATCTGCTTTCTTGGAAGTGCAAAGACTTTCATAACAGAAAAACTTCTAAAAAAAAAAAAAGTTGAGATATGTTGTCTGGAAGTTCTTGCACAGCTCTCTGGTCAGCAGTTTCTCTAATATTTATTATTTGACGTAAAGTTGGCAACGTGTGGAATTAACATCTGAAATGAAAAATGTAGCACATAATGTCGCTGTAATATGCCGAAATGTCACTCGGTAGCAGCCGTTCTGCGGAGCGAGGCTTTAACGCGTTGTAAGCGTACAAGTTAGAGATTAACCTTTAGCCGATTGTTGCTTCATTATGCACGTTCGATACTTCAAATGGCCTCGGCTATTTTTCTCGTTTGGAAAAGTTTCTCCGTCTCTTTGTGGTGCCCACGTGGCCCTGACCTTTGGTGGCCCGTAGGTGTCGTCACCACGTGCTCCAGCTTCTGCTACGAGAACACTTGCTGGAAGGACAGCTCGCCCATGCTGAGCTGGATGAGCTGGATTTATTACGGAGACTTCCATTACTTTGCTTTTCCGTGATTATTACGACTTTTTGAGAACAGTATCAAAGGACGTGTTTGATAGATAATGATAGATAGATCTAATGATCTACTGAGCTATCTATCGTTAGACTGGATGCTTCTTTCCTAGCAATTGAAATGTGTTTTTTTAAAAAAAAGCTGCTTTTGCGTTGTCTTCATAACAATATTGTTTGGAGAGTTTTGTGGATGGTCAATACAACACGCCGGGGCGGGAGGTGGGGATGTTTTGATAAGAATGAAACTTAATTTACCCGGTAGCTAGTGAAGGATTGTAATTAGGATCAGCTGGGATTAAGAATAGTTCGGCGTGTAACCCTTGTCACTCTGCCAGCTAACGCAGCAGGGGATTAAACCTCCTCCTCTTCCCGGAGATGCGCTGTGAGGGGCTGTGGGCAGAGGCCACAGAGGTACCACCAGGGAAGCCCAACAGGAGCTCGCCTTGGAGATCTTTTGCAGAAGCTGCTGCCCTGATGCGGTTTGGATCATCCGCTACCAGCCAGTAAGACAGAAATCCAAAAGCCTTTCTTAGCCGGGCTCTCCAGGGACAAAGTATTACCACTGTTCAAAATGGGCTCAGTGGATGTTTAGGAGCATTACTGGAGAAGTGTATTTTTTGTGTCTTGTGTTTCCTGGTCATGGGTTAATCATCCAGATGAGAATCAAAGCCTTAGCACGGCACTAGTGGTGTTAACAGTTCTCCCTTTCCTCATTTGGAGAGCTGTGGCTCCGCTTTATGCCACAAACAGCTCCACGTTTTAGTTTGACTCCCCAAAAGTGTCCTTCAGATCATCTGTCTGGCCAGCGCTAGCTATGAGCTTTGCTTCGAGACCTTACTTTCTAGGGAGCTTATCCAGAGCGATGGTCTGTTACGGCTTTCGGGGGGGGTGGGGGGTGAACTACGAGTGCATTTCTCTGATCTGATAAAGCTTTAGCTGAAGGGTTTCCATCACTGTTTTCGTTTCCTCTCCCCATGTGGTCAGTTCACGTGTTTCTGCTGTTTGGGCTTCACAGCCAACCAAGACAACAGCCCGTTTGCGCTGCAGTGCGGGCTCTTGTCTGACTTGTACCGATGTAGGTGTTTTCTCTCTCAAGAAGGTTTTGGGACATGAAATAATGATTTTGTTTCTCTGGTAGGATGATTCAATCTTTGCTAAGACTTCATTTTTACAGCAAATCTTAATGTATGATTCTGTTTGATAACTCTGCAATCTTACAAAAACCCACCAACCAACCAAAACCAAAATTCCAATATAGATAAGGACTTTCTTAAAAAAAAAAAGTTGTTGAAATAAAGCAATGCCACGCTGTGCTTCCCAAGCAGCTGCTGTAAGCAAGAGGGCAGGCTTCTGCTACAGTAATAGACAAGTCTTTAGTTTAATCTTATGCAGTAAAGTTCATATTTTTGGGGTATCACAGTCTTAAACTACGATGAGCACCCATGGGGAGATGGTGTGTTTGTTGCTGACTGCATCGCTGAGATGACCAGGTACCCGGGAGGATGCCGTATCCCACCGACTTGTGCCTGCAGTCATAAAGTTCCCGTTGCATCCTGGCCTGAGCGGTGCCTGCAGATAGTTTTGAAGATCGTGTTCTGCCATAGTTCATGGTCTCAGACTTCCATATGTACCCCAAGGATTGTGTTCAGAATGACCTGGGTCGGAAGAAAATGGCCCTGAAGGACAGGAGCAGCTTCCTTCTCTTCTCCCAAGGAACAGGCGACAGGATGAGAGGAAACGGCCTCAAGTTGCGCCAGGGGAGGTTTAGGTTGGATCTTGGGAACCATTTCTTCCCCGAAAGGGCTGTCAGGCCCTGGCACAGGCTGCCCAGGGCAGTGGTGGAGTCCCCATCCCTGGGGGGATTGAAAAGCCGTGTAGATGTGGCGCTTGGGGACATGGGTTAGTGGTGGCCTTGGCAGTGCTGGGTTAATGGTTGGACTCGATGATCTTGGAGGTCTCTTCCAACCTAAACGATTCTATGATTCCTTCCAGAGCATCGCAGCACGTAGCATCCGTAAGGAACGGAGCAGTGCCATGTGCTGGTAAGGTGATGCTGTTTGTGCAGAGCTCGAAGGGAGCTCTGGTAAGACCAGACAAGAAACGCCCGAATAATCCGTCCCTGTTTTCCTTCATTGGACCAGATGAACCACGTTGATTTCTGGGGGGGTTGTTGCGGAAGATGAGCAGGGACTCAGCATGGGTTTGCAGCAGAGCTGCACAAATAAACCACGCTCCCCGCCAGAAAATAATACCCAGCAAAAACCTTCACCACTGCGGCTTTTTTGTGTCGGGCGCTGTTGTTGCAAGGTTTTGCCTTTTACTGTCTTTTGTTGAAAAGTTGATTTTCTTGGTTGAGCGGTAAAAACTAATGGGGGCCCAAGGAACGGCTTTTCTGGCATCCTGGAGAGCTCAGAATCTTACTCACAGGTTCCTGTTTGGACAGAAGATCCACAAGCACGAGTGTGCAGGCTTTATTTTTAATATTGGAAGAGCAGGGGAAAAAAGAGGTGATTAGAAACACGTACACCTTATGCTTTGGGTGGGCGTGTGGAACAGCGATCCACCTGGGAGAAGGTCTGTGGATGGAGGAGAATGTGAAGTGGTGGTTCGGAGAAGAAGCAGTGCTTCCTTCAGGAAAGGAGTGAGGAAATACGGGCGGAGTATGGGCAGTCACACTGGGACCAAAAGAACCGTTGGTTTTTCAAAGAAACAGACCAAAATAAAACGCGGTGAGTTGATAACGACAAAAAAATAGAAGTCATCAAATTCAGAAGAACTTACACATATTTTAGCTGCCCTCCAGCATCAAACTTCTTGCGTCAGTTGAAATTTTTTTCCCCAAGAGCTTCAAGTCTTGCAGCCACCTCTCTTCCCTTCAGAACAGCAGCGATCCTAAATAACAAAGATCATAAAAAGAAGCGAAGCCCTGATCCGTACCGTGGCATTATGAAACTGAAGTTCTTAGAATTCCCGCGCATACTCTAGCAGGCAGGTCTGGGTCGTTCCTGCCGCGGAGCGTTTCTCGCGCACAGATGTCTGTGCATGCTGCAGTTATGATTTATGATGGTCCATTATTCTTCTTTAAAAGAAACTCCCTGAAAGTAATTTATTTCAGAAAAGCTGTCTGAGCACATAGTTTTGCTGCTGTTTATGTAGATTCTCTTGCATGGACTCGGGACAGCGTAAATGGCGTTTTGCTGGGGTGGTTGGGAGGGAGTATGTGCAAAGGCACAGCACCGAAGGGCAGTAAATGCAAGTTTTTTCATGTGTTCGTAATTCTCACCTTCTCGAGAACGACCAAATTTCAAATCCATTTTTGGGGAGGGAGGGAACCCCCCCTTCATCTGTTGTGAATAATACCGCACTGAATGCTGCGAAGTGATTAAAGTAATAAAACGTATTGCTGGTTTAACTGGAACGGTGTATTTTTGCCTGGCACTCTGCAAACACAGATGTGGTGGATAACAAACCAGTTTTGGAGGAAGCCAACATCACTTTTATTTAGAAGTTACAGCACGTGTTCCGTGTACACAGAGCTTCGTGTGTAGCGCTGAGTTAGTGAAGATGTATTTCAAATAAACCCCAATATGTGCAAGCCCCGGTATGTGCAATATTTTGCAATGGTTGTGCAGGCAGATATAGCAGTATGTATACAACTATATATTTTTTTTTTCTTGGGTGAGACTCAGCGAAAGCATCTGTTAGGAACTCGAGGCATTAATTTCTTCTTTCTAGGCTCATCTGGTGTTTCTCTCGTGCAGTGCTGTTGGTAACTCCACGGTTGTCTTTGGCACTGTGTGCAGTTACCCTCTTTTGGGGGGGGGGGAAGTGATTCCTTGCTGCAAATGGAACTATTTGGGGGGATTCGTGGGGATCTTACAAGTAAATCCTTCCTTTATTTGTTTTAACCTGGAGTTAATGTAGAAGGTCATGCTGTAGTGGGCACAGTGTCTATGCAGGGCTTCCCTTTGACCTGTGAAGGTTTAAGAATAACCTAATCCAAGTACACGCTTTGGGGTTTTGCCACATGAAAATGAGTTGCTAATTTGAATATAGACATAAGAAAAAAATAATTGTAATTAGACTGTTTTATTGACAATGAGCTACTCTAGTTGCGTACCTAACCGGGACGGGTTTGAGGGGCTCAGACGCGGCAGCGCAGGGCACTGACGTGGGACCACTGCCGTGCCTGGTAGCGTCAGCCGCCGCGGAAACGCGTGTCTACAGTGGGCTCCACTGGCTCAGAAGACTGTTTAAGAAAGGTTTAAAATGAAACAAAAAACTAGTTAGGCATCTCCTTACTAAAGAACATGCTTTATTGTGGTTTTTTCAGAATATTCTATACATTAAGGGACCAGTTTAAAGCTGGTTCTCTGCTGATCAGCCCTTTAAAGTTTTGAAAAGATCTTTGTCTTTTCAAAAGGTGATCAAAATGTAGCTTAAGCTTTGAAAGGTGTTTAAAGCAAAACTGGTTCTGTCTTTTTTTTTTTTCCAGGTGTACCATGTGTTGGAGGGGGGTTGACACCTAGATTATCCCTACTGACAGGCTGAAAGATGTATTATCCCCCTTTAAACTTCGGGCTGGCTATTGATGTGCGCTCCTTTTACAATTAACAAGTATACTTGTCTGGATTCCTGCTATTAGTCATTACGGGTGACACATAGTTACATCATGGGAACCACAACATTTCCTTTGAAATAAGTAGTTTTCTTGGAATATAGATGAGTCCTTTTTGGTGGAATGCAGCTCGGTTGCCTGGGGCTAACGCGCTTGGTAACTCGGGCACATTGCAGGCTGTTGCCTTGCTATTGCTTCGATGCGTTTGTGAAAGCCTTTATGTTTCTTTCTGCCGTATGGATTTACTTTTGGTACGTGTTTCCTGATTGACTGGAGCCACAAAAAGATAAGGGGGAATGGCAGGTGCCTGAGAAACTCCGTGGCTCTGTCTGCTTCAGCGTCTTTTAAGTTCATTTTGTTGCAGCTTCATAGTTTGAAGCTTTCAGCGTTGGACGAAAAGGCAGGTGAGTCACGCAGGTAACTGTGCTTGCTCTGTGCAGTTCCTCATAAACACGTTCCAGAAGGATCAGAATTACGAAGAGCGAAGCCCCAGGTGACCTGATGGAAACTGGTGTTGCTTTGAGTAGGAGGGGCTGGACCTGCTGAATGCCGGAGGTCCCAGCGCAGATTGCTCTGCCAGCCCCAGGGTCTGAGGTCGAGGACCCACAGTTCCAAAGTACTTCAGTTAAAAGACAAACAAAAAACTTTTACCTTAAAAAAATAACAACTACATGCATTTCTAAATTCTCCTGTACGTGACTCGAGAGGGTAAATAGAGATCTGTTCAAATAAAACTTTTTTTTCCACTGTGTTTTTTGCTGTTTAAAGACTTAAGTGGAGCTCTATAAAAGGATTCTGGGATTGATTTGGTCATCTTGTGCTACCAGGAGTAATAAGGAACCTGTAGACTGAACTGTGCAGCCAGGCAGTATCCCTCTGTCCTTTAATGGAGATGAATAAGTATAATTACTGGCCTGGTAATGCCTGATGTCAGTTAAGAAGAAAGGATTGAGTTTGGTTGTGTGATGAATTTGACTGTTCTGGTGTCGTGGTTTAACCCCAGCCGGCAGCTCAGCCCCACGCGGCCGCCCGCCCGCTCCCCCCGGTGGGATGGGGGAGAGGATCGGAAGGGTAAAAGTGAGGAAACTCCTGGGTTGAGATAAAGACAGTTTAAGAGGGAAAGCAAAAGCCGCACACAAGCACAGCACAACACGGGCTTCATTCCCCACTTCCCATGGCAGGCAGGCGCTCAGCCATCCCCAGGAGAGCAGGGCTCCATCCCGCGGGACGGTGACTTGGGAAGACAAACGCCATCGCTCCCGACGTCCCCCCGTTCCTCCTTCTTCCCCGGCTTTACACGCTGAGCGTGACGTCCCATGGTGTGGGACATCCCCTGGGTCGGTCGGGGTCAGCTGTCCCGGCTGTGTCCCCCCCAGCTCCTTGTGCCCCCCAGCTCCTCGCTGGTGGGGTAGGGTGAGGAGCAGCAAAGGCCTTGGCTCTGTGTCAGCCCTGCTCAGCAGGAACGAAACCAGCCCTGCGTTATCAACATTATTCTCATCCTAAATCCAAACCACGGCCCCATCCCAGCTACTGGGAAGAAAATCAACTCTACCCCAGCCAAAGCAGCACATCTAGCTAACCTAAAGACAAGATGTAGCTACTGGAAAGACTTAATTTTCGTTAATTGCTCAAACAGCTGTGTGACCCAACAAATGCAAGAAGTTAGGTATAAGGACGATGCTATTTTTATGTAAAACCAGTCCATACTAAAATTGAATGTGCACAAATCATTATTTTTCCTTGTTATCTCCTCTCCTCTAACCCACCGAGGAACTGAACACATAGTAGTAGTATATTACGTGTAGAGTTTAGGAATCTGGTGGATCTTCTTAAACCTGAGGGAAGGGATTCTTTTGTCCTTAGAAAACAAAATAAGTATATTTGACGTGCGCTTTTACCTGGATAGCGCAATTTGCGTATCGCTTAGATTGCTAGAAATATTCAGTTCCTATGGGGTTGTGAATCAAATGGGTAGGACAGATGTTTCCAGAGCCCCTTGGGTGGAAGTCCAGCAAAGTCCCCTGCACGAACAGACTTCTGCCCCTAACCGGGTATTCCCGGAGCAGACTGCAGTCTCCGAGAGCCGGAGCGTGGTGGAAGAGAAGGAGCTGCCTGGACGCTGGGTCTGGGTGATGCTGCAGAGAGCGGCTGCGGGTGCAGCTGGGAGCGGTGGGCTTTCGGTCCACTGCCTTTGAACTTGAACCATGGAATCTTCACCCGTGCACTGGTGCATCAGAAGACTGCCCGAATCGCTTAGATCCTTTGTTTGTAGTTAGCTTTAAAAGTAGCCGGGCATTCCATGCGGCGGCTGTGGCTAGTGGTGTCTGTAAGGCGGCTCCCGCGCAGGGAGCGAGCCGTGATGCGGGGGAGGCAGGTACGTGCCCTGGGGAGCGCGTGAGGCAATGGGTGTTACGCAAATAGCTCAACTTGCCAGACGACGCAGGGCTGCTGCTTTGGCCATAAATGTCGACGTGGGGATTAAGTGCGGGAGGTCTTATCTCTGCAGGATTGAGTTCTCCCAGGCAAGCGGTCGGACCGTGGCAGTGCGGAGATGCGGTTGGATTACAGGGTATGTTTGCTGTATAAGCAGTTCAGTGCCGTTAAAAGGATCGGAGTTCTTCCGTTGATCCTGGGAGAACAGCAACTTGGTCGTTATTTGGGGCTATATTATTTGCTTGAGATTTTGCCCAGCTTTTTGCACTAACGTCCACCGAGATCCCGAAGTGGGTGAGTTTACATTTTAAGGAGCGAACGTGGCAGCGTGCTCACGTTTTATAGCATGAACCGCTTCAGTTTTGATTGCTCAATGCTATTTAAATTCAGAAACACCACGAAACGGCCGTGAAAAAGGAAGGGTTTTATTTGTCGGCATCTGTGTTTAAAGCCTGTGTAAACAGATGAAAGACGCGTGTACTCCAACAGAGTGAGACGGCACAGAGATACGTGGATGACCCTCGCTCTCCCCATCTCGCACGGCTAACGCTGCTCGTCGGGCGCTCCCAAGCTTTTACGAGGTCTCCCCGTTGGTTTTCCTTAGGCGCAGCTGGCCGGTCAGCCCGTGTCCCGAGGAGCTGCAGGCGCTCGCCGGCAGAGCAGCGTGCGTGGCGAGGGCCACGGGGGCCGATGCTACGCCCGCCTGCTTTTATTCACCTATACGGTTGCATTCGCGTGATCGATGTAGTGCAAGCTGTTAACGGTTTACAGCTGAAGTCTCTCGTTTTCCTCCACTTTTAACTTTTGCGCGTTCCTTGTAAGTGCCAGGCTCTGCCCTTAACGCGCTGGAGCCACAGAAGTCGGTTCGGCAGCAGCTCCGGCCAGTTGCATAAAGCACCTGGACGTAAAACGCCTCCGAAAGCGCGTGGGTTGGTAGTTCCCCATAAACGCACGGGCTGCGGCATCTCGGTCGGTGGAGGAGTGTTGGGCTTTCAGTTTTATTTAAAAAGATATTTCAAGCGATCTCACGTGAGCTGCGGTCTGAATTAAAACAAATCTCTGGAAGTCAGGACGAACGCAAAGCCTGACCGCTGATCCCATGGCGCGGTTTTGCCGGGGTTCTGTGTGGATTTGGGTTCGATAAAATTCAGTTTTCAAAGGCTCGGAGTGCTGAGTGCAAGGGAAGGTGAGTTAGGCAGAGGGGGGTGCAAACTGTTGGATCGTACTATCAGTGGGATAATTAATAGTAGCTAATCAGATCTGAGGTCATGTGCACGGGCATGTATACATATACTTGCAAATGAGAAAATAATGTCTTGGACAGCAGCGGTGGCGAAAAGGTCGCGTTTGCAGTTAGATGCTGTGACAGAAAGGGCTAATGAAGCGTACGAGCATGTGTGCAATAAATCCTTGAGTAGGATGAGCGAGAAGGTGGTGTTCTACGCAAGACGTCGGTGAGGTCAATAGTGCTGATGTCAGCGTTTCGGAAAAGGGGTTGCAAAATTAGGGAGAATACGGAAAGCCACGACGGGCTGCAGGCAGTGAAACGTGTCACCCTGGAAGATGAGGAGTTCTGGGTGCGAAGGTTATCAGAAGCGGGGAGCTGACTTAACTGTGCGGTACAATACTTCGATGAAGATACGGATACCGTAAGGCCACTCAGTGTCATACGGGGTATATAACATGCAGCATATAGCACAAACTGGAATGAGAATTGGAAACGACGAAGAAAGGCACAGAGCTTTAACAGGACGGATAATCGCTGAAGCGAACTGAATGGAAGTGATTTTTTGGCAGCGGAGGAGCAGATGGCTTCAGTCTCACATAAATGAATGAAATTCTGCGGCTTCTCCGCTGCAGGAAGTCAGGCTCGGTCGTCTGATGGCCGTCCTGGATTGTAATGTTAATCTTACTTGAAAAGATAATTCTCAAATAGAAAACCAGCAGTATGTGGCTATGTATGTACTTATATATATATATATAAAAAAAAAATTATCACTCAGTTGTCTACGAGGAAAAAGTCTTGCGGCAAATGTCTCGCCTGACCTGCACGTGCTGGTGGCCTGGGCTGGCTTCGTGCTCCAGACTGCTCTGCCCTCTCTTTCCGAGAGGCTTGGAAATTGCTTCTCGGAAACCAATATTTGTTGGCATTAGCTTTGCGGTCCTCTGTGGGTCTGGGAGAAGGAGGTGCGGTGTTTCCTAACGTTTCTATTACAGTGCCCAAAGCACTTGAGCTATTTTGTGTTCTTTAACAGAAAGAAGCTGGTTCTGTGGAAGCCTGCAAAGAATTAAATCATCGGATGAATTTGTACCTGCCCGTAAAACCAAAGTACTTTGGCGTATGATTTGGTCATTACGTATTCAGGTTAAGTTTCCCTCCTTTTGACTTCTGCTCCGTCTTTGCAGGAAACCTTTCAAGTTTATTACTGCTCTATCCAATCTTGTTTCGTCTGTGTGACTAAGCTAAGCCTAAACGTGCATCAGCCTGGCTCAAGGCACTTACGTTTCTCCCCTTGACCTTACGGCGCTGGCGGGCGCTTGCAGCTCCGCGCTGACGGTGCTGATGCCCGCAGCCCCGGAGAGGCTGCTACGGTCTCCTGCCTTCGCCAGAGCTTTTTTTGGAGCATGAGAAATAAATTGGGACAGTTGGGTGGGGTTTTTTGCTTTTTTTTTTTTTTCTTTTTCTTTTCCGCTTGTGACCTACTGTGAATTTGGAAATGGGGTACAAAGCTGAAAAACTCGCTCTCCTTTCATTCCATCAAGGACAGGATTTTGTGCATTCCTTATTCGAGTGTTCGTGTACCGCTTGCTCACTTAAATTTTCCGATAAGTCAAACTCATATATCATTAAATATTCTCTTACCTGAAATCTGAAGGTTACTTTGACACAGGTCACGGTGTCAGGATTCTCCAAACGAATAGTCATCGTTCTATTGAAGTCTGAAAGCCATTTAAAATAATGGATGGTTTGAATTCTGCGTACAATTTCGCGGGTTTCGGTAACGTGCCGCGCATCTTTCTGCATTTCGTGGGTTTTATACAATGGTCTGTCTCGCTTTTTCATAGCTGCCTGCTCGAGGAAGCTAACACGAAAACTTAGTCATAATTTATTTAATCAGCAGAACAGCTGTTTCACTGCAAACTTTCATTAATAAACTTCAAAGTTTGGCTACATAAATAGAATAATTTTAGCACTAACAGGTTTCTCCATAATCTTCTGTATAGCAGTAATTTTTAAAGTGTAATTATTTTACATAATGTAATGCTATGCAAAACTTGGCCTCATTAAATTAAACGCTCAACAGTCTCAGTTTTAAATTGCCAAGCAAAACAAAGATAAGTATAAACAAATTTTTCAGCAGATCATTTACACCTCACGCAGGTAGTGGGGCAGCAGGAGGGAAACACAACAGCCATTTCAGGAGCGAGAGCCAAGGCGGACGGACGAACCGAACGTCACGTGGCTGCTGAGCCTGGTCACAGGCAAGATGACAGATGTTTTTAAGAATATAAATCAACACACGAGTGAAATATGTCTGTGCATGTGGTCCTGATTTAGTTTAAATCCTAAACTGTTGATTTGGGCTGTGTTGATATGTTTTCAGGTGAAAATAGCTTGGTTTCGCAGCAGTGGCTGGAGCGGTGCGGGCAAGCGTGCCTGTACCTACGGAAGGGGAGTATCTTCAGAAGGTTATCGGCAGAATTATTCTGGTGAAAAATTACGCCCTGTAGCCAATACAGTCATAGAATCATAGAATTGTTCTGGTTGGAAGAGACCTCCAAGATCATCAGGTCCAACCATTAACCTGTCACTACCAAGTCCCCCACTAAATCCTGTCCCTTAAGGCCTCATCTAAATGTCTTTTGAATCCCTCCAGGGATGGGGACTCCACCACCTCCCTGGGCAGCCTGTTCCAATGCCCGACAACCCTTTCAGGGAAGAAATTTTTATGAATGTCCAATCTAAACCTCCCCTGGCGCAACTTGAGGCCATTTCCTCTTGTTCTGTCGTCTCTTACTAGGGAGAAGAGTCTGACCCCCATCTCTCTACAACCTCCTTTCAGGGAGCTGCAGAGAGCGAGAAGGTCTCCCCTCAGCCTCCTTTTCTCCAGGCCAAACCCCCCCAGGTCCCTCAGCCGCTCCTCACAGCACTTGTGCTCCAGCCCCTTCCCCAGCTCCATTGCCCGTCTCTGGACACGGTCCAGCCCCTCAGTGTCTGTCTTGGAGTGAGGGGCCCAGAACTGACCCCAGCACTCGAGGTGCGGCCTCGCCAGGGCCGAGCACAGGGGGACGATCCCTGCCCTGGTCCTGCCGAAAAAGCTGGCTAGGCCTAGGAGAAAGAACAAAAAAGAAAACGTTAGCCAGAAAGATGAGGTTAAATGGCCCATGTGCGAGAGGGGGCTGCTGGGGTCCTGTCTGCAGAGGGACCGCAGGCCCATGCGTTTCCACCCTGAGATGCAATCTCACTTCTGGCATGGAAAGCGGGTGTCCTCAGCCAGGCTTGGTCCTAATCTGAAGTTCGTCTTGTGGCTTCCCAACCCGCCGCGCCCGAGACGTGCCCGGTGCGATGGTGGGTGCACTGGGGCTGCGCTGGTTCTCCGGGGCTCTGCCGGCGGCTGCGAGGGCTTTCCTCCACATCCCTCCCTGCGCGTAAGTGTACGGAGACGACTTGGAGGAGACTATGGAAATTACTGAGCCTAACAAAGTTCTCCCAGATGAAATCCTCAGGTTAACGCTCCTTTCCTTGCCAAGTCCTGCCTGTAACTGTGAACCCAGGTGTGAAGGAGCAGAAGTTTCTGCAGCAGCCAGAGACACCCGGGCGGCTTTACCCAGAATCTCCGGTGGTAGGTCGTGATCTTCTGTAATTCATGGGAATGTGAAGTCCCAGCTCACTCAACTTTATGAAAGCAACAGTGTCATCAAGATTGAGGCCCATGGAGGGAACTCTGTGCATTGCTGAAGTGCTGTTGAAGCCTCAGAGGACCCACCAGCCCTTGGATGTTCAGGCCTTGGTGGGTAGATCTTAATTTCACCTAAAAGACTCCTGCAGGTCTGCCAGTGTTCTCTGTAGGAGCGTGGTGCTGTTCTCCGGAGTCTTCTGTATCGGGGGGTGTGAGAAGTTACGGGGTGGCGGGCGTTGCTTGCTTTTCCCCAGGGACGGAGGAGGATGTTTGTGTGGAAAAGAAGCAAATGCAGCGAAACGCCCCGAGGCCGATGGTTCAGAGTTGTCCCGTGCCACCTCTTGATGCCAAATCTCATTTCTCATGTGGAAGATCAGGCTGCGTTTTGGAAATTTGACGGTTCTTTGCCATGTTGCACACATTCTGGTTAAGTAAACTTTCCACAGAAGAGCTTGTTGGTGCCTCCTTATCCCGGCCGCCTGCTGCCGTGTCCCCCCAGCCCGCGGGTTCTTGCGTCTCCCGCCTTGCCCTTGCCGAGTTTCCTGACACCGTCAGGTTTTAGCTGCCCCCTGACAGCGAGTCTGGGTTTGAATTTTGTACCATCTGCTCTCGTCAGATGCTTGTTTCCATGGTGGTGAGTTACAGGCAGAGCATGGGAAAACAAAGCATCGGACTGTTTTTACCAATTTTTTAATTATCCCCCCCCCCTCCCCCCCGAAAAATGGCAGGGTTTTTGCCGTAAGGCAATTGTTTTCTGCTTTCACTCATTTTAAAACTATTTGCATTTAGGCTATTGATTATTTACATTATAAATAACTTCTTAATTGTTTCTGATTACGTTTTCTATCTCGGTAAGAATCTTTATTTGTAGTTTTTTAATCTTCTCTCTAATTGAGAAGGGATTTTTTTTGTTGATAGCATTATGCGATCGGGGTGAACCGCCGTTTCCGTTAGACGCCAGGCTGGTTACTGATCTCTGCTCTATGACTTGCGTTTCTTTGGGGAGTGGTTTTTTTACTTCACAAAACGCTCTGTCGAACGGGTAGCTTACGTAGCAGAATTTGCTGGAATATTGATGCAAGAAACGTTATTTGTTTCTAAAATTGGTTTCTTTCACTCTAGCAGCTTTTTGCCCTTGTCTGTGAATATTTCACTCTCCTTTAAAAATGATGGAGAAGGGAACGTGTCCTCATCTGCTAGGATGCGAGTAATCCACAACATCATTTTAATTGGGAAAAGATGTTTATAAGCCATCATGTGTAATGTGCTGGTACTAGATTGATTGTGCCTCCTGGTTGATAAATCAAAAAAAAATTACTGTAAGGAGCTGCTGTAGTTGTATTAATTAGAGAGATTTATGTCTGGTCTCTGCAAAGCGGTTGATGATGCTGTGCACAACTCACCAGCAGCCCTTGGCACGGGCAAACTCGTTCCTGGACAACCAGAGACGATGTACTAACGCTTTACTACTCCTCCGTTCCCTGTTTTAGACCTTTTCGCGTTGTTTCCGACTAAATTCAGCGTTGTACAGTACTTGAGACAAGCCTTGCGTGGTGGTGCAGGGGTTGCTGTGTAACTTCAGGCTGTGCGGTGTTGTAAAGTGCCATCTAAAATTCCTGTTGGAGTATCCAGAAATAGCGCAATGGATGGGAAATGTAGGGCTGGTACGAAATGACACTGCGTATCTGTACGTTGCCTTTTCCTTTTGCATTTTATCTTTCGGGCAGAGTTTCTTGAATACTTAATTTCTTCAAAGCCCTGTCTGTCTTTATTTGTAAATATGTATGTGTATATATTACTACGACCGCTTGAGTAGTATCTGGAAAATAATTTTTAGAAATAATTACTCATTCTTCTAACTAAATAGAACTGTTAACCTCTTTTTCTATTTTGCTGTATAATTGCCTTACGTAGGCGATTGAGTGGTATTGATGACGAAAGGCCATAAATTGTGACTGCGTATATGTGTGAAGGTTTTTCCGTTACAGTGTAGAGCCACAGGAGCCCTAAGAAAGATGATTCCTGAGGATATTTGCGTTGTGTTATTACTACTTCAGTGTTTAAGCGGAACTTTTAAAATTTAGTTATTTGGATTCCAGGAGGTGACAGAGCGGAAGAAGGATTTTGGTTGCTTTGGTGGAAATATTTTTGATAAAAAGTGGTAATGTGTTTCTAAAAACATCGGTGTGCGTTCACTGGAAATGGAACGGAAGAATTAGTTCAGCTGCCGTGTGAGAGTGCAGAATGCAACAAGAGCCGATGATGGAAAATGATGCTCAGTGTGACATCTGTCTGAGAAAACGACGAAATGCGAAGAAATACAAGGTTTTCAGATGGGATTTTTTGTTTTCTTTTCCCTTTTGTTCTGCCTTAGTTTTGTTACCGTAATTTCGCTCGCACATTCAGACTCAGACAGTAAATGACTTTCTTCAGTACTGAAAACCACCTCGTTGTTTGGGGAGTGGTAGCAGTTCTCATCCCAGCCGGTCCAAGTACAGTTCGCTGTGACGATACTACGGCGATGAGCACACGCACACTTAAAGCTGGACGACCTCCGTTTCAGACCGCTGTTAATTGTGACAGATCCCAATACCAAAGTGCTGGTACGCTCTGCCAAAAATCGCTTTCCTGTGGTAAGTCACAGATGAATCAGTCTGGTTGACCAAGGTAATTGAATTAAGTACATCTGGGTGGGCAAAGCGTTGCAGCCCGCAGGTGGAAGCAAGGGCCTCGCGGTCTGAACGCCGCCGCTGTCATCGATTTACTCTGTGGTCTTGGGAACGTCACTTAGAGGAGCTTTAGCAGCAATGCCTCCTTCTGCGTGTGTGGCAGAGTTAACGTTTTGGTAGCTATGAAACTAATTCAAGGTGTAGGAAGGACACATTGGCCATAGCAGCTCCAACTATAAAATGGGGTGTATTAGCGTTATACAAGTCGGCCCTGGCGAGGCCGCCCCTCGAGTGCTGGGGTCAGTTCTGGGCCCCTCACTCCAGGACAGACACTGAGGGGCTGGAGCGTGTCCAGAGACGGGCAACGGAGCTGGGGAAGGGTCTGGAGCACAAGTGCTGTGAGGAGCGGCTGAGGGACCTGGGGGGGTTTGGCCTGGAGAAAAGGAGGCTGAGGGGAGACCTTCTCGCTCTCTGCAACTCCCTGACAGGAGGTTGGAGCCAGGGGGGGTCGGTCTCTTCTCCCAAGGAACAGGCGACAGGACGAGAGGAACCGGCCTCAAGTTGCGCCGGGGGAGGTTTAGGTTGGATGTTGGGAACCATTTCTTCCCCGAAAGGGCTGTCAGGCCCTGGCACAGGCTGCCCAGGGCAGTGGTGGAGTCCCCATCCCTGGAGGGATTGAAAAGCCGTGTAGATGTGGCGCTTGGGGACATGGGTTAGTGGTGGCCTTGGCAGTGCTGGGTTAGTGGTTGGACTTGATGATCTTAAAGGTCTTTTCCAACCTAAAGGATTCTATGATTCTAAGAAAAACATATTTTGAGTTCTAAAACAAGGGTAACTTAAACCTTTGCAAGCCCTTGAAATATTTTGCTCGGGATTTTGGTGCTTGTGCTTTCCCAGGGAGGTAGGGCGGCCACCGAGCAGAGCATCGCAGAGGCAGCAGCAGGAGCCGGCCTCGCTGCGTGAAGCGTTCCCATGGCTGTGCCCGTCTGCGTGCGGGTTTGCTTTTCCCGTGCGGTTGCTGCCTTCTGTCTCCAGGTGCCGTCCAGGGTGGCACGTGGGGAGCGTCACCTCGTCTGAATGGGTACGGCGCGCTGGTTCATTCCCAGGGAAAGAGCTTCTGTGGCGTTTGCTCTCCCATGGGTTCAGCCAAGGCCAAAACAATATTTTCAACATGTCGGTTACGGATTTGTGGGATTTCGGAGCCTTTTTCCTATGCGTTAGGGCTTTGAATCCGTAATAAATCCCTCTCGCTGTACTCTTGCTGTCATCGTTCGGGGATTGCTGAGTGCTCGCGGCAGACTGCCTGTCATCAGAATAACCCATTTTGAGCTTCAGTCGCTTGTACCAGTTTCTCAACTAATTTTAGGACAGATGACCACTAAGCTGTTCTAAAAATGCCGTTTGAACTTTTAATTAGAGGAACGCGCACAAATTCAAAGACAAAATTTGCCCTACAAAATAGGTAACTCCTGCAGCTGTTAAGAAAAGCATATGTTGTATACAGCGTTAATTGTTTTTAGTTAATTACATTTTAACATATTCAGTCAATTGGAATAATTAGTGTATCTGTCATGCTTTTTATTTGAAGCTGAAAATGCTTGTGGTTGCTAAAGGTCCCAGACAGCCTTATTAGAGTATACAAGTATTTTATAATTTACAGATGGAGAGCGAAAGTACGTTGAGTCAGTGATGACAAGGAGGGAATTCGGAAGTCAGTCATCGCTGATCCCCCTTCGCTCTCGTCCCCTTCCCTCATCACCGACACGTGTTCACTTCCCCACCAGACACCGAAAGCTCTCGCAGACGGAACAAAGGGTTTTCCCACCTTGTAATGAGTTTTAAAAAATGAACGACCGTGCTGTCTGTAGAGTCGTTCTTGGATTGCCCTTTGAAATATTGTGGTTATTTTTACGTTTTCCTACCTCTTTTCCCCCTCTGTTACGCGTTTAGGTGTTACATCTATTCAGACTGGAAGGTGTAACAACTCGAAACTCCTCCTGTTTCTGTGTGCTAACACCAGATTTAATTCTGTGCCAATTCAGTTTGAAAGTAAGACCTCCTTAGCGCAAAATATAGGAGACCACATCTTTCAGATGTCTACAATGATACTTTGTTCCACTGCAAAAAAAAGGACACAATTTGTGCTTTAATGTAAATGAAAACACATTTGTTTTCATACCTTTCTATTTAACTTTTAGCTCTAGATTACGCCTCATAGGAGCTGCTGGGATACTCAATAAGTATCCCCGCCGTGGAAGCTCCTCTGGGCGTTGTGTCTGAGGCACGTTTCTGGGTTGGAGAAAGCCTGAGGCAGGTTTGGGCAGAGTGGGAGAGAGCCCGCGCGTGTGTCGGAGCGGCTGGTGAGGTCCGTGGGAGGTGGCGAGGCTTGGGGAGAAGCCGTGCTGCTGGGAGGGGGAGAGCAGGGCGCCTGGGAGGGGTGCGCGTTCTGCTCCTCCGGGACGGGTTTCCATTTCACCATGGTTGAAATGACGCAGGGGTAGTCACAGCAGTACGCGAGAAGCTGTGCTTTGGAGAGGAGGAAGGGCGAAGGATGGTCCTGTCTCTCTTCTCTCCGCGCTGGAGCAGGGTTGACACAGTGTCCGGGTGTTAACGACTTCAGAGTGACTTCTCCAACTGGCTGGTTCTTCCCAAATACCTAATTATGGCCATCTTTAACAAAGTTTCTTGTAAGATAACACTCTAACTCCAAGCTACAAGTTCCAGTCTGTTAGATCAAGACTGCCCTGCTGTGGTCAAACCACCTACTCGGTCGGCGGCAGCA
Organism: Phoenicopterus ruber ruber; assembly: GCA_009819775.1. NCBI lineage: Eukaryota > Metazoa > Chordata > Aves > Phoenicopteriformes > Phoenicopteridae > Phoenicopterus > Phoenicopterus ruber. The sequence continues at coordinate 3,853,217 of CM020238.1, forward strand.
ACGAACAAGCACGAGTGTCGACGTCTCGGTTGAGACAGTTTCTTTCCGTACCAGTTTTCCCGATGGCGTTGTCTGCGCCGCAGATGTTGGAAGTTTGGATTCCAAGGTGTGTTCCTCAGGTTGGAGTTACGTTTTTGTTGTATGATGTCATGCTGATTTGCTAATGAAGAGCCTGTCATTTGTGAAAGAGAAATGCTTGGGAAAGGCCCCTTGGGCTCAGCGAAATTCCCCGGGCAGTGGTGGTGGTGCGGTTTGCTTCAAGAAGATAAAACTCAGGGGAAAGAAGGTGCACATCAACAGTCTGTGGAGGCAACATTCCCTCATTTACCTGTTAACCTCGTTTATCTTCTGGGTGTCGTGGTGTGTTAACAAAAGGTCTTCGTCTACTTGTTGGAACAAAAATAAAAGTTAGAAGTAAAATGCAAAATGATGCAGTAATGATACTTTGCTGGGTGGTTCTCTGAGTGAGTTACCAGGTCCCCTGATTTTGATAGCGAAGCAGATACTTTGTCGGAAATAAATGTTTTAGTGTTGACTGTGTTTTCCATCTCGTGTATAAGGACAAATTCTAAATTTCTTCCAAAACAATTAACAAAATACTATTTTGGGTATTTGCTCACACATTCTGAGAAGAACATATTTTCTATCATCAAATCAATATCATGTCCAATTATTAAACCTATTTATTGTCTTGTCTTGTAAAATAGATAGTGCTTACATTTAATCCCACGCCAGCGGAGTTATGTCTGACTCTGGTGGTTTGATCAGCTTTCTCCAAGCCACCCGTCGCGGTTCCTCAGCCTTTATTGAGTGGGTGGATAAAATTCCATCTCCTGTATCCGCGGTCGTGTTTCCTTACGACGACTTCTGAAGAGGCGAGTGCTTATTTTGCTCCTCTCTGGAAGTTGTAGCCGTGGCTCTTTTATCTGCTCATCCTGGGTGATTCTGCATTGCCCCCATCGGAGCTTGAAACAGAATTTCAGAAAAATAATTATAAGTTGATGCACGTAGATTGCTGCAAATTAGTACCTTTCTGATTCGGTGACAGTAAACATTACATTCAGCTGATTACTTCCTACACTGCCCCATTAACTTTTATGCGGTTTCCAAGAAGACCAGCTTTACGTTTATTCAAATGATTAAAATAGCGAGCAAACGAGGCTACTTCTATCCCTTTAGTAACCAGATTGAAAGATTCTTCATCAAAATGGTTTTGGGGCCAAGTACTGAAAGTTTGAACAGTGAATCTAAACAAAATTACTCGGATAAAATGCAACGTAGATGAACTTAGATGGCTTCTTTGGCTGAATTTTTAGAAGCACTGATGTGATTTAACCCAAATCTCACCGACAGTGAATGGAACATAAGGAGCCTGAACAAGTCCGGTTCTTTTGAAAATGAACTTTGCTAATCTAATTTTGTATTGAGTTTGCGTCCCGTCGTTTTTTCTTGGTCCTGTTTTTAAATGGATATTCTTTTTTAAAGGAGAATTACTACGGTGTATGTTTGGTCCGTTTAGGGATGTCTGTGTTAGAGAAACGAAGAGTTGCGGTGAATTTTTATTCTATCTAAAAGATCACGAATGTTTCAGACTTCTTTTTATTAAAGGGTTATGATTAAAAATAAAAAGAAATCACTGAAATCTTCGGTGTGAAAATGCACGTTTCCAGTATAGATCTTTGAACAACGAACCTTGAGATTATGAATTGGAGTAGATCGACTTGTGGGTGATCTTTTGTGTTCACCTTGGCTATTCAGAGTCCCCGTACATCTGCTTTTGCCTTTTCTCACAGCTATTTGGACAAATTAAAGCGTGATGTTTTCCCTACGGATTGCTTTCTGCTCTTGAGATTGTTCCTTAATGAGCTGGGATCCAGCGCAGGTACTGAGCTTAGCTGGCCTTTGTTTATAAATTTAGATAATGTACTTATTAATGCCATTTTAAAGCGCACGGAGTATAAAGTGGGCACATCTTTTTACAGTTATGGATAAAATCTGTGATGTGATTTCATGAGCTTTAATGGAATAAACAAGCCAGCCTGCGTACTCGTATGCCGGTCTTTAGGCGTACTAACAAAGTGGCAATAATCCTGGGTTTCTGAACTCCACCGTGCCCCGTTATAGCCATGACTCCAGAAATAATTTGCTCGTAATGTTGAACATTTTACAATATTCAAGATTATTTTCCAACCAGGGGCTCAACTGGAGTCAGCGCGTACGTTCTGTCAGCACTGGCTCCTCTTTCGCTTACTGCTCCCACGCCTGCTGGGGCTGTATTTACCGTATAATGAGGTAAACCCCCTTACCTGTATTAAATGTATATTAATTTTCCACGTTAGCTAAAGTATTTCAAAATGCAGCCTGGCATTTCCATGTTCTTAAATACTGGCATTTTGTTTGCAAAAAAGGAAGGAAGTCTTTTGATGACCCACGGATTAACAATTACCAAATGTAATATTGTATTTATGAAAACCTTTCTGTGACTTCCATCTCCCGTTGCTTTGCGTTAGGAACTGTACGCAGCTGGAGAGCTTTGGTTGTTTGGTTGGGGTTGTTTTTTGTGTCAGGGCAGTGCTGCAATTGAGGTGGGCTTTTTCTTTTTTGACATTTTGAAATTCCGCTGTTCAGTTTACCTCTGACAAATGCTGCTTTTGGGGTGTTCCCTGGGCCACCGAATGAAGATGTGTCCATCCCGTGCGTGTAAAGGCTGGGCACGTGAAGTAGTTTGTATTAACGTTAATAACATGAATCGCAGAAAAAGAATTCTGCACAGAAATGGTGTGGTTTGTGTGTCTTTTATGGCATGTGTGAATTATCAAAGCTGTTCAGGAGGGGTTCACCACGTTGGAAAGTGGGTGGGGAGCTCTTTTTTAATGATACGGCAATTAATAACCCAGGTCTGTCCTGTAGTTCCAGCAGTAAAAATCTTCCACCCTCAGCACCCACAACCCCCCACCCCAGCACCCCAGCACCCCCACTGGGCAGTTATTTGGGTGGGGGTAGATGCTTTACTCTGTTAGTAAATTAATGCAAGCCTTAATAATTTTTATCATAATAACATTTTTATCATAATAATTATCATCATCATGATATTTTTATAATACTAGTTTTTATCCCAATACTAGTTTTTATCCCAATACTAATTTTATCCCAATACTAATTTTATCCCAATAGTAATTTTTATCCCAATACTAATTTATATCCCAATACCGATTTTATCCCAATACTAATTTTTATCCCAATACTAATTTTTATCCCAATACCAATTTTATCCCAATACCAATTTTATCCCAATACCAATTTTATCCCAATACCAATTTTATCCCAATACTAATTTTATCCCAATACTAATTTTAGCACAATAATACTTTTCACATGTGTTTTCTGAAGCAGAAGACCCCCTCACAACCTAAATAATCAGGGAGAATTTTTGATTCAAAGGACTCTTTTAAGCACCAGACTCGGCCCGCCCTCCCCTCTTGCTCCCTTTGGGTACGTTTTGCCTCTTTCCAGGCACAGACCACCCCTGGGAGGACAGCAGGCGGTTGTTCGGCACATGTCATTCCGTAGCCTGGCTGGAATCCGTCGGGATTGCTGAGAGCAGGATTTGCAGCTAGCTCTCCTACGCCGGGCTGAGCCGCCGCGGGCTCCGGGACGGGACCGGGCGCTCCCTCCCGCAGCAGCGATGCCCTGAGATCCCGGGACCCGTCCGGCTGCCGTCACCGCACGCTTCCATCCCTGCGGCAGCTGGATTTTGATTTTTTTTTTTTTTTTTTCCCTGTTTGCCCGTGTCTGTGTTTTGGGAGCATGATGGCAGTTGTGAGCCACACCGCCTTACGTTCCGCCGTGCGCAAGGCAGACCTTTCCTTCCGCAGGGATGCCGGGCTGGGCTGGAATCGGATCAGTTCCTAACCGCTGGACTGGCTTTGCGTGAGTCTCCTGCGTTTTCCAAATACGATTTTGAGACAGGGCAGATTTGAGGTGTTGATTTATAAGCTACGATGGCAGAGCGCGCTCTGTCAGTCGCTGCGGGAGCAGCGGCACGGCTAATGCAGTCGGTTCTTGCAGCAGATTTCCCAGCATGCGTAAAGCAGCCTGACCCACCCTGTTCTTTTTCGGCATTAAAAATCGCTTTGTCGGATAAAAGAACTGGGAAGACGTTTAGTCACGCCGTGTGCTTTAGCCGCTGTTGTAATTAAATAGGGGAACAGGAATATCGGGCTGCCGGCGCTTTATTTTATGGGAAACTTGTTGTCTTTGCCTTTCATGTGAACACCTGGCGGGGAGGTGATGCTGAAGGCGCTGTGCTATTTGCTGACATCGGATCGTGGTGGTGCAGATGCGTCTCGCTCCTATTTGCAGACCGGCCTTGCTAATTGCGATGCGGTGCTTTGTGCAGGGGATTTATTTGGTAGGATTGCCGAAACCCTTGGGGTTTTCTTTTCCCTTCGGGAGCGGTCCGTTCGAAGATTTGTTGTGTCATTGGTTTTCAATGGAGAACTGGTAGAATAGGGGGGGGCGGCAGACGAGGAAGAAGGGGAAGCAGGCGTTTCTCAGACCCATTTTAGTAGGAGAAACTGCTTTTCTGAAGCGGTTACTAAACACGATTGTGTTGAGATTACTTAATCCCTTTGTAACTGAGAGGAGGAGCGAATGGCTGTTACCGGCTGCTGTGTGCTTGCCCCATCATTGCCCCCTCGCACGGCCCGCGTTGGGCTTCTGACCCCCGTTTCTGTCTAACAGCCCAGTGGAGGGGTGGTGGGTGCCGGTGAGACAGCATCTTTCTGAAATTAAGATAATGTGTAAATATTAACGGACTTTCTCAACACTGAGATATTTAAAAATAAAAAATCACACAAGTTTTCCTCCCTCTCGTTGCCGGGTACAAGAGAACAGGGATTACTGAGCCAATATTTTACTGTGTCATTCACTTCCCTTGTGGCATTTGCAAAAAATAACTATTTTCTTTTTCTCCTGGCAACTTCTGTAGAAGCTCCTTAACCAGGTTTATCTCGGTCTGTTCTGATCTTTATTTTAAATTAGCACAGACCTCTGTGTTTTCTAGCAACCATTTCAGAACCGATTTACTTTTGGTGACCTCTTTTAGATGTTGCATCTGAGGCTTTGTCAATAACCGTGGTGCTTCACCGTGTTGACGGTCGTTACAGCCGCCGAGTTGATTGCACTTCCACGGGCGATACTGTGTGCAAACTCCTGTCCAAAGAGTAGGTCATGCCTATAAATAATAGATACTGCTAAAGCAACTACTAACAACCACCTAAAGTCATGCATAAATAAAATAACCAACAGTATTGTTGGAACGACGGAGTCCTGACGTGCACACAGGGGTGAACACCATCAAGACAGTAAACTTGAGCACTCAGGAGTTCAAAACCATGAGAATTAATGTTCCCTTAGCAACAGTAATTTGCCCCTTTTTTTGCATGTATATTAAGATAACTTTTTAATTATGTATGGTATTGTTCCCTAGTAACCTTGCTCCTCCACTGCAGGGAATGGAGTGTGCTCAAAATTCTGATTTGTGGCAAAGAGAGGAAAAAATTAAGTAGTTCAGTCGTGCAGCTCTTAACTGTGGGCTGTTCCTTATCTTCCTGCAGTCCTCGCCTTTTCACCATACATCTTAAATTCCGCAGGTACCAGCCTTTTCCACTACCTGGCGTTGATTTGTTTGTATTTTGTTATATTTCTATTGCACGCATTCATCACGTCACAGTTCCTGCCTGCGAGGGAGAAGGTGCCCGCTCTGCCCTGGGGCTCCGCGCTGCCTGGATCTGCCTGCGGGAAGCTCCGTGGTTTCTGCTGCTTTTCCTTCAATATACAGGGCACGGCAGCTGGGAAGGGCTGGTGGTCCAAGGGCAGAGGGTGAAGGGCTCCCCGAAACAGCCCCTAACGTGGCTGCCTGCCTTACGTTCACGCCGTGAACCGGTGGTTTTACTTGTGCGCATTGAGTGTGCACGCAGACGCGTGCGTGCGCTTCCCTGCGTTAGAGAGGGGGGCAGCTTTACAGCAGCTATGCTTCCTCTCAAAATGCTCCTCGTCAAAAGCCGCCGCATGGTTTAGAGAACGCCCCGAGATGATGCTGTATTTCACCCGAGCGACAGCCTTTGCTGCAGCAGCAGCGGGTGAGCGCAAGTGCATGCCGACTAAAGACACAATACATGCTGAGTCATCAGATTTCTTTTTTCCTTTCCCACCCTCCTCAATTGATTCGGGAAGTTAATTTCCTGTGATCTTTCTCTCCCCCTTCATCTATTGTGTAACTTGCAAATTACCTGAGAAATCTCTACCGGGCTCTGAATCCTGCGCAGCAGTGCCCGTTCGCAGACCTGATGGCTCTCCCCATTTTGCATCCCACCGCTGCGTGTTGAAGCGCGTCGGAGAGCCGGGCGGCCGCGTCTGCCCGCCGTCGCCTCCGCTACCGTGGGTACCGCCTGTTCGCCAAGCACCGGTACTGGTTTCGTTACGTCCCAGTGACCGTGCAGCAGAGATCCCGTCCTTCCAAGTCATCTTAAATAGACTCATTCCTGCTTAGGCCTGAAGGATGCCAGCAGTGCTGCGCTGGCAGGTTGGTATCGTATCTCCTTAAGCTTCCATCGGGTAGTTTGTAAATTTATTGCACTTAAAAAATATCTGCTTCACTTCAGTAGGGAAGCTGGCTTCCGAGAGACCCAAACCTACTCGTTTTGGGCTGAAAGCTAACAGGTTTTTTCTTTTAAAATAAAGAACCTGCTTGTCTCTTAGATTTATTCTATTGTAGAAAATCCAAGTAGGATTTAGGTTCCCGGTGAAGCTATTGGGTAAAAGCCTTCTGTCTTCCAAACAGCAGCTTGCGTTTCCTCCCTACCAAAAACCGTGTCAAGGAAAAACCTTGTTGCTCCTGTTAACGGGAGACCCAGATTTTGGAAGAGCTGCAAACCAGCTGTGACGAAATGCAGGCTGGTGCTTTGGACGCCGGTTTCCCCGTTGCACCTCGTGTCCCAAAAGCAAGAGACGCTTTCATCGTCTTAGTCTCCAGCCCAGCGCCGCGTGATGGTGGCTCTCGTTGCTGGGAGTATTTACAGGTCCCCAGCGAACGATGGTTTATTTTTCACGAGTTTTCTGAACGCGGGGGTAGGGGAATGGTGCCGGATCAAGTTCGTCTGAAACAAGCGGGTCTGAAGCAGGTGGGAACGTGGACCCGGCTGGGTGAGGAGGGAGGACCCGCGGAGATCTGTGGGAATGGGGCTGGACTAAAGCAAAACCATGCTGAGGGACGAGGGCAACATGTGTTTTTTAAAAAAGCCCAGTTATATGGGGGAAAAAAAAAATTGGAGTGAGCACAAGTTCATACTTGGTCTGTTCCTTCCTCCAGAATTCATCCCACCCAGCAACAGTGACTGGAGAGGTCAGGCGTCCCTCACTGTGCTCAATTTAGTCCTTAAGCTCAATTTAGTCCTTAAAGTCCTTTATTATTTTTTTTTCCTAACTTTCAAAACTCATCCATCTCTGTCAGGCATATATTAGAGTTCTGGGGTATTATGTAGCTCTCTGAGACGAATTAGAATAAGGGCATTTGAAAGTTAATTTGGAACATCTGTTTATGATAGTGAAACTATTATTAACGTAATGAAATATTAGCTGCCTTTGGTGTTCAAAAGTATGTAACTGAAATGAGAGTTAAGCTGTTGTCTAAATCTTACTGCAAAGCACTACGGAAAAAGTTACTCTATGAATTCAAGAAAAACTTACAAACCAGTTTCGTGTCACCAACCGTTCCTTCGTTTTGCCATAGTTTTAAAAACAAAAATTGCATTAGATTTTGAAGTCTTATTTCAGAAGGTTTTTTAAACATAATTTAACCCAACTGTGTTGTACCTGCCTGTCCCTGGGGACCTCCCGGGGTGTCCTCGCGGCAGGACGGGGCCGCGGGTCCATCTCTGCCGCGTAACCGGCCCTTTGGAGGGGTCGTCTCCTGCCGGGTCAGATCCTGCGGCGTCTCCTGCGTCGGGATCCACCTCCAGCTGAGTCCGGCCTCCTCCCGGCTCCGTACCGGGGGAAGGCTTTGCCAGGACCCGCCGGCGGATTAGCTGGACCGTCCTGGCAAGGTGTTGGTTTGGCGTCGCTCGCAGTAACTGTGCAAACCAAAATACTGAGTTTGTCTTTTGATGGTGATTATGTGGCTTTGCCTAAATACAGGGTTTTACTCCTGATTTTAATAACCCTCGTCTTGGGAAACTTTCAATCCTTATAATTATCTTGCGTTGTGTATTTACGTTTGGAACTGAAAGGGGGTTTGTTTTCTTCATAACTTAGAGACCGTCCACGTGGGCTCGTAGCTGGGGGGCCTGTAGCGATGATGCTGATACCTGTACGCTAAGCGGTGCCCAAACCCAGCATCGTAATACTACGAGTAAAACCACGGGGATAGCGATCTGTTAGTACTCTTTTATGCCAGCCGGGCCGTAGGAAGGCTCGCCGTAACTAGCCCCAGGAGGGGATCTCCAGGCTGATAAAGGCTCCTCGCATGTGTCAGAATTGCAGTCGCATTTGCGATGTCACAACCTTCCCGCAACCGGAACAGAAAAGCGAGCGGGGAAAGCGTCGTGGTCCGCGGCCGCCGCGGCACCCGGCCGTTGCGATGGCTTATCGGGGCGCGAGAGCTGGTGGCAAACGGGATTTCTAGGCTGCTGTAGCTGGTTTTGGGAGGCCGGCCTTCACGTGCAGCTCTTGCACGAGCAGGGAAAAATGCAAAGGTGACAGAAGGTCCCATTGCTGGCCCCCGTTGGAGGTGCCTGAACGTCGCTTCGGGACGTGAGGGCTGGAAGCGTTTTGGCAAGGGAAGAGGAAACCAAAAACCTCTCCGTAGCCTGGGCTGTGGTCCTGCTTTTCTGGGGGTAGGGGTGCATCTAAACGTTCAGTCGCCTTATCAGTTCTGCTGTTGTGCTCCAGTGCACAATTTACCTTTCAGGGCAGACTAACAGATGTAACTCACGTCTAATACGAGCCGATAAAGTTGAATTACTTTGTGGCATAACAGGCTCGCGTAACAAATAACTTTGGGGATATATAGATATAGATATAAACGTATCAGGGTGCAGCTGCTTTTAGTATAATCAAAAAGTATAAATGCTAAAAGCAGCTATTGAGTTTTTAAAGAGCTATTTAAGAGTTCAGTTATTTCGAAACTATTTTTAAAGATGATAAAAGCCTCCCCTCCTCCTGCCATAAGGTGTAATAACCTCGGAAATACATCCTGCATTTTAAATGCCTGCTTTTGCTTTTCCACAGTCTGCATAGCTGGACTTCGTTTTGCTTTCAGCTTGCATAAACCCCGGGTACTCAAGCATCTATATTGATGCGCGTATCTATTGTTTCTAATCTGGTCAGTTGATCAATGAAGACCAGCATGTAATTAATTGTACAATATTGTACACAATGTCCCACTCTGCATTTGTTCAGATGGATTTGTTATTTGTTAACTGTAGCTGCTTTCCTAAACAGGTTCAAGAGGATATAATGAGAGTGGTTTTGTTCTTCCCAGCTTTCCCGTTTTTTAGCTGACAAATAATTTTAAAGGGGAACAATTTCAAAGAATATTCTTTTTTTTTTTTTTTTAACCTGGATCTCTTTCATCATATGCTTAATATTTTTTATATTTTGATATAACGGGCTGAAGTGAAGGAACTAAGTGAAGATGCACAATTTGGTTACTATTTCATTCAAACATCTGTGGGGTCGGTAGGAGAAATTAAAAGCCCAGTTAAACCCTGAGGACCTCACAGATTTCATGGGCAGTGAGCTGGGGAGAAACTGGAAGGAACAGCAAAGGGGTCAGCAGTGGCCCCGGTTTGTCTGCCAGAGATAGGTGATGGTTCTCAAGGAAAAGTTGCGTCTGCCTGACCTGTCCACTATGATGTTCTACTTCTGCTGTTTTGGTTCTCATGCAGATGGAGGGAACGAGGAGCCACCAGACCGAAGACAGGCAAGTGTAGACTCCCGCCAGAGCCGATCTGGGCAAGGTAAACCTTAGTGTTGTTCTGCCTCAGTGACTCGTTTCTCGTTTGTTCACCTTTTCGATACACATTTTGTGTTTTTCGTAAGACTTCGTAATCTTTCGGAGTTTTGTAACCATCGTTGTTATCCACGTAGCTACAGATTTACTAATACTCACCGAACAGACTGTCTTTGTGGAGCTTGGAGGAGCTTAGGCTCATTCATGGCGCAGCACCGGGCGTGCCTGTAGAGCGAACGGCATCTCCATTCCGCAGGCGGAGGGAGGGTTGTTGGAGCTGGGGGTGTAAGGAGGCTTCAGCACACACCAGTGCAAACCAGCGGGCCACTGGCGTACGGTGGCTGCTTGCCTTCCCCGCTGACTGGAGCCGCGAGAACCTGGCTGGTTCCCGAAAACCAGGTTGTCCTTCCCCCCGGGCCCCGGGATGTGCTGGAGGTGGGACCTGTGCGATCCTGCCCAGGGGCTGAACGGCCGCGTGCTCCGTCTGTTGCTTTGTTTTATTTCATCCTACAGAAACGGGGCAAAAGATCCTGGGAAGAGAGGAGTAAAAATAGTTTTTGTATTATTTAAATAATGATTCTACGAGCTCTTTTGTTGGGTACCCATCATTCACAATAGGCTTGGTGGTTAAAACCCCTCTAGAGCCGTGTAACGGGGATTTCTGTCACTGGCAGCAGCAGCTCTTAGATCTGCGCTGGCTTACGCGTCCTTTGAAGTAGCTTACTTGAACGAGCAAATGCTTAAAACTTTGTGAGCGTTGTGAAAATGCTGGTGGTTTCGCCCAGCTCTTGAGACTAGAAGCACTTTTTGGAAGCACGGCTCTAGCAGGTGCTACGTGCGTTGACTTATTTTCTCTTTCAGATTGCAGCAGTAATTTTCTTTTCATTTAGGTTCAAGTCTGTTGCTGTCATGGTCTCCTAATGACTTATTATGGAGACATTTTCTCCAGAGCATTGTTCTTTTTTGGCAGTATTCCAGCGTTGCCCAGGCAAAATTACTGCAAGTGATTGAAGCCTGTGATCGGAATTAGGGGGATTGGAATTTAGAGTTAAAACCCTGAAGCCCTGTGAAACGTCGGCAGCTTAAACTGCTCTGTTACCATAGGATAGTATTATTATTATTATTATTATAAAATTTATTATTTTAAATTTTCTTCTTTTAAAATAGAAGAGTTAAATAAAATTAGGAACGAACAAGGGAGTTTATAACTGCACGTACCCCGCGATAGCTTGCATCCAAGTAGCGCTGGGTGCCTGTGCTTCGAGGCTGCAGAATGGATGGCTGCTCCTTTCCGGAGGCTCTTGGCTCAGATGAAGTTGCTGCTGTGTTCCTTCTGCAGGCGGAGCCTTGCCCGCTTTCTCTGCCGTCAGTCCCCGTGCTGTCCCGTCCTTGCTCTGGGTTTTGTCCGTTGGTTTGTCATTACAAGGTACAGCAGCTCAGACGCGGCTCCGACGGGAGCTGCCGCTGGCGTTCCGCACGCTGTTTCAGACACTCCGTGCCCTCTGGTTACGTCGCAGCCTATTTATTCAGCATCTCGGCTGCTGTGGAAAAGTACCGGTTTGGGGCAGGGGACATGGGGCTTTTTTGGCAAATACTTACTTGCCGAAGAATGACCAGCCTGTATCTGTTAGCCTCAGTGAGTATGGATCTAGGAATTGCAGTAGCTAGCAAGAAGTCTCAGCATGAGAGGGAGTAGAGAGGCAAACAGGTAAACAAATACTTCCAACTTCTCGGAGAAACAAGCTTCTGCGCGAAATATTTCCATTTGCTCAATGGATGTGACTGTAGACGCGCGCTTTCTACAGCGTGGAAGAAGGAGAAGTCTCTTTGCTCCCTAACAGTATTATCTGTGACGCTGCCCTGTTCCGTGTCCATAAGTTGCTCTCTGTCTGCGCATGTTAACACCTATTTTTCGTAACGATGGCGTAAGGGGGTTTATTGTGCTTCGATAAACCAGCCAACTGAAATGAGCTGGTCGTCGTACTTGTGTTGAAACGTCCGTGTTGCTGTGTGTGATGCGCAGTTTACAGCTGCTTGTAAAGCTTTATTATCTTGGAATACTTAAGGAGATAGTTTATTAGTTCAAATATGCGCTTTGCAGTAACATTTTATTTAAATATATTTTATAGACAAACTGCCAAAGTTCCTGTTCAGCCATGAATGACCCCTAATTTGGGGGGTTCATAAACCCAATATTCTTTTTGACCAAAACAAATTTAAGACTGTTTAATTTACCTTGTTTGCATGTTTGTTTACTCTGGCAAGGAAAAGAGAGAGAAATTTTGACGTCTGTGGAATGAAAATAGTACATTGTGGGTATTTTGTGAGTTCACTGGGTTTGTTGTAAAGCATTTGAATTTGAAGAGGGAAAATACTCCTGAAAACTTTGCAAAGATATTGTTACTTTTATTTCTATATAAGGTACTGCCCTCAGTTGCCCTCGGTTTTGGGTAAAGATTGGGCAAAGACACTATGAACTTAAACCATAATAACCAGTGAAATGCACGTGGACTTTTAGGACTTTCCCAGACCGTAAGTTGCGGAAGATGCCTCGTGTTTATAGTTCCCTCAACCCCCAAAATCTAGCCTGAGGAAATTTGAACTTTGTTTTTAAGAATCAAAATCAACGATGGCAAATCTTTTTCTCGTGTCTGGCGCCAAATGTATTTTGAAAAAAACATCGTAGCTCGTTTCTGCGGATGCCAGTGCCGGTTTGGGCGCTGGTGCCGGTTTGCCTTTCCTGGCACTCGCAGGTGATTAGGAATAGGCTTGCAGAGTCAGCGGAGGTCTTCAGCTCCAAATAACCCTGCAAAAAGCAAGGTCCTCCATCAGCTTCTGTCAAGTAAGCTATATATGGAGCCAGTAATTACGGTTGGCAATGCATAGCTGGAAGAAGTCAATTTTTTTTTTGCTACATTAGCAGCATGCTATCAAATCGTGCCCGCCTGGAAGAATTATGCCCAACTGCACTAACGGAGCCGCTGCATCTTTTGGGTGATTAGCTGGAAAAACTGAGAAACAAGATCATCAAACTTGAGATGTCGAGCTCTGCCGAGCAGTAGCGCTGTCCCGTGTTGTGCGTGTGCAAGGCTTGGGCTCGCTCTTGCGAGCACGTGCGTCTCCAGCGTACCTCGTTTGTCCCGTCTGCCCGATGGGCTGCGCAACGTCCGATGGAAGGAGAGCTGAGAAGTGGCAGGGTTCCTGCCTCCGGAGCTGTGGTCGGTGCGTGTAGCTCAGGTGTGTGTCGAACGGGAGACCCCGGGGTGGTGCTCAGCTGGCTGGACGTGGGTGGGTGCGGTGGAGCTGCCCATCTCCCTTAGTCCATGGAGAGGTAACGGATGGAGCCAGTGGAGTGTCCGGGCTGGGATTCTTCTCTTCCTGAAGCAGAACCCTAAAACGTGTCATTAGATGAATCTTGTCCTAAACTCCCTGCCTTCTAGAAGCGCTTCTAGACGGCTTACTTGGGTGTAGACACCTCTTTTGTGGACACCAAAATTACAGGAGAAGAATGCGGTTCTCGCACACCGAAGCACTGCCGGTGTGGGTGACCGAAGAGGACGGATGAACCGCTTTGGAGGCGGCCGTAAGCACAGACTCCACGGCTGTACCGAAGCCGTGCTGGTGGTAGGTGGGTGACGGTGGCTTGGGGCCGCCTCACTTGGAGGGTCTCGGGCTGAGAAGCAAGGCTGAGCTGCTGCTCACGTAGAAACGGTGGTCGCTGCAGCGGAGAGGGGGTAAGGCAGCAATTCTGGTTTTCTCTGACTATAGCCAAATATTTTTTTATATATATATACACACATCTATATTTGGCTTTCTGTATAAAAGGCATGATATTGTCAGCAACAGCATCTTTTAATAAAAAAAAAAATAGAATAACAACGATCTGTTCCCCCTTAAGGGGATGTACTCCGTTAGAGCATTCGTGTGCACACTTAATTAAAGCAGCATGAAATGAATAGAAAAACATCGGTGTCTGGCTCATAGTTTGTGGCAATAGTGACAGTCTCTGATGAATAAAACATACCGAACTGCAGCATACTTACTAGAGCATACGGAAGTTAAAGAAATCACCTCTGTAAGGATTAGACTTTGAATATATGTTCAGTAAACTCCTGTGAATGTGACAAGTGTTCAGTAAGCAAGAGAATAAAAGTCGTATTTTGAACTGTCAAAAATAGTGTCTCTGTAAAGCGTGTTAGTGTTTGGTTTGGTTCCTTGTAGAGGATGATACAGAAATGCTGAGAGATGTTCCTGAAAGATGTTCCTGAAAGTTGGCATCAGTAATGGATGGATTTTAGCCACAAATGATACTACTTCTTAGTACGCTTCAGGAGCCTGTCCAAGATTTCTGAGTTATTTCAATACCAGTTTTTCCTCTGATCATAAATAATGCGTTGGGTTGTTCACGTTGTCCGTTGGCTATCCGGAACGGAGCTAGTCCATCATCTCCTCTGGAGTACCACGTATTGGAGTACCTCTTTTGTTTTCTCCCCACTTTCGTCTGTCTGCCCTGCTGCCCGGGAGTTACCTTTTCTCTTTTGAACGTATTCTCGCTGGTCATTGGGAACCACAGAGCTCTCCAGCAGAAATCAAATAATAAATGTCTTCATGGAGGGAAAACATTAGTAGGCACTAAAAGCTGAAATCCATCTCTTAAAGGTGTGGCCCGAGTGTAATCTTCGTACATTATCTGTGATGAAATATTAACATTAACAGTTTTAAGTTGGTTTTGCAGATGAATTATTGGTTCTGTGTTGGGTTGTTCATCTTACTGACTAGAGGTGGGAGCCGAGGGTTCTTGACCAGAGGTTTCCGTGTCCTGCAGCTGACAGGAGGAACCTTACGGCTCCCAGCTCTTGCTGATCTGGAGCACCTGCCCTTCATTTGTCACTAATATTTATGGCAACAGTTATCAATATGTGCCTTTATTGTTCTATCTCTGCTTATTGTCGTGTTACTTGGTGTCTCCCACGTGGATCCGTAGTCATGCAACCCCCGTACAGGCTTTGTGCGGCTCCTGGTGCTTCTGTACGTTTGTTAGGGGAGAGTTGGAGGTGGCTGCTTTCGGAGATTCTTGTGTTGAAATTTAATTCAACTGGAAGATTTTTTTTATTAGAAATCCACAATCTAAACGCACAAAAAACTACCAGTAAAAGGATGATTGTTTTGTCTGAATTATATTTAAAACTGGTGACTCCAGGACTCTGAAAGACAAAAAAACCCCCAAAAACCAAACTTCGTGGTTATGCTGTTCATAATCTGAAGAGGTGTGCTGAGATGCTGTCCCAGAAATATAAGGTCTTCAAGGGAGGTGTCAAGACGGTGCAAGATGAACGTGAGAAAGCAGCCGTCCCGCTCCGTGCGGGACCGGGAGCGCCGTGCAGCGCGGTGGCTCTGCGGCCGGGCGAGCCCTCTGCCTGGGAGTGATAAAAGCAGGAGACTCCCCTGGATTCTAACCAGTTCCTTTTTCTTTTTCTCTTCCCGTCAGGCACCTCCACAGAGAACGACTGTGCTTTTGAACCAGACTACGCTATTCCGCCACTCCCAGTGACCGAAGGTATGCAGCACATTCGGATTATGGAGGGCATGTCCCGCTCCCTTCCATCCTCCCCCTTACTCACACATCAGTCTATCAGTGTTCGGCTCCAACCTGTGAAGAAGTTAACTGGTAAGGACTTTAAATAAAGTTCAGTGGGGCTTTTAAGGTCCGTCGGTGCAAAAAAATCTGTAAGAAAACACTTTGAACGAGCTTCTGTAGACAAGGCATCGTTTGTTTATTGTGAGCAGCTACTTTAGTCAAAACCAGGGCCGGATTGGATTTCGTGCTGACAGAGAAATCCTTCTATTCTGAAAATGATCTCTCTGTTTTGCAAATATTCTCTAGTTTTCTGAGACATTTCTAGCAGAGCGTGTTTCAGTTCCACTTTGTATTGTGGTTTATGCACAGTGGAAGCGTTACAGTAGTTTTAAAGAACTTTATGCTAAAACTTTGAATGCCGAGAGAATACATGAGAAAAATGATAAACTTGTATAGCAAAGTGATTTTTTTCATAGTTCATGCATATTTTTAAACTGTTTTGTTTATCGAATCGGCTGGGATTGTGGTTTGAACACCTAGAGATTTTAAAGTAGTTGGATTTTCAAAAGCACTTGGAGTCTGACATCCATTTAAAAGCCTGATGTGGTGTTTCTGCTGGTAACAGTTTTGAGAAATTTGCTTCTTGCCTAAAACCTGACATCGCTCCGTGCCCGTCTTTAAAAACGATCACCAGCATAGCGCGTTCGTACTGAGAGAAACCTCCAAAAAGGATTTTTACCCGACACAATCTGATCTACGCTTACGAAAGGGAGGAGGCGGCTCCTGAATCGGGCCAGCGCAGGGTCTCGTGGTGCTCTGAGCCCCTTCGGCAGCGGGGGAGCTCGAGGGGTGCGAGAGAATCGGGCGGATAAAGAAATAAAAGGACGTGAAAATAGCTTAAATGAAAAGGTTTGGTTCCTTGCCCAGGTGTCTTCAACATGAGTTTCCCATCGCTAAGAACTACTGAAGTGCGGCTAAAGTTTTGCCTTAAAATGTGAAGGCCCAAACCAACTTTTGGCGGAAATGAGAACAGCTGTGTGGTTTAGAGGCCGGTTCTTCAGGAGGGTTGATGATGTGACACTTGGAGGATTTGTGGGATTTTGTGAATTTTGGGTTTGTGGGGTTTTTTCCCGACATTTTCCTTTTTGAAAGTATCCTTCAGTTTGCAGCCCGGAGGCAGGCCTGTGCAGCTGGATGTCCAGACCTCCCGTCTGTTTGTCCGTCGGCATTTCCTCCTCTTTTGCGGAACGGCTCGGAACACAACGTGTTGTACTTTACCAGAGCAGCTGCTAAAAGGAGCTTGACTTTTAAAAGTTTGGGGTTGACTTTTAGAATCACAAAATTCAGTAGCGGATTACAACAGCAGTTTCAAAATGCGAGCCGTTTCAGCTTAGCGTCTCTGAAACCTTGTTAGTTTTTATTCCAGTTATCAGTACTTCCCTCCGGTCCGAATATGCTTTGCAGGGTGGGAATTCTGTGTGTGCTCGTGACGAACTCCTTTTTCCTTGTCGTGCCACGTAGTAACGGGTGAGTGTGGAATCCACAACCTTCCTGCCACGAAAAGCATAGGTTGTGAAAAATGACAAAAATAAATCCAGGCTATTTTTTCTTCTCACAGCATGTCTGTACTTGTTTAATGGATTGTGTAATGTATAGCTAGTTTGTTCCTGCTTTTCCTGAGTTTTCTCCCGTGATCCTCGCATTCATCCAGTTTCCTCTTCCTTTTAGTTTCTGAGTTACTTGCAGGGATTTTCTTCGTTGTTTCGTGCGGCTTCCTTAGTTAGAGGCAGGTGATGTTAGCCAGTGCCATAGACCTTGTTTTTCAGTTAGGAAAGGATGAAAAGCATTCTATTTTACAAATAGTTTAGGCCTTTGTAGTATCTTTATCTTACTCATTACTCTTCTGTCCCCTTCTTTTGACTTTGTGGTTTCATGCTCTCCTGTTGTAGCTCTGAGTAACGTTATATTCATGTAGCTACTTGAGCAGTTCATTACTCTTCCGTGAAATACTTGCAGAGGGTTTGAGCTGTACCCCACGGAAAGAGCAATTTTTCTTACACCCCTGCAGCTCCGCTTCTCTGACAGCTCCAGCCTGCTCAGCAAGCTGCCTCGGTGTAGATCTGCCGGACCTCTGGCTTGTCAACAGCCATATCAACCTCCTCCCACGTCGCAAAATGGCAGTTCAGCCTCGCTCCGTGTATTCGTCATCACCTTTTCCAGGTGGAAACAGAGCAGACTCCATTTAGCTCCGAACTCAGAGAAAGCTTTTGTTGGATTTGGCAAGGCTGTTGTTTGGAGCGTCCTGCTAGTTCCTCAAAAGACCAGGTACCGGAATTCCAGCAGCGGCTTTTGGAGGTAGTAATTCAAGGAAAGGGACGGTGACTCATACGGGCGTCAGGGGTTTGGGCAGCCCGCTGGAACGTGTGGGCCAGCACCAGCGAGGTGGCCTTGCGGAGCCGTGCTGTAGACGCTCGGCTGGTGAATATTCGTACTCCTCTGCCCGTCTGGTTCGGAAACTGCGTACGATGAGATGGACTTGAACAAGATGTCTACAAAACAGGATGACATCAATAAAATGCCAATAATTGTTATTATCCAAAAGCAAGAGAAGTGTAGGCTCCTGGTTTTGTTCGGAGGTCCGTTTTGGGGCCGCGCACAAGAAGCTATTGGACATGGATGGGGAAGATGACTACGTGTGTCTTCTACTCACATACTTTTCCTTTTCCATCTCTTTTAAATATCTTGTTCCGGCTAGGCCCAATCCGGTATGGCATGGAAACACACGATAACGTTTTGCACGTACAGGTCTTGATGACTCCAGTGGAGCTCCTGATATACTTAGAATTCAAAGTGTGTCTCAGTGCGTTGGTGGATTAGCATGATTTTTTAAATTATTAGTTTAATTTACTGTTGATATTGTAAAAGGAAGGTGTTTATTTTACATCCTCATGCAGTCATTATAGGAATTTGTTTGCTTTCATTAAGGTAACGTGTAAAGGAACTGGGAAAGGAATGCTTTCCGCTCTTTGTTATTCGTAGTATTTATCACATTTCTTCAACTATTCCTTATCGTCTGTCTCTCTCTATTTGCTGCTAATCTGAGAGATTTAAAAAGCGAAAGAATCCCTCAGCTGCAGAAAGCGATGGCTGTTGAATGACTGACCATTTACTATATCAGCAAATAAAAAGGCATTTTTTTTGCTGGGGGACATCGACTGACAGTTTGTAAAGCCCCTCCTCGGTTTTGTTCATTAGTAAACCAGCATGATCTGTAAAATAAAGAACATTTGGAGTTACTATTAGATTTGTGAAGACAAGTTCACAGCCTTGCGCTGTTTTTTGATGTGTTTCTCCCCAGTTTCGCCCAATACCTCTCTGATTTTACAGAAGTCTTGTAAGTGCCATCGTAGCAAACTCAAAATCCGGTAGAATTGATAAGCAACTTGGTTCCAAAAATCTTCCTGCGCCTGCGGGAGCTTTCAGTTAAAAACCAGCAGCCAGCAGTTTGGCAGTAAGTGCGTGGAGACATTTCACAAGTCTCGCTGGCTGTGATGGTTTCCTCTTCTGCTTTGTCTCGTCCTGCTGTCCAGTTGTTAATCCTACACAATAACAGCAGTGATTCCTTTTGGAAAAGGGATGAGGGTGATTCTGGGAAACTCAAGTATTACAAAGAGAGGCTTTTGTCCGTCTGACAGTTGCCACATGGATTTTTCAAAGCGACCTTCAGAGCATAGAAAATTGTTGAGAAATTATCCAATTGTAGGGGCTTTTTCATGCTGTTTGCTTCTGACATACATTTGTGTGTGACTAACCCATTCATGTCATGATTTCCATATCTGCGGAGCGGTCGGACGGCGGAATGGTACCATTTGTTACATAAAACACTTTGTTGTCTCCGATTTTTTTTTTTTTTTTAACTAAAGATTTAATTCCTAAGACCGTTTGCAACAAAACATGACTGTACCAACTTCCAGATTTATGCTTTCTGGAATTCTTCAGAGATGAAAATTTAAATACAAAAGCCTTTTGAGGCTCTTCACAAGATGATTTGCTCGCGTTCGAGGGCTAAAGTATCTCGGGTCATTCTGGATCTGCATGCGTCCGTTCCAGTGGTGCGGAGTAGGTTTGTCAGCTCCGACGGGGAGGGGGGAGCATCTACTGCGACGGCCCCTTGTCGTGGGAGACGCTGCGTTAATTTGGGGTTTAACCAAATCATGATGGGTTCGCCTTAAAAAAGGAAAAGAAACCTGTACGATGCCGAGAAACTTGCCCAGCAGAAACTGCGGTGCTATCTGTCTATTTATTTATTCATCTACTTATACTATAATCTTTTAAAGTTCTGGACCTGGCGGATTTGTAAACAAGTCAGCCTTTCATCCACAGAAAAGTTAAAACGTCCACTTTTGGTGAAAAGCAACGGGAACGCGTTACGCGGCGCGTTAAGTCTCTTTCCAGAGGAACTGAGATCACTTGCAAACATGTTGATATCTGGGTTTTCAGTGGCTGGATGCAGAGGTTGATAAATATTCAGGATGGTTGCGATTTGCGCTCTGCTGAATAGTCTGGTGATTAAGGAAAACTAAGGTCATTGTGGCTCTAAAGGGTGAAGTAGTAGTTAGCATAAGTAATCAGCTCTCCCTCTCCTGCCTGTGTGACCTATTGTTCAGCAGCGGCTAAGAACACATTTTAGATCGGTGCGTTCAACCTCAGTTTATGCTGTTCAATAATTTTTTTTTACAACAACAGTGGCTTTATTAGCAAGTGTAATGTGAAAAATACATAATAAAAAGAAAAAAAAAAGAAAAAAACCCCTACCAGCCCCGGATAAGTACGTAGAACGCACCATTTTGATTTCTGTCTGGAATAAAATTAGCACTTAAAAGTTACCACGCTACTGCACGAAGAGAGCAACCGTTTTCAAAACGGTCGGGTTAAATATTCTATTATACATCAAAAACGTATCGCTGAGGACTCAAAGCCGTGGCTGCAATGAAAATAATGCCGTTGCATTGTATACCTTCATTCAGGAAAGCATCGCTCTTCGGGAACGTGCTTATGGAGACCAACGTATCTAAGTGCTTTCCTGAATCGATGCCAGAAATAGTACCAGCATTGTATTAGGATAAACTGGGAGATACTGGGCTGAAAGGCTGAGCTACCGGTGCTTTATTCCATTCCTGTGAAACCCGCCACGTGCGAAGGGTTCGCACAAAGCCCGGTGCTGCACCCGACTCCTCCTCGGGAAAGAGTTTTAATTTACGTGCTGTAAATTTATATGCGCAGGGATAATTTTATTCATGGCTGTACTTGGCTATTTCTGGTTCTCCTATTGAATGACAGGTTGCAAGCTTTAGGACTCTTTCAGAAAGAGCATGTGTGTGTGAGTGCCCGTGCGCGGAGGGAGGAGGGGAGAATATTATCAAGAAATTTAGGGAGTAAATTGTGTTTTTCTGAAAGTGGCCTAGATGTTTAGGTCTGGATTCTCAAAGGCCTCGTTCCTCCTGTATCCCGCCTGAATTAGATGCTTCGGTGTCTCTGAAGACATGGGCCTGAGGAATCGGTTTCATTGCAAATCCCCCGCTTTGAGAACATTCCTCCCTTGCGCTTTGGGAATGTGGGAGCTTTCCCTAAGAATAAACTTCATCGAAACGAGCAGGAATGTTCCTGGGTGCGTTCAGGCAGTGAATAGCACCCTCCTTCCTCCAGAAAACGTCTGGTCTTTCGCTAGATCCTTCAAAGGTGGCGAGAGCAGAGCTAGGCAGGGTGGGGACTCGCTGCTCCCTGGGCCACCGGTGAGGACCCGCCGTCGTGGTTCTCCACACCCCCGGATCCCGCCACGCTGGGGACACCCACGGGCAGTGTCCCCTGCGCCACCATCACCCGTGTCCCCAGGCTGGGGATGCCCACGGGCGGTGTCCCCTGCGCCACCATCACCCGTGTCCCCAGGCTGGGGACGCCCACGGGCGGCGTCCCCTGCGCCACCATCACCCGTGTCCCCAGGCTGGGGACGCCCACGGGCGGCGTCCCCTGCGCCACCATCACCCGTGTCCCCAGGCTGGGGACGCCCACGGGCGGCGTCCCCTGTGCCACCATCACCCGTGTCCCCAGGCTGGGGACGCCCACGGGCGGCGTCCCCTGTGCCACCATCACCCGTGTCCCCAGGCTGGGGACGCCCACGGGCGGCGTCCCCTGTGCCACCATCACCCGTGTCCCCAGGCTGGGGACGCCCACGGGCAGCATCCCCTGTGCCACCATCTCCCGTGTCATTTGTGGTGCTGGGAAATGGGAGGTCTGGGGTCTTGTCGTCACCCCGTCCCTCTGCGTCCTCCTTTGCGTCTCTTGGGAACAGCCGTAAGGATTCCTATTTCTTCCTTCTCTGTATCTTTAGCAAATGGGTAAATATTCTCGATGCTAATTGTGATTGTGGAACTAAACAAGCCGACATCTCTCTACGTGAAAAGTCTAATTGTTTCTTGTTTAATGGTGACAAACCCGGGTTAATAATTGCAGCCCTCCGGGACTACTTACTCCCTCGGGACTGGTGCGCTAACTCAGCTGGGTGTGAACGCGAGGGACGATGAGGCAGCTGGTTTAGGTGTGCGAGTGCTGGGGAGCAGCTCGCCATGCCGGTACGTGTTTGTTCAGATAAAACAGGTTAATAAACGGAAAGGATTTCTGAAAATTTAAATTTCGATTGCTGAGCAGAGACTTCAGAGCTACCGTGTTGTGTTGGCTTTTGGTGAAGTAGTTGCAGTTCTCTTGATCGCGGTATATTGCCTATTTGGCGCAGGCATTAAATGAAAAGCATCTGATGATAGAGTAAAATAATGTGGTTTTCCCCCTCTGTGTTACAGCATGAATACAAACCTTGGTCTTGTTTCTAGCTTGCTATGGCAACTGGATGCATGAGTTGGCTTCCACTGCACTGTTGTACCTGGGGGTGCTTTAGGGGCACTGCCAGCCTTCCTCGCGCAACCGCGACCGGTTCTCAGGTTAATGGGGGGACGTTTTGCGGCCTCTGGGAGGAGCGGCTGGCTCTCCGCTCGGCGGCACTGCCGCTCAGGCAGGCAGCCACCTGATGGTGCTGCAGTTTGGTTCATCTCGGGCTTGCTCCGCGGAGGCAGAGCTGCTCACCTGCCCGGAGCTGCCCCGTGTCTGTGGCTCTCACGGGTACCCTCGCTTTTCGCAGTTGAGTTTGGGTCATTGTTAGCGTCCTGCCGTTTTCCTTCCTTAATAATTTCCGTTATTTCGATTTCAGTGATTTGAAAACACTGCAAAATCACGTTGTTGCGTTGTGGTTTGGTACGATGCTCCCAACGCAAACGCGTCGTGGATTGATGCGATTCTGCGTGCGATGATTTGTGCCGACTGCTTCAGTCTGAACAATGAAACCTGTATCCAACCGAGAAGGGGATGCTGCAGCTTTAAAGCATCCAAGGGCTTACAGCCTTTTAGTATAAATTGTTCCCAGAATCCATGTCACAACTCCTTATATGGTGCTGCTTTTTTTCTCTTAGTTGCCATGACAACAGCAGCACTGCACCATTCATCGGCTCTGGTCCTGGGCTGCATCGCCAGCCCTTCGGCTTACTCTGAAATGTCCGGGAGGGCATCACTGAATCATTCACTCCGGTATCCTGCGCCATTATTTACCTATTCTTTCAGCAGTTTGCTCTAACAAAAAAAGCAAATTAAGCTGCGCCATAGAAAGAAACTGTAAAAATACTTCGTTTTTCCCCCAAGGGAGGCGTATAGTCTCCATTTGCTGCAGCGTTCTGGAAGGAGAGGCTCTTTAACGCCGAGAGGCTTAACGGAGAGAGACAGCTCTGTGTCTGTAAGCTTTTCTGAAATCATCCTCCAGCCTGCTCCCCGGGGACAGCGAGGATGCAGGAGTGATGCTCGTTAGGGGCAGGAGGCACCGCCGGGAGACGGCGGTTGTGCTTTTGGGAACCGAGCTTGACATCAGCAGCGGGAGGTGTCACCTGTAACATCATCCTGACGTCGTGAGCAGCAATATGGAGCTAGCGCTAGGGAGAGGGGTGGACCAGAGGAGGGTCTTTGCTGAAGCGCTGCTCTCAAGGCGTCGGTACCCGTGAATTAACAGCCCTGCTGACATCCTGCTGCAAGATCGCACGCTCTCCGGTGATGGGGAGAGGCAACAAAGCCTTGTGAGTATTCGGACAATTCGTCTTGCGTGGACTTTGATTTGAATTGTGTTGGGCGTCCCTCGGCCTCCTTTAACTCCGCAGAAAATCAATGTAGAATAAGGGATTCTGATGCTCCGAGTTTGCAAGGAAGCCATTATTAGAAGGTTTTTAGTGTCGGTAAGGGTTATGCTGCTTGGCTTATTTTTCTTGTAGTTGTTGCAATACTTTTACATAATCTGAGTTTGTCTCCTGCTTGCTAGGGCGTGCAGGATTTCACGTACAAAATGTAAAACGAATGTGCAACGAAAAAATTCCACTCGTCAGCATTGCTAAAATAGAACTACTGAGGAGTGAGTTGAAAAATACTACAGATATCAAGAGTGGTTTGTTTTTAAAATTTCAGAACAATGGGATTGAGATAAGGTTTTCCTTTTGTATTACCAAATGGCCACAAATTGGATTTGAGTGGATTATAAAACCCCTGTGTGCTGGGGGAGAGATACTTGCTTCTCACTAAAAGAGTGAGATTTTTAATTCAATGCTACCTGAAGAAATACAAACATGTAGCCAATCATTTTCAAGGTACAATTTGAGGAAAAGCTATTCAAGTGCCCGGTGCTCATGTTGCACCTAATTTTTGAGGGGTGCTGTGCTTAAAATTGTTGCTCGGGACAGACTTTCATCCTTTTTAGGTATTTTTACCTCGTACTGTTTGCAGTATGCTTGCATTTCCTTTTACTGCTTTCTTTTAACTGTCATCCTGTCAGCATGACTTGATGTGAAATTCATGGTTTTCCCGTAGGAGTGGAGGTTGGATTGGAGGCCCACTCTTGCATTTCTGAACCGCACAGTATTGACAAGGACCGAGTTAGCTGTAAAGTGCCGTTAGATTCAGGGGGGGTTCAGGATGCGTAATGTATTTTTTTCGGGGCATAATTCATTTTCCATTTAATTTTCCCTGGTGCACTGCAATCCATGCCTATCCAGAGGTTTGACACAAGTAGAAAACTTGTATTTTGTCAGAATTAGTTGTCTCTCTTTAAAAAAAATGACTTAAAACACGCACACACAGACACACGAGCAACATTTCATTGTGGTTTTGGCCCCTGTGTTTTTAGTCCTGTCTTGTACAGGACTGTGTGGCAAACCTCGATGTCTCCAGCAATGAAACCGGCTGGAGAAGGAGGATCCCCTTTCATATACGAAGATGTATGCTGATTTTTTTTTTTCCCTGTTGTGTCAATTCTTACTCTTCATTTTTGGGATGCTCCATCCATTATTTTTGGACTTGTGATTTGTTTTGACAGGCGTATACTTAAACGGAAACCAACCGGGCTTGCAGAAATGAAACAGGTGGATGAATGTGTCTCTGTGCGTGCCCACATACGTACATTTATCTTTATTAAACAAACATAATTCTTCATGTGAAATTGGTCAATTTCCAACTGAATTTTTTGGGGGCTCCAAAACTGTTCCTGAAATTTCTACGGATAAATAGTACGTCTGTTTGTAACTTTTGGAATTAAACCCAATCCTGTGTTGAGGGCTTTTGTTGGAGGCCTGTCAAACTGGTGCCATTTCTGCTTTCATTTCAGGATAGTTTGAACGTAACTTTTATTTTTAAATGAAGGGAAGGAAAAAACCAGCATATCGTATTTATTGGCTTTTGAGAGTCGTTAACCGGTTTTAGCATGGATTTTCCCGAATGCTGCTTACAAGATGAACCCTATTCTTGTTTTGACACACAACTGCCTTCCACATGGACAGAATAGCAATCGTAATAGCGATGGGCAGAAAATCCCACCTGCTTTCCCTGGATGTCCGTGTGTGAGATCGCCTCCCAGCCCCGCAGAACCTTCAGGATTTGCTCTTCCCCGGGATTTTTAGGGGTTTTTTTGCATCGAGGCTGTTGAACTGCTCAGACTCGCCGAGGACGGGTAAACACGGCATCACAGCACTATAGCTGGGAAAAGGTGATAATAGTTTTCATTTCAGATATTCGTGTCTATAGACAAAGGGAGAGCCCCAAAGGTTGGTGTTTAGTGCAGATACCGTTAAAAAGACCAACCAAATAGCCCTGAACCTCCATGGCTTTTCAGAAGCTGAGAGCTGGAAGTCTGTCCTTATTTCACACTGGTGCTGCACAAAATGGAGCATCTGTCACGATTACACTTCTGATGTGTGAGAATTTTAATTTTTAGACATAGCTAGGAGGTTTCTATAGCAAGAGAAGGTGGTGTAGGAAGCCTCCTGTGGAGTTAAATCAGGCCATCGCTCTTCCCTTTGCTACATCTCTCCTCCTCCTGCTCCTAGAGCATGCCCTCAAAGATGTTCTGTGCACTTGCTCGTGAGCGGAGGGGCATTCACAGGACACTCCCTTTTGGAAAAAGCCTTCATCTCCAACCAGGCTGCTGGTTTTCTAATCCTTTCCTACTTCTATAACAACGAGAGAACCTGTTTTGGCAACTCTCCTTCCTGTGGCCTGCGTGATCACACTGGGGTGTTGGGTTGGATTATTTGCCTCGAGACTGACCAGTGCTTTTGCAAAAGTTACATTTCTGATGCCATCTGCGCCTGGTTGCCTCGAACCGTGTAGGAAGCCTTGGTCAGGCTCATCGCAACTCAGTACTATCGCTACGTCTGGAGCGATGCCACGTGTTAAAAGTTCCCGCAGCGCGTGGACAGCTGTGCGTTGTGGTGGGGTCACGTACTGCAGAGCTGCGTGCTGGGTTTTCATCGCAGGTCCCTGACCAGCACCCAAAACAGACAGAAGGTTGAGAACGGAGGTTGATCCACGGCTCTGGACCATTGCTTTGGCGCTTGCTGTCTCTTTCCTTGCTCTGTGGTGACTTCCCTTGAGTAGCTGTTGGTGCCGTGTAATTCCATTCTGGATATGTGGCTGATTTAACCACATGCATATGATTTGGTGTTGTATCAAAGATGTCTTTGGCCCAACATTCAAGCTGTATTCCTATAGACCTGCATACCTTCTGCAGACGGAAACCTTTACCAATGGTTCTTGCACCTCAAAATACGCATTAGTACAACCCACCCCTCTTCTGTGCACTTCACCAAGAAGTAACACGTTGTTTGTTACCAAGATATGGTTCTTGATGGGTTTTTTCCCAAGTAGATAATGTGTGTATCCATTTCTAAATGAGCTGCTTGCTTATTCCAGCATCAGCTTTTTTACCGGTTTAAACAATAGCCCTCCAAGTACCCACTTTGTCGAGCTACAGCTACAGCTGACAGGCCAGAGGTTTTCCTACTGCATGTGGAGATAGGCATTTTTTTCTGTCAACAAAGAAGAAACATCCTACAGCTAAATGAAATGAGAAAACAAATTAACTCGAACTGTTTGAAAGGGTACTTTGACCGAAGGGGGAGGAAGAAAAAGAAAAACAGATCTCCGTTTCCAATGTTTATTTGGCTGAGTACCTTTGCATTTATTACACCAGATATTTAGGGTCCTGACGTGTGCCGTGTTGAAGCCGAAGGCCACGCAGCCTGGTGACATTAATCTCGGAGAGCTCCTTCATGACATCCCATGGGACCCACAGGTCCGGTCCGTGTCTGTCATGGTCCGAACTTGGTTGGGGCTCGTGGGGGGTGCCCGAGTGCCCCTTCCCCCGGGACTTCGTCCCATGCAGACGCCGAGACTGAGGAGTCGGTGGGTACCGACTTGGCTGGAGATTGCGAGATGCAGGCCTGGTTTCCCCGCGGGGCTTTGGAAGGGTTGCTCTTGGCTTGGTTGGAGGATCTCCGTGTCCAGCAGCAATGGCAGACTGCACGGAGCCTCGTGCCTCACCAGGTGCTGCTTTAGGTCTTGACGCTCAATTGTTCTTAACCATTTTTAAACACACAGTTACCGTTTCTTTATCCTCTCCCTCCCTCCTCCATACCCCCAGTTAGAAAAGATACTTTTGGAATCGTGTTCCTAAACCAGCCTGGTTATATAGGCAAGAGGCATGGAAATGGGAAATGAAAATTTTCTGAAATATTAGAACATTTCTAAAAGCTCTTCTGTTTTGCCCAAGAGAAACGAGCGATGTGGATCCGTACCTGTTGCTGGTACTGCTGGCAAACAGGCAGATCCTTGCTGCCCACTTAATCCGAGGGCAGGTTGCATAAGGGGATGAGAATGAGTAACTCCACATTGTCTCCTAGTAAAGGAGTCACTGCTACGGAACATATGGGCTTAGCTTTATCTTGTACCATATTTGTTCAAAGTTTTTATTTGGACAGAAGGCATTTACGCATGTATAAATACATTGTTGTGCCGAAACATTCTTTCTGATTGCCAAATACCCAGCGCTGCTATGAAATAACCATCTAAACATTGCACGTCTGATTTGTTTATACGCACAAGATTAAATTTCTGCTTTCACGTTTGCATCAAAATAGTACTTGGTATATAGTGTCGTATTATAGTTTGATTTCAGAAGTAAGTGGGTTCGCACTGTAAATATTTCATTGCGTGATAATCACGGAGTTATAACTTACCCTCGTGTCAGGTTTGTTCTGAAGCTGTAGTGCCCTTTGTTTTACAGAGTCAGGTACCAGCACTCGAGCAGAGGAAATGTATTGGTCGGGTTTTGTAACCCTGGATTGGCAGATGCTCGTTTAAACCTAACATTGTTCTCCCCCTGTGATTTAAAATTTCACCTCTTAAGAAAACAAAGACTCGTTTATGTACCGTTGTTTTCGGCAGGATGTGTTTGAGTATCCCGTTAGTTCATGCGGAGGTGAAAGGTCCGGACCGTCGCTTGCACTTCTACATTCTTCTGGTTTTGCCTGTTTTACTCTTTTACAGTGTTTCTGTGATCCGTAAATGTAACATAGACGAGTTTTTGTACACGGATTCCTGTCTACCCTATTTCTTTAGGAAGCAAGGCTTACTCTTTTCTTTCTGTTCAGTGGTAGAATCTTTCCGATCAAGATCTAGTTAGACAAGTTGGTGGTTTAAGTTCTTCGTGGTTTTTTTTTCCTATTAGAAGGTTCAATTTTCTCTTTAATGAGTATATGACTACAGAGGATGATTTCTGAGTGAATTTAAACAGCCCCTTAAGCTTTAGCTTTTGCCAAAGGTTCGCATCTTCATTTCATTTCATGGGGGGAAAAAAAAAAAGACTAAGCACTTTGCTTTCTGCAGTTCTTCCCGGGGTATGCTTTGAAATGCCTAGAAACAGTTTGAACAGGTGAATAACCTTGTCCAGCACTTAATTCATATTACCTTTGCTCTTAGGAACAGTGTAAATCTAAAGGAGCTATACCAAAAAGACAGTAAATCCAACCTCAGCTAAGCTGAGCTTCTACTGTAACCACATATTTATGAATAAACCAGTTACTTTGTACAAAAGAACTAAATGCAAAAAAAAAAAATTAGCTTCAACAAAACCAGTCAACTATCCCCCTCCAAAAAACCCCCAGCTCTACCTTTAAATAAATGATGATGAGCACTGCAATTCTGTACGTTCTAGCTGTTAAATTCTTATCCTTGGCCACGCTGTTACCGGCGATGGTGGTAACTGACAGCTGGGGAAGCTTTCGCACGGTAATGCCGAACTTGAAGATATTGCAGCGATGAATACAAAAACCGCTGCGGAGTCGCTGTCGATGTGCACCAGGACGTTGCACCAGCTAACAGGGACGTAGAGAAGGTTGGTTCTGCAAGAGCCAAGGGCCAAGGCTGGTTCTGCAAGAGCCAAGGGCTTAGTGGGATTTTCCCTGTTGACCCACCAGCGGTTTTGGGGCTTTTGTATTGAGTTTGTGTCTTTGTCTTTTCTAATTCTGCAAAGTGTCAGATGTGTTTAGAGGGCCTGAAAGAGGGCTGTAAAGGCAGCTCGCCTGGCTTGCTGCTCCTGATCTGCTTTGGAGCCCTCAAAACGGGCAATAGGAGAGCGAGGAGAAGAGGAGAGATGGTGCGATAGGGGCTGGTCGGAAGATGAAGGCGTCAGCGTTGCGAGGAGGTGGGATGGCTATCAGCTACTGTGAACGCTGGATAGAGAGAAAGTGTAGATGGAGAAAATGAAGCTTCGATTCAGAGGGGGAGAAGGAACACTCAATTTGACAAAGGATAAAGATAAAGCGAGAAAGGGAAGATAAGGGCGCTGAAGATGCGGAGAAGAACCGAGGCAGGTGCGAGCTGGGATAAGGCAGCGCTTCTGAGGCAGGTTACGAAACAAGGGTTTGTTCTGGGAGTTGCCTTTGTGGAAAATAGCACGCTCCGGAGCTTACAGAGGAGCAAGAGTCTCTTTGGTCCTTTCATTGTAATGCCCTACTTTAAAATTTCTGTGATGGGGAGGAAGATTGCTCGGCAGAGGAAGGAGGAGCAGCAGCCGTACCCGGTGTCACCAGCGGTTCTCCAGCTGTCAGAGCTGGACCAAGCGTCGCTCTTGCGTTACAGACTGATTTTTAATTTCCTTTTTTTTTTTTCCCCCCTCCTGCTTTAAAAAATCTGGCTCTAATGGAGCTCGATTCTTACCTCAGGCACACGAGCGGCACCCATGGCTGTATTTTGTAAAATCAGCCAGCCACCAC
Organism: Phoenicopterus ruber ruber; assembly: GCA_009819775.1. Classification (NCBI taxonomy): domain Eukaryota; kingdom Metazoa; phylum Chordata; class Aves; order Phoenicopteriformes; family Phoenicopteridae; genus Phoenicopterus; species Phoenicopterus ruber. The sequence continues at coordinate 3,883,494 of CM020238.1, forward strand.
GCGTGGTTAGACCTGGGGATGGATGGTGCGTCGTGGCGGGAGTTGTGGTCCGGCGTGTCTGCGATGGAGAGTGCAGCTCCTCGGTTTGGTACCGTTTGCAGGCCGTGTAAAGTTGAAACTTGGAATTTCTACAAGGTTTTTCTCTGCGAAGATGAAGCCAGGCTTAGGAGAATACAGGTTTTTTTCCCGTTAGGCTTTTCTTTTTACCTTCTCAGTCATGGGAATGAATAGGTGTAAGTGAGAAAACGTTTTTTGAAGGAAAGTCACCAAATCGGTGCGTTTCTTTCAATAAATGGTCACTGGCCTCGTTGCGTGCCATGACTGTTGCTCCTTCAGCTTAGAAATGGGCACCGAGCGTGCTGCCTTCCAGCAAAGTTGATGTTATTTTCACTTAAAGGACTAGACAGGACCCGGTCCTTCGTGGGACACCTCGCTGCCGTCGCAGGGTGCACGTGCCACCGAAGCCTCATGGAGATTGTGGGGTCTGAAATCCCATTGCACCCAGAAATGGTGCTCTCCTGCCTCTGCCTGCGTCGGTGGCAGGTCCAGTTGGTCTGCTTTAGCTGTCTGTGTCCGCGCAAATAATCACGTGTTCGTTAGATATTTTAATTAAATCATTTAGGCACGCCGTGTTTCCTTGTCCCCGTTCCTCTGTGGAAGGAAAGGCTTATGAGCAGTCGTCACTTCTCAAAACAGAAAGTTCTAACAGCTCATTTACTTCCACAAGTAAATAAAGAATTTTAAAAGCAAAGAATAAATTACTGAAAACTAAAGGTGGTTGAATGGCAGCAATTTCCTTAGGTAAAAAACCACCCTGTAAACACAGCATAATACATTTTTTTCCAAGTGTTACGAAACAAGTTCAGCTAATTCAGGCTTGTGTCTTGCCAGATAAGCGGCTTCGTTTTAAGGATATAATATTCTGTGGAGCTCCTACCAGCAAGGAATTATGGATCCTAAATACAGTTTCATATCAATTGAACAATTATGCACACGTCAGTGTAATTACAGGTCTGCCTTTATCAGCTAAACCAACTAAATTAGTTCTAGCATAGCAAAATTTGAATGACTGACACGTAAATAAAGTCACCTTATCTATTCACATCTTTTGCCTTCATTTTAAATGCTGTTATCAAGTAATGAATTTATATTAGCTTGTATCTATATAGGCCTGGCCATAAACAACGGTATTGTATAGTGAACGGGATCTGGTCTCATCTGCGCTTTAACGTGGGATGACTTGGGCTTTGGAGGGCAGGGTGTTTTACAGTTTGGCCTTCTCTCTTACCGTGGTTGCAATATCTTGGTATGATCTTAAGGATATGGTGGAAGAATGAATTAGATTTTGTTTATGTGCAACTCCTGGCCTTGGCCTCTCCCACTTCTGTTCAAACTGAATTTGGCTGTATAAAGCGATGCCTACCTTTGATCATTCTTGGCTGCTTGTAAAACACTTACAGAGCTTTCTTGCGGCAGTGCCCAGAGTGAGTAATTCCTTTTTGCTGTTCTTTTTCAGGTCCCTTCCAAGCCTAGTACAGTTTTTAATTTTTGTACTGCCGTGACACCAGGGGAGCACTAGAACTGAGAACAGCCCAACCTCACACGCAGCCTTAGCGGAGGCGGCGGGTACCGACCGTGTCGGCACAGACGCTGCCGAGAAGGAATGACCGAGAGGTGTGTCCGTCTGAGACGGCGGCAGTGGCAGAGCAGGTCACAAAACCAGCCTGTGACAAAGCCTGAGGGCCAGAAGGTGGTCACGGGGGCTCAACGACTGGCTCTGCGGGGTGACCTCTCGTTAATAACGTCCTCAACACCGGGCGGCTCAGAGGTGGTTGTTGGGGCATCAGGTCCTAAAAAGGGCTCGGGGGGAGCTCTGGGAAACTGCAGACCTGTTGGCCTGGTGTCTGTAGGGAGCAAGTTAATAGAAAGGGGTCTGAAGGGCAGAGTTAATGCTCTGATAAACAGAGTATATTAGGAAAAAGTTAACGTGAGTATAGCCTGGCGACGTGGGGCTCCGCCAGTCCGTTGGGATGCCTTTGGAAGAGCCATCGCCCGCACGGAGGGGAACCCGAGCTGATGGTTTCCCTGAGTTTTCAGCAATGCAAAACTGGGAAGTGGTTTTTCAAACTGTGCAGTTAATTTTTGGGAAGCTGTGCTGCGAGGTGTCATTTAACGGTTGGACTCGATGGTCTTAAAGGTCTCTTCCAACCTAAACAATTCTATGATTCTATGAACGTTGAAAATCTGTCTCAAAAAGTGACTGGTTATACGAATGGAAGACGGATTTGTCGCGGGCTTTGGGGGATAACATCTCTGGCTCAGAGCCCCTGCCTCGCAACGCGCAGGGCTCGCATCATCCCCTTTTCCGTGCTCTTTCCTCGGTGTCTGGTTCGCTGCTGGAGACAGGTCGCTGCGCGACGCGAACCCGATACTCCCGCTCGTGGGGAGGGACAGCACGTCGCGAAGGCACGCCGTTCCCCGCGCTTCCCCGCGGCATCGCCAGCGCTGGCAGAAACGTGGGTGTGACAGGGTAGGAGACCAGCGATTCCGAACGCTTTCTAGTTTCAGGTGGCTTCACAGCTACCCGCTGTGATCCAAATTTTGTTGTAGTCAAACCTCAGTGTAAATAAAGATGGAGAGAAGAGCTGTGCAGAAGAGGGAAACGTACGCAAAGAGGGAAGAGCAGCCTTATTTTGGAAGCGGTTATATTACACTTGCTCTTTTCTTCTGTGGGAAGAATCTTCAGTTAAATATATTTTCATTTTTTCTACTGACTTGAGATAAATTAAGCTATGTTGAATGTTCAGAGAGGTTCCTACAGTCTGACTTGTTCAACACAGACAATTTAAAAAAGCCCCATAAAACAAAAGCCCCTTGTTGGGGACCCTGGAGCAACCAGGCATTTTTTCCTCAAGATTTGTCTTACAATCAGCTTCATACAGAAAAGGGAAAAATGTGTTTGCTTCAGTAGTGCTTTAATTTCTCTCAGGAAAGTTTATCTTGAAATCGGAGCATTGTGTTTTGATGAGTCGGATTTCATGTTTAGAAAATGGTGAAACGGTTTCTTTCTAAACAGTGAATTAACAGGGTTACCTGTAATTTGATTAAAGTGACCAAGCTCTTTGCTGCTTTCTTTAGGATAAATGTCATTTACAGTACACCCGGGTCTCTTTTGGGCAGTTTTTCTCATTTTTAGTGCCAGTGCAATATTTGAGTCACTGAATTGCTGAAAGAAGAACTCCAGGATAGTAGGAGATTGAATGGGAATAACGCGATTCAGCACTCGTGTGTTTTGTTGCGTTCTCCTCTCATCTGTCTTAAATTTAACATTTAATGAAATAAAACTGTTGGGAAAAGGGATGTGAGGGGGGTGAGGAACGCTTTCCCCTCCAGCTCTGCCCCGTCCCGTGTCTGCCGTTTGGGAAGATTCTTTGAGTATTTGAGCAGCTCTTGCATAGGGTTAAAATTCTGATGACGGGATTTCATCCTCTACTCCCAGGTCTTCATTCACGCTATTTCTGTTTGTTTGTTTTAGTATAACCAAAGTCTGAAACTTGAAAAGGAAAGCTGACTGCAACAGAAAGTTATGAAAAATGTCAGTGGGGGATTTGCTTGTTTTCGTAACAAGGTGACTTAGAACGCTGGGGCAAGTGATGCTGACTTCCCTTCTCTTCTTCCCTCCTCCTCCTCTTACACGCAAGTTCCTACCTTGAGTCACACAGGAGGAACTTCTCCTAAAAGAGGCAACGTGAAAAGACTTCAGAAGACGCTGAAAAGAAGAATTTTAGCTGGGAAATGACGTGGAGAAGTCTACCGCTGTGACACGACTCCGAGGAGTCAAACCCGATTTGACAAGTTAGAATGGGAAGATGAAAGTACCGTATCCTCCCCCTGCCCTGTCTATATGTTAATTAAATAACTTGCTTCTCCTCAAAGCTGCCTCCCCTACGGGGATAAAGACTTTTTGGCAGCCCGCGTTGGAAATAAACTTATCTACAGGGAAAGAGAGAGGGGTTTTTTTTCTTTCTGGGATCATTAATAGGAGCAACTTTCTTCCTAAAGGCTTGCCAGAGTATTCCGGGCAACAGCTGCTCAACAGATTCATGCTGGGATGCTCTGACGGGTCTAACCTAAAACTGAAACGCTCGGGCTGACCCGGGAGAGGGCTGGTTTGCTCTCCGTTGGCTCCAGCAGCGATGAGTTTGATAACATTGCTATTCCATTTGCTCTAAATGGCAGAAAAGAGTTGCCTAGTAATAAGCAAAATGGAAATTGAGCTAAAATTTTTGCCTGGAAGTGCAGGCTGTGCCCAGGTTAGTATTTTAGGGGAATTTATTTTCTTTCTGAATGTGCAAATTTATTGCAAGCATCGTCGTAGTAGCCGTTACTGAACACTTCACGCAGAAATGTGTATTATTTTAGTCTGTATGTCTTGAAAATACATATAAGTCTTTCAAAACCAAGTTATTTTCTCCCTTGAAAATTGACTAGGAGCCCTTGTTCTTACAGAAGGTGATTTTGGCCAATTGTTTGTTTTTATTTGAGAGAGGTTGTAATAATTGAAGTAAGACGAGTTATAATTTGATTTAATTACAATACTTTTCTAGAAAATTAAAAGATTTTCTAGAAGACTCATTCCTTGTAGATGTCACTGAACATCCTTTGGTACCGTCACTGCTGTGGCTTGATGGTCTTTTCTGTGCCTCGTACGGAACTGTTAATCTGGAGAGAGTGAAATGATTTTCCAGTAGGTCTCTGTGGTCCCACAGGATCACAGAATCCGCTCCTCCGGAGAAGGTTATTCCTCATTTCTACAAAAAAAAAAAATTCAGAAGCAGTAATAGGCAAAACCTTCATGTTACAGACTTCTTACAGTTTAAGAAAATCTTTAAATTAAGGCAGTTTTTGCTGGTTGCTTATTTTAGCTCCCGTTGCTGTTCATCCATTGCCAACTCGCTGGACTCTCTTCCTGCCTTTTTTTTTGCTCTGTTCCTCTTTCCACCTTCATTTCCTTCAATTTTCTTGTTTCAGGACCTTATCTCCTAAACTAAACATATTTTCTGAAAGTTTGGGAACGAGTACGATGTTTCCAGACACCACATTGTTCTCGCTACTCCTATGTTCTGCCCTACCCACGATGCTGCGATAACCGTGTGACGAAAGGAGAGAGGCTTTCAAACGTAATTAAAGAAGCTTTTAGACTCTCAAATAACAGAAGGGGAAAAACTGTTGCTGTTACACAACGGTTTCTGTAAAATAATGCTGGATTATCTAAAGAAGGATGTTAACCTGTAATTTCACTGTTTTCATTTTAATGATTTTTTTTTTTAATTTTTAAATTTATACCTAAAAATCCTGATTACGCGTAGCTGGTGCATTAGTGCCACGGCAAAAATAATCATGTGGTCTCTAATTTTCCCTTTTTACGGCTCTTACCTCAGCAAGATAAAGAGCCGTTGGGGACCAGAGGCAGCACTGAAAGCCGCATCTCTCGTGTTTTGGGTGTAGTCCAGCTGTGTTGAATCTGACAGTTATTTGTTCCAGGAGCTCCGCGGATCAATAGCACTGCAGCACTTAAAACATTTTAGTACGAGGGAGACTTCAATAAAGTCTACTCTCCGCAGCATTACGTAGCCACTGGGCAGCGTCCAGCACGTGAATCAGCCTTTGGCACGGCGGCCGTCGTTATTAACTAAAGATGGGGAACGGACGATGCGCAAAGCGCCCACTTTTACTCCTTTAAATACGAGTTTTCTGAAGTTTGCTCTTCAGAGCGGTGCTCTGGCTCTCCCCGTCACAGCCTAACTGGGGCGGGTTTTTGTAAAAGCTTTTCTGCAGTTTGGGGATCGCAGTCTCTCCGTACAGAATTTATGTTATAATATTGTGCTTACAGTATTTCCAAACACAACGTTTAAGTGCAAAATTCAGCTCTTCTTCAGCTGAACCGGTCGCGAGAGATGAACGTGGAGTAAACCTGCGGGTCACTCGCTTTCGTCCTTGGTGGCACTCCTTCACCTCCTTCTCCAGCCTGTGATAAAAGCAGTATTTTTGCACAGAGATAGCAAATTTCATTAGTTCATCCTCTTCATAGAATCATAGAATTGTTCTGGTTGGAAGAGACCCCCAAGATCATCGGGTCCAACCATTAACCCAGCACTACCAAGTCCCCCAAACAGGCAGAGGAAGGCTCAAAGCGTAGTTGAAATTCAGCAGTACTTGTCTGCGTAAGGCGGGGAGAGGGCAAAACTGGGGAGAAAAGCTGATTTTCATAGAATCATAGAATTGTTCTGGTTGGAAGAGACCTCCAAGATCATCGGGTCCAACCATTAACCCAGCATTACCAAGTCCCCCACTAAATCGTATCCCTTAGGGCCTCGTCTAAACGTCTTCTGAATACCCCCAGACATGGGGACTCCACCACCTCCCTGGGCAGCCTGTTCCAATGCCCGACAACCCTTTCAGTGAAGAAATTTTTACGAATGTCCAATCTAAACCTCCCCTGGCGCAACTTGAGGCCATTTCCTCTTGTTCTGAGTCCTCTTGTTCCTTCTCGTTCCTCTTGTTTTGAGCCGAGCTCCTTGACGGGGCTCTGCCCAGGACCTCCGTAGGAGCGAGTCAGGAGGACTGAGGCGTGTGGCCACGCCGCGCTTGTATTTATAACGCTGAAGCGTGTGAGTGTGTGTAATAAAACGCTGTAGCGGTTTGCATTAATGAGGTCAGGGCACCATAATGCACGTTTCTCTAACGCCTGCCAGGAGCTGGTACATGGAGGGGCTCCCGGGTCCCCTGGGACGGTCAATCCATCGCTCATGCCATGGAAAAAGAGTTGCCGTTTCCTCCGGCGTCTTCCTTGTCCGTAGATAGATTGGTGCCTTGTGTATCTTTATGGGTGTGCGCACGCACACAAAGGTATAGGTGTATATGTTGTAGTCAAACCGTGGCAGGAGTTCGGACCTACTGAAATTGCTGCCTGGAACGACGCTTTGTCAGTCGGGTCATTAGGTGTTAATAACCCTATTTAGTGCAACATTCCTTTCAGAGCTGGAACTGAATTTAGTAGATGAAGCCTTTTGCTAATCCATGATAATTGCCTTTTATCAATGCCTTTTAATCTAAAGAAAACCTTTTTTTAATGAAAATACTAACTCATCTATAAATTACGTGACACTGAAATGGTAACAGAGAAAATGCGATAGAGTTGGGAAGCTCGGTAGGCTGAACTAGAGCACAGTGCTAATAGAGATAAAATGGTTACTCTGAAACAGTAAACACATCCCGGTTTTTCTTTGTTTTCTTTTTATTTGGGAGTAGATCAGATTCTTGGTGATGGTCACAAACAGCACCAGAATTGATCCCAGTGCTCCACGCAGATGTGCAAAAGGATAAACCATCGGCAGCTCCTGACATTGGAAGTGTTTTCCGTGTGGGAGCCGCTGCTGGTGCCAGCCTCTGGAACGAGAGCGTCGGGGATAACTAGTACGGGCACGCGAGTTTGAGGAATATTAGGAATGGGGCCGGCGGTTGCTGTTTCTCAGGTGGGCATTCTTGCCAAACCCTCCGGATCTCGGTTTCGAAAGGGCCTCTGCGGAGGCGAGGCTGCAGACCGCTCGGCACTGCAGCTTCTGGTGAAATACCTTCCCTAGGGTTAGTGCAGCCGGGCTTCACCGCGGTCCCGCGCGTCTGTTCCACAGGCACGCTCGCTTACGTGTGCTTCTTAATTCACACCTAGCTGTGGCCTGAGGCGACAAGGTTGTTCCTCTGCTGTCGTCAGAGGGAAGAACACGGAGCGTCTCCCATCTCCGCTGATGACGTGTTGTTGGGGCTCAGCGGGTCTTTGGGGTTTATTGCCTGTTTTCTCCGTTGTCTGGCTCTTCTAGCGTAAGAAGCCGCCTATATGTTAATAATTAGCAGGCGATCCCGAAACCCAGGTAACAGAATTCTTCCTTTTTAGCAGGCCAGTTTCTCCCAAGTGTATATTTTTCAAAAAAAAATACTTTATAGACAGTTTTTAAGCTAGTTTAGACTCCTGTCTGTTTTGAAGACTGGGATTCAGTCATTGGTGACAGTATCGTACTTCGAGTGTCCGTGTGGATATTAAGGAAAATTAGCGTGAAAACTGAGAAGCAAATAATTTATATCTTTGCGCCCACTGGAAGACAGAGCACCTGCTGCAGCAAGTGTCATAAATGAGCCATCTAATTAAACTTTCTGAATGCCTGCCCTGGTAATTGTTTCGCATTCCGTGGTTAATTCCTACCCTAGAATCGCCATCACTTCTCCTTGCACAGGAAAAGTTGCTGTCAAAGTCAAATGAGAATTTTATTTGGACTGAAGGAAGGGTTTTAAGTTTTGCTCTACTGGCTTGGATACCGATGGGGATTAATCGCGCTAAGAACTGCAGGAACTAGACCCAAAAATGTGCAGTATTTGTTTTAAATACCTTCTCTAGCTGTTTAAATTTAAATTTAAATTCCTACATTAGTAGTAGCAAGCCAGCTCTTGTGTGACGCCAGCGTCACGTCTGCCGTCGAGCCCGTGGGAGCAGGACTGGCCCCGTGGGCGAGCGCTGGGCTCGGGCGGTGGGACCCGAGTGACGGGGCTGTGGCTGCGGGCTGCTTGTACTCGGGGCGTTTTTCTGAATTAAACGTGCATTTTGCAGTTCTAGGAAGGCAGCGTTACTAACTACTGACCTCTTCACTTCATTCATTGTATTATTATAACCGGTTATTGCAAATATCCTTTTTTCCAGTGGTTTTGGAAGAAATACTGTTCTCTGCTCAAAAAGATGCAGTTGTGTAACAGGAAAGGCTATTTCCATGCTGTTTAATGCCTAGAGTCGGTCTGTTCTGTACAGAAGATCTTATAGAAATAAGAGGCCTAATGGACAGAGGCAGGCAGAGAATACTTCAAATAAATTTTTCATGCTTTTGTTAGTTTTTATAGTATGTGCCCAATGCTCATCCAGTGACTTGGATCATCAGATCTGCCTGTGCTCACGGGAGGATGTTCCGGACCTCGGGAAACTGTTGTGCACGGAAAGTCACTTTTCTAAAATATCAATGTTATCCTTTAACATTTGGCTAAAAAATGGCAAAACAGATTTCTCAATTTATGGCATTTCCATTTGTTATTTATTCCAGTAGAAAACTAATGCCCAGAGATGAATCTGTCAGGATAATCTTCATTTGGACAGGAGTCAGGAGCGCTCAATTCTTTTACGTGGAAATCCTCCTTTCGTGTAATCGGGTTACATTTGAGTTAGAGGAGCTTTCTGTCTTTCATTTCAGATGTTCTGAACCTGAAAAAGAAACTATTGCTGCGTGGCTTTTCCCCGATCTGCAGTTACCCTGAGAAGATTATATTGACTCGAGCCTTTTAGAGTAAACTGGTGTCTTTAACTCATGTTGACGTAGCGTATCTTGTCTGGTGGTAACATGCGTTTTTAAGACTTAAGTCGTGCTTTTTAGGGAATAAACACATAAATGCTGTAAAGTGACGTGTATGGCTGAACTTGCGGTGCGGTGAGAATTCACCACGTTGTTAATAGGAAGTTCTTCGTTGTCCTCAAAAGCAAAAACTGGTGGATCAGCTTGGTGAACGCACGAGGTGATCGCTTCTGCTGGCGTCGGTCGGTTGTTTGGAGAAGGCAGGAGTTAATCGGGGGAACGGCTCCTCAGCGAGGAGTAAAGAGGATCCAGAGGAGATGCAGAAATTAAACCCGCGCTGAAATGGGAGGTTGCGGCATTCGTTCCCTGCGGGCGGGAGCTGAGCTGTGAGGTGCTCGTGTTCTGCCTCTTCTGCAGCCCTCCGAGTCCGCACGGAGCGCGCGTAGTCGGGGTCCTCAGCCCTCTCTTCGTGCGGTTTCTTCTTCCTCTTTGGGGTAGTAATTCAAATAATCTTCAGTGCAAAGCCTTCTGGTGACAATCCCGCTGCAGTCGTTAACAGCTCTTGAACTATGGAAACCACGTTTGTTCTGTATTTCAGAACAAAATGGGCATTGCCGAGTGTCGCGTCGGATGACTGATGGTTCTAGGGTTAGCCAGAAATGATAAAGAAAGAAAAGATGAGCTATTTCTAATGTATATTATAAAAATGACTGTTACTGGGGCCGTGGTAAAACATTTGAAATAAACATATTTGTTAAAACTGCAATTACAAATGAAATATTAGTAGATTGGCCCATGCAGAATTATTATTCTAAACAATTTTCATGCCATAGTAATAATCTTCTCAATATTTACGTGTTTTCATTACATCAGTATCTGGCACAAGATCATTACCGTGAATAATTTTTTCGCTGGTGCTGGCCAATTTGCAAGCTGATAGAGCGCTTGTGTGCGCATGGGGGGCTCGGGGGGGTTTTTTACACGATTGACTGTTGCCTTGTGGCGTTCAGCATCGGGTTGTGTCTGAGCTGGGCTGCGCGTCCCTGCGCCGGCTCCTGGAGCGCGTCCTTCGTGTGCCGGGGGGAGAAGGGGGCTTCGGGCTGCCCTTATCTCCGCCGGTCTCGCTCGCATTCCTCTCGCCCCTTGCGTCACACCGGCCCCGACGGACTTGGCGGGCAACGGGCTGTAAATAGAGCTAATGCTCATCCAGGATTTCCTTGTGCAAAACGGTAGCGTGGTGCCTTTTTCCGCTCCTCACATCAGGTCTCCGGGGGTGGGAAGGGGAGTCGGGAGGGTGTTCAGCACCTATGTTGGCCCAGAGAGGGGGGGTCTGATTCCTTGCCTGTTATTCTGCTTCACAGAGACTTTCTATTGAAAAAACATGCCCTAAGCGTTATCTCTAATTTCCCCACCCCGCTTTTAAAAACCCCGGGGCTCGTTTCTGCGCCGGCTGGGGGAGAGCGGGCCGGTTGTGCGTAGCCGTTCTGGTTCCTCGCCACCAGAATTACGAGCCCTGCAGCAGGCGCCTTAACAGCCCGGGATTTACTGCTGCCTCCGAGGTCATCGGGTGACCCCTTGAGCTTTTATTACAGGAGATGCATGAGAACAAACGCGTCCCCCCCCCAATCTTTAGTTTCAGATCCCAAATTTAATTTGCAGGAGAGAGAACTATAAATATGAATTATGTAAATCGAGGCTATTACGCTGAGAATCGGAGAGGCATGAAGCGTGCTGACCCACAGCACCGTCTGTAGAGTGGCTTTTCACATTAGCCTTTCGCTTTAATGGGCATGCGAGCTTAACTTTGAAATGTAATATAATAATCTCTGCATATAACTTATTTGCTAGTTCTGTTCCTCCGGTCTGGCAGGAATATCTGTTTAAAAACCGATTAATAAAAGTGTTTTAGTAATTCTTCTATTACAAACAAATGTTGCGCAGAACTTCGTGTCTTTTAGAATTCAGACTGCTAAAACATGCGGAAAAATCCCATTTCTCTAGCACGCGTGGTCAGTACTGCTTTGTTACAGACAGTTTTACCTTTTCCCTGTTCTTTATTTAAGTCTCTTGAATCTTTTCTGGATCTGCAAGGATGAAAGTGGAGCGCTGGGTTTTTGTCTTGGACAGCATTAGCTTTACTCTGATCTTGTGTGTTGAACGCCAAATCTGTTTGGTCAGACGTTCAGAATGTTTTGGAATTGAAATTTTATGTTCAAAGGAAACAATTACTGAACACAGAATTTGTGCATTCATTTTAGATATTTATAGTTAAATATGTTAAACCCTGATGGGCTCTGTGTACCTCTCGCTGATCTTAGCTTTTCTACAGTTGCTGAATCCAGGCCCATTTGCTTCCTATAAAAAAATTTTATTTAATGAAGTAGGAAAAAAGGAAGTGTTTAAGAGTATCAGGAATGCGCCTCGATACTCGCACGCTTTAAAGTAAGACTGTGCAGTTTGAAAGCTTTAACGAGAGCCATCTCCTTTGTAAAGAATGCAGATAATTTTTTTTTCTGGCACAAAAAAAAAAAGGGTAACCTGATATGAGTCTGACAGTGTCGTTTAGTTAAGTGCTTCCATCTGTTGCTCGCTATTTCCCTTACTCATGACCTCTCTTTCTCTCTCCCCCTCCTTCTCCTTAGCCCCTTTGAGGAAAGCAAAGTTTGTGGAGAGCCCTCGAATCCCAGAGTCTGAGCTTGGCTCCCCAACACTTTCTTCAGCCCAGAAACTGGACGTTGATGCGTACGGCCCCGGTAAGCTGCATGCGACGCTCTGCGCTACAGGGGGAGAACGGGCCGTTCCAGCCCGGGAGGAGTTTTCCGTGTAGGACGGCTCCTTTTTCTAGATGGTTGATTGGACCTTCCCCAGCCAAGTTTTATTGACTCGGAAACTTGAATAAGTATTAGTTTCTAATTGATACCCGTTTACGGTTGTGACTTGCGATTTTGTGTGTGGCCGCTCTCCCCTCAGAATGATGTAGAAGCTCTAGAGAGTTGCTTTTGAGAAGATAAAAATGATTCAATAGACATACTACTTTAAATTTAATTTTTAATGCTGGTCTTCAGACAGGCTGGAATAAAACCGCATTTCAGAAATATCATTAAATCAGCTAATGCAAAATCATGGGATCTTGTTTACCTGCATCTGAGAATATTGCTTTTTTGCTTTATTTTTTTTAAGAAATAGCTTCTAATTTATGTATCCTGTAGTAATTGCTCTTAAAAGTCTACATCTTGCTAGAGGCCTCTGGCTGGAACATAAATAGAAGTGGGTCGTGTCCCTCCCTGGCTTAACCCCGCGTGCGTCTGACGGTTCGGGCGGGCAGTTGCCTGAATACCTTGCAGCCCAGACAGACCTCAGGCAGATGTGTGAACGCCGCTAAAGCTTTATATAGCCGCCTCGCGCCGCCAACTCCGGATCATCTCCCGGATTCTTCCTAACTTGGAAGTGGCACCCCGGGGAGGGCTGGATGCTGCGGCGGAGGTGCTGCCCTCGGAGGAGGCTGGACCGGCGCCGTCTTAAAGCAGCAGCAAGTGTTTGGGGGGGTTTTGCTGAATTCTGCACTTTCCTCCCCTGGCTTTCCCTAGTTTATGAACCAGAGGGACCCATATTCGGTATAGGCTTTGGATGGGGTAAAACCTGTCGAGTGTTTTGAAATGGCATGTAAATATGTGACATCTGCCTCTGAAATCTGTAGCTACAGTAGAAAAGGTCGTATTAATAACTGGTTCTCTGAAGTCGTTTGATGGTTTATTTCTGCGGATGGTGAGCCTATGGAGTAGTCACAATTGGAGGAATTAATTGAATGTTGTCCAGATTTTGGATGTGGGCTTTCTTTAACGTATTGTGTTTGAAAGAGGAGTTGTCTTAGAAAAAAAGACAGTCCCTGTACTTGGAAATGCCTCCTTTGAGGCCGTAGTTGCTGTGGAAAGTGCTCCTTCTCTTTCAGTCATCGTGAATTACAATTAAAATTTTGCTGTTGCAGCCCTTTCTTCTTCTAACTAAATAGCTTCTACTGTTATGTTTATAATTGTTAATAATTACAAACTTACTGTGATTGCATCCGCAGAGAATTATAATTGAATTGTAAATTTGGCTTAAAAAGCATAAATTCCACATTCCCATGTCTTGCGTTCCGTCTTGCAGGCCTGCTGGCACGTGTGTCTCTCCCCCCGTCCCGGCTGCTCTTGCCAGGGTGTTTTGAAGGGCAGGACTCCTGCCAAGGCCAGGAGCGGGCTCCGACAATGGGATCTGCGATTTTCTTTTTTTTTCTTTTTTTTTTTTGCCTTTTGATCTCCTCCTCTTGCTGATAGAGTAGTGATCTGAAAGGAAAAGTGGAGTTTCCTACTGCCTTGAAGTATCATTAAAGAAACATGAAGCGTCATTAAGGAAGGAAAAAAAAGTGAGAGCGAGAAGGAGTCGTCACAGTACGTGCTAGTGAACAGCACTGACGCGGAGTCAAGGTAGACATTTCAGATGAGGGGTTTCAGATTGCTTCAGATCGCTGAAACGGGCGTGCCAAGGGCGCTGCTGGGGAGCCCCTCGCTCCGTTGTGTCCGCGCACGCTTGGTGCCCAGGACCTCGCCTGGCTGGGACGCCTGCGTGTGCCCCGGTCCAGAGGCTGCAGCTTCTGAATCATAGAGTAGAATCAGAGAATCGTTGAGGTTGGAAGAGACCTCCAAGATCATCGAGTCCAACCGTTGACCCAGCACTGCCAAGGCCACCACTAACCCATGTCCCCAAGCGCCACATCTACACGGCTTTTCAATCCCCCCAGGGATGGGGACTCCCCCACTGCCCTGGGCAGCCTGTGCCAGGGCCTGGCAGCCCACCCGGGTTTACGTTAGCAGTGTGAGACAGGCAGGTGAGGAGGGAACGGAGGAACCCGTTGGGGAAGGGTTTCTGAAGCTGTTCGTAGAAGGAAGTTTGTGGCGTGCGGAGTTTTGATCTTGCAAAGCTGCGGCTCCTCCCTTCCCCCCCTCAGAGCTGCAGCCAGCGCTGGTGAGCAGCCACCCCATGGATGTTTACTCGTCTTCTACGGTCAAAATGGATTATGCTTCACCTGCCTGGATTTATGGTTCCCACTGTGAAAATAGCAGTAATGTGAGGGCTGGAGGCTTTGCTGGGCTGGAAGACTGGATTAAAGGAGCTCAGGAGATGAGACCCTGGAAGGAAGTAGGTGGCTGGGGAAGGGTCCTTGTGTAAAGAAGAAAAGAAAGACAAAGACCTGGACAACTCATTGGGACCAAAGGACTTTGAGTCTGGGCGTAGCGGCCAGCTCCTGATGGGAAGGTGGAGGAAGAGGGGCCAAGTCCCACCCTGGACTGCGGCAAAGCCTGCAGGCACTGCCTGTAATCGGTTTTCCGAGGAAATACAGCTCCTTTCTTCAGCGTTAGGCTTATTTCAACCCTCTTCTAAAACGTGTGCATCCTGTGAAGGATGTTAGAACACAGTGTTAAATCCCAAGCGTCTCCAGGAATGATGATAGGAGTTGAAAGAAGGAAAAAAATAAGGCTGAAGATATGCTGGAGCCTAGCAATTGAGTGGAGGTGGAGTGGTTTGTAAAGTGATCCCTGACAAGTAATGTAATTAATTATACACTTAAAGGCAGTTTAAAACGCTAAATAGCAATGAGGAGAGAACATTATCTACTCTGCATATAGAAATGATTATTTCAATTTGAGATGCCTAGAGATGAAATTTTGCTCAATGCTAAAATGTTTATTTTAAGGCTTCAGGCAAATTTCAGCACATTCCGGGGAGGTGGTTTCCTGAGCAACCACCGTGCCACCGCTCGGCCTCTCGTGCTGCCGCGGGGAATTATCGCTTTTGACATCCTGCAGTGTGAATCAGTACGAGGTGATGCGCTCGAGACGTTTTGACTTTGAGGAAGGAGAGAGAAGAACTAGGGGGCTAGTAGCTTTTGAGGGAAGTTCGAATAGCAAGGACATAGTAAAGCTTTAAGCTTGGTATAAAATTCCTTTTTAAATTATAGTCTTTGTTTTGCCAAAGGCAGCCATTAAATTCTGTAAGATGAATTTAATCTATTTAAGTGAAAGCAGAAATTGGCCCATATTTTATAATTGTTGCATTTAAGATGATGACAAAAAAGCTATTTCCTGGCTTTGAGAAACCCATTTCTATCAGAATTATATTTCTGTAGAAGTTTTTGTGACAGCAGTGGTCATTTAGAGTTCAGTCGAGCCCTTTTTGACATGGAGTGTCTATGGTGGAGAAGTTGTTCCTTGTTTCTTGACTTAGTGGTGGCTTGATAAGGAGGATCTGAAAGGACTCGATCCGTCCTCCCTCCCCGTCTCTGCTTCGATCCTGCAGGCACCGTTTGGCAGAGACGTTTCCATGTTCCTTCTTGCCAAACTTTTCTGTGACGGTGGGACAGCTCAGGGCTGACACCCTCGTGGCCATCGTTGCTCTTCAAGGGGGATAACATGGAAGAGCCGGAGTTGACCTTCAAGCCTCTGTTGTTCAACTGGTAAACCTTTGCCGTAATGGTCTCACGAGTCACGATTTCATGTGTGGTATTTTTTCTCCAAGTTCATCGCAGCTCCCTCCTGCCTAGTGGCACTGCTTGTGTAGTGGATGGCGTCCCGGCTTCTGGGTTCGGCTTAGATGTGTATCACGAGGGCATCTTTCTTTGAACCGCTTTTTGTTTTCAGCGTGGTAGATAAAACATGTTTTGACTTATAAGTGCTCAGGAAACCTATTGGAAGCAATCTGAGATGGATGATGCTTTCAGGTAATTGCCTTTTGTCTTAGATCAATGTTTTTAGTTGCATTTTGTGTGATTTATTACCTTGTCATGGCGTTTCAAAGGCTAAGTATGTTATGACATTATCTTTTAATTTGATTAAATCCTTCTTCAGAAATTTTGGGACACAAATCTTAAATGTCTGGTCAGGGTTTGCTTGTTCCACATTAGGCTGGCAGGCATCTGTTTCCATCCCTAATTGAGTTAGGTACCACAGCGGTGCCGCCGCCACGAACAGTGAAGGGTGATTTACCATCGCAGCGTCGTTTATGTGCATCTCGTTGCTCCTTTTTCTCTTTCTTTGGTTAAAGAATCGTGGAGGTTGACATCTGCTTGCTCCTGCTGCTGCTGCTGCTTGCTTTTCATCGTGTAAAACGTGTATTTTTCATTTTACACAAACCACACACTTCTCTTAAACAAAAACATTTCTCAGGTGTCAGAAAAAGCCCTTGAGCAGGGAATGCACGAAACAGCGTTGTCCTCTGATTTTTCATGGTGGAAATACAGGCAATGAGCCAAAAAACCCCACAAAACCCCAAACAAAATCGGCCGGCAGGATCCTTGTCCAACCTCTGTCATATTGGACAGTGATGAATTGGGAGGAAGGCAAGGGAATAATCAAAGCATCCCTGGCCTGACAAATGGTTTTACTCTTGAATCTTGTGGTTGTCCCAGCGTTATCAAGCCCGCTGACCTGAAGGGAATGGGAAATCGTTGGGATCAGCCCTAATTGCAGAAGAGAGTCGTGGCAGTTCGGTACGTTGGTTGCTATGGAAGCGATTGACTTTTCTCCTGCTTCTCTTAGGTCCGTGCTGGTTCCCTCTGCCGTGTTGAGAGATGGAAACAGCTTCAGCATAAATTCCTGGATTAACCATCCAAAACGTAACCCCCCAAAATGAAACAAAACAAAGCAAACCCCACCCTGGTCTGAAATTCTGATTCTGAGAGGGGAATACTGGACGGCCGTAGCCATAGACCACTTGCCGTTAGGTATAGTTGCGTTTGCTGCACACTGAAATTGCAGCTTGGAGAATAGTGGCTGGGTTTAGAATTTAGGGTTTATTGAACCTTCTTGTCAAAGGGGAGATGCTCAGGAGAAGAACTGAAAATAATATGAATTCCATATACTATTGGCGTATGCTTTACTGTTAAATAATTTCAGATAACATGGAATTCTTGAAGCTTCCTGATGTGATCTATGAACAACCAGCTTCTCTTTGCAGCCTAGGTTTTGGTTTCATCTACCTGGGGGAAAAATAAAAAGGGAAAAAGGCTTTAAGTGATCCAAATTCTGTATATGCAAAGAACTGTCTATCCAACTTTGAAGTGTTGTGGCTACTGCCAAAACATACAACCTAGATGGCCCCCGAAGTGTGTTTCACATCAGATACCTGAGCGGCAGAGCTTCCTGCAGCCTGGCACCTTTGGCTGCCCGTCCGGATGGATCCCAGCGAGTCTAACGAGTTGTTTTCCCTCGTCAAAGAGGAGTGCTTGCTTTCAGTTGGCCTGTTGGGAAACAGCAACTTTTTTGTGCTAATACTTTGGCTTATTGAGTATTTCTAGCTTTCTGTCTTGCCAGTGAGTAAATATGTACGCAAGCGAACCAACCCTGGTGATTTTGAAACTGTGGGTGATGGGCCTACAAGGATCAGTGTGAAGCCTCCTTTTCTTCCACACCTGAGCAGATGCAGCTAGGCGCTCGATAGGAGACTTTCCTGTGTGGATGGAGCATGGGAGACCTTCCCTGTGCTGTGTACTTATCCTTTTCCTTGCTGATGGACAAAGTCAGGCAAGGTCAGACTTCCCCGTGAATGAGTGACTCCCTGCGGAGAACTTTCCTCTTCTAGTACATTATTTTTTTAAAACAAGGGCAGCCTGCCACTGATGCTCCCCAGCATCGCAGCTTGGGCAGTATGGCTGCAAACGCACGATGGTCTTTGAAGCCAGGTACTCCGAGTTACGCAGATTACTCGGGAATCGGTTGTGTTGGGAAGCTGGTGCGTAGGGTTTGTCTTCGTTAGCTGCGCAGGTCGCTGGTTTGCTCCAGGATTGTATTATAATGACCATCCGTGACGCTTAGTTGTCTTTGGGTGTAGAACATCATGCTTTGGCTGCAAGCAAAACTGAGGGGTAGGTAAGTTCAGGGGCTGTCCCAGGAGACGATGTCCATGGAACGATGGCAGGTTTGGACCCTCAGCCCCACGCAGAGCTCCAGCGCTGTCCCAGTAGTCCTTGCACGCTCAAATGCCCTGTTATCACCTCGTCTGCAGATGGCTCCATCTTCAACTCCTTGGTTGGCCTAACGTATCCATCTGTAAAACAAAATTACCTGTTAGGGATGGGACAAAGACACGGCTACTGATGAAACGTGTCGCCGTATCTTTCACCAGAGTCACTGGGCCTTCCAATGACAGATAACTTACCTAGAATTTCAGTCTGAAGCAACTTCAGTTGTGGCTGAGATAACAGGACATTGATTTATCTCTAACCTAATGTATTTTTCAAAGGTACCAAATATCCCGTCTCAGACCAAGAAATCATTCATACTGAAAAGCTGGAATGTTTTGGGGTGGGTTTTTTTTTTTTGCCCTGTAGGTTACAGGTAACAAATCTGTCTCTGCTTGCCTTCTGCTTAATTTCTTATGGCCTATTTATTATGCTTGGTCATCAAAGGCATCTGCTGCCAGTGTCATCCTCCTGAAATCTTCAGCCATCTCTCCAGCTTTAGGATCTCAATTTATTGCTGACAGAATTGGTAAAATGTGCCTTTTGAACTCCCAGCAGTGCTGGTCGCTTGTTGCTAAAGTCACTGGTGTTTCTCAGTGTCTTCATGAAGTGTCACAGGAGCACTGGTGTGCACTTGCGTTTTATAACTGTAAATTCTCACCAAAACTAAATTGTTGTCCCCAGATTTTCCTTTCTTTGGGAGAAAAGATCTTCTCTTCAATACTTCCAATTTGGGGAAGATACTACCTGTCAAATCACATTTGGGAAATGATTTCAACTTTTGTTCATCTTGTGGTAGTTCTGTTTCTACTCAGCGTCTGTCAGGCTGCGTTAGCCGTGCATCGGCGCGTGTTCGGTGTCAGCTGCCGGGGCAGCATCTGAGGGTCCCGGGGCGGTGGCAGCCCTGACCTCTCCGTGACAGCGCTGTCCTAGTTGTCCTTGGGCTCCTTGCAATGCTGTTGATGTCTTGACACAAACCTAATCTTCCATCTTAGCTCCTGGAGCTATTGAGTTCTTTAGGAGTTCTTTAGGCTGAGCTTAATTTGAAGTTAGACTTCGCCTTACACTTACGCCTGTTGTAAGTGGAAATACTGGGATGCTAAGCGAGGCAAAAAGGAAGGAGATAATGGTCGCTGGAGGAGTTCAGCATGGTTGGGCCGATGAGTCTTCCCTTTTTCATTCTGGCTCAGATATTTCTTCCCAAATACTTTACAGTCTAGAGGAAGGGATCAATAATTCTACTTCTTTTTTTCCTACAATGTTCTGAGATACTATTATTTTGTTTCAACTCTCGATGGAGGCAAACCCCTCAATAGTCGTTTCACCAGCTCTAACAATAGAAGGAGGGGTGGTTGCATTTGTAGAAAACTGCTCAATTCTTTTATAAGCCTGGTTCCCATGTCTTAATGCGTACATGAGGCCAATGGATGGGGGTTTTTTTTTGTCCTATGCAAAAAGTACTTGAACTTCAGTGATGCTATGGAGAGCTTCTCATAAGGGAAAATATGCAGTGCTCTGAAAGCTACACCATTACTTCTGCTCTCTTACCAGTTGCCTTGACTTCCTAACCCTCTTCAGGACTGCAGAACAAGTACTTCTTTATTCTTATCCAGCGTGAATATTGTTCCCCTTGCTGTAATTTGTTTTGGCTGTCGGTATCGCCCCCCATCCTGTCTGTTCCTTTCTCTGGGGCAGCACAGCTGCACTTGTACACAGGAGAGGAGACCAATTTGCTCATAACCTCCTGCACCACAGCAGATTGTCTGCTTTATTAAGCAGAATTTTTTACATTTTATGTCATAGAATCGTAGAATCGTTTAGGTTGGAAAAGACCTTTAAGATCATCGAGTCCAACCATTAACCCAGCACTGCCAAGGCCACCACTAACCCATGTCCCCAAGCGCCACATCTACACGGCTTTTCAATCCCCCCAGGGACGGGGACTCCCCCACTGCCCTGGGCAGCCTGTGCCAGGGCCTGACAGCCCTTTCGGGGAAGAAATGGTTCCCAACATCCAACCTAAACCTCCCCTGGCGCAACTTGAGGCCGTTTCCCCTTGTCCTGTCGCCTGTTCCTGGGGAGAAGAGACCGACCCCCCTGGCTCCAACCTCCTTTCAGGCAGCTGTAGAGAGCGAGAAGGTCTCCCCTCAGCCTCCTTTTCTCCAGGCCAACCCCCCCAGGTCCCTCAGCCGCTCCTCACAGCACTTGTGCTCCAGCCCCTTCCCCAGCTCCGTTGCCCGTCTCTGGACACGCTCCAGCCCCTCAGTGTCTGTCTTGGAGTGAGGGGCCCAGAACTGACCCCAGCACTCGCGGTGCGGCCTCGCCAGGGCCGAGTATTCTCGGGTAATGCAGTAGTGGGCTAAGATGCCGAACTCCATCACTTCCAGTACTCGCACGGGCTTTTGTAAAACTGTTACAGGCGATTCTAGCAGCAACCATAAACGTAACAGAGTATTTTCAGTGCTTCTTGGTACTATTTTCAAACAGAGCCAACGTCTAGGGCTGTTGCTAACCATCATCCCTTCAGTGATTAGAGGGAGAAAATCCTACTGTCCGTTTGGATGAGATCCATTTAAAACTTGTTGTTTCCCTAAAGCGTAAACCGTATTAATGAAAATCTTGCACCAAAATAAAGGCAACCACACCGTCCTCACAGTGCGCTTGAGTTACGCAGCGTATGATCTGCAATTTCTGCCATCTGATTTGGGTGGGAATACAGCAGTGAAGATACCAAGCCAGGGAAGGCAGAGGTGACAGCCATGCAGGTAACCGCACACATCACCACATCTCCTCTTCCCGGGCAAGCACAGCAGACGCCAGGAAGAGATGGGGATACAGCAGGGAGCCCGGGAACGCCACGGTGCCCAACACGCTTCTCCAGGCAGGCTCTGCTGGCAGCCAGCAGCAGAGAGCAGCACGAGAGACCTGCTCTGGATGCCAACACGGCCGGTGGGACAACGCTTCCCCAGAGGGACGGGGATTCGCCACGGGAACGTATAGAAGAGCCAGCAGGGACTTGATTCAGAGAAAACAGACAGCAAGTAGAGGAGTCTGAGAGGAAGGCTGCTACAGTCTCAGACCAAATACAACAATTTTGGACCCTGCACTAAGTTACAGACCACTGGAGGAATTGGAAGATATGGTGGGATAATCAATGCTTTCCAGCAAGGCTGTACTTTCAAACTGGCATCTGGCCACAATTTTCATGTTTGGATTCAAAGTAATTATTTTTCAAGCGATTATGAGTCAAATAATTAGTGACATTGTGGGTGGGGGTCTCTTCTCCCAAGGAACAGGCGACAGGACGAGAGGAACCGGCCTCAAGTTGCGCCAGGGGAGGTTTAGGTTGGATATTGGGAACCATTTCTTCCCCGAAAGGGCTGTCGGGCCCTGGCACAGGCTGCCCAGGGCAGTGGGGGAGTCCCCATCCCTGGGGGGACTGAAAAGCCGTGTAGATGTGGCGCTTGGGGACATGGGTTAGTGGTGGCCTTGGCAGTGCTGGGTTAATGGTTGGACTCGATGATCTTAAAGGTCTTTTCCAACCTAAACAATTCTATGATTTTTATATACATGTATATATATTTCTGAAGGTTTCCTGCAACTTTATTTTTGCCACTGTTAGCTGAGCAGGGCTGGCTTGACCGTGAGGGAGCAGAGGAGCAGGCTGCCCGCGGGGGAAGCTGCCTGCAGAGGTTCGGCCAGACACCCCCTCTGCGGAGGGCTGCACGCTTCGCCACGTTCCCACTGCAAATTCCCGCCTCATCCCAAACGGTTCGGGAGGAGAGAATTTGTCCAAGCTTCTGTTGAAGCCGTGCTGCCGTCCGGTCGACTGTGTTTGCACCAGGAGCTTGTTTGTTCTCCGTCGCAAACGTAAAGCTTGGTACTAACGTTGGCTGGTAGCAGAGAGAAGCCGGCCACTGCTTTTCCTTCTCTTCCCAATTCTCAACAGTCGTGATGCGTGACGTGCGTTTGTGAGATTTGTATCAGGTTTATGATGTGAAAAATGGTAAGAGGAGAGAATGTGAGAGGTTTTGGAAAACAATTGCTGAAATTAGAAAGAAAGAGGTTTAGGTGGATGCTATGCGCCACGCCTAATATAGCAAAATAAATGTGCAAAACACTGTTTAAGTATTTTGCTCAGATTTTAGCAAACAAATAATATTTGAAGGGAGTATTTGTTCTTTTTGGATTATGAATCATATTGAAAAACCCTCTGCCTGAGTAAGAGTGTAAGATACCGTCCAGATACCGTCTGGAATAAAAGGTCAGTTCAAAGAGCTAAAAAATAAATACCAAACAACTTGATAAAGAGTCAGGCCCTTTGATCAGTCAGGGTTTGACGGGAGGGGGTGTTTAGAGCTGGGAGACCAGACCCGTGTTTATGATCAGGTGATGGGTTGGAGATAAAATGCCAAACCTGTAAGGGAAGAAATAATTGCATCTCTGCTTTCCGTCAGCGGGAGGACTTACTGCCCCGGGCGGCTTGTCCTTCATCTCTTAAAAAGCTCGGGAACCTTTTCGGGGATCTAAGTGTAATCCCGCTTTCAGGAAATGTTCCGCATACTCAGGCTCATATTTATGATAATTGTGGCCTTTTTTTTATATATATGTTCAGTGCTCAGTGCACTGAATGTCCTCTCATTTCCCTCATTCCCTTTTCTTTGGTACTTAAATGGGAGCTGAAATCCAGGAAAATTCATCCCCAAATGTCCCTGCAGAGGGTTTTTTTCAAAATCTAGAACATGAAATGCATTGAATTAGATTTTATGATAGCACTGAAATTACATTGACGGCCTATCTCTGGATCGGTATGGTTTCTGATTAAAAATGCCCGTCTTTCTGACAGTCGGCTTGAAGGAATATTGCAGGACGCCGTCAGCAGAGGCAGGGGAAGGACGGTGAGGACGCCGTATTTCTGTGCGGTGCAGAGAATTTCTTTTGCTTGAATTCCTTCTTAGAGGAAACGTCTGTGGGACCCGCGCAAGAGACTGACTTCGTGGAATCGATGGGAATTTTTGCAGTTTCTTACGGAAAGGACCGGACAGAAGCCGCTAAAGCAAGCGGGGCTGGGGCAGTACACGGGGCAGAGGTTGTCGGAGCCGCAGTTCGAACACCTTCACGGTTCAGCGTTAGTTTTTGGCTGGATAGAGGGCTTGGCTGTCAATGTACAAGGAGAATATATTTACTCTGCCACTTGCGTGCTGTGATTTAAGCCGGTGGGACCGTTTTCCGTTGCTCTCGGGGAAGTACTGAGTGTCTGAAGAGCAGCGGTACAAAAACAGGCACTGAAAGCGATGCGCCTGGGGTAGCCTGCGTCCCTTAGGGGTTAAGTCTTTAAAAAGCTCTTTGTGATGTAAACAGAGACTAATGAAAAAAATCTGCCATTAATTCTGAGATTAGGGGAATATGCAGAAATGGTCAAGGGCGTTTTCCAAATATAGCTCAAGTGTATCCGGAATAACTTAAACCAGATGTACGTAATAACGGGACAGATTCAGGTCACATGGAGAGAGGGAAGTCGTTAGATAAAACTCTACAGTTATGTACTTGAAGATCAAAATCATAAACGTTATCATTTATTTCTGGTGTTCCACAGGTGCTCACTCTTTGCATATAGCTATGCTATTTTTTTTCTTTGCTAATATAAGAATTTTTAATTTTTAAGACCAATCGTTTTGATATTCAGGCAAATTCTGTGCTGGGTGCCACTAAGTGAACTGTTAGCCAGTTCTTCTAGTTAGACGCTCGCTGAAATAGATTTCAGATGTAATTTAAATGATATTCGGAGTCTGGTTTTGGAAGTTAAAGTATAACCGTTAAACCAAAAATACTCTCTGGAGTAAGGACGCGTTGTTAGTGTCTCCCAGGGGCGCTGCCCTACATCATTTGTCTGAAAGATTAGCCGATGGTAGCTATCAAACAAGTCACGGAATTACAAAATAAATCATAAAGAAATTTTATTTGCTTCTAAGCAATTGCAGCTGAAATATGTGGCAGATTTCATTACAGGAATTGAAGGGACGGAACAGAAACAGTATTTTAAAATGATAATGTTCAAAAACATTGTACGTTTTGAATGCTTTCTTGAAAAGAGCAAACCTAATAACGGTGCTTATAAAATGATATATTTGATTTTCAAGGAAATGCTATGAACGTTTATGAGCACTTAGGAACTCCATCCCACTGCATGTGACGTTAACAGAGGTGTTCGAGTTGACCCCTTCAGAAATGCTAAGGGTATATGTAGGGAAGACATCTAAGAGAGCTGCCAGGATCCATAAAATTGCTCCTCAGGGGCCTAAATCAGGTAAATTCCAGGGTGAATTGCAGAGGCCTTCTGACGCGTTTAAAGTGGGTTGAATTTTTTGAAGGGAGGAAGGATTAGAGGTATTAAATTGCTTGACAAGCTCAGGTTATAATGTTTCTAATTCGCATTTTTGCAGTTCAGTAAAAAAAAAAAAAATGTCATTAACTTGCTGGCAGAAGTAGCTGGAAAGCGTGGAGGTGTGCGCGGCACTGCTGAGAGCTGGCGCAACTCTGGAGGCTAAATTATTTAAAAAAAAAAAAAAGAAAAAAGGCTGTATGTGTGTGCCTTAGGTATCTACACTCCTTTTGAAGCTTCTAAATCATTGAGTGCTGGATTTAATTATTTATTATTACTAATTACTTAGGTGTAATATTTGAAAATTGTTCTTCTGCTGTCAGATGGGTGAAGAGCTCTTCGGGAGGTTTGTGGCAGAGGGATGCTCTGTCTTCTCCTGCATCCTTCGCGCCCCGCGGAGCCCCGGTGACCTTACGGCTCAGCTGCTGATCGGGCCCCACTCCCCACCCCTCCTCCCGGTCGATTGATTGATCGATTGATTGATCGATCGATTGATCTCCTGACCCAGCACTTCAGCCGCTGCCTCAACAGGCTTTTCTGTCCCCCAGACGGCCCTGCCTTCGGCAACACAAGCTCTCCTCAGCGAAATGGCCGTCCAGCTTTCCAGGCCCCTGATCTAATTAACCTTCTGCTTCTCTCCCTGGCTGTCCGATTCTCCTGTGGCATCTATTCCAGTATAATTCAATCCAGAAGCAAAATAAATAAGTAACAAAAGTCACAGTACGCTCCTCAAGGGCTAGAGGTGGGGAAAGCTGCGTCTCATATTCTCATTTTCTTGTTTCTTTTGCTTCATCTTCTGGTTTCAGAGTAATTAAGTCACATTTATGTTGGATTTTCAAACTTTTCTCCATTACCCTGAAGACTGGGCTTCTCGTACGGGAGGACTGGGTACAGGTACAGGAGTCTGGTGCTGGTGTGGGATCTCCGTTCTTCCCTCTGGCTCCAGTGCCGGGGAAGGGGAAGCTCTTGCCCTGCTGATTTTTGCTTCTGTTTGTGCCGCTTCTGGATCGCTCTGTGCAGCAGCAGCGTTAAGGCTGTAGGGTCTGATTTATTGTTTCCAGCGTTCTACTCTGATAGATAAAAATGCCAGATATCTTAAACACGTGTAGTATTTTAATCCAAAAGAACAACCTGTTTCACATCTCTCTGGGAGCTTTTATTTATTTCTGTCATATAATGCTGCAGTTACCTGTCTCTTCTGAGGATTAAGGATTGAAAGAAAGAAATATCCTTCAGTACAGCTTTTTGGTGACCGTCGTGGTTTAACCCCAGCCGGCAGCTCAGCCCCACGCGGCCGCCCGCTCGCTCCCCCCGGGTGGGATGGGGGAGAGGATCGGAAGGGTAAAAGTGAGGAAACTCCTGGGTTGAGATAAAGACAGTTTAACAGGGAAAGCAAAAGCCGCACACAAGCAAAGCACAACACGGGATTCATTCCCCACTTCCCATGGCAGGCAGGCGCTCAGCCATCCCCAGGAGAGCAGGGCTCCATCCCGCGGGACGGTGACTTGGGAAGACAAACGCCATCGCTCCCGACGTCCCCCCGTTCCTCCTTCTTCCCCGGCTTTACACGCTGAGCGTGACGTCCCATGGTGTGGGACATCCCCTGCGTCGGTCGGGGTCAGCTGTCCCGGCTGTGTCCCCCCCAGCTCCTTGTGCCCCCCAGCTCCTCGCTGGTGGGGTGGGGTGAGGAGCAGCAAAGGCCTTGGCTCTGTGTCAGCCCTGCTCAGCAGGAACGACACCAGCCCTGGGTTATCAACGCTGTTGCCAGCACAAACCCAAACCACGGCCCCATCCCAGCTACTGGGAAGAAAATTAACCCTCTCCCAGTGCAAACCAGCACAGTGGCTCTATCTAAAATTCAATTGCATATTTCATGTAGTCTTTTGAATATTTTTCTTTCACTTTTTCGAAGACATCTTTAATTTATGTATAGCTCACTACAAAAGAATCTGAATGTCTTATGTTCGAGTTCATTTGTTTTTGCAGTGCAAAGGCCGGTTGCTTACATTTTTCTTACCAAGAAAAAAAAATATATCCCTGTACTGCTTGGACAAATTACCTCTCCTTCCAACGAGGCTGCAACTTCTGAGACTAATCTGTCTTGGAGCTGTTCATGGATTTTTATTTATGTTATTAGAAATAAGCAATTCACCGCAATGTGTTTGTACTCCATGGGCTATATCTGTGATGAACGTCCTTGGACCAGTGGCAAACATCTAGTAAATCTCTGGGTTTTCACTCCGACTTCAGTACCTGAAATGCTGACGCCAGGTTTGGAGCACTTGCCTTGAAATGAAACACAACAAATTCCAAGCGGGGAAAAGTTTCTCCCTTAAATTCCTTGCTGCAAAGGGAAATAATTTTTAGTAAGATTCAGAAAAAGCATTTGTCGCGTGGGGATCGGTCAGCGCAACAGTGTGTGCGAGTCAGTGTAATCAGAAGTCATTTCATCTCTGGCTAAAGCCGCGTGGGGATGAGGTGGGTCCGTGCTGCGCTGGGCAGCCCGTCGGTGCAGGCGCCAGAGGGGCCGGTCGCACCGCGGCGGGGCTGGTATCGCTCCCGCGGCCCCGTCACCGCAACGGGGCTTATCGTTAAAACCCTCTCGCGTCAGTCCAAGCCAAGCATGAACGACCGAACCAGGTAACTGGAGGGGTCGGCTGGCACCAAAGTGGAAGTTGCGTGGTCTGACGGCTGCTGGGGAACTAACGGGAGACCTGGGGGGGTGGGTAGGGACGGTTCACCCGCCCAGCCCAGCCCAGCCGCACGCCAGCTCCCAAGAACGCTTTCCCTCCTCTTGCTTTATGTGTGTATATAAAAATACGTGCTATCTGCTGAACGTAAAGGGACGTAAAGTTACACAGTCTCTAGGACGCCTTGAAATACTCATGCGCATGCAATGAGTCGGGGAGTTAAGTTTTTTAATCTTGTTGAAAACTCCTGGCACCGAGCATTTTGATACGGCTTTTATTATTACTTAACGTTTATGCAGAGGCGCGCGCGGTGACGTAGCACAGCGCAGCAGCTTCGCACCGCGACCCGCGGTGGGATCTCTCGGATCCGCCGATGGACTTTAGGTTTGCGTGTGTGTAGCTGGGCAGTTTGTTGCTGTTTATTGAGGTGCTAGAGGTTGCTTATTTGAGTTGGCTGCAGTATGTGCGTTCGAGCTGCTATAGTTCGTTACCGCAGTAGTGTCAGAATGCCTAAAAATACCTCAGGGTGGTTCTGATATCAACCGTGCACTCAGATTTCCCCGGGGAGACTGGGGGAACCAAGTGTGCTGAAGTGCGTGTAAAATTTGGCTGCGGCATCGACTGGATAGCACAGGTGGCGAGGGAGGAGAAAACCAGTTACGCCCTTTCATTGAACTCTGAAAGAGAGTATGAGGTCTTACTGTCAACCTTGGAAGGCGAGTTACTGCTTCTTTCCATAATACCCGTTCACAGGCATCTCGGAGCTGTTACGTCTCTGGCACTCAATTAAATGATTATTTTTAAAGACCTAAAACCAAAAGAGGGAATAATCCAGTGCAATAGTGCTTTGCTCGAGTTCAAAGTTATCTGTACTTCGAAAGCCACGTTATAATAAAATAATTGATAGTTCTACACGAAACGTGATGCTCTCGGAGCTCGGCTGCTTCGCTTGCAGCTGTTGGTACCTTGTGCCATGAGCAGCATCTCGCAGGTGAATCAGGGCTGTTAGCAAAGCAGACGATTATTATCTTCTGTATCTTATAGAATCATAGAATTGTTCTGGTTGGAAGAGACTTCCAAGATCATCGGGTCCAACCATTAACCTATCGCTACCAAGTCCCCCACTAAATCATATCCCTTAGGGCCTCATCTACACGTCTTTTGAATCCCTCCAGGGATGGGGACTCCACCACCTCCCCCGGCAGCCTGTTCCAATAAGCTCATAATTTTCTTTATTTTACAGGTGAAAGACAGCTTTGTGCTCCTTGGAGATATTTTAGGGGTAGTATGAAAGAGGGGAGGTTTAAGGCTAGGGTTAAGCCCAGCCTCCGAGGAGCAAGTTGTTCTCTTTGGTTTGGGAGCGGTTCCTAACGCGGAGCCGAGGGGAACCTGCTGCACCCAGCGCCCCGCAGCCTGCCCCGGCATCGTCTGGGCGCTCTCCCGAATCCCCCCGGCTGGGATAGATCCAGCTTTTCCTTTCTGCTGGGGTGTGTAAGTCAGCACGCTTTGAGTATTATTGATATCGTATATTCTGAAGACAGAACGGGGAATGCATAATAAACTTTTAATAATTATGAATGGAGCCATATCCTAGATAGGAGTATCTAGGATAAATTCTAAAAGTCTACTTTTTCAAAGAAAAAAATAACCTTGGCAATAGAAGTCTATATAATTTTCATTTTACGTAAATGTGTCTGTTCTGGATTTGACTCCCAGAGATAGTAAATGCCCACAGATTGAATGTGGGTGGTCAGCAGTTCAGAAAATTGGGCCATCCATCTAAATTTGTCTCTATCTTAAATCTATCCTATTCACGTCAGCGTTGTATAAAGCGGTACAATAGGGATTCAATAACTTAGAAGGCAGCTTCTGTTATCATACTATATGATCCATTTTCATAACAGTGAAGTCACCATGTAAGGACGGCTCCAGATGCTCGTCTCCCAGAGTTGACGGTGCTTACGAACGCAGACTCGGTTGCATGTGAGATGCTCCAGGGTTTTTAATTTGCGGTAGTGCAGGTGAGACACCGAAAAATTGCTCTAAGCTTCCGTGAGATGTACATGATGAGTTTAAATGGGAATTTCTGGAAGCAGCTGGCTTGAATATACTGAGGTCTCGTACATATCCCAGGTTCTGTGATCTGTGGTTTTCAGTTACAGTTATCAAAAAGCAATATTTAAAGTAACATCCTTCTACGGTAGCGCCAGGCTGAGTGCTGGAGCACCCCCGCGCCAGGACGGAGCTGGGAAATGGAGATCGGCTCTTTTCCAGATTGTACATTATCAGATGAATAATTAACTGTAGACTAATTGCAAATCCTAATTAGGCTCCTACAACTGCACTGAACACAGTATTGCTTCAGCGTAATGTGGAAAGAACTTGACCTTCAGGCTTTAATACTGCTGCTGGCGTGAGCAGGGGAGAACTTGACTTTCAGAACCCGACTTACCTTTGCGATACTGAGTCAAAAACCTCCACAAATTTTTGTTGTAAGATTAAAAAGATAGGGAAATGCCAATATGCACGCCTGGCCTTTTTCCAGGTGCGCAGTGCGAGCTGGAAGCTTGTGTGTGCTGCTCTTCCTACAGGCGGTGGAAAAAAATTAGGAAAAATTATGTGGAATGTTGGGTTTGACGTATTTTATAGACTTCTCGGGGAGCTGGAAGGTGAAGTTTGTGTTGTGTCACGGCGCATACTGTGACTGCAGAGGGAGGGTGGGTGACGGGAGAGCAGCGCTCTCTACGTAACGGCGAGCGTGTCAGAAGCAGCAGGTGATGGTGGAAGACGCGCACGGGTTTTCTGTCCCGTTCTTTGCCGTTAGCCGCTTGGCAGCACAGGCCGGCTGCTCTGCAGCTCCTGGAGTGCTTTCGAAGTGGCACGTGTAGCCGTGGTTTCTCTGTGAGTAACTCGGAGGTAGCTTCTACGCGACGCTCTCCCTTCTCCTTTGTCGGGCCAGGAAATCTCGTTTCCCGGGCGGTACCGCTGGTGCGGGGAAGGCGAGGTGGCTGTGTTTGCTTCCAGGGGAGGTGCTGAGACTGTAACGAGCAACGCGAGGAGGAATCGCCGCTAACGTTAGAAGGAATGTGTGTTGACAGCTGGAGCAATGCATAACCTAAAATGAATGACCAGCATATAATGTTAAAACAGGCTTGAATAACCTGAAAACTCAGATCTTGACGTTGCAGCATGAAAAGTTAGCGATGTTTTTTTGGTAAAAACACTGAGCAGTAGCCGAGGTGAACAATTCCTGTCTAAATCCGCTTTTTCTTCCTGTTTAGGTGATACTGAGCAGGAGCTGGGACCCCCTCCGTCCGTAGATGAGGCAGCAAATACACTCATGACTCGCCTGGGCTTCCTCCTCGGAGAGAAAGTCACGGAGGTACAGCCAGGGCCCCAGTACAGCATGGAGGTGCAGGACGAGAACCAGGTACGGCCCCTCCATCCAGTCCCTCCTGCTCGTACCGCCGGGACCGCGCGGGTTACGACCCAACGCGGCACGTGAGAGAGCGGTTATTTTCTAGCGATGTGCCAGCTGAGCGTCTCGTAATGGCGAAATAATCGTTCTGAGGTAGAAGGTTGTATCTCCTCGTTAAACGGTGAATCATCGTTACAGCGCAGCAGTGCGTGTTTCGGGGATCAGCTGCTGCCGTGTGAAGCAGCTTCTGTTGTTTTTCTGTTTCTGCAAACGTTGTAGGAGTGGGTAGCATTTCTAATCAGATTATAGTGACCAAAATAATCCGTCCTCCCGTGGCATCTTAGATGCAGTATTTCAGAAGTACTTTAGCAGAGTTACATAAAGGCTCAGAGGTTCTCCGGGAAGGAGAGGTAAGTAGGAATAGCCTGATTTTACAGGTAGTCACAGCTTTTGCTCGTGTTTGCCGAACAAGGTGATTTCATGCTTGAAAACAGATACAGAAAGCAAATCATAAAATCTCGATTGTGATGGAGTTTGTTACATCCCCTCTGGCTGCCTGAAAAGCAGAAGAGCAAAAGGTCAGGGCTACAACGTAGGTTTTGTGGAAACTGCTTGAGTTTCTTCCTCCTCCTCCTCCTCCTCCTCCTCAAGCCTGGGCAATGTACCCACTCCCAGCAGGGCTGGTGAGATGAAACTAGGAGACAGTTTTTCCTTTTTTTTTTAATTGACAGATGGGTAGTCCAGTGTGTAGCAGAAGAGCATGAAACTCAGAAGCCCACTTTAGTTCTCTCTCCTTTTAACAGAGTCATCGCATGACTCTGCACAAGTCGCTTGGGTGTTTAACAGAGGCATAATTCAGAGGACCTGAGTTAAGGTCCTGAATTCCTTAAAAAAAGAGTCAATGAAAAGTGGCAGCCAAGAAGAGTCCTCAGCACAGGAAGGACATGGACCTGTTGGAGCGGGGCCAGAGGAGGCCACGGAGATGATCCGAGGGCTGGAGCCCCTCTGCTATGGGGACAGGCTGAGAGAGTTGGGGGTGTTCAGCCTGGAGAAGAGAAGGCTCCGGGGAGACCTTAGTGCGGCCTTTCAGTACCTACAGGGGGCCCTACAAGAAAGCTGGAGACAGACTTTTTAGCAGGACCTGTAGCGATAGGACAAGGGGTGATGGTTTTAAACTAAAGGAGGGGAGATTTAGGCTAGACATAAGGAAGAAGTTTTTCACAATGAGGGTGGTGAGGCCCTGGCACAGGTTGCCCAGAGAGGTGGGAGATGCCCCATCCCTGGAAACATCCCAGGTCAGGCTGGACGGGGCTCTGGGCAACCTGATCTAGTTGAGGATGTCCCTGCCCATGGCAGGGGGTTGGACTAGATGGCCTTGAAAGGTCCCTTCCAACCCAAACCGTTCTGTGATTCTATGAAGATGGGTTCTGTACGTTCCAGCTGAATGCCCGCAGTGGCCCTGGTGACACACGGGACCCTCTCTCCCAGCCTGTGCCACTTGGAAGGAAACTCGGGCACAAGTCGCCCGCCAGGCCCAGGACGGCTCCTGGCACAAAGCAGGGAGCGAGCCGGGCGGAGGGCTGCGTCCTGGGCTCACTGTCCCACGCTCCGGACTGAACCAAAAGGGTTTTCATCGTCTGCATGGGCTAAAGTATGCTTGAGAGCCAAGAAAGGTATTTTTGTAAAGTTTTTGCCTTTAACGCATTCATTAAGCTTTTAACGCTCTCATTCAGTTTTTTATGCAAGTTGTGGTGGATTTGAAATGTACTTTACTATACATTATGCTAGAAAATGTACTTTTAACAGGCACCTATTTGAACTGAATACTTCAAAGCCAAGCAGAGCTTTCTACTATAAATGGTTCCTTTTGTTGTTGCCTTTTGACAAAAATTAAAATCCCATCTTTTTTTCTGAAGCAAAAGATGTCTTTGGAGAATAAATAAAAGAAAAATCTGAAGAGAAACAGCAGAGAGTTGTCCTCTAAAATAGATTGATATCTTGGGCTGTGTGCTAATTTTTGCATGAAAAGTTGTACAGGGCCTTTGAATGCTGTTCGTGTGCCGGTGAGGATAAAGAGGCTGGTTCCTCAATTACCAAGTTAATTTTTTTGTCGTTCTTTGTGAGCATCTCCTGCTGTCACCGCTTGCCTGGAACCGCAGAATACTCGCGGTTGGAAGTGACCTCTGGAGGTCATCTCATCCAACCGCCTGCTGAGAGCAGGGCTGCCTTCAGAGTTGGGCCGTGTTGGTAAGGGCTTGGCCAGGCGAGTTTTGAAGATCTCCGCGGATGGAGAATCAACAGGGTCTCTGGGCAGCCGGTTCCGGGGCTTGATGACTCCAATTGCGAAGGACTTTTTTCTTCTACCTAATAGAAAATGGCCTTGCCTGTGACTGTAGTGTCTTGTTCTTTCCCTTTGCACTTCTGAGAAGAGCACGGCGGTGTCTTCTCTACAACCCTCTGCAGACAGCGGAAGACCGCAGCTACCCCTAGATGCAGTTTAGCTGTCCCTTCTCCAGGCTGGATGAACCCTCTCCATCAGCCTCTCCTCCGACTCATAAGCTCCAGCCATCTAACAGTCTTGGTGACTCCTCTGACTCTTGCCACCTACCACTGGCTGTCGCGGGGCAGGAGCCAAGCACAAATCCTGCCCGAGCTAAAGCTGCTTCTGAATTGCAGCAAATCTTCGGAAAACCTCTCCAACTCGCCTTCCCAAATTGAATTTCTTCAGCTACCCTACTTAAAGTAGGGTTGAAAATCATGCAGTAAGACATTTATGGGATTTGCAAAGATTAATTCTTCCATTAATCATTGATTAATTAAAATCTGATCGAGACTTTGACTACTCGTTTGCTCTTGAATTTAAAAATGAGAACAATTTTCTAGGTTTTCATGCGTTAATTTACACGGCCTGGGCAAAGAAAACGTTCTTTGTATCAAGAGCTGGGACTCGGCTGCTGCTTGTTATTCTAACCACGCTTTGCCTTCTCAAGCGAGAAAATAATTATTTGCAATCTCGCCAATGCTTGAGCTAAAGCGAAGATAAGGAATCGAGGTGTTTTCACTAAAACTGCCCCAATCTGCGAATCGGCACATTGCAGTTTCATTCAATTGCCTGATTTTGAATATGTCAAAGGACATCTCCTCTAATCCAGATTGCTGCGAAATGGCGTGTTTTGTGGGCTGGCTCTTTCTTAATCATGCTTTCCTTAATGAGAGATCACAAATGCTGAAGAACAAATCCTTTTTCTCCTACTTTTTGGGAAACTATTTTTTAACTGCACTGGCTGCCAGCGAAGCACAAAGGACAATGAGACTGTGACAGAACAGTTTAATTTTTCAAAGCTTAGGGAAAATGTGACAGATGAAACAGCAGCAATAATAATACAGAATGTTCTGTCAATGGAAATTTATATTTAAAACTTGCGCAGAGGAACATTTTTCTGTATCAATACAAAAATAAAACATGTCAATCAATGCCAAGTGATACATCATGTTATTTAGTAATCTCCAGTTGCAAGTAGCTTGTTCTTAAGGAGCTGCATTGGTAACGCTACAAATAAAAGAACCTACAAGAATGTCACTTTTGGCATTTCATGAAACAATGGTGTTATCAGTTGGAGGGAAGATGAGCGTACCATTCTTGAACTGAATTTTAATTTGCTTTAAAACGTAATTTTTCTGTGTTTTAAGGTTAGCGGATGTTATTTTGTTAGCACGGAGATAAGTTTCAGCAGGGATTTGTTTAAAATAACGGTTGAAACAAGGACGTAGAAAAACCTCGCCATAAGGAATTTATGGTAGTAATAAGGTTTCACATTCCGAAAGATCCCAAACGTGAGCCGATTAAACTTTTAGATGCGGTAGTGTGAGGCTGGAGGGCAGCTCTGGAGATCGTCCTCTGGGGCAGCGTCGGCTCAGAGCAGGTTGCTCAGGACCATCCCCAGTTGGGTTTGAATGTCTCCGTGTCTCCTATGTCAGATGCTCCAGGCCTTCAGGCATCTCTGCGGTCCTTCGCTGGTCTCGCTCCAGTATCCCCATCTGCCTCGTGTACTGGGGAGCCCAGACGTGGGTGCAGCGCTCCGGCGGTGGTCCCGCCCGAGCCGAGCGGAGGAGAAGCATCTCCTTTGGCCCGCCGGCATCGCTCCTCCTCGTGCAGCCCAGGGTGCCCTTGGTCTTCCTCCTCCAAACCTCAGAAACTGCATTGCCTTAAACTTGACACAGTTGGTTGTACTGTCAGTGGGTTAAAGAAAATGAATATTGGGAAAAGCTGATTTAATAGCTCAGGTGTGCTGAAGGAGTCTGATCAGCTCTGGTCAATCAGAAGAGACAGTGGGCAGCTCAGTGAAAACATCTGCTTGATCCATACCAGCAATCCAAAAAGAGCCCTGGGTTAGGTTATATTGAGAAGAATAATAAACCCCAGCAATTTTAAGGGGAAAAAATAATGGAATATTTTCATTGAATACTGACACACAAGTAGTTTTTAATTTGATCACTAGAATTAATGAGTTAGAAATAATTTTGCAAAATTAAAAACAGATTTACAAAACCATAATGGCTTTTAGACATCTGAAAAGATCACAGGTTGACAAGATGGAAAAGGTTCGTTGAGAGAGAAGGCGCCTGACAGGAGATGTAACAAATGTGTGAAACCAGAACGTACGGGGAGCCAGAATTTACAGAGCAGTCAGCTTGCCTGCAATTCCTAGAAGGCTGCTGGGGAAAAAAGAGACGTATTTGTGAGTACGTAGGACCCAGAGGGACGGCAAACAGCAATAGCTGTGATCCACTGATGGCACCGCAGATTGCACGGGGAGAGGAAAGCGTTGGTTTGCTTCTCCTGAGCACTTCAAAAGACAACGACGTGGTGGCAGCCGTCTCATTCACTGGTGGATATTTTATATGGGTACCGGAGGGAGATTCTAAATTTATGGAAATGCTCACGCGGTTCATTTTCTTCTGCGTGGCAACCTCTGGTTGATACATAAAGACGCCGGTGGAGCTGGCACATCAGTGCTGCGTCCCTGGTTTGTCGATGTGCTAATCCGCGTTCGGGTGTTGGGTAATTAAGTTAAGATCGATGGAGTCGTGCGGGTGTCAGAGGAAGGGTGTGGGGCGGCGGAGGGGGTGCCTGCCTCGGCGCTGCCCCGTCCCGCCGCTGCCAGGGACGCTCCGGTTCACCGCCAGCGCCGGGGCGGCTGCGCTCGGAGTAAGGATTTTTACAAGCCCCATTGGGATACCTTGGACAAATGAGATCGCGTGATGTAGCTACACATGGGATCTGCCTTCTAATTTAAAAACCAGTAAATCTTTCACACGTTCTACTTACAAAAGTCCATCCCAGGCAGTTTTCAGCTTCAAGTGTGAAATAGTGAGGGAGAAAAAAAATCAGATGTCAAACCTGTTCTGCAGTTTGCAGGGATGATGCTCTCTGTGCTCACCTTGGGTCCAGATGACATGAAAAATGGAGTCCAAGTCCATGCAGTTATTAGGGAAGTATTCACACAGAATAAAAGAAATCTCATTTAAGCAAATACCAAATTGGGAATTAACCTCTGATGTTCCTTCCTTGGGACCAGTATCATTTTACAACGAGGAATAAAATACTGTCCACATGCTCAAAAGCCCTTTTTTAAATTTTTGCTGCTTCCCTTATGCGTCCCCGTGTACTCGGGGGGGAGAGGGAGCGCTGGCCCGACCCGGCGCAGGGCTGCCCGCTCCTCTGGTGCGCGCGCCAGCCTGGTCTGGGGCCCGGGGCTTGGCTCTGGGAAGGCAAGTATTGAAGTTCCCATTTTAAAGTTATTTCTGGACAATTGCCCGGGAGTACAGCGTAAGGTTGATTAAGTTGCTATGGTGGGTAAAGAAGAGTGGCCGGTGAGCCGCCTCCTGCGCTTGCCGTCCGCCCGTGACTCCGCGCAGCGGTTTTTGTTGCCTGCAGATGCTCTAGGATATAATTCCGGAGAGCAGGACCCCTTGCCGGGGAAGCTTGCGTATCCAGTAGCCTGTGGTTAAAACAAGGGCTCTGTCTTGTATCACAGCTTGTCTCAAAGTGAATTCAAGAATGATTTTGTTTTCTTAATAAACGGATCTCCGTGCGCAGCATCGGATGTATAAACTCTCCCAAGCTTCTTGCACAGGTCTTTCCAAAATAACTTTTAAAACATCAGTCTCTTTTGTGCTGCCGCGTTTTTTGGTTTTGTTCTGCCTTCGGAGAGCAACCTTTTCCCTGTGATGGGTTTGGGGTTTTTTAAACTTTCTCTGGTGGGGAAAGCATGTCTGGGCAGGGAAGGGCTGTCTCGTATCTAGGCGAGGGATTTCGAGCTTCCTCTTTGCAAGGGTGTAAAACCGCCGTTGTTTTTCTTGAATGGAGGAAACATTTACAGGGCAAAATAAAAATTCCAGGCCCGTGGAGGTTTCTGAGCAGACGGAAACGGCCCAGAGCTCTTTGTAGGATTTCCTGTATATGATGTTTCTTGCCGTAAGTAAAGGTGAGATCATGCTGTGTACTTCCCACCCCAGAGATCTCCACTTAACCAGAGGCACAGAATTTACCTCACTGTATCATAATTTTCACTTGTTTGTGCTTTTTCTTTAACTTTCAGTTCAATACTAACAAAACGATCAAAATTCCTGATCAAGTAGGTAATCGGGCTTTTGGTAAATGCCACTTTATTTATGTTTTCTGTGTTCCCTGTTGAACGTGGCAGCTGGAATCTCTACGGCATGAAGCAGAAGACAAGCCCAGTGTCTCTGCGTTTTCCCCAGAGGTGGGGTGGCACAGCAGACATTCTCATTTTGAACCATAAAGCGCTTTTTAACTTCACCATACAAAGCAAATCCTCAAGCGCGGAGGCTGCGGTGAGTGACGTGTCCCCGGTTCCCGTTTTGCAGAGCTCGGCCGTGACGCAGCGCATCAGCCCCTGCTCCACGCTGACCAGCAGCACGGCCTCGCCGCCCGCCAGCAGCCCCTGCTCCACCCTCCCGCCCGTCACCACCAGCGTCACCGCCAAGGACTGCACCTACGGCGCCGTCACCAGCCCTACCTCCACGCTGGAGAGCAGAGACAGCGGGATCATAGGTGGGTGCTCTCACCCTTCTCCTCCTCGCTCCGCCGCTAAGCCAGGCAGCCGTCGACTGTGTTGGCTTATCAAGCCCTGTTTTAGATAATATATGTGCGTTGGCTAATCAATGGGATGGTTTTGCGTGATTCAAGTTAACGCTGCAGTGACCAAGGTGAATTACACCCCTCCATCTTCCGTTCGTCACAGGTAGATCTACGTAGAGTTGGGGAGAATCGGGGTGGATGAGGTTGATGAGTAAATTATTTGATGCAAAGTTCTGGAACGTGTTTAAATGGTGAAAGAGGAAGAGTTTTATCTTTCTTCTTCTATTTTTGCATCCCATTTTCACCTTTCTGCTCCTTGCAGTGTTTCTTCCCAACGCATTTTTGCCCTCTTTAATTCTGGGGAGGTGGTTGGGATTTTTTTCTGCCAAGTTTTCCTTTGTTGCGTATCCTCTCCTTCAGCTGCTGTCCCTGCCCATTTGTGAACGTGGAGATGCTAATTTAGACACAAGCTTTTTGGCCCAAGAAGGAAGACGGGATGGTCTCAGTGCCAGGCAACGGCTGGTACTGGGGGCTGCCATCCCCTCCTACTACCTCAAGTAATTTTAGAGGCGTCTGGTTTTTCAGCATTTTCCTTCCCTTAATGCCATTTAGTCCGTAGTCGCTGTTCTTTGACGTCAGAGGAAAGAGAATGGATGACAGCATCACGTTCATAGTTCAAATACTATTGGATTAAATTATTACAAATATAAAAGACTGATTACCTGCTGTGCCCCATGACCGTCACTGCCACCTTATCGGTGACTCAAAAATGACTGCTTCTCTTAAGCTCAACCTTGGGCAGGAGCAGGATTAAATTAACACAAATTTCAGTGAATTTCTGTAGCTGCTGGAGCAGGTTTTTCATTCGAGTGATCTGTAGGTTGCAAGCGTAAAGCATCTTGAGAAAATAACATACACAGATTAATTTCTGTTCAATAACTGTGAAGGCGCAATGGGAGAAAAGTAATATCTGTGTAACATCAGGCAGGACGGTCCTCGCTTGGTTGTCCTTGCCACGTGTTTTGTGTTGAGTATTTCTCCGGCTAAGAAGATTTTACTTTGGCAACAGTATAGGTAGTGCTTAAAAAAAAAAAAAAAAGAAAGGAAGGAAGGTTGGTAATTTAGGGAGGTTAGTTGTACTAATAATTAATATTTTGCTTGGCTGATCAGGAAATCTGGGCTTAGTTCAGCTCCTGTTTGCCACAGCAACCTTCGGAGCACTTCTGCCTGCATGATCTTAAAATGCAAATACGTGAGCTATTCTGAGCTGCGTAGCGAAGTAGGTTAATGAATTCTGGGAGAAGTCATTGCAGCATCACGCACCCTTCGTTCTCTGCTCGCGATGGCCCGCGACCAGAGCTCCACCCTGTCCCACAGCAGCCCCTTGAAGCCTGGCTGGGCTGGAGGATCACGGTGAGTAAAA
This sequence comes from Phoenicopterus ruber ruber, assembly GCA_009819775.1. Lineage (NCBI taxonomy): Eukaryota > Metazoa > Chordata > Aves > Phoenicopteriformes > Phoenicopteridae > Phoenicopterus > Phoenicopterus ruber. Next base: position 3,922,890 of record CM020238.1, read on the forward strand.
GCGGACGCCTGATTCCAGCTGGGTCTTACCTCCGGCAGAGCCGTGAATCAGGTCTGAGGCTTGACTGAAGCCTGAAGCGGAGCAGCGGAATCGGCACAAATGTGCGTGCTTTGCTTTTGCGAGCTGCTCTTACTGCTGAGATGTGTCGGTGCGTGCTGCGCTGTCGCGCCGGGCTCGTCTGGCCCTCGTGGCTGCTCGGCAGGTGCCAGCCCGAAGGCGATGAAGCCGTAGGTTGCCGCACTTCGGTTGCATCTGGAGTTTCTTGTCCACGTGAAAGCCAGAGGACGGGTGGCCTTTGGGGCAGGCCTGCGTGTCAGAGAAGCATCGGCATGATCCCGATTCCTGACGTGATAAGGCGCTGAAGCTTTTTGCTCCGGCTTTCTGCCCTTTCTACCCTTTCTCAATAGGTCTATAGTAATTAATTTCCAAGTCTGAAACATTTTTTTTCGCTCCTCACAAGGAAGATTCTTTCTTAGAGGTTCTTCTGTCGGGGACTTAGATTTTCCCATGGAAACTTTGGAAAATAGAAGAAGGTGGCTTATCCCAAGGCTATGTTAATGTATCCCAGATGGAAAAGTCATGCAAAAATATGGTCGTGTGGAGTAGGGGAAGCACTTTTCAAGGCTTTCAAAAAGCAAGGCTTTCCTCTGCTGGTATTCGCACTCAAAGGAAAACAAGAGCCTCTTTCTCCCCTTCTTTCCTCCCCCCCTTTACTTTGACAATAACATTTTCAACACCTTCTTATTCTGGCGTTTGATAGAAGCCGGACAGCTGTAACAAATTGTGGGGAAAATGGTCTTCTCCAGTCATACTTTCCAGCAGCGAAAAAAAATTGGGAGGTTTTCCGCTAGGTCTGTTTTTCTGCACCTCCGCTGTCTTTGCAGGCGTAAGGTCGGTTCGAGCAAGGGGAGGCTGTTTCCCCGCAGGAGATGGATGCGCAGTTTGGTCATTACCCTCCTGCTGGGATGCGAATTGGGTGCGCAACAATTTTGGAAGGTGCGCTCTGCGTGACAGCAATTCCCTAGAGTTAGTTTCGGTACAGAACAGAGCAGACGGATTGTCCACGTGCGGGAAGCAAAGCCCACCTCGCTCTTTGCTCTCCCCTTTGGGAACACGTCAGCTCCTTTCTTTCTGGAGGGTCAGGGATCGGGTTTCCCTTTCGGTTGCATTCCTCGGTTATTGGATACAGATTTTCTTGCATGCATGTCCCCTGCTCGTGTTTGCTCTCTGCAAGGATGACTGTAATGACGTGGCTTTTGGTGTGAGCAGCTTCACGTGGTGCCTCAGAAGTGTAAATCTGTTGGAGATTTCCTTGTCAAAACTACTTAGGGGTTTTGTGCCATTTTTATGCGCAGAACACATTTCCCTAGGTCTTCTATGTTTCCTGAGTCATGGTCCCTCCTGCTCCTCCCAAATAAGTGATTTAAACTATTAGCTCATTAGCTCCAAGAAGATGTTTTATTATAATAGGCAGCTCCAATATATTTCTTATTCATCATTGTAGAAGTTACGGGTTTGGGAAGATCTTTTGATCTTTGCCACCTATCAGTCCTGAGCTGCAACGAGCATCACCTCCACATCTCACCATCGTGAATCGCCACCAAATTTCACATTTTAAAAACACAGAGGCTTTAACGTGTGTCCCAGAAGGTTAACGTGCCATTTGTAAAATATTTGAGAATTAGCAGAGGACAGAAAACGGTTAATCAAGGTGGGAAGTTGATCCTTACAGTATTATGCATAATTGCTTCTCTCCATGTGATTTTGCTTAGCATAAAATGGTTTTGTACGCGTTAAGCTCATTTTACATGTCTATATTACTAGACACAGCATTCATTTGTCCAAGTTACATCAGAGGGTGGCTCTTTAGACTCCGAATTAACTGCATTAGGAGCCTAACTACCCACTGAGGCGTACAGAGCGGGCATTTTAGTGCTTTAATCTGGACGTAAAGATCAAATTTTAACCAGTCAAGTTTTCTCTGATGACTTGTCCTCTTGGAGTTATTCCTGTCCATTTGTGTGTCACCTCTTATATAATTTCAATTATTAGAGAACAAGCGTGTCGTATCTCTAATCTGCGCAGCACAGGGACGATTTCATGCTTACTGATCGCTTAATAAATGCATCACTTGGGTAAGGACAGATGTATTTCGAATTTTAGATCCTTTACAGTAAAGGGAAGTCCAGTCTACTTACGTTGAAAGGGTAAGAAAAACGTTATAAGGTCTGGATCTTCAAATCCAGACACTCTCATTTGTAAAAGAAAAGAAATGGGGAAGGGGGAGGAGGAGAGAGGAGGTGAGCCAAGAGGAGAGATAGGAGCAAGTCAGCCCTTTCTCCTGGAAGCCACTAAATCCTTTTCGTGTAAAGCAGGATGGCTGGTGAAAATGCTGACCTGCCTTTAACCTCTGAACAGCTTCCAGGATTTTTTGGCTCTCACTATGTAAGAGCAGCCAACTGTTAATGTTCAAAATCTGCTACTGAAAAGCAAACTGGTCAAAGAATCACGTGCTGCTACGGGGGAACTTTGCACTTCACGTCCCCACAGAAGCGGACTGTGAAGTTTTGCTGCTTGAATGCAGCAGAATATAAGAAAATCTCCAGCAATCGCAGCGAGGCTGCAAAATGAAGCAGAAAACGTTTCTTGCCAGTATGTAGAGCTTACCCAAGTGGTTGTGATGTTCGAGCAGCACCTTGTCGTTTAGCAGCGGTCTCCCAAGGGTATTAAAAGAACGTCTGTTTTCCGTGTTGCATCTTCCCGTAGAAGTGCTGTAATTTACTCGGACATGAAATGGGGCCACGCTTTGCCTTAACGTAGAGTCCTCTGATGATCTGCAGCGCGTTCCCCGCTTAATCGTTGGGGCATCGTCTTGAGCAGGGGAAGAGGTATGATGCTAAAGCAGCTCAAAGGGAAACCCGTGAGCTGCGTAAATCCCCTCGCACCGCTGCCGCAGCCGTGTCGACGGGGCTACCACCACGTGGACCGGTTGCCTTCGCGTAGACTTTGTGGATTTGACAGTGGGATCGAGTGCACCCTCAGCAAGTTCACGGACGACACCAAGCTGAGTGGTGCGGTGGATACGCTTGAGGGTCGGGATGCCATTCAGAGGGACCTGGACAGGCTTGAGAGGTGGGCCCGGGCGAACCTTATGAGGTTCAACAAGGACAAATGCAGAGTCCTGCACCTGGGTCGGAGCAACCCCTGGTATCAGTACAGGCTGGGGGATGCAGGGATGGATAGCAGCCCTGCCGAGAAGGACTTGGGGGTGCTGGTGGATGAAAGGCTGGACATGAGCCAGCAATGTGCGCTGGCAGCCCAGAAGGCCAACCGTATCCTGGGCTGCATCCAAAGGAGCGTGGCCAGCAGGTCGAGAGAGGTGATTCTGCCCCTCTACTCTGCCCTGGTGAGGCCCCACCTGGAGTACTGCGTCCAGCTCTGGGCCCCTCAACATAAGAAGGACGTGGACCTGCTGGAGTGGGTCCAGAGGAGGGACACAAGGATGATCAGAGGAATGGAGCACCTCTCCTACGAAGACAGGCTGAGGGAGTTGGGCCTGTTCAGCCTGGAGAAGAGAAGGCTCCGGGGAGACCTTATTGCGGCCTTTCAGTACTTGAAGGGGGCCTATAGGAAAAATGGGGAGAACCTCTTTAGCAGGGCCTGTTGTGACAGGACAAGGGGTAATGGTTTTAAACTAAAGGAGGGGAGATATAGGTTGGAAATCAGAAAGAAGTTCTTCACAATGAGGGTTGTGAAGCACTGGCACAGGTTGCCCAGAGAGGTAGTAGAAGCCCCATCCCTGGAAACATTCCAGGTCAGGCTGGACGGGGCTCTGAGCAACCTGATCTAGTGAGGTTGTCCCTGCTCATGGCAGGGGGTTGGACTAGATGGGCTTTAGAGGTCCCTTCCAACCCAAACTATTCTATGATTCTATGATTCTATGATTTTTACCATGGAAAACGACATGTAAAGCATCTCCGTCCTCTCCTGGAGGTCCCTGGCATGCAGCTTTTTTCACATTCTTTTTTGGCTGTTTTTTTTTTTACTCTGACTCCTGAGCTTTTATCAAGTTACTGCTTTCTCCAGATTTATGTGTTCGTGAGTTAAAAATAGGTTTGTTAATAAATTCATCTAGAGTGCGCGCTAAGCAGAATAGATGCTGCTGACAATAAAACAAGATAGATTTGTTTGCAAGTCTGACTGCTTTGAGAAGGGAACAAAGAGCAGCTCAAAAGGCACATCAAGATAAATTTAACTCAGGTTAAATATTTTTGTGATCTTACAGCTAAAACATTTGAATTCTGACATTCTCATCAGTATTATGAAATGCTCTGTTAATAATGGATAAGATTTCTAAGAATTGCAGATCTTTTTTTAAATCAAGCCAGTTTCCATTTGGGCTCATTCCCCAAAGGGGGAGCTCCCTGAAAAATGTCTGGAATTGATGAATAATGAGCTTTTGTTCACTAATGCATCTGCATATTGCAGGTGACGGGCTGGCAGTTCAGGAGGTGAGAAGGGAGGGTATTTATCAGGCGTCTCATCAGCTCTTGAGCAAAATTAGCGGGGTCACAGAATCCCGACCACGCGACGTACAAAAGGACACCATCTCTGGATCCGGATTCAATTCTCTCTCCATTTCGTTAAAAGGACAAATTAAGCAGAAAGCAAACACGTGTGCGCACGTGTGATGGGATTCGTGGTGGATGTCAGGGGTGAGAAACCACGAAGTCATGAAACAGCAGTTCTGCCTTCCCCCCGTTAAGCCACTGAGGCATCAAGGGGCGGGTTTGCCACCGAAAGCTGGCCCTTAAATACCGGCTCGATATCGGGTCGGGTACAGGTGTGGGTCACGTTACTGGAAAAAAGGAGAAAGAAGAGTGTTTAAAGTGGAAGGAAGCGGCACGGACCACACGTTATACTCCAACTGTGAAATCTGCTTCGGTTTATGGCCCAGCCCGGTAGATGGGAAAAAAAATAAGAGTGAAAAATTGAAAGAAAGAATAAACTGAAAAGACGGATCAGAAGACAGCTAGAGGAAAAGTCACTGTTGTCAACTCCCACGGTGTTATTTTGGATACTGTGATAAGTGACTTTTCCTTAATGTTTTAGCTGTTGATGGTGTGAGATTAGATGGGGGACTTGGCTTTTATTTTAAGAGCAGCAAGATTTTAACCTTCACGGTTATGAAAAGCTTCGCAATGATCCAAGCTTGCCCCAAAAGTTAATACCAAGTTTACAAATAACTTCCCTCCCCTTGTGCACACACCCCCACACATGCCTCCGTTCTGCTTTCTTGTTTAAATGGCGTAATTTTAAAACCAGTTTTAAGACTGTGATGGACTTAAAAAAAAAAAAAAAAAAAAGAGGAAAAATTGTCCTTGTTGATGCTAAAGAAGGACAAAAAGGTGACCTGGTGTTGATGAGACGGGCAAAAATAAAGGATCCGAAAGGTAAAAGGTGGGCAGTACAGAGAGGGCACTGGAACAAGAAGGTGGTGGGAGTTGATGTAGGGTTAGAGGGATGTGTAAGTACAGGACCTGCATTTCTCCTTCGGAAGCGTTAACGGCCCCCCGTTAAAGGCCGGCGGTCGGCGGTCGGCCGTCGCTCCGCAGGCAGCGCGGTGCGGGTTTGCGGAGGGGGAGCACGCGCACGGGCTCGGGTTGGGCGAGGAAAGAGCCTGCCGGTGCGGGCCGCTCCCGCAGGTCGGGGAGCCCTTCTCCGCGGTCGCCGTGCCTCGCCGGCTCAGAGGTGCTGCTCCAGACACGCACGCGTGGTTTTGTGAGAGGGATATGTCTAAATACCAGTATTTAGGAGCATGGGCGGGGGGGGGGGGTTATGATGTTTTGGTAAATCAGCCATCAGGATTGCTACCTCTGTGTTAGATTTGGAACCTTTTTAATAGACTTCTTTACTGTTTATAATAGTGGACTGTCCTTAAAAACATTCGTTACCTTGTTTCTGCAGGTGACCAACTGAAGTTTATAAAGGAAAGCTTCGCGGCCCTGCTCTGCCTCGCGAGCGGGGTGCTTGCGGTGGGCCGTGCGCTGGCGGGGGGGGTGGCTCGCTCTTGAAATGCTGTTTTCCCCAGGCCGTACGTTTCCAGTCCGCGCAGCCGGCGGGTCCGAGCCCTTCGAGGCATTCATACCATTCTTCATCCCGCTTGGCAGCCCGTGCAGCAGGGAATTCAGATTTAGAACAGAACGAGTATAGGGTCAGCGTGATGCTACTGTCAAGGTATTTTTCATTATGTTTCAAGACCTTTTGTGTGCTTACTGTGATTTATGATACCTCGAGGCTTGAAACAGAAATGGGTTTACCTGTTCAATCTCTGTCTTTTTACAGGATTGTTTATATGAATTAAGCCAGTGATTTTTTTGTTGCCCTGTTTGAGACCAGTGTTGTAAGAGACGTTAAACATACCAAGAGTGGTGTGGATGTTGACCTCAAGCCTTGAGCAGGGCAGACTTAAGGGTTTTTTCATTTTTTTGCACGGAGAAGCCTTAAACTCACTGGCTGATGGTGTCCAGCGGAGACTAATGTTCTTCTAAAAGCACCGAGTGCTGCGGGGGCCGTCGGGGCATGGGCTGCAAGTGACTGCCCGGGGCTGCCGCATCCCTCGGGAAAGGTTTGGGCTCACGCTTTCTGCGTGCCAAGTTTTTCTGTTTGGCAGCCGAGCTCCCTGGAGCGGTCTGGGGCAATCCGGCTATATTTAGGTGTATCCCTCTGTGGCTGAGTTTATGAAGGCTTATGTAGATGAGGGTGAAAAGTGTATTTTACTCCTTGCCAGCTCGTACGTGTTGGCTAGGACATCCCTAATGCGATAAGGCAAGTCGTGTTGTGGTCTGTTACTGGAGAGGAGTGAAACGAGGTTCACTTGCAGCGTTCGCAGGAGTGTTTTTAGTACCTAATTTCAGTGCAACATATGATACGTTGCTGCAGTTATTTCTTCAAAGCAACAAAATCCCTCTTTCCTACTTGAGACATCATAAATCTTTACATATAATTAATGTTACAGCTGTTGGTCATCATAAAGTGGTAACTGTAGAAAACTGCTTTCTCCTGCAGTTCCATCTGAAGAGTGAACGTAAAGGTTGACATTTTCCAGGCATGATCTCTGCCTCCAGGAGAAGGGGATGGGATGGCAAAAATCCCCTCACGTGTTTGACTCAAGACAAGTGCCGTTAAAGCCTCATGCGCCAGGGCACAGGCCCGCTTGCGATTAATGAGAAATAGTATTTGCGGTCCCGTAACTCTCCGAGAACTGTAGTAGTACTGGCTGCAGCGACATCGAAGGTGCTGTCTTGGATGAACTGCTGCATTGGGAGAGTTCTGTTTTTTCCCAAAGAAATAAAAATACTTTAAAACATGTTATTTGCAAAAAGTTCAGATCAAAATGTTTCACCGAGGGAAACGAGCCAAGTTTGAAAATGAAAGCTTGACGTAGGCAAGTCCTCTGCCAAGGAAAATGCAGACGTAAATCGTGGCTACTCAAAGCAAGGTAGGATTGTAAAATGACTCCGGCATCTCTGGAGTGTGTCCCCTTCTGGCGTCCAAGTCCACGTGTCTTCAGAGACGCTGAGGCTGCGCTGCTCGAGGCTGGAGCGGTTAGTGCGGAGAGGGGCGCGGAGGGGCTTGCAAGGGGCACCGGCTGCTGCCTCCGCTCCTTCGAGGGTCTTTGTTACTACTCATTAACACGCTTGACAGTGCTTGGATGCTTTGGATGCCTCAAGTTCTGTCTGGGTTCGTATTAAATAGTGTGAGACTGCGTGCTGGCGGAGACTGGAGATAAGCACATATATATAAAAAAATAAATAAATATCTATACACTTCTATATTTCTATACATACGGTATCACTGTAGTGCTATAGAGAACCTCAGCTGTTTCTGCATGGCGTGTTCGGGGTGTGACTTGCACGGCTGCCCCTGCCTTACTCCGTCCCCTGCGATAACCCTCTCCGTGCCTCCACGAGGCTGCGGCGTCTCTTCTGCTCCCGCCGGCACGCGCCGCGCTCCGTGTGATCGCAGGGCCCAGGCTCTGCCGCGTTGGGCTTTTTCTCGCCGGGGTTGTGCTTTCTGGCTGGCTTCAGCAGTGAGAAGAGCTTCACGGAGACGCACGTTCTCTCGGTGTCTCTGCGGCCCCGCTTCATCACGGCGCCCTCCTGTCGTGGCACCCCCAGCTCGGCGTGTCCCAGCACGTAACCTGATGCGCTGGGTATCGTCTGGTGGAGGCTCAGGGTTGAAGGATCTGCCTCTCGGCAGATGGCTTACAGCAAAAATTCCTCCTCTTTGATGGATTTGAGGTCATCAGTTTATCTTTCTCAAATTTAGAGTGCACTACCTGCTAAGAGGTTGCATTTTTTTGAGCTTTTGGTTGATTAGATATCCTTCAGTTTAAAAATCACAGAATTACGGAATGGTTTGGGTTGGAAGGGACCTTTAAAGATCATTTAGTTCCAGCCTCCCTGCTGTGAGCAGGGACATCATCCACTACTAGATCAGGTTGCTCAAAGCCCCATCCAGCCTGACCTTGAACCCTTCCAATGATGGGGCATCCCCACTTCTGGGGGCAACCTGTGTCTCCCCACCCTCCTTGTAACGAATTTCCTGGGACGCGCAAGAAATTTTCTGGCCACATCTGAATGTTTGTTTCTTTTTTAAACCCTGTATTAAGAAAGTGTTAATTCCGTTATCTCCATCAGTGTGGCAATTCCGTTGTCATATTCCGGTTTTGGGGTTTCCAGTGGCAGGGATGGTCCGAGCACCCCCCGGGGATGGGGGCTCCTTCTCCCACGGCTGTGACACCCCTCATCCAGCAAACCCCCGACTGTGTCCCGCGAGCCGAGTCCATGAGTGTTTCAATCGGCTTCTCTGCATCTGGATTAAGGCCCAGAGTATTTTTAACATGTAGATACCATTCAGATACGTTAATGATGCAGCAGGAGTCCCGTTGTGACTGTGAGCGGGATTCATCCCGAGGGTGGATCCTCATTCCCCACGCAGCCCTCTCCGGAGATCATTGCTGTCAAGCACAGTTAATCCCCCGCGGGCCGACGCGGGAGATGACGGGGAGATGTACTCACACACCCGAACCGTATGAGCCCAGACCCTGTCCTAAAATACCCTCTGCAGCTCTGGAAAGTTTAGGGTATGACTATGGCAAACTTGCAGGAATAATGTTATTTTGCCGATTTCCTTCTTGTTGTGGGGGTTTATGGGCTGGATCCTATCAGGGACTGACATGAAGTTCTTTCTACCCAAGAAGTCTTGGCACTTCCTTCGCACGCGAGCATCGCTAACTTTTTGAGTATCAGCCTTAGTTGGTGCAGATAATGTGAATTTTCTGAAATTAGATGTCGCTTTCTCAAATTTTGATGGTGAAGTTGCAATTTCTGCGCCGTTGGTGAGCTTCAGTTCCCCCAGGAGACGTGCTCTGCGTGGCGGTTCGTGTTCCTGACTTGGGGCTAGCCTCCTGCTTCTGCCTTTTAAATAAAGTCAAAATCAGTTTGGTTTAAAATAGCTCATAGAAGAGATTAAGTCCATCGAGCGATTGCTTCCAGCCTGTGTAGCAGTACTTGTATCATCCAGCGCTGTTCCGAAGGTAAATTAATCCACGGGGAACAATCCTAAATACCTGATTCAGTGAAGAGTTTGCACATAAAACAGCTTTAGTGTAAAACAGTAAAAATTATTTAAAATGAACACAAATTGACGATTAGAAAAGGGACCTAAAGGATTTATTAACTTTTTTTCTTTTTTTGTTGCTTCATTTAGAGGAAACTTACTTTGACACATAGTTATTTTGGTTTTCCTCAGTTTGATGTATTGGAAGAGGAGTGATTTCAGCTGCTGATGTGTTTCTACAAAGATTAATTAGAAATATACTGAGATAGGTTATTAAAATTAATGGATTTTAGTGGATCAATGGATTATTTTTTTTCTGGTATGCCTAGCACTGCAGACCCAGACTTTGAAATGGAGATTTTTCTAGAAAGCCCTTTCGAACCTATTTCTCAATATTAAACAATTGGAGGCAGCAGGAGAAATCTGTGAACATCTGTTTCTTGGTTTTATCTTATTTTCCTATGCTAAAGTGTAAATGTGTTTACCTGACAGCAAACCTATGTTTAAACGCCAACGAGCCAATACCGGCTCTTAGCAGCTGCATGGGTTGGTTTTAAATTTCAAAGTATGTTACAAACAACTAAATTTTGGAACACTTGAGGAGATAGGAAGATATTGATCCCACTGCGTAGACGAGAAACCCAGTACTGAGAAATAAAATGATAGAAATAGGGGTAAAGGTCGAAGCCGCGTGGAGTCGTTGGGATGGATAAAGAACAGGCACAGTAAGAATTACAGGGCTTGATTTTTTTTAAGGATGATGATGTGATTTTAGATGTAAGCAGTTAATTCTGGTTCCTATTATAATGGCATTTAACACGTATAATTAAGCCCGATTAGTCCTTGGACGTTGAAGTTCATGGTTTTGCGTTGGGGATAGAGTCCGGCAGCCCGCTTGGCACCCCGGTAAGGAGAGCCGTCCGGAGCCCCTGGCTTTAGGTGTCATCACCTGCCTGTTCTGTCAGGTCTGCAGGGGTGTTGCTGAGCATTTAAATCGAACGCCTCCCGTTAGGCACTGAAATTATTCCTGTACTCCACATGTAAACAACTCACTAAAATATGTAGTTCTCCGCTTCTGGATGCATCTAGAAAAACAAGCGGAACAACCCTTACCTGTGTGCAATAAAACTGCGTCCTCCTTTAGGTGCTCTTCGGCTGGAGCTTCTTTCCTCGGCTGCTTACTCTTAAAACTTGACATGCTCATCTGCGGGAGGGCGGGAAGGTGCTACAGCGGGATCTGGACGGGCTGGAGCGATGGGCCGAGGCCAAGTGTATGAGGTTCAACAAGGCCAAGTGCCGGGTCCTGCCCTTGGGTCACACCAACCCCAGGCAGCGCTACAGGCTTGGGGGGGAGCGGCTGGAAAGTGCCCGGCGGGAAAGGGCCTGGGGGGGTTGGTCGGCAGCGGCTGAAGATGAGCCAGCAGCGTGCCCAGGTGGCCAAGAAGGCCAGCGGCATCCTGGCCTGTATCAGCACTAGTGTGGCCAGCAGGACCAGGGCAGGGATCGTCCCCCTGTGCTCGGCCCTGGCGAGGCCGCACCTCGAGTGCTGGGGTCAGTTCTGGGCCCCTCACTCCAAGACAGACACTGAGGGGCTGGAGCGTGTCCAGAGACGGGCAACGGAGCTGGGGAAGGGGCTGGAGCACAAGTGCTGTGAGGAGCGGCTGAGGGACCTGGGGGGTTTGGCCTGGAGAAAAGGAGGCTGAGGGGAGACCTTCTCGCTCTCTGCAACTCCCTGAAAGGAGGTTGTAGAGAGATGGGGGTCGGTCTCTTCTCCCAAGGAACAGACGACAGAACAAGAGGAAATGGCCTCAAGTTGCGCCAGGGGAGGTTCAGATTGGATATTCGTAAAAATTTCTTCCCCGAAAGGGTTGTCGGGCATTGGAACAGGCTGCCCAGGGAGGTGGTGGAGTCCCCATCCCTGGAGGGATTCAAAAGACATCTAGATGAGGCCCTAAGGGATGAGATTTAGTGGGGGACTTGGTAATGCTGGGTTAATGGTTGGACCCGATGATCTTGGAGGTCTCTTCCAACCAGAACAATTCTATGATTCTATGGAAAAAGCTTTAGCCTAAAAGCACGTGAGTCTTTGGAGTAATTCACTGTTTGCGTTTGTCGGTAGAAAAGCTGATGTTGTGCTGTTTGTTAATGAGGCAGCATCTCCCTTGGCCGAGGAACGGGCTCGTGCGAAGGCGCGAGGGCTGCCCCCGAGGAGCCGTTGCCGCGTGTTCGTGCTGCAGGCGAGGAGTGGTGCATCCACGCTGCTGTGTCCAGGGCCAGACGGCACAGAAATTAGCAGAGAATTTGGACTGGGAAAGGTATTTACCACGACTAAGTGAAAATGATGTATTTCAGTGCATTTATCAAGTAGATCTACAAGCACTGGGCACGTCCGGGGCTTTGGAATGTTCAGGGTCAAGTTGAATTTCAGGGTTTTGAGTAGCGGTGGAAATGTGTGTGATTGGGGCGATGAGAGGATAGTGAGCTCTGGTTTGTGATCTCTGTTTCTTCCGCCCCGAGTTATGGAGCGGGCAAGTTTGACACACTCGGATAAGCTGGTATGGGCGTTGGGACCTTGCCTCAATACTGAAGAGGTCTGATTATGACCTTGAACAAATATGTGGGAGACTGAAGATGAAAGGAAAGTCCACAGCCCGAAGGGAGTTACAGCCAGGGGATAACCGCATCGGAATTCAGAAGGGAAAACGCCCACGGGGAGAAGATGTTCGCGGTGTGGATCAGTATAGTATTGTCACTTCTCAATGTGAAAGTCAATATAGCAACAATCCTGATCTGTGAAATGAAATAGTATAAGGGAAAATGTGTGGATTACAGTTAAAGCTTCATAAAACCCTGCTGTCCATCAAACGAGATATTGGGTGCAGTTTCTGAACCAAACGAATCCGTGAGAGCTGGTTGTTCGTGCACGTCGGGTGGGGGCTTTCTGTGCCTACGGCTTTTCCATGTCAGACCTTGCAAGGTTATAAACGTCTGCAAACATTCCCTGAAAAGGTGGTAACTACGATGCAAATTAAAAGATATGAGGAGCACTGGTAATGTTTTTTCCTTAATAATTTCTGCCCTTTCTGGAATTGTGTGTTCTAATACAACGCTGCACATCATTTTGAGTACTCTTTGTAATTACAAATGGCTTTGAACAGTATGAGCCAAAACATTATAGCCCAAACGGTCTTTTAGAAGGAGTAAGCAGAAACAGTATCATGAAGCTAAATTCCATAATCTCTGATTTATGTGAATGTGGAAAATATGATGAGCATCATTTTTGGCTCTTGCATTGCACAACTCGCCGTGGAGCAGCGTGTGTGCAAGCCGTTCTTTCTTTGTTACTCATTTTGTTTATAATTTCTTCCTTCAAGCTACTTTGACAAGCTACTCAGAAAATGTGGAACGCACTAAGTATGGAGGGGAAAGCAGTAAAGAACTTGGATCGGGAGGAAACCTGAAACCTTGGCAGTCCCAGAAATCCAGCATGGACTCCTGCTTGTACCGCGTGGATGAGAACATGACGGCCTCCACCTACAGCCTCAACAAAATCCCGGAGAGGAACCTGGAGACGGTCTTGTCCCAGTCAGTGCAGTCTATTCCTCTGTACCTTATGCCACGGCCAAATTCAGTCGCAGGTAAGAAATAAACATTTTTGCCTCTAGGTCAGAGCGAGACACGGTGCGTGCGTGTCACAGCCTTTTTCATGTTCTCATTAGCGGAAGAGAAATCTCCTTTCTGTAGTCATCATCATTAAGCGTGACAAAAATTGTCTTTTCATTTGACTTATTGCTTCTAAATGGAAAATTCCTGTGGGGAAAACTGGTTCTGATGATGTTTAATGGTTATTTCAGCAGTCTGTGGTCCCTTTTTTACAAAATTGTACAATTGTAAGATTATTGGAGAATATGTTTTAAAAAAAAAAGATTCTTTGCTATCATTACAACGCAGACAGTCTTGGGTTTAACGTACCACGTAATTCCCAGACGTCATTGCCATTTCTGCTGTTTCGAAGGATTCATTGCAAGTAAAATCAAGTGTCTGATCTTCTCTGAAGATCTTCAGAACTTTGGAGTTAAGAGAATTATGATCCAACCTAAACGATTCTCTGATCCTGGGATACTTTCTGTCTCCAGAAAAGTTGCTATGGATCCCACCTCTCTCGGCGGACTTTGCCCTGAACGTCTTGGCAGTGCTGGGTTAATGGTTGGACTCGATGATCTTAAAGGTCTCTTCCAACCTCAACAATTCCATACAGCGTTACTCTGTTCTAGAGTCCTATAGTATTATAGATATTATATAGTATTATGTATATTATAGAGTTCTATTCTAGTTCTAGACGCACTGGTTTGGCTTTCGCAGCGTCTGGGATTTGCTAATGACTGAAATTTTTTGTTTTGGCCTAACATCAGCATGTTCTTCATTTAATTTCATGTCTGCTGTTTGGAGGATTCCTAAATGATGCTGTGACATATCTTAGTGATGTCTTTTACCAGTCTGCTGCGTTTCCCCCTGAAGCTGGTAACAGCAGGACAGAAACAAGAGAAAGGAGTAAAAATCTGAAAGCTTTACTGAAAAGCTGCTTGCCTGGAATTGTTCTCCTTTGCTTTGCTGCCCCGTATTTTTTTCTTGCTGGGGAACTTCTCTGGGTTTAAACATTCCGTTGAGGTGGTCTGTCTGTCTGTGTAGACACATGGAGAAATACGGTCCTTGTCTCTTTGTAGAGTGCCTGCAGGATTCTCCGGCTGCCGGGCAGCATGGATGTTGCTCCAGAGGGTCCGGACTGCACAGAGCCTGGGATATTGTCTGTTAAACCAGCGTCTCTTGGCAACCCAGGCTGCGTTGCATAACTAGATTAGGTTTCCTTTTTAGTCCCACTTTGGACAGTCACAGGCCTAAAAGCGATGTAGAAATGAGGTTTTATAGATGCTAAAATATGGGCGCCCTGAGCATGGAGGTACATCACCATGTGCTGCTTGCTTACGTCTGAAAGACTAAAAGCCTGGGATTTCAGAGTGGAAAGAGGGGATAGGAAAAAAGCGGGAAATTGCGCTTGCCTAGCCTCGTTCCTTTAGGTTCGTTTCTTATAAATGACACCGCGTAATCACCTTCAACAGAACACAGGGTAGGCCAGGTACCATAAATTTAAAAACGCCTGTGTATTGGTTCAGTTGGCTTTGGAAGTTGCTGACTTGATGCATTTAGAGGCAAATCCTGTTGCAAGAGAACTGCCCGGCAGGATTCGGGAACAGCTCTTGGTTTGGTGGGGCTTTCCTGCTTTTGAGTAGTACGTCAGCTAACACAGCTCATGTCCCAGGACAAGCCCTTGTGGTAGTAACTGTGGTCAAGAATACAAGACTTGGCTTAACCTTTCCTCATCGAATGACCACATTATCTCTTTTAAGCTTATGGCACCAGAAAATTATGTTTTCTAGGTGATAGATGTGTATGGGTTTTGTTCCCCGGAGCGGTTAACCTCGTTATCTGGGTACCTGAACGATGGGAGAGGGAAACCAGATGCCGTTTCATGGTTGACTTAAGCCTATTTGCAAAATGCGCCATTGCCCAAAGAGCAATCCGGCGCTGTCTGCCGACTCCACGTCCTCGCACCAGCGCTACGCGTTGGGTCGCCATTTGATAAACCTGATGAGCAGACTAATCCAACTGAAAATTAACCCACCAGAAAATACGTATATTTACTTTGAGCGACAGGTTCATTAGTGTGGAGGTAAAGCGTGGCTGGGAGTGGGGCAGAAAGCTGCCTTTCTTTTTGTGGTATTCCACGTTTTAAGGTAATCATGAAACCACAGCTTTGCTAAAACAGGCTGTTCTTGTCTTTTTTTTTCAAATGCAGTTGAATTTTTATACAAACAGTCTATTCTTGGGAACCAAAGCATGGCAGCACTTACACCTTGTGGCTTTTTTGTTCTTTTTTCTTCTTTTTTTAATTTTTTTTTTTTTTTTTAAGGTTCTCCCTGAATATCTTCCAAAATGGCACAAAAACGTCTTTCTTGTAGCAGGCTTACAAACAGCATTCACTGCCATGTAACGCACCCCTTCACTCACCAAACAGCTCGCAACTGGAAGCAGTTCTCCCGACGCCTATTGATCTCCTCTTGCACTTTGTTGCATGATATTTCTTCAGAAACAGTTAAAAGCACTTTTTTTGGTAAATACATTCTCTTGGGGAAAAAAAAAACCAAAATACTGCAGGCTGTTGTGTACCGTGAGATGCCAAAGTGGGATGTTAGATTTGGTAGAGCACACTTGGGTGTTGGTAGACCTCAGCGGGAGCACGTATGGTGAGCAGTACGGAGTGAGTTACTGCCCGGAGTATAGAAGTTGTTAGGCAGTTTTACGGTACGAAGGCAGAAGCGGCTGTGAAGGGCGCTGCTGTTTGCCCGGGCAGCCGGCATTGCGACGTACTCGCTTGGAAGAGAAAGGGGAACGGGGCTGCGGAAGGGTCGGAGCAAATTATCCCTCTTGCAATAGCAGGAGAACTTTAAAGGTCTCCGGGTTACGCGTAACTTATGGGCAGCAAATTGCTCACAGCTTGGCTGCGACGTAAAGTACTACTAATAAATTAGAAGAAAATTAAGCGAAATTAAGCGTAGTCTCTGTGCACTAATACCGTGTTTGAGGGGAAGAAAACTCAGGGAAATTCAAGGACCAGAGCTGCTGGTTCTTTTCTCCTAATATCGCACGTGAGCAGCTCCCAGTTGTATTTAAACGAGTGCCACCACGCTCAGAGCCAGCCCCGCTTTGAAGGCACCGAGTCCCTTCCACCTTGGAATTTCATCAAGTCTTTTCAAAGCTAAAAATGCAGTTCAGCTCCTGAAATTGGTTTCGTGCACCGTTCGCAGACCGTCTTTCTAAATGCAGAAGGAGCCCAGCCTGGCTCCCTATTGTCTTTTTTGTCTTTTGATATAGAAAGGGTATTTTTGATCTCCGTAGGGAATCCTTGAAGGATCTTCTTACTGAGTTAGCATTTCTCCAGCACTTTTTTCCTCGCGGGTTGGTGGAGCTAAATATTCTTCCAGCATTTTTTAGTTATGTCTCTCTGGGATCCCAAGGTTTTTTTTACAATCTCAAGATTTTTTGATGTTTTCTAGATTATACTATTTTTGCCATTTTACTTATAAAGTCCCTATCGATTGAAAAAGAGCAGTGGTTCCCTCGATGGATTCCTCTCGTCTTTGGAGAGAACGCTTGTTGCCGCAGCGCACCCGCAGAAATTCAGATTTTCATCAGCTAAATTGCATAAAACCAGCTGGAATGAAACGATCGTATCGCTTTCATCTTGGAAACTGAGACGTATCCCGCTCCAGCTAGATGCAGGGAACGGTGGCGCTTCGTGGATGTTGGCCTCGGTTTCTCAGTCTCTTGGAGAAGGTTTAGCTGGATTTACCAAAGATTTTTAATATTGTGCGTTTAGTAGCTTATAATTTTAGCAAAGTTACACTGCTTGAATTCAGATTTTTAAGGTCAGGTGGCTGAATTTTCTGAAAAGCTTTAGCGTAAGTGTTCAGCCACGTTGGACGTGAAAATAAGGGGAAAATGCAGCGTTTTGCTGGAGGTAAAGTCCTGGGCTCGCTGCAGTTGAGCGGCCCCAGCACCTCCAGCTTCGCCGCTTGGGCACAGCTGGATTTCCTTGGTGTTAAACTGCTTTTGTTAAACCCCTCTTGAGGCTCTAAATTGGAGTAAATTCTTGCCATAGCGCTGACTTTGGTGGTCTGAGACAATTTCATTGCCATGATGGTCGTATTATTGGGGAAATAGTTGTAAAAATCAAGTTTAGTGCTGGTAGCCTTACACGTAACTTGTAAATTCACTCTATTTGTGTGACCTCCAGCCGTAACTATGTAAAATGTAAAGTATCATCAGGTTAGAACCGGCATTGGTTACAGATAAGAAAAAGTCACGTTAGCATTTCAGGATTTTAAAGCATTTTAAATTGTTTACGCACAGGGAAGCGATTATATTTTCTGTTACCTTCAAGTCATAGCTCAAATCCTTTTTTCTTTTGTTTAGCCAACGCTGTATTATACTGTATTAACTTAGTGTATGTGTGGGGAGGAACCCACAAAAAAGCAAATTAAAAATTCTCTTAGTTCTAATTAAGGCAATTCCCTTCGTACGTAGTCAGGACAGGGATGCTGGGAGGTGTGAAGTGTGTCGCTGGCAAAGCCCCTCGTGGTGGCAGGGGCAAAG
Organism: Phoenicopterus ruber ruber; assembly: GCA_009819775.1. Taxonomy (NCBI): domain Eukaryota; kingdom Metazoa; phylum Chordata; class Aves; order Phoenicopteriformes; family Phoenicopteridae; genus Phoenicopterus; species Phoenicopterus ruber. The sequence goes on from CM020238.1 coordinate 3,940,725, forward strand.
GGTGCCAAGCTAACGGGGACATCCTCCGGGGTTACGGTTACAGCAACAGCAAAGTCCCCCAAAAGCGATTATAATTCCCTTTTATGTTGCGTTTCCCTGCTCTCCAGCGAGTTGGGTGACGGTTTCAGAAAGACAGGAGTTGCTAGCAAAATTCTTTCCAAAAAACCCCAAAATTCTTTCCAAAAAACCTTCTGGGTGGTGCAGAACTTTTTACCTGTCAGGCGAGATGGCGTGTGCTCCAAAATGAGGGAGACTGCAATTTTGAGAGGTTATGATCCAAGGAAAAAACCCTATAAAAATAATCCCAGGTCTTCCAATAATTCTTTAAACCTCGGTTTTACAGTTCAGCCCCATATGAATCCATTTGCTTTGCTGTTTTATTGTTCCCAGAAACGGAAAGCTTCAGCTGCCTTTTCTTCCTACCCCATCCCAGGCAAATGGGCACAATAATTCATTTTATATACTGCAACATTTTTCACACGAATCGTCCGAAGACGCTTGGCATTGGAGCTGGGCATTCAGGTTTTTGAATGAACACAAATTTCTGAGGAAAGTTTGCGTTTCGTGTACACAGTGAACGGCTCGTTCTATTTCCATTACCCGTGAAATGGAACATGAAATCTTGTGTTATTTAGACCACATGCATGGTTTATAAGCTCTGTTTAAATGTTAATAGAGAATTAAAATGCCCTTATGTAACACGAGCTCCTCTCTTTTTCCTCTTGGAGAATATAAAATAGCAGCAAATATATTATTAGTTACGAACTTCAAATTCTTTATCCATTAGCAAAGTGGATTGTTGGAGGTGAGGGCAGGGTCTGCGCAAACGCCTGTAAATTGTGTCGTTGTGGGACCGCGGTGGGCAGTGGTTATCTCGGGAGCATCCTGTAGCCCCGTATCTGGCAGCTGGTCCTCTAAGGGGGTTTCTGGCAGAGACCCGAGGGTCTGGCAGACCTGCCTACCTCTGCCTGCACCGCACAAGGCAGAAGCACAAGCTAATGGTACAAGAAAGGTTATAAAATGTGACTTGAAAAGTGTGGCTTGCAGAAAAGCGAATACCTCTCTCTGTCAAGGTCAGAAAAATACGAGGTCAAGCAGCGGTATCTGAGCGGGCGCTGAAAGTGATTGGAAGAAACTGATGATAAAACTGGGTTTCTTACTGTTGAAATATGTTGATATTTTCCTCTGTCCCATGGTTTCCCTGGAGGAGGCTGGGAAGGGTCACGTAATCGGTGATCCAGTCTGGAGTGACCAGCCCGTGAGATGTGAAGCCGCAGTGAGACCTGTTGAAGACCACACAGGGCGGGAGCAGAGCAGAAGCTGTTTAAGAATACCTCTAACTCTGCCCGAGGGAAAGAGAATTGATGCCAAAACAGCGCAGAGAGAAACGCGATGTTAAAGGAGATGCGCTGCGACGGGGGAAAGGGAGCTCTGATGAGATGGGCCGAGGAGCACGTGCTGCTCCGCACGCCCTGCGGTGGTGGCTGCGTTGCAGTGTCACAAAAAGTTGCACCTATTTTCTTTTTTTTTACATTCATCATGGGGTATGGTTAAACTCTGACTTAGATGCAACTCTTCGTGTGAGTTATTCCAAGGAAAGAGATGAAGATGCTTCGGATAAACCCCAAAAAGTTAGCATTGTCCTCTTTGTGTATGATCATTTCGTGGTAAGTTAGACCAGATATCCGGCCAAAAATTAAGTCGTTAAACCTGAAGCATGTTTTTTAATGCAGCTGTAAGGACTCTGAATTTAGGGTAGATGGAGAATCCCTTGTAATAACGCAATCTGATCTGTGCATCAGGCGTGGCAAGCTGAATCCGTTGACTCGGATGAGAGCAGCGATATCCCCCCCTTTTCCCCACCTCCCCCCGAAGACCCAGTCTGCACAGTCCTCCCTGGGCTGCCAAATACCAATTGCAAGTCAGGTTGGTTTGTGTTTGCTGTTCAAATAGTGCATTGAAACTGAATTATCTTCCGCTATTTGTTTGCCACTTCCTTGGGAGAATTGCGTCTGCGGTATGCAAATACTATTTTTGAGGAGGTGCTTTTTTCCTCCCTTGTGTTTCACGTGCAGTCACTGTGTCTTATTACGTAGGATAAGGTTCAGAATTGAGGGGAAGCTTTCAACAGTTTAATATTATATTTTCTAAGATGAATTGATCTTGCATAATTTTTGAAGTACCAAAGCTTATTGTCAGGAAAAAATTACTTCTGGCTCCTCCGGCCTTAGATCTCTTTAATTATTCCTCAGTTCTAAATCAGGAAGATAAATCTCAGTTCATCAGCCTGAGAAATGGCAGGATGGTTGTACTGACAATTGCAAAAATAACCCGTGGCAAAATGTGAAATGGATCTGGCAGCACACGCTGACTGCAGTTCCTGGTGTCTGAGGCTCCTCAGTTGCGGCTGTAGAAGATGATGATGATGATGATGATGATGATGAAGGTGGGAAGAGAGCCTGGCTTTGGGCTGCAGAGGAGTAACTCCTCATTTCTTGTAGGACCAACAATAAATCAGGCCACTGGCCATCGTTGTGCTCTTCTCTGGCAGCGCACAAAGTCCAGCCCCGCAAAACGTCTGGGAGGTGGTGGAGTCCCCATCCCCGTAGGGATTCAAAAGACGTTTAGATGAGGCCCTAAGGGATACGATTTAGTGGGGGACTTGGTAGTGCTGGGTTAATGGTTGGACCCGATGATCTTGGAGGTCTCTTCCAACCAGAACAATTCTATGATTCTGTGATTGCGGTTGGCTTCCCAACAGGCAGGACAGAGGTTGAACTGCAGACTCTGTACATAAATAAAAATAAAAACTACCGGCAGGATTGCAGTTCTTCCCAGGAAACTAAACAATTCTTCTTCCAGAAGGCTGCATGTGTATTGTAGGGACTCAAAAAATACTCAGTTGTTGTTTGCTTCAGAGGCTCCTTTCTGGCTGTTGTGCAGCAATTAGTGCCGTCGAGCCGCCGTCGGAGCAGCCGGATCGTCGTGCCTTTGCCATTTGCTGTTTTGGAGCGAGCAGGGTTGACGTTCTTTTCTTGATTCGTAATGAAAGACTGACCGCTGTCATTCTGTAGACCTCAGTTACGGAGGGAGTGTGAAGGACAGCTCTCCGGCTTCATCCCTGTCTTGCTCACCAAAATCCACATCCTAGAAGACTAATGAATGCAATTTTGACAGATTGTTCAGCCCATTGCATTAGAAAAGCTTTTTACTTGCACAGCTCAACAAGTGCTGACAAAATTATGTTCCTCAGAAATCATCTAAGTCCCAACATTGCTAACCCTCCTTTAGCTGGTGCGGACACGGTCTACAAACCACTTCCGAAGGATGGCTCCGAAGTCTGGCTCTGCATTAACAGCTGTGGTCACCAGTGGTCCATCATTTAGGCTCCAGAAGTCTTGGATTCACGTTGAAAGCCTTTCCCTGCGTTGTAAGTAGGAAAATCCTGCAGCCTGTAAGTAGGCGGTGAGGAGAAGATGGGAATGATGTGTATGAGGCACTCGGCTCGTCGTCTGTTAACTGTGGCTTTTATGTAAGAGATGAAATATCACCGGATTCCATTCATCTGAAGCTATTCTAAAAGCCGGTTTTGAGGACTTAAAAAGGGGGGGAAAGAAAAAAAAAGACCAACAAAACCCCCTTAAAAGCAGCCTTCTTGGAAGAAGAAAGTAGAACTGCCAATATGGCAAAGTAAAGAATATACCCGTGCGGGTTTTTAGCCTCTATTTTAAAGAAAGTGATGTGTTGAGCGGGGAGATGCCGTGCTTGGTCAGACCGGCCGATAGAGTGGGAAAAACTGGGCTTCAAAACCTGGGCGCGCTCTCACCGCGAGTCTCTTCATCGAGGTTTTTCCCCCAAAGTTTTAAACGCTCAGTACTGATTTAAGAAAACGACACACTAGATGTGGAGCTGCCGTTAGTTGATGCTTCTGAAACAATCAACTAAAACAAGTCACGTCTGTCCCGAGAGCCGCGTACGGCCGGGGCAGTACGGGTTGTGTGTGGCATACGGTCTGCGCCTCGTAGGAAGAACGGGTTGGCGTTTGAGATCCCGTGCAAGGACCAGGAGGCTCCGTGCTGCCCGCGAGCGTTGCCGGTCTGGCTGCCCGGGCACGCGGCCTGTTGGTAGTGCGATATTTTCTCGGTTGGCTTGTGTGAGGGTGTTTTCCTGGAGACTGCAAGTCAAAAAAAATTTGCTGATCATCATATTGTAAAACTGATTCTCTATTTGAGGACTAATGTGAATTTTCAAAAAAAAAAAAAAAAAGTTATTTTAGTTTTTTGTTGGTGAGTAATTGGGGAGGAAATAATTTTTGGTTTTAATTGTGACATAAATTGGAAAAACTTTTATCAGTTTGTTGCTACATTGAATGGTCTTGTATAAAGAAGTGAAATTACCAGCAAGATTAATGTTTCTGGTCATCCTTGATGGGCTCTGTATGTGCTTGATAGAATTAAAATGGGCCTGGAGCAGGACTGAATATGGAATTTAGAGGGAGGAAATGTTGTCCTTCAGCCGCTGATAGATACAGAGAGAGAGATACACAGTCTCATATACATACATGCATATATTTAGCAGCGAGTCCAATGTGGGGAGTTTGGTTTTCTTTCCTTTTTCCAGAGAAGCAGGAGCAGCTTCAGCAGGGTGACTTGAACTGAAGTCACGCGGCTGTTGAACAGCAGTCGGTAAGGAGAAAGCGTGGTGTCTTCACAAAGAAACAGCAGTTCTTTCAGCCAGCAAGTTTGTTTATTGTACGCGAGGAAGCCTTGGTGCAGCGAAACTGCTGAGCTCTGTGTGTAACGCATGAGTAACTCCCATTCAAGGGGAGAAGATATGCCTGGGAAGGATGATAATCCTTATCCTAATTTAATGGTCTGCCTAAGCTTACTGCAGCGTCATTTACAATAGAAAAGAAAAGCATTCAGGCTTTGATTATTTTTTTATTATTATGTTTTTTTCAAGGGGGTCTCCTTTGCCTGAATATTCCCTTTCTACACTCCCCCGGGATCCATTCGCGCTGTTTCTGGTGCGGATTTTCCGCACGCCCTAAATGCACTAGGCAGCGCTAGGCAGTCCTGGCTGGCTGCTTTTCGTCTCGTGGCCTGACAGTGGGCTGCAGTGGAAAGGGATTTGTATTTCACCAGAAAGGATTATCTATTCAGGTCCTACTTTTCATCAGAAAGTCGGCAGCCACGTGTGCGACTGCATCAAACGTACAGGCGGGCTGTGGCTGCGGCCGGCACGGGCGGCGGGATGAAGGCTGGAGTGGGAAGGACGACCTGCCGGACGCGGCAGCCGGCTCCTGGGCAAGGCCGGGGTTTGGGTCCCTGGACCAGATACCCCCGGGATACTTCGGGTCTGGCTGTGGTTGCTGCCATAACATCTGCTCTTCGGCTGCGGATCCTCTGGCTCAGTTACGCTGCGAAAAGCGGACGTAAACGGCACGCGTTTTCATGCAGAAGGCACGTTTCGGTGGCCTGTGCCACCGTAGCGCGAGTGAAACGTGAAGCTGGAGGTGGAGAAGCCGTGAGCAGGCTGCAGGGGCTTCGGCGCTCTCGGAAAACGCCCTGCGGCCGCGCTAAAGCCGCGTCTTTCTAATTGCGGCATTTCAGCTCCAATCTGCGCCTTCGCAGTGAACATCTAATCAACTTTACACGAGTAGAAGAGCATGAAGGACTTCTAAAAACAGACTTTGATGGTTTTATCTCCTTTTTTCTCACTCCTGTTGTTTACCTTTTGTCCTCCCTCCGACTCTTTCATTCTTTTTCTCAAAGCTGACATAGAGAGTTCAGCCAATTTGAAGAACAGCATTTAAAATTACTGCCAAATTTACGCCCCTTCTCCCCACCCCTCGTTACAGTCTCTGAATCTCGCTCAGTTTTTGACTGCAACACCATCTTGTAGAGATTTTGACATGGTCGTTAGGCATTGTGTGAAAGAAAAGTTTCTCTTAGTTTTGAAATTTTCTGCCTTTCGGTTTTGTTGAGTTGTTGCATCTTGTCTTGGGCGGCAAGGAGGAAGGGTTCAACGCCCGGCGCCGTGAGCTAGAGAGCGCTGTATCAAAATATTTACCCGTTTCACAGCGAAGAATTAATGTCAGCTTCACGGGCAGTCTTTGAAGAAGTCACTTAATGAATTAGTTCGATTTAAAATAATCTTGTTAAGTTAATTGACCAAAAACTAAAGGGAAAAAGCAGTATTGGATACAGAGTGCTGAGCAGCCCGGTGTCGAGCAGCGTGATTTCCACTGGTAACTGTTTAATGTGAATTTGGGAAATGGGTATCAGAACACGAACAGAGCTGGTGATCTGCAAAGACCTTTTTTTAAGTTCTCTGTTTGTAATTGGGAAGATTATTTCATGCAGTGGAGTCTTTGTTCCTTCGGTTTAGAATGTTCTGTAAATTACTTGGCTGGAAAGGTTCTGACATGGAAGAATAGCGGGTAGATTCAGATGCAAGAGATCCGAATTTGTTTCGTTTAAACCACATCTTCTCCTATTTTCCACTCATCACCAATAAATAAAAATTGACTGACGCAGCTTTGTGGCCAGGGTTAACTCTAGTCATTCCCCTCTGGTACGGTCCGGAGGCGTTTCCCATGTGTGAGGTGATGCTTGAGGCCATGGGATTTGGAGAGAAATGCCACCAGGATCAGGCTGGTTGTACCCTTCGTGCCTCTTACTGAAGCGCTGTCGTTCCCCGTAATGCCTCGGGGATCACTCCTCGGGGATTGCTCCTCAGGGATCGCTCCTCGGGGATCGCTCCTCGGGGATCGCTGCTCGGGGCCCTGCCCTGCAGAAGCAGCCCGCTGGGCGGGTGGTGGGACGATCCATGTGCTTCGGTTGAAAAATGGAATAAAAAATAATTTGCGCTGTATTATCTGCCAGTTTCCGAGAGAGAGAGGGAAAGTTTCTGGCTGCGGTTTCTGCTCCAACCGTGCTCATTCGTGTCGTGATGGCACCTTCAGCAGAGACCAATAAATTATTCCTATTTAATCTAGAATTGTAAAGAAAACTAAATTCTCCCATGAGCAAGTAACGTTGGAATGGTAAAGTTATCTTCTTCAGTTCAGATAACATTTTTCTCATTTATTTGTGTATTTTTGCTGGTGTGTTGAAAGTTTAATTTTTCTGCCACTAATTCTGGCTTTACAAACAGATAAATGTCGCTATCCAAACTAAGTAGCTCGAAAATAATTGAAGAGGAGATTTTGGGCTTCAGCATAAAATGCACTATTGAGTTGTCCTTTACGTAGTAGGAAATGTCGACTGCCTCTGTCAAGCTTTGCACACACGCAGCTGAGTGAGTTTTGTGATTGGGAGAACTTAGAGCAGATATGAGACTCCGTGTCTCTATTTTCCATGTGTCTTTTTTATTTGTAAACATCAACAGGAGATGAAGCCAGAGCAAATACCGATGGGGTGTGAGAAAAAGTTACCAAAACACTTTACTCCTTGCTAGGGGAAATTAGACTTGGTTCATCGTAGCTGTGTTGACTCGATGTAGTTACAACTCTGTGTATTTTGTTTAAAAAACAAACACGCAAAAAATAACCAGAGTATTAGATCTGAAAGCCAGGTGTGATGTCGGTGTTTGCTTTCTCATGGCAGCCACCAGCTCAGCCCACTTAGAAGATCTGGCTTACCTGGATGAGCAGAGACACACTCCCCTGCGGACCTCCCTCCGAATGCCGCGGCAGAGCATGGCCGGCGCCCGCACGCAGCAGGACCTGCGAGGTAGGAGCGCGCTGGAGGCCTCGGGGCTCGCGTTTCACAGGGGTCGCTGGGGTGGGAGCTTGTGCTGCAGCCGCTTCAGCCACGTCCTCGTGAAAATCTTAGAATCATCGAATGGTTTGGGTTGGAAGGGACCTTAAAGATCACCTAGTTCCAACCCCCTGCCCTGGGCAGGGACACCTTCCACTAGACCACGTTGCTCCAAGCCCCGTCCAACCTGGCCTTGAACACTTCCAGGGATGGGGCAGCCACAGCTTCTCTGGGCAACCTGTGCCAGGGCCTCACCACCCTCAGAGTGAAGAATTTGTTCCTTATATCTCATCTAAATCTCCCCTCTTTCAGTTTAAAGCCGTTACCCCTTATCGCTCCATGCCCTTGTCAAAAGTCCCTCTCCAGCTTTCTTGGAGGCCCCTTTAGGTACTGGAAGGCTGATTGAAGGTCTCCCCGGAGCCTTCTCTTCTCCAGGCTAAACACCCCCAACTCTCTCAGCCTGTCCCCACAGCAGAGGGGCTCCAGCCCTCAGATCATCTCCGTGGCCTCCTCTGGCCCCGCTCCAGCAGGTCCATGTCCTTCTTGTGCTGAGGCCCCAGCGCTGGAGGCAGCACTGCAGGGGGGTCTCCCCAGAGCGGAGCAGAGGGGCGGAATCCCCTCCCTCACCTGCTGGCCCCGCTGCTGGGGATGCAGCCCAGGGCACGGGTGGTTTCTGGGCTGCGAGCGCACAGTGCCGGCTCATGTCCAGCTTCTCATCAACCAACACCCCCAAGTCCTTCTCTGCAGGGCTTGATGGAGCAATGCTGGAGCAGGACGGTTTTACACACAGGTATTAAGCGCTGCCTCATGGTGAGGATGTGAACCAGTCTCCTTTATTTCCAGTGTCCCTGGTGGCATGGCCAGATCGGAGAGGAAAGAAAATAAATAAAGTAGTGAATTAAGTGCTCCTGCCTTCGGTCTGGTGGCAGTTAGCTGGATGGTGCCCCGCTGCTCCGCGATCAGTGAAGTGCCATCGGTGTCACGTTTTGGGGTGGCGTTTCGGGGCTGACTGAAATCCCTGGTTTGCCAGATACGCGCTCTATGGAGCCATGGTGTAAAGATGGATTCTAGAGGAATCACGTTACTGAATCGGCCCAAAGTCTGAGCAGCCTCATTTTTCAGGAACACATGTACAAATCGGCAAATTGTACATTAAAACCAGCGTGCGGCATCGCAGCCCCTGCACAGGATCCCCGCATTCCTCTCCCGGATCGCTCCCCTACCAGCTCCTGTCAGTCCCTGAGCCCTGCAGGGCTAATACTTTGTTAGTTTCTAAAACAAAAATGAGAAATTTTGATGGGCTACTATTTTTTCTTCTTTTTCCGAACAGAAGTGAGGGATTACAGCCCCCGCTTCGGAGTTCGCGGCGTACCAGTAGGGATGGAGCCGAGCGCCGTGCGTGGAGCCACCGTCCCGCCGTGCCCCTCGTAGGGACGCTCACAATGCTGGTATTCAGGCAGCCCTTTGACTTCTGAAAGGCCTTTTGAGAGGGGAAATTTTTGTGGTTCTTCCTGGCAAATTCCACAAAAACGACGTTAGCGATGCAAAGAGGAGCCAGGACTGACATTTTAGGGTTTTGTTTACTTCCAGGCACCTCCAGCTAGATTCACCCCATGTCCTTGGGGTTTCAGCCCACCCTACAACTTCCAGCCCCCTTTTAATCTGAGCACGGTCTTTGGCTCCGTCCTCAAGCGCTCACCGTGACAGCCCCGCATCCGCAGGAGATCGCCAGGTTAATGCCTCAGCCCCATCACTTGTCGTTGCACAGATGAGTAAATGGCCGAGAAAGTTCATTTTTCTGGTCGCCGCTGGGCCATGAGACCAGTTTGTTCTCCCCTGTATGTAGGGAGAGGGGGTTCTGTTGGCGGTACATTAAACTTCTCTTTTCTCAGGGGGTTTTTTGAGGGTGGCGGGTCGGGTCTTCGCTCCGCGCTGCAAGCACGACCTGTTAGAGCCTGGTTGGGATCGCAACCAAATACACGAGCCCCCAGCTGGAAGGAAAAAAGCGGTTTTGTGTCGCTTTGGATTGCCGTCTGTAATGAAATCATACTGGCTGGTGAGGCAGTTATAAAAATGTATTAGCAGGCAGTAAGTGAAGAAAGCAAAGTTTGACAGACAAAATTTCCATATGTTCAAACAGAGCAGCTTGCCAAGGCTTCGTAATTTGCAGTGATTGCATCCAAAACATTAAACTTTATTGTAGGAACAGAATCAAATTGTTTTCCAGACACACTTTTGAAAACCATGTAGCACTACATATTTTCTTTCTTCTTTTTGTTCTTTTTCTTTTTTTTTTTTTCCCCCCTTTTTTTGTGAAGGTTGCATGAGAATAGCAGCAGTGTTTCAATTTTGTGGCATTTGCTTCTGATCCTGGTTGAGGTGCCGTGCTATTTTTGAAAAGAGAGGGAGAAGAAGAGGATGTGAAAAAAACAAACCACCACTATTTGGAAATATTTTCATTTCGTTGAATATGCGAGGGGTTTTTTCCCCCCCCAAATACTACACGTTCCAAATATTACTGTGAAATTGCATTGATCTGGGCTGGAAATCATAAACTTGGGTTTAACTTTAATATCTCTAGTCTTGGCGCTGGGCTGAAATAGCGAAGCAATTCCTGGCCCTGTAGCAGGGGGACCCGTTACAGCCCACTGATTTCTTCCCAGCGCTTAAGAATTCCAGCGCGGAGGAACTAAATGGGAGACCGTCCCTGCTATTTTTCGTTCAATCAGTTGTTTTAACCAGAGGAGTCAGCAATCCCGACGGCTGAGGCCGCGACAAGTATTGGTACGAGCGGCAGGTTTTTAATAGGATGGTGAAGGCGATTTTTGCTTTTACTGTTCTCAGCCAGCGGGATCTGAAGCTGTTCGGGGTTCCTGTAACCCAAAGTACCAGCCGAGAGCTGTGATGTCCCTTGGAGCAGGAGCCAGACGGCCCCCAAATTATCTGATATTAGAACATCCCGACTGTTACCATCGTGATTTTTTTTTTTTCCAAGAAGCAAGGGTCAGCGCTGATGCCGGGGGTGAAGAACCGTGGCGTCTAGGTGAGGTTTGGAGGACAGGAGAGGAGAGGGTGGCTCAGACTCCACCAATGTATAGTTTATATAAGCAGCATGGCAGTAGCATGTTTTTCTTAAACTGTCTTTTCTAATTTTCTGGGGTTTTAGCTCATGGTATATATTTCATCCTGTCACCTTTTAGGTAAGAGTTTCACCCACTTCTTAAAAACGCTAAAAAATCGTTTAGCCTTTTCAGGCAGGCGGTCCGTGACAAACAGGCACTGTTTGTATCCTGATGGATGTGTAAGGTAGTTGCGGATTAAGATAGTAGCAGATTAAGATAGTCGCAGTCTAAAGTGACTAAAGGAAGTAACACTTGGCTCATTTACGAGTTCTTACTGAACGAAGGCCACGGCAGATGTTGATTGACATTGTGCCCTTCAGAACCGCATTTCGTCGTGGATATTGAAGTGTTTCTCACCTGGGCTTCCTCTCAGTGCACTGGCAGTGCCCAGGCCACGCGGCTGCGCCCTGGCAGGGCTTGCCTGGGGCAGCGAGGTGTATCTTCCACCAGGGATACTACAACGGCAACGAAACGCAACTAGAACAAAATGCAACACAACTAATGAGCTGTGGATGCTGATTGCCAGCGTAGCTGAGAAAAAATTCCTGTTCAGAGAGAGGGGAGTCTGGAAAACAAATGATTTCTGCACAGGCATTTTAGTCTGTCAACAACCTAAAATAATTAAATAACTAAAAATTCACGTTATGTAGCAGAGGATGACCTACGTGGTAAAGCAGGATGGGCCTTTCTCCGACTTTGCTTCTGCTTGTTTTCAGCCCAACGGCTTTTTTTCAATTGTGCACATAAAACAACCAGCTTTGGTTTGATTTAATTGAAGTTTTCAGCCACAAAAAAGAGCGAGGATGGGTATGGTAGGCAGTGTTTCAGCGTGGAATTGAATTTATTACTTGGGCTCGAAACAAGTTTGTACAGTATTTCATCAACTCTCTTACGCTGGCATGAAAATTTTATGCTACCAGACCTTGTTCTGTCCCACTGCACACTCTAATTTCCAGGAAAGTATGGGTTTAATTTATGTTAAGGTATTATCAGAAGTTCTGGGTATTTCTGTGGTACTCTGGCTTAAGTTCTGTAAAATGCTCCATGAAAAGGGACTATAAAACCCTGCAAGCGTTTGACACTTTTTCAAGGATGGGAAGGCAGCTTCTTCACAGACTTTGATTTTCACAAGGACTAAAGTCAAGTGGCTAACAGGGTTCATCCGAAATGTGCACGCACATCCCCACCCGATACTTCTGAACCTTCTTACCCTCTTTTTCAGAGCCCGTTCCATTAATTTATCCTTTAATTAATTTCTGCCTCAGATGCTGAAGCTCCGGCGCAGCCTTCCTTCTCTCCGGTTCTCCTTTCCCTGTGACGGGGGGTATTTTTTCCACTCTCTGCTCCGGGATCTTGCCCCGGGTTTGTGCCTTGCCTGCCTGTGCCTGGGGACCGCTGGCTGCTGAGGGGTGTGAAAGAGAGAGTAACAAGGGAGGATTCTGGCGTGGTTCAGCAGACAGTATCGGGAATTAATGAGGATCTGGCATGTGGCTTGCAATTAGTCGATGGCAGTTTTAAATTATTCATAACCGTTTTCGACAGCCCAGCTAGGAGAACGTTGATGCTGCGTTCGTCTTCCGAAGACGGTGTGGTGAAATAAAATGTCTTCTGCTGGCACTTGGAGGTGATTTTGGTGGCTGGTGGGATAAAAAGCATGTTCTCAGCGCTCATGTCCAAACCAGTGTGGCACCGGTGTTTTCGTAATGGCGAGATGCTTACCAGCACCCCCTGCCCTCGGGGAGCCCTGAGATCGCGAAGCCTGAAGTTGTGAAATGTCTTGCCAGGAGAGGAGGTTTGCTCCGCTGTGGTCCGTGCCCGGGCGCGTCGGGAGGCCTGGAGAGGCAGGATTGGATGTAGGTAGATAAGTGGGTATCTCTCTTCCCGGGGTTTTGTTAAGCCTTTGTTAGGACAGGATATGCTATTCCCAGGTGACAGCCAAGATGTGCATCTTGTCCACGCGGATAAAGACCAATCTTTAGGATACCCTTTGTCTGTTCGGGGTGTTGTGGTCAAAGGTGTAGGCGTCACGCAGCCTCCAAGCCTCTTGCACCTCTGAAAAGAAACCAAGATTTGAGTCCAGGTCTCCACCATGTAAAGCAGGAGCTTATTGGATCCCGTAGCTTTTGTATTTCATCAGTCTTGTCTCTGCATTCGCCCCCGAGGCCATTTGGTACCTGTTAGACTTCTGGCTTTCAGAAGGGCATTATTGTACATTTTCACTCGCTAACACGACATATCACGTATATACACACACGCACGAGTAAAGGAAAGCTGTAGCTTATCAAGCACAAATCTTAACTTGATGTTTTCCAAATGGAGTCTTTTTTATTATTTTATTTTTTCTTTAATTTTCTATATATAGTATTGGTGGCGTAATGCAAACAAAAAGTTTCCCTCATCAAACGCACTGCTGGAACGCTTCATTTGCATCAGTCGGGCCACTACAGCTCGTCTCTCTGCCACGTCCGTGTGCTATTGCTTGTGCACCGTGCCATCCTCTGGTGGGAAGCCCATCAGCCCTGCCGACGCCGCGAGCTGGGCCGGTGCTGCCGCGGCCAGGAGCGGTGACGGGGACGTGGGGACGCGCGGCCTCGGGGCTGCCTCCTCCCCTCCCACCGCCAGCGGTTTTGCTTCTCCAGCGTCTTCCCCTGCCAGCACATCCCGCTGCATTCGCGTGACGGAGCCCAGCGAGGGGAATCAAACGAGCTGCTTGTGAGCTCATGCGATTCAAAAGCCATCTCCACCCTAGGACAAATTCAAAGCACATTCATCATTTTCAAGTGGGAGTTAAAATACGGTTCCTGTCTGCAGCATCTTCTGTATCAGTTTTTAAAAAAAAAGAAAATTCAAAATACCTAACATTTTTAAATACAAGCTATTTTCCTTGGGCATATTTGATGTAACATTAAATCCCTGCCCCTTTATCGCTCTGGTTTAACGGTTCAGCTCCCTGGTCAGGTCTGTGAAGGATTTCAATACTTTCAATGCTTAAAGGGGGCTTATAAGAAAGATGGGGAAAAACTTTTTAGTTGTGATAGGACAAGGGGGGATGGTTTTAAACTAAAGGGGGAGAGATTTAGGCTAGATCTAAGGAAGAAGTTTTTCACAGTGAGGGTGGTGAGGCCCCGGCACAGGTTGCCCAGAGAGGTGGGAGATGCCCCATCCCTGGAAACATTCCAGGTCAGGCTGGACGGGGCTCTGGGCAACCTGATCTGGTTGAGGATGTCCCTGCTCATGGCAGGGGGTTGGACTAGATGGCCTTGAAAGGTCCCTTCCCACCCAAACCCTTCTGTGATTCTGATTCAAGGTGATTTGAGCCGTGGGCATCAGTTCGGCGGTTCCCCGGGGAGGGTCCCAGCGTGGTGCCGGGGTCAGGCACAGGGACGGGGCGGTGCTGGGGGCAGAGGCGGCAGAGCCTCAACCAGGGGGAGCAGGTCTTCTGCTGCTGGACTGGTGCAGAGGGAGGGAGGGAGCTGGGGGCACTGGGAGGGAACAGGCGCCTGTGTCGTTCGTAGCTTCCAGAGGGATTCATTGCACGGCCTGGGAGAGGAGCTCGTACCGAAGCGCAGAGCCCGACACAGCACGCTGGTCTGGTCAAAAACCGTGCGTTTATATTTACAGTAAGACCTTCAGGGTGGTAGCACAGCTATAACCTCCTCCCCTGCAGAGAAAACATCCCCCTGTTGTAATCTGATAGACTGTTTTCAATGAGTTCAGTACGAGGTCTGGAGCAGTGGCATTATCTGCGCCCCGAGGGCTTCGGGCCAGACCAGGAGGTCTGCGTGGGGTTCAAACCGCCGCTCGCACGTCCACAGCGGAGGGTGAGGGGGTGAAGAAGTGACAGACGTCAGCAGTTCCTGAGGGATGTTTGTGCTTTTTAAGTGTCTGAGGGCTTTTAAAACTTCAAAGAAACCAAACAGTCTCCACTGGAAGCAGCTGATGTAAATGACGGGAGCGTGATTGTGCCAAGAGAACACTGAGCGAGCTGGTCGGTCTTTTACTTGGATCTTCTGCAGCCCTGCTCGGGGAACTCCTCTGCGCCTTCATGGGAGTTCTTTTAAAAGATGCTCTGAGGACATCTAGGTTTTGTATGGTTGCTTTCGTTTGCAGCGTGCCGTATGATCTCCAAATAAATTGAATTCGACTTCCGTGATCCACAGCTCAAGTTTTCCATAGCTTACCACGTCGGTTTGAATATGTGTTGTAGGTCAAGTACAACACGTGTGTTGCAGTTGGAAGGTGTGTTCAGCGTTGCCATACCGGGTCTAGCTCTGAATTTGTGTCCGACTGATGTAGCTCCATCTCTTGAGTTAGCCCTGACTTGAAGGAATTAGGTTCTAGCATTCAAGGCTTGCAGTGACACACGCGGTGTGACTAACCTCCCCCTGAGTGGGAATCGCCCGATGTCTTTGTGGCCACCGTCTGAAAGTTTTTAATTAAGAAACCATTTCAGTGGTAAAGTGGGAAGATCCAGCAACTGTCTCTGCCGGCATGAAGTGCTTCCATCACTTTTTTTTTCCCAGCTTTAGGCGTATCATCTCCCAATTACGGATCTCATAGACACAACGCACCATATGAGTTGATCTTTCTAATACCATCTTTGCACCGGATCTGTGCACAGTTGTTACTCTTTTTTAGGTGTGTGTTCCTTAGATAGCTTGTGCAAATGGAAAGAACAGCAAATACCCTCTCCTTCCACCCCCAAACGTTCCTGAAAAAGTTTCGAGGCTGGTTTGGGTTTAGTTGTACATTTTATTATAATCTAAAATGGGAAAAGTAACACCATCAGTATCTGTGTTCTGAGATGTTAGCATTGCACTGCAAACGTGATCTGCTGGGGAGGTATTTCTTGCACTCCTTGTTAACTTTACATTAACCTGCAACACCGATTTTCCTCGCGAAAAGAGAAGATGTTTTAATTGCCATACAGGAAAATCCTGTCAGTGGTCTGATTTCATTTACGTACTTTAAAAGAGTTGAAATAACTTTACTTGGACTGATTTAACACTTCTAAGTGCTAAGATTTTTTTCATCCTCATTGTACTCAACAGGTGAACAGACAGAATCACAGAGTCATAGAATTGTTTAGGTTGGAAAAGACCTTTAAGATCATCGAGTCCAACCGTTGACCCAGCACTGCCAAGGCCACCACTAACCCATGTCCCCAAGCGCCACATCTACACGGCTTTTCAATCCCCCCAGGGATGGGGACTCCCCCACTGCCCTGGGCAGCCTGTGCCAGGGCCTGACAGCCCTTTCGGGGAAGAAATGGTTCCCAAGATCCAACCTAAACCTCCCCTGGCGCAACTTGAGGCCGTTTCCTCTCGTCCTATCGCCTGTTCCTTGGGAGAAGAGACCGACCCCCCTGGCTCCAACCTCCTTTCAGGGAGTTGCAGAGAGCGAGAAGGTCTCCCCTCAGCCTCCTTTTCTCCAGGCCAAACCCCCCCAGGTCCCTCAGCCGCTCCTCACAGCACTTGTGCTCCAGCCCCTTCCCCAGCTCCGTTGCCCGTCTCTGGACACGCTCCAGCCCCTCAGTGTCTGTCTTGGAGTGAGGGGCCCAGAACTGACCCCAGCACTCGAGGTGCGGCCTCGCCAGGGCCGAGCACAGGGGGACGATCCCTGCCCTGGTCCTGCTGGCCACACTAGTGCTGACACAAGGTACATATAGCTATGTACAGTATAGACATGAGATACCGTCACAGGGGGCGGGGGCGGCTGCCTTGGAAAGCGTACCGTTCTGCCTGGGGCACGGCCTTTAATTACGGTGACTTTAAGCAAGAAATTTCATTTCTCCAGCTTCACTTTCCCCAGCTGTAAACTGCTTCCTCCTGTAAAAGCCTCTGAACTCCTTTGGTGGAAAATGCTATGAATGAGCCAGAGGCTTTTAACAACAACCCCGTGGGTAATAAACAACCTTATATTTTTTTCACCTTTTGCAAGGAAAAGATTTCTAAGGAAGATTAAAGAGCAATTTCCGAACTATGGTTTTACTCTGTTGGCATTGACATTTATGTTCTTTCCCTGTGTTTCTTCTTTACAGTACGCTTCGCACCTTACAGACCTCCCGACATCTCTCTGAAACCGCTGCTCTTCGAGGTGCCCAGCATCACCACCGAGTCCGTCTTCGTTGGCCGGGACTGGGTTTTCCACGAGATAGATGCGCAGCTGCAGAGCTCAAACGCCAGCGTCAACCGAGGCGTAGTGATCGTTGGGAACATCGGGTTTGGAAAAACCGCCATCATCTCCAGGCTGGTTGCGCTCAGCTGCCATGGCACGCGGATGAGACAAATTGCTTCCGATAGCCCACATGCCTCTCCGAAACGTAAGTACAGCACTACGCAGCTCTTCAAAAATCAGAGACCTCTTCCATCAACTTTTGTAACAGTTTTGGCTGAAAAGATCCCATTCCTCCTCAGGCCCGAGAAACGAGCTTAGTCTTTGTTGCCAAGCAAAGGAAGCACCTGTCAGCAATATTTATACTGCTCCTGTTCCAAATGTGCTTTTTGAACCATCAAAATAGTCTGTCTCTTATTTCTCTGACTTAGAAACATCATGGATTTTCTCTGATTGGGAAGACTCCAACTTCAGTTGCCAGTATTCTATTATTACAAATCCATGCTGATGCATTCTCCTCCCCATATGGTTTGTTTATCTCAGTTTATCGTGGTATCATTGTTTAGGGTGGGTCGCAAGCCCGTGTAGGCTCAGCACCCAGGATTGCTCTGCCTCTTGTGGCCCCATCCAGTTCGCATCCCTCTGTGCTGACGTGTGCAGGTGGGGATGACAACATCTTGAAATCATTCAGCTCTCAGAGGGAATAAGACAGGACTAAAAATACTGGGTTAAGTATCTAAAGGTATCTTTAAGGATCTAGGTCACTGTATCTCAGTGAAACCGTAGTTAAATCCGTGTTCTGGAATCCAGTACTCTTAGCCATGTCGAAACATCTGAAATGTCACCGAATGTTGGCATGTGGAGTAGTGGCACTTGTCAGAGGAAAATGATCAACGCGTAGTGAAAGGCAGGGCTTGTTGCTGTATTTTAGCTGGAGCTCTGCAGTGCACCGACTGTATGTCTCCCAGCCTGCTTGGAGGGGCTGTGGCGATGTACTTAGCTGTTTCTGGATGAAAAGCTTGGATATTTCAAATGGGAACGTGCCCTGCCTCTGTCGTGCACAAGGGACAGAGATCCTTGGTCACACCCAACACGCTGTTGCTTAGTCTGCGCTCTGGTTCGCCCCTGAAGTTGAAAGCTGAACGATTCCTCAGTGTTAGTTACTGGGATGGAGACCTTCAGGATCAACCAGCTCATTTAGCTTTGTTTCCTGAGGGGCTCACAAGTCCTAGTCTAGCTATAGAGGATAATAATTATTCTGCACATTTCTTTGATTTTATTTTTTCCCCATGCTGAAAGAAAAATCTTACTATGCTTAGTAAAACCTATGTTTAATAATAAATGCTAACCTGACTATACTACAGCAGTTGTGCTGTCAGCATCAGTAAACTGCCATAAATACAGCCTCATATTCTTAATTCCTGTCTCTGACAAATAATACAGGTGAAGGTGGTGTTGCGTGCTCAAAATCAAGAACGTGCATCATCATTGCTGATAGATTCAGGGTTTAATTATGTAGGCAGCAGTCGTCCTCCTTTGTTGTTTGCCATTAAATGGGTCATTGTTTGCATTACGATTTCAAGTCAAGCTCAAGGATGCATGGCAGCAATCCGTTCAGGAAAATCCTCTGCTAGTACAGGCTGCGCTGGAGACTGTTGCTTTTGAAACATTCCTAAAATAAAGAAATTGGTAATTAGACATCATCAAGTACTGCATGTCTCGGCGTCATTCAGAAATACTCTGTACAAGTACCTAGGGGTGTAAAAATGAGTGGTTTGAAAATGTTAACACAACGGCCAGGTGAACAGACTGTTGTAGCAGGCTACTGGTAAAGCCGATTTCTGCTTTGCCAGGCAAAAGAACCAGCTAAAATGTAATAGAAAGCAGTTAAACAGGACAGAGAGGATTCCAGTATAATTCATTGTTTGCTTGCAAGCCTTTTCCAGATCCTGGTGCTGCTCCTGCTTCTCTCCCTCTGATTACATTAATGGGCTTCAGACAGATATATTAGCTATGGCACTCCATTTATTTATGTTATAAAATAGGCACATAATTCAGAAAAATGGGCTGTCTCCACTGAAGAAGGACTTGGAACCAAATTAACCAGCGATGGGTCGTAATGAGGGAAGATCTATGGGCAGAACTGCAGAGTAGGAGAGCGCTGCACTAAAATATACCAAACTTGAAGCTGGAGTGTACCTTTGAGAGAGCACAATTCACTCAATTATTGTAATTATTTTAAAGTCAGTGAAATTACAGCGGAGGAGATGAATAAGACAAGCTCAACGCTTTATCTTAGCGATCCTTCCCAAAAGCGCTGCTTCCAAAAGAAGTTTCTTGGGGAGCCTCTGGCCTGGCTGGTCGGTGTGACGGTCTCTTGCTGCCTGAAATCCTAAGCAGAGTATTTGCGGAAAGTATTTTAACTGCCGTGAATGACCCGCTAGCAAATAGCAGCTGCCTAGTCTGCAATAATACTGTCGGTCGTGCTTGTCCTGTAGCAATTCGTAACCTCTTTCCTTGGGACAGATGTGGATGCAAACCGAGAGCTGCCCTTGACCCAGCCGCCTTCTGCTCACTCGTCAATCACCAGCGGGAGCTGCCCGGGGACTCCCGAAATGCGCCGGCGCCAGGAGGAGGCCATGCGGAGACTTGCTTCCCAGGTACCGAAACATCCTCTCGGGGTTTGGTTTTTTCGGTCCTTGGGAAAATGTCGATTTTCACGGAACCTGTTGGAAGGTCTCCTGCCTTCCACCACTTGGCACGCTGGAAAAAGTGTGCGGTCAGATGCTTACTGGGAGAGTCTAGAGACAAACTTCTGGAGCAAGTTTTATTACCCTAGGAAAGTTATTTCTGTAAAATGAAATTCCCATTACATCAAATACACTCCCCTTCTACTCCGAGAGTTTGCCTTGCCCAGCCGTCACACGTTGTCATTACAAATGTTACGGTATGACCTAGTTACCAGAATAATTGTAATATTTCTTCAGCAGTGAAAACAGAATTGCCAAGTGTGTGACCAGCGTTTCGTTTTGAAAGGAGCGGGTATGACGGGGTGGGTAAGGAGCAAGCTGAGCGTTCCTGCTGCGTGTGCGCTTCCATGGTTTTTGGAAAAGTCTACAAAACAGGTCGTAGCCTTTTGAGCGATACCCAAATCGTTTGCTGTTGTGACAGGAGTGGATTGTATATAACACCATCGCTTACTGTAGGTGAGATTTACAGCTTGAATTTTATTGTGTTACTGAGATTTAGCCCTACTTTGGTGGTGGTGGGAAGGCGCCATTATATTGCTTTGAAATCCGAGGAGCTTGCTCCTCCTACACCTTTTGAGAGGATGCGAGCAGTTAATGCTTCCCTGTTGCCTGCTCCCACTTCGGAGAGGAAAAAAGCAAGCAGTCTTTGTTCTAAATTATTGCCAGGATGTGTTTTGCTTGGCTTTTTGTCCCAGATACTGCCTTGTCCTATCCGCTTTCTGCTGCACCCAGATGGCAAGGCAGAGTGTGAGATATCTGCGTAAATAAATATTAAGACTTGGTAGTCTCAGCTCCACGTGGAGCTCTTGAAAGGAACGCGATGGCCAGGTCTGCTTTTGTTCAGGACGCATTAGTCATCGTACTCCTTGCAAATCTGAAGCATTACAAACTACCAGAAGGGCCAGTAAAGTGTGCTATCTCTGCTTAACATACCTCATCTGTCTCGACTTTCTTCCCCGGAGTGCTTAAGTAATCTTGCTGGATACGTAATTGATAAATGGATATGGTTTTAGCTTCAGTTTCCTCCTGAAAAAGGTAAGGGATACGACTCCTGCAAACAGTGTGTCACATCCGCTGCCTAGATCATGCACCAAAGCTTTTTTTGCATCTCTGATCACTGGAGAAAAGAGCAAGAAACCATTTTTATAGCCAAAAATAAAGTAAAAATAGGTTGTTCTACCTTGGCTGCAGACCCCTTTAGGGAAAGGGTTTTAAAGCCCTGCTCATCCCCTAGCCAATTTTTTTTTGCAAAACAAAGCCTGTGTTTTGTGCTCAGAAACAAAGGAGTTAGGGAGATGTACAACCTCTTGCGCTGGCAGCAGGATTACAGATACTCAGTATCATTGTTAATCTCCCAATAAATCTCAGCTACTCTGAATGTAGGCAGATTCCAGAAATAACTGTCACCAGCTTCCAAATGTTAAGCCTGCATGAAGAGATCAATGCCAAGGCTGATGAGTTGACCTTAGAGTACTTGGAATCGCTTCTCCTACCCGAATAGCTGACACAGCATGCGAAACTTCGGAAAAGCTTCGGACTGTTTAGCAAACAGTTCCCGGGATGAGTCAGAGCAGCAGCGGCACGGCTTGATTCAGCATTCGGAGACCTTGGGTCTATTCCCAGCTTTGCCGTTAGCCTTGTTGGGATCCTTGGAGACCAGCATCTCATCTGCCTGCCTCCGTTTCCCTGCCTATTAGAAGTGATCCGTGCAGACAATGCTCCTTTGATAGCCGGTGCTGGAAGGAATACGGGAGTAGGTGGCGGTTGGTTTTCTCAATTCAGAAGAGCAGTTGTCTTCCAGGGGGTGCTGCGGTGTGTGCCGGGATGAAGCCACGCATTGAAATAAAGCACGTGCTTAAATCCTCGGGCAGAGCTTCATTTCCTACCACAAAAGGAAATTTGTCTGAAAGATTAGGAGTCTTTTTGGTTTCTTTGATTTTATTTTTTTTTTCAGCTCCATGTTCCTGCTGGTGACTCTTGATCATAAACAACAATTCTGGTTTTATTGCATCAGAGCCTTTTCCAGAACTACTGTGCAGCATATTACAAGCAGTAAGTTTGATGGATTATCTCAAGCCTCAGGAAGGGAAATAAAGGCAAATAAAATGGTTTAGGATGTTTGTCAAATTGATAGCTGGAAGTCGTGTGCCTAGTGCTCTCTTAGTAACCTCCTGAGTAGTACAACTCAGCATCACCGCTGATGAATACTTGCTGTCAACAGCAGATAAATTGATTTGCTTAGGAAGAACCATGCCGTATGATGTCCTCCTAGATAAAACAAACACTGACTGTTCCACCCCAGCTGTGGCTTTTGAAGTCTCTGAGTGACACCGGGAGAAAAAGGATTACTGACCTGGCAACAGAATTGAAAATCCATTAAAATAACAGCGTTGAGCTCTTTGTTCTGTGCGCGATCGCCTCATTCCGAAACTCGATCACACGCATCTGACTTGAGAGATCACGAGAATTTGTTGTTCATAAGAGGCTTTGAAGGTGCTGAACTCTTAGAGCAAATACGCCGAATGTCTTGGTAGACAATAGTAAAAATAATTGGTTAAAATAATTTAGCTGCCTAATCTGAATGTCTGGTGCCACATTGTCCAACAGGTGTCCTTGGGGGCAGTTTAGGAAAACCCTTCACTTGGGTAAGCTAAAGGCTCTCCAAAGTCTAATTTAAAAAAGAAAAGAGGAAAAAAAAGTGGAGTGTCCTTTGGTGCAGGAGGCAGGGAGAGAAGAGCAGCATATTCCTGTATCAGTAGCTGTGGAATAGAAAAAGAATTGCTGATGGCCTACTTAAAACAGTTTTTGTTCAACGGGCTGAGCCCAGGGAAGTGAAGGAGAGACTGACTTGTAGGTTAGTCGGGTTGGAGAAATACTGCTTGGACATGTGTGTTTTATGGTTGCGTTAAGACTAGAGTCAGAATTAAAGTAGGGAGGAAAGTGTTGACAGTGATGGACAACCACAACTGTCAGGAATATTTTAGGAGATATATGAAACATGTGAGGAGCTAGATGAAGCTACGTGCAGATGTTCCAAATGTTCCGCCACCGCTTGCACGGAGCAGAGCGGGATGTTCTCGGGTTGTGCTGTGGTCATTGTGCTAGAGAAGCGCGGTTCGTTACGAAAGCGGATTAATAATATGCTAAAAGGCTTAAGTGACGGTTGGCGCAGGCTCCAGAATGCTAGTGGGAAGCGCGCCGTCCCGCTCACCCACTCCGTTCCTTCTCAAAATGTCACTTATCCCAAAACTCAGAAGTTGTGTGTTTATGATGACAGAAATGAGAGGTGAACAGTTGCTTTTCCTCCTCTGGATTATTCAGGGTTGTACTTTTCTGTCTGTTTTTCGTGCAGTGAGTTCTTGGGGGCAAGGGTTGCTTTTAGCTCTTGTTGTCAGAGATGAACAAATCACGAATTTTAGAAATACGTAACCGAGACTGCCTAGCAGGAGCTCCACTCACGTCGCTCCGGCTTCCTTGCCATGCTGGAAAAGAGCATTATTTCATTGTGTTCTTAGGGAGCAGTTTGAAGTCGCCCGTGATTTCTCGTTCAGCATTCATCAGCAAACTAATGGAGGAGAAAAATGCTTAGAAATGAGGCAGTTTAGAAAACTGAGTGTGATTTTTGTCCTGCAAAAACTGTGCCAGGAAACAAGCTGTATCCAACTGGTTTAGGAGTTACCTGAATTTATCCTCACAGGTGCATTCTGGGAGGAGAAAAACATCAAAACCAGGGCAAAATTCCCTTCCTGCCAGGCCCTGGTGGGCGGCTGTTGGGGTTTCTCATGTCTCAGTCCCTCTCTTCGGTCGGAAATGGAGTCTTTTGCCATACAAGTCCTGATCATGGTAGGAAAGGTTGGATGGTTTGCAGAAGTTTCTCCTGAAAGAATGAGAGAAAATGAGGAGCTTAAAATTGAGCTTGCTCTGTTCCTTCTGTAATTTCTCTTCCTGACAGCCCGTCTTCCTGAGATTTTGCAAGTGGAAGCAGAGTGATTCCGCCTTGAGAGATTAGCAGAGAAAATACTGGAAGTGCAAGAATGCCTGTGTATAACTTACCTGGAGCGTCGCCCCGCTCTGCTCCGACCATCCCGTTCCAGCTCCCAGTGATCATTTTGGATGTGTCGAGGGAGAATATTTTTAAAAGGGAAAGATCAAAGTCTTGCTGTCGCACCAGGGTCACGTTCAAGGTTGTGGTTGGCGTTGTGTTGGGGGCTGTTATTTAGACAGGGAAAGAAGCCTGCCAGGAAACTTGAGGCATCGAGAGGTAAATGCTTTGCCTTCCATTTCCTCGCAAGGAAAATATTAAGTATACGGCGATGTTAATAGCTTCTTAGCAGAGATTTCTGTGAATCAATTTCCTAATTTTAAAGGTAACATTAATCCTCTTGCCGGGAACTGAGCTGGCACGATCCCCTTTTCTCCCTTTCACTCACAGGCTTCTCCTGGCTCCGAGGAGGAGCTGAGGCAGGGCCTGCTGGTGGACTTCCCACCGCTCGTGGGCAGAGCGTGGGGACGCGTGGCAGAGCCCAGCTCCCAGCGGTGGAGTTCGGAGCTGTCTCAGTAGGGTTTGTACGGGTGGAGAGACCTGCAGGGAGGGAGGACAAGAGAGGTTGTCTTGCCAGATCTGGCAAACTCTCAAAAGTCATGAATAAAACTACTCACATTGCAGCACCCGTCTTGACACTTGCAAATAAAACATAAGCATTTCTGGCGAAGCTGCTTGGTTAGTCTTTTGTTTTAATATATATGCATGTATTATGGAAATAAGCTTGCAGGATTCCTGAATTTATTTCAAGTCTGCCCTCCGACAGCGAGCAGGCTGCCGGTTTTTCTGCAATGCCGACGAGTCAAGCTAGACTTGGCTCCTTCGCCGCGGTAGATGCGTACCAGCTTTCGTGGTGAGCGAGCCACCTATAGCTGAATACGTAGCTTCGTGTAACTGTGAAACCCCCCTGCTGCTGTTTAGTGCTTGTAAACACATTGCCTGATATCACAGAACGACTGTAAGGTGAAACTGGGAAAAAAAAAAAGTCGTGAATATGAACAGTAAGGTTGTTAAACCTAAGATCACATAAAAAGGCAGCACTCCACACCTCTCCGGTGTTGCGCCTTGCTTTTTCTGCCTTTTTACTGTTTAATCTTTTATGCATTAAAATACTTCTCGAGTTCCCTTCCGCTGGCCGGGGGAGGGGAGTGACCATCGCTGAGTCACCACGTGGCTGTCCTTTCAGTGCCGCCTTTCTGTCTCCGAATGATGCTGGGCCATGTATACCTTGGGCTGATGCATCTCAGCTGGAGCATGACCTTGGAATCGTAAAATCCTTAAGGCTGGAAAAGACCCTTGAGATCATCGAGTCCAACCGTTGACCTAACACTGCCAAGTCCACCACTAAACCACGTCCCTAAGTGCTGCATCTACACGTCTTTTAAATGCCTCCAGGTCTGGTGACTCAGCCTTGCTTGTCCAGAGCTGGTCCTTCACCTCAGAGAAATGAAATGAGAGACGTTCCCACCAACCCTAGCCTGTGTTGAAAAATCCTGACCCACAAACACGTGTCCTAGGTGACCTTTGTTTTTCAGCAAGGGGCACCAGCGCCGTTCAGAGGTACGACAGCCCAAGGTGAGATCAATTCAGCTCATAGGAGGAAGCCTGAACCGTGTCCCCTCTGGTTAGGGTCACCTTCCCCATTTTCCCTGAAGGTTTTATCCTTTACTCGCAGGGGATTTTTAATGGGTTGGCTACACAGTTTTCAATAACCCATTGAACAGCTATATTCTTCGGGTTTCTGGATGCTGTGTGGTAGCTTGTGGTAGCAGCGCTTAAACAAATGGACCTGAAAGGCAGCTCTGCTGCACTAATGGGTCGTACCCTACGTAGAGCGGCCGGTGGAGGAGCTGCACGTCCATTGCATTAGCGCACTGGTGCTGAGCACAGCTGGTGGCTTCGAGCTCTTCTCCCCATCCTCCAAGCCATAAGCCAAAGTGTCGTTATCGTTGCTGCGGGCGTATGAGAAGAAAGGGAGGACTCCCACCTTACACAGAGGTGGAGGGATTCGTGACTTCTGAGCCTCGGTGCCCTGCGACACTAATGAGTTTCAGAGGGCATTTACTGGCATCCACAGCTATGTAGAAGTAATGAACGTTCCCAGTAAACTGGGTCACCGCATACATGCACAGTCACGTGCAATGGATAAAATACAGCAGTGCTGATTTCCATTTACATTATTACAACCAGCATTATGCCCGGCAAATGGCATTTTGGCAAGTAAAAAGCATTACACTGAATTGATTTGAAGCTATTTCGTATGGGTCAAAAAAAGATAAATCTTACTAGGTGCAGAAATACGGTTAAAATACAGCGTTGAAGCCCTTTAAGAGCACCGGAGGAACCAGGGTGTTGCAGCGAGCTCAGGGGCAAGCGAGGTTGGTGCTTTCAGGGGGGGTGGCAGGATGGCCTCCTTGCACGACACGCTTGCAGAAGGAAGCCGAGGCAATCAGAGGCGTGATGTCAAAGGAATGCTTCTTAAATGGAGGGTGTTCTTTTTCGCAAATGGTGCCGGAGAACTGCTTAAAATTGGCCTGTCCTATTAAGTAAAAATAACTTATTTCCCTTGAGCCGTCTTCAGCCCCTCTTTCTCCTTTGATGTTCACACTGTCCTTCCAGCCTTCCTCATATGACTGTTATCTCCTGCCTCTCCTGACGTGTCATCTTCTCCCCCTTCTCCCCCCCCCCACCCCGTTGAGTCTCTTCGCTCCCTCTGTACTTTGTAGGTGATACACAATCTCTTTTGTGCCTCATTTTTCCCCGCTCCCTGTGCCCTCTCTAGTCTCTTCCTCCTGCTGCGTTCATGCGATTCTTCCCCTCCTCTTCCACCGGTGTTTCCCATTATCCTTGGAATAGCTGTTTTGCTTTTAACGCACATGTGTCTTCCTTTTTCTTCCAGGAGCTGTTTTCCTAAGTCC
The DNA here is from genome assembly GCA_009819775.1 of Phoenicopterus ruber ruber. Taxonomy (NCBI): domain Eukaryota; kingdom Metazoa; phylum Chordata; class Aves; order Phoenicopteriformes; family Phoenicopteridae; genus Phoenicopterus; species Phoenicopterus ruber. The sequence continues at coordinate 3,967,434 of CM020238.1, forward strand.
TAACCTGTATAAGGAAATCTCCCTTTTTTCTTAATTTCATGGAATTCTTCCATATCTGCTCAGCTGAGCCGAAGCCAGGTGGAATCGGTAGCTTGGCCTTGGAGATCTGGAGCGCAGTTTGCACGGCCGTGATTTAGAAAAGCATTTTGGTGTGGGGAGGAGAGCTGCAGGAAAGATGTACGGTGTCTGCATGTCAGGACGGGACGCTGTTGCCAAGTCCTGCATCCAAGAACAAGGGTGGATGAAGGAGTGAACCCCGATGGAAGGACAGCAGAAAGGGTGGTAGGGATGGGGAAGGTTACGTGAGGCTGGATGAAGGGAGAAATGGAAGTGATTGTGGCAGAAAGGAGAGAGTAGGATGGCTGGTGTTGGAAGGGTTGGGAGAAGAGACTCCTGAAGACCTACCGGATCTAACATCTAAAGAGATTATGAATAATGGCTTTCATAATTTTGCTTTAGCAATTAAGAAGATGAAATTCGTGTCCTTTCTGGGTAAATAAGAGTTTTGGTGCTCCTTGACCCCACTTCAGGAGAGAACGGGGTCGTGTTGAGTGTTGGCCATGGTCTGTTAGAGGCAGTGCTCTGCCTTCGCTGCGTCCGGTGTTTCTCAAGCCTTATAACACATAATTAATGTTTAAAAAAATTGACTACCAAAAAGCTCATGATAAATGTACTTCTTTGCTGTGTAGCCAGCTAGACTCCCCAAATCATTTTAGGAGAGAAGGTAATAGTTGGAAGTAAATATGCATCGTACAAGTGTGAATTATTTTGAAGCTCCCTTTCAAGCAAGAAAGGAAATTATACAAGTTTGTAACTTTTGGCATTTGATATTTAATATAAACAACATAATGCCTCGGTTTCTCAGCATGGAGTCACTCAACTTGTCGAAACTGCATTCGCAGCCCTTACAAAAACGATATAAACAATGATATTTTGAACAGTTCTCTTGATCTAGGTGTTACTTTTCCCATCCTCCGTTGTAATCCACTTCTCTTGCGTTGGGGTTGCTCATAGGCGTTGTATACTTGAGGTTTGCAATCCAGTGATTTAAATTTAATCAAACTTTAGAGCAAGGAGTTTTTCAGCTTCCAACCTTGTAAACACCATTTAACAAACCTGATAGCTGAAAGAAAGGTTTAAAAGTTTTGGAAGTCCAATTTAGTGTTTATAGTGTTTTGTGCTATGTGATGACAAAGTTCAAATTGAAACTATGATTAGAAAAATTACGCCTTAAATTGTATCAGACAAGAATAAATGTTTCCTGGTGACAACACCCAGCACGCCCATACCTTTGGAAGAGCATGCCGTTCCCTGGTGATTTCATTTATTGGAACACAGTTTCTGGATAAAATTAAATGTTTAATTCAAGGATTTTGTTTACGATGAGAGCTGGTTGGAACTTTTTCAAGCAGTTTTTTAAAGCAAAGTAGTTGGATTTATGGAAAATGAAGCTTTTATTGAGAACTCACCTTTTTCAATGAAAAGTTCATTTCCAGGCTATGCAAGTTGTTCTTTTTTTTTTTTTTTTTTTTTCTTGGACGTACTTTTTGGCTTGTCCAGTCGAGCAAAAGGAGGTGAGACTAATAACACCCCAGAATTACAACTAGCGTACGGAGTGGTCATTTCAGATGCAGAGCAAGGTCTGGACGTGGTCTCCCGTATCTTAGCAGAGAATACGAAGCAGAGGAGATGGTAATCCATCCCTCTTGCTGGATCCTCGAGCAATTCATGCAGTATATAAAGTGAAATAATTGGAAAGAGACCTTCCCCAGAGCATTAGTGGCCGGGTATTAAAGGCGTTGACCTAATACAGGGGAGACAGAACAGGGTTTGAACCTGTTGGGGATGAGCCACATCCACACCAACCCATTGGTTGTCCTGAGGTCTCTTTCGTTCACTTTTCGCATTAACCCTGGTCTCGTTCCCAAGGGTGGAGCAGGGAAATGCTTTGAAACCTTGACAAGTTTTACAGGATGAGAAAACTGTTTCCCACCCAACTCGGGTTGTGGAAGTGAGGAGCCTGATTTCTAGCACCGGGCTCAGCTTGCAGCACTGGCTTTTGGCAGTCGCTCTTTGATTTGAAGATAGAGAAAATGTCACGGAGAATAAATAACATCAAGATGAAATTCTGGCACAGTTGCGTTTCTGAGAAATCATACTGCCTTTCCTTTGGTTGCCTTTCCAAACTCCCCATTGCTTACAGGTTCGGCTTCAGATCTACCTATGAAGCATTGCATTTATCCTGCTTTTTAAGGCTCAGTCCATGTACCGGTAAATCCAGCACAAGGATCAAGAATGTACGTGAAGGGGCTTAACTGAATTGAGTTGTAACTGTATGTACGTCCCAATATCCAGCAGTGACTGTTCCCTTCATGGGTACTAGGTGTGTCCCCTTTTCCATGACGTGGCTCTTCAGATTCCTGGAAGAAGTTAATTGGAAGTAAAAAGGAGACTTTATTTTTGTGTCTACACACCTATTGTGTAGGAAGTAAGAGCTCTGCGTACAGCGATTTGGTTTCTGTTACTGGGAACCTGATACCAAGGGATGGCCGCTTAAGAACTTTATCCTGTGGAATCTACAACTTATAATCCCCAAATAAATAGGATTGTTGAAAAGAAATCACTACCTTTATTATTACTTTACCCAGTGCTGTTCTCTAAGGGAATACATTCTATTTTAACTGGCTGGTAGGAAAAATTCTGTTAGGAATTTGGAGGTATCCATTAAAGTTTAAGCACATGTATTAGGGCTTGATGCTTGAAATAACAGCCCAGCTTTATCATCGCCGTATGCATCACACCTCGTTTTGACTGCGAAAGGAAATTACTGCATTATACCCCATGGGTAATTTCATATATTTCTATTTAAAATTAAAAGCCAGTGCTGAGCCAGCGTTGTGTGGGGACCCCACAGCCTGATGTTTTCACTTCTCGGTACCATCCTTCGCGGCGGCAGAGCTCAGAGGCTGGATACGCCACCCCATCGCCTCGGAGCGCGCCGCCAGCCACGGGCTGGGTATTGCAGGGGGAAAGCCCGAAAGCCTTAATCCCGGCCAACAGCCGCGGGCCACGTGTCCTCCGAGCTCACAAGGGGACCAGGGAGGCCACCGAGATCTCGTGTGCGCAGTGTCCTCCGTTACATTGCCCTTCCCAAGCTCAGAAATGTGCTTTATTTTGCACCATTTGTATTCTCTGCTACAGTGCTCCAGGGCAGTGGTGGGTTTGGTACAAAACTCACGCCACCTGCCTTGCCGGGCTATTTTTGGATACTACCAGTGACATTTGAAAAGAAAACGCAGTGAGTGGAAGCTGGAGAAAAGCTTTTTGACCTGGCAGAGGCTTGCGCCAAATGGCCAGGCTGTGCCACGAGCAGGCTGGTGCCAGCGAGGGACAGGAGGAGCCGGGGGAGGGAGCGGTGCCTGCCGAGAGCTTCCAAGCAGGGAGAGATTTCCAGGCCTTGGTTTTAATATTGCAAAAGAAAACAGGGAAGTTGGCAGATTGGACTGAGAAGTTATCGCTGGGTTTCTGCTTATTTTAATAAGTGGGCAGAATTTAGTGGGTTCTAGCAGAGCTTGAAGAGCTGGGAAAATCGGGTGACCTGGGAAAAGAGGAAGGCTTCCTTTTTTTTTTTTTTTAAATGGAATTGATTTTCTGAATGAAGAGCAGGATCACAGTGGGTGAGTAACGTATAGTAAGCCTGACATGCCCCCCGTTCACGGGAGTCTGGCGTTTGCAGATGCTACCTTGCTGTAAGGTTCTCGGCTAGCGCTCTCTGCCCGCTTCTACAGAGCCTGACATTTGAAAACAGCAAATAAAAAATAAGTTCAAGAAAACAATCACAAGTTATTACTGACGCCAAGTCCTTAAACGGAGCTCGGAGCACAATCCTATCGCTCCCCGCTCGGCGCGGCGCCTCAGATGTGTCAGTTACTGTCACTGTCCATCTCTGTGAGCAGCTACAGCTTAATTTCATTTATTCCTCAAGTGGCAGGTCCAGTCATTTTTCAGGATCGGTGCTTGTTTTTACCAACTGATTCGTCTGGATTCTTGTCACGGATAGTTAACACTTGGTGCTCTTAAAGGCTTCGCCTGCCAGAACGCATCAAACTCACCTGACGAAAACCGCCGCTTTTAACAACTTGCCCGACTCGCGTCTGATGAAGATGCGTCTTTTGTTCTTTCTCTCCTTGCTAGGTCGTCGCTTATCACTACTGCCAAGCCGATAACGCCTACACCTGCCTGGTGCCCGAGTTTGTGCACAACGTGGCCGCGCTGCTCTGCCGCTCCCCGCAGTTCGTGGCCTACAGGGAGCAGCTCCTGCGAGAGCCCCACCTGCAGAGCATGCTCAGCCTGAGGTCCTGCGTGCAGGACCCCATGGCCTCCTTCCGCCGGGGCGTCCTGGAGCCCTTGGAAAACCTGCACAAAGGTATGGTAACGGCACTCCCTACGCTTTCCCTGAGCTCCCGCCCCCCTTTTTTTATTATTATTTTAAGAATGCTGCTTAATTGCATCTGGGCATTTAAACAAAGCCATAGATTAGTCCTTCTGTGTCGCATCTCAAGAGCGGTGGGGAAGAGGCGAGATCTGGAGGAGCTGAGAACGTGCCATCGTGCTTGCTTGGAAGCAAGGGGTTAACCACCCCTCTCCTCCTGGTGTGCGTCCCAGGGCTGTAGACGAAGTGCTAATGACGGCGTGCGTTTGGCTTTCTCTGTCCTTGCTTTCTTTCACGTCCCAAACCTGGCCTCGCAGTTCTGAAGGTGAAAACAAGCAGCAATTTCCACGCACAGCTCTGCTTGCGGCAGTGTGTTCTGATCTCTTTGCTTACGGGGTGAATGTTTTTCCCTTTCCCTGCCATTATTTAGTGGGCTTTTGAGAATTTGAAGCTTTGACCAAAAGAGCCGATACCATAAAAGTCTATGGATACCCTGGGTAAAGCTTCCAGGGAACTGGTAACAAGCCTTATCCTTATGACGGATTTCAGAGCTTTTTCTAATGCAGCGTTGGTTTCGTCTCCTTTTCTTTCTTTCCTGTGCTAGATATAACTAATTCGTTGTGACAATCGCTAAATTTAAGATCTTTGCTCGTTGCCATGAAAACTGTCAGAGCGTTGCAGAGTTCAGGACTCTGTTGTCCTGCAGAGCGATGTTTATTAAAATGGCGTGCTGCAAGCTGGCTGCAAAAATAGTTCCGATAATTTTCAGTTACCGCCCTGCGTATCACAGCATAGGAGCCAACGTGAAATAGATGCAGCTTCCACCGAATTCAGAGCCCTGTTGATCAAATCAGCTCTTCAAAACACAGCGTCCGAACTCAGAGCGGCCGCATCTGGGTCCGACACGCGTGGTTCCACCGGGCACAAAGCACGTGTAGCGCCAGCACAGCTCCACAGCGGTTGGTTTTCCTGGCATGGAGAAATGTCACCGTAGGAGTAGCGTGGCTACTCTTTCCTACCAACCCTCTTGGCAAAATAAAGATACGTTTAGGAACCGCTGCTCTGAAGGAAAATAATGGTTATTACAGTAACTCCTTGGGAGGTATTCCAGCTCTTGAGTTCAGAGCATTTCGGAGGATGCTTATTTTTCTTGCCAAGCAGGTTGACCCCCATCTGTTCCTAAGTTCTGGGGGGGTGGAAAAATGTTATATAAAAGCTTTTTCTTTTCCTCTTGGGCTCTCCACTCAACGCAGCTCCAATGGAGCCAACGATCAGGACTCCCGTCTTTCAGCCTTGCTCATGGAGAGTGCTGGCAAGCTAATTTGCACCAAGTGTTTTGTAACAAAATGAACAGTGTCTGGAAATTGGTTTTAAAATATATAACGTTTAAGACTCTGTAAATATATCAGCAGGTCTTTTACAAGGTGCTGTTGAAGCTTTAATGCTACTGGGACAAAATTATGGCGCAGCCGTTAATGGTGAATGTCATGAAGAAAGTTAGATTCATGTTTCTCAAATAAATATTTTTTTTTAATCTCAGGGAATCTAAATAATATATAGGAGAATAAAGTTCCGATTCTTCCCCTACTGCCTGCTTTCTCCTCTCTCCCTCAGGCTTTATGAGAAACATGAGATGTGGGTATAAAACTCAGGCACTATATTCACTCCAAGATTTCAGAGTCATAAAGTGTATTTTCTAGTGTACCCAATAATCTTACCGAGAAGTTAACTGAAAAGGGATCTATGGTAATTTTAATGCAAAATAGGTGTTTTTCTTATGGATTTTAACAGTATGTTAGGAAATAAACGCAATTTGGTAACGTAAGGCAAGGACAAGATGGGATTTTGATGCTCCGCAGTACCGAACATCAGGTGTTTACGCATTTCTGTTCTCCCTGGAACACCAGAGAGACGGCTCATGTCATCGATGAACATTTTGTGCTGGATTTTTGTAGAAAATTTCCTGATGCAATTTAAAGTCGAAGAGAAAAGCTAAGCTGCTGTTGGGAATACTGAGCTTGGTGATAGCATAGTACTTTCCAAAGGAGAGCAACCTTTGTACCGATCGGAATCTGTAGTACATGTTAGTGGCATATGCCAACAGTAGACTCAGATGTCTCGTTTCCCACCCGTTTTTGAGTTTATTAGGCAAGATGACCTTTGAGAAGATACCACTTGGGCTTAAGATGCAAGTCCAAAAGAATCTCTGTCATTAGTTATAAAGATATACTCAGCTCCCAGTGTCTGACGGAGAAACACTGACTTCATTGGCTGCATCAGTCTGGTCACTGTAATCACCAGCAGCAAAAAATCCTCTTTAAAAAATCCATGATTTGCTTTTTGTAGGATCTTTTTTATTTCCCCCAACTTGTTTGTAAGAGGGGTTTTGGCTACAGATTTCTGATCCCTTACAATACTGGAAGTTCAGAGTCGTTTTGAACAGTCTCTGCTGAACAGAGGATGTAACCTCCAAAATGCTGAATGACCCTCCCCGCGCGTGCAGTCCGATGATTTACTCTCCTCAGGTAATAGTTTTGCCTGCGAATCAGGTTTGCTTTTGTTTCAAAACACTTGCCCAGACCTCAGTCGATCAAGAAGCCGGTGCCCAAAGCGCAGATGTCAACATTGGAAGGATCTGGAGGTGTTGGGGAGGTGAATTTCGTGGTGAACCTTCATTTAGCGGTTGCAAAAATTAAGACAGGCTGACATCGGGGTGAGAGTTTAATTCCAGAACTGTAGAGAACCGCTAATAATGTGCTTATTAAAACCTATCATCAGAAAGGTACTGATTCACACAAATAACACTGGACGTTGTGGAAGAGGTAGTTTTTAAAAGGAGGACTAGCTGGGGTATCACGGTTGTGTGTGTCGTAACTAAAACACGTGTTTTATAAGAATTGAAATAGTACATGTGTGGGCCTGCCTCTGTGTGTATGTGCAATTAATGTATCGTAAGAAAGGCTCTGCTGCTGTGTCCTTCTCATTCTTTAGCAATATCTGATGATGCTTTAAAACACTGTAGTGACTTTGCAGCACATGATAGTCGCGTGTCTAGCCTTCCAAATGAATGCTTTTTCTTTTTCTCTCAGAGAGGAAGATCCCTGATGAAGATTTCATCATATTAATTGATGGCTTAAATGAGGCTGAATTTCACAAGCCGGATTATGGAGACACCATAGTATCGTTCCTGAGCAAAATGATTGGAAAATTCCCTTCCTGGCTGAAGCTGGTAGTGACAGTCAGGACAAGTCTACAGGTACGGTGAGACCAAGAATTGTGGTAAACTGTGTCGTTGTCATGGTGGGCTTTGATAAAGAAGATCTTAGTGGATATCTGGATTTGCTTAAGGCCTTTTATTTGAGGTTATCCTTTTGGCTTTTTTGCACTTGGATTTACATTCATATCCCCAAACTCGCTCCACAGTGTTGCAACGATCTGATCCAACATTGTTTATTCACGTCAATAATGTTCATCAGCAGAGAGCTCAGTTCATTTTGGTGAGACAGCTCGCAGGCCAACGGGCTGCTTACTCGCCGAGCGTGTTAGGAGGGTAGGGCCTGATGTCTGTCAGCCGATGCTGCTCTAGAACGTCCTCTCCTCCGCGTGGAAGGGCGAAGGAGTGCGTATCTTCATAGCCCTTCTGCGTGATCCAGAGCGTGAGAGCGTGATTGTTTCAGTCTGGAGGAGTCAATGTTGGGCCAAGACATTATTCAGCTCAGTGAAGAATATCTTGAGCAGGTGCTGAAGCCTCGAAGCTGAATGTTGTTTGGATTATTCGTAAGTATTTTTATTTTAGTTTGCAGCTGGGCAGGTTTTTACCTTCAGCCTGGCCTTAGCTACTCCTTCTTGGCATAAGGATTAAGCTGACCTTAGTTTGTTGGCTCAACTGCTCGTCTGAACGGAGCAAGCTGGGAAGCAAACACAATGGCCCAGTTAGGGGCCTGCTCTTTCAGCTGTTGCACTGTAGAGCCGGTTGATTTGCAGCATCATTTGTGGGAACATTCACGCTGAGCATCGGAGCCAGGAACCCCGAGGAGACAGACATCAGAGGGACAAGACACGCGTTTGGGAGCAAGCTCAGAGCCGCTCTTCAGCTGAACCAGCTGGTCGGGGCGGAAAGGCGTGTCTGCAGCTCTACATTTCTCTTTTTTTCATTGTTAGCCTTTTTTTCATTAGCACGGGGCTGCACAGTTCATTTCTATGGAGCTCCGTTAAGCAGTTTTACTGAGATTTGCTAATATTTACTGAGATCCGCGGGTTGATTTACTGTGGTCCTCCTGGCAGGGAGCTGAGCGCGGGTTCCAGCTCCATCAAGGCAGGCAGCTGCTGCACGCCGCCTTTGTAGCTGGGAACGGCAGCTGCTCCCCGGGACACCAGGACGGCACAGACTGTCTGCTGGTTTGTGCTGCAGTCCTGTTTTTGCTCGGTAATGGAGTAGATTAAACATGATTCGGAAGGTACCTTTTTGTAATTGTAATTGCATCCCTAGGACTTGAATTCCTCATTTAATTGGGGCTTTTGCAGCCCTGCGGTTTTCACTGCAAGCTTTAGTTTTGCACTGTGCTCACCCTCTTGGTTTTTTGGAGAATTGATGGCTTCTCCTGCAGCTGCCCCGTCCAGCTCCGTTGCAGCATTTCTCCCTGCTTCGCAGAGACGGAGAGCCCATGACGCAAGAATTCCTTTGGAAAGACCTTTGATTATCTTTGCTTTATGTTGCATAAGCATCATCAGTGAGCTCAGCAGATGAGAGAATCCCTGGCCACACTCTCCTGCAGCAGACAGACGTATTTATTTCGCACTGGAAAATACTTGCTATTATCTGTCCTGATGTTTCCGTGCGTTTCCCTGTGAACAGCAGCTGTGTGATACGGGAGCACGCTCCCGGGGAGGTACTTAGCACAGCGTCAGCAACATTTCTTCTGACCTCAGATCTACCATCTGGTTGTCCGTTCCCTCTGACGTGACAGCAGAAGGGATGGCATGTCGATACGTGGGTGGGCTGGGGTAGGAATAACAAGGGCACTGCTCTGCGTGAATCTTCCAGCCCTTTCCATGGATGCGGTATTAGGAACATTGTCCTTCGTTTTTATTTCAGTCGTGTTTCACGCACAACCTAATTGATTATAGATGAGGTTGTGAGGTCCTGAGGGCGCAAACTGCCATCTTGTGTGCTTGCCCTGATGGAGGAGGTCTTAAAGGAGTCTCAAAGGTGCTATTGTAATATGAATTAAGTTTACTTAATGAATAATAAACACTGCCAGCATGAGTATCCTTTTTTTTTTTCTTTCTTTCGTTGTAGGAAATAATTAAGCTGTTGCCCTTCCACAGAATATTTTTGGATAGACTGGAAGAGAACGAAGCCATAGACCAGGACCTGCAGGCGTATATCCTTCATCGGATACACAGCAGCTCGGAGATCCAGAACAACATCTCACTGAACGGCAAAATGGACAACACGACGTTTGGCAAACTCAGTTCTCACCTCAAGACCTTAAGCCAAGGGTCCTATCTGTACCTAAAACTCACTTTTGATCTCATAGAGAAAGGATACCTAGTGCTAAAAAGCTCCAGCTACAAAGTAGTCCCAGTGTCTCTGTCAGAAGTTTACCTGTTGCAGTGCAATATGAAGTTCCCAACGCAGTCTTCCTTTGATCGGGTTATGCCTCTCTTGAATGTGGCAGTGGCATCTCTGCATCCATTAACAGATGAACATATTTTTCAGGCCATTAATGCAGGTAACATTGAGGGCACTTTGGAGTGGGATGACTTTCAGCAGAGGATGGAGAACCTTTCTATGTTTCTTATCAAACGTAGAGATATGACGCGAATGTTTGTTCATCCCTCTTTCCGAGAATGGCTTATTTGGAGAGAAGAAGGTGAAAAGACCAAGTTTCTCTGTGATCCTAGGTAAGCGAATGCTCTGAGAAATCAGAGTTTACGAATGTGTTCGTCTCATACTGTAATCTGAATCATTTCATTTTACAAGGTTGCACATGGATGCGTCTTACCTGGCTTTGGTCTGTCTACACTGTAGATCGCTACATCTGTACTAGTCACCTTAGGTCTTCATGGTGTTCGTGGAAAGAAATAAGCACCCCCTGGGCACACCACTGACCCGGCAAACCTAACAGTCATCTTCTGAATGAGATAGCTGTTCCTCGGAAGGCCCGTGTTGACCAGCTCCCGTACAGGCATCCCCAGGGATGTCTGCGTTTCGGCAGATTACTCCTGCCGACTCAGACTGGAGAAGGGGAATCATCCCCCCTTCCTCCAAAGGTATCGAAGCCGCGTGAAGTAGAGGATAAGGAGATGAAGGATGAACAGTGTGGATACGTCTTTTGCAGTTGGCTTCTTTTTGAAGTTGTGTTTCTCGTAGTCCCACTAAATGTCTCTTTGAAAGCAAAATAAGGAACAGAAGCAGGCTTTAGCAATTTTGGACTGTAAATGCATCCGTAATCTCCATCTTGATAGCAGCTGAGTTCCTGGCTTAGCTCACGGAACAGAATTTAATCATGGTTAGATTTATATTCTCTAAACTCGGTGATCACTATTAACAACGTTATCTTTGTTTCTACTGAAGAGTGGAAACAGACACCCTGACTGTAATTCTAGTAGTTTATCCCCATAAGCTTTGCTCCATTTGGCCTGCCCGTTTCATAAAATATGATTATAAAAATCAGGGAAACACTCAGATTCCAGGCCCTGTCAGTGCATCTCCCAGACCCTGCAGTCAGTCGGAAGAAAATACGATGGTATCTGCCGGAACTGAATACCCACCTGGCTGATTAAAGCGGCTCTAGCTGTTAGCGGTGTCAGCGTAATTTACCACTTTAAATTTTGCGGTAAACAGGCTGCAGCAGAAAAATACTATATAGCTTCTCCCAACGGGCGTCTTCTCTGTTTTAGTAGGTTCTGCACAATAGCCCCATCGAGCTAACCCTTTGTAAAGCATCTCACAGCGGCAGGCGTCTTTATATCGATCAATGTTAGTTATTTAATATCCTTCCTCGGAGTCGTTAAGCGCTTGTCACTGCGTAATGCTTTCTCACCCTGTCTGCGATGCCTGCGCGGCGCTTACGCCTGTGGAGCTGAGAGCTTTCTCCCTCCCAGTCGCTCCCACCCGGCGCTACTGGTTTTGGCTGGCCCCTGTGGTTTTGGCTGGCCTGGCTGTAGGAGAGCTTGTTGTCAGCCGGGCGAGGGGATGGCAGCCAGCATGCCTGGCAATTACCGCTAATCACGCGGCCCTTGCCGTAACGAACCGTAACGAGAGCAATTTGGAAAAATCACTACTTCCCTTCGGTACCACGAAAAGAAATTAAGGTGCGGGATGGTTACGTGGTGGGTAAGACCCGCGTGTGATGGGTGCTGCGCGTGGTAGCAGTGCGTACAGCTGGGTGGCTTGGGGGGCTTTGGTCCTCTGGGTCCAGAAATCCTCCTCTTCGTGCTCACAGAGATGGGTAAGGGCGTTCTCAGGATACCAAATTCAGAACGAAACTCAAACCTGCTGCAGTTGAGGTGGTTTCGCACTGAAACCAGGCGTGCAACCTCGCTCGGGCTTGGGGCTGCCTTTATGAGCATCACGAACACGTCGCGCTGCTCTCAAGACCATTCAGGAGACTTTCAGGCATCACTTTTTGTCCCGTATGTGCCATTTCACGTGATAAATTAACGGTGACTTTAAAGCGTACGGGGAACGCTCGTGCTCTTGGCAGGTAGGGAATCCCTGCGGAGCTAACCCAGCTCAGCTCCTTGCCACTGGCGAAAAAGAAGGTACAATGCGTGTAACGGGCTCCCACTGCCTTGAGCGTGAGTCCATACGTACTGGAGGACTAATAAATATCTCTAATGTATAATGTGCACTAATTGCATTATACTCTGATGGTAGATAATGAAACAGGATGCATTTCAGTGATTAATAGAGAGGACCCCCTGAGATTCAGCTATTGCGCTCCTCCAAATCCTCCTGTCCGGCTCTCGGGGAAGAGCTAATATTGAGATGTTGAGCTCAGAGAAGGGTAAACCCTTAGCGACGATTAAGATAAGTAATGATTTTTCATTTTATTTCTTCTAAAAGAAGCACAGCTTGCTGCTGCCGGAGCTCATAGGAGTAGCCTATGAAAATTTGCTTGCGTCTGGTTTGTTCACAGCCAGTTTGATTTCCTTCTGCTCCCTTGGGAATTGAGAAGACATGGCCACTGTATGGACGGCTCCCGCAGTTCGTCGTCCGATGTTGCAGAAATGCGCCGTTAATGTGAAGCTTGTTGACCTCGCCGTGTCGATACGTAAAGAGTCGGGTTGCTGAGGCTGGTTTTTTCCCAGGAGAAGAGCTTTGAAGTGAAATGTGGTTTTGTGAAGCTGCTTTTAATTGACTTACCCTGACAGAGTGTCCAGGTGTGAGGACGTTACGAAGGAAATTGGGATAATGGGCCTCGTGTCCGCGGCACTGCAGCGGGGGCAATCTTCCTCGTTTCATTCACCAGAGTGAGTTCCCATGTTCTCGGAAGCACGGAAAAGAGGGGAGAGGAAGAACACAGTGTCCAGAAATGATCGCATTTTTCTACGCTTTTAAGATAAACGGCAGATCTCCATCCTCCAGATTTTTGCGCTGCCTGTTGAGATGCTAATCCTCCTCTTTGAACGCTCGCCGTGCGTTTGCCGTCCAAAGCCAAGGCTGACGGGCGTCGAAGGGGAGCGCTGTCGCCGCAGGCTCTCCCGCAGGGGAGCCCTCCCAGCATCCACCGTCGTTTAGTAACAGGGCACCAAACCAGCGTTTGTCGGAGCGTTTAACCAGCATTGCAGTCATGATTTCCCAGCCTGTCAGTGTAAACTATTAACCGAGCGTCTTAGTTGACAAATAACATAAAACATTTTAGGGAAAGACCCAATCCTTTGTGACTGGTGCACGGAGAAAGTGGTTATTACTGTACGTTCACTTTTACATTTGTATTTCTTAACCTAAATTCTGCTGTGATGCTGTGCTGTTTTCTGCCTAGACTTAATCAGAAACCTCCATGCAATTATTTTCCATGCTTTTACAACGCTAATAAAATGTTTTATCCCTGTGCTGCTGATGAAGGGACTGTGAGAGAGACAGAAGTGACGTGATTTGGCCTGGCAAGGCAGTAAAAGAGCTGTAGTCAGATAGGGACCCCAGAAGTGAAATTACTCTATCCAGATTTGAGTATCAGCATCTGAGTTACTTGTCTAGACTTGCTTTATAGTCAGAGGAGAGAAATCAGAATGATTCATTTCATCATGAGCTAAAAGGCTAAAATGGGTCAGATGAAGAGTGCCTGGGAAGCGTCTCCTCCTGGTGATTTCTGAAGGGAGCTCGGGGTGACGGGCTCACCAGGGGATGTCTCCAGTATTGACAAATAAAACTGGATGAGATGAATCTGTCCAGGCTGCTCTTCTAACCAACACACAGGGGGTTGTGGTAGATTCACTGATTTTCTTTTCTTGTACAGGAAAACTAAGGAAGGAAAAAGATACTCTCTGTGCTGTTGCACGCATGTGACCGTCTTCATTGGGGCTTTTGCTTCTCAGGGTGTCGTTGGACCGACCACCCAGCGCTGTGCGTGCTGGTGGGGTGTCCCCTGTCGTCACCGCTCAGTCTGGAGCGGGGTAGAAACAGGCTCTTTGTCTGCACTGCTCAGGGAACTTCCCAACATCGGTGGGGTCTTAGCAAAATGAAGCATTTAGATCTTCACCTCTGGCTTGGATTCATCTCACCTAATTTCAGATGCTTGCAATCCATGCGTCTGTTCCTCCTGCAGTCACTCTGTTCTCCTTTAATACTTGAAGCAATTCATCTGGCCTGTTTTAGCCGTTGACTGGGACGAGCTGAATCCCACACCCGTTCCCCTCCGCTGCCTGGAGGGCAGTCCCGGGTGACCGGCTCAGGCACGGCCATGCCACTCCCAGGGAGGTGACCTGCGCCGGGCTGGGACTTGGAGAAGATGGGAAGCTGCAGAGGTGGTGCCTTCGGCGTAGGCTTGCTCCTGTTCGCTGAAGTCTGGAAGTGCAGCCCAAGGTGTCTCTCCAACCCGAGCTGCGGTGTTGGATGGGGAGGGCAGAGGCTCTGCTGAGCTGGGCTTTATTAAGGCCGGAGTAAGCATAATGAAGAGTGCTTTTTGTCCGCAGAAATGGGACTGTTCCTCAACACCACGATGGCTCTGTTCTGGTTCTGGCTCCTTGCTGTTACGCAGACATTTGGTTAACTGCACCTACTCTGTGGTTTACCATACAATAGGGACAGCAGCTTATATTTTTCCTTCCACAAGAAGAGCGAGAGCGGTGAGGACAGGAGTCATCGACATGGCAATGGAGGAGAGTCTCCTGGTAGAGAACTTCGGGGGAATATCTTGGTGCGCGCAGGACGTTTTCACTGCGCAGAGGTGCAGAGCTGTTCTCATGGATACTACAGATGTGTTAGTCTGAAATCCCGAACATCTGTGGCCGGGTTTCCAGAAAAGCTGAATGCTCAGGTATGGAGAGAGACCCAGCAGGCATTTGGCATCTCTCAAAATCGGGGTGTTGGTGCCTTGTTCAGCGATGGCACCGCTGGGCTGATGCGGCTCTGAAACCCAAGCCTGGAAATACTGCGTGAGGAATTGATACTCTGCAAGAAATATTGTCTTCAGTGCACCAGGACTTTATCAGGCAGCTCCTGCTCATCAGCTTTATTAGAAGATATCTAATAATCTGGGATATCACCAAAAAAAAAAATCAGGGAGAAGTACTGGTGGCTCCATCCTTGAGATTGAGGGCATCTCCTCTTCTCTTCCCTCCTCTTCCACATCCACAAACCAAATCCGTCCCCGAAGCCCCAGATAAAGGCACCCCGCGGGGATTAGCGTGCAGCAGCGCCCCAAACAGAAGTACGCATCTCATCCAACGCGCCGAGTTGCCATGGTTTCTAGCAGAGCCGTCTTTTCATGCAATACGGTGTAGGTATTTTGCATTTTCCCTTTTCTCTCAGGAGACATGCTGCAAGTGGAGACTTTTCCTACACAAAATTAATGTTTTTATATATTACCCAGCAAAATGATAGAGTGTATACATTAGAAAAAAATAAGGGGTTTATTGCGTTTTGACGGAACGCTTAATCTGATTGACAAATAACAATTCCCAGTCAAAAGATAGTTAATTTAGAAAGTTCAGGGGAAAAGAAGTTGGTGAAAATTATATTTATAAAAATTCAGGGATGCAACAACCAGCTTTAACTGGAGGGCGGGTCCTTATGTTGCGCATCAGCTTCTTAAAAATCGTCCCCGGTTAGCTCCTCCCTGCGCAGCTCCCTTTGTCATTGTGGGGCATGGGTGAGTTGACCTCCTTCCTCTTATAAGATTCTGCTTTATTGTTAGCTGAAAAAACACTCTGCTTTATTGTTAGCTGAAATGCTCAAGCGTTCACCAAAACTCGGGCTGTGTCTTGAGTGTTTTCTCTGCGTTCACGTGGGATGGGTTTGACTCAGCGAAGCAAAGGTGCTATTTGAATTCAAGGTCAGGCAAAATAATGGGGTTAGGATTTATTTGAATCCCTTATATACTCAGGCAGAAAATTAAAAACGATGCGGTGCCCGCTGGCACCTTGTGAGGATGGAGGAGAAACCATCAGGCTTTCACAAGCGGTCGGCAGGCAGCAGCAGCCCCGGCTCTCGAGGCGCAGCAGGGAGCGGGGCGCTGCTGCCTCCGTTATGAGTTAGCATTGCTTTACCGGTGGAATTACCTCTCTTACTGTGTTTTTCAGGGCTCCAGAGTGCCAGTCTTCTAGCTCTGCCTGTATTGTAGCTCACAGTGGGCTTTTCTGGGTGCCCCCAGGTACAGGCACGTGCCGGCACTTGGTGCGTCGGCAGAAGCGGGAGGGATACGTTGTGATTCGGTGTTTTGCCGTCTCCAGCTGTGGGCTGGATGCCACGTGTCACCGAAATGCATGAGGTCATTTTTGCTCCTTGCCCAGCCTGCTGTCCGGTCGTCTGCACTTGTGCGAGGCCTGTGCGGAGTTACGGTAATTAATTACCGAATCACCGTGGGATCTGGTGGTTTAGGATCATTTCCACGGCTCTGATCTTGGCAGAAGCGTGGTAGAAGCGGTGGCTTACCTGTGATTTGGGGCAGGGCTTCGTCTATCCCCATAGCGTAAGACCCACAGTACAATGTTTCTTGCTCTTTTAATTTACTCCTGAAGTGGACCGTGGTGAGTGCCATATTTTTGAATCATAAAAATGAATCCATCATAATGTCCTCCAGTTAATTGGAGGGGCAAACGCAATCTGTTCACCAAGCGGCAGGGACCTGATGGAGTGCTGACTCTGAGAATACAACTTTCAGGCTTCCCAGATGACTTCCAGAATAAAGTTTTCCGATTCCGTGACTTGTAATCTAGTACACTTTGAAATACAAAAAGAACGGGCAATAGCTCAACAAAATGAATGTAGGAAATTTATTTTATGCAAGTATCCACATCGCCAACTTCTCTAGATGTTAATTCTAATCTCGTGAAGAAATAGAAGAGCTGAAAAATAAATGATTAAAGCCATTGGTAGCCAGCTGGGCAGCCGGAACAGGGACTTCTCTGAGCTTCAGGAGCCAATGTTGTGTAACACGGGGTTCAGGACGGGGTGCTCGCAGAAGACAGGGAAACTTGACCTCGTTCGCATGGCGGCTCTGCGTCTAGCGAAGCGGTGAGTGGCGTAGCTGCAGGTTTTTCCTCTGAAATTTGGGCAGGGCTGCAGCTGCAGCGTCAGTTGGAAGAGAAGAGGAGAAATGGGAGAGAGATTGTAAATCACGACAGATGAGATGGAGAGCAGATGTGATTGCTGCCACCATAAAGGACAGCAGCAGAGCAGCTTGTTTTAGCTGGCTCATTAGACATGCAACCTAAGCATTCGGATGCAGAGGGGGGTTTGAATATATTTAGCGTCTTGAGTTACTGTCCTCATAAAATCTTTCCTTTTTCTTTTCTTCTGGACTGCAAACTTCTGCATGCTGTACCGTTTTCACATCTAAATGGCAGAAAATACTCACGGAGTAACCCGTTCTGTGGCACTGAGCCACCCACAAGAGAGAAGTGGAGTTAATCGGAGGCAATAGCAATGCTGACCGAAGAAAAAAATGATGTTTAATTTCTTCCTTTTATTTCATTCCTCAAATCTTAAGACCCACTTACGGAGCAAAGCCATCTTCCAACAGTTCGGTAGAGAGTAGCCCTGACTTTGTTCCATCTTGCTTCTTTCATGGTCATCTACTCCTGGTCAAAGCGGCAGTGAAGCACTTCCAGATCACACTCCCCATTCTTTTATAATCCTGTGTATTTTGAATTACGTCAGGTTGCATGAGAAGAGAAAGCGTATCACCGTTTGCCTTTTGGGATCTTCTCTGGCTGTTAACTGTGTAGTCGCTGGAGAGCTCACTGGGAGACACTGTTACTCATTTTACCCATCCAACATATTTATTAAATATGCCAGCAGTCTTTTCGCACTGCTCTTGGACAGCGCTGCCTTTCTCTGAATACAAAGTAATCTGTTCCTGGCAAGCAGCAGATTTTCTGAAAAGCCTCATGAACTGAACGGAGACAAGGGAATTGCATCTTTACTCTCTGGATCTGGTTTTTTAAATCTCATTAAATCAGGGCCTGTAAGGGTTTGGAAATGCTTTTTTCTCTCCTTTATCCTTCCTTTTTTTTGTTCGGTGTTTTTAAATCGCTGTAAGTATCTTTTGTTACCTTAAATCTGAAGAGTGCCATCAGAGTTGTCTGGTTTTCCTCTTTGCTGCTTCTTTTGGCGGTTCCCGGCACCTGGCTGCCGTTGTTTCATGTGGCGTAGAGGTTCTCCAGGATCAGCTCCTGACGCGGATGCAGCTCTGTTATCCCAGATAAACTACAGACAAACTCTTTCTCTGTGATAGCCAAGTATGTAACACAATCGGAGACGCGTACTTCCCATCCTTGATAAAATATGGGTGCAGCACAGTTAGTACCTATGGAATTGTTAATAGATGGCCTTGAGAAATAAAAACGAGACCGGGATTACGAGCAGATCTGCAGCATGGCCTCAGTTTCAGCTGAGCTGCATCAGTGAGATCTTCGCTATCACATCTGCCAAAGTTACTTGAATAAACTTTCTACCTGAATGATAACGGTTGTGGATGCTGTCAATACCACGTCGGAGGGGTAAGGAGCTTTCCAGCTCATTCAAAATTAGGAGTCATTAAGCACAAGATGCTCTAAAGCGTCTCTTAATGCTGCAGATCTTGTTAACTACTGGTTGTTCCTCTCCCGGCTGCGCCTCGCGCACGCTCGAGCAGCCTCCCCTGCCTGCCTGGGGCCGAGGACGCGGGGCAAGGCAGCGCTGGCTGCAGTGGGAGCTTGTGTTTCTCAGGCACGTCCCTCGAGATGTGAACGGGATTGTAGCTCTGCAGATGGTATTGGTTTTACTGGTGTTCAGTCACACCCTGGCAATGAAGAAACAGCCAGTGAGCCTATTGATTTTATGAGATGTCAGAAACTTTGAAGTTCTTCATCGCCAAGATGCTGTTACTTAAATTAAAATTGCTCTTAAGGATAGGCCAGATACCGTTAAGTGATTCCATTTCTGCTTTTCGAGCGCTCACAGAGTTGTTCGTGCAATTCTTTAGCTCTCCTTTACACAAGTCACGGTCTTGCTGCTGTTACTGCTTAGCCTACACGAGGCCACGGGGAATGGCAACGAAGCACTAGGAGTTAGGATCATAGAATCATAGAATTGTTCTGGTTGGAAGAGACCTCCGAGATCATCGGGTCCAACCATTAACCTATCACTACCAAGTCCCCCACTAAATCATATCCCTTAGGGCCTCATCTAAACGCCTTTTGAATACCCCCAGGGATGGGGACTCCACCACTGCCCTGGGCAGCCTGTGCCAGGGCCTGACAGCCCTTTCGGTGAAGAAATTTTTATGAATGTCCAATCTAAACCTCCCCTGGCGCAACTTGAGGCCATTTCCTCTTGTTCTGCCGTCAGGATGATGACTGGATGTGGATTTCTTGTGCAACGCTTTGTCTCCTGTAAACCAGGAATAGTCAGTCTAGCACTTCTGCTTGGCGGCAATAACGTCGTGGTTGAAACAGTAAATTAGGATCATAAGTTTTTCTGCTTCAGTGAAACCGGAGTGCTGGACTTGGTGCGCAAGTCTGTGGCTCGTGCATCTGTTGACGTTTGGGTTGAGCCTCATCACCTGTACTATGAAAGTGAGCTTAGATAATCAAATACAGCCTCTTGTAGCCTGAAAATACCACGTTTAATACCCGGAATGATGGATTTCTAGTGTACGGTTGAGGCCATTAGGTGTTCCTCTGTGTAATGAACAGTCGTGATTATGGTATGAGTGGGTCGTATAAGACAATAAGTCCATAAGACGACTGTTGGGTGAAGAAAGCAAGCAGCAACCGTGCTGGCATAGGTTTCTCGTCCCGCTCATCGGGAAGCGTGTCCGCAGTTTCCTAAAGCAGCTAGAATTGGTAGCGCACCACTGCTGGGTCCTCGGTTGCTTCTAGGCGGAGTGATGGCTGTTGATCGGATACTCCATAGCTTGTCTCTCTGCAATGAGATCTGACCCGAGGGATGGAAAGATTTTTCTTGGCTGTGAACTTGGCTGTCCCAGTTAGCTCAGCAAATTAAACCAGCGTTTAATTCCGTAGGAAAGAATATCGCGTGCTTAAGAGCGTTCCCTATTTTCTTTGAATTTTCTTGTATAATGTTCATTCCTTCCAAGTTAATTCGCAATTAGAACATCAGAGGGAAACTGTGTTACAAAAATCAATAAATCCATTTTGGTGATTAAGTGATCCTTCAAGAGGAGCTCGCTGAGCTTGGCGTTTTCTGCGGTCTGGACAGACGTCCTTCTGAAAGCGAAGGAGGCTCCGGGCTTTGTCGGAACAGACGTTATTCTCTGTGCTGAAGTTATAAAATTGCACTCTGCAGAGCTGAATAAAATATGAATACACGTCTCTTGGAAGAGCAGATTCACTGGGCACAGTGTCAGATCTCTGGATTTTGGAATGGTTTCGTGGGATTAGCTGGAAGAAGGGAGATGTGGGTGTAAATCAGGGAATTTGGACTTTGGTGGGTTCAGAAGTAAAGGGGACTGATTCTCACGGATTTTTTTAGTTGTCTTTACTCCGGTTGTGCAATGCCTTAACACTGGAGTAATTTTACACCCTTTAAAACCTCTTTTCCTTTACCTGAGGGATAGAGTAGTAGAGACGAAGCACAGATCTGGGAGCTTTCGGTATTTTCTTTTGTGTTTCCTCATGCTCCGTCACAGCTCTTTGGTCACGCCGGTGTTTTATCGGTGACACCTTGTCCCCTTCCAGCTGTGCCACGAGGAACGGGGGCACGACAAGGGATCTGCTGGAGGTACCAACTCCCTGCGTCGCCGCGCTCTGCGCCCAGAGCTGTACGTGCCTCGGCTCCGGGTGAACAAGGGAGCAGATGTGTAGGGCCCACGCTGCTGAACCCAGCGTCTCCCCTTGTGCCCATATATAGCCTTCACTTACATTAACCTTCCTTATAGCTGCTATACGTGTGCACCGGTTCGTGCTGTGCAGGGGCTTGGAAGGATGAAGACTCATCTTTATGTCTTTATACGTGCATGTGTACGTGCACATCCACGCAAGCACCCCTGGCCCTTAGAGGAGCCGGCAGAGGCAGCCTGCGAGAGCAGACAAAGGCTGCCGGGGCTGAGCTGGCAGCGCTATTAATTTTTCACAAAAAGAAATCTGACATTAAAAATAGAAAAATCTCTGATGATAAACTCTGCGGTGGTGAAATTCAAAGCAAATCCTTTCACTGAGCTCCTTGATGTAGAAATCATGACTGCCATCCTCTGCTGTATTAAAAAAAAAAAGAGAAGAGAAGAAAAAAAGAAAAAAAGCCTGTGCTGTTGGAGTCTGGTTTAGCATGCAATTATCGTTGACAGAACAAGTGACTGCAAGTATTTATCAACAAGCCCAAAGCCAAGGTCTGGGAAACATTGCAGAGGTAATG
The DNA here is from genome assembly GCA_009819775.1 of Phoenicopterus ruber ruber. Classification (NCBI taxonomy): domain Eukaryota; kingdom Metazoa; phylum Chordata; class Aves; order Phoenicopteriformes; family Phoenicopteridae; genus Phoenicopterus; species Phoenicopterus ruber. Next base: position 3,988,892 of record CM020238.1, read on the forward strand.
TATTACTCATGAATACTGTACTTTATTCTGGAATAGTTCATACATGCCTTATTCATACCAGCCAAAGTCATGCATGTAATTAAATTTAGGTAAATACCCTAGCAGCTGCGGCTGAAAAGCAATTTAGGAGCTCACTGTGGAACCCGGCCTCGTGTGTCAGACGGGAGCCGCACTTCATCTCTCGCTGCGAAGAAAAAGCACATGAGAAGTTTCTGGAGCTTCATTTCATGCTTAGGATTAATATAGTCGCGGCTCCGTTCAGAGCCTCCGCAAACGTTTTCGAAGAGTTTTCCGTCAACGAGCAAACAAGCGGCATCATTTATATATGAAAAAACAGAGGTAGAGAGGGGTGGCTGCGGGGTCCCTTCGTGCAGCCGCGCTGGGGTCTGGAGCAGAAGGCCGCGGTTCGTGATCGCCGGCCTGGTGACTCTCCCCAGAAGGGAGATGAGCCGATGGCTCTGAGTGAACTCGCACCACCAGCCTTTTAGTGGAGGGAAATGCGTTGGCTCTTCTCCAACCCGTAAGCGCAGCATTGTGGATCTGATGAGCTATTGAGATGCATTGAGTGTATTAGAGTGATTATAGGTTTTCATAATCTGGCTGAACGGGGACAGATAAAATCTGGCAATTGCTGCGCTCCTTGACTTGCAGCTGTATCTCGCGACGCTCAAGCTGTGTTTCGTAGTCACTTGGGTCCTCCTGATCTGTGTCTCCTTTCCACGAGCATTCCTGGAGGTTAATCAGCGTAATGATTTGTCTGGCTCCTTTAAAAGGATGTGACCTGATGTTCGCCTCCCGCTCCGAAGATGGGGAACAAAGAGGGGAAGAGCGAACGGAAGGAAACGCCACAAGCTGTAGATAACTTGAGGTGCTGCAACCACTCCCGAGGCCCTTCTGTTTTCCCAGCGTTTTACGTTTTGTCCCTTCTGTTGGTGCTATATGGAGAATTCTCACAGCACGGACGTGTGGAAATTGGTGGTGCTGCCCTGTGCACAGAGGCATCGTGCCTAATTTTAAGCGCTCAGCTGAGGCATCTAAGCTACGTCACCATCCGGAGGAGCTTCTCCTGCTCCAGTGATGGGGAGCGTGGAGCTACGGGATCCCAACGCAGGCATCTCGCCGCGTGCCAGGCCAGGGTGTGGGGAGGAGCGTGACAGGCAAAGCATGCCAAAAAAAAGAGGTTTTCTTCAGTTTCTTTTTCAGCTCAAGTCACCCTAAGCATGCAGGGTGCCATCAGTCAATAAAAACATTTCAGACGACAGGTTATTAGTTGAGTTGGTGGTGCCTCTATGAATTTAATTGCATTTTTGGAGAGAGGCACAATAGAATTACTCAGCAGTGAAAGAGTTTATTTGATTACATGGAAATGGGATGCGGCGCTCTTTCACCTATCGAGACCTGGGGATCAAGTCCTGCCGTGTAAGAAAAAGGCGTTTTGTTTTCCATCCGCTCCTCCAGCAGGCACGTGTCCACATCCTTCCAGCACCACGAGGTCTGGCAGAGCATCGTCGGGCTCCGCTAAAATGAATCTGTGTATTATCGGTCCAAAAGGAGGTTCACTGGCAGGGCCTGGGGGGGACCTTGCCAAACACCTGGCCATGGCATTACAAGTCTTTCACTTTTATTCCAAGTTTATTTTGAGACAGGGGTGATCATTCTCCCTGGACATGGATGCGCCGGTAAATTCCCACCATTGTGAAAACTTCTGTCTTCTGTAATTTTTACTTGACGTTTGGCCGTCCTAAGTGCTTTTTTGCTTTACCGAGTAGTGATGAGCTAATAACATTCCCTGTCCTTAAAAGCCCTTTTAAAGCCACAGTTGATATCATATTTTGTTTTCTTTGGCTGGAAGGGGTTTGATTGCTCTTATGTGTAGTCACATTTTTATTTAGTTCCAGAAATGAAGTGGGTTAAAGAGGACTCCCTTGGGAGTACCCAGGGGCTTAAAGAAGAACACGAATTTGTTGGCAAAACCAAGAAAACTGCGACTCCCCAGACCACTGAGGTCCAAGCGTGGAGCCTCGGTGGCCTCCTCCCCTGCTCGCTCCGTCTCCTGCTGTTGCCTCCACGCGTGCCCGCAGGGGCAGACGTTTGCCGATCTCCTCCAGAAATGGTTTGCGTCACTTCACGTTTTTGCACCACGCACGTTTTGTGCGTGTACAGAGAATCAGCTTCTCGTGTCTTGGAGAAGACTCAGCCACGTTGAACTTTCAGTCTTACGAGCTGGAAGTCTGGGTGTTCAAAAACGTCAGTAAAAGTCACCGTTAGCGAAGGAAGTTCTTGTCTCTTTTATTATGTTTTGCCTTAAATCGGGCTCTGCGTGTAGCTCCGTTCCTTTGCTTTGGTTGTCAGCCTGGTAGGTCGTGACCAGGAGCATCTTTGTTAGGGGCAAAGCTGGAGAATGTGTTTAGGAGTTTTACTTGGAGATAAAGTTGCTTCACTCTGCAGGATGTGTCACAGGGTGGAGAATGTAGTTGTCATTTAAAGGCTGTGTTTTCAAAGTGTGGATATTTTAAATATGTCGTTTTCTAATGCCTTCAGGATTGGTGGCGCTTTCAAAGTACGGTTCTCCTCTGCAAAATGACTGTAAAAGTAGCACTTCAGCTTTCATGGAGTTGCACCTCTGGTGTTTCCAAATTTACGTCTGCTCATAGAAAATATATTGTTTTATTTTTGCTGTCCTCCCATGTTTGGGTTTTTCTGAGCTGTCAGTGATCACCAATAATAAAGGACGCAATTTGTTGGTGGTTTGCAAGTGAGAATTAGTCCAGCTCCGTTTCCCAAAGCTGCACGAGGTTGAAGGCTCAGCAGGACCAAAAATTGTTGTCAAAGGTTCTTTTGTCGATGTTACAAGCAAATACTGACATACTCTTTCTTCTGATTTTAGGAGCGGCCACACATTACTTGCCTTCTGGTTTTCCCGTCAAGAAGGAAAACTAAATCGACAGCAAACTATTGAACTGGGACATCACATTCTCAAAGCACATATTTTTAAGGTAACAAAAATGAAAACGAAGACTTGCGCCAACCTCCTCCCCGCTGCGTGTGATCTGCCAGCGCTGGCGGCGTTCAGGCTCTTCTTGTTTTAGGGTTGCTGTAAGAAGTACGATTGCTTCAGGCTACTGAAACGCGTAGAAGTGAGCTTTAGAAAATTGGCAGTGGTGTATAAGAAATCCTTGAAATTAAACTGTCCCTCAGACTGTAAATTCAGCAGATAGCCTCCTTACCTAAAATGCCTCTTCTACCGTAAGAGGTTTCTTCCCACGTAAGATGAGTTCCCGAAACAACATTTAGAAAAAATAAATCTTTTAAAACAAATGGTTTTGAAGAATCCAACCCAAAATTTAGGTTGTAAAGGGAAAATGTGATGGTCGTGAAAATCTGATGGTCGGTCCATCTTACATTTCACACGGACGTTTAAGACCTGGATGACTGAAAGGCGAGCTTGGATGTGAGCATCAGTGCGACCCGTAAACTGAGTATCATCCTTGTGCCTGTTGGCCCATTTACCAGAAGGTGGAAATGAGAGGATGGATCTGTAAGGTCCCAGGAAATACAGAATTTCTTAAAACTATGAGGAGCTGTGGGTGCTTAACGCTGGTAAAAATGAGGCTGTATCTTTATCTGGTCTATATAATGTGATTTGATAGACTTAACAACTTAGCACGCCTGTATTTTTAGAGCAAACAGATAGTTTCTACCGTGTGTCAGTCCCGTTGTATTTCTTTCTTGAGTTCCCTGTGCTGAATTCACCATCAGGTGTAGGAGCGAAGTCTCCTCGTTGGGGAAGGCGATGGCTGGAGCCGAAGGGAAGGACCCCGGATCGGCGCATTACTCCATCAGTGTATAATTTTCCAATTTTGAGTTACGTTCCCGAGGCCGAATTCAGCAGTGAGTTTACTGTTCAGCTGCCATTTACAGCTAAATCCGGTTCCAAATCTTCTTCGTTTCACACTTCCACGGTAGAAACAAACAACCGGATTTCAGGCTCTGAACAAATGACAACTGACATTAAGTGGACAAGTTGCCTGTAGATTCCAGATTTAATTGAGCAATATTTACAATAGTAGAAAATGCCAATTAGCAGATGAAAAATGTCGGTACAGCCTTCTGTTTCTAATCACTCGGCAAAACCCTTGGGTTTGCAGCACGGCAGTAAGAATAGTACGTCTCGCTGACAGATAGGCGCACCAGTATGTTATTTAGAAGGGCTATAAAGTTTTGAAAGGGTTTGGATTAGCCGGATTAGAAACGCTGTAAAACTTTTAGTCCTTCGCTTTTCCTTGAATAGTTTTATTTTTATTCCTTTTTTTAACAAGTGTTTACTGAGGATTTGTGCGTGTTTACTGAGTGAAACAATAGCTGCATTAGTGTTTGAAGGAGGCATTGAGCCGGAATACTGCAGACCATGTTTAAGATCTTGAGCATTCTTTAAAGAAAATATTTCCAAGAGTATGTACACAGACTCCTTTCCCTGTTGTTACTGACTGTATTTGTTTCTAAACAAGCTTTTTTTTTCCCCCCCATTCAAGCTTTTTGTTCTGTCTGACCTTTTGCTGAAGCCGTTACCGGTATGGCGTGGGTTTTCTGCCGAGCAGGGAGCGTGTCAGGTCATCGGTTCAGAGTTTTGCCTCAAGTATCATGTTATAGCAGTAGCTTTCCGCAGACACAAAGACCCTAATTTTGAAGGTATTTACGGAGGCCTGATGCCATCGTCATTCCGTTTTATTTACCCCTCATGAAGCCAGGAGAGGATTAGAACAGGGTTAAAGCATTTTGTCCAGCCAGGGAGTACTGAGAGGTGGGTATAGAGACAAACTTCGATTAAACAGTGCAGAAAACTTATTTCTCCTTCCCCAATCCCTATCGGTTCGAATCCACCGGTACCTTGTGCTCGGTAACGATGGGACGCTTGGGATTTCCAGGTGTCGTAGGTCGGTGATGCACAGACACGAGGCGATGACCTGACACACCGGTGGGAAGGAGCTTTCGCACTCCCCTCCTCACTTGTTGGCTGAGGTCTGCTGGGTTTCTTTTTTTAAACACAAACATCCTCAAACAGTTTGGTGGGGGGGGGGGGAAAAAATACAAATGTTTTAGTCTTTTAAAGCAATTGCCAGTCTTACCAGGAGCATATGGAAACGCAGCTTGGAAAGCCTGGCGTGGAATGAAAGGGCAAGAAGAGAAATGTGCAGTAATGATACAAGAAGACCCAAGCTCCAGGCTGACGTATGTTTCGCAAATCAACCAAAGCGCAGTCTTTAATTTCATCTTAAATTGGTTAGCTAAAATGTCAGTAATCCAGAAACGGGTGTCCCTCATCCCCAGATTGAGAACGTAATGACAATTATGGGCAGAAACACGCACTTTGGCAGCTGCGGGTATGTAAAGGTGTCTGATATTCCGTGAAAAACAGCCTCGTAAAGATCTTGTGTTGAAGGTGCCAGTGGCCAAACGGCAGGGGAAGCGATAAATTCCCAATTAGGGATGCTGACGCAAGAGCGCAAGACAAAAAAGAAGCAAGCCTGTTTGAAAAGTGGGCTTGTGTGGGGTTGGCAAAGTTACCCAGATGAAGCGTGCGGGGTCAGGCCGTGCCTTGGTCCTGTGTCGGATGGTGCCAGCGAAGTGGAAACCGCTGATGGTATTTCGGTTTGACGTTGTGTCGAGTTGGGATTTGCTTTTGCTGAAGGATTCAACCTGCTTTAGAGTTCTGGGCAGAAAAGGGAAGCAGAAAAGGAAGATACTATCTGTAAAATGAGAAATAATGCAGTTTTGTTTCAGCAGCTGAATGATAATGGTGCTGAATGTATTTATTCTTTAAAGGATAAATGTCACCTTTTATGTCTTGCACTAGTACCTAAGTATATATGTTCTAATACAGTGGTTAAGATTTTTATAGCCTATGTGATTATCTTCAGATGGCTATTCTGAAAATACATGCTCTTTCCCTCGGTCCTGGTGGTGACTCAAAGAGCTTATTTATGGGTTTGATAGTATTATAACTATTTTTAAATTATTTTAACCATGTATTATAAAATTGTTTTCCATTTGTCCAATTACACTGGACTGAGTTCACTGAAGTTTAAAATTGACCTCTAATGTCCTGCATTGTGTCATTTCAAAAGCAGCGTTTAATGGTGGCTAAAATTCCTGAGCTCTTTTTCTGCCTCTTAACACAAGCAGATATTTTTCTCTATTTAGCTCCCCGAATTTTGAAGGAAACAAGCGCATGGAGTTGTTATTTATAAGAGCTTGTCTAATCTGTTGCTTCTTTTTATGGTAAAACCATTTCAAGTGACAAATCTGTTGATGGCTGGTGCGATGCTTCAGAATATCTTTCATACGTAGGTATTAGAGGTCCACGACTGAGTCCAGCAGCGGGCTCAGATGGTAATTCCTGCACATTTTCCTTTAGAGGGAATAAATCCCACCTTTTGCTGGTGGTTTTCTTCCCACCACCCTGCACCGTCCGTGTCAAGTCTGTCATGGAAAGGATTTACAGACTGAAATGTGATCCTGCTGCTTTGCACGGATGGAAATGACCGCACGGCGTGCGAGGCGGTAGAAATCGGGGTTTGCATATCAAAACAGAATTAAAGATGTCTGTATGGTTTCCACGGCAACAGCAGACTTTAATGGTAAATCAGTAGCAGAACAGCAACACCCAGGGCGTACCTGCGTCGCACGACGGAGCGCAACGCGCAGCGAAGCTCGTTGCTGGAGTTGCAAACCCATTCGATCCGGCCGTTTGCTCCCATCCGTTGGCTACAGAGCAATTATTGCTCCTTCGATAGGAGGGGGGAAACTTGCTTAAGAATTCTGTGCTCTGCCAATTAGTGTGGCTGGAAAAAGATGTCGGACCTTCTGTATATTACGTATAGTCTGATCACGGGCACCAGCCGGAAAGGTTGGAGACAATCTGGTATGAAATACGGGAATACTGTTCCAGGCCGTGGTTGAGACTTCCTTAATTTATCTTGTTGTGAGCAGATACTGTCGTCTAGTTTCACCGTGTGAATAATAAGGAAACTTTGTGAATCAGTTCTGCCAAAATAATGTGCACTTTTTGTAATAAAGAAAAAAAGCAGCATGCTGCGCTCCTTAGCATGACATTTTCTGAGGGTGTTGAACGGGTTCAGGTTGCTCACAGTTTAATCCTGCCTCTCCTAGACCTTGGAGATGGCTACAGTACCTTTGCAAGTTATTTCCTACAAGCTTTTTCATTCACTGAAAAGGTCGGATGTGGCAAATTGTCACGTTACCTTGTGCGTAGCCGTTAGTGTCCTGAAACTCTTTGGAGTCCAAAGACCCGGGAGGATCTGCCCAGTGTAATTGAGCATATTTGTAAGCTTGGATCTAAGTCATCTTTTCTTTTTTAGGGGCTGAGTAAGAAAGTTGGAGTATCTTCCTCCATCCTGCAAGGGCTTTGGATCTCCTACAGCACTGAAGGTCTTTCGATGGCTTTGGCATCTCTGAGAAATCTCTACACCCCAAACATAAAGGTACTGGAGGAGGAGGAGAGCTGGGGTGGTTCAGAGCTCCCACGGGAAGCTCCCAGTGACGCGCGGTAACCGTGCATGGAGTGTTTGCTGTAGCTGCCTGCCCATGGCGGTGGTCCTGCCCGGGTGGTCCTGCCCGGGTGGTGGTCCTGCCCGTGGCGGTGGTCCTGCCCGGGTGGTCCTGCCCGGGTGGTGGTCCTGCCCGGGCGGCGCTGAGCAGCTTGCTGGGTGTTCGTCTTGAGCTGGGGAGAGGCCGTCAGTTCAGTTGAGTTTTTGTTACCGTCTAGGACGATCCCTCAACTCTTCTACTTTGACCAGGGATCTCCTTTTAATTGCAGCGAGTGAATAGTGAATTTGCGCCTGTGCAAAATGGTTCATGTGCATTTTTCCTCCCCAAAGATGTGGGATGCGACAGCTGGTGGTGGAATTTGAGAGCCCCGTAAAGGGCTCTGGCTTAGACAGGCTCTAACTCAGAGGTGACGCCAAACCCAACGGCACGTGCTCACATGCTAGTTCAGGCGCTTCGTGCCCGTTTGCATTGGTAAGGACGAATGCGTTAGCTTAAGTGACTCCATCTACAGCAGAAGGGGTTTCAGACAGCGATACAGATTTCAAATTGTTCCTCATCTGGAAGGGTGTTTGCCCCAGCTCCTTCCCGTACAGGCGAGGTGGGCCCGGTGTCTGTCCCCGTGTCCCCTCCTCGCCACTCTCTCCCACATCGGGCAGAGCCTTTTCCATGGCTGCCCAGTGCAGAGGGAGCCGTGCAAGCCGGGCAGTGCGGTAGGGTAACTGAGGCCAGCCCTGGAGAGGATCCCACGGGAAGGACAGTCGATGAAGTTGTTCTCTCCGGCTGTGTGTTTGAGTTTCCCGTGCTCGTGTGCAAGATGCCGTGTCCCCAGCTGTTGCAGCGTGGCCGTAGTGACTTTGTTCTGAAACGAAGTGAGGCTGCACCCTTCAAACCACTTACCAACCACTCAGGGGAAAGATTAAACTGTTCCTTCTGTCTAAAATGGGACCGTGTATTTGGCAAGTGTTGTTACCCGGCATTTTATGTCCTTTGCTGTTTGCTTGGAAATGTGCAGAGGGCCCTGGTTTACATTCTGTCATTGCCCTGACAGTAAACTAATGTCTCTCCCTGAAGCTCGGCTAACAGGAGCTCTTCTTTCCCCGTGCAGGTCAGTCGGTTGCTGATTTTAGGAGGTGCAAACGTGAATTATCGGACTGAAGTTCTGAACAACGCCCCCATTTTGTGTGTCCAATCTCACCTGGGTTACACGGAGATGGTGGCTTTGCTCTTGGAGTTTGGGGCCAATGTAGACGCCGCTTCGGAAAGCGGCCTGACCCCCCTTGGCTACGCGGCTGCTGCTGGATTCCTAAGTATCGTTGTGCTGCTGTGCAAGAAACGGGCCAAGGTAAAGCGACCACGTTCCTCTAAAAGCTGATTTAAACCGCTCCACGTTGATGCAAGGCAGGGCACAAGCTGCAGGCAGGGTACGTAACGCTCGCTAAAGAGTATCCTCCAGCAGATGAACCCAGGATGCTGCTGCGGAGGGTTGGCTTGTCTGCCAAAACGCGGTGGCTTTGAAAATCTGGCGTTGACACCGAAGCCGAGTAACTCCTGAGCGTCAGTAATTAGCGTTCTGGAATTCAGGCCTGAGGTAGGAGCTGCCTAATCGCGCTGCAGCGACGGCCTGCGGAAGGATGTTCTGGAGAGGTCCTTGAGCCTCACGAGGTTAAAATGGCAACGTTGCTTTTGCAGCACAGAGCGTTCTTTAAATATCTCCTTGAGACACATTTTCCAAAAACTTCCATCAGACTTGTCCTAGAAAAATACCCTTTGTTTAGCTTTGTGGTGAGTGTTTGGAGTTTTAATTGTATATAATGAGTCAAGTTTAAATATTTTGCTGAAGAAGAAAATTGTGCTGATTTTTGAAGTGGAGCCTCCTGGAAACAATTTGTGGTTTCTCTATATGTTTAGCTTCGGTTCAGAAAGCAAAATACGGGTTTGTATAGTTTTGGTATGAAAGTCGGGATGACTGAGGGACCCGTTTAGATCTTGCCCTGTTTTCTGTAATAATGCGAGGACAATATGAAGGAAAAAAAGAATTCTGCTTTTGTTGGGATATTTTGAAAGAGTTGGGTGACTCCCTGACGCTCGTTGGTGAGAAACAGCATTCCGTCTCCGAGAGCGGGAATATTTGGGCTACGCAATGCAGAAGTCCTGCCACTCATGGCTTTCCTTGAGTATCCCTGACTGTATTGAGGAAATACCCCGAAACCAGCTGGCTTTAGTTTGAGGGCTGAGATGTTTGATTTCGGCATAGAAAACTGCAACACTGATCGCTGCATAAGTTGAGAAATGAGAAATCTTAATATATTATTCATATCAATGTATTATAAGAAATATTTCTCATATGTATTGTATAACTATAATTTATGGTCATTGAATATATTAATATAATAATTATTTCTCATATTTCTAACATGAGAAATAACACGGTGCAGAGCACCGAAGGGGTTAACCGGCAGGAGGACGGTGGCTGATCTGCCTGTCCTGTTTTCTCCAAGTTACTGGTGTTGGGGTAGGACCTAGAGATCCCAGCTGATGTATTCAGGCATCGAGTGAAAACCGTGCCCGCTCCTGAAAAGCCAAGCAAATAAATTCCTACAGCGCTGCCGAGCGCGATCTCTGATTCCTCTTGACTTCTGCCTGCGCTGGGTTCGCGTTAGTGCGTTCGCTGCAGGCTGAGGCACTTCTGTCTCTCTCAAAAGAAACGGTATCTGGAAAAGAAGCTGGTTTTCCTTGTGTGGATTTGGATAAAGGAGATGCTATCAGTGTGTATGATTTCAATCCGCAAGAAGACACGGTTGCTGCACTTCGGGACACAAAGGGAAAAATGCTTTTGCAGCCTTTGAATCTGAAGAAAAGTGAGGAAAGCTAAAAATAATGGTAACTTCCCCAAAGCAAACACTTGTGGCCAAAAGGATGCCTGAGCCTGGGGCAGAGTTGCTTTGGGAATGGCCCTTTTCTGGTCGTGGAAGGGATCGTTTACCAGAAAAATGCACGTTTTGCCCATGTGTCATTATTTTGAAACCAGGGCTGGAAACTCTGAAGAAACAAAGACGTTTTGCCCGTGATTTGGCTTAATCGTATTTTGTCGTCTCTTTTCAAGGTGGATCATTTGGACAAAAACGGTCAGTGCGCTCTGGTTCACGCTGCTCTCAGAGGACACTTGGAGGTGGTGAAGTTCTTGATCCAATGCGACTGGACCATGGCTGGGCAACAGCAGGGCGTGTTCAAGAAGAGCCACGCCATCCAGCAGGCCCTGATCGCTGCGGCCAGCATGGGCTACACCGAGGTAGGACCTACCAGCACATCACTGCCTCTGCGGGGTGGGAAACCAAGGGTTGACGGTGCTTCCTAGCCAAAACACGGAGCAAAGAGGGGCTCGGAGGTAGAGTCAGTACCTCTGTCTCCTCTTCCTCCCCTTCCCATCCCAGGCAGCGGGGTTCACAGATCCCTTGGCAAACCCTGTGGTCTGGGCAAGCGTCCAAGAGAGGAAGCGTAACAAGCCTTTAAGTTGTTGGAATAAACCTTTAAGCAAGGGTGGATAAACAGCGTGGTACTTACGCCGCTCCTCCAGTGCTCTTAGGGGAGCGAGAGACCACGTAGGTTTGGACTGTGTGTTGGGGGGAGGGAAGAGCCAAAGAGCTTCCTCCTATCGTACTGATAAAGATTTGTGATGTGGAAAATAACGCCTGTTTTCCTACCGAGAAGCAGTCTTTGAGGATTTTTGCATTGGTTGATTTCTTTGCTAAATTGAGCTCCTCTCATTTACTGGAGTTTTGATTTTGCTTTTGTTAAGCATAATCCATGAAAACACAGGTAATGTGCTCTGATCAGAGGAGCTAATTAAAGAAAGCTGGGAAATTCTTATTAGCTGAGTGACTGTGAGTTGAACTGATTAGAAGCAGATGTGACTTCAAAACCCTACAGGTCTGCACGCCGAGGACATAATTTGTAACAGGGCACAGAGCTTTTTAAATGGGAATTTCCCCCCAGATAATACTGGTCACCTTTATAATGTGTAGAAAGAAGTTCTGGAATTGTTTAATATTTCTGTTGTACCGTAAAAGGTACATGGCTGCTCACAGAAAATACTCCAAGTCCCTGTGTTGAGGTGCTTGCAGTCATAGGAGAAGCAAGCTGATGATTACTTTGCTGGTTTTGTCCGAGTTTGGTGATAAAACACATATTTAGCGTGTTTATAAAGTGATCTCAATCACTGATGGAGCTACGCTGGAGCCCTTGCTGTGATCATAGCCCAGCGTAACCACACCAGGCTTAGCTTTACGCTTCAGTCGGGCAACGCGAGGTCCCGTAAGCAGTGCGGCACCGGCGGGGAGATCAGCCGAGTGCACGGGGCGGTTGTTACACCGAGCTCACGCTTTCCCATCGAGGCAGCGTCACGTACACAAGGCATCTACCGTGGAAGGACCACGGGCATCGTTTCACAGCACCTTTCACGCAGGTACTCTCCTGGGTTTGCTGCTCCCCCCGTGCTGGTATCATTCCCGATGTCCCGTTTCGCACTAGCGCATCGCTGGCAGGACACGGGAGATCAGCACTTGTCACCGAAATCCCTGCTCCGCTGTCCTGGTGCCTCTCCCAGGCTGTGCCCGCAGGCAGCGGAGCAGGCACGGCTTCCTCCCAGGCATTTAGAAGAGGCTCGTTGTAGCCGAGGCCCCAGCAGGTGATTGTGTCTCCTAGAATGAGAAAAATGGTTGTGTCCTTCAGTCACTAGAGTAAAATCTCCATTTTCTTCTGAGCCTCTTGCTTTCTCGCATCATATGATCCAAACACTGAAATTTTCTGCCAGTTTTCAGTCAATTAAATCCTTTAATTTACCCTTTAAAGAAGTTAATTTGCTTCTCTGGGGTTTCAAGCATCCACAGCTGGATGAAAAACATCGTGGAAGTCTTTTTCACAGTCTGCTTAAAAACGGTGTTTTCTAGAAAGGAGCTAATAGTTTCTGGAAGTAACTTCACCTTGGCTGGAGCTTAAGCTAACGGAGAGGCTAACGAGTGTAACCGCGCCATTACATCGCTTGTCCGTGACTCAGTTTCCCCAGCAGTAAAAGGGGACGATCGCACTCCTTGCACCCCGCCAGGTGAGGGCTGACGCAGGTGGACACACCGGTGTTCACGGCAGCCGTAGCTGCAGGCGAAGGCGCATCCGCTGCGCGCGCCGGGCCGCCCGTGGCAGGACAGACGCGGTGACAAGGAGCTGACACCGCAAAGACTCACGCGCGGTCGTATCAAGGCACTTGGGTGGGTTTTTTTTGCTCGTACGGGCAGCAGGTTCAGCGATTGATCTCTGGAAGAATATTTCCTTGAGCTCAGGGTGCCAGGCAGAGACTGTTCCTTTTCCTCGGTGTATTCGGAGCAGCTCGTGTTAAGATGTCAGCAGTTTATATATAACGCATCCGAGTTCGTGCGCTGACATGTCGTTTTGTTTTAGATCGTCTCCTACCTGCTCGATCTTCCAGAAAAAGACGAAGAGGAGGTGGAGCGAGCACAAATCAACAGCTTTGACAGCCTTTGGGGAGAGACAGGTGATTTCTGTAGATGCTGTAGCTGCTTCTTGCATGTTTGTGTTTGTGTTTATGGGCTCCCTGTCACCCGATGGATCCCTGATCCCTGCCTTTCTCTTGATGGAGGGAGAGGGATCAGTTCCTCTGATTGGATTTCAGGTGATTTACAGGTGCCGGCGTGGAGCTTGCGCTCGGCTTAAGTAAAACAGAGAAGTTTGGCTTTTGCAAACCCTGAGCCTCTGCAGCTCCTGGTGCTTTTCAGGAGCGTGCAAGCGTGCAGCGTCGCTGACAACCAGGCTGCTCATTTCTCTGAAACAGCTCAGGTCAAGTGAGATGGGCACAAAATTCTGCTCTTTCTCTCTTGATACTTGGAATATTTATCGAAAGCATCTCCCTGTTTCTCTCTGCCCTTCCTCCTTACGTGCAGCACCATGACTGTTAAATTACCTGTTGATTTTCTGAAAACTTCTCGTTATTTAGCACCTGGTAATTAAACAAATGGCCTTTTGTGCCAAAACAAAAGCAGCCGTTCACCCCTTCCACTTCTCACACATGAATCTCGCTGTCATCTCCATTTCTTGAGATACTCAAACTCGGAGTTGTTAGCTGTTAACTCCAGTGACCTCATAAATACTATCCGCTGTCTCCTGTACTCGACTCACTAATCTGCTTGCGTCACTGGCAATGTTCCTGTCACGTTAATACCCCAAGGTAATGTTCCTGTCTGGGTAACGGAGCACTGATTTTGATTCCGGCAGCTTTGTTGAAAAATGACACGATCCAAGGGTGCGGCCAGTGGCTGGCGTGTCGCTTGGTCTTTGGGCAGGTTGTTTCTGGGTAGAAGGGGGCAGGGGGGAAGCAGGGTTGTGTTTGGAGCTGGTTTGTGCGCTGTACCTTTGAAAATGTGGCCTTATTAGAGCCTTGTAATGAACGGAGTCTCTGGGAAAGAGTTGCCCCTGAGCTTCAACGGACAAAGCCGGAGGGATGAGCTGTCCCGACGGGGAGCCTGGCGGGTGGCCGGGCTCTCTGGGCAGTGGGGAAGGAGTCAGCTCCTGCACCCACAGGGACATCGCTGAGTAGCCAGGGCGTTGTGCCATTACTAGCAGAAATAATAAAATACGTACAAAATATGTACAAATAAGCAATTTAAAAGTGGCCCTAGAGTGTCACAGGAGAAAAAAGAAATTGGGTATGGCTTTAGCCAAAGGAAATGACTGAGCGTTGGTAATAGACAACGGCTTTGCTGCTGGTGAGCTCACGGTTTGAAGTGGTGACCGGGCCAGAGACAGCTCATCCGGAATGTGGGCTGGTGTTTGGGTCCTGAGGACTATCTTGTAAATAGGGCAGTGATCCAGATGCCTTCAGCGTCTGACCAGAAGCCACTGAGGTGTCTCCCTGCGAAGTAACCTCATGGGCAGCATCGGACACTACAGATAAGCTCCTTGAGTTAAGATAGTCCTGGGTGGTCTGGATGGATCTGGCAAAGCCGGGCATAAAGCCATAGGTGTTTGCTGGACTGGTGTCTAACCCTGCCCGTCCCTGGAGCTCTGCCTTTGCAGGTCACGCCATCCCGCGCTCTCCTGCTCAGCCGTGCTCTCCGGTCTGAAAGCTGAGCACCGCACTCTTCTCCCTGACACCGTCCAGCTCTTCTCTTTCCTCTTTCCTTGTGTCCTGGGCAGCTCTGCCGTTCCCAGCCTGCCCGTTGCCTCGAGGACTCTTCAGCAGAAGCCTTTTCCATCTCTGCTGTCCCCCTTTCCATACCTCTCCCCCCAACAATGCCAAAAGCTGGCCTCACACAGACATCTGGGAGCTTCTCTATCTGAGAGGGGTTTCTGAGTAACTGGGATAGTTGGGAATGTGGATTTGTGATTCGCAAATCGCACACAAATTGAGGAGCCATCTCAAAGGAATGCCCATTTATCCCATTAAAATGGGTGGTAGGTGAGACGGGAAAATGAGCAAAACCGAGCCAACCACCAAATGCAGCAGTCTTTTGTCCTGTCACAGGCAGGACAAGTTCATATGGATCTCAAGACTCCCTTTCACATTGTTTTATTTTTATTATTTTCCCAAAAGTAAATAGCGAGTTTCGATAAATTTGAAGAGAAATGCTGGTTTCCACCTAAAAATAGCAATCTGCTCTAAAAATCTGAATCATGTCTTGTCTGGTTTTTGATACTTGTTGCTCGTGTGTCTAATCTTCTGCAGGGCAGAGCCTGGCTTAGTGATATCAGCCTGATATCATCCAAATGGCAGTGCCAAGTTACATCATAAGTTTAGGAATTGCTGACAGCACACTATAGCCAACTCCAGATGGAATATTTCCCCCTGGGACAAGACTAATATCAAAACCCAGCACAAAAGTATCTGAGTCACTTGTAATAACTCCATCAGAGTTGGAGGTGCAAAGAACGACTCCATCAAACTGCATTTGTCTTGCTGCCAGGCTGTGAAACACGTACACGTGCCGTATAGGAGCAATTTAACGATTCCTTCTCCAGATAAAGTTGTTTTTTCTCTAAGAGAACAGACACGCTCTGCACAACAGCAGAGGCAGAATGTGCCGGTGCAGATCCCTGGTGTTGGAGCCTGTGGCTTGTCTGACGTTGCTCGCTGACGGAGGGGGGCACGTCCGCACCTGAAACTTGTCTCAGGTTTTGTTTGAGCCCTGTTTTGAGAAATGCAGCAACTGATTTACGGCGTTTATGCCAAGACTTTGTTATTGCACGGTGAGTTGTTCTCCTGGCACTACGTCCTCATGGAAAAGCTGCAAAATGAACGTTCCTGGTTTCCAGCCCAGGATCCTGGTCGCTGCTCCTTGGCTGGGCTCGGTGGACTCGCCTTGTTCCTGCTGGGCCACAGGAGCTCTCTGGCAGACAGTAAAACTTCAAACAAAACCATTTCCATTTCTCTCATTTCCTCTCATCACCTTTCCTTGGCTTTTCCAACCTCCTTTCAACACACAGGCACAGCCTTACCTTGTGTGGTGGGTCTTTTGGAGACGAACGGCTGTTGTAAGGCACATTGGTGACATCGGAAACAGGTTGGTAGGTCCATCTAGGGAGTGCCAAAAGGCTTAAATAAGCAGGTACTTCTAGAATTTTTCCTGAGGTAGTTTAATTGAGCTTTTGGGCTTGGACAGTTGGACACCAGCCGCAGGATAGTGGTCGGGGCTTGAGGTGACCAGCAGTGGAGCTGGAGGTTGGGGATGTCCAAAGCCACTTTGGTTAGAAGGCTGGAGACAGAGGGGTGAGGCACCCGCATTCAGAGCAGCGCAGACTGTCCAGCTCGTTGCGGTTGGAGGGACCACAGCGGGTTATCTAGTCCAACCTTGTGGTCAAAGCCCAGGCGCTGGTGAAGTCTGGGTGTACCTTAGTGAGCTGATCTCCTGGGGTCCGGCTGGACTGAGCTCCTTTCGCCCCTCGGAGAGTTTCTCCGTTTCTGAGGATAGATGTTTAGATGCTTAGGTATCTGGGCATTACACGAGAGGAGCTTGGATAGGTTTCTCTCAGCAGCAGGCAGCAAATCCAGGTCATCAGTGTGGAACCTTCCTGAAGCAGCAAGGTCTGACTGCTCAGTAGCACAGAAGCTTTTGAGCTTCCCTGGAGTTGGAGCTGCAAAGGACAGGCTGGAGCTCCGTCCCCGGAGCATACATACAACTGGAGCAACACCAGTTGCTTTGACCCTGAGGAACAGCGTAGCAAAAAGAGATGGCAGTGCGGGTGGAGGGGATTGCAAGGCAGAGTGGAGAAGGGTATGGCCATGGATCAAATCGTCCCGTTTCAGTACAGTCTTTTCCAAAGAACATTTCATGGTGAACACCAAGCACTTAGGTGATTTACCGTATTTTCATTGTTGCAAACATAAGTCATTTTGACGTGAAATTCCTCAAATTAACCTGCAACATTTCAAGTGCAGGCAGGTTTAGAAATAGAACCCGAAAGCCCTGCATACCGATCCCTCTGCCGTGCACATTACACACAGCCCTCCTTCTATATTTGTAACTTACATTTAAAACCCACATGGATCTGATTATAGATTTTGCAGTATGTTCTGCTTGTGGCAGCGAGATGATTTTTCTTTTAACTCTTGGTGTCTCTCAACCCCAGGAGAAGAAAACTCGACCCTAATGTGGAACAGAATAGAGAATTAATTAAATCCCCCCACATTAACAGTGTTGCAGTTGGAAACCCATCAACACCTCGTAATCAGCCATCCCACAGAAATGTACTTCAAAGAAAAAACAAGCTACGTCAGTTAGAAATAGACTCCCACCTTCTGCTCAAACTCCTACTAGAAGCAGCAGAGCATCAAGCCGGAGGAGCTGCGCTGAAGTGCACAGAAAGTTAGGGAGGGGAGGGAGGAACCGAAAAGTCTAAAATTAATACCAAAGACGAGTCAAAGGCAGGTCCTGCACTTGGAACTATTTTTGGATTGAACGTGTCTTTTCTAACCCAGCCATACTCTCTGAGTTAACAGGGTACATTTTGTCAGGGCGAGAGCTGTCGGGTGTTACTTCTACCCACCTGTAACACTGTGAGCAGCTGTAATACTGGAAATGAGAGATCATTTTGGTTTTGCACGAGGACCCTTGCTGGTACTATCAGTCCTGGCCAGAAACAAAGCCCAGAATTAGTGTTTTTCTTGGAGAACATATTCATGCCATTTTTGCTTTCCCGTTGTTTCCGTGATTTCAAAGATCTACAGGCTAAAGCGGGATATTAAGTCCTCCATCTGAATTACGCTGCTCTGTGCTTGTTGGGACAGAGAAAGGCCACAAACCTGACTGCCGTCCCGCGGCTGGCCATGATCTGCCCGTGCCTCCGGCTTGATCCCTCACTTGCTCTCTTGTAGCCGTGGTGGAATGAGTCGAGGACAGGTTGCAGAAGGTCTTGTCAAGACAGCACGTGCTGAAGACCTGTGTTTTCTCTGGACCCTGTGCCCCTACTAAGACACGCTCAGTCTTGCAGCCTGTGGCTTTTGCAGTTGGGAGACCGGCGGGAGGCACAGGGGGAGATGGTGAAGGTTTCATGCGACGAGGCTCCACGTTGCTTTGCAGCAACACCTTGAACCTCAGTCACAGGTGCCTGTAGATTATTTTACACTTACTGCGGTTCTCATCGGGTTTCACTGCGACTTGTGGAAAATGATAAAAGCTGATTGTCCCAGTCAACCTCTTTCCATAACGTTACGAGATCTTTTCATGGAAGCGTTGACCTTTGAAGTAAACTGAAATGACAAGAGCTAGAACTGCGCTGATCCAACCCATTTTCTTTGTTCATTTTACCTGTCGTGAGATACGTTTGGCATTTCAGGCACCATCGCTTCGGTGTCCAGCAGAAAGACCTATCTCTGGATAGAAGGAAACTCCGCGGAGAGTGTGGCTCTTTCCCTTCACTGCTTTTCTCTCTCCTCCAGCTCTGACGGCGGCGGCCGGGCGCGGGAAGCTGGAGGTCTGCCGGCTCCTCCTGGAGCAGGGCGCCGCGGTGGCGCAGCCCAACCGCCGCGGGGTCGTTCCGCTCTTCAGCGCCGTGAGACAGGGCCACTGGCAGGTGAGCGGGTTTATCGCGCCGCTGGGGTGGCCTGGAATGTAGGGTCAGGCCATCCCTTCCGTCTTGCTGAAATGTGGGTGGAGAAGGCAAACCCCAGCTCTTTATGGAATGATCAGAGTGAGGAGACGCGGTCTTGACGCTTCAGGCACCCCGAGCTCTTGCTGGCTGCAGACAGCTTTTGCTTAAGGACTGCGTTACCTCACCATTTGGGAAGCAAATGGGATGCTCTTGACTTAAAAGGTGATTTTTCCTGTCCTTTTACCTCCGTCGCTTCTCCTGTGCCCTAACCTGGCAGCAGTAGTCCCCGAGGGCCCCATGCCTTTGGGGGTGAGGTCTCAAGACATGGGGACCGCTCTGCTCTTCCTTGGCTCTTTCTTCCCAGCTGGGTCTCTACCTACAACGCGTGTTCCCAGCTGGGACCCCGCGAACAACGTGTGTTCTCGCTTTGTGTGTTGCAGATTGTAGATCTCCTGCTCACGCACGGCGCTGACGTGAACATGGCAGACAAGCAGGGGCGGACGCCGCTGATGATGGCTGCATCTGAGGGACATCTGGGCACGGTGGAGTTCCTGCTTGCACAAGGTTAGAGCACGTGCTTGGGAGCGCGTTGGAGACCGGCCACGGCGAGTCCCACCGCTCTGTCTCCTGCACAGCTGGAGTTTGTAACGTCAGGGTGGGGATTGTAATCCCGCTGCTGGATCGGGCGGTGGGAGAGGTTCTCAGCACCGTATCCAGCGTAGTGGAGAACACGACTAGAATAGTCATAGCGTTAATCTTGGCTATATCCGTTTTGTTGTCTGTGTTTGGTGCTCACAACCTCAAAACCACACGTTTGTGTTAGAAAATAAAACGCATCGCGGGTGCTTTGAGCATTGAGTTAAGAATATGCCCTTGAACCGTGCTTGGAGCTTTCCCCTTAGACCAAAATCAACAGGTGACGCGACTGAACCATGAACATCACCATGGAACAGGCAGGCGAGACTCAGGCACAGGACCAGAGTTTGGGACACATTTTAACACTTCCATCTTTAGTGCTCGTATCCTTGCCCACGTTTTTGACACCAACATCAGCAGGAGGGTGAGGCCTCGACACAGGCAAGGATTTGGTCTATTTGTTGAAAATAAACCAGAATTGTTTTGGAGATCGTCTGCTCTTCAGCTTTGCACTCACAGGTTCACGTCGCTCAGTACTTGCAGTGCCTAATAACTCTCCTTCGCCAGGAGTTACTCAGTCCACAGGAACACGTTTCAGTTTTACTCATTTCTGATGTACGTGTTTGAGGTGAGTCAGAACAACACGCTGCCTGCAACCTGTGTGAACACGATTATTTCTTATTTCTGTAGTTCCTTAGAGACTTTTTTTTTTTTTTTGACAAATAACCAGTGTTTGTTTGGGCAATTTTCCATTCTTTTTTTTGCTACAAATAGCATTTAGTTCTTGTATTGTTATTTGATATTTTTATTTCAGGTAAGATCCCTCTTTGGGAAGGGATATTTTCTTCGTATCGTAAGTGACTGTGTCTGACCTCTTAGCCAAAATGTGAGACACTTGAATATTTTACGTAGTAACTGTAAGAACATTTTTCACTGTAAAATTGCCAGGCTTCCGAGAACAAGTTTCTCATTGCCTGTCTGTCTGTCCTGAGCCACAGGCCAGTGGGATCCTTGCTGTTCAGCGCTGTAACCTGCACAGGGATGTGACAAAGAACTGTTTGGAGCATGAGTTTCTTACGAATTAATTCAATTAATTCTTTTCTGATGTTGTGTTTTTTTAAAAATTTCAAATTACCACTCTCTGTGTTTGAGGTGTAATGTGGCCCCTTTTGCAGCTTGACTGAATCTGTGTAAAAGGCTTAAAATAAGTGATTTTTTTTTTTTACCAGACTTGAGAACTGTGCATGTTGCTTAAGACTGGTTCAGTGGAGGATGAAAATACCAGATAATCTGATCCTGGCTGTGGGATCACCAGCAAATGCATGAAATGTTGCCCTGGCTCCTTGGACGCCGAGAGCCCACAAAGTCAAAAATATTAAAATCTTAAAAGGTCCATTCTTCTAAATACCTTAATAAATTCCACTAAATATGCTGCAACACGTGGCCCTGAAAAGTTAGCTCAAGCCTGGGCAGAGTACGGTGATATATGGTGGATTTTAATTAAAATGGCTTTGACAATCCTGTTCAATGTTTCATTACAATCGAAGTGTGTGAATCATAAGGCATAAGCATTAATTAGTGTGTTGCAGAGCAAATCTCATTTGACTGTACTTGATTAACACAGTCAGCGTTTGTAAACACTTTTTATTAACAGAGTTGTAGTCATAAATCAATTTGAAAGCCAAATTTTTTGAGTTACCTACTGCTCTCGCTTAACACCCAGAAGTAAGGGACGTGTGAACGGTGAATTAAACTTTCCTGGTTGCAGCTCTGATATTTATACGGATCTGTGTTACCCAAAGCAAAATGATTCTTGATGCTCATTCCGTTTCGAGCGAGCTTGATTCTGAATCTCGTTTTCCGGCAACAATCAATCCCTCGATGTTTTTGCTACCTTGGGGTACGTGGTCCGTGTGGATGCTGCTCCTCGCTGTCTGTGTCGTGCCTCTGACACACACCGCCGAGCCTCGTCCCCGCGGGGGTAACGCTGCCTGGGCGCTGCAGCTTCGGATGCGTCCTCTGTCCGGAAAGGATCCAACCACCCTGGCCGCTCCCTGCTTCTTTTTGATGCTCCAAGTGTCAACCGTTCCTTTTTTTTTTCTCGAGCTGGCTCATTGTTGAGGGCCTGCTGGGTAACATATTCAATCATAAACTCTTGCATTGAGCCGGTTAATTTTTGTAGGGGAGGAGCAGCCCAGCCCTTCTCAGAAGCAAGCTGGGTTTACCCAGACAAAATCTTTCCCGCTGCAGCAGGGATCGGTCCCATGAGGTCGCCTTAAGCCACTTGCCCTCGAAACCATCAGTTTGTTTCACGTCCGACTGCCTTAATGCTACGTGGGTCAGAGCTCCCCGAAGGAGCCGAAGGTGCCTTCAGAGTGAAGCAGAGGTTGTGCCGGGAGCCAGGGCTGCATCGGGAGCTCGGCGCTTTGCGGAGGTCGTGCCCAGCCTGCCTCGGAGCAGCGTTTCGGCATGTCTGAAGCGCGTCGTCCGCTCCCTTAGACCTTCCGCTTGCGTTGCTGCAGTGATACCCTGAAGTCTGTGCACGTCACCCTGTGCTACGGTGCGTCTCTTCTGCTGGACTGGGGAAAGAGCGGGAAGGTTGAGTGATGGTGTGGCTTTCCAGCCTTCCCTCTTACTGTAGGAGCTTTCTCACCTGCTCCAGAAGAGTCAGAGGGGAAACACAAGAAAAGACTTGGATGATTTGATTGCAAGAAAGCAGCTGGTACAAATAAGAAGGAATGAAATGAGGTTTTATCTTGCTTTGCCAAGCAAAAGTTGGCCTTGAGTTGGCCTTGGTCAGTTGAGGATCATCTGGAGGGCTTTCACAGAGCTTCAGAAGGGTTCCCGGGTGCAGTGCGGGCAACGTGAGAGAAGGCTGGCAAGAGGTTGGGAGTTTATGTTGTCATCCCTTAGCTTACACGTTGGAGCTGCCTTTCCTCGGCACGCCAGATTGCCCCAGACGTCGTTTGCCACCTCCCTCGCTGGCCCGCAGCGCTGCGGTTCGGAGACGTGCAGCGAGCGGGACGCTGCGGCGGTGCTGAGCGCTCTGGGCAGAGGTTTCTGACACAGCCCGAGCGAACGTTCACGTGCTGTGCTCCTCCGCAAACAACAAAGTTGTGCAAGCTGGAAGAGCCAGCGGTTTGCCGTGCTCTGGGCGGTGTGTGCTAACCGGGGGATATGTCAGCGGGCGTGGACGGGAAGGTGCAGGAGATTCACGTTACTCCCCCACTTGCTGAGCTTTCTGGAGCCAGTGGAGATCTCGTGCTGGGCGGTTTAGAGTTTACCTACAGGAGAAAATGACTGCAGCAGCAATTCATCCCAGCCCGCTGGCAGGAGCATCCCGCAGGTAGCCGCAATTCCTCGGAGGAACAGAGCTGATAGGGATCTCGTCTGCGTGCTCGAGAGCCGGAGCCCTGCCTGTGCCATGGCAACAGGAGTTGTCTTCATGCCACGAAGAGGAGTGTTCACTTAATGCTGCTGTTGAGAGCTCATATGCGTATCCATATGCCGTATGAAGCAATGCTGACCCGTTGGTATGGCAGCGCGATTTCTTCATCCAAGAAAACGTCAAGTCCCTCTCTCCTTGGCTTGCAGTTGGCAGTAGTTTATCCCACAACGTTGTGTTTATGTTGGGTAAAGTTCAGGGAGGAATACTGCTGGAAATTGTGTCGATTTGGGTAAAGGGGAGGGGAGTGAAGAGGGGAAAATATGTGCTGTTTTAGAAGAACTGAGCTGAATTGACTTAGTTCCCCTTGGTACGCCTTGACCTGCTGAAACAGCAAAATGGTCTTCATCTCTGACTCACGCAGGCTGGAATGGGTTTTGATTAAAAAAAAAACAGTTAAAAAGAAAGATTGATGTCTCAGACGAGGGATGTCAAATCCACCCTGCTGCTCAGAAGATGTTTGCCAGAAAAGCCTACAGAGCTAGGTGCGAAAAAGTTTGCAGCTCGGTGTGAAGAAACTCATTTGCCACAGTTCCTATCGGTGCATTTGAAGTTGCCACGGAGGGTGGGATCCGCGGTGGGAGAAATGTTAATAAAGTAATTAATAATTATGTACATAGCTCTCTAAAAATAAGCTGTCATCACTAAGCGGATGGTTTGGTGTATCACAGTGCTCAACAACAGAGAGCTCTTAAGTGAACTGACGCTTGTGCTTTCAGGTGCCTCCATTTCCCTGATGGACAAGGAGGGCTTGACAGCCCTCAGCTGGGCTTGTCTGAAGGGACATCTCTCTGTGGTGCGTTCCTTGGTGGAGAACGGAGCTGCCACCGACCACGCGGATAAAAACGGACGCACTCCGTTGGACCTGGCAGCTTTTTACGGCGATGCAGAGGTGGTAAGTGGCCTGTAAAACATGCAGAAGAAAACGGGCAGTTGGTGTAAGAGCCTTAAAAGAGTACAGTTCGGCTTGATGTACAATAAGCATATAGAGTCCTGACCCTCCATACGTGCAGGCGCTTCCACAGAGGACAACGCATGAGACTGACGTACCCTCAGACCCTATAGAGGTGGTTTTGGCCCAGGCAGCGGAGCAGAGCAACCTTTTGCTGGTTGTACGTCCCCAGCAGCGCGCGAAGGTCTCGCCCAGGAGCGGAACTGACCGTTGGGTTTCTCGTTGCAGGTTCAGTTTCTGGTGGACCATGGGGCCATGATTGAGCACGTTGACTACAGCGGGATGCGCCCCCTCGACAGGGCAGTGGGGTGCCGCAACACCTCGGTCGTCGTCACTCTCCTGAAGAAAGGAGCAAAGATAGGTAGGGACCAGGGGTCAATGCGCCGTCGGCTCTGTGCTCAGGCAGGACTCCGAGCCCTGGGGCTGGCTTCCCGGCAAATACAAGCGTAACGCAGAGGCAGCCTCAGCCCCAGCCGCTGCTTCGTGCTCCAGAAGCAGCCGGCGAGTCCCGACTGCCTTGTTCTCTTTATTAAAACGGGGAATATTTTTTTTTTTTTTTTGCTCTCGTATTACTTAGCAAAGTTAATCAATAAACAACTGTTTCTTTGGCAAGGTCTTTCCTCTGGTAATGCTTTTTCTATCTTTACTAGTCTGAGTCGACAAACGTACTATGTCCATGCATTGCTGTGAGCTGCTGCGTTCACTCGCTCTGTGTATGCTTTCAGATCTTAGTGTTACCTGCGCTGCGCCACACGGCTGCTCACGTTACGTTTTCCTGTGAAAGGGGATTTTGCTGGTGCATTGGCTTCTTTGCTGCCTGCCTCTCACAGCTGCTTTTTTCCTTTCTTTTTTTTTTTTTTTTTCACCTTCATCCATTTTTTTTCCCCCCTCTCTCCTACAACTTTTTGTTTTCTCCTTTCTTTGAAGGTTGTCAGACGTTACCGAGTCGCCCACGAGGTATATCTCATTGCTGTCAGCATCAGCTTCGATCTGATAGCTTTGTCAGCCTTGCTTTCTCCTGTTTGATTTAGCCTGCATGCGTCCCCAACACCTCTAATCTTTTAATTTACCTCACCTTCAAATAATTTTTTTAATGACTGTTGCAGAGAATAACTTGAACTCAAAAACTAACCTCCTTCCCCCAAAATGTACTGAATCTACTTATAGAATACTGTTGACTTATTCTTCACCCACACTAATGAGTTGTCCCCAAATTTTTGCCACCCCTTCCCTCCCAGTGTCAGTCCTCGAGGTGACGACTGGCTCTGCGCGGGGGGTCCCCTGCCAGAGCCAGCGTGTCCCCAGCCCAACGGACGGCTTCGGCACCAGCAGCGCTTAGACCCCACCTTTCCCTTGTCGTATTTTCCACCATCATGGATTTTCCACTCTCGTATTTCCCATCTTGTGAAGTTGGAAATCACAATCCACTTAAACGCAAAAGGCCTATCGACAGTCGAACTGCAGGTTTCCTAGTACGCTTCCAGAGACTTTCATTTAGAAATGCTTTTATGTAACCACTCTCATTTTTCCTTTTAAGTACGTTTTATTTCCCGACCACGCCGTTCCCCCCGCCCCAGCTGGTTCCCCAGTCAGCACTGCCCTCTTGTGGAAATGGCTCCCGTCGTTTCCCGGCCCGTGGTGGTGGGGGTGATTAGGATTAGCCTTAATGACCGCAAAGGAAAACCATTGCAATGAGGATGACGTTAATTTAAGTGCGAGAGGAATTGTCAGCTCAATCATTTGGAGCGCTCTGCCCTTTGACCATGCCAAGTTGTTCTCTCCAGCAGAAATTCCCACCCCAGGATATTTTTTCCACCCAGCTTCCTACCACCCTTGCATTGTATGAGTTCTTTACCCATCATGCATCCTGTACACTACAGGTCCAGCAACATGGGCGATGGCAACCTCCAAACCAGACATCATGATCATCCTCTTGAGCAAGCTGATGGAGGAGGGAGACATGTTTTATAAGGTGAGAAGAGTGTTTTTGGACAAATGGAACAGATTCACCTTGCAGCGTAACTTTGTATAAGGTTTTGACTGAGCAGTGCTGCTGCCTTAACCCGTGGCAAGTAAAAGCTACTGCTCGCAGCGTTCCTCGTGTTGCAAACTGTTTGCTTTTGGTTAGTGGGGTTGGGGAGGGGGGATTGATTGCCCAAATCCGTAACGAAGCTGAAGCAAAGCCAAGTCTCTCTGCATTCTGGATCTGAGCCCGCACTTCATTTCCTCTTTGAAAACACCAGAACCCAAGTGTTTTATAGATTCGGAGTGCTGATGTCATTGCATTAGGTCTGGCGGCATTCTCATTGCCTAGCAGGCTCACAGCTGTAGAACAAGGCAACGAGATAGTGTATCCCAGCAAAACTCGTGGAAGAAACTTTTTGCGATGAAAACAGAACGTCAGGACACAGATGGCTTTGTCGTGTCCTTTAGCCCGTGGGAGACGTTCCACCATTACAGTTAGAGAGTCTTTTTTGCTCTGTGTTTATTTTAAGCCGATCTTTAAAACCTGGAGATTTGCACACGCACACAAAATGTGCAAGTACAACAATGATTCACTGTTAGGCTCTAAGGGTGAAGCAGAAAATATGCAAAGCTGGCATTGTAACTGGAGTTATCTGCCAGGGGTACGTGATACAGCTGAGAAACCTGAGTCTACAAGGTTTTAAAGCTTACTATTCGTAGCTGCAAAATTTATGTCTAGGTCATCATGATTTGCACGCGTCCTAGATCCCATGTTGCCCTCTTTCTTTCACCCTAGCTGCCATGGCTGCCCCCCTCCAGGGCACAGATCATCCCATCCCAAAAATAGGTGCCCAAAATAGCAAAGACGAGTCACCCTTTGAAGGTGACTGTTGCGTCCCAGTAACTGTAAAAGAAACCCAGTTGACAGGCTTAGATGCAGACACCTAATTTTTAGACATCTGAAGTCCAGGGAGATGAATCTCAACCTGTTCGTCCAACTTCAGAGCCACATCGGTGCCGTAACATTTATCTTTGCTATTGCAGAGGCTTCTCTGAGCCCCAGGAACTCCACCCAAAGTCCCACACTGCGTATTCTTTACGCTCCCTGGTGCTTATTAAGCTTTGGGTGTCGGATGTTCTCCAGACATGGGTTACTGATCACCCAGCTCAAAAGACCATCCATCCAGAAACCAGATGGAGTTGTATCAAGTTAACATAACACAATTTCTGCTGTTTCCCGCTGTAGCGTGGCAACTCTGTGCGAAGTGGGAGAACTCAACTTGCACAAGGCATCTGCATTTCCAGATCAGATGTTCCCTTGATCAAATGTTCTGGCTTTCCTTTCTAGGAAAGAGCTAAATAGTGAAGTCGTGTTACCTTAACCACCTAAAACATTCATGGGGCTGGTGAGCGAGTTCTCTGCGGTGAAGTAAACTCAACCCAAGGATGTATTTTGACACGTTCTCCTTCTATTAGAAAGGTAAAGTGAAAGAGGCTGCCCAGCGTTACCAGTACGCTCTGAAAAAATTCCCCAGGGAAGGGTTTGGAGAAGACCTGAAAACTTTCCGTGAGCTGAAGGTGTCGCTCCTTCTCAACCTCTCTCGATGTCGAAGGAAAATGAACGTAAGTCTCCCCACTCTTCATGGCCTTAAGCGCACGCTGCCAGCTTTCTGCCTGTGCACAGAGACGTGTCCCTGCTGTAATCGTGCTTTGACCTCTGAGATCTCTCCTCTGTGTAACCTGGTTGTCCTTCACAGAGCACTGACATTTTATAATTCCAAAGAAGTAATGGTTTAATATGCATTTCGGGTGATTAAAAATTCATTGCTATGTTTATAGCTTTTTGAATTTTTTATTACTCCCTTTTGATGATGATGTGAATTGGGGGTGGAGGCATTTTCCAGATTTCTAGGGCAGCGATGAGGGAGGAGCCAGGAGATGTGCTCCTTTGAATACTAATTAATTGAAAATGAAGGAGCATATGCTTAGGGGCCTTGCGCTTCCCCAGGGCAGTGACTCATCCAGAAACACCCCCACATACTCCCTCTCCTCCCAGAGCTGCCGGATCACTGTCACTCTCCCCCCTCCAATCTAGCAGCATCTAGCGACCGACTCCGGCAGCGAGTCTGTTCTTCCAGCGGAAAAGTGCCACCTCCCCTTGCTCTGTGCGCAGAGACTTTCACCTCTACAACTTAAAGTCTCCATAGACTCGAAAAGTGGAATCTCCGCCGAGGCCGTGAGCCAGCGAAGATTACACTGGAGGGGAAGGGGGTTTTGTGACACCTTCATTTCTTTAAGCTGTGAGGGAGAAGGATGAAAAGCTGGTGAACAAACAACAGTTTGTAGAAAAAGTGTGAACCTTCTCTTTAAACAAGCCAACTCGCAGCTAAGCCTGCACTTTAAGGACAAGATTTTTGGTTTATTGATAACTGGGGAATCCCAGGGTTTGTGGTAGAAAATTTCAGAGGGTTGTATTTTGCTCCTGCAGTTTTTGCAGCTCTAGATGAGACCATAAAGGTACCTACCTCTTGACTACCTTCCCAGTTTAGTCTATTAGGCAGTATCTCTTCAGTAACTGCTACTGAAGGTACAAAGTACGAGCTTCCCCGGGCAGACAGCAAGCTCCAGATAGCAGGAGCTTCCTGAGTGTTTGAACAAGTCGGAAGCTCTCTTCGGTCCTTTCTCCCAGCGCTGCTCAGGGTGGTAGCCCAAGTCAGCAATCCAAAGCAATGTTGGGCAGCGAAATGAAAGCCCTTCCACCGGGAAGAGGTCTCCTTCACAAGTGCTGAGCTTCAGCTGAGCTTAGTGGTACGTGAAGCACTCGGGACAAGGCAGGGGAGGATGGCCGGCAGGGTTTGAACCGTAGCTGATAGTCCGATCTCGTGGCACTGCCTCTCGAAAGCACCCGGAGCAGTCTCCGTCCCGTGCCATCACCCTCTCCCTCCCACTCCCAAACTTGTCTCCCAAGCGGGGCGTAGGGGAGAGGCAAGGAACAGTGGAACGGGTGGCACTGGTAGGAGACCTTTGCCTGGCAAGTCCTGTTTGCAGCTACTGAGATATCGTAGTCCCTTCCTTCGTGTGCAGTTTTATTCAGCCCCTTCGAAGTATGTCAGTGTGTTGCAGGGTGGGAAGCAGAGGGCGTGGGAAAGGTTTCCTATTGCTTTCAACTATGGAAAAAAATCCTTCATGAGATTACATTCCAGCCTCTGCGAGACCAGATGTTTCCTCAAGACTGTAGGTTGTTGGAGAGGGATTGCATGCACTTGTTGGGGACACAATCGATGAGAACGGAGCCAGTGGCACGCTGGCCTCTGTGGGTGCTGACAGCATCCGGCGTTACGAGAGGGCTTCGAGCCTTTGGACGTGCCATCGTAGCTCTCTGGCTGTAAATGATGTTGAATCCGTGTGAAACATTCCAGTACCGTCAAGTTTTTCCATGGTACATGCAAAAAAAAAAAATGTCCGTATTAAGTTTGTTTTCTTCCCGAACTGTATATATTTTTATTTCTGTACCTATTCAATTACTTATCTGCACACCTATTGTGATGACAGGATTTTGGAATGGCGGAGGAATTTGCTACTAAAGCACTGGAGCTGAAACCGAAATCTTATGAAGCTTACTATGCAAGAGCAAGGGCCAAACGCAGCAGCAGGTGAGGAGAGAGAGAAAAGTGCGAGGGGCTGGTCTCTCCAAGCCTGGCCACCCCGACGTAGGCATCCACCGTGCAAAACCGTACCAGTGTCCCCATGGGAAGAAATGGCAAAGGACCATTCATTAATGAGATTCCAAACCTCTCAAACTCCAAAGTTACCACCCTCCCTCATTTGGTAGTTTCTGGAGACAGCTGAATGCAAATGTTTTGAGAGGTTCGTCTTAGTTGAACTTTGTCTGAACATCTTACTCCACTGGAAACCTTTACACCCAAGTTGGGTATTCTTTTTAAAAGCACACTTTAGTTCAACCTCAACTTGGACTCGAAGCAAAATATGACTCATGGAAGCCCTGTGGCCTCTGTTATGCAAGAGGGCAGACTCATTCATCACGGTCATCTCTTCTGGCCTTAAAATCTCTGAATCTCGCTGTCCTGCAGTACTTTTTGCAAGGCAGAAGCTGCTGACCAGCTGTGCGGTGACTGCGCAGGCAGGCGCCAGCCGGTGAGCTGTTACCCACAGCTTGTGCTCAGAGCACTGCAACCGGCTTCTGGAGAGCTGCAGCACTGGGATCTCTCCGCACCTCAGCTGGAGCCTGGGGGATTCCCTTGTTAACCTCCCCGAAGGCTAAAAGATGTGAGATTAGATTCATTTCACAACCGATCAATGCCGTTCCTAAATGAGCAGGAGGGCTTGCTTTTGAGTCCCGTGCTCGAGGGCTGGGCGCGCTGTCATTGCACGCATCTCGGTTTTAAACGGCAGCCAAAATGCTTTGCACGGCAGTGCGGAGACTCACCCGTGGCCGGAGGTATGTCGAGTCCACCTGTGCAAACGTCGTAGCTCAGCAGACACCACCGGCTTCCATGCCGGAGGCGATGTGTGGAACCGGGCTCCTGGCCCAGGTGATGCTGCGCTGCCTGGTCCACTGGGTCTTGATGTGGGAGGTGAAGCCGTGACCTTCTGTTCTGCAGAGAAGTCCTGCTAGCCGAGCCGCACTGACCTAATGCCTTTCCTTTAATGGTTTTCCTCCCCATTGTTTCCAAAACACTTGTAAGGAAGCATAAGAACTGGGTTCCTTTCCAGATGATATCGGCCTCCCCACATACGAGCGTCCTTTTCTCACCAGGTCTCTCCAAGCAGAAACTGTCACCACTTTGGCTGTTCTTCTCTGTTTCCCAGTTTCCCAGCAGCACCCCTGAGGTCAGCACAGTCCGGGGAACGGGAGGCTTTTCCTTCCTCCGCCCCGTTTTCAATGGCTTGTGCAAAAGCTTAGGCTGGTGTTGGGAGGTGCTGGGGAGTTTTTCGCTGTGATCGTCCCCCCCGATGACAAACACGGTCAAACAGATGGTTTTGCTCAGAAGCGAACAGTGTCCCTGTAAATGAGAACCCCTTCCCCGAGTCCCCACCTCCCTTTTACTCCTCAGGCTGGCCTTTCCCTTGCCAAGGCTTCCGGGGGGCTCACAGCCTCCCTAACGTTGCTCAATTCCTTTGTTCTGAAGAAGTTAGCCAAATCCATTGCAAAATTGGAGAGACGAGCC
The DNA here is from genome assembly GCA_009819775.1 of Phoenicopterus ruber ruber. NCBI lineage: Eukaryota > Metazoa > Chordata > Aves > Phoenicopteriformes > Phoenicopteridae > Phoenicopterus > Phoenicopterus ruber. The sequence goes on from CM020238.1 coordinate 4,019,742, forward strand.
TTGCCTAAAGCACTGACCCGTGGGAGCCCCTGAGCTCCGGAGCCAGCCCTGACACTGTGTGGTCTTGGCGTCAGGCAGAAGTTAAATTTTCACTGGCGTAAGCAGTTGCGACTCCGTCAAAGCCGCGCTTGTTTACAGTAGTGGCGAGCTTGGCTCTTAGTTATCGATGCTTTGGTTTCCCCTTTGCTAACGCGGGGGCAAAGCTCGTGGTGGTGCCGGGAGGGGTAATTAACCAGCCCGTAACACACACTGCAGAGGACAGGCGTTTTTGCTAGTCTGGGTTGTGCCGTCTCAGGACTGTGTTCCCCTCTTCTCCAGAATGGCTGGCAGTGTTTTCCTTCAGTTTGGATAAAATGAATCCGAGGGAGGCACATAAGGCAGGGTTTGAGAGGCGCAGCGAGTGGTAGCAGTCACAGACATCTCCCTCAGTAACACGGACGAGCCACTTACCCCTCGGGAGCCTCCGAGAATGGCTCCGTTCAAATCCAGAGTAATTTCAGTTCTCCTTTCTGTCCCTTTGTCAAGCAGGCAGTTTTCAGCAGCCCTGGAGGACCTGAACGAGGCCATCAAGCTGTGTCCCAACAACCGTGAGATCCAGCGGCTGCTGATGCGGGTGGAAGAGGAGTGCAGGCAGGTGCAGCAGCAGCAGCAGCAGCAGCAGCAGCAGCCGCCGCCGCTCCCGGTGGAGCCTGAACCTGAAGCCCAGCATGAAGAGCTGTATTCTGTGCAAGATATCTTTGAGGAGGAGTACCTTGAGCAGGATGTAGAAAACGTTTCCATTGGCTTGCAGACAGAGTCCAGGCCAAACCAAGGGCTGCCCATCATCCAGAGCCCACCCCCGTCCCCAGCTCACAGGGACTCAGCCTATATTTCTGGCTCACCTCTTGGTTCTCATCAGGTCTTTGATTTCAGGTCCAATAGCTCCGTGGGTTCGCCAACCAGGCAAGGGTACCAGTCCACGTCTCCTGCTCTGTCTCCGACACACCAAAACTCACATTATAGACCCAGTCCTCCGCACACGTCCCCAGCTCACCAGGGCTCCTCTTACCGCTTCAGCCCACCTCCCGTCGGAAGTCAAGGGAAGGAATATCAAAGCCCACCGCCTTCTCCTCTTCGCAGAGGTCCTCAGTATCGCGCCAGCCCCCCAGCAGAAAGCATGAGCGTTTATAGGTCACAGTCCGGTTCCCCGGTTCGTTATCAGCAAGAACCTAGTGGAGTCAGCCAGCTCCCCGGTAGACCAAAGTCTCCGTTATCCAAGATGACGCAGAGGTCTTTCCAGATGCCCCAGCTCCCCGTGGCCGTGCCGCAGCAGGGGCTGAGGCTGCAGCCAGCCAAGGCGCAGATCGTGAGGAGCAACCAGCCCAGCTCAGCCGTCCATTCGAGTACTGTAATCCCAACCGGTGCTTACAGCCAGGTTGCCCACTCGATGGCCAGCAAGTACCAGTCGGCGTCAGGGGAAATGGGGGTTAGCCAGAGCAGGTTGGTCTACCAGGGCTCCATCGGGGGCATCGTCGGGGACAGCAGACCAGTGCAGCACGTTCAGGCGAGCCTCAGCGCGGGAGCGATCTGTCAGCACGGAGGGCTGGCTAAAGAAGACCTTCCACAGAGACCGTCCTCGGCGTACAGAGGGGGTATGAGATACAGCCAGACACCTCAGATTGGGCGAAGCCAGTCCGCTTCCTACTACCCGGTGTGTCACTCGAAGCTTGACCTGGAACGTTCTTCCCTCCCCGCCAGCCAGCTGGGCTCTCCAGATGTGTCTCATCTCATAAGAAGGCCCATCACAGTTAATCCCAGCGAAATAAAGCCTCACCCACCGACTCCAAGGCCCCTGCTCCACTCTCAGAGCGTTGGTCTCCGCTTCTCTCCTTCCAGCAATAGCATCTCCTCCACCTCCAACCTGACTCCCAACTTCCGCCCCTCTGCTTCGATTCAGCAAATGGAGATTCCTCTCAAGCCAGCTTACGACAGATCGTGCGACGAACTTTCTCCGGTCTCTCCCACACAGGGAGGTTACCCCAGCGAGCCAGCCCGTTCCCGGACCACGCCGTTCATGGGAATCATAGATAAAACTGCTCGGACTCAGCAGTACCCCCACCTCCATCAGCAGAACCGGACCTGGGCTGTGTCGTCGGTGGACACTGTCATTAGTCCTACGTCTCCTGGCAATCTGCCCCAGCCGGAATCATTTAGCCCGCCTTCTTCAATCAGCAACATTGCCTTTTATAACAAAACCAACAATGCACAGAATGGCCATTTGCTAGAGGAAGACTATTACAGCCCCCATGGGATGCTGGCCAATGGGTCCCGGGGAGACCTCCTGGAGAGAGTCACCCAAGCCTCCTCGTATCCCGACGTCAAGGTGGCAAGGACACTGCCTGTGGCACAAGCCTACCAGGACAACCTGTACAGGCAGCTCTCCAGGGACTCCAGGCAAGGGCAGACATCCCCAATCAAACCAAAGAGACCATTTGTGGAGTCTAATGTGTAAAAGACGGTTGTTGGAGTAAGACCCTCATGTTTTCAGCACACACTTCCAAGCTTGATTTCCATGCATATTATTATGATTATTTTTATTTCTCTTTGGTAGCTACATGACCAAGTTTCTCCGGTACTTTGTGTGGTGGTCAGACAGCCATGCACGTGCTCCAGCCCTTTCGTTCCCCAGCTGACCGTGAAGCCAACATCAGCCGAGCCAGTATCGTTTGCCCAATTCCAGCTAAGTTCCCAACCAGGATATCTTAGTACGTGGTGCGGGGTGGTCCAGAAATAGCCCCTACGCAGCGGGAGGTAACCAGCTCTTTTTCAAGAGACAATATCGCGTTCGATTTAAATTGGTTTCTTTTGTCTCGATGAGCTCTTACTCAATTCTGATGGGAATTCCTAGCGGGAGCAGAGCAGGGATCACAGGAGCCTTTCCCGGGTCCCCGTGCCAGCCGGGTCGTTTGGCTCTTGGCCCCCAAAGAGCAAACAACCCGCGGCGAGCGAGGGCACGATGTGTTTTAATACCACGTAGCTATGCACAATAACCACCCTGCTTCGTCGGGTTTCTAGCGGTTTAATCCGAATTGGATTCCTTCGTTATTTAATCGCGTCATCGGCCGGAAAGGGTGGGGATCACACGACGCTTTGCTACTTCGCAAGCTACCTGACAGGTGCCCCGACGCTGATTTGCTCCGGGGCGTTTTACAAGCATTGGGAGATCAAAGTTGGCCCTTCGTACGCGTTTTAATCAGCCAAGGGAATTAGCCAGAAACCTCTTGCGCGTGAACTGGGATTGCACCAACAGCTTCGCACCGTTAGGAGACCACTGCGCCTCGCACGCGGCACCGCCTTCTCACCGGGATGTTGGGGGGTTCATTCGGTGGGGAAAACCAAAAATCTGCCTTAGAAAATGGTATTCAAGGAGGAAAATTGCAATTTTTAAAATTTTTTTTTTTTTTTTTGATTTTGTTACGACGAGGATGCGTAACGTGGCACGATGGTTCCCGAGAGAGGAAGGGTCCTTCTGCAAACCCAGCCCTGCAGCATCCCTTCCCTTCGGCTCGCTCCGCCCGGGGCGCCGGGGCCGCAGCGAGGGCTGCGCTCCTCTAAGATCCGTTCCCGAAATCTTGGAAAGCGATTGCCGTATTCTGTACCTGTGAAAGGTAGAGACCGTGTTTTGCTTTTTAAGGACCTGTAGTTAAAAGAGAGATATTTATAATTTATTTATGCGATCTATTTCAGGACATTTTTTGGTTTGGGTTGTTTTTTCTAATTTTTTTTTTTTTTAAATCAAATGCAAATCACATCAAGACAGTGTGAAAAGCAGGGGACGCTTCCAAAATCCTTTTTATAGGATTTTCCATAAGTTTGCAATTACTCTCTGAAATTTTTGGGGGGGTGGAGGGACTTTCTTTACAGATTCAGTTATGACCGGTGGGTTTGTAATCTGCCTTTTCGGTTACTGAGGGCGAAGGGTGGGCCGATCGGGGGGAGGAGAGCGATAACCCTGTAGCTTGTTTTAGAGCAGAATAGTGGCCGTCGCCCGCGCTGAGCCTCGCCCACGGCGGCTCCGAAGAGCGCTTTCGGCGCTGGGCGGGAGCAGCGGTACCTCGCGGTGTTTCCAAAGGGCTGCGCGAATAGACGGCCAGGCTTCTCGAACCAAATGGTGGGGTCCAGCCTCCGCTGGTGTAAAGGAGCGTATCCCCAGCGCGACATCGGCGCGGCTGCACCCGTTTACACCAGATAAGGACTTGGCCCGAAGCTCTTTAGCAAACCCTGGCTTTGATGGGGCTTTTTGGGTTGTTTTTCTGTGAGCGGACCGGCACATCTCGTGGCTATTGCGTTGCCTGATTTGCTCGGAGCCAACTGGGACGCGCACGCCTTGGGGCGAGGGAGGCTTGTGGCTCGTAGACACGTTGAGAGCGTTCGGGGCCGGGATTCCTCCGTGGGGGTTGGAGATTTTTGTGCTCTTTTGGGCTATTTGGGATTTGTCCAAGCCAGTATTCGGACTGAGGTTGGTGTTTCCTTTCTCGAGGTGCGACCCAGTGCCGACTCTTTGCTTTATTACAGGGCTCTGGAAAGCGGGGGGTAGACGGGGAGACCCCTCGGCAGGGCGGGCTCCCCGCGGCCGCGGGGACCCTCAGCTCCGTGCACTATTTCTCTCCTTGCAAAGGGGGTGTGATGATTTTTTTTTTTCCTCCTCTCTGGTTTTGAAGCAGCGTGTTCTGCTTTGTGAGGAACAACCGGTTTCTCCTCCGCATACCATGCACGTGTAGCTAGGACACGCGTATCCGTGGGTCCGGAGTAGCACCGGTCGCTTTGCTCAACGCCTCCCATCCTCCAGCTTTCTGATCGAGTGAGTGGCTTCCTACCTTTAGTTGCTTCTTTGAAAGGAAAAAGTAGCCAAATTCAGCCCCGTCCCTATTTTATACGGCCGAGCGAGACGCGCTACGGCCGCGAGCCGGTTCTCTCCGCTGAGATGCAAACGGGACGGTCCGAGAGCCGCGATGCCCGAACTGCCCGTGCTTTGCTTTCGCTATTCACTGCCTTGTGCTCCCAGCACTGTCCTTCCAAAATGTCCCCTCACAGCACTTCTGGGTGTAACTTCTGGGTTTATGAAGATGTTTTAAGGGAAAAAGGAAACAGCTCACACTTTTAACACAAACACCAAGCTGAAAGAAGGCTTAAATACTGCGGTGTGCAGGTTTTTTCACGATACCACGTGTTACATTTTTCACAGGATTCTTGCACTAATGGTTTTCCATCTGTTCTCTCTGTAAATGGGTGCACTTTACTGTTTGAATTTGTTACTATGATAAATACTGGATATTTAAGCGTGAGTAGTGTCTTCATTAGAAAATAGCAAAGCAGCTCTTGTCTCTTAGTGTATTTTTCAAAAAAAAAAAAGAAAAAAGAAAAGAAATGAAGCAATGAATCATAACATTTATAGCACAAGAACTGACTCTTGTATATAAGCATCAACAGATTGAGTAATTTTTAAATACAAAATTATTTGCAGTGGTTTTAAAGCACTTCCCCAGCAATTCTCTTAGGGACAGCTGAGGCAGGATGGCCGCTGCAGTCCCCGGGTGGGTAAGGAGCACACCTCTCCCTGGAAAAGCCGTTCTTTACACAGTCCCCCGTGTCCTCACAGTCACGATTCGGATTTGGCGTGGCCGAAAAGCAGAGGTCGTTCCGTCTTGTGCCGTCGTGCGTGGTCCTGTTGGGAAGCGGGTTGTCGTACGCGAGGCGCGGATCCCGCCTGGTGTCATTTCACCCTGTCATCTCGGACGTCGCGGGAGCACGCACGGAGTTTCAGACAGGACGCTGTCTCATCCCTGCGTGCTGCGTGTTTAATTACTCTTTGAGTAATTAAGATGTGGGGCGACGCTGCCAGCCGGCGCCTCTGTCCCCTCCCCGGCTGCAGTGGCACCGCTGGCGAGCCCCTGCCTTGCGAGCGAGTAGGATTCTTAGTGCACCGAGTAAACCAGGTTCTTGACGACGTTGAAACCTCCGGGTTGGGCTCTCGGCGCGTTGGGTGGGCGATGCTGAAGCCGACCCCTGTGTTTAGCCGCCCTTCCCACCAGGTGTGTCCCGTCCTCTGCCCGCAGCCGCTCCAAGAGAAACCTTCTCTCCCAGCTCTGGGTGTGGGTGTCTGCCGCGTCCCGCGGTGGGGATTCACCGGCTCTGGCTTTGTCTCCCAGGCTGGGAGGATGCTCCGGTCCCAGGGGAGGGGACACCCGGCGGGTGGGGGGCTCGGCAGGGGTCCCCCCAGCCGGCCTGGGAATGGCATTGGAGGGCTTTGAAGAGAGTCTTCAGTGGGCATGTGAAGTGCCGAGGAGAGGGAGGGCTTTACGGAGAGATCCCGCGGGATCCGTCTCCGAAGGCAAAAGCGCCGCGCAGCCTGAGCCACCTTCCCCGTGCCGCTGCCTGGGAGGGCGCGGGCTGGCCAGCTCCCGGCACACCGAGGCGTGCGTCTGTCTGTCTGTCTGTCCGTCTGCCGCCTGACTCCAGTGCCCGCAGGTGGGTCTGTCCGAGCACTGAACTTTGGGGGTTTTTTTTCGTTAACCTGGCTGTAAAGAAACCCGCTTGGCTCGTGTGAACATGTGCGTGTGACAAACACCTAAGCCATACTTGGATTAGGTTCGGAACCAGGGTGGCTACTAAATTGGGAGCGATTCAGTCCCCTCGTACGAAGGGGACAGTCCCCTGTGTGTTCAGGGTTGCCCAGAAGAAGTTTAGCTAAAACCGAAGTGCCAGCTCCGCCTTACCTAGAGAAAAAGCAAGCCGGCGTGCCTGCTCGTCCTCCGCCTTCCTCGCAAAGGGGGTCCGCGGTGAGCTGTCGCGAGCTCTTTGCTGGTCGTACTTTGCTTTAGTCTTTTGGGAATTCAAGGTAACTCCTCTGCCGGGATTAACGGTGTTTAACCAAGGGCTTAGGGGAAGAGCTGTTGTACCCGCTGGGACCTCTGCGGATAAATGCCTTCACCCCGTGCTGGTTGCTCTACGCGAAGTCTGGTGGGGCGCGTGTTGGACACAAAGCACAATGGTTGAAAGTTAATCAGCGTTTTTTTCAGACGTGTGTGAATAATTGCTGGATTTTCATTCAATCAAACTTTTTTCTAATATAAACCACTAAGGGCTCAATTCTTTAGCAAGATGCATTCGTGTCCAACTCCTGACTATACAGCTGGATCTCACCGCGACTCTTACAGACCTACCCGAGAGAAAACACAGCTAGCGCGACCGTCACCGGGAAAGCCAACGGACACCGAACCCATCCGCCGTATCCTTTCCTCCTGCTCATTTTCTAGCTGTCGCGGTACTGGGGAGTCAGCAGCCGGGTCCCGTCCGACGGGATCGCATCCTATAGTCGCGAAAACCGAGGGCTGCTTTGCCAAAAGACTTTGTCCCTTCTGGGTGACGCTGTCTGGGGACGGCGGTGGGGCTGCGGGTCGTCTCCGTGCTGGGGGGGGGGGAAGCCTCCCGCCCAGGGTCGCTTCGCCGTGGGTCTGCCTCGCTGTGCGCTGCTAAGCCAGACGCCGAGAGCAGCGCTGCGCGCTACGTAAAGTCCGTTCTGTTGCTACACCGATAACCCAGAGACTCGCGTGGACTCTGCCAGTACTGCCGGTGTCATCCCTGTCCAGCCTTTTCTTTCCCATAGCGTTGCGTTCGGCGTTTCGTCTCCCTTCTGTCTTCACACCCGAGAGGATCCGCGTTTGGTACAAACACGTACAGTACTCACACCTTGTGCTTTGTACAGTTCCCTGGTTGCCATCCTCTGAGACACTTGCTGGGAAGATCTTTAAGACACTTAAATTTTCCTTTAGCTTTTCTATAATTCTGATGTAAAGGACTTTCTCTGTACAGTATATTATTCAATGCATGTTCTGTTCTCTCTACTGATATATTGAACACCACACAGTTGTGATATTGTGCAGTGGGAAGAGCAGCCCCTGCCGACAGCGGAGGCCTTCGCCTCTCATGTATAAGGAAAGAAGAAAACATATTTTTTCCTTTGCTGTATTTGCTTGAGCAGAGTTTTCTTGTCTGTACATGTGAGCTGTGAGATAGATGTGAAAAGTTCAAAAGAATGCATTCCCCCCCCCCCCCAATGTATACAGATTGTAATCTGTACAATGAAAACTGTATGTATGAAAAAATGTACTTATTTATAAATGGTTAACACTTGGAAACGGCGTCTGGCCTGGTGTTCTTCCCACGCTGCGGGTGAGCGAAGGAGCGCGCTGTGGCTTCTCGGCGTGGAAGTAACCCGGGGACGTCAGGACAGCGTGGGGGTCGGGTCTGGCTGTCACTGCCCGGGGATGGGGACGGGGACGTGGCACTGCCGGGAGCAGGAGGGGACGGAGGCAGCGCTGCTGCTGCCGTTAGCAAAGGGCCGTTAATGCACAGGGGAGGGAACTGCCTCAGGGAGTTTTCTGGATGAAATTGTGGAAAGCACAGCTCCGTGCTGTGGACGCTGGAGCCCTGCAGCTCCCGAGAACCAGAGCGTCTGCTCGCTTCATCCCCGCCCGAGCCCAGGGCTCGGTTTCGCAGCTGAACGCCCCTCGCAGCTGCGAGCGTCCCTGCCTCCAGCCGCCGGCCGGGCTGGCCGCGCAGCGCTGGAAGGACGTGGCGCATGGGGGCTGTGGTGGGAAAAACCCCCGGCTTGGGCTTGTGCCGCTGCTGGGGCTGCGCTTGCTCTGCGGCGCTGGGATCCGGGAGCTTCAGGTTTCCGGCAGCTTCACCCGCAGCTGCCTGTGCCGAAACCCAGAAGAGGGGATGCTTCAGCAGAGGAGACGAGCCCACGTCGGGGATGCACCTCCTCGTGGCAGCGGGTCTCCCCCACTTCCACGGGCACAGCCAGTGCGTGGGCAGCCCCTGGAGACGTCCCCGTGGGGTCCCTCACGCAGCCACCGCTGAGCTCTGCAGCACCGGGTGCACGGCGCGGGGCCCGGACGGGACAATCCCATCCCAAATCCCCCCTGCCCTTCCCAGCCCCTTGGGCAGCTCCTTTCTCGGCACGTGGGAGCTCAGGGGTACCCTGAAACCATGAGCTGAAGGAGGACAGCGTTAGCTGCAGACATTTATTAGGTCAGGAGCATCCACTGAGCAGACGACACATCACGTGAGAGGGGAGAACGTTTCGGACACGAAGACGCTGAACCTGCACAGGCGCCGGGTCGCTCCAGCCCCCCGGGGAGCCCTTGAAGGGGAGCAGCCCCCACGCGCGGCCGCGCGGGAGGGCGATGGGCTGCCAGCGAGTGGGAAATCTGGGTGACGGCAAACATCCCCCCTGCCCATCGGCGTTGAGAACGGGCTCTGGGCTTTGGCCGCTCGCAGGGGGGAAATCGGGGCTCCCACCCCCCGGTCCCCAGAGCAGGGCAGAGCCCGAGGACCCCCGTCCTTTGTGCCCCAGCGCCGCTGCCAGCCCCTGCCCCTGCCTGCGGCACCGCCGTCCCCGTGGGGCTGGGGGCAGGCTCGGGGCGTCACCGGGGGCTGCGTGGGGCAGAGCTGAGGAGGTTTAAGGCCAAGCGAGGCTGATCCCAATGGGCAGCGTTACACCAAGTGTGTCCTTCCCAGCCGTCCTCGTCACCCCGAGCCGGGGTACACAGGGACATCCCACAGACACCACAAGGTGCCCGTGCCGGGGACCGGGGAGTTGGGGACATCACTGGCTGCTGCCGCCGGGGCTCTCTCCCTCCGTCAGGGTCTTGAAGTCCATGGAGAGGGCCATCTCCTCGGCCAGCGGTGGGCGCTTCCAGTCCTCCCGTGTCAGCACGTAGCCCACCACCAGCCCGAAGGCCACCAGCAGCACCCCCAGGGTGTTGGCCAGGACACCCTCAGGCACAAAGTGGCTGTAGGAGTCCCTGCGGGGGCGGAGGGGGACGCTCAAGGCTCAGGGTGCAGGTGGCCTGTTCCTACCCTGGCTGGGACCCCCTCCTCATCCTCACATCCTCATCCTCTGGGCACACAGCCTGGGAAAGGTCCCTCTCCCCCAGATCAGAGCAAGAGGGGACTGCCTGGGTGCCGCTCACTTTGGGGAGGGACACCCTTGGTGCCAGCAGAGAAAACTGGGGGCACAGTCCTATAGCGGGGCGATAGGCAGCCCAGCACCTCCCCCGCCAGGTGTGCCCCCCCAGCCAGAGGGAGGTGGCTCCTGGGGTGCCCCACAGCCCTGTCCCCATGGTGCTGGGGCTGGGGGGGACCCCGATGCGCAGCTGGGGCCATCGCCGTGTCCTCCAGCTGCGAGGGCAGAGGCCTCGGGGACATGAGCGTCCCGGGGGGGTTCTGAAAACACCCGGCTGCAGAGAGGAGAGGTGGATATTTTATCCCCATCCCCAAAGAAAGCTGTCGCAGGATCCAGCCCTTGTTAAACATCAGCTGGGAAGTGACTCAGCAGCAGCAGCAGAACTAAAGGCCGCGGAGGGAGATTTAATAGCCACGGAGCCACGGCCTGAGCAGGGGCCAGACTCTGCCCCACCGGCCTGGGGCAGCCCTTCGCTGGGGGTCAGGGGGATCTGGGGGGGCTGCCACCCCCCCAGCTCGGTCACCCACCTGATGTTGAAGAGGAGCATCTCGGTGATGCCCAGCAAGCAGGCGGTGATGGAGAGAGCAAAGAGGGCGATGCCGAAGAAGACGTGCTGGGGTTTGTACCAGCTGCGCAGCGAGAAGGAGGCGCCGGGGAACAGGAAGAAACCGCAGCCCAGGAGCCACTGCGGGGGTGCGGGGATGTTACGGGGTGCTGCGGGGCCCCTTCCCCCCCCAGGGGGTCCCCAGCCCTCACCTGCAGGAGGTAGAGCACGAAGGCGGCCATCCCGCACCAGCTGTGCAGGCTGTACATGTCCGGGATGCCCTTGGTGCGGTGGGACTCGAAGACGGCGACGATGCCTGCAGAGAGGAGCCCGTTACCGCCGGGGCCGGATCCAGCCCCATCCGCCCATCCCGGCCCCGGCGCTCACCGACGAGGGCGATGACCAGCGCCAAGCCGTGGAGCAGCGCGTGCAGCGCCTTGGTGGAGCGCTTGGCTTCGTGCCTGAAGACCCGGTAGACCAGGAGAGCTGCCGGAGAGAGGGCAGATGAGCATCCACGGGGGTCCTCCGCCTCCCCGGCAACCCGCATCTCCCAGGGGTGCTGCACACGGGCAGGGGGGTCCTGGAGCATCTCCCCAGTCTCATTTGTCACCATTTTATCCCCTTCGCTCCTCGCCCAGCCACAGCTTTGAAGGCTGCAGCCAGGACAGGGCACTTGTCCTGCAGTCCTGCTCACCGTCCCCTTGGAGGAAAACCATGCCCAGCACCATGCAGAGGGGGTGGACGTTGAACTGGAGGGGGCTGTGCCAGGCCACGCCGCCCCGGTAGCGGCCCAGCCAGGCGCCCGTGGTGGCCAGCAGCGTCAGGCCCAGCAGTTGCGACACGGCCACGTACGCCGAGAGCCCGGCGGGGCTGGCAGGCAGCGGAGCCCCGTCCATGCCGGCCTGCGGGGACAGAGAGGAGGGGGCAGCGAAGCCGCGGGTGGCCCCGCGTGGCAGCGGGGGTCCCGGCTGGCCGGCCCCGGTGCAGGGTCCTGCTGCGGGCAGCGTCCGGCACTGCCGCTCCGCCCTCACCTGCCACGGAGCCGGACGCTTCCTGGTGCCGCCGGGGCCGCTGCGTCACCCGTGCCCGGAGGTGGCTCCCAGCCGCCGCGGCACGCCCGGCCTGTGCTCCTGTCCCTTGTGCTCCTGCCTCGACTTGCCTGCTGCTGCCCTCGTCCTCCCTGCCCCACTCCTCCTGCCCCAGCCCTCCAACCCCACCATCCCCATCCCTCCATCCCTCTGTCCCTCCATCCCCATCCCTCCCATCGCATCCTCGTCCCTCCATCCCCATCCCATGTCCTACCCTTGCCCCCTCCCCACCTCACGCACCCCCAGAGCCCCACAACAACCCCCCCAAACCCTGCTAGAGGAAGGCAGTGCAGGGACGAGCAAGGCTGCTCAGGCCCCCCCCCATGACAAAACCGATGGCCCTTGGGGACATGGGGCTGAGCAAACCCCCGTGCTGGGGGGGATGGACACGCCGTGTTCCCCATGTTTCCTACACCGGAGAGCTGCCCCACGGCCCCCACAACCCACCTGCACCCGCGTCGTGCTTCGTGCTGGGTTATCCCCCGACGCTCCCCGCTGGCCCAGGGATCAGAGCCGCCGCCGCCGCCACCACCACGACCACGTCTCCTGCTTCGCCGTCAGCCAGGGCCAGCGAGTCCCAGCCCCAGGGGCCAACGTCCCACCTCTGTCCCAGCCCCGCTGCGGCTGCCTCTGGGGAGGAGCACCGGGCCGGCTGCCGCAGACAGACCCACGGTCCCGGGGGGGGTATGGAAGGGGGGGGGGGGCGATGCATTAAGACCACGCACACACTTTATTCCCAGCCACCTTTATTGGATCAGCCGGATAAGTGAGTTAAGGGAATTGGTTTATCCCATTAGGTTGCCCTGCAAAGGCCGCCTGCCCGCGCCCGGCCTCGCTGCCCGGGGCCATGGGACGCTCTGCGGGGACTGGCACCGGGACCAGGCGGGGGGGGGGGGGGCAGCGAGAGGCACCGTCTCCTCCCCGCATCACAACAGCCCCCCCAAGACCCTCACCGCTGCCTCAGGGCTGCTGGCTCCAATGGGGCCACGGATCCCAAACGGGTGCCCGTGGGGCCCCGTCCTGCCACCCCCCTCATCCTCCCGCCAGATGCAAACAGCTGCCCCGCTGGTGCTCGCGCAAGGGGCCAACCCGGTCCCCAACCGCGCTGGGGACGGGGGGGGCAGGGAACGACCCCCCCGAGCACGGGACTGGCAGCAGGACGCCGGAGGTGCCTGTTGGAAACGGGCGAGTTGCCCTGGAACGATCCCGTCCGCTGCTCCCAGCCACCGCCGGGCGCGGGGAGAGCCGGAGGCCGCCGGGCCCCTTCGCAAAGGTGTTCCATGGTGGGGACCTGCCTGTCCCGTCCCCCCCCCACCCCCCAGCTGTGTCTCTGCCCCCTGCACCCCCCCAAGCACAGCCCCATCCCCCCTCCCAGGGCAAAGCCGGTACTCCCAGCTTTTTTGGGGGGGTGCTCTGGGTGAACCCTCCCCACGTGGCCTGGGGAGGGGATGGTGTGTGCACCTTGTGCACCCCCGCAGCCCCTCACCACGGCCTCTGGCTGGGACCCCCCCAAAATCCCTGGGGGGGGTCTCAGGAGGGTGTCTCTGCCCTCGATGGGGTCTGTAGGCTCAAGGAGGGGAGGGGGCTCACCCCAGCTCAGAGCTGGGGGGACTGAGTGATGAATTGGGGGGAGGCTGGAGGCGGACACCCACGCAGCCCCCCCGTGCCCCCCAGCCCTACCTGTGGGTGCCGGGTGATGCTGCCTGTGCCTGGCCCAGCGGTGACAGTGTCTGAGCGAGGGACAGGGCCACCGCGTTGGCAAGGCAACCGAGCGATGGCAAAGCGAGGGGGGGGGGGCCGCACCCCCCCCCCCAGCAGCGCTGCAGCAGGAGGGTGCCATTGCACGCTGGGGCGGGGGAAAGGGGGCTGCAAACCTGGGGGGTCATCACCACGGAGGGGGGGGGGCGGGTATGGTGGGGACAGTCCCCAAGGCGCTGGCAGCATCTGTGACCCCCTGCCCGCACCCACCTGAGCCCCCGCACCCTGCGACACCCCAGCCCCAAACCAGGCCAGGGACCCCAGGACCTCGCTGGATCAGCCCCCGGGGGGGCCCAGGGCCCATGCACAGGGCACTTTGGCGCTAACGAGGGCCTTGCGTGGATCTGGCTTAATTGCCTCCCGCTCAGCCCCTGCGCCCCATCAGCAGCATCGGGGGGACGTGCCGGGAACCAGCACCCCAGCAGGGCCCTTGGCACCAGGGTGACGCATCCCCAGGGACCCCCTGCCCCCTCCCGGGAGCCCCTCAGGCACCACCGGCCGCATCCTGCGCCCCCCTGGGATGGCCCCGAGGGGTAAGAGCCTGGAGAGGGAAGACTGGGGGAGATGGGGGGAGATGGGGGGACATGGGGGGAGATGGGGGGCGATGGGGGGACACCGGGGGACATCAGGGGACATCGGGGGACATGGGGGTCCCCCCCTCCCTGCTCCTCCTGGCCTGGCTGCGGGCAGCGTCCCCCAGGGATGCAGTGCTGCGCACCAGGGTGAGCTGTCAGTGTGTCTGTGTGTCTGTCGGTGTGTCTGTGTGTCTGTCGGTGTGTCTGTCGGTGCGTCGGTGTGTCTGTCGGTGTGTCTGTCGGTGTGTCTGTGTGCCCGTCGGTTTGTCTGTCGGTGTGTCTGTCGTGTCTGTCGGTGTGTCTGTCGGTGTGTGGGTGTGTCTGTCGGTGTGTCTGTCTGTCTGTCGGTGTGTCGGTGTGTCTGTCGGTGTGTCTGTCGGTGTGTCTGTCGGTGTCACACGGTGCCACTAGGTGTCACCAGGAGCCCGCGCTGCGCCGCGCCCCGGGGAGGGACGGACCGGCCGGGAGGTGGGACCTGGGGCACCCGCGGCCCTGGGTCACCCGTGGGGTGGGATCGGCACCATCCTTGGGTCCGGCTCCCCGGAGGGACCCGGAGCACCCCCCGAGCCAGCCCAGCACTGGAGCCGCGCACCCTCACACCTGGAGCGGCTGGGGGGGTCTGGAGCCCTCGGCCCCGGCCCACCCCTGGGAGCCGGGGGGCCCTGGAGCGGCCGGGGGGACCTGGTGCTCCCCTGGGTGATCGGGTGTAGCCCCCTCTGCCTGGGCGCAGGGTCGCTCCCCCAGCCCTTCCCCTCGGGCATCGGGGCCGCTCTCAGCTGCTCAGACCCTCCCGAGAAACCCCCCCCGAAGACCCTGCTGAGGTTCCCCCCAACACCCCCATCACCTTCTCCCCCCCGTCGGAGACTTGTGCCGTGGGGCACAAACCCCAGGAGCCGGACAACCCCCACCACCACCACGGCGTGATTCAGCAGAGCCGAAATCCCGGTGCAGCCCCGGGGCCTGATGGAGACCTGTCACACGGAGAGCAAAGTCCGGGCCCTGCTGCAGCCCGGGGCAGAGTCCCGGGGACAGCGAGTCCGGGGGCCACCGCCCTGAGCCTTCGCCCACGGGGAACAGCCCCACGGTGGCGCGAGGCCGTGTGCGGCACTGCCGCAGGAGCCGCTGCCGCCTGCCAGCCCGCAGCCGGGCTTTATCGCTGCGGAGGTTCTTGGGAAATGGTTCACCAGAGTTAATCAGCTGAGCCATAAAAGCCGCCATAAACTGCAAACCTTGAGCCGTTGGGCTGCGCCGCGTGTCTGGGCAGAGCGGAGGGGGGATTCCCCCCACCACAGTCCGGCTGAGACCCTTGGAAAAGCCTCAGAAGGGATGAGATTTGCGGGTTCATCCTTTAGGATACTTGGCAAGACAAAAAGCTTCGCCCTCTGCTGAGAGCAGCTCTGTTGTAACACAATACGAAACAGCTTTATAAATGTTTATAACCGCATCCAGCTGAACCGTCTTGACTTTCAGCAGCCAAAAAGGCAGAGCAGCCCTCAACCCTACACGAGAAAACGGACACCACTGCTCGTCCCATGCACGCAGCAGGGACAAACCCAAGGGTGGCCCGTGGCGGCGTTTGCCGAGGGGTCCCTGCACCCGCTGCCACCTACAAGGGGACTTGGTGGCAGCCGATCCAGGGACAAACGAGCCCCTTCAGAGCTGGCCAGCACACTCCTCCTCGCGGGGAACAGCTAGGCATTTGTAACCAGCTCTTTAATTAAAGTCATTGCCAGGGGCATAATGGCTTTATTAAATCTGCCTGAGCTTTCCCCGAGCTGGCAATAACGAAATCCTCCCGCGCTGCCAGGGCGGTGACGTGCCGGTCAGGGAGCAGAGCCAGCGCTGGCTGTCCCGGAGCGGACCTGCGGGGCTCGGGGATGCTCAGGGCTGCTCAGGGATGCTCAGGGATGGTCAGAGCTGCTCAGGGATGCTCACGGATGTTTGGGGCGTCTCAGGGATGCTCAGGGATGCTCAAGGATGTTTGGGGCAGCTCAGGGCTGGTCGGAGCTGTTCAGGGCTGCTCAGGGCTGGTCGGAGCTGCTCAGGGATGCTCAAGGATGTTTGGGGTGGCTCAGGGATGCTCAGGGATGCTCAAGGATGGTCAGAGCTGCTCAGGGGTGATCAAGGATGTTTGGGGCAGCTCAGGGATGCTCAAGGATGGTCGGAGCTGCTCAGGGATGATCAAGGATGTTTGGGGCGGCTCAGGGATGCTCAAGGATGGTCGGAGCTGCTCAGGGGTGATCAAGGATGTTTGGGGCGGCTCAGGGATGCTCAAGGATGGTCAGAGCTGCTCAGGGATGATCAAGGATGTTTGGGGCTGCTCAGGACTGCTCAAGGATGCTCGGGATTGCTCAGGGATGCTCAAGACAGCTCAGGGATGCTCAGGGACGTTTGGGGCTGCTCAGGACTGCTCGGGGCTGCTCAAGGATGCTCGGAGCTGCTCAGGGATGCTCAGAACTGCTCAGGGATGACCAGGAACGCTCGAGATGGCTCAGGGATGCTCAGGGATACTTGGGACTGCTCAGGGATGATCAGGGATGCTTGAGACGGCTCAGGGATGCTCAAGACAGCTCAGGGATGCTCGGGGCAGCTTGAGGCTGCCACAGCTTCCCGCAGATCAGTGAGTCGAAGCGTCTCAGCGCAGGCTGCTCCAGCTCCCCGGCTATCGGCCAAGCCCAGCACCCGCTCCGGGTTTGTCCTGGGCTGCCGAGCACCCGTGGATCAATAGGAGCATCATCAACTGGTAATTCATGGTAAAACCAGTAGTCCCTGCCCTTCCCCAACTGCTCACCCCCACCCCGGCGTGGGCAGCTTCCCCTCCCTGTGCCTGAGATTATCGAATTACCATTTTGCTGATCTAACCTCTTTTGGCTTGGGTTTTTTTTCCTTCCTAAATCAAGTTTTTATTGCAAAAAAATGCTAATTTGCAAGATGCCTCCCCGGAGGACTGCGATTCAAGAGCCCAGCTGCCTCGAAGGAGCCGAGCTGCCGCCTGAAACACCCCCAGCCACTGCGGTTCCCTGCGAAACCCCAAACCTGGGGCAAAATTAACAGTTTTTTCACTAAATATAAGAGAAAAAAATAAAAGTCGTGTTGGAAGGCTGCGTGGCTGCCAAGGGTAGCTTGGGATTAAGGACAAATTGTCCCACTGGGTCACGTCGGGGGGGTTGGACCCCAGTTCCCTGGGGTCCCACGAAGGCCGAACAACAGGCGATTCCCAGCTGGGACGAAGCTCCCCTGGGAACACGGCTGCTTCCCGGGCCGGGGATTGGAGCAGCCTGGCTGGAAAAGACTCTGGTTTTCCTCCTGGCAGCAATTAAGCCTCCCCGTCCTCCTCCTCGCTGGGAACACAACTTCGCTGAGCCGGGCGGGCGATACCATCAGTGCAGCCAGTGCAAACACTTAATCTCGTTCAGAAGAGGCTGAAGGCGCGTTTATGGCGATTTTTTAATAGCAGCTTGGATAAACAGCCACGATAACCCGCACCGGGCTCGCAGCGGATGATTAATGCTCCCAGAGCAGTCATGCTCGCTCGCCTCAGGGCTGGGATTGTTTTCGGTTATTAAAGGAGGGGAAAAAAAGGGGAAATAATGGACTTTGCCACGTTTTATTGGGCTGATGGGTGCAGAGGGAACACGTTGGCCTCTTCGCTCACCCCGTATCGGTGCCTGGCTCTGGCTGGCTGGTGAGGAAGGGGGATGGAGGGATGAAGGATGAGGAATGAAGGACGAAGGATGAGAAATGAAGGAGGAGAGATGAGGGATGAAGGAGGAGGGATGAGGGATGAAGGAGGAGGGATGAATGATGAAGGACGAAGGATGAGGGATGAAGGAGGAGGGATGATTTCTGGCCAGGCTTTTACTTCTTGCCCCATGATGCTCCCGTCCACGTGCCTGGCACTGGGCACGTCGCCTGCACTGTGGCCAAGGGCTCCCCAGGGGCTGACTATCAGGGTCTTGCATTTATTCACGACACTTCCAAGACGTGGGCATCATTTAGGGGCCCCGAGCCAACGGCTGCCTTCAGCACGCTGCATTTTCAGGGCCTCGCAATGTCATCGCGCATCCTCGGGCTGCTGGTGCTGGTCCCAGCCCGGGGGGATGGAGCCTGAGGAGATCCTACAGTGGAAACCACGTCTCCAGCCTCCGGCCCCACCGAGCTGCCCAGCGCCGAGGCTGGGGCAGCACATGGTCCCGCTCGGGCTGCCCCGTGCAGCCAGCCCGGCTCACGTGGGTCCCTCATGCCCGCACCGGGACCAGCCTCCCCGGGGCCGTAAACCCTTGTCCTAGGGCAGCGTGCGCTGGGAAGCGTTTCTGCGGGGCAAGGCGGAGACCGTGCTGATAAGGAGCGTTTCTGCTGCGATCAGCCCCTGGCAAGAGCTGAGCGTGCACTTCTGGTGATAAAGCGGCAATCGCTTCTCCAGGGCCGGGGGTGAGCTCCCCGCGGCCCGTTGCACCCCGTCCCCACGTAGAGGGCTTTAAATACGTCTTTTATCCAGGGAAAAGCTGGAAACAGCCCCTGCAGTGTTGCCAAAAACCCTCAGCAGAGAGATTTTGCAGTCAGACAGCAGGACCCGGGCGCGAGGGCTCCTGGGTCCCTCTTGCCATCCCAGTCCCCAAGCCCTGGTGACATCGAGGGGCTGCACTGGCCACAGCACTTACTGGAACAGTTCGGAATTATTTTAGCAATCACAGGTCTGAAATAAACGGCAAAAACCCCAGTTGCCTGGCGTCTGCCTTTTTTTTTTTTTTTAATGATGAGAAAAAAAAATCTGTTTGTTTAGATGAGAAATTTGGTCTGGAGAGGTGTTTTTCCCCCTCTCCCTCACAGCAGCGTCACCGCATCTGGGAAAGCAGCTTAGCGAATGATACACTATGATAATTGATTGAATCCATCAGTAAATAAAGCAGGAGCCTTTAAACTTGAGGTCTGGAGAGGGAGGAAAAAAAATTCTCCACGCAGTGATTTGTACCAAGCGGAACAGGAGCCGTCGCGCCCATGAAACCGCAGCCATCAGGAGAAGGAACACGCGAGGCTGCACACAATAAAAAAAGCTCTTTCGGAGGTTTAAATCAGGAGGGAATCCTTCCTCTCCCCTCCAGAAGCTCCTTGGTTGCTCAGCGAGATGGATCAGACAGGAGGTTTGAAGCACCCTTGAACGCTTTGAGAAATGGGATGGGGAAGCCAAAAATATGGTTTATAATCAAAGGAGGGAAAAATGGGCTTGAGCATCCCCAGTCGGAGGCCGCAGGGCTGGGATATACCCGGAAAAATCACCAAATCTTCCCGGCCAGCACCGGGACCATCCCCAAATACCTGCTCCTTCGCACAACCACCCCTGCTCCCATCACACCGCTATCACGGCTGATACCTGACAGCTCCCCCAAGAAATATTTGCTGTCAAATTCCTTATTGCCTTATTTTGGGGGGCTCTGGGGCCGGGGGCTGCACCAGCGGGTGCCCCCGCCAGCACTGCCGGCAGCGGGCAGGGAGGTTCTGCAGGTCTGGCAAGCCAAGGAGCTTATCCGAAATGCTGAGAGCAAGTCGTGCTCCCTCGCAAGTGAGGCACGGCCGCGGCCGCTCCCCCGACGCGCTGCAGCGACGAGCCGGCCATCGCACACGTGTCCGCGCACACGCGCTCCGGGGAGGGGGAGGACGACGTCTCCGCGCAGCCGGTGATGGCGATGCGAGCCGATGGGAAGCATCCTCCTGGCCCAGGGCATCCGCCATCCGACGCATCTCGCCCAGCGTCCCCTGAGCCCGCGTCCCCGCAAGCGGTTCAGCATCCGTCTCCGTGGCAACGCGTTTTTCACATCCTTCGATACCTCCTGCCCCTCTGGTCTGTGGCACCGGCAGCCCCGGGTACCCTGCACGCTGGGAGCGGATGGGCATCCATCACCCATCCCGGCATCCCTGAGAGGGGTGGGGAGAGCAGGGACCGGTCTCCCCGCTCTGCAGGGTGTCCCATGGGTGTCTCTGAGCCCATCCTCGGTGGGTGCTGGGGCACAGCATGCATTCGGGGCAGCACAGAGGCACCACCGGGCGTCTTCAAGCTTGCAGGCATCTCACCTGCCTTCCTGGGCCAGCAGCCACTTCACCCACCAGCACTCTC
This sequence comes from Phoenicopterus ruber ruber, assembly GCA_009819775.1. NCBI lineage: Eukaryota > Metazoa > Chordata > Aves > Phoenicopteriformes > Phoenicopteridae > Phoenicopterus > Phoenicopterus ruber. The sequence continues at coordinate 4,039,831 of CM020238.1, forward strand.
CCGCATGTAGGATGTTTTTCTGCCTGATCCCAGCTGGAGCTTTATAGGATGGGATGCCATAGAGCTGCGGGCATCCTTGGAGATGCAGCCATCGAGAGGACCTCTTGCCCAACACAAAGTCCCACAGCAGCAGCCGCCCCTCTTGCACCAGCCTCCGAAGATGCTCATGTGCAAAATGATGGAGAGCTGCCCTTCCCCTGCGAGGTCACCCATCGGAAACACCAACCTTGGAAAAGGCCTCCCTCGCTGGGATTTCCAGATACCAGCGCTGCGCTGAGATTACAGAGCCCATTTCGGCCGTGCCGCTCATCCGAGACCCCCGCCGGTGCTGGAGGCTGCGCCGCAATGCCCCGGAGCCGGGAAAACCCCTCCCCGGCGCAGCTGGGAACAGAGGCTGGCGGGGCGCAGGAAATCGCCATTCATCGGCACTTGGTCACCAGCCAAATTGGAGCCAAACCAACCATTTTTTCCAACTTCCCAGTAAACTGGAGTTTCCAGAGACCTGTGGCCTGTGAGGAAAGGGGTCAGCAAGGGGGGCTGCAGGCGGATGCTGGCTTCGCCCCTGGCTCCACGATGTCCGGGCTCACAGGCGGTGCCGGTGCTGTTGCGCACCCATACGGGCTCAGGGTTGGGGGGATGAAGGTTGTTGGGGTGCCCACGTCAGCCGGTGCAGGTGGTGGGTGGAAGGGCAGGGTGGGAAGCTGTGATTTTTGGAGGGAGGTTTAATAGATATCTATATCAGAGGGTTGCAGGCTCCCAAATCCTTTCCTTCTTTATTTTGGAAATGGCTCTGCAAAAGCCATAGGCTCCCCAGCCCTGGCAGGAGGACTCGTCCCTCAGCGACGGGCCGTGCGGTCCCCATGGGCTCCCCCACGGGCTCACGCCGAGGGGCTGCGGTGGTGCCCGGCTGCTCTGCAGCGCCCAGCGGGGCCAACAAGTCAAGGGGTTTCCCTCTGGCCCCCTCAAAAAGCTCTCCCCTCCGTGGCAGGTGTCCGCTGTGTCCCCATGGGGTGGTGGCCCCAACGAGGGGTGATGGGTTCAGCCAACCCAGGGCTTAAGCTCAGCCTGGGCGCAGCTCCCAGGGCTGTGGCCAGGCCCTGGGGGAAAGGGATTTAGTTAATTAAAAAGAAGAAAAAAAAAAAAAAGAAAGAAAGAAAGAAACTATCAGGCCCACCACTACGGGTCTGGTTTTCATTTTGAAGGAACTTTTTGTTACTCATTTGTCATCAGTCTAATTCCTCCAAGTCCAAAACATTTAGTGTGATGTGATGGGATTTCCTTCACAGCCAGCAGAAATACTCTGTTTCTCCAAAAAATGAAGTTATGCTGGAAGGGGGTCGCTTTGGCAGGAGGCAGTGGGAGATGGACCTTGGCTGCTCCCTGAAGAAAGTGCTTTCTGCACGGTGCTCGCCCTCGTGCCCCGCAGCGGGCGGCCGGGACGCTGCGGAGGGGCGTTCGCCGCATGACGCCGGTGTGGGGAGGGGATGTCCTGCCACGTGCCATGGTCCGGTTGAGCTGGATCCCCCGTGCCGAGCTGGGAGGGGACCAGGACCCTGCAGGGATGGAGCTGCCTCCCACCCACCCCGTCCACCCCAGCCTTTCTCCTCCTGTCTCTTTTTTCTGCCTTTCCCTTGATTCTCCATCATCTCCTTCCCTCGCTGCTGTCCCAGGCTCTTCCCCTTTCCTCCCGGCGCGGCCAGGTGCCAGAGGGACTTTGCATCCCAAGGCAGCGCTCGCTCCCCGCTCCTTCCTGCAAGCCTGAAGGGAGAGCAAAATGCTCCGGTCTTGTCTGCGCGGGAGGCAGGCTCGGTGGGCAGGGTTTGTGCTGCTGGCTTATAAGCAGCCGGCAGCGGAGGCAAAGCTATCTCGCAAGGCACCGAACGGGGCCCCCCCCCTCCGTGCACCGCTCCCGCCGCGATGCCCCCGGCGCTGGGGCTGCTGCTGGGGCTGAGCCTGGTGGGTGCCCTTCAGCCCGGCCTCGAGCCCCCCCAGTATGACCCCACCGAGGCAGGGGCCGCCCTCTTCGCCAGCGCCTACAACAGCACGGCCGAGCTCGTCCTCTTCGAGAGCGTCTCGGCCAGCTGGAATTACTACACCAACCTGACGACCGAAAACGCTGCTCTGCAGGTGAGTGGCGGGACGGGGGCGATGCCACCGCGGGGGTGTCCCCAGTACCGAGGACTGGGGGGGCCGGGGCACGGTGGGGATACTTGGCGTGGTCCCCTTCCTCCCCACGGGCTTCTTTCTTGGCAGCCCAGGATGCCAAACCAGGGCTGGGACTGGTAGCCCGGCTACCGCAGGGTTTTGCCCCCGATTGGCCCTTGGAGAGGCTCTGCCCCGGAGCGACAGCCCTGGTCCCGGACCAGAGCCACGTTATTTTTTAGAGCTGGTTCCCTCCTCCCAGCACCTTCCACTTTCCTTCCCCCCCTTCCTGGACCAGGGTCAGGTGTCGAGTGTCCCTGTCCCCATCCCTGCCTGGTGCCACCACGTCCCAGTACTGTGCCATGCCGGGGCCGTGCCATGGCAAAAGCTGGGCTTTTGGTTTGGGGCAGGCACCGGGAGCCCAAAGTGTGCACAAGTAACGGGGAGTCATCAGGACCAAGGCCGCCACCCTGTGTCCCTGTGTCCCCAGCCCACGGGGACGAAGCCAGCTTCGGGAAAGCACTCCAGGCTATAGGGAATTAGACACCAGCCCCGGGCAGAATCCCGGCAGGGAGCAATGCTGGGTGCATCCCAGAGGCACGTGCATGTTTTGCCGGGGGTTTGCGTGTGTTTGGGCTGGATTTAGCGGGGCGGGGAGTTGGAGGAGCCCGGGGGCTGCCCTGGGTTGGGTGAGCCGCAGCATGGCAGCCGGGAAATCGCGGTGCCTGGGCGGGCTGCGGAGGATTCCCTGGCTCTTGCTGTGCCTGGGGAGCTGCTGGCTGCCCCGGCACGGGGGCACGGCCACGGCGCTGCGTGCAGCTCGGCGATATACCTGCCGCCCCATATAGCTACGTGCGTTCAGACCCCCCAGCATCACCCCTGCGCCCCAAGGGCTGCCATACAGCCCCGAACCCCTCCGGATCCCACGGGGACAGGGGGGCACGGCGTGCTCCGCGGCAGGAAGGAAACGCGTCTTCCTGCACGGGGGAAAGATCGCCGCCGGGTCCGGCCACTGCCAACTTGGCAGCGCACCCGCGAGCACCCAAGTGCCCCTTCAGCCTTTTTTCGGCGAGCTGACGCGATGTCTGGGCACGCGCCCAGCGTCTGCTGCAGATGTTGCGGTGCGGCTGGGGACCTTGGGACAGAGCGGGAGTATCCCGGCCACGCCAAGTCCAAAGTTACGGCCAAGAAAGCACCTTGCGTGGACTTTTCTCAAGGGACGTTTCCAGGCCAGCTCTCGCCCTTTCTTGTGTTAATAAATGCCCAAGGATCAGAGTCAGGTCCGCCCTGCCACGTCAAGGCTCCCGAGCCAGCCCGGGAAGAAGAGGGGACCCAGCCCCTGAGATCCGCCCGCCGACGGGCTTAGGAGAGGGGTTAACAGCCGGCCAGCACAACCCGAACGGCTGAATTTGGGGGATCTGGGGAACCCCCGGGCCAGGCAAACCCCACGCACGTCTGTAACACCTGAGCCAGGCCACCGCGGTGTGGGCACCTCCAGGACCTGCCACGAAAGGTGGCCCTGGGACAAAGTGACACGGAGGGGCAGGAGGCCGAAGGCAGGGCAGGAACCCCCGGCCACGCAGGGACGGACAGAGGGACGCTGGAACGACAGACAGGGAGCTCGGCCACGGGAGAGGGAGATGTACCATCTCCCGCAAGCTGGGGCTCTGGGCGAGAGGCTGGTGATGGTGTTTGGGGTTCAGGGGCTGCTCATGGGTGCGGGACTTCTCCGGGTGCCCAGGGCAGAGCAGCCCCAGCACCCTGGGCCGCATCCTGCTGAATCTTCACTGTGCAACCAGGAGCAGGGAGGGACCGGGGTGGGGGGGGTTGATAGGGAGACTTGGGGGCTGCAGGCGTCCAGGGGCCTCTGCGCACCCCCAAAGGGGCACCCCCACAGAGAGAGCTCCTGACTCGGGGGCGAAGGGCCAGGGCTGGCGGGCACGGCCGCGGCGAGGGGGTCTTGGGCAGCGCTGCCGGCCTCGGCTCGCTCCACCGGAGCTGTCAGGAGAGTTTAGGGTACGATTCGCCTGACCAAACACAGGCGCCTGTTCAAGGAAAAGACGAAACACAGCTGGACTCTGCTTCCTACATCTCCCCCAGCTCCACAGCGGGGTCTGGGAAGGAGTAAAGATATCCCCCGTTTAGTGGGGTGATGCAAGAGTCTCTTGCTCCAGTGCAGGGTATCCGTGGGGCTGGCACTTCCCAGCACGTCGGGGGGTCACGGTTGGTACCCAGAGTGATGCTGTGGGTGCTGGGATGTCCGAGGGAGGTGCTGGGTGCCCGGCAGTGGGCACCCAGGGACACCCAGCGCTTTCAGCATCTCCACCCCCGTGTCCCCCGGCTGGGTGGGTGCCTGCCCCGGGCAGCCTCCAACCCTGCCCCACTGTAACTCCCTTCCCTCCCTGCTGCCAGCCAAGGGAATGTGAAGATTAAAATAAAACAAACCAGGCTTGTTGGAGCCAGGCTAAAAACGCCACGAATAACAGTTAATGAGCTCCATAAATCACTCTGGGACGGCACACGGACAGCGAACAGGCGCCCTGCACCTTCTCGCTCCATCCTGCGCATTGCCTGGGCTGGGACCCTCTAGAAAGATCAGCATTTCCCAAAAATACAGCTGACACTGGCCGAGCTGGGATGTAACCTCCTGCAATACACCCCGTCCCAAAATTGTGGCCATCAGCTGCGGCTCCAGCTGCCTAAATAACCCCCCGCGGCGCAGACAGCTCCCTGCCGTCCCACGGCCCTGGGAAGGGAGGTCGGGGCTGGCAGGAGATGGGTGACAGCGAGAGACCCCAAACCGGGGGCTCGGCGCGAATGGGTGCCCCTCTGCAAGGTGAAACACAGACAGGGCACTTAGAGGGCACGGGCTGCAGATAGCCAAAGGAGAAACGTATAGCAAGGAGGTATAGGAAGGCGAAAAGTGAACGTGGCATCTTTGTAGTTTTCCTTTGGGCTTCTGTAGAGGTGAGAAACAGCGGGAATAGGAATAAAATGAAGCCAGACCTCAGAGTTCCTTCTGAAACTGGGGTCTGGCAGCTGCCGGAGCCAGCCCGGGAGCGCCCGGACACCCTGCCCGCGTGGCGTGGACACGCCCGTCCCAGCATCCCCACCCCATCTGGGCCGCGACACCCCGGAGCCGCCTCCAGAACATCCTCAAAGGCCACCTTGGCGGGTGTCTGCGCCGGGAGCGCCGCAGGCGAGCGGGGGCTGCAGCCGTTGCCGCGTCAGCTGGAAGCTGATGTCTCTATCTATGAATGTCACGGGTTGGGGACAGCCCTGCCTGCCAGATCATGTCCCATCCCCTCTGGCTCCCACAAACCCTCGTGGCTCTGAACCCAGCCCCCAAATCGTCACCTGGGTGGTGGCACGTCCCAGGGCTGGTCCTGAGTCCCCATGTCCCCTCTCGCCGTGCAGGTCGAGGCGTCGCTGGCGGAGCAAAACTTCACGGAGCTGTGGGGGAAGAAAGCCAAGGAGCTCTACGGCAACATCTGGAGCAACTTCAGTGACCCGCAGCTGAAGAAAATCATCGGCTCCATCCAGACCCTGGGACCCTCCAACCTGCCCCTGGAGAAGAGAGAGCAGGTAGGCGAGGTGCCGGCAAAGCCCTGGGCATCGCTGGGGTGCTGCGGAACCCCTTGAAGGGATTTTTCCCCAGGCTCTGTTGCTGGCCCGTTGCCCCTCCACTGCGTTTTGGAGGGTCTCCCTGGCCTCTGCACAGGGAAGACAGTGATGGAGGGGGGAGACGGGGTGCTATCTCTGCGGGATGTGGGGTGCTTGCTGGCCCCATTATCCAGCCCTAACCTCATCTCAGAGCTATCCCAGTGGGAACCAGAGATTTCCTGCTTACACAGAGCAGCCTTGAGCGTCACCTGGAGATCAGCCAAGCTGTGCCCGTGGCCGGGGGCCAGCTGGCTCGACCCTCACCACCCCCCGGTGCTCCTTGGGGATGCAGCCCACTGAAAAGGAGGGTTGCTGCAGCCACCCGGCTCCTGAGCCCTCCCTGCGAGCCCAGAAGTGCTGTGCCTTGGTGACACAGTTCCGTGCTAGGGACATCAGGACATCCTGAGCCTTCCCCATCACGATCCTGAGTTTTCAGGGTCTTTTACCTAAATGCGACATGATTTCGATTTCTGCGCAGGAAAATATTGCCCAGGCTGAGGCTGGCAGCCACTTGCCTCTGAACGAGTGCAGGGACGCTGGCACCGCTGTCCCCTCCAGCCTGGCCCGTGGCTCCCTGACCGCCCTCCCCACCGAAACCCCGGCAAAGCCCGGGGATACATACAATCCTTTCCGGAGAAGCATCAGCCCCGGTTCCTTCCAGGAAACCCGTCCCTACCCTCTCCCAGATAACAGACAGCATCGCGTCTCCTTCCTGCGCATCAGCTCTGTCTCACCCGTCCCTGGGCAGCTCCATCCCACAGCTGCCACCGTCCCCCGTCTCCATCCCCTCCGCCTGGCCGGAGCAGAGGGATGGGAGCGGAGAGAGGGACGGAGCGGAGGCATTTCCTTCCCTGGGAATGGGCTTCCCAGGCAGGTTCCAGGAAAACTCCTGTTGCTATTGTTTGCTGTTGTTGAAGCTCACAGAAATAAATCCCCCTCCTCCTCCTGCTTTTCTTTTCTTTTTTTTTTCACCCGCTTAGATAAACAGACCATGCCGCAGCCCCGCTGACAAAGAGCTTTATAAATAGCCCCACTCCGGGACACCGCGAGTGCTCGCGCCGCATTCAAGGGGGGTTTGGCCAGCGGCTGTGCACGGGTTGTCTGTCCCAAAGAGCCTCCCTGCTCCCACCGTGTGAAGGGTGTAAAACTCGGGGTGATAACACGCTCATCTCACCAAAAACGCGCTGTGTAAACACACCGATCCTCCTCCACATCCCTCCAAGCACACACACGCGCGCTCCGGAGCTGGGAAGTCTGTAGATGCCTCCTGAAGGGCCCTTCCCATCCCCTTCCAGCCCCAACGTCTTTTCCTTCTCTGCAGTACAACACCATCCTGAGCAACATGGACAAAATCTACTCCACGGCCAAGGTGTGCCTGCCCAACGGTACCTGCTTGGAGCTGGAGCCAGGTACGGGCCTCGTCCCTCTGCCCCTGCAGGGTGCTGAGCACCCCATGGCCATGGGTTCATCCTGGTCCCCACATCCCCAGCGGGCTGGGGTTGGCAGGTCCCACCCATGTTCGTCAGGGTTGTCCCGGGGCGTGGATGGGTGTTTGGGTCTGGCATGAAGGCGGTGGCACCTCTGCAGAGCTGCTGTGGGATGTGCCCCCCTCTCACGTCCTACTTGTCCCCTCTGCCTCAGCCATCTCGGACATCATGGCCACCTCCCGCAGCTACAAGAAGCTGCTCTACGCCTGGGAGGGGTGGCACAACGCCGCGGGCAACCCGCTGCGTGCCAAGTACGAGGAGTTCGTGAAGCTGAGCAACGAGGCCTATCAGATGGATGGTACGAGCAGGACGGGGGATGCAGGGGGGGTCAGGTATCAGGGGTGGGAACTGGGGCCGGGGCAATGGGGTGCCCTGCTGCTCTCCCCATCCCGCATGCAGCAGGCATCCAACTTCCACTTCCCTGGTGCCGACACTTTGGGGAAGGGGCAAAAATCCTACCGCTGTCCCCCGGCCCCAGCTCTTGGGGCTAGGGGAGGGGGGGGGATTAGCCCCCGAGGGCCGGAGCCAGGGGTCATCACTGCCTCCCTGGCAGGATTCGACGACACGGGCAGCTACTGGCGCTCCTGGTACGACTCAGCCTCCTTCGAGGATGACCTGGAGCATCTCTACAACCAGCTGGAGCCGCTCTACCTCAACCTGCACGCTTTCGTCCGGAGGAAGCTGTACGACCGCTACGGCCCCAAATACATCAACCTGAAGGGTCCCATCCCTGCTCACCTCCTGGGTAAGAGGAGCGACCCTCCCAGCCTGTGCCCAGGCGGGCTGGTGGGGCCGGGGGGCACACGCAGGGCCATAGTGAGACGGGGAGGTCCCGGTTATCACTGTGTTTCTCTTCCTCCTGACCTACCACCAGCCTGCTCCAGCTCTTTTCTCTTCTCAGGCAACATGTGGGCTCAGCAGTGGAACAACATCTATGATCTGATGGTCCCCTACCCTGACAAGCCCAACCTCGACGTCACGAGCACCATGGTGCAGCAGGTGATCAGCTGAAGGACCCACTGGTAGCACCAGGGGGACAAAACCAGGGGGTGCTGGCCAAGGCTTGCCCATAACATTGACTCCATAGGAGTGGTTTCTCATGCCTGCATAGGGGACAGCAGAAAAGCCATGTCTGGGAGGGGAAGGGACAAAGAAATGACCCCACTCCCTCTCTGGCAATGACCAAAGAGGCAGTGGGTGGGCAAAGAGGAAGGACAGTGCAGTGGAACCAGTGCCAGTCCTTGTGTTGGGGGCTGTGTCCACACCATCACACAGCTCCAAGCTCTCCTGGGGCATCAGCCCTGCTCCCCTCTCCTGTTCCTGCTGGGGACCAGCACCACTGTTCAGTGGTTCTTAGGAATGCTCGTCCCATTTCTGGGGCCAGGGCTCCCCATCAGGGTGAGAAGGGCAGGACCCTGGTCCCTTGGAGGGACTCACCTCATCCCTATGATGCTGGGAGAACATCAGGGGTGATGTCCAGCATGTGGGCAGCCCCTTCCTCAGCTGTAACCTACTGCATGCTGCCTGCCAGGGCTGGAACGCCACCCACATGTTCCGGGTCTCGGAGGAGTTCTTCACCTCTCTGGGGCTGCTGGAGATGCCTCCCGAGTTTTGGGCAAAGTCCATGCTGGAGAAGCCAAAGGACGGGCGGGAGGTGGTGTGTCATGCCTCGGCCTGGGACTTCTACAACCGCAAGGACTTCAGGTGCGTGAGGGCATGGAGGGGCCCCAGGGCTATAGGGTAAGATCCTCCTCTATCCTCCTTGGTGGTCACCATTTTGGGTACCCCCAGCCTGGCCATGCAGCCCAATCTGCCACCTTCTGGGGTAAGGTCTCGGGGCACCACACTGTCCTGCCTTCCCCTCCACTGGGTCTTTCCCCTTCCCCATGGGGTGCTGCCACCCTCTCAGGGACCGTGGAGGGTCCTTCCCATCGAGGGGATGCACAGGTAGGCAGCGTTCCTCACCCAGCTCAGGCAATGCTCCGTTTTCACCTGGCAGGATCAAGCAGTGCACGACGGTGACCATGGAGCAGCTGTTCACGGTGCACCACGAAATGGGCCACGTCCAGTACTACCTGCAGTACAAGGATCAGCCTGTCTCCTTCCGCAGCGGGGCCAACCCTGGCTTCCATGAGGCCATCGGTGATGTCCTGTCCCTGTCTGTCTCCACCCCCAACCACCTCAAGAAAATTGGTCTCCTCAGCGATGCCACCGAGGACGCAGGTATGGCAGCCGCCCTGGGGAGCTGGGTGGCCTGGAGGGCTCAGGGACTGCCCGTGGCACCAGGAAGGGTTTGGGACATGCCCGAGTGGGCTGCACTCTGACAACACAGGCCAGAGTAGGCAAGACCTTAGAGCTGATTGTGCGCCTTTCACCCATGCTTAGTTCCATGCACAAACCTTTCTTGTATCCATGGGTCCATGTAGGACCCTTCATGGCTCTTTTCTCTTCACCCCTGAGGGCAGGAGGGATGCTCTCCAGAGCTTGTCTGTGCCCTTCCCTTCTCCATCACAGCCCCAAACCTGAAAACAGCATCTTTGTGTTTGATTGGCTTTGACCTTTCCAGCGTCCCCCCTCCCTTGCCAAGAAACATCCACCCCAGGAGCTCCCGGCGCAGCTCTGTGGAGGTGGCACCGAGCACTTACGTGCACAGTCACGAGGACAGCGGGTGACGTCTGCCTGCCAGCCAGCGCAGTGGAGGAGGACTTCTCGCCGCAGGGCACTGCCCGGCTTGGCAAGAGTCTCTCCCCCCGCCCAATGTCTCTCAGTCAACACGTCAAAGCAGACGGCAGCAGAGGAAACCAAGCGTTCATAGACTCCTGCCGCAGGCAGCTGCTTTGCGGAGGAGGGACAGTCCTGGGATCCTCCTGCCTTGTCATTAAATACGTTTCATGACGGGGAAGTCATCGCAGCAGCCAAGAGCATTGGGCCGACGCTGCGTAAACACCACGGAGCAGATGGTCCCTGCCTCAAGGCATCACTACCCAACTAACTGGCCATTGGCAGCCATGCCACCACGGCGATGGCAGCCAACAGCCCCTCAGGGCAGTGCTGCCAACCCCTCTCTGACCCCACAGCTTCAGCTGGGTCTCCAGCCGGTTGTTTTCCAACCTTCTTTGCCCAGGTTTCCTTGTGGTGAAGGAGAAAGCAGATGTCACTATCCCCTGTGCTCCCCGATACGGTGGTGGCTGTCCCAGAGTTGACCTCAGCTCTTGGTCCAAACCATGAGAACCTTTGCAGTGGTGTGACAGCCGTGCAGACCAAAGCCCCTTCACCCTGAGTCCCCCAGGGTGAATGTGTGAAGAGGGAACCATTAGAGTTACACTCACCAGAGACCTTCTCACTCTGAGAGCCAGGCTGAAGCCAAGGGGACACCACACTTGTCACTCCCATCGTCCCCACTCAATAAAAACACACATGTTGCCCCAAGCAGGAGCTGCATTTACAAAAACCTCCTGTGTCCTATGCAGCCTCCGCTAGGGAGGAAATCATATGTTGAAATGCCGTCCCCATTTCTCATCCAGATCTGCTCACCCTCTTGCCCACAAAAAGTCTAGTGACCATAGTTCTGTCCAGCCAGACTCCTTCCCAACCTGGCTCAGGCTCTGTTTCATGCAGAGAGCAACATCAACTATCTGCTGAAGATGGCCTTGGAGAAGATCGCCTTCCTGCCCTTTGGCTACCTCATCGACCAGTGGCGCTGGAACGTATTCAATGGCCGCACACCCCCCGACCGTTACAACTATGACTGGTGGTATCTGAGGTAGAGGAGAGTCACCAGGGGTGGATGGGGGTGTGGAAGCTGGGGGTGTGCAAGGAAGGAAGGCAGGACAGAAGAAAGGAAGGAAAAAAGGAAAAAGTAGCCATGGAGAAGGCTGGATAGATGGGTGGGTGGGTGGATGGATGGAAATACACGGAAGCACACTAATTGTGTAGATTTCTTAAGCCTTCCCTTCCCGTTCCCTGCCTGGTTCATCTGCCTCCCTCTTTCCAGCTCACGCTCTTGTTCTCTGTTGTCTGCAGAACCAAATACCAGGGTATCTGTGCTCCAGTTCCACGGACTGAAAGCAACTTCGACCCTGGAGCAAAGTACCACATCCCTGGGAACACCCCTTACATCAGGTAGAGGAGGTGCTGGCGAGGGGAGGGAGGCCTGGGGAGCCGGGGGGGTGGGGGCTCAGCCCTGTGGGCAGGGACTGGGATACATTGCTCCTGCTCAAGACACAGAGACTACCCAACGCTTGGGACTTGTCTGCTTCCCTTTGTCCCCAGCACTTACCTTCACGGGCTTCCTTGGCAGGTACTTTGCGAGCTTCATCCTCCAGTTCCAGTTTCACAAGGCGCTGTGCCAGGCGGCCAACCACAACGGTCCCCTGCACACCTGTGACATCTACATGTCCAAAGAAGCTGGAGCCAAACTCAGGTGGGGACAGAGGAGGGTCGGGACAATCGTCACGGGCAGATGTGTGCGTGGAAGCTGATGGTGTGCAAAGGAAGGAAAGAAGGAAGGCAGGCAGGAAAAGTGGCTGTGGAGATGGCTGGAGAAATAGCTTTGCAGATGGATGGATGGATGGATGGAAATACATGGAAGCACTGGGGTGGGGTGAGTGGTCCTCACCAAAGCACTGCTATTGTCCTTGTCACGAGCTCCCACCCAGCCAAGAGGTCACTAAAGCACATTTGGTTCCTATTGACTCCCTGGGTGTTAACAAATGCATGAAAATGTGATGGGGAGTCCTCGTTCCCACATGCAGGACAGATGGGGCTTCAGAGGCAGTTCCCAGGTTCACGTCCCACTCAGGAATAGCATCTTCAACCCTTGCGATGCTGAGATACCATCACCGCTTTTCTGCCGTCCATCCCCTGGCCTCATGCTGGCTTTTGCTGTCCCGCTTCTCCGCAGGGAAGTGTTGAAAGCTGGGTCTTCCAAGTCGTGGCAGGAAATCCTGTTCAACCTCACTGGCACGGATAAGATGGACGCTGGGGCCCTCCTGGAGTATTTCAGCCCTGTCACCAAGTGGCTTCAGGAGCAGAACAACAAGACCAATGAGGTGCTGGGTTGGCCTGAGTTTGACTGGCGTCCCCCTATCCCTGAAGGCTACCCTGAAGGCATTGGTAAGGATGCAGCTCCATCCTGGCTCTGGAGAGGGGCAGGAAGAGGTCTCCCAAGGGACATCACTAACCCCCGGGCAGGACAGTGCTGAGGGAGGTCTCTGCTGTGGGTGGGGGAGGTCTCCATGCCAGGAAAGAGAAATAACCGTCTCCATGGAGTCCCACAGGGCATTGCTTCCCAGGAAGCAGGTGCCGTTAGCCAACCTCTTGAGGTACTGTTGTCTGAAGCTTTGGCCCTGCCACTGTAGTAATGCCATCAGGCATGGTGTGACAGGTCATGTGTTTTCAGCTGCATCCTTTCTGCCCAAGTGGGAGAGTCTAGGGCATGCAGCGTGTCCTGTTATCCCGTCCCCTGTCCAATGGATCACCCCAGCAGTGCCCCTCTGCCCCCATTTCTTGGCTCAACCTGCTGCCAAGTTGTGGCATCCTTCAATGGACCTGCAGTTCTGGGAAAAGCTCAACCATGGCTTCTCCATGGGGCGGTGCTCTTGCAAAGACAAGGACTCTCCTGAGTCCCCTTCTCTTCCCCCATTTATCTCCTCCTCTAGACAAAATAGCAGACGAAGCACAAGCTAAAGAGTTCTTGTCCGAGTACAACAGCACGGCCGAGGCAGTGTGGAACGCCTACACCGAGGCGTCCTGGACCTACAACACCAACATCACTGACCACAACAAGGAGATCATGGTACGGGAATGACCCTGGGGCTGTGTGGAGAGAGGCAACAGCCAAGGCAGGCAGCTGGTACCCAGGGCACCTTTCAGATGAGCTCTGAAAACCAGGGCAGCCTCTGGCCCTAGCCAAGGGGTAATGTCCTCACCCAGGAGGTGCCTTTTGCATGAAAACCCTCATCATGCCATGAGGTACCCACAAGGGCAGCCATGGGGAGGTTGTCGGTCATGGCATGCCAGGTGGTGTTTCTAGTGATGGCCTGTCACTCAGGGATCTCCTCGAAGTAACTCCTCTTCTGTCCCCTCCTGCCCTTGCAGCTGGACAAGAACTTGGCCATGTCCAAGCACACCCTTGAGTACGGCATGAGGGCCAGGCAGTTCGACGTCTCCGACTTCCAGGACGAAAGTGTGACGCGCATCCTCAAGAAGCTGAGTGTCATTGAGAGGGCAGCCCTGCCTGAGAATGAGCTGAAGGAGGTGAGCTCCAAGGGGACAAAGCATGGACAGGGTGTCCCTTGCTCCTACCCTGTGTGAAGACACAGGCTTCTCCCAACTTTTAGGAAATGCCACTGGGCAGCCACCCCCTGCCCTTGAACAAGGTGATGGTTTGGTACCTTCTACACAAAACCAAGATCCTTGTCTCCAGGGTTTCCCACCCAAAGGTTGCCTATCCCAGGCTGCAGTGGGGCCTGGTTGCTTGGGTGGCAATGGCACATTGCTTGCTGGCCCCAGTCCCTCCTGTATTGACTTCACTTTGCTGCCATTTGGGGTCACACTTGGCCTTGGAAGGGACCAGAGAAAAACACCTGGGGACGTCTCAATGGGCTGTGACATTCCCCAAGGGCAGGAGCAAGGATAACCAGCTCACGTGGTCTGATTTTCTTTGCAGTACAACACCATTCTCTCAGATATGGAGACCACGTACAGCGTAGCCAAGGTCTGCAGAGAGAATAACATCTGCCACCCCCTGGATCCTGGTAAGATCTGTCAGGTTGTCCAGCAAATCATCTTGGATAACATGTTGGGTCTAGCACCACTATGTCAGTGCAGCTCATCCAACAGCATCACTTTGGCTTCATTGCTCTCTCTTCAGACCTCACAGACATCATGGCCACCTCACGGGACTATGATGAGCTCCTCTTTGCCTGGAAGGGCTGGCGGGATGCTTCTGGGAAGAAGATGAAGAACAACTACAAGCGATATGTGGAACTGAGCAACAAGGCAGCTGTGCTCAATGGTCAGTGCCCCACTCCCTTAGAGACTCACCATGGTCTTAACATCCTGCGAGCAGAGAATTGGGCTGATTGTCCAACTCGGGGCCAAAATCTTGAGGGTGTGGAGGTCCCATGAACTCCCATGAGATCCACTGTCTCATAGACATGGAGGGACCAGGGGTGTCTGAGCAGCAATACAGACTCTTGCCCAAGAAGGAGAGTGTCTAACAGCTTCTAGTCTTTCCCTAACACAGGCTACACAGACAACGGGGCCTTCTGGAGATCCCTGTATGAGACACCCACCTTCGAGGAAGATCTGGAGAGGTTGTACCTGCAGCTGCAGCCCCTGTACTTCAACCTGCATGCCTACGTACGCCGAGCCCTATACAAAAAGTATGGTGCAGAGCACGTAAACCTGAAGGGTCCCATCCCTGCCCACCTGCTAGGTAAGGGCTTTGCTAGGCCCTCGAGCAGAACCATGTCTCCCACCAGGCATAGTTTACTCCAAGTCATGCCAAGAGTTGAGGCTGGTCCCTCTTCAGCTCTGGCCAAAGGGCCAAGGCCCCATGAGAAGGGTCTGCCCCAGGGAAGGGCAACACACTCAGCATGACTTGGCCTCTCCTGCCTGGACAGGCTCCTGCTTGCATCACCCTTGTGCAGGCAGGACAGGGACCCGGCAAGGTGATCCACTCTGTGCAGGAGTTGGGAGTAATTGGTTGCCTTTGCTCTTCTCCCCGTCTCCCTCCTGTGCTTCCCAGGCAACATGTGGGCCCAGTCATGGTCCAACATTTTTGACCTGGTGATACCTTTCCCGGATGCCACCAAGGTGGATGCCACCCCGGCCATGAAACAACAGGT